>OX451741.1:1350337055-1351634067 GCA_948472305.1 Vicia faba
ATTAGAAATCCTTCATCGAGCACCCTTGGAAATTAAATCTCTAGCACTAAGGATACTCTTCCACGCGTAGCTCGGGACAAAACCAGAAGAACTATCTGCAATATAACTCCTAGGATAATATCAGCCTTTGAAAACTTTTCCCAACAGTGAGTGTGTGATCACCTGATAAGAGACATCAGTAGTGCTTTCCCAGAAGACTAGTGTTAAAGGTTATTGATTCCACAAAAACACATACCTCTTGCTCCTTTTGCTCGAGCCATCTTCTCCCAGCTCAACCAATGGCCTTTCTATCTCCGTTCTTTGAGCCCCACTAGAAATTTGTCAAAATTGCTTCTATGTCTTGGAAGATTGTCTCAGGCAACTTATAGCAACTTATGATATAACTCAGAATATCGAATCTACTCAGCTATGATGAGCTGTGAACTGAAAACAGAGAAGAATAAATGCAGAGAAAACGAAAGAGATGAAGATTGCATTTTTCACTCTATAATTTGGTTACCATTTTGTTATCAATTAGTTACAAAATAAACTCTCTCAATCTTTTAAATAGACTATAGAAATACATAAAGACTTTTTATCACCTAAGTCTCTAAGAGTGCCCTTAAGGTATTGAAAGACTTGGTGAACTATTGTTAAATGAGTGGTTTGAGGGTGTTGCATGAACTGGCTTAACTTTTTGACTGCATATATAATGTCAGGCCTGAGATTATTAAATACATGAGTTTGCCAATCAATTTTTGATAACCAAAAATGTCTTCTAAAGGGTCACCATCAGTATTATTGAATGGTACTGCAGAGTCCAATGGACACTAGTAGGCTTGGAAACAATGTAACCTGTGTCTTGGAGGAGTTTTAGGGTATATTTTCTTTGACATAGGTGGATACATTTCCTTGATTTAGAAATTTCTAAACCCATGAAATAATGCAAATCTCCAAGCACTTTTAACTTTAAATGTTGTTGAAGGAGTGGTTTAACTTGTTCAATCTTTGTGGATTAGGACCTGCAAGAATAATTTCATCTACATATACCAATAAGATGACCAAAGATGAGCCATTGCCACAGAAAAACAAAAAATGATCTGCTGGAGATTGTTCAAAGCATACTAAAGTGAGTGTGGAGTTGAACTTTTGATACCACTGTCTGGATGCTTGCCTCAATCCATATGGTGACTTGTTAAGTTTACAAACCAAGTTCTCCCCCTTGATTGGATAACCCTTAGGAATCAGTATATATACTTCTTTAGATGGATCTCCATTGAGGAAGGGATTGTTGATGTCGAGCTGAATAAAATGCCAATGTTTCTGTGCAGCAGTTGAAAGAAAAATTCTCACAGTGGTGAGTTTTGCTACAGGAGAAAAAGTGTCTAAGAAATCCACTCCAGCCTATTGTGTGAACCCTTGGGATACTAGGAATTCCTTGTACCTATCCAGAGACCCATCATATCTATATTTCACCTTATAAATCCATCTACACCCAACAACTTTCTTATCTTTTGGGAGGGATTGAACATACCATGTATTGTTAGCTTCTAAAGCAGATATTTCTTCTGCCATGACTTGTCTCCATTTAGGGCTAGACACTTCTTGGTGATAAAAGGAAGGCTCATAGATGGTCGATACTTGGCCTATGACATGTTTATAGAAGGGCTGTAATTTGTCACAAGACAGGTGGTTCTGAATTAGATATTGTACATTACACTGATAGTCTTGTAAGTAAGAGGGAGGTATGTGTATTCTAGAGGGTCTTTAAGATTATGCATTTTGTCCAATAGGTAATTGTAGGATGTCAACATGAGGTGTAATAGGCGAATTATGGACAGGTGTAGGTATGCCGGGTTGTGGTTCATAAGCTTCATTATTAATCAGAGGGTCTTGTTCAGGATAAAGGGAATCTACTATAGCCTTAGGCAGTAATGTGTTAGGAAAAAGGTCGGAAAATACATTGTTATCTGTGTTTGAGTGGAAAGGAAAAAGTGATTCTTAAAATGTGACATCTCTGGTAATTAAGATTTTTTGAGTATCTAAGTTCAGAAGTTTATAGCCCTTCACACCTTGTGGATAACCAAGTAGAACACAAGGTGAAGCTCAGGTGTAAACTTAGATCTATAGGCAGGAATTGTGGAAGCAAAACACAAACAACCAAAGATTCTTAGTGAAGCATAGTCGGGTATTTTACCTTGCAACAGTTCATAGGGAGATTTGTTGTCTAATCATGGAGAAGGTGTTCTATTGATCAAGTAGGAACATGTGTTGACACAGTCACCCAAAAAATCTTATTGGCACTTTGGAGTGGAACAATAAGGCTCTTGCCACATTTAAGAGATGTTGGTGCTTCCTTTCTACTACTGAATTTTGTTAAGGCCTGTGAGGATATGAGAACTGATGTACTGCCTCTTCGTCTTGCAAAAATTCAATCAATTGTAGTTCTTTTGCATTATCACTGCAGAGTCCCTTAATGGAAGTGTTAAAATGAGTTTTTATAAACTTAAAAAACAGTTTAATTAAAATAGTTGCTTTAGACTTATGTTTCGTTAAATGAATCCAAGTATATTTTGTGTTGTCATCAACAATAGTAAAAAAATAATGATAACCATCGTAAGTAGATTTTGAAAAAGGACCCCACACATCACAATGAATCAAGTTAATGTTAGAAATTTAGGGTGTGATAATCCTGAATAACTTCGATGAATCGTGTTCGTACACTTTCTGAACAAAGTATTTCGACCCTATTTTTGTCTGGGTTCACGAAATCTTTGTGGGGATAATTCTCGAAGAAATTCTGTTTCCGACAAAAGAAACGAATTGTAATTATAGAGAGAAGGATGCGTTTTTCTGTATGCGAGACCGAGGCCGAACGACTCCTTATATAGGAGAACAGTAATTGAAACGAAGAGACACATTTGTTCGAAACGAATATGTCCGTTGGGAAACAGTTATGTCCGTTGGGAAACAGTTATGTCCGTTGGGGAACAGCGGGACCCCAACCAGGGGCTTCCGTCCCTTGGACCCCGCGGGGCGCTGCCCCGCACCCCGCCAGGGGCTTCGCCCCTTGGAACCCCAACGGGGCGCTGCCCCGCACCCCGCCAGGGGCTTCGTCCCTTGGAACCCCGTTTCAATTATTCGTATTCAATTATGTATTGACTCGACGAGCGTGCACTCCGCACTTCCCTAACTCGTCTCCGAACTTAACGCATAATTGCATCGGCCTTTAGAAATCACATTACTACTAAAATACATTGGTGATACAAAATCGCCAACAGTTAAAAGGTAAATCACTATGATTATTATTTGAAATAAAGGGTAAACGATGAAATTTAGCAAAAGAACAAACTTTGCAAGATTCATTGTATGAGACATTTAAAGGAAACAAATCAGGAACTTAATAATGAATTGTTTTCAATACTTGGTCAGATACATGACCTAATCTAGCATGTCAAGTGTAATACGGTGGGAGAACTGACTTGGTATTTTGCGTTTTATCGCAAATGTTGCAGATAGCAAGAGTCACCACCGATTTTTCTTTTATCCAATAAAGGAAAGGGTGAAAAGAACAAGAAAGACCTTTTGAGAATTTTCTTGAGTTCGGGGGGTAGGTTATGAAAAGGGAAGGTGTTAACACCCTTTTCATCCGTAGTTATCTACTGGCTCTTAATTGCTAACTCACTTTGAAAATGCTTTGTGTTTGTGTATGTTTGTAAATATTTTTAAAATGCCTAAGTGCGGAAATTTTGTAATGATTCCCGTATCGTTGAGAATGTATACAAAATATTTATTTGAAAATATTTTTTAAAAGGGAGTGTTTGGAAAGATGTTTTGAAAATGTCAGTGTAAGGAAATTTTGTAATGATTCTCGTATCGTTAAGAATGTATACAAAATGTTTGTTTGGAAAATTGTTTTGAAAATGGTTGTTTTGAAAGTGTGAAGTGTGAAAATTGTTTTAGTTTGTGAGCAAGCGATTACGTTCGATCTACCTACTCAAAAAGTCTTTGTTCTTTTCCTCCTCCCTTAGATAATGATTGTCTATCATTAGTTAGTAGAAAGACATATCATTAGATGTGAGGGGCAGACGTGGGTCATCGTACAGTCATAGAAGGCAACTTATGAGACGCTTTAGCAATTATCGTAAGGGACTAAGATCGTTTATTGAAGGCAACATCGAAGGGTCATCGAGGGACTACGATCTTTTAATCGAGGGTCTTTGCTAAAGCATCTCATGTTCGAGGGATATGATTGTTTTTATCCGAAGGCAACAAGTGAGGTTACCCAAGATGTGCATGTGTACAAAGTGTGTTTGATTCAAGTATTTTATCTTGAATTAGGGTTTTGCTATGTTTGCTTTTAGTCTTGTCATACAAACCCTAATTACTAATCAATATGGAAAGCGATAAATTGCGGAATTTAAATGTCCTACGCTATTACAACACTTTGGGAATGGGGATACAATTTTGTGAATAGGGGAGGAAAGCAATAAAACTCTAATTATCTATTACAAACCATTTACATAGATAATAATGCAAAATAATAAAATGCGCAAAAATATAAAGTAGAGGAAAGAAAGAGGAAGTGTTTTTGATAGAGAAAAATATTTAATGTTTTAACCTAATTGATTGACTTTGTATTTAAAAGAAATTAGTAAACTTAATTAAGATAAAAATTAATTTCATTAATCAAAAGGAAAAATAATTTAAATATAGAAAAACCTAAATCTAAATTAATTTAAAAGAGAAATTAATTGTTAGAAAATATTTTTGAGGTTTTATTTAGAAAAGCATTTGAAGTATAAAACTTAATTCTAATTAATTAAATCAAGGTGATTAAATTAAAACAATTTTAATTATCAAAAATTAAACTAATTAATTAGAAAAACTAAATAAATTTTTTTATGATTTTTGTTGTTTTTTTATTTAAAAAAAATAAAATGATTAAAATAAAATAATTAAAATAAAATAATTAAAATAAAAATAGAAAAGAAAATTAATTTGGCCAGTGTTGTAAAAGAAATCAGGCGGGTGTTAATAAATGTCCAGGCCCAAGAAGATCTTTTTTGTTTCAAACAGAAAATAAAAACAAAACAAGAGTAATGGGCCTGAGTATAACAAGTAAAACGGGGGACGGGGGGGGGGGGGGAGAGCCCAACGCCTATTTGTTATCCAGTATGGCCAGTATTTGATGGTTCGTGGTGGATGCTTGCATCTGGAACGTCCATCTTGGACATAGAGAGATCAGAGGGTGATGGTGAGGGGTGCAGCGTGCGCGCCTTAGGCATGCTTGCATTGAATCTGAAACAAATAAATGTGAAACAAATAAAAGGGTATAACTAGGGCTCGAGCCCGGGTCTCTATAGTCACAGGCGCACACTTTAACCATTGGGATGGTGATACATCCGGTAGTTAAAGCACAAACCAAAAAATATATTACAAACTCCTTCCTAAATGTAACTTCGTCTCCTACCTCGCGCTAGTAACAACAACAAGAATTTTGAAAATGCTAACTCCTTCATTTCTCAATCATTTCAAAAACTGTAAACACCAAACTTGTTCTAAATCTTAACACGAATTCAACCATGTAAATAACTTAAGTTAACACTCAAAGATGAACATGAATTTATGTTGGTACCAAACTGAACCCTAATTTTTCATAAACTTCAATTTTAAAATCCTCATCACTCAGGCAAGATAAATAAAATGTAAGCACATGGTTAGCTTCAGGGCAATGATGTCTACATTTTTTATTCAGAAAGTAAACATCAATGATGCTTGTATAGAAAGTTCAAAGTTTAGAAACTTACCTCAAAAGTAAGAATTGTGTTTGAAGTTGGAGCACTCCTGGAGATGTTGCGATGATCTGGATAGCTTCACTGAACTCCCAGAAAGCTATTGTAATGCTTACTTTGGATTGAGAGTGTATGGATTCTTATGGAGAAGTCAAGTTGCAGAGTTGAGTTTTGAAAATGATGGATGGTGATGGAGGGATAACATAAGTGGTTCAAGTGTTTGGATCACTTTTATATGGTGTATAGATGATGTTTGAATGATTGAAATGGAAAACACACGAGTAGATTATGAGTTTGGTGTTCAAGGTCAGAAGTTGCCACAAAATGGAGTTTTGATGCAAATTCTGGTTTGAGGGAGTATGAGGGTGTTTTGAGGGCTATGAATTTTTGTTTTGGCTTGCAAAATGACCTCTTTATTATAGGCAAGAGGTTTGACATCTTGAAGTAACCAGAATCTTGAGATAACATGTTATGGTTTGGTTGAAAGTGAGAAATCAAGTTGGATAGATTTTTATGGTACCAAGGTTCAAGTACAAGCATGGCTTGAGTTTATTGAGTGAAGGGAGGTTGCTTATTCACTTTATAATGGAGTGTGATCAGAAGGAACAAGTGAGGAGCTCAAGAAGTTTATATTATGTATAAAGCCTGCTTTATGTGAATGACAATGGTGTCTTTCTTCCAAAAATGGCAAAATGGATTGGATAATGCCTTAACCACTTGGATCATAGCTCAAAAGTTTATGTAAACATTTAATTATATTGAGATTTGCAAGTTAGAAGGCCTGCAAAGCAAGATTATGCAGCATAGCATAAAGATTGGATTACGTGTTCATCATCAAAATGGCCTATAATTCAAGTTTATCATGCCAACTTCAAGTCTTCGAATCTCCTAGCTAAAAAATGATCTATCCAAGTTCTTGGACATTTTGGAAAACTTGAAACATTGTATACAACCTTCATGTTGACCACTTTGTCTAAATCAACTTGGAACTTGGTGAAAATTTTCCAAGAAGTTGGGACAAATATCTGACCAAACCTGTTGAAAATTTTACTAAGAGTTTAGATAAAAATGTCATGACTTCATGGTCCTATATCTCCTAATCCAAGTATTTTTTGGACATCAACTCTCAAGGAAAAAGTTGTAGAACTCATCATGCTCTACAACTTTCATGTTAAAATTTTTCCTTGAATCATCTTGTATCTTTGTGAAAAATGGTCATGAAGTAGTGAATTTATCAAGGTCAAAACACTTAGAATTTTTTCTAAGTATTGGAAATCTTGACTTTTTGTTGAATTTTCTTGACTTTGTTGATTCTTGTTGATCAAGCTTGATAATTTGAATGTTTTGATGACTCTTGATCTTTGAAGTTCAATTTGACCAAAAAGTCAAAGTTTGACTTTTGTGTGACTGTTGACTTTTCATCAGTTGATCTCAATTCTTCAACTATCAATCCCTTGATCATTAGAAGTGATTTGAGCCATGAAATTAGGTCAAGATATTGTGTTTGAGTCCTTAAGATCATGCTTCAAGTAATTAGGTCATGTACTAGGTCAAAAGTCAATGATCAGTCATTCACAATCAAAACCCTAATTTTGACAATTTTGCCCATTTGATGATCTGAGGGACTTTCTTGAATTATGATCAACCCTTGATTAAATGATGAATATCACATAAAAATGTTGATGTTGGCAAAAAGTCTTGAAGTTTGACTGTATGTTGACCACAATTGACTTTTTACCCAATACAACTGATTTTCAGTCATCTGAGCAATTGGCTGAGCAAATTTGTGATGCAAGACTTGAAACTTGGAATGAGAATTGTTGGAGGTCTATGGTGAACCATGAAAGTCACTTGAGGCATTAGAAGTCCAATTATCCTTAAGAAAACCAAAACCCTAGTTGTGGACCCAGTGCTTAGGAGGTGAGCCTGTTTGATCAACTTTTGAGTATCCTTGAGCATTTGAGAATTTTTGTGAAAAATATCTTGAAGAAAAGGGAGGGAAAATTTTGGGGTATAACACCGAGTAAAAAAAGAATTGTTGCTTATAGAATTACATGTTGGCACATTGGAGAAACTCTTGTTGGAATATACATCAAGGGCAGTAAAGGTAAGGTCAGGTGCAACTTTGAGGACGTAAAGGCCATTAGTATAGTCACCAGTACCAGTCACCTTCCCCTCCTGGCTGTCCTGAATCATGAATCAAGATTTAGAAAAGACGATAAATAAAGTGGAGTTTTGTAGCAACAAACCAACAGATAAAAGATTTATTCTAAAATGAGGAATGTACAACACATTGTGCAATGTTAAGTGAGGGTTTAATAATATTGTGCCTATGGCAGAAAATAGTACTTTGGTATTGTTGGGTAAGGTCACAAATTTATTTGAAATAAATTTATAGGAACTAAAAAATTGTAGAGAATGCATAATATGAGATGTGGCTCCTGAGTCAATAATCCAAGTGTTGTTTACTGGATATTCATTGTGATGTGGTGAAGTAAAAAGCATACCAACGGAATTACCTGGTGTAGAAGTAGAGCCAATGTTAGATTGCCTAGCCATCTGACTTTGAATGTATGTTATGAGCTACTGGTACTATTTTGTATTTAGTGGAGTGTCATCATCCATGGAGGCTGTGTTGACAACATTTGCAGCATGTTGTGAAGAAGTAAACAATTTTCCCTTTTTGAATCCAGGTGGACATTCGTGGAGTTTGAAGCATTTATATTTGATGTGTCCAATGACACCACTATGAGAATATAGAGGCCTATCCTTCTTCCCATTCTCGGACTTGGAACCATTTGAATCATTGACAGCATAAGCTAGGGTTTCTGTGTTCTCTCTAGTAATGGCATTGATAACTCTTTTCTTTTCTTCTTGAATTACAAGCGAGAAAATGTGACTAACGGAAAGTAGTAGATCCATGAGAAGGATCTGACTGCGAATAGGATTGAAACTCTTATTAAATCCAAGCAAGAAAGTGGAGTACATATTCGCGGTTGATGTGGTCAATCAGAGGATTGACACCGTCACAAACACACTGATGGATAGGGCAGAGTTCAGCTAGTTCCTCCCAAAGGCCTTTGATCTTGGAGTAGTATGCACCAACAGAGAGATTTCCTTGAGTACAAGTGATGAAATCTTTTCGCAGCTGAAAAAAATGAGGACCGTTGCTCTGCAGAAAGCGTTCTTGGAGGTCATTCCAAATCATCGCCGCAGTGGATGCGTACATGATCCTAGCGGTGAGTTCTTTTGAAACTAAATTCAAAAGTCACGATGCAACAACATTATCATTGTGTTGCCAGAGCTGATATTGTGAGTCACCATCAGGAGGTTGCAGAATCGATCCATCGACAAATTCGATTTTGTTTTTCGCTCGGAGAGTAATGAGCATGGCGCGGCGCCAAGACATATAGTTTACTTCCGTCAAGAGGTGTGAAACCAGAACAAGACTTAGATGATCTGAATGGTGGATGAACAAAGGATTCTGCTGTTGATCTTCCATGATGATGAGAAAGACGAAGAAAATCTTGAAACAAGATTTAAAAGCGGAAACAAAAATCAAACTTTGCTATCGCAAGATTTGAAGAAATTTTTTGCTGATACCATATCGAATCTACTCAGCTATGATGAGATGTGAACTGAACACAGAGAAGGATGAATGGAGAGAAAAACGAAAGAGACGAAGATTGCATTTTTCACCCTATAATTTTGTTACAATTTTGTTATCAGAGTTAGTTACAAAATAAACTCTTTCAATCTTTTATATAGACTATAGAAATAAAAAAAAAACTTTTTATCACGTAAGTCTCCAAGAGACTAGTCTTATCCTACACCTCCAATACAGAATCACTTGTGCAACTGCTTTGATTATGACCTCATTTTCTACTCTTGAGATAAATTTCTCCATCAACCTTTGATTTTCTAGACAAATTTCTCCATCAACCTTTGATTTTCTTCCACACCCTTTCAATGACTAGAGCAAATGGACTCTAGATTTTTTTTTATATGTCGTCCTATAAACAAACTCATGTCCCTCTTCAATATTGGCGGCCTAAAATATATTTTGAAATTACATAATAATTAAATACTCTTAATTGTATTGATGAATCAACCGATAATAAGGTATTTTAGCAACTATGTAGACATAGAATATGAAAATTTACTTTATTTTTACGGCTAGTGATGCGTGTGGGAGATGAGTTTTCCCTGTCGGCGTTTGCACTTGAAGCCATGGAAGATTGAAGAGAAATGTTAATGATCAGTATTATATATGCATCAATATATGCTAATGATTTTCTCACAATAATGAACTCTAGTTATATATTCTTATACATTTATATACTCTAATACATACAATTTTTTTTTTTATTGGGATATAAATTTCACTTTATCATTTTTGTACTTAACTCCAACTCCAAGCCATAAATAATACATTTTTCTAAAAGAAGGTTACATACATTCCCTGCATAGCAAATCAATGCTTGTTCCATTCTAATACTTCTGGTCCTTAGAATTTGCTTAAAGTAAACCATTTTATCTTGTATTTATTGATAATATATATTATAAGTTAAGGAATCACTATCTAGAATATTTACATTCAAAACAATAATGAATGTGCTGATTGACTCTTAAAGAGTGATGTTTGATATAATATCTCTCTAACAACATGGTTTCGCTGTCTTTCGCACCTAAACCATGTGGCCATTATTGAAGCTCTTGCCATTTCAAGCTTAAGATTTAAATTTGGTTTTATCTTTGTTTCCACTTCTTAATAAAAAAATGAAACTAATTGTATATTATTGCAGGACCGGCCAATATATGTAAGATGGGGGAGTAAAGCGAGATTTTATAAAAAATAATATTTTAAATTAATATATTTTTTTGTTAAAAATACTATATTTTATATTTGTTATAAATAATTTTCTTGTTGTTGGAAAACAATAATGAATTTTAATTAACAGTTTTTTTAAAAAAATAGGGAACTTTTATTAAATTTTTTTATTAATTAAATATAAATGATTTCTTTAAAAATATGTTTTTTTTCAAAGATTCAAAAATGATTTAATATCAAACTTTTTATTTTTATAGATTTAATGTGCCTCAAAAACATAAGTTAATATGATAAAAAAAATATAATTTAATTATTTAACAATACTTAATTTGAAGGAAAATATTTAATAATAATTATAATAAGTCATTCATATATAAAAAGGAAATATTATTAATAGTGAAAGGGAAACTCAAGCATGCATGATGTGGCTTACTGTAATTTTTTTTTACAATATATATATATATATATATATATATATATATATATATATATATATATATATATATATATATATATATATATATATATATATATATATATATATTCTTTCTCAAACTCTTGGAAAGTGCTAATATTTATATACATTTTATATAGTTTAGCAGGTTTGTTTTAGTGCCCAAAGCAAGTGAAATCTAAAAGTCTAACTGTACTGGTTTTGGGGTTGCAGCTTCACTTGTTCTTTGTGCTTGGAACAGCCCTTTATTATATGCAATATGGTATTTCCCACTATAAATAGTTAGATTATAATATTTTAAATTAAAAAAATGTTATATGTTACTTTTTTTAGTGAGAAGATCGATCTCTTAACCTCTTTATCCTTATCACTCCAATTTTCTACATATTGGTATGCAAATAAACCATATCCTCACATATATATGATTATATTGTTTATATTGAAAAAGAAAACCATACTATCAAGAGTGATATATCGTATAAGTTGAGTTTCTTTGTAGCGTAAATACTTAAATCTCTCATAACTTATAAATAGATTCAATGTTATATTTATATTTTATGGCTTAATTTTTTTATCTTAATTTTGGGATTTATTAATTTAAAAAAGATTTATATTGATCTTTTAATTTTTTTTTATAAATATTATGTTAATCCTTTTTATCTAATTAATGACGGAAAAATTTAAAAATTGGTAGTTAAATTTATCATTACTTTGATGAAAATGACTAACCTAATATGTTTTGAAGAGTTAATGATCAAAATTGATATTTTTAAAGTTAATTAAGAGATCAAAATAAATTTCAAAGTTAAAATTTGTGGCTAAAAAGAATATTAAACCTAATTTTATAAGAGAGATTAGTCATATATTTGACACCTTAAGATTTTAGACGAAGATGTGACACCTCTGTTACTTATAGTCATGGAGTATTAGATTCCTTATTGCTCCACCCTTTCTTTTTTGTGGTCCTTTCTTGAGGTGGAAAAACAAAAATTGGATCAAATATTAAATATGAATAATTAAGTCTCAAATCGTTTATGAATAAATGAGTGGTTAAGGTTTTGAGTAGAGATATGACGGCTACATTAATGTTTACTCAACGCCTTTTATTTTCACATATCTTTATATTAAGTATTATCTAAAATTATATATAAAAAATGTATAGGATTAAATATGTTATTAGTCCTCATAAATATAGTTATTTTCATTTTTAATCTCTCTAAAAATTTCCTTTAAAGATTGGTCCCTCCAAAATTTTCTATCCATACAATCGATTCATGACATTAAATGCCACTAACGGAGGCTGGCGTGGCAGTACGGGTCTATTACAAATATTATTTGTATACTTAATTGAATGACATCGTGGAAATTAGAAACATAAAACAAGTTGAAACCTAAAACATTTTCATTTAACCTAACCTAATACGTTGGCTTTGTCTTCTTCGTTCATCTTCCCCAATCAAGCGTTATTTTTTTCATCTTCTTCATTCATCTTCCTATTAAAGCTTTGTTCTCTTATCCCAAAGCCTCATTATTTTTCGTCTTCTTCGTTCATATTATCATCTTCGTTCTTTTTCGTATTCTTTGTTCATCAATGTCGTATGCTTCTATAAAATCACATGCTGGAAAGTTTTGTGGGTGTCAGATTCGTATGGTTTCGTGCCCATGTAAGAAGGGTCATAATAAAGGAAGTTTGTTTTGGAGATGTACCTATTGGAGGAGTGCTGATACATGTTATTTGTTCATATGAGATAAAGACCTTGGAGAAAAATCTGGAAATGAAGAAGTAAGCATTGTGAACTTGGTTTGTAAATAGATGCTTGACCTTTTTCTTTGTTGCTATCGGTTGGCATTAGTTTTACAGTAGACTTAGGAACTTTTGATTTTGCACCAATGGATATTTTGACAGTAGAAGGTTGTTTGGAAGGAACAAGTGGTTTTGCAGGACTAGTATCAACATTAAGTGGTTTAGTGTCTAGTATGTCTTCATTATTCAACAGTGCTACCAAGGCTTCAGGACCTATCCCATAAATTTCTTATTGCCTCATCAGAATAAACAGAAACATATGTTACAAGTTGATTAGAAGTTGTTACATGAGTTATAGCAAGTTGAGCATAAGCCTCATCAGGTTGAGCAGGTTGTGCATGATCTTCAGGTTAAGTTGTTGAGGAGTATTGTACCCCAAAATTTGCCCTCCTATTTTTACTCAAGACATGCTCATTGAGGTCCTCAATTGCTCAAGGTTGACCAAGAATTGATCAGACAAATTCTCCTCCTAGACAATGAACCTTCAATTAGGGTTTCACTTTTCACCAAGAATTTTGGGTTGCAAAGACCTCAAATGATTTACATGGTCCCTAAATATGTCTTCAAGATTGTCCATGCCAAATTTCATGCCTTGCACTACAAGCTTGCTCAGTCAATTGCTCAAGTGTTTGAAAATCAACTATACTAGGTCAAAAGTCAATTGTGACCAATATACAGTCAAACTTCAAGATTTTTTGTCAACATAAACATTTTGAAGTGATATCCATCATTTTATCAAGTGTTGATCATTATTCCTCAAAGAATGCTCTTAATTGTCCAAAAGTTAAGAATTGCTAAATTAGGGTTTCTATAGGAAAAGTCAATTGAACTTTGACCAGGAATAACTTTCACATACTTCATCCATTTTTCCCTAACCAAATCTCATTTTTAATAGAATCCAATTCCCTACAACTTCTCTTTTACCCTCAATTTCAAGAAATGCATCATTTGGAAGATACAAGCTCATACATTACAGGTCACTTTCAGGAAGTCAACAAAAGACACTTTTTTACAAGACCATTTACATCAAGATAAACTCTCCAAATACAAAAATGGTCAACATAGAGATTGTAAAGGACATCTTGGGCTTTTCAAAAAGTCCAATATCATCTTAAAAAGGTGAAAATTGAGCAAATCATGGCTTGTACAAATTGAGCAATTTTCAAGAAATACATGAAGTCAACTTTGGGCAAATTCATTTTTTTAAGTTAGTAGGCCTAACTTTTAGGGCCTAAACGTGTTCATGATGTATATAAGGACCTCTAAACATGTCCATGCATTATTTTGTCTTTTATTTTATTTGTTTTGATTTTATTCAAACAAATTCAAAAATAAATTAAATAAATACTAAATAAATGCAAGAAATATGTAAGACATAAAAGATCCAAATCTTTTTGAAGCAAAAAAGCTCAGGACAAGCTGTCAAAATCGTGTGGAGTAAGAAGGGAAGTGAATCTTTTCTTTTGGAAAGATTTGAATCAAAATCTTCATACTTTAAAACATCATTGATCAACTTGATCTCCTACTCTTTTTGTTACCCTAATCTTGTCTCATATATATACACATCAACCCTAGACCAAGGGGATAGGAAGCTGCCTCCAAGAAGCCCTAGAAAATTTCCAAAAATTCAAAGAAAAGGTGAAAATCATATCACCCCAATCCAGCCTCCCTCAATCCATTCCAGGTCCTCCATCAGCATCCCAAGACTCCCAGGAGCCTATTCCCATCCATATCTATGCCTGAAGTGCCCTGAAATTAGCCAACCGAATCACCCTACTTTGGTAAAAATTTCATGATTCGAATTTCTCAATACATGCGGTTTAAACAAATTCAATGCACATATTCATGTTTATATCATTGTCTTAGTTTGTTCTAACGTAATACATGAGAGATTGGATGCAGATTTAGGGATTTTCCATTGTTAGGGTTTTGAAATAGCCAAGACACGAACAGGACGATACAGGCCGTCTCAGGCCAAATAGCCACCACCATTGAATTCGTAGACCCCAAATTAGGGGGGTAGTGCCATTTTCGCTTTCGCTTTCATGATATTTCGCAGGGTTGATATTTTGGCCAACCGGAAGGGATGACCGGAGCCACCACCTCCGGTGGCTTGACTGGCGTGGACCATGGCATGGCAAAAAGGAATGTTTTGATTGGTTATTTCAAATGATGGGGGACCCAATATAGCGAGCGTGTTTGACAGCTCATCATTTTGGCTTGTTTACATTATATCATTGTTGTTTGATGTATATTAATGGATGTAAGATCGTCCCAACAGTTGGGTGAGTGTGTGTTAAGGCGTTTGTAAGGCTAGAGGGGCTGGGTTCGATCCAGCCCTTTTACAAATTTTATTTTTTCTCTAACGTCCTATGCAGATCCCATGCTTCTAGGCTGCGCACACTCACCATGTACCATCAGGTCATCACTAACTGATCCAGATCCAAGCGCTTCAACATGCAGCCCACGATGCACCTCCTGAAGGCCAGTAACACTAAATACAACGCCATGTTTAGGCTTCTCCCTAATTTGGCTTTACAAATTTCAGATCTCACCCTCCCTGTTTGCTAATTCACATCAGGCCCATTTACTCTTTTTTTTTATTTCTGTTTAGTTTATTATTTATTTGTTTCCAAAAATCTTTTTTTTAATCATAGAAAAATCAGAAGAAAAAAACATAAACTTAGATTTAGGATTTTTTTTGGTTAATTTAATTTTCAAAAATTTAATTTAGTTAGTTATTTTAACCATGTTTCTTTAATTTAAAATCAATAGACTTAGGATTTAATCAGTTTTAATTGTTTTCTTAAATAATAAAAAATGCCAAAATATTAGGTTTTTTTAGAATTAATCTTAATTAATAATTTTTTCTTTTCTTTTAGTTAATTAATTATTGTTTAACTCAAACTTTCTTTTTTTTTTTCCAAATAAACAAAAAAAAACGACGAGAAAGGATTTTCTTTTACTTAGAAATACTTTAGAGTTTTAGACGTTTTTTTCGACTCGCGCGTGTTAATTATTTTAGCATTAATATTTTGTTCATATTATTGTATTTGTCTACTGGATGTAATAGCTATAATTAGGACTTTATTTTACTGTTTTATTCTCCATCTTGGACATGTAATTAATCCCCCTCCCCGAAGCCTTGTAATAGTTTAGGGTTTATCTTTTCGCATTTTAAATTCCTGCAAACTATTAATTGTTAGATGCATGATAAATAGGATTGTATGGCAAGAGATTAATAATCAAAATGCTAGCAAACCTAACACAAGACAAATAACTGAATACAAACACAATTGCACATGCGCACCTCTAGGGTATCCCCACTTCGGTTGCCTTCGGATAAACAGTCACAACTCTCCTAACATGAGAGACTTTAGTGGTTACCCTTCAGTTTAAAGATAAAAAAATGACCCTCTCGATGTTGCCTCGGTAGGATCTTAAAACCCTAGGGTAGTTACTAAGGTTTCTTTCCCAGTTGCCTTTGTGACTATAAAACATCCCTTCGAATATCTCTCAAAACATCCAATGACTAGGGCTACCTACTCACTAATAGTAGGATAGCATTGTCTAAAGGAAAGGAGGAAAAGAACAATCCTTTCGAGTATAGTAGATAGTTCTTAGATGCTTGCTCAAAACAAAACAAACTTTTACACATACACAAAACTCTTTCCTAAAACACTTTCAAAACACTTTGTATACGTTCTCTACTAATCCGAGAAACATTACAAAGTTCGTCGTACTAAGGCGTTTTCTTCAAAAAAACTTTTTTCAAACACACAAAGCACAAGGTATTTTTTCAAATGAGCTAGCATCTAAGAGCCCGTAGGTAACTATGGATGGAAAGGGTGCTAACACCTTCCCTTTCCATAATCTACCCCCCTTACTCATAAATAATCTCGAAAGGTATTTTTATGTTCTTTTCACCCTTTCCTTTGTTGGATAAAAAAAAAGTCGGTGGCGACTCTTGCTTACCGCAGCATTTGCGATTACAAATGCAAAACCAGTATAACAGTCAGTTCTGCCACCGTATTACAGAATTGGAGACTCTGCTGAGGAATAATAAAAGTGGGGTTACCTTAGAGCTAGATCATATTTAACTTGCTTTCCTTGTATGCTTTGCTTGCTTTACTTTAAGGGATATTTTGGGTTTTACTTGTAAAGATCTGTAAGTTTTTGTTTGTTGGCTTTTTTTTAGTAAAACCAGAGTTGCGAATGTCATGATTGATGTCATAACATTCTGGGATAAAGGTACATTCTGCAGAAAAGAATGTCATATAGGAATTACTCAGTATGAGGTGTTTATCATGATCATTAAGCAATGATCATATATAGTGTATTCTACCAAAATCAGTGAGCAGGATTCTTGTTGTCATAACCAATGTTAAGACATCCTGTACTGATCTAGCATTTGTGCAGATTTGTTATTCCTGAGATTTTTCAGGAATCTCATATGCTTCTCTGAGTTGATATATACAGTCCAGATCAGATGCTCACGTGGACATTAGGTTAACCTTGCTTAACCCTAATCTGGTATGATGAAAGCCTAAGACCAAGTCTTTAGGTTAACTTTAGTTAACCCTAGCTATTTTCATGGAAGCCCTAACTGAAGAATAGTCTGCCTATATATTCCTCATGAAGATTAATGGTTAAAGATACTTTTTGACAGAAGATCAATAAGGGATTGTATAGTTGTAACTACTGTGAGCCAAGCAATTATCATTGTGATAAGTGACTTGGAGTAGGATTTGATTGTAAGGGTTGTGTATCACTCAAAGCTTTGAAGCACGAGTGTTTGTGTCTCTTGATTAAAGCTTTGAAGCAAAATCAAGTGTGTGTACTGAAGAGTGTCTTCATAATCTCATTAATCAATAGTTTAGTATCACTGCTGTGATTGAGGGGGAGTGAGTAGGAACTCAGGTTTAAGTTGAACTTAGATTGAAGTTGCATTGGGTAGGTCTTAAGTGAAGGAGATAAACTGGTTGGTTTATTCCTAAATTAATATCTCTTATAGTGAATTTCCTCCCTGGATTGGTAGCCCCCAGAGTAGGTGTTGTTACACACTGAACTAGGTTAACAATTGATTGTATTCTTTACTGTTTTTAATTTACTGTCTTGAAGTGTGTCTGATACGGTGTCATAACATTCACTGTGACATTAAGTATCTGTTTCCATAATTTCAATTGGCATCAGAGCAGGTACCCTGCCTGTCTTACTGGGTGAGATCTAGGGATATTATTTTTTGGCGCTATGGACAAGAAAGGAGGATTTGGGAACAGACCACCTATTTTGGATGGATCAAATTATGACTACTGGAAACCTCGTATGATTGCCTTCTTGAAGTCACTGGACAAAAAGGCTTGGAGAGCTGCTGACAAAGGATGGAACCATCCCACCATAATTGGGAAAGATGGGACGACCAGTCTGAAACCTGAGGAAGAATGGAGCAAAGAAGAAGATGAGTTAGCCCTGGGTAACTCCAAAGCATTAAATGCCTTGTTCAATGGAATTGATAGAAACATAATCAGACTAGTACATCAATGTGAACTGGCCAAGGATGTTTGGGACACTCTCAAAACCACCCATGAGGGTACATCCAAAGTAAAAATGTCAAGGCTTCAGATGCTTACTACCAAATTTGAGAATCTAAGGATGATGGAAGATAAGACCATTCATGAGTTTCACATGAACATCTTGGAAATTTCCAACACCTCAGGAGCATTGGGAGAAAAGATGTCAGAAGAAAAGTTGGTGAGAAATATTCTCAGATCCTTGCCTAAAAGATTTGCAATGAAGGTGACTGCTATAGAGAAAGCTCAAGATATCTGCAACTTGAAGGTTGATGAACTCATTGGGTCACTTCAGACTTTTGAGATGGGGATCAGTGACAATGTTGACAAGAAAAACAAGAGCATAGCACTTGTATCCAATACTGAAGATGAAAATAAGGAGGGTGATGATGAGAATATTTCAGAAGCTATAGCTATGCTTGGAAGGCAGTTCAACAAACTCATCAAGAGAATGGACCCAAAGTCAAGGTCAAATGTCAATAACATTCCCTCTGACATTAGCAGATCCTATGACTCCAGCAGAAGACCTAAGTCTGAAGAAAAGGGAAATCAAAGCAGAGGAATCCAATGCCATGGATGTGAAGGATATGGGCACATTCGAGCTGAATGCCCTACCTTTCTTAAGAAACAAAAGAAAGGAATGTCTGTTACTTGGTCTGATTGTGACTCAGAAAGTAACTCTGAAGAAGAATCTGCTAAACTAGTCACTGCACTAGCTGGCATTTGTAACTCTAATAGTGACTCTAGTGATGAGGAAGTGACATTTGAAGAAATTGCTGACACCTACAAGAAGCTATGTATCAGAAGTGCTGAAGTCTGTCAGCAAAATGAGAAACAGAAAAAACTCATAGTAAAATTGGAGGCTGAGAAGAAGGCAGACACTGATACTATAAACCATCTCGAAGGTGAAGTTCAAATGCTAAACTCAAAACTTGATCAGATGACCAAGTCTGTTAAGATGCTGACAAATGGAACTGACAAATTGGAAGAAATCCTTCAGGCTGGACAAAATGTGGGAAACAAGTCTGGTCTAGGATTTGTGGCTGCAAAGAAATCTATTGTAGACAAAAAGAAGATCAGGCCTGATAAACAAATGTCAAAGCAGATGTCACAACATAGCACTCAACATCGAGAACAGAGAAATATGAAGAAAAAGTATCAAAGATGGAGATGTCATCATTGTGGAAGGTTTAGTCACATAAAGCCATTCTGCTTCAGATTATATGGATATCCTAATCAGACCCCAGTTGTCAAACCTAAGTCTAACAAGGCACCATATACTCAACAGTGGAAGAAAAAGTCTGCAGCCCTGATAGCTCACACCTCCCTTAGAGTTTCTGCCAAGGAAGACTGGTACTTTGACAGTGGATGCTCTAAACACATGACTGGAATCAAGAATCTTCTGAATAATGTTAAACCTCATACTACTAGTTATGTCACTTTTGGATATGGTGCTAGAGGAGAAATCAAAGGAGTTGGAAACTTGGATTGCCCTGGAGTTCCAAACCTAAATGAAGTGTTGCTGGTAAATGTCTTAACTGCTAATCTCATAAGTATCAGTCAATTATGTGATCTAGGATTCAAGGTCAACTTCACCAAGTCTGAATGTCTTGTAACCAATGAAAAACAAGAAGTTGTAATGAGAAGAGTCAGATCAAAAGACAACTGCTACTTATGGGAGTCTGAGAACACTAATTACTCTTCTGTATGCTCTATAGCCAAAGAAGAAAAGGAAGTGAAACAGTGGCACCAAAAACTTGGTCATTTACATCTAAGAGGGATGAAAAAGATCATATCCATGAAGGCAGTCAGAGGGATTCCAAGGCTTCAAATTGATGAAGGGAGAGTCTGTGGTGAATGTCAGGTTGGAAAGCAAACTAGAATGTCACATCCAAAGACAAGACATCTAACCACCTCTAAGGTGCTAGAACTTCTACATATGGATCTGATGGGTCCAATGCAGGTGGAAAGTCTTGGTGGAAAAAGATATGCTTATGTTGTTGTGGATGATTTTTCCAGATTCACTTGGATTAACTTCATTAGGGAAAAGTCTGATGTATTTGATGTATTTAAGGAACTGTGCAAAAGAATTCAAAGAGAAAAAGAAGGATGCATTGTCAGAATCATAAGTGATCATGGCAAGGAATTTGAAAATAGTAAGTTTGATGAGTTATGTTCCTCAGAAGGAATCAATCATGAATTCTCTTCACCCATAACTCCTCAACAAAATGGAGTTGTGGAAAGGAAAAACAGGACTATACAGGAATCTGCCAGAGCAATGATACATGCCAAAGGACTTCCTATTCATTTTTGGGCTGAAGCTATGAATACAGCCTGTTATGTCCATAACAGGGTGAAATTCCTGGTATGTCACAGACTCAGGATGTCTAATGGAATGTTAAGACATCTGATCTGACATTAAGCTGTACAGGTAGAATAGGCTGTACTTTTGATATCTGTTCTACAACATACACTGATCTATCATGCCAGAACCTGCAACACCTTTGACAAACGCAGGTTCTGATTTACTGAAGTTCAGAACAGTTAAGGTTAATCATATACATTGATGTCATGAGGAATGCTGTGACATCAAACAAATAACCAATGCAGAAAGTAAATAACACACAAAATTTTTCACCCAGTTCGGTTCAACCAACCTACATCTGGAGGCTTCCAAGCCAGGGATAAAGTTCACTATTAGTAGTATCAATTCAAAGACCCTACAGCCAACACACCCGTTGACAGCCTTCTCACTTAATCACTACCCAATGACACTTTTACCTAAGATCCAATCCTAGATATGAGAACCCTCTCACTCCCCCTCAATCATCGCAGTGATTACTTTCTGCAGTACATAAACTGTTCAGAAGATACACTTCCATTACACAACTTGATCATGCTTAAAAGCTTCAATCAAGTACAATGCATACATCCTCTAACCTACAGGTTTCAAGGAGTATGGTGACCATCCCACAGCTCGGGGGGTTCACAACAAAACTAGCCCTAATGATTACATCTTGTCAATACACGGCTCACTTAAATTAGGTTACAATACTTCTATTTATAACCCTTTTTACCCAACTGGATTTGGGCCTTCATATGACAGCAATGCAGCTTTAACGACCTGCATAAAGTAAGCAGAAAACTTCTGCTGTAAGTTAGGTCTTCAATCGAGCTTTTCTCCTTATCCTTAGCTTCTGATTGAATCTTCTAGGGCTCCACATATGCCTTCAATTTTCGCTACTTGTTATGCATTCTATTTGGCAGAATATTCTGCATAACTTCAGGAACAGAACTGCATCAGACTTGACAGTTCAGTAGCTTGATGTCTGGTATGATGTTATGACATCTCTTGAGACATGTTGTTCCAGATGTTGATTTAAATCAGCACAACATGTTTAGGCATTTACAATAGGGTTTTCAGGCTGTTCCTATTGTACATTACATTACATTATTGTTGTTACTATTTGTTTTACAAGAAATGAGCCAATCCTAAACAAAGGCACTTACAATCTCCCCCTTTGGCAAATTTTGGCTAAAACAAATACAACAATAAAAAAAATAAAAGTGTTCAGGATACACACAGAAGGATGTCTTGACATTGATCTTGACATCTTTGGTTGTAACCATACTAACCATTCAGGACCTCTTGAAGCACAGGAGGAAGAGGATGCACCTCATTCCCTTTTAGACCACGAACCATTTCTTGTCACTGGTGGTGGAGAAAGAGGTCCGTGGGAGATAAACTATCCTTTCAGAGGCATCCGAGAACCCTTAAGGAGTGACCAGAATATCTCCCTTGTAACTCAGAACACAGGTCACAACTGTGTTCATAACTCAGATCACAAGTCACAAAGAAATTCACGCCATTTGAATTTCTGTTGAATTTGTGACAAGTCTTTGTGATCAAAATTTTGAGTAGCTGCTGCAACGAGGACAATGTCAAACAGTAACAGTACTCCTTTATCCCCCTTTTTGGCCAAAAATTGACAAAGAAAGCCCTCACAAAACCAGATCCAAGAACAGTTTTCCCAGATCCGTACAAACCCCATGATGGTTGTGAGAGAAAGAATGTGTGACAGGAGGTTATATAAGGAGATAACAGGTTCAAGAAGATGGCAATATAAAATCTTGGTCAAGGATACCTGTTAAAGTTGTTGCATATTTCAGACTGACTGTGCATGAAATTTAGACGCATTTGTTTGTTTCTGCCAAAAGGACCAGTCCTAATACATGCATAAGTTTAGGTCAAAGCAATTCCTGAATAAAATCAGCCTTTGACCGACTTTTAAGGCTGAAGATTTATTCCTTCTGGGAAACAGAACACCAAATATAGCTCATGAATAGCTACAATTACGTGGTGAAGTTATTTTCCACATATTCTTCTTGATTTCCCCAAGGTTGCAATGTCGTTGGTAATGTCATGACACTTACTTAGACATTACCTTACATTCTTCAACAACAGCAGCCTTCTTTTTACTTCTCTCAGTTAGGCACAGAGAAGGACACTTTAAACAGCTAGTAGCAAGAGACTAGTAGTATTAAGCATGGCCATCAATCATGCTTTCTTAAGTGTTGCTGAGATCCAACACAATTACTTTCTACCTTCTTCCAGACAGCAAAATAAGGAAGGAGGGAATAAACCAGAAGACTCCAAAATGCTTCACAAGACATCACAGATTAGTTCTAATACACAAAATTTAGATGCCACTTCTATTTCTTGTAGTAAACGAACCCCTTGAACATATGCTGAATATATCAGATTTCTTAATCTGATTTACTTCTTCTGATCTTCCATTCACTAGTAGTTGCTAGAGCTAGTGAAGTCTTTACCACAATAGCATTTCTGATATGCCATACCAAGTTGCTATTGATAAGATCTGAATCTTCCAAATTGCTCCAAAAGTATCAAAACTGCCACTTATGATACTTTTAAGAATCTCTGAGATTTTCTTCCTAAACCCAGACATATAACAAGAGCAATTCTTCAATCTCCTGATGTTGAGACCTTATCCATGACTATTCTTAGAAGTTCACATAAACATCAGCATACCACCGTCCTCTTCTGACTTCTGATCTTCAGATTAAGTCCAACAATACATATACAAAGTCTCCCTTCAATGTATATTGTAATTGGGAAAAGTGCAACACTCAGTGACTCCCCTTGTTAAGGCCAATCAAAACAATAGCGTGACAACCAGTAGCACTAGCTCTGAGGTGGTAACTTCCAGCACCCTGAACTAGTCTTAGAATAGTAAGGACATCTCTGATTCATGCCCTTGCACTTCCATACTTATCATGACTCTCTGGATGGCTGAGAAATCATGTAGCCATAGTCTGAAACCAACCTCCAACCTTCTT
This sequence comes from Vicia faba, assembly GCA_948472305.1. Lineage (NCBI taxonomy): Eukaryota > Viridiplantae > Streptophyta > Magnoliopsida > Fabales > Fabaceae > Vicia > Vicia faba. The sequence continues at coordinate 1,350,360,850 of OX451741.1, forward strand.
AGTGTGCTTACAAGCTTTACTAAGATTCAGATTTTCTAGAAGGATTATCCTTTAATCAAAAAGTTGATCATGTCATCCTTCTGTATAATATATTTACTAGTAGTTGCTGATACTAGCAAATTCTTCAGACCACAACAGTAGTTATGCATTGTTAAGCATACTACTCTTAACATAAGTAGAATCTACTTATTCCAAACCAACAATAGGACTGCCACTTCTGAATGAGGCGATAGAATATTAAGATTCACAGTCCCAAGTTTCTGCCACAGACTTCTAACAATAATGATGTTTCAGCATCATCTGGGACATCAGAACCTATCTGCTTGGGTTCTGAAGTTAACATTCGGGGGATTGATGCCCTTTTATATTCCCCATATGAAAGGTATGATCTTCATCTTCAGCAATAATTACTCACCAGAATACCCTAGAGAGAAATAAACTCTCTACCAAGTTCTGAGAAATAGGTTCAGAATACAGCCTTGCATACACATTATACAAACACTTAGTCTCCCATCAAAGTGTTTATATATATCTTTATGCAAGATCCTAATGAATACTTAGTCTCCCGTCAAAGTATTCATTATTAGTTAGATTATGCCACCTTCTCAAGGTAGGATAATTATTCTAACAATCTTCTGCTCCATGCATGAGGAACCAACTGGTCCATACAAGCTTCCTTTGCTGAAGAGGCCCTTCGTTTGAGATGATGTTGCAACATTGATCCCAACCATATGAGCCTGGCTTATACTATGGTTTTGGATGAACATCCATTGTAATCAAAGCACACTTTTCTTGTAGGGGATACAAGAGTACACCAGAAGCTAATCATCCTCTATGATCAGACCCATAACAACCACATAACCTGTTCTTATTCCTATCCTCCTTGGAAATTACTAAGATCATGAGAAATAAACTCAAGCATCTTACAGAACAAGGTAAGATGAATTCCCTTTCACATCAGCTTGATCATACTACTGCCTCTGAACAAAATGTTATCCAACTTCCCTCTTTATGGATACATTGTTGAGCTCTTTACTTTAGACACATAGTAAGTACTCTTTATTTGGAATTTGCCACAGGTTTCAAATTAAGAGTCCTTAGTTTGCTTGATGTACAAGTTTCAGATTGCCACATTCTGTAACTTGTACTAGAAGAGACTTCATTATCAATCATGAGGATGTTCAATAAGTCTGGAACTTATCTGTCTTTCCTCAACAACTGATGTCTTCAACAGTTGTGATGTTGTACATCCTTTTTCATCACAAGCTTTAGATCTTTTGATTCTGATTTCCACATATTTATCACATAAATATTCTGCTTCCATCATTTATTCAGTTAGAATTATCTAATCATACTAGATGATCCTGACTGATTACTTCTTCATACTTGCTAAGCATATTTACTTGGCTGAAGACACAGAGATGATGTTCCATCATCCATCACATGAGTGGAAACCTGGAAATCACAGCTTTAAAGTCCTTTTAAGTGCATTTAGCTCAGTACATATACTCCCTTAAACTCACAGCTGGAGTAGATGACCTGTTGATCGTGTCCTGATCAATTATTTCAAAACAGATGTCTCCTCTTCCAGATCAGGAGTAGGTTCCAAACATATGTACTCACACTACACGTGTTTAGCACCCAGAACATCTGTTCTTCAACTGGCAGTTGCATGATGTTCTAACATCCTTAAGCATATCAGTTCCATCTCCTTGGAACACATCATCCTTGATAATCTTCAAGCAGCTCACAGATGTATATGAGAATCATTGATCAATCAACACTAATAATAAATGCCTTTATGAGTGGACTTGAGGAAATCTCAAGTATCTTTGACATTATTGATAGATTGCAAAATATGCTTACAAATTCTGTTGAAAATAATAACCCTAGAGTTCTTTTTCACTTTAGGGGTTGTATCAGAAGCTATGCAGCGGAATAGCAGTACTTCAACAGAACCTACACAATGCTTACTCCATAAGGATTGAAAACAAATCAATCCTACAAGTTGTTTGCTTCTTCACCAAGCAACTTTCTAGACCCAACTTCTACATCCCCGTTAAAAGGAAGCTTTATACACACAGATGATACCTTATCAATATCTTCACTCCCGCATGAAGGTTTTGATAATATTCTTCTTTGTGCTGAATACAGATTGAACAATGCACTCCAAAATCTTCACTCCCGCATGAGGTCTTTGAGTTTGTTCAAACACTTTCATCTAGTTTCTCCCAAATTGGTCCATCCTCCACTCCTAGGGACCAAACAATATAAACACTACTGGTTCAACCAATATTCTACCTTGTACACAACCGGAAAGTATCTCCCATGGATCTCATCCAGAGACAGACAGGATGCCTGCTCTGATACCAATTGAAATTCCTGGTATGTCACAGACTCAGGATGTCTAATGGAATGTTAAGACATCTGATCTGACATTAAGCTGTACAGGTAGAATAGGCTGTACTTTTGATATCTGTTCTACAACATACACTGATCTATCATGCCAGAACCTGCAACACCTTTGACAAACGCAGGTTTTGATTTACTGAAGTTCAGAACAGTTAAGGTTAATCATATACATTGATGTCATGAGGAATGCTGTGACATCAAACAAATAACCAATGCAGAAAGTAAATAACACACAGAATTGTTCACCCAGTTCGGTTCAACCAACCTACATCTGGAGGCTTCCAAGCCAGGGATAAAGTTCACTATTAGTAGTATCAATTCAAAGACCCTACAGCCAACACACCCGTTGACAGCCTTCTCACTTAATCACTACCCAATGACACTTTTACCTAAGATCCAATCCTAGATATGAGAACCCTCTCACTCCCCCTCAATCATCGCAGTGATTACTTTCTGCAGTACATAAACTGTTCAGAAGATACACTTCCATTACACAACTTGATCATGCTTAAAAGCTTCAATCAAGTACAATGCATACATCCTCTAACCTACAGGTTTCAAGGAGTATGGTGACCATCCCACAGCTCGGGGGGTTCACAACAAAACTAGCCCTAATGATTACATCTTGTCAATACACGGCTCACTTAAATTAGGTTACAATACTTCTATTTATAACCCTTTTTACCCAACTGGATTTGGGCCTTCATATGACAGCAATGCAGCTTTAACGACCTGCATAAAGTAAGCAGAAAACTTCTGCTGTAAGTTAGGTCTTCAATCGAGCTTTTCTCCTTATCCTTAGCTTCTGATTGAATCTTCTAGGGCTCCACATATGCCTTCAATTTTCGCTACTTGTTATGCATTCTATTTGGCAGAATATTCTGCATAACTTCAGGAACAGAACTGCATCAGACTTGACAGTTCAGTAGCTTGATGTCTGGTATGATGTTATGACATCTCTTGAGACATGTTGTTCCAAATGTTGATTTAAATCAGCACAACATGTTTAGGCATTTACAATAGGGTTTTCAGGCTGTTCCTATTGTACATTACATTACATTATTGTTGTTACTATTTGTTTTACAAGAAATGAGCCAATCCTAAACAAAGGCACTTACACAGGGTCACCTTGAGAAAGGGAACATCATCCACCATTTATGAACTATGGAAAGGAAGAAAGCCTACAGTAAAGTACTTCCATGTCTTTGGAAGTAAATGCTATATTCTGACAGATCGTGAACAAAGGAGAAAGATGGATCCTAAAAGTGATGAAGGAATATTCCTAGGATACTCTACCAACAGCAGAGCATATAGGGTATTCAATTCCATGACCAAAGTTATGATGGAATCTATAAATGTCATAGTTGATGATTATCATGAGGAAACAAATGTCCCATATGATGTTGAGACATTCTTTGAGACTTCAACTCAAGTGTCTAAAAAGGATGATGTACCTAAAAATACTTCATCAGAATCTGAATCAAAGGAAGCTAACAAAGATCCTTCCATTAGAATTCAGAAAGATCATCCTAAGGAAGTCATCATAGGAGACCCCAACAGTGGAGTCATTACAAGATCTAGAGAAATCATCACAAACTCTTGCTTTGTATCTAAAATTGAACCAAAAAATGTTAAGGAGGCTTTGACTGATGAATACTGGATTGGAGCAATGCAAGATGAATTGAACCAATTCAAGAAACATGAAGTATGGGAGTTAGTTCCTAGACCAGAAGGAACAAACATCATTGGCACAAAATGGATCTACAAGAACAAATCAGATGCTGAAGGAGTTGTCACCAGAAATAAGGCAAGGCTTGTTTCTCAAGGATACACTCAAGTTGAAGGGGTTGATTTTGATGAGACTTTTGCTCCTGTAGCCAGACTGGAATCAATCAGACTTCTATTGGGAGTTGCTTGTCTCCTTAAGTTCAAGTTATTTCAGATGGATGTAAACAGTGCCTTCCTAAATGGGTACTTAAATGAGGAAGTATATGTGGAACAGCCTAAAGGATTTGTGGATCCAAACTGTCCTGATCATGTCTACAAATTGAGGAAAGCTTTATATGGGCTGAAACAAGCTCCTAGAGCCTGGTATGACAGGTTGAAAAAATTCCTCACTGACAAAGGATACAGGAAATGAGGCTTGAATAAAACTCTTTTTGTCAAAAATGAAGGAGGAAAGATAATGGTAGCTCAAATTTATGTTGATGATATAGTGTTTGGAGGAATGTCAGAACAGATGGTTAAACATTTTGCTGACCAGATGCAAGCTGAATTTGAAATGAGCCTCATGGGAGAATTGACCTACTTTCTTGGACTGCAAGTCACACAGATGGAAGACTCAATTTTTCTGTCTCAAAGCAAGTATGCAAAGAATATTGTCAAGAAGTTTGGAATGGAGAATGCCAGTCACAAAAGGACTCCTGCACCTACTCATTTAAAGTTGTCCAAAGACACAAGTGGGGCAAATGTGGATCAAAGCTTGTAAAGAAGCATGATAGGAAGTCTGCGATACTTAACAGCCAGCAGACCTGACATTGCTTTTGCAGTTGGAGTATGTGCAAGATACCAGGCTGAACCCAAAGTAAGTCACATCAACCAGGTGAAAAGAATTCTGAAGTATGTGAGTGGAACTTACAACTATGGCCTGTTGTACTCTCATGGATGTGAACCAATTCTGTCTGGTTACTGTGATGCTGATTGGGCTGGTAGTGCTGATGATAGAAAGAGCACCTCTGGAGGATGCTTCTTTTTGGGAAATAATCTTGTCTCTTGGTTCAGCAAGAAACAGAACTGTGTGTCTCTATCCACTGCTGAAGCTGAATACATAGCAGCTGGTAGCAGCTGTTCTCAAATGATCTGGATGAAACAGATGCTAATTGAGTATAATGTCACACAAGATGTCATGACATTGTACTTTGACAATCTGAGTACTATTAACATTTCCAAGAATCCTATACAGCACAGCAGGACTAAGCATATTGACATTAGACATCACTTCATCAGAGACCTTGTGGAGGAAAAGGTGATTAAGCTGGAACATGTTGCCACTGAACTACAACTGGCTGACATTTTTACCAAGGCACTTGATGCTAGTCAATTTGAAAATTTGAGGGGCAAGCTTGGTATTTGCCAATATGAAGAGATGTAGCAATTAATTTTGCTTAAAACAAGGGATGAAAAAGATATTTTAGTTAAGTCTATTCTGATTGGGTTAATCATTAGTTTCCCTCTTTCTTTCCAAAATTTTAAGAAGTGGAATAGACATTCATATATCTCCCTCTTCTCTCTTTTCTGCAACAATCTCCATTCTCTCAAACGAAGATTTCACACTCGCTGTTACTTGTTTCTTAAATCTCTCGAGATGTCTCAACAATCCATGTCATCATCTTCATCAAAGGCGACTGCTTCTTCCTCTTCCTCTGACACCGAACCCAGGGCAATCGTAAACTGCATGGAAGCTGATGTTCTTGAGATAACTCCTCTTCATGAAATGGCAGCTGATCCTACTACGGTCAAGAAGCTGCGAACCAGAAATGCAAGAAGATCACAAGCTTCTCCATCTGGTAAATCTTCTCAACCATCATCTTCTGCTCCTCCAGAGATAGATAATAGGGAGGGTTCTGCTTATGTACATCAAGCTATTTCTAGACTAGTCACTAGGATTCTTAATGAGAATCACTCTGTTCATGGCATATATGTACCTTTGAACCAAGAAACTGCTAGCCCTAATGTAGAAAGAGATCCAGATGTCACTCAGAATGTTGAGACACCTGATGACAACATTAGGAAATCTCCAGAAAAACATGATGATCACCAGAACCCTACTGACAAGGCTGTTGAACCTCCTGTTATTGATGTTGATGAAGAATTCTCTGACAATGATTTAATCGCCAATATCAACCCTAGCATAGATAGAAGGATGATGAGTAGAAAAAAGAAGCAAAATGCTGCTCAAAGCCCCTCCAAAAAGAAGGCTACTGAAGTTGTGCATGAGAAGGCGAAGCCTGAGAACAAGGCTGAGAAGACTGGAGCTTCGAAAGGGAAGGGAAAGGTAAAAACTAGAGTACCTATTGGTAGTCTCTCAAAACCTTTGAGACAACCTATAGCCAAGAAAAGGAAGGATCCTGAACCCGATGAGGAATCCGACTTTGATTTTGATGTTGAGAGCAATGTTCCAGACATTCCTCTCAGGAAGAAACCCTCTTCTAGCAAACTGCCTAAAGTCCCTGAAGTTGCCATTGACAACATCTCCTTTCGCCATCCAGAAAATGCAAACAGGTGGAAGTATATGTTTCTGAAAAGGATTGCCTTGGAGAGAGAGCTGAACAACAGTTCTATTGAGTGTAAGGAAATCATGGATCTAATCAAGGCTGCTGGACTAATGAAAACTGTGGTCAAGTTTTCCAACTGCTATGAGATTCTGGTCAAAGAATTCATAGTAAATTTGTCTGATGGTTGTGCTGATGGAAAGTCAGCTGATTTTAAGAGTGTGTATGTGAGAGGAAGGAAGGTAAATTTTTCTCCTTCTGTAATAAACAAATTCCTAGGAAGGCCTAATGATGCTCATCCTGAGCTTGAAGTTACTGACAACCAAATTTGTCAAATCATCACTGCCAAGCAATTCAAGCACTGGCCCTTGAAAGGGAAGCTAAATGCAAGCAAGTTGAGCATGAAGTTTGCCATACTGCACAAAATTGGTGCAGCTAACTGGGTTCCCACCAACCATAAATCCACCATTTCCACAGGTTTGGGAAGGTTTATCTATGCTGTTGGAACCATAACAAACCTTGATTATGGAAAGTACATCTTTGATCAAACATTGAAACATGCTGGAAGCTGTGCTATTAAAGGCCCTATTGCTTTTCCCTCTCTTCTGTGTGGTATAATCATTGATCAGTATCCTGATATTCTGGTTGAAAAAGACTCTGTATGCAAAAGAGCCCCTGCTCTTGGTTTGCACTATAAGCTGTTTCAGGGAACACATGTCCCTGACATTGTTATGACATCTGCTGAGACATCAACTGTCAAATCTCATTCCAAGAAAACTGATGTTATAGCTGTGCTAAAAGAAACCTGCAGAGAGCTTGATACAAGAAAAAAGACTCTTGAAGAGCTGATTGCTAGACTAGAACATGAGGAGAATGAAGAACAAATAAGGGAAGAGGGTGATGATAAAGACCAGCATAATGCTGAAGATAATGCTTCCTCGGAGGATGACAGTGCCTGAAGGTCAGTGTTGTTGAAAAGATTGCTGCTGGAACTTGTTGCTGCCAAATGACTTCTTATTATTTATGTGTTTTTTTAATTCCTTTTGGATGACTGTATAACTTAAAAGTACAAGTATCTTTGGCCTCTTTATGGCTAAAAAGGGGGAGAAGAATTTATGGTAATTTTGGTAAAATTAGACTTGGTAGCTGTTATTAAAAATTCTGTTGCATTCTAATCTCTGATTGTTTAGGGGTCTTAGCCAAAAATTTGCCAAAGGGGGAGTTTGTAAGTGTTTGTTTGTTGGCATTTTTTTGGTAAAACCAGAGTTGCGAATGTCATGACTGATGTCATAACATTCTGGGATAAAGGTACATTCTGCAGAAAAGAATGTCATACAGGAACTACTCAGTATGAGGTGTTTATCATGATCATTAAGCAATAATCATATATAGTGTATTCTACCAAAATCAGTGAGCAGGATTCTTGTTGTCATAACCAATGTTAAGACATTCTGTACTGATCTAGCATTTGTGCAGATTTGTTATTCCTGAGATTTTTCAGGAATCTGATATGCTTCTCTGAGTTGATATATACAGTCCAGATCAGATGCTCACGTGGACATTAGGTTAACCTTGCTTAACCCTAATTTGGTATGATGAAAGCCTAAGACCAAGTCTTTAGGTTAACTTTAGTTAACCCTAGCTATTTTCATGGAAGCCCTAACTGAAGAATAGTCTGCATATATATACCTCATGAAGATTAATGGTTAAAGATACTTTTTGACAGAAGATCAATAAGGGATTGTATAGTTGTAACTACTGTGAGCCAAGCAATTATCATTGTGATAAGTGACTTGGAGTAGGATTTGATTGTAAGGGTTGTGTATCACTCAAAGCTTTGAAGTAAGAGTGTTTGTGTCTCTTGATTAAAGCTTTGAAGCAAAATCAAGTGTGTGTACTGAAGAGTGTCTTCATAATCTCATTAATCAATAGTTTAGTATCACTGCTTTGATTGAGGGGGGGTGAGTAGGAACTCAGGTTTAAGTTAAACTTAGATTGAAGTTGCATTGGGTAGGTCTTAAGTGAAGGAGATAAACTGGTTGGTTTATTCCTGAATTAATATCTCTTATAGTGAATTTCCTCCCTGGCTTGGTAGCCCCCAGAGTAGGTGTTGTTACACACTGAACTGGGTTAACAATTGATTATGTTCTTTACTGTTTTTAATTTACTGTCTTGAAGTGTGTCAGATACAGTGTAATAACATTCACTGTGACATTAAGGCCAACTATCAACGATGGACTCAACAATTGGAAGGCCAGGGACTTTGTTCCCATTACTTTCATCCAGGAGTAATTGTCTTTTTGTTTTTTTGGGATATGTAATATTTGATTAATTTAGACTCTAAAGCCTTGTGTCTTACCCGAGGCACAATGGTTTATTTGTAAGGGTTATAATTTCACTTTCATATGTCATAAATAAATCATTGGACGTTTTTGCATACAAATTTTACGCTCTCTGTCTTTCTTTTCTACTTTTACTTTATCAAAATAGCTATGCTCTCTTACACACACCCACATATCAAACTGTAGATCTGCATCCACTTTGGATCCCATTCATAACGGTTCTGCTATTTCTAATTATGACTTTTAAATTATAATCTACCAAGCCAAGGACGAAGGTGAGGAAGATTGTGGAGTACCAGGAAAACTTGCTAGACTGTTACAACATGAGAAAAGAGCAATACATCCTCATGAAGAGCCAGTCGAGACGGTAAACTTGGGTACTGAAGAGGATAAAAAGGAAGTTAAGATAGGTGCCAACTTGAGGCATGGTGTCAAAGAGCGGTTAATCCAGATGTTACATGATTATGCTGAGATCTTTGTCTTGTCATACGAAGACATGCCGGGGCAGGACACTGATATTGTGATTCATCGTCTGCCAACTAAAGAAGACTTCCCTCCAGTGAAGCAAAAGGTTCGTCGTATGCGTCCTGAGATGTCAGAAAAGATCAAGGCTGAAGTCATGAAACAATTTAATGTCGGATTCTTAGCTGTTACTTCTTATCCATAATGGGTTGCGAACATGGTATCCGTAGCTAAAAAAGACGGTAAGGTACGTATGTGTGTGGATTACAGAGATTTGAATAGGGCAAGCCCCAAATATGACTTTTCGCTTCCCTATATTGATGTTCTAGTTGACAACACCGTACAACATAAGATATTATCCTTCATGGACGGTTTCTCCGGGAATAATCAGATTAAAACGGCACCTGAAGATATGGAAAAAACAACTTTCGTCACACAGTATGGCACTTTCTGTTACAAAGTTATGCCATTTGGGTTGAAAAACACCGGGGCAACCTATCAGCGTGCTATGCTAGATTTGTTTCAAGATATGATTCATCATAAGATAAAGGTCTATGTCGATGACATGATAGCCAGGTCTCAGACTGAAGATGATCACCTTGATCACCTGCAAAAGCTGTTTGAGAGACTGAAGAAATACAAGTTGAGACTGAACCTGAACAAGTGCACCTTTGGAGTAAGATCTGGTAAGCTCTTAGGTTTTGTTATCAGCAGCAAAGGTATAGAGGTATACCCTGCATATACAAGAAATGCCAACTCCCTGCACCGAGAAGGAGGTTAGGGGGTTCTTGGGACGTCTAAACTATATTTACAGTTTCATTTCCCATCTAACTGCTACTTGTGAGCCAATCTTAAAACTATTGAACAAAGATGAAGTGGTGAAGTGGAATGACGACTTCCAGACTGCCTTTGACAAAATAAAGGAGTATCTTCAAGAACCTCTGATCTTGATGCCGCCAGTTGAAGGAAGACTTCTGATCATGTACTTAACAGTATTAGAGAATTCAATGGGGAGTGTGCTGGGGCAACATGACGAGTCTGGTCGAAAAGAGCATGCAATATACTACCTTAGCAAAAAGTTTACCGACTGTGAAACAAGATACTCACTACTCGAGAAAACTTGTTGTGCTTTGGCATGGGCTGTTCACCGACTTAGACAGTATATGTTGACTCACACCACTTTATTGATATCTAAAGTGGATCCTATCAAATACATATTTGAGAAGCCCGCTCTCTATGGAAGAATAGAAAGATGGAAAATGGTCCTAACCGAATACGATATTCAATACACGACCCAGAAAGCAATCAAAGTAAGTGTATTAGCTGATCATTTTTCTCATTAGGCTGTGGCCGACTACCAATCCATGAATTTTGAGTTTCTGGATGAGGACATCATGTTAGTGACTGATTGTGAAGAACCTGGATCAGATGAAGGACCTGAAAAGGGATCCCGATGGACTATGGTTTTTGATGGAGCTTCCAACGCACTTGGAAACGGCATCAGTGTTGTGATCATATCTCCCGAAGGCTTTCATACACCCTTCACTTCCAGGCAATATTTCAATTGTACCAACAATATAGTTGAATATGAAGCATGCATTATGGGTCTCAAAGCTGCTATTGACTTGAGAATCAAATCTTTGAGTGTATTTGGATACTCGGCCCTGGTAATCAGTCAAATCAAAGGAGAATGGGACACGAAGCATCTTAATCTCATCCCTTACCGAGAGCATGTGTTGACATTGATTCCACACTTTGAAGAAGTTACCTTTGAGCATTTTCCACGAGAAGAAAATCATTTAGCGAACACGCTAGCTACTATGCCATCCATGTTTAAAGTCAGATGGGATAATGAAGCCCCTCATATTACTATTGAGAGACTGGACGAGCCAACATACTGTTATGAGGTTGATGCTGAAGAAGTAGTGGGAATACCTTGGTTCCACAAAGTGAAAATATACCTCGAAGCCCAAGAGTATCCTAAGGGAGCTTCCGTCAATGGTAAAAAGTTCCTAAGAAGGTTCCCTGCCAAGTTTTTCCTCAGTAACGGAATCCTCTACAAACGCAACCATGATTCTACTTTCCTTCGGTGTGTAGACAAGATCATGGAGGAAATACACGAAGGTACCTTTGGCACCCATTCTAGTGGCCATACAATGGCTAAAAAAATCCTACGGGCAGGATACTATTGGTCCACTATGGAAGCATATTGTCATCATCACTCCCAAACTTGTCACAAGTGCCAGATCTATGTTGATAAAGTACATGTGCCTATGGTTCCCTTGAACGACTTGACTACTCCTTGGCCTTTTGCAATGTGGGGCATTGATATGATCAGAGAGATTAAACCCACAGCTTCTAATGGGCACCGCTTCATCCCCGTTGCCATTGATTACTTTACAAAGTGGGTAGAGGTAACCTCATTTGCTTCTATTACCAAAAACGTCGTGGCCTGGTTCATCATACATAACCTTATTTGTCGGTATGGTATTCCAGAAATAATCATCAGAGATAATGGTACCAATCTCAATAATACTATGATCACCGAGCTCTGCACACAATTCAAGATTCATCATCATAACTCTTCTCCTTACCGGCCGAAGATGAATGGCGCTTTAAAGGCTGCTAATAAGAACATCAAGAAGATGACAATGACATACAAAGACTAGCATTAGATGTTACCATTTTCTATTCATGGTTACCGTACCTCAGCACACACATCCAAGGGGAAACCCCCTTTTCTCTCGTATACGGTATGGAAGTTATCTTACCCGTTGAAGTCCAAATCCCTTCCCTGAGAATCATGAAGGATGAGGGTTTAAACGAAGACAAATGGATTCAGACTCGACTTGACCATTTGAACCTATTTGACGAGAAGAGGCTCGCGGATGTTTGTCATGGTCAGATGTACCAGAAGCGTATGATTAAAGCTTTTAACAAGAAGGTCAGACGTCAGGTATATCATGTTGGTGACCTAGTAATCAAACGCATCATCCTGCCACAAGGTGATCCCAGGGGCAAGTGGACTCCTACATACGAAGGAGCATTTATGATCAAGAACATATTTTCTGGTGGAGCTATGATATTAACCACTATGGACGGCGACAGCTTTTTGCACCCAGCAAAAGTAGACATAGTTAAAACATACTACACATGAACAGAGACCTTCTAGGTTGACTGGCCTATGCAAAAATAACGGCATCCCGGAGAACCAAAAGGGTTCAGGAAAAAGTTATATATATATATATATATATATATATATATATATATATATATATATATATATATATATATATATATATATATATATATATATATATATATATATATATATATATATATATATATATATATATATATATATATATATATATATATATATATATATATATATATATATATAAATCTGTACACCCGGCAAGTCGAAAACCTAAAAAGGCGGCTTGGGCAAAACAGGGTATCCCAATGGACTTAAAACCCGAAAGGGCAGTCCAGGCGAAAATTAGGGATTTAAAAGCATACAACTATGTCCCGTTGGATCACCTCGCAAACAAACTTCGGTAACAAGTGTCAAGTACAAATGGTACTAATCAATCCAGTCAGCTTCGGCTAAGCAGCAAAGTGATGAGATGCTCAAAGACACAAAGGCAATAGCAGAATGGGAACCCAATGGGATCATTTCACATAGATATTTTTTCTTTGTATACTACTTTATATAGTTTTCATTCTTACGACGATATTCTCTTATTAGGATGTCTGTCTCCTTGTACAAAAACTCCTGTTATAGGAAGACTTCTTCAGATTAATACAAAAGCTATCTCTTTGAAAGAAACAAAACTATTTGTTTTTATTTTTCTGTTTTGTTTTGCAAAAATGTCCAGTGATTATTTTTAACATGTGCATTTGAATATGATCACCATTTACAAATACACGCATAAAAACAAAAAGACAGTTACTAATGGCTTTAAGAAACAGGACAACATCTAAAAATCCATCTGCAAATCCCTGCAGATACATCCCACAATAGATACATAGGCAGAGACGTCCTCCTGCGAAGTCACTTCCATATCCTCAGCATACAGCCTAATGATTTCAGAGGTTCTGATATCCCCTGTAGAGCAAGAGTCTCCAATCATCTCCCTAGCATCTTGAAGAATTCCTCAACATGGTTCATAAACTTCTTGGGTTCCCTAACAGGGATTCATAAAAATCCCCAAGCAGTTTACGGAGTTTTTTCTCTCCCCAGTGGAGTTTAATTCTCTAGCCACGAAAATCCATCTCCCAACAAAGAATCACATTCCTCATCCCAGCAGCAGTCACAAATTTATTTCCCCTTAATTCAATCACGCTACAAAGAACGACTGATCAGTTCATATATTGCATTCACACATCATTTTATAAACGTCATAGCATATGCATACAAAATAGCACAATCTCATTTATTTTGAGAACATCATTAAACAATGCGTATCATGCATCATGGCATTGCATACAACTAATTCTTTACCTTTTCAAGAAAGATTAACAGACAAATATCATCAATGACATTCAACAGTTCCAAATTAATTCCTAAAACCAGACAAGGAAACTATCTGTGAACAGCTGATGAAGATCAATTCCAAAACAAGACGGGGCGACTATCTTTATCACCATTGGTATGAACTCCCAAAACGAGCCGAGTTCACCAACAACTTATTCTAGATTAATTCTTGAAACCAGACAGGGAAACTATCTCAACAATCAACACAAGCAAGTTCTAGATTGATTCCTGAAACAAGACAGGGCAACTATATGAAGTAACATCTCATCAATCACTATGAAGCATGGACCCGGCCAGATAACAGTTAACATCATTGTTGAAGCCTAGAATCCAACTGGATAACAGTCAACTTACAATTCAAGACACTGTGAAAACTGGACTCGACCAGTTGACATTATAATCTACAACATTGTGAAGCCTAGACCCGACCAGATAGTAGTTAACATCATTGTTGAAGCCCGGAATCCAGCCAGATAACAATTCAACTCTATCAATTACTATGAAGCCTAGACCCGACCAGATGACAATATACCTTAAATTCAAGTTGAAGCCTGGATCTGACCAAATAACAACTTAATTTCTTCAAATCGCTGAAGCCTGGACCCGACCAAATAACAGTTCAAGTAACTGAAGCTTGGACCCGACCAGATAACAACTTAATTCCTTCAAATCACTTAAACCTGGATCCGACCAGATAACAATTAATTTCATGTTCCCTAGTAAGTCGCAGTAAAGCCTGGAATACGACTAGATAACAGTCAACTTCATTATCCTCAGTAAGTTATTGTAAAGCCTGGATTTCGACCAGATAATAAGTAACTTTCATTTCCCCAGTCAAGAGATAACTCCCCAATAGAGTAATGGACAACTAAAGCTCCTAGACTCTATCCCCAAACAAAAACCAACATTCCCCAATGAATTCTTCCTCAAACAACAGGAACAAGAATCCCCATAAAGAGACCTCTTATGAAGTCAGCATCTACTTTGGGTGGCATTTATAAGCCCATCTCTAACAACTCTCCGTCATCTTCTTCAAATGGCATTCGTAAGCCCATTCCCGACATCATCAACCAACGGTGTTACTTCATGTGAGTGCAAATTTCTGGGCATGTTAGTGTTCAATCATCTTCCACCTTCAGATTATGAAAGGCAGACAACCCAATCTAAATCCTCAGGTTTATGAAGATTGAACAGGGGCAGCTGTTGTACCCCAAAATTTTCCCTCCCATTTTTACTCAAGACATGCTCATTGAGGTCCTCAATTGCTCAAGGTTGACCAAGAATTGATCAGACAAATTCTCCTCCTAGGCAATGAACCTTCAATTAGGGTTTTACTTTTCACAGAATTTTGAGTTGCAAAGATCTCAAATGATTTCCATGGTCCCTAATATGTCTTCAAGATTGTCCATGCCAAATTTCATGCCTTGCACTACAAGCTTGCTCAGTCAATTGCTCAAGTGTTTGAAAATCAACTATACTAGGTCAAAAGTCAACTGTGGTCAATATACAGTCAAACTTCAAGATTGTTTGTCAACATCAACATTTTGAAGTAATATCCATAATTTGATCAAGTTTTTATCATGATTCCTCAAGGAATGTTCTTTATTTCCCAAAAGTCAAGAATTGCTAAAATAGGGTTTTAATAGGAAAAGTCAACTGAACTTTGACCAAGCATAACTTTCACATAATTCATCCTTTTTGCCCCAAACAAAGCTCATTTTGAAGAGAATTCAATTACCTATAACTTCTCATTTTCCCTTAAATTCAAGAAATGCATCATTTGGAAGATACAAGCTCATACATTACATGTCACTTTCAAGAAGTCAACAAAAGACACTTTTGCCAAGACCGTTTACTTCAAGATAAACTCTCCAGATGCAAAAATGGTTAAAATACAGATTGTAGAGGACATCTCGGGCTTTTCAAAAAGTCTAAGATCATCTTTAAAAGGTGAAAATTGAGCAAATCATGGCTTTCACAAATTGAGCAATTTTCAAGAAATACATGAAGTCAACTTTGGGAAAATTCATTTTTTTAAGTTAGTGGGCCTAACTTTTAGGGCCTAAACGTGTTTGTGATGTATCTAAGGACCTCTAAACATGTCCATGCATTATTTTGTCTTTTTTTATTTGTTTTGATTTTATTCAAATAAATTCAAAAATAAATTAAATAAATACTAAATAAATGCTAGAAATATGTAAGACATAAAAGATCCAAATCTTTTTGAAGCCAAAAAGCTCAGGGAAAGATGTCAAAATCGTGTGGAGTAAGAAGGGAAGTGGATATTTTATTTTGGAAAGATTTGAATCAAAATCTTCATACTTTAAAACATCATTGATCAACTTGATCTCCTACTCTTTTTGTTACCCTAATCTGGTCTCATATATATATATACACATCAACCCTAGACCAATGGGACAGGAAGCTGCCTCCAAGAAGCCCTAGAAAATTTCCAAAAATTCAAAGAAAAGGTGAAAATCGTATCACCCCAATCCAGCCTCCCTCAATCCATTCTAGGTCCTCCATCAGCATCCCAAGACTCTCAGTAGCTTATTCTCATCCATATCTACGCATGAAGTGCCCTGAAATTAGCCAACTGAATCTCCCTACTTTGGTAAAATTTTATGATTTGAATCTCTCAATACACGCAGTTTAAACAAATTCAATGCACATATTCATGTTTATATCATTATCTTGATTCGTTCTAACGTATTGCATGAGAGATTGGATGCAGATTTAGGGATTTGCCATTGTTAGGGTTTTGAAATGGCCAAGACACGAACATGTTGATACAAGTCATCTCAGGCCAAATGGCCACAACCATTGAATTCGTAGACCCTAAATTAGGGGGGTAGTATCATTTTTGCTTTTGTTTTCATGATATTTCGCAGGATTGGTATTTTGGCCAACCGGAAGGGATGACCGGAGCCACCACCTCTGGTGGCTTGACCGGCGTGGACCATGGCATGGCAAAAAGGAATGTTTTGATTGGTTATTTCAAATGATGGGGGACCCAATACTTCGTGCGTGTTTGAAAGCTCATCATTTTGGCTTGTTTACATTATATCATTATTATTTGATGTAAATTAACGGATGTAAGGCCGTCCCAACGGTTGGGTTAGTGTGTATTAAGGCTTTTGTAAGGCTAGAGGGGATGGGTTCGATCCAGCCCTTATGCAATTTTTTTCTTCTAATGTCCTATGCAGATCACATGCTTCTAGGCTGCGCACGCTCACCATGTACCATCAGGTCATCACCATCTGATCCAGATCCAAGCACTTCAACATGCAGCCCAGGATGCACCTCCTGAAGGCCAGTAACACTGAATTCAACGCAATGTTTGGGCTTCTCCCTGATTGGGCTTTACAAATTCCAGATCTCACCCTCCCTGTTTGCTAATTCACATCAGGTCCATTTACTCTTTTTTTTTTGTTTAGTTTATTATTTATTTGTTTCCAAAAATCATTTTTTTTAATCATAGAAAAATCAGAATAAAAACATAAACTTAGATTTAGGATTTTTTTTTTGGTTAATTTAATTTTCAAAAATTTAATTTAGTTAGTTATTTTAACCATATTTCTTTAATTTAAAATCAATAGCCTTAGGATTTAATCAATTTTAATTGTTTTCTTAAATAATAAAAAATACCAATATATTAGGTTTTGTTAGAATTAATCTTAATTAATAATATTTTCTTTTATTTTAATTAATTAATTATTGTTTAACTCAAACTTTCTTTTTTTTCCAAATAAACAAAAAAACGACGAGAAATGATTTTCTTTTACTTAGAAATACTTTAGGGTTTTAGACGTTTTTTTTCAACTCGCGCGTGTTAATTATTTTAGCATTAATATTTTGTTCATATTATTGTATTTGTCTACTGGATGTAATAGCTATAATTAGGACTTTATTTTACTGTTTTATTCCCCATCTTAGACATGTAATAATCCCCCTCCCCGAAGACTTGTAATAGTTTAGGATTTATCTTTCTGCATTTTAAATTCCTGCAAACTATTAACTGTTTGATGCATGATAAATAGGATTGTATGGCAAGAGATTAATAATTAAAATGCTAGCAAACCTAACACAAGACAAATAACTGAATACAAACACAATTGCACATGCGCACCTCTAGGGTATCCCCACTTCGGTTGCCTTCGGGTAAACAATCACAACTCTCGAAACATGAGAGACTTTAGTGGTTACCCTCAGGTTTAAAGATCAAAAAATGACCCTCTCGATGTTGCCTCAGTATGATCTTAAAACCCTAGGGTAGTTACTAAGGTTTCTTTCCCAGTTTCCTTTGTGACTATACAACTTCCCTTCGAATGTCCCTCAAAACATCCAACGAATAGGGCTACCTACTCACTAATAGTAGGATAGCATTGTCTAAAGGAAAGGAGGAAAAGAACAATCCTTTCGAGTATAGTAGATAGTTCTTAGATGCTTGCTCAAAACAAAACAAACTTTTACACATACACAAAACTCTTTCCAAAAACACTTCCAAAAGACTTTGTATACGTTCTCTACTAATCCGAGAAACATTACAAAGTTCGCCGTACTAAGGCATTTTCTTTCAAAAAAAACTTTTTTCAAACACACAAAGCACACGGTATTTTTTTAAAATGAGCTAGCATCTAAGAGCCCATAGATAACTACGGATGGAAAGGGTTCTAAGACATTCCTTTTCCATAATCTACCCCCCTTACTCAAATGATCTCGAAAAATATTTTTCTGTTCTTTTCACCTTTTCCTTTGTTGGATAAAAGAAAAGTCGGTGGCAACTCTTGCTTACCGCGACATTTGGTAATACAAATGCAAAACCAGTATAACAGTCAGTTCTGCCACCGTATTACAAGGAGTCTTTGTATTTTTACTTGGGCCTCCCTTTTTGGAATTCCACTTTGGGCTTACCCTATAAAAAATGAAATCTTAGACAAGTCATTTCCAAGAAGTAACTTCATAAACCAATTCCAAGAATTGTTGGTTTCATTCTCCATAATCTCAAAAGCAATAAGAAGATACTTATCATTGCATCCCTCCCAACAACATTCAACAAAATTCCTCCATATTTAGTATTTAAGTGATGTCCATTTAATCCTATAAATGATGTATATTCCAGTTTCAATGCTTTCTTTATTCCATCAAAACACATATAACACCTTTCAAATCTTATCTTGCTATCTTTAAAAGCCCTGCATCCAATGGTTTCATTAGCAAACCTCAGTCTCACATCTACGACAACTTCATTTAACTTCATATTATTATTGTTCTTCAAATTTTCTACAATCATTCTAGCAAGACAAGTGTTCTTCACCTTTATCCACCCAATTCTTAACCCTTCATCAAGGTCTTCATCAAACTCATGCATTTTTTGTTCTTCACTGTCTTCAAAGTGTATACCATCCATAGAGTCTTCACTTGGCTCACTATCCTCAGCACTTCCCTCAACACTTTCATGTCCCTTTTGATTCTCTATTAAACCCTCCATATAAGCCTTCTCAACCATTGATAATTTAGGCTCTGTATACATTTCAACATCACAATTATTCTTCTCATCAAACAAAGCTAACAATGATGCATCCTCATCATTCCTAAATGGTTTTAGATCCTTCTCAAGACAACCCACTTTGTGTTTCCATCATATTTTCACATCATCAAGATGAAAGGTTGAGTCCATCCTCTTAATTAGGTCACATACTTCTAAGAAGGACCAAAAATCAGAGTCTTACCCACTGAATGCATAAATTTTCCCACCTTCATACCTTAATTTTGCATTCTTTACAAATGAACCCTTAGTATAAAATACCACCTTAAGTAAACACATATCTTATACATTACAAATATGAAAATGTGTAAGTTAGATATTACACTCACAGTCCACACAACAAAACCCTAGAGTTTACAGCCAACACAAGAAAAGAAATTGGGGAATCCTAGAACTAAGTGGGGCATATCAAATACATACGATATTGGATAACATAAACAATTCCTAATAGAACCGTCTTGAGGTCTTCTTCATTTAATTTGTTCATGTCGAAGGCTAATTTTGTGAGGAAGATTTTTTAAAGCGTAAAATACTTGAATTGCGGTATACAGTGGATTTACCGTTTCTCTGATTTTTGGATGCTTAAAAACTATTAACTTTTGACTAGAGTATCATATTTGAATACCTTCTAGATAATTTGAATTTTCTTTTTATCTCCTCCAACTTT
Organism: Vicia faba; assembly: GCA_948472305.1. Taxonomy (NCBI): domain Eukaryota; kingdom Viridiplantae; phylum Streptophyta; class Magnoliopsida; order Fabales; family Fabaceae; genus Vicia; species Vicia faba. Next base: position 1,350,381,092 of record OX451741.1, read on the forward strand.
CATGTTCGGCTCAAAAGAAATTTCGTTGAGGAAGATCTCCGAATGCACGAGTACTTTGAAGCTAAATAGTGGAAAAAAATGAAAATACTATGCTGAACCGTTATTTTGCAGACGTTCAAGAATTCATAAATTTCGTCTAGATTGTTGTTTTTGATATGTTTTTTGGGTGAAAAATCCATCTTGATTTTATCTTCAATTCATATGTTCGGGTTGAAGGCTGATTCTTTGTAGAAGATCCCCAGGATTATGGATTACTAGAGAAATTTACCGCATTGGACCAGAATTTTAATTCACTGTTTTCCGATATTATAAAAATCGTAACTTCTTCAATTTTTATCCTATCGAGACGGTTCTTTCGGCATAATTTCACAAATGATGTCAGCTATAAATTTTCTTCAAACCTCAAGTTCGGATTTTGATCGGAGGATTTTTGTTTAGAGCATTCTTTCAAAACTGGACGGGGAAATTAACTGAGAAAAATATGCGTTAGATAACTCAGATATGTGTCAGTGCGCCTTCAAAAATTCATGACTTTCTATTCTTTTATCCGATTGAGTCTGTTATTTTGACATCGCGTCAAAAATTTTGCAAGCTTCGATTTTCATGTTGAGCTCGAGTTGAGATTCCGCACCGATGATGACGTGACATTTTGCACTCACATTGTGCATTAAATTTGTTGACACTGACAAAACAAGGCCCAACCCAAATTCAAATTGGAGAGAGTTTATATTCAAAAAATCAAAATTTCTCTCATAACTTCACTCACTCCCCAAAACACCTCTCAATTTTCTCTCTATTCTCACAACAATATTCAACAACCTCAAGAACAAAATTCTTCAAACTTCAAATTTACTTCTCCATTTATCCTCTGATCATCCGCAAACCATCGCACCAACTTTGGACCACCACGATTGCCTCCGGTGAACCGCCAAAATCCAGCCTTTTGTCTCTGTCGAAATCGCTGGAAATCTGGCCTCTTCCTCCTCCTCATTCTGCCGCGGATTCGCGGCTTACACTCCCTCCGCCACCGTGATTTATTTTCTGGCACTGATTCCATACACCTCCTGTCCAATTCACTTCAATTTCGGTAATCCACATCTCCTTTGATTTAATCTTTTCATCTGAATTGATTATGTGTTCATAAATTGAATTTTGATTGTGATTAATTGAGATGTAATTGAATTTTTGAACATGTTAATGTTGTTGAAGTTACGAGTTAACAAATATTCTTGAGAAAGCATGAGTTGAATTTCTTGAAGATTACATGTTTGATAAAATGCTTGAACTATAGTTGATTGAATTTTGAGCATAATTTCATGAGTTGAGTTATTGTGTGAGTTCAATTCTTTAATTATTGAATATATTTGAACCTTGAGTTGTTGAATTTTGTTGAAATATTGAAAAGAGACATAGGTTTAGCAATTACATAATTTATGTGAATTTTGTTTTCAATTCGGTAAAAATTATTGAAAATCCTAACTACCGAATTATAAGTTCACATGTCAATTATGGAATTGTTGTGGAGTTTTTATGGAGTAATCATGTGTGGATATAATTTTCAATTCATTTTTGTGAATAGACTCTCATTCTTGATTTAGAAGTTTTGGATTCGGAAATTAAATCAACACTTGATTTTGTGATTGAAATCCACTCTTTGGACATAATTTTGAGCATAGGGTTACACATTGTCAATGTTTAATGCTCGATGCACTTGGATTGGATGTTTGGACGACATTTATGCCAAGTTTTACCGCTTACGGGTCGAAATTCCGCATGTTTCTCACGTTTACGGAGTTGCTGCCCGGGATTTGGAAGTAGTACCTCTGCTTGGAATTAATTCATAGGAACCACTTTTTTGATTCAGTTGGTGCGTTTGTAGCTAACTGTGCAGTTTTGAGTCGATTTCGTTCCCATATTTTGCGCGCCTAATTTTTGGATTTAATGCTTTTTGGCATTTTTTGACATGTACTTTGAATTTAATCTTCATTTGATGCATGTTTGTGTGTTATTGTTCGTTTATGAACCTTTGTGATTGAATTTGCTTGATTCCGATACATTTTTCGAATTAATGCTTCAAAGAACCGTAGTGCTGCCCCGTTTTGTAAAACACACCCGGAATTGGTTTTGATTATTGGTTTATGCTTCATTGCATTTTCTTTGGTCATTTTAAGACATGTGTATCGAGTTGTGTTGGTTTTGGATCAATGTTTTGTGCATTTGTTTGTGTGATGTACATGCAACCTCGAATTCGTTTTTATGCTTCCATTACTTGTTGCATTTCACTTTATGCATGATAATACACCATTTTAACTTGTGATGTCGATTTTTGAGTTGCATTTGATATCCCTTTCTATTTTGCTAACCTTTCTTGTGAGATTGTGCAAGTTTTTGGAAGGCGGTTCGTCACGATGCATGTGTTCGGATTTTACCATTTGCTTGTGTAGCATGACTCAGTGCATGATATTGGCTTGAGGAGCATTGCTTGCGATTTATTTTAGCATTGTACACTGGATGACTATATTGGATATTATTTCAGATCATTTCATTTGTTGATGCTAGCTTGCTCGAAGTATCCTAGAGTATTTTTTCTTTGATTGCTTGATGTATAACAGACATTTTATCCGTTTGGTATTACTTCACAGCTTGGTTTATCTTTTAGCATTTTATTTCTTTCTAGATATCATGAGAAGTAGGATAATAAATATCGTGCGCTCGAAGTCACTGTTTAAATACCTTTAGAATGCATGCCGCACTTGTTTGCTAATTGTATTTGTTGATTGTTTAAAGACCTACCTTGAAGTAGGCGTTATGATGTGCGTTTAAATTTGTGCCCAAAGACCTCAAAGAGGCATCCCATTCCAATTACAAAATTATTAAGTCCTCAAAGAAGGAAAGCGGAATATGATGCTTTGGAATATGATGCTCTCGTTATCGAGTCGATCAGATGGAAAAGGGATCTGTAACCAATCCACCACATTTTTTCTTGAGCTCACGTCAGGTGACGTTGATGCTCCGTGCTTGTTCATATTGTCTTATATCTCTTACCTCAATTCTTGATATCTTGGTTAGGTGCTTAGTCGCCTTGGACATTCACTTACCCCACTCTATACTTCTTGCCTTGGTGACATGATACCTTAGTTAAGAGTAGCTTTCATGACCATTTCTTTCCTAGATGAGATATCTATGGTCAGGAACTTCCTCTTTTTACCTACCTCGATGATTTGATAACTTGGTTAGGACTTTTGACTTGAGCTAGTGTGTACTCATGACAAGTGTGTGCTCTCTTTAGCTTGTCAATTGCTTGCTTGTTTTCCATCCCGGTGTTCATGTTTTCTTAGGTTGTTAATCTTTGCCATGTTCCCTAAGGAGTTCTTGATTCACCCTTTGGCAGAGATTCGAGATAGACATAAGTTTAGGTTGTGAACCTTTGCAATGTTCCCTTAGGACTTCTTGATTCACCCTTTGGTGGTGATTTGAGATAGACATTAGATTGTGAACCATGAAATGCTAACTTAGTTATAGGTTTCCCTTTTATCCTTGACCTTAGGGCCATCATTGTATGATAAGATTAGGGATAGAGCTAGATAGTTTCTGTTAGTTATTTTCTTTCTTTTGCATTCTTAAAACTAAAACTTTTTCTTGGAAAATGCATAAAGCATCTAATGATTTTTCAAATCCTTTTTTCAAGGTAAAAAACACGAATCAATTCAAATTTCATTTTGCCGCTTGGCTTTTATTTTAAAACCCTTTTCAATGTAAAAAAATATAAAACAAATAGAAACATGTGAGCCTAACTACGACGCTCTGATTCCTTAAAAGGGATACATAGGCATCTAGTCGCAGGGCTCAGCCGAGCAAAACTTCGCAAATATTTCCTTATTTTACCCGTGTTTTCTTTTGCATGCATTCCCTCTTTTTTTTTTCTTTTAGCTCGTAAGATTTAGATTTGAACACACCATTTGATTAGAACAACAAGAGTGGATACCATAGAGTACTACGAGCGTGTAGGGTGCTAATACCTTTCCCTCGCGCAACAGACTCCCTTACCCAATCTCTTGGTTGTTTGACCTAGATTTCACCCTTCTCAGGTTTACTCGGTGTTTACCTTTCCATTCATGTAAGATAAAAAATGTTTGATGGAGACTTCATTGATTTCATCTCAATGATTTGTTCAGTCGGTTGTTTCAGCTGGCGACTTCACTGGGGACAGGTCGACCAAATTTTTGTCCATCCTAGAGTTGCTCCTAGCTCTTTATTTCTTTTATGTGGTGTTTATTTTTATGCTTTCAATTTATTCATTTGTACATGGTATTTGAGCATACGTTTGCATTGAATATTATCGCTTTCCATATTGGTTACCTGATGTGCTAGATTCTTTGTTTCCATGTGGGGTGGGTGTTACTATTGAGGTAAAAGACCCAGTGCCCAGGCTAGAATACACTATCTAGGAAACCTAGGAATAGAGTAAAGCATGACGGGTATTGGATGAAGGTACTACCAGCACGATCATGTCGTCTACGCTCAGATGAGGTTCAAATAGGGTGTTACAATTGGCTTACCCTGACCTAGTCTTTACCCGTGAGTGGGAAGGGAATAATCTTTACAGGTATAGATGGTGACTTTGATCTAATGGTGACTATTTGTTCTGATGGTGACCGTGCTCCGTTGGTCACTTGGCTTTCTGTGGTTTATGTTCCGAACTACTGATCTTGGTATTCTCGGCATATCCAGTGACAACACAAAAAAATTCCGATGTTGGAAACCTTTATTCCATGAGTAGTGCACTTGCATCATGGCATATTTAGTTTTTACAAAAGAAATGTATAAAAAATGTATGCATGCGGGTTCCTTGAAAATGATTTGAACATAGTATTGCATCCACCCACACACCTCTTGCATCTTCATGCGCTCATCATAGGTACTCAAAGTTGGGGAAGTTCTTATTCAGGCATGATATTATTTTCAGAACTGTGAATCTTGACTTATCACCGCTCCGCGATCCAAAAAAAGCCATGGAATAACTTCGTGGGGAATTGATGAGATGAAAGAACATATGGGTTGTGTATGATGGACATGCAAGCAATGGCCCGTGGTCAGAAATCCTTAATGGAGAAAAAGTAACCAGTTGGAGACTCAGTTGAGTTAGTATGGACGTTCTGAAGACAGTGTCAATAAAGGAAAGTGATCATATATATGCTATTGCAACAAAAGTTGTTACTCATCCCCATCCTATGGGATCTCTTTCAAATCATGAAATAATTTGGGGATCTCATCCAGAACTTTGTGTTCCTAGATTTCCTCATCAGCAACTAGTTTTTGGTTTCAGGGTGAATCCGTGGGGCAAAGCTTATTAGCAGAGACAGAAAAAGCTTGAGAAGCATGTTGATACAATATCAATTCCTTACATCCAGTTACTTCCTCATCTGTTGGAAATTCAATTGGTAAGGCTCTGTTTTTTGGGTCCTCCTCCTACAAACCTTTCTTTTGATTTCGATGCAAATGCTAGATGTGTCTCGCATTCTAGGGCACCTGGTTATGATATTTAAGACTGGGAGAGGTTGAAGTATAAAGTCTGGCACTTATCTGGCTTCTTTTTGAAAGACCAGTCTCTGTTTGGAAAACCATTTCAGACTCTTTCTCCTCAGCTGAGTGCTTCTTTTGTGTAGTAGAAGATGGGGTGATGCTTCTGTGATAAATAAATATAAGATATCTAATTCTTGTACATATGTTGTTGTGTAGAAGAAAAATATCTCAAAGGGCGAGTTCTATATTGAGAGTTTATTTTCTTTTGTGTAGTAGAAGATCCTTTGTTATTGTTTCTGGATTTTGCTTCTGTGTAGTACAAGACAAAGATTCTTTTTTGAAGTAGGATATTCCCCGGAATTCAGTTGCTAAAACTTCTCTTTTATGATGTAGGAGATGAAGTTTATTTTCTTCTATGTAGTAGAAGTTCCTTCGGTATAGTTTCTGAATTTTGCTTCTATGTAATATAAGATGGTGCTTCTTTTGTATAGTAGGAAATGTTATGGAATTTAGCAGCTGATTTTCTCTTCTGTGTAGTAAAGGATGGTTGGCATTTCTTCTTTGTTGTATAAGATACTTTACGATGTAGTTTATGCAAGTTTGCTTGATAAATAATTCACCATATCTTTGGAGGGAATCCTTTGTGATTACCATGCTGGGGCGTCTGGCCATTCAACAGAAGAATGTAAACCGTTCAGAGATGAGGTGCAAGACCTGCTTGATGCAAAGGCTATCAATTTTGCACCAGTTGGTCAGATTTGAAGTCTCTTTCAACTAAGTGAATGTCAAGACTACCAAGTGCATCTTCTGAAGCAATAAGTCCATATGGAGTCTAGTCTCCTCAATATGCAAATTTTCTAGTTTCATTTGCATTCTCATTGGTAATCTTTCTTGTATGCAAAAATTGCTTATTTTTTGAATATTAATCATAATGCATTGAATATGTTTGTCTTGAACTAATCCATTCGCTATCACTCTTAATTGTTTTTCTTTGCTTTTGATACTCAACTCTTGTTTGATAAAGTAAAACCTATGAAGGGAGGATGATGAGAAATATACCAAGAATCTCATACGGTATGCTTTTGAGTAAAACCATGTTGACAATGTACATGCATTGTTTCAAATTCCTAAACATCGGAGAAATAAGGGTGATAAACTCTTGTTAACCCCTTTGAGCCTAGAAGTAGGAGTTTCTTTTCTTTTCAGAAAAAACCCTTATTTTTAACCCAAGGCAGGGTAGATTTCAGTTAATATGATCGAGCATTCAAATTTAAAAAGGGAGTGAACATCTGAGGATCACCACACCTTATCCTTCACCTATCAGGAGGACAAAAGATGACGATACCATAGTGGTTATCGCTCATCAACCAAACAGTAGGGTACTCACCACCTTCCAAAAAAGTTCAAAGACTCGGGATCACACGATTTGTTCAAAAGAAAAAAAAATGATTGAAAAAAAGAAGAAAAAAAGCCCGCTAAGTCAAAAAGAAAAAACTTGAAAGAAAATTACTTAGGAAAAAGTTAGGGCATCCCGCTGGACTTCAAAATCGAAATTCAAAAGAATTTGTCCAGGCAAAAGTTAGGGAAAACAAAAAGAAAAATGAAAAGCCTGAAAGATAGAAAAGGATTACAAAGAAGAATCCTCAAAGGAACAAAGTTGTGTGATCAGACACCAAAACACAAAAGGTAAAGTAACTGTCGTGTCCAAGAAACCTCGGTGGTTCCTCAACCATCATAAACTTTTCTCGAGAGATGAGTCCTCATATTGGGTTAACTGAATGAAGGACTGAAGAACATCATGGAGAATGGGTGGGCACCATATAATTTTGAGCCTTAAAATCCCTTTTTTCTAAAACCGTGAACCAGGCCACGTTACAACCCTTGAAAGTCCTAACTGAAGCATGGTTTAATTCGAAGCAATACTATAACGAGAGTACGATAATCTAACTCCTATGAGGTTTGCTAAAAATTTTGAGTTGGTGTCACTCTATCTTTTTACTTTCTTTTGTACCAATTTTTTTTTGATGTTTCAACATCTTTTCGATAAAATGTTTCCACTTAAAGACAAGCATACAATTTGCATTAGAATTATCATTCTTAGAATAAACATTCTTTGCATATGAACAAGTGCTTAAACATCAATTGAACTTGCATAATGAGCATCATATGAAAGTTTGATTATCTCGAAGGATAAATTTATTCAGGGTACCGTTGAGGGGAAAATCATTTTTGAAGATGATCTTAATTTGGGGAAGACCATCTATTGACTTCGTTGAGTAAAAGAAAACCAGTTTGAGGAATGATCTAAAGCAGATTGTGTGGAAGCTTTGATTGCCAAGAAGTCTCCATTGAGAAACGGTGTATCACTTTCAATTTGCTCATAAAGAACATATTGCTTCAAGTATCTTCTTGAACATGAGGCAATTCAAGTTGAGAAGTACGATTTTGTACTAACCTACATTCAATATATAAGTCAATTACCCTAAAAAGGAAAAGTTTGAGACTCTGTTGAGTATGAGTGAGTTTTTTCCCCAGCATTGTTCATTGTTGAATGCAGCCAACCCGAGGCAACCAAAGTCAAGAGGAAATATCTCAAAAGTATCCAACCTGAGGCATTCAAGTCGGAATTTAATCCCTTAAAGTGCAGTCAAACTGGGACAATTATGTCGAGATTTGATAAATCTCTATGAGAATCTGATTGATCAGAGGAGAACCATGTCAGAAGCTGAAGATGCAGAGGAACTCACTCAAGCACAGTTGAATTTGTTTCCAACTCTGGCCAGTCAGGGGAAATATACTTAAGTTCAAAATATTAGGGCAGGTTATCTTGATGGTACAAATATCATAAAGTCCTCTCAAGGAAAATTCCTTCAAAGGCCCTACAGACTGGGCAAGGCATTATACAAAGGCATTCCTCCACTTTAGAGTTTGAGCAAGTTGAGTTTAGGCGCAGAATGAACAACTTGTGAATGTTTGAAAATATGATTGATCATCCTCGGCTCATCACAGACCTCGGAAATATGATTGAATGTCCATGTATTAGTGTTCCTCCATCAGAAGTCGGGATCATTATCTCTATCATAAGTTAGGATCATTATCTCTATCAAAAGTCTGGATCGTTATCTCCAATTGAAGTTTGAATTATTATCCTCAGTAGGGTACGAGTAAGAAAGCAAGAAGCACGTGAGGTTGTTACCCTTACAAGTTCATGATGGAAACTCTGTTTCCTATAAGGGCTCCTTGCTCAAATAAAGGATCCATTGCTACTTGACAAAGGTTTGTCTGCTAAGGGGTTTCTCTTCAGAGATCTTTTTATTCCCTAACGAAGCATTCCTCATTTCTCTGCAGGAGGAGAATGGATCTTCTCCCTAGGAATTTAGGAGTTATTGGAAGTCAAAATGATTTCTTTTCAGAGGACTGTAATTTATTTGTTCAATGTCCTATCTAAAGTCTACTTTTCGGTGGCATTTCTCCTAGGAGTTTACAGGTTAGATTTGCAATCTTGCATCGCAGTTTTTACCCAGAGGTTGGTAGTTCATACTTTTTATTCCTCCGTGAAGGTTACCATTTCATACCTGGGGCATGTTGATGTAATTTCCCTTGTTGCAGGTACCGTTGGTCTTTTATGACAAGAAGATACCAACAAATGAACCAAGGAAGGTATGTATGCGATGAACATGAGGGCCTTAAAGGACGAGGATTTCTGAATAATAGAATCCAATTTCCCTAGTGAATGCTCACCTCTGCTCGATTTAAAACCCTTTGGCCCCAGCGAAGGTGTACTCTCGCCCGAGTATAATTCCTCCTCAATGCAGTTTGTGCCTTTCGAAGTTTCTCAAAGGGATTTTTTTACCAACCGGAGATTCTTGTACTTCCCTTGAAATAGAAATTCTACACTCCCAGTGAGGTTGGCTCGTCTTCCACATGAAATGTGAATTTTTCTCCTCAGTGAAGTTTGTACCCTTCCTCCCCAGTCCGGTCTGCCCATGTCAGAGTTTCTTGAGGAGATTCCAGTTTCTCTATAGGAGATTCTGGTTGGTATCACCATGAAGATGGTTATGATCCCCAATGAAGTGATTAATTCTCCCCAGTACAAGTCCTTGTTAATGGGAATCTGGCAAAGATGGTTATCCTCAGTGCAACTGATATTGTTGATACTACCATCTAAAGCTTATCTGCTTCCTAGTGGAAGAGGTAGTTTTTATCCCCAGTCGAAGTTGAATTTCAAAGACCTTTTTTATTAACTTGCCTATTATTTCCCAGTGAAGCAAATTTTCTTTCCCCAGTGGAGTAAGTGTCATGTTTCCCCAGTGTGGTGTATATGGGAGTGCCAGTTATAACTATTTTCATCCCCAGTGATAGAAGATTTTGTTGATATATCTCCAGTGGAGTTTCTGTCATGGAATGCTTGTTTCTTCCCCAAGCAAAGATTCTTACCCTGGAGGTGTCATCTTCAGTGTGGTCTGAATAGAATTCTTTTTATTTAAGAATTTCCATGATTCCCAGTAGAAGTTATCTTCATCAAAAAACTCTACACGAGAAAGTTTATGTTCCCAGTGGAGTTCTCCTCATCATTGACAGGAGGCCAGGAATTTGTTCCCCATGAAGTCGAAGAATTCTTGATCAGAGTTCAATATTTTCTATGAACTGAAATTTGTTTTTGCAATATTTTCCCCAAGAAGTTACTTCCCTGGTGATATCGATCTTTAAAAGTTGATGGTTATGAATCTCAATTCTCCATTGAAGTTCAGATTGATTTTCCTCTACAGAAGATCAGATTTGCAAATTTAATCATTCAGAAGTTCATTGTATTCTCAACAGTCGACTATTGTCATGTTTGTCCCTAGTGCATCGCTAAACATGCATCATTGCATCTACCAAAACAGAAGAAAAAAAATTCAAATATGCATAAGTATAAGCTAATTATGTTTACTTATAGTAACCAGATTATTATGCACTTAGAGTTGAATTACCTCCGCAGCAAGCCTCTAGGGTGATTCTACCTTGTTTCCACAGTGGAGTCTGTTTTTATTTACCACCATTCGGGTCCTTGGTATTTCCCTTTTTTCCCAGTTGAATCATGGTCTTTTCTTACCTCTGAAAGTCTTCGGTTATTTTACCCGTGTTTTCCTTGTCGTTAGAGTGCGAGTAAGAGTTGGTGCATAACCTTTCTTATTTCTCAAGTATTTGAGTATCCATACTTGGTGTGTGGTAATTCAGATAATTTCCACTCTTGGAAAATTACATCATGTCTTTGGCCCGAGGGATATTGTAATTTTTGTGCATTTGCAACCGCTTAAAGTCCAACATGTTTTGGCAATCCTTGTTAGAGTCTGATTCAGTTAGTCTCTTTTTTATGTGTGTTCAATATCCTTACCTATCATGCATCAAAGATATCTTTATATGTATCCAATATCCTTACCGGGCATGTACATGAGAGTTCACCTTCGATTTAGGTGTTATCTATTTAGAGTTTGTCTTGGTCAGCCTCTTCCCCATGTGTGTTTAACATCCTTATCGAACATGTATCATTGATGTCTTGAGATATGTTCAACATTCTTACCGAACATATATCATTGATATCTTTGTATGTGTCCAATATCGTTATCAGGCATGTATGTGTGAGTTCGCCTTCTACTCAGGTGTTCTCTATTTAGAGCCTGTCTTAGTCAGCCTCTTCTTGATATGTGTTCAACATCCTTATCGAACATGTATCATTGATATCTTGATGTGTGTTCAACATTCTTACCAAACATATATCTTTGATATCTTTGTACGCGTCCAATATCCTTATTGGGCATGTACGTGTGAGTTCGCCTTTGATTTAAGTGTTCTCTATTTAGAGTATGTCTTAGTCAGCCTCTTCTTGATATGTGTTCAACATTCTTATCGAACATGTATCGTTGATGTCTTGATGTGTGTTCAACATTCTTACCGAATATATATCTTTGATATCTTTGTATGTGTCTAATATCCTTATCGTGCATGTACGTGTGAGTTCGTCTTCTATTCAGGTGTTCTCTATTTAGAGTCTGTCTTAGTCAACCTCTTCTTGATATGTGTTTAACATCCTTATCAAACATGTAATGTTGATGTCTTGGGATATGTTCAACATTCTTACCGAACATATATCTACGATATCTTTGTATGTGTCTAATATCCTTACCGGGCATATATGTATGAGTTTGCCTTTGATTCAGGTGTTCTCTATTTAGAGTGTCTTGGTCAGCCTATTCTTGATATTTGTTCAACATCCTTACTGAACATGTATCATTGATGTCTTGAGATATGTTCAACATTCTTACCGAACATATATCTTTGATATCTTTGTATGTGTCCAATATCCTTACTGGGCATGTGTGAGTTCGCCTTCGATTCAGATATTCTCTATTTAGAGTATGTCTTGTTCAGCCTCTTCTTGATATGTGTTTAACATTCTTACCGAACATGTACCATTGATGTCTTGAAATATGTTCAACATTCTTACCGAACATATATCTTTGATATCTTTGTATGTGTCCAATATCCTTGGGTTTTTATTCTTTTTATTTTTTAATTTTTTTATTTAAAGACAAAATTAAATAAGATAAAGTCAAGTATTTCTTACAAATGTCCAAGCCCAATCCCTTTTGACCTAATTCATCATTATATATTCTTCATTCGGACAAGAGTAATGGCACGAAAAAACCTTACAAAGATCATATTCCAAAAAACTCCAAAATTCTCAAAACTAGGGCAAGTTGCAAACCCTATTTGCAGCCACTTTCAAGCAAAACTTATCATCCCATTCGACTTCAGGAACACCACAGGGTAAAATGGATCAGTCTTGATGTTCCAAAGCACACGAAACCAGCATGCATGCACCTCCGGTTCTTTTGTTTTTTGCAAATTCATATTTATGTTTTCATGTTGCTTTAATGCATACTAACGTTATTAACTTGCTTCTAACGTATCACTATGCAGGATAGACCTATCATGTGAGTCCCATAACGACTGAACCACGAGCTATCATGTTTGAAGCGTTTCATATTGTTTGCATCGTATCTCACTATACAACATAAATCAGCCAAAACTAATGGCACCATTGAGTTTACAAGGTCTAAATTAGAGGGGAATGGTACCATTGAGGCCCTGACTTCTTTTATTTTGCGGGAACACAAAACGTATTCACCGGAGAAGACGACCGGAGCTAGGGCTTCGACGCTTCTCCGGTCCAGTTGTTTGAGTTTATTATTTGTTTATTTGTTTCCAGCTAGGTACCGGATGAAATAGCTATCCAAGTGGCAAGGAAGCGCGCGTTAAGGCATTAGTTTACAAGGGCATGGGTTCGATCCTGCCTTTTGTCATTTTATTTTTTTCACATTTTCCAAATCTTGCAGGTTTTAATATGTAACGCATGGTTTCCATTCTCCTAACACAGGTGCGTGCCTGGCGCAGTGGCAAGGTATGCAGTGGAAAAGGCTAAGGGCGTGGGTTCAAAACCCACCCTTGGCATTTTTAAAGTTTTTTTCTATTTTCTAACCTTGTTTGTCATTTTCCCTTAAACCATAATTCTCTTGGCAAACTTAATCTTTTTTTTCTCAATTAACCAACAAAAACCCTTTTTTGCAAACCCTAATTAATTTTTTAGGTTTTTTTATTAACCCTTTAATTTAATTAATTAACCTTTTTTTTTGAAATTTTAAAATCAATTCAAATTTTTAGGTTTTAATTACTTTCACCATAAATCTATTCTTCCATAAAAAATCACCAAAAACATGTTTATTTTCCTCTTTTCTTATTCTTACATTTTTCTTAGATAAAGTGTATAGGGCGTGTTCAATTGTAATAATGTAGCTTTTATCTTCCCGCATTTTCCATTAATATGTAACTGCTCCAGAATGTAATAGTTAGAGTTTCTATTTTCCGCACTTTACTATTATGTATCTGCCCCAAAGCATTGTAATTGCCTAGTTTCATATTCTGTGCCTTTATTTCCTGCTATTATATTTTCTATATTACTGCTTAGTAATTAGGTTTGTATGGCAAGATAAAAACCCAATCGATAGAAAACCCTAAATTCAAGACTAAAATACTTGAAATTAACACACTTGCACACTCGCACCTCTAGAGTAACCTGCCTTGTTGCCTTCGGAACAAAACGATCATGTCCCTCGAAAGTGGGGATGCTTTAGAAAAGTTCCTCGAATCAAATATCATAGTCCTTTGCTGACCCTTTCGATGTTGCCTTTCGATAAAAGGGTGCTAACACCTTCCCTTTTTATAACCTACCCCCCGAACTCAAAATCTATCAAGGTATTTCCAGTTCTTTTCACCCTTTCCTTATTGGATAAAAGAAAAGTCGATGGCGACTCTTGATATTTGCAACATTTGTGATCAAACATAAAATAAGTCATTTCTCCCCCCGTATTACAGAACCGGCGAATCTTCTGGGTAGTAACTAAAAAGAGGAGTTATCTTAGAGTTTTATATCACTTTTTACTTGCTTTACTTGTCTGTTTTGTTTCCTTTATCTTTGAGGGTTGCCTGGGTTTATTTTCTTGCAAAGATCTTAAATCCGGATCTAGGGACCATAGTTAAGTAGCAATAGATCATGGAAATTGTACGGCATAGACCAATATGGTTGAAGTGATGGCTACGTTAGTGTGACACTTTGGTTTATGCTGATGTTCCTTGAGTCAGTCGAGGATAACAATGGGCTGTCATGTGGTGTCGTAAGCACTAACTGACATTTAGAACCTTAATTGACCCATCTTGGCCATTAGAAGGTAGTGAGATAGCCAGCTTTGGCGTAGTCCAAAGTTGGTTGATACTCGATGCTACGCTCATTGAGATTTGACTCTCGGGATGTTTTGGCGGCAAATCAGCTGCTATGCTGAAATAAACCCTGGGAGAAAGATCGGTGATATTGAGACTCATAGAACCCGGTTACTATTTTTAAGACAGGTTGAGCCAACTGAACTTCAATAGATAAGGGTACTTACCTACGAACCTCATGCAAGCCTTTAAACATAAGGCTCTTGTATGCTTTGCTTGTGTTTTCTACCTATTCAAACATGACATCATGACATCATGACATCGCATTTTCACTAACCATTTCAAGGATCTCAGGGACTTGTGATGTAGGATTATCATGAACCAGACTTCTAGCAAGGGGCAAGAGGATTTATTTTCCTCTAACCAGATGTTGTTAAAGATCAAAGTACATTCCTTTAAGTCAGGGGCTAGGACCCACTTGACACGGTGAGCTTGATTCTCGTAGAAAGGACGTTCAAAGATGCAAAGTTCTTCAGTCAAAGCTGCAGACTCAACTTCTAACATTTCATCTCTTATTTTGTTTACCCTGCGAGATCCTTGAAAACATTGCATATGCATACCATAGATATCATCATAACAGGTATTTCACAAGACATGTTTTCTCATCTTCTTGTTGTTTATTTCAGTAAAAGATGGCTCTCGAACAAGAGGAAAAAGACTAGGAAACTGGTCGGTGTCTTCAACATGGGAAGAAGATTCAGAGGTCCCGCCAAGCAAGTTCAAACTTTTGACATCCCATTAAATGAAGATGACAATCAGGAGGAAGACGGTAAAAGTATCAAAGCTGAAGGGGGAAGCAACTTCGGTTCTGACAAAATTCCTGATGAAGAAGACTATTCAAATGAATAGTATCCTCCCGCTGATGAAAAATACAAACAGATGGAAGATTGTCTCAATGCTATAGAGATCCAGAGAGTGCATGGGATGGATTTTGAAGAGCTGAGTCTAATTTCGGGAGTTGTTATCCCTCACAAATTTAAGGTTCCTACTTTCCAAAGTATGACGATGTCTCCTTCCCAAAGCTTTATTTAAGGTCGTATGTTCGGAAAATTTAACCCCATACCGTTGATAGGAAGTTATGGGTGCGCTTCTTTCAAGAGAGCTTATTGGGAACACAATTAGAATGGTTCTATCAACTAGAAAGGACCAATATTCGTACTTGGGAAGACTTGGGTGCTGCTTTCTACAAACAATACCAGTACAATGTTGACTATGGGTTCTAACAAAGGCTTCAAAGAGTATGCTCAGAAATTGAGAGATCTAGCTGGAAGGTTTCAACCTCCTTTATCTGATAGGGAGCTAGTTGATATGTTTATGGGAACTTTGACATGTCATTTCTTCAATCATCTGATTAAAAGCTCTTCACCTGGTTTCACCGAGCTGATATTAACAAGGGAATGGGTTTAAGGTGGAATCAGAAGCGGAAAGACTCAAGTGGTTACATCTTTAAGTACTGCGAAGAAGACCTTCAGCGATAAAAAGGAAACTAATGCTATGTATGGCCAGAAGGGCCGTGCTAGAGGTGACTGCAATCAATCTATAGGAGTTATGCTAATCTCTAATCCTACGCCAGTGCAACAACATCAACAAGGCAATCAACATAGATCAGATGCACCTAGGAGACAATTTACCAAGATCAACATGTCATTTTCTCATGAATTGTAACATCTATTGAAATTAGAGCTGATTACATTGAGAGATCCCCCTTAGAATCCCTACACCTCCTCTCCTCGGTGTTGTACCCCAATTTTTACCCCTAAGATTCCTCTATCATCTTATATCAACTCAATCACAACAAGATCACACTAGGGTTTGGTTCTTCTCCTTATCTTTAGGTTTTCTCATGAGGAATCACCAAGCACCTTGAATCATATATGTTTTGTGTTGATTAACTTTTAACTAACAAATACAATGAATGATTGCTCTAATTGATGATGCTATAGGTGAAAGCACAACACATTTCATCAGGTTGATCTACAGGTTCATGAGTTTATTTCTATGCCTTCTTCAACAAAGTTTCATTGAGAATCAAGCTTCATCATTAAAGATACTTTGAATTGATATCATGACAAGGTCTACTATGATTCATCATGCCTCAATTTGTCAAATAAAATCAAAAGATGCAAGAGTTGATTGAAGAAGTTTGACCTAATTGGACAAGTTTTTGATTTCTTGATCACAAGTGCATAACTCTCTCAATTATCAATTCTCTCAATTCCAGAAGTGATTAGCACATTGAAACGTAAGCTTTGGTTGAGTTTTGAGCAAAATAGAAGTCACACTTTTCATGCTTGCAACTTCACACGATTTCCCTCCAAACTTCATCATTCCACACGCTTGAGCATTCCATTTACTTCCCTATAAATAGAGGGTCATACCTCATTCATTTTCTCAAGCTTGAAGAGCCAAAATCATTATGTCAAACTCCTTTCATAACACCCTTTTCTGTGATTTCGAATTCCTCTTGTCACCACTTTTTAATCCAATTTGTTCATTGATCCTTCATCCTTAAACTTCCCTGAAGCTAACAAAAGAAGAATCAAGCCTTGAGGTGCCCTGAATCATGCTAGCCAAGTCCATTTATAGAGCAAGTGCAACTGATTTCATTCAGGTAGTTTAAGGCACCAAATCTTCTAACTCAAATTACTGGAATGGTCTATGATGTTCACTGATTCGTGCTCTTAACTCAATTTTTGTGAAACAATGCATTTGATACTTCTGATTTTCGATTTTGACATTTTTAAACATCTCTGGTTTTTTCCAAAACGACTACGATGTGCTTTATATAAATTTCTCACGAGCTTATGCTTGTGATCGTATCAAGTATATGCATCTAATGGTGCCACTATGAACGCGTAAATTTACAGATTCAAGGATCTTGGATTTGCCCTACTTGCAGGAGGCTGAAGGTTTAAGATGACCTACGTGTCGTTCTTCAACCAATGACACTGAGTCAATTGTTTTATTTTCATTAGATGGATTTTTTTATCTTGTATGCGCGCGCTTCAGCTTAGATCCATGATGCTCCCTCACCTCAGATCCATTGGATCTGCCAGCGTGTATTAATGAGAGATATCCAACACGCGTGGTTTTTCTGATTTATTTTATTTTACAAAATTATTTTTAAATTTTCTTTTATCTTTAAAAATTTATAACTCTTTTATTTTTTATCCAAAAAGTATAAAAAAAAGTAAAAAAATACTTTGAATTATTTCTGATTTTGTGAATATTTTTTCATATTTTTATTTTAATGTTTGATATTTTGCATAATTTTTATTTTGTTTTCCTTATTTTTAATTATTTTAAAAATCATTTTCAACATTTCTGACTTTTCTGAAATTTTTCTAGAATTTTATTTTGACTTCTATTATTTTTTAAAATCTTTTTTCCCATTTATTTGAATGATTTTAAACCATTAAAAATACTTTTCTGTTTTAAAAAATTATAAAAAAATTAATAAAAATATTTGAGATTACTTCTGATTTTTTTCTATGGTCTTTTAAATTTTTCTTTGATATTTTGAATGTAGTTTGCTATTTTACCTTTAATTTTCATTTTAAAAAACAATTTAAAAATCATTTTCCTCTCTTTATTTCATTCATTAAATGCAATTTATTTTTTAATATATTCTGACTATGTGATTGTTGATCCAAAACTTCATTAACATTATTGGATCTTGGGTGTTGAATTTAATTGCACCAAAATGGATGGATGATTTTAATGATAGTTTGATCAAATGTTTTGATTCAAATTTTCCCTTTCCATGTTCATCTCATCCTCTTCTTACTTGTATCACATGTTGTTAGAAAATTATCTATATATCATTCCTCTAAACATATGGTACATAGATTGCTATTGACCGGCCTCAAAATACGTGTGACTTCTATATAAGTCCACTTATGATTGCTTAACATAGCGCTAAATTTTGTCCTGATTCGAGAAATGATCATTTGTGGCCCAAACTCATGTTTGTAAGCCCGAGCATGTTTTATTTAAAACCTTTGATCCAATAATCTTGAGATTCATTGTTGGGAGGCTTTGGTCTTATCAATCCTCTAATGAATCTTTATAAGCTTTGGTCAAAGTGAATCACTTAAACATCATTGATCACTTATTATTGTCTTGTGAATTTGAAATGAATGATATACTTGACAAAAAGCAAATGAAACTTGTCGTTGAGAGGCTTTGATTTTATCAATCTTCTAATGAGTTTTCAAATGAAAGTTTTAAGATGGTCATTCAACTAACCTCTAATTCCTAACAATTGACTTTATTTTACGCTTTTTATTTTGAGCACATTTACTTTAGCATTTTCATTTCATGCTACTTTCATCTTTGCTCATTTGAGCATTTATCTTTATGTCATTTTTATTTTGTTCACTTAAGCTTTTCATTCCTTTTTGAAGATATCTAATAATCAACTTGAACCATAAAAAACTTTAATATTACTTGGACTATTTGGTTACTATCATTGGCATTTTGAAGTTATGGACTTCTTGGACTAAGGATTAGAGACCTTAACCTACCTTGAGACCTTGTGAAATATGTTGCTATTTTGTATAGAGTTCTTGGGGTTTACCCCAATCATTGGGTTGTTTGTTTCTTTTCTTGAAGGTTATTTTTATTACATGTTGTTGTACCCCCAAAATTTTCCCTCTCTTTTCTCAAGATGTTTCTCACAAAGATCTTTAAATGCTCAAGCTTGCACAAGTATTGATTAGGTTAAGCCATCTCCTCAACACTGATGCCTCAAATTAGGGTTTGAGTTTTCACAAGGACAATTGGACTTTCAATGCCTCAAATGACTTTCATGGATCATTATGGACCTTCAAGAATTTTCATATCAAGTTTCAAGTCTTGCATCTCAAAATTTCTCTGTCAATTGATCAGATGACCAAAAATCAGCTGTATTGGTAAAAAGTCAACTGTGGTCAACCTACAGTCAAACTTCAAGATTTTTGACCAATATAAACATTTTGAAGTTATATGTATCAATTGATCAATTATATATCACAATTTCCCAAGGAAGTTGTTCAAATCACCAAAAGGGCAAAATGGTCAAAATTAGGGTTTTGACTGTATTTGATTGATCAAGGGTTTTTGACCTAATACATGATCCAATGGTTTGAAGCACAATCTCAAGGATTAAAATACAACATATTGACCTAATTTAATGGCTCAATTCATTTCTCAAGATCAATTGATTGATAGTTGAAATTCAGCCAACTGATAAAAAATCAGCTGATACACCAAAAGTCAAACTTTGACCTTTTGATCAAAATTGAGTTTCAAATATCATATTTCATCAAGAAATATAAAAACATGAAACTTGATCATCAAGAAATCAAGAAAGTCAAAATTCAATTTGAAAAGTCAAAGTTTTCAAGACTTAGAAAATTTTCCTAAGTGTTTTATACATGATTATTTCATAACTTCGTGCCAAATTCTCACCAATATGCAAGATGATTCAAGAAAAACTTCTAACAAGAAATTTGTAGATCTCAATGAAATATAAAACATTGTAGGGCAGAAAATTTTCTATAAATGCTTGGAATTTGAGTTATGAGTTCATAAAGTCATGCACTTTTGATAAAAACACGGTGAAAATTTGACCTTGTTAGGCAGATTTTTGGTACCAACTTCATGGCAACTTTTCACATAGTTCGAATTGGATTCTTCAAAAATAAAAAACATTAAGGTTGTAGGGGATTTTACAAGCTTTCAAAAATGTCCAAGAACTCATTGATATCATGTTTGAGTTAAGAGAATTGAAGAGATGAAGTTAGGGTTTCAAACTTGAATTACAAGGTAATTTTGGGATGAACACATAACCAAATCCATGGCCATGCTGCATAATATTTGCTTTGCAGACCTCAAAATTGTGTTTCACTCCATAATTAATGGTTTACACAATTTATTAAGCCCTTATCCAAGTTGGTTTTCCATTTATGGAACAAAGTTACCATTTCCATTTTGATAAAGCATTGCTTTTGCAAAGGTCAACTCTCCTTGAGCTCCTAACTTGTTGTCTTTGTCCAGACTCAAGATAAATGATCAGAAGCAAACATGTTTAAAGTTCCTAACCAATCTACATGATTATACCTTCTACCTTGAAACTATTTCTCACTTTTCTTCCAAATCAAGCAACTTAGCCATAACCATATAACTCAGAAATCCATTGTGCAAAAATCTCTAACCTTTACACAGGTCATTTGCAAGCAAGGACACGAATTGACAAGCACTCAAACTCCCTGAAAACAGAGATTGCACAAAAACTCCATTATTGTGCAGGATCTGACTAAAAACTCCCAACCCTTAAACCACTCGTACGTTTCCTCTCCAAATCAGCTCAAAAGCTTCCTTGCCTCAAATACAACTTATCCTAGCCCTTGATTCCGAACTGTAACACCATTTTCACCATTGTTCAAACTCAAAAATAGAGTTGTGCAGTTCGACTTCTCCAGACCATTCCAGCCACTCTCAACTCAGGCTAAGCATTACATTAACTTCCTAGAGGTCCAAGGAAGCTAACCTGATCATTGTAGCAACTTGAAACAAGCTCAAACTCAAAACACGATTCCCATTTTCAAGGTGAGTTTTCTGATTTTTGAACTCTTCATATAGGTATTGTTAGCTTTCCATTTGTGAAGATAAAATGTAGATATCATAGCCCTGAAACTAACCATGCCCTTAGATTTCATTTATATTGCTTGAGTAGTGTGAATTTTGAGTTTGAACTTTCTGAAAAAATTAGGTTCGAATTGGTAATAGTTAAAATTCGTGTTCATCTTTGAGCCATTGTTTAAGTTATTTACATTTCTAGAATCATGGTGAAATTTCTAACAAGTTTGATGTTCATACTTTTGAGAATGGTTGAGTAATGAATGAGTTGTAGAGGCTCTGGCTGGCGCAAGGAAGAAGATGAAGTTTATCATTAGAACTGGTTTTGTAATATAAATTTATGGTTTGATATAAGACAACGGATGTATAGCCACCCCAGCAGTAAAGAGCGCGCGCGTAAAGGCATTATTATGGAAGGTCCTGGGTTCGAGCCCCAGCGAGACCTTTTGTGATTTTTCTCATATTTTCCATCTTTTTTTGTTTGAACAGGCAGCGCACTGGGCCTCATCCAATGGGCCTTTCCCCATTTTACTCAGCATCACCCCCTTGTTTATTTTGCAACGCAACCCATTTCCTTGTTTTTTATTTTCTTATTTTTCTGACTTACAAAAACCATATTGGGCCTAAACCCCAAAACTGTTTTACTTCAAAAACCACCCAATTCAATTTTACACCCTCCTGACTTTTATTTTATTTTTTCTATTTTTATTTTCTTTTCCTTATTTTTACTATTTTAAATATTTTTATCATTATTATTTTTATTAATAAAAAAAACCAAAAAATATATATATCTTTATTTATTATTTATATATTAATATACTTATATTTTATTTAGGACAAAAGACCAAAAATACTTTCCTAACAATTTTTTTTTTAATTAAAATAATATTAGATTTAGATTTTTTTTCCTTAGAACTTAGGATTTTTAATTATTTAACTTTTTTATACTAGTTTAATCAAGATAAAACCATTTATTAGAAAACCTAAAAAATTGCTTTCTTGATTAATTCAATTTCTTTTCTCAAAATAATAGGTTTAGTTTTCTTAAGTTAACTTAGACTAATTAATTAATTTTCCTTTTAGTTTAATTAAGTTAAACCCTCTCAAAAACTCAAATAAAAACAATTTCATTTTTATTTCATATTGCCTTTACATTCTTGTATATTATTTATTCATTTAATAAGGTTGTAATAGTAATTAGGTGTAATTTATTTTATCTCTCCATTGGTAAATTATGTCCCCATCTCCAAATAATGTAATAGCGTAGAACTTTACATTTCTGTAATTTATCGCTTTCAATATAATTGCTAGTAATTAGGATTTGTATGGCAAGTCATAAAATCAAAAAATAGACAATCCTAATTCAAGACAAAAATGCAAGAAAACAAAATAATTGGCACACTTTCACCTCTAGGGTTAACTTCACTTGTTGCCTTGAGAAAAAATAGTCATGTTTCGAATGTGAGATACTTTAGCAAAAACAATCAAATACAAGATCATAGTCCCTCGATGATCCTTCAAATGTTGCCTTCATAAATGATCTTAGACCCTTACAAAACTTGCTAAAGTATCTTACGACATTACATTCTATGACTATACGATGACTCACGCCTGCCCCTTCACATCCAATGATAGGGCTTCTTATCAATCAATGGTAAGATAGCAATATCTAAAGGAGGAGGAAATGAACAAAGACTTTTTGAGTAGGTAGAACATTCGTAGTTGCTTGCTCATAACCATTTTCCAAACATATTTCAAACACACCAACACTTTCAAATGAAATATTTTCAAAAGTCAACACTTTGTATACATTCTTATAGAGACGAGAATCATTACAAATTTCACCTAAACGAAGGCACTTTTCAAAAATACTTTCAAAACTATCACAAACACATTTAAAGCAAAGCATTTCAAAGTGATCTAGCAACTAAGAGCCCGTAGATAATTACGGATAAAAAGGGTGCTAACACCTTCCCTTTTCATAACCTACCCCCCGGACTCAAGAAAATTCTCAAAAGGTCTTTCCTGTTCTTTTCACCCTTTCCTTTATTGGATAAAAGAAAAGTAGGTGGTGACTCTTGCTATCCGCAACAATTGCGATAAAATGTAAAACACCCAAGTCAGTTCTCCCACCGTATTACACATGCTTTGTCTGTAATCGGGAATTCATATGTATACAGCCGTTACTCAGACTAATTTTTGTGAAGACATAATGCATTTAAAGCTTGGTTTTCTTAAGAGGTCTATTATCTTTTCTTGTATGGTTTCAATTCAAAGGATGAGAATTCTACATTGACTCATTGTGTCAAGTGTTGGCTTCTTGTTGGTTAGATGGTTCTTTTCCCTAGCTTTTACCTTATGCTATAGGATAGTCCCTTCATCTCCTCCCATCTTCTTTAATTTCAAAAATATTCTCCATCTTTTTTCAAAACTCTTCTTGTTTTCTAAACTCGAACCACTTTCATAATAAACTTGGACTTAGGTCCATAAACTTTCAAAAATATTTTCTTAATCAAATGCTAAATAACTTAATAATATTTTGACATTTTTGTGAGAATACTAAAATTCAATCAATCTCATTCAAATTATTTTTTCCACCTTGGCTTTTTACTTCAAAATTTTCTCAAAAGATTAGATTCTCACCAACCCTTGTAGTGATGCAAACTATTACACTTCTACGATATGTGTTGAGTGAGGCTTTGTTGATTTGAAAATCCAAGCTATATCCTCCACTTTAAGATGACGCAAATTCTCATTTCTCATAATCATGGGTAGTAAGTATGTTCTTCCACTCGGATAAGACGAAGATATCTTATCTCTTAAAATTAATCAACACACTTGTGTTTTAAATTTTTAAATGTGAACTACGAGTACCCTGATCCCCTATTACACGAAATGTGGTATGTAGGCACTAAAGGTTCTTAACCGCAGAGGGTGCAAAAATTATAAAAAAAAGACTTCTTTTCTTATCACCACAATATATTTTCATATACAACATTTATAGACAAAATACATAAATTTTCAAAGAGGTTCCTGCAGAGTACTGTAGTTGTTTAGGGTGCTAATACCTTCCCTTTGCATAACCAACCCCCGGACTTAGATTCTCTCCCCTTCTTTTTGGGTTATTCGCTCTTTTCCTATTCCTTTGGAAACAATAAAGCGCGGTGGCGATTTTTATTTGTTTTGTGCGAGTTAAGTCAACCCAATGGCTTAGTCTCAACATTTATATCACTACACTCGGTACAATCCTGTTGTGAGATGCGCCTATCATTCCAATAGTCTCGGACACGACAAAAATAGTTGTTGGGCTTTGAAAAATAAAATTCAAGACATGATTGACAATAAAGAAATTGAATTTGATCCACCTGAGACCCCTAATGTGATCATCGTTTCCATGCCTAAGCACGTCAAGGGTGTTAATGTTATTGATGATGTTTCTTCTATAGAAGATGCTAATAGTGACTACGACCTAAAAAAATGGAGCTTCCCCACCACCGGAAACGGGCTCAGCAATTGGAAGACTGAAGATGTTATACCGATCTCCTTTAGTCAGGAGTAAATTTTATTTCTTGTTTTCCTGCTTTCAAGTTTTTGGATATGTAATTTTTGAACAATGACTTTAAGCCATGTGCCTTACCCGGGGAACAACGGTCCATTTGTTAGGGTTGTCATATTTCATTATCATATTTTCATTCAATAAAACATTGGACGATTGCATTCAAATTTTGCGCTCTTTGTTTTTCTTTTACTTTATCACTTTCAAAATAGCTATGTGTTCTTACACACAACCATACAACAAATGCAGATCCATATCCACTTCGAATCCCATTGATAACAATTATGTTATTACCAATTATGACTTTGAAAATCTGATCTACCAAGCCGAGGAAGAAGGTGAGGAAGATTGTGAAGTA
This sequence comes from Vicia faba, assembly GCA_948472305.1. Classification (NCBI taxonomy): domain Eukaryota; kingdom Viridiplantae; phylum Streptophyta; class Magnoliopsida; order Fabales; family Fabaceae; genus Vicia; species Vicia faba. The sequence goes on from OX451741.1 coordinate 1,350,405,967, forward strand.
CCTGGAGAGCTTGCTAGGCTGTTAATGTAGGAAGAAAGAGCCATACAACTGCATGAAGAGCCAGTCGAGGTTATGAAGTTGGGTACTTAAGAGAACAAGAAAGAAGTCGAGATAAGTGCCAACCTAGAAGACACCGTCAACAATAGATTAATCCAGATGTTTCGTGACTATGTTGAGATCTTTGCTTGGTTGTACAAAGACATGTCAGGGCTTGATACTGATATTGTGGTTCACCGTCTGCCAATGAAAGAAGGTTTTTCTCCAATAAAGCAAAAGGTTCATCGTATACGTCCCGAGATATCTGAAAAATCAAAGTTGAGGTTATGAAGCGGTTCAATGTGGGTTTCTTAACTGTTATGTCATATCCTCAGTGTGTTGCAAATGTGGTGCCAGTACCTGAAAAGGATGATAATGCGTATGTGTGTAGACTACATGGATCTGAATAGGGTGATCCCCAAATACGACTTTCTGCTTCTATATATTGATGTTTTGATTGATAATGCTGCTCAATATAAAGTATTTTATTTTATGGATGGTTTCTCTGGTTATAATCAAATCAAGATGGCACCTGAAGACATGGAGAAGACTACCTTTGTCACACAGTGGGGCACTTTCTGTTACAAGGTTATTCCTTTCGGTTTGAGGAACGCTGGTGCGACATATCAGCGCGGTATGGTAGCTTTGTTCCATGACATGATTCATCAAGAGATAGAGGTATATGCTGACGACATGATAGCCAGGTCTCAAACGGAAGAAGAGCATCTTGACCATCTACGCAAGCTGTTTGAGAGACTGAAGAAGTACAAGCTAAGGTTGAATGCGAACAAATTGACCTTAGGGTGAGATCCAGTAAACTCCAGAGTTTCTTCGTTAGTGGTAAAGGTATTGAAGTTGATCCTGCCAAGGTCAAAGCCATTCAAGAAATTTCATCTCCCCATACTGAGAAGGAAGTCAGAGTTTTCTTGGGACGATTAAACTATATTGCCAGATTTATTTCCCATTTGACCGCTAGTTGTGATCCGATCTTCAAGTTACTAAAGAAAGATCAAGTAGTGAGTCGGTATCTCTTACTTTTCTACCTTCAACCATTAAGTTTGTAGTTACCATCATCTGTAATTCGGTATCTTGTTGATTTTCTACCTTCAACCATTGAGTTGGTAGTTTACCGTCATCTGTGAGTCGGTATCTCTTACTTTTCTACCTTCAACCATTGAGTTGGTAGTTACTGTCATCTGTGAGTCAGTATCTTGTTGATTTTCTACCTTCAACCATTGAGTTGGTAGTTTCCGTCATCTGTGATTTGTTATCTCTTACTTTCCTACCTTCAACCATTGAGTTAGTAGTTGTGATACGGTGGGAGAACTGACTTGAGGTTTTGCGTTTGTTTTCGCAAATGTTTTGGTTGAGCAAGAGTCGCCACCGACTTTTTATTTTATCCTAAGGAAAGGTTAAAAAGCACAGCAAAAACCTTTGAGATGTTTTCTTGGGTTCGGGGAGTAGATTATAGAAAGAGAAAGTATTAGCACCCTTTCTATCCATGGTTATCCATGGGCTCTTAGTTACTTGCTTAGATCAACTTGCCTTGATTTTCAATTGTTTGAAATGGTGCTTTGTGTGTGGGTTTGAAAATGTTTTGAAAAGAGGCTAATGTGGTGGCAACCTTTGTAATGACCCATGTTTGGATGTATACAAAGGTGTACTTATCTTTTGAAAATTTTTCAATATTTTTGAAAGTTGTTTTGAAAGTGTGTTATGATGTGTGGTTTTGAAAAGTAGGCAAGCGTTTTTGCAAGTTTGATCAAGTAACTAAGAGTTTCTCTACCCCTAAATTTACTCAAAGGTTTTCTCTATGTTTCAACCCTTTTAACAATTTTGTTCCACCATTGTATTTGGTGGACAATCTTGTGTTAGGATGTGAACGGGACAGGCGCGGGTCATCGTTTAGACCATGATTGCAATGGTGCCAAGTGTCTTTGGCAACTTTTTCCTTTAAGGGACTTGATCATTTTTTTAGGCAACTTTTGAAAGCGTCATCGAGGGACTTTGATCATTTGATATTGTTTTGTTTTGCCAAAGACACCTAACATGCAACATGGCCCATTATTGAAGGCAACAAGTGGAGTAACCCTAGGGGTGCAAGTGTAATTGGTGTTGTCCATTTTCATGCTTTGTATCTTTGAATTAGGTCAAGCTATTTGTTTGGTTGATTTTTGCATACAAAACCCTAAGTATATCATGGCATTTTTAGAAAGCTTTAAAGTGCGGAATAATAAAATCTTAAATTATTACAACACAATTATGGGATGGGGGGTACAAATGTTCAAATGGGGATATTTAGCAAGAAATTAAAATCTAAGCTATTACATCCAAATTGAATATACAAGTTAATTTAATTGTACAATAATTAAATAAAAATAAAATAAATATGCAAGATGCAAAAAATGATTTTTATGTGTATGTAAAAGTATTTTTCTTGTATCAAATAAACAAAAATAAAAAGGTTAATTTTTTGGGTATTTTCATGTTTAGGGCAAAACCCTAATTTTGCTAAATAAAAAGTAATTATTATTTATTATATACAATGTTTATTAATTATATACAAAAAATAAATAAAAATAAAGTATATTGTAAAAAAGTGATTTTTGAGGTTAAATATTAATAAAAATAAAAAAATGTATTATTTTGATATTTTCCCTAAATATTCTAATAAATATATAAGTATTTATATCATTTACTAAATATATTAAATATGCACAAAAATAAAAAATATTTATTATTTAAAAAAAAATATTTTTTTAGAAAATGTTTTCAAAAGATAAAATAAAATAAATTTAGAAAACAAAATGTATTTTGTATTATTTTTGGTATTTTTAATAAAAGGATATATGTTATTTACAATGTACAAATAAAATCCAAATAAAATGCAAAAATGGTTGAAAAAATATTTTTTATATTTTTTATATTTTAACTAAAAATAATAAGTCAGGGGAAAAAAACAAAAAAAGTCAAAAATGATTAAAAATAACACAATGGGCCAAGGGGGTGTGTGTGAAATAAAGTGGTGCAAATAGGAAAAGCAATCTCAGGCCCAGCCCAAGAGGGGTTGTCTTAAACCTCCAGCAACCTTCCAAACAAAAAACGCGTGCTTCCTGCTATCTCATGATTCTTTGACATTCAGCAAAAACTTACAACATCAATGTTATAGAGCATCTTGTCACGATTCCAAATATATAAAAAAGTCATTCTAACTCTCAGAAATGAGAGAGAATTTCTTCTCCCCCAATTCCTGACCTAGCTTTTTTCAGATATTCAGTTTCAAAATTCTCTCAGTGTACACAATATAAATGAAAAGTAACTATATGGATGGCTTCAGGGCTATGATTAGAACATGCTTTCTTCACAAACTTAAGCCTAACTATGCCTGGATAGAGAGATAGAAGTTCAAAAACTTACCTGTTCAGCTTGAATCGTGTACGACAATGGGGGAACTTTCACTGCAGTGTGAGGACTTGTACAGCTTGCTTAAAGTTCAGGGATGCTTCTCCAACCTCTAGCTTGCTTTGGAACTAGCTGAAACGAGCTATGGAAGTTAACCTGCACAACTGAAAAAATGAAAATGGTGAAGTTGGTTAGAGGTGTTACAGTCTGTATCTAGGGCTTGGGATAACTTCAATGGATGGTAGGGAATGTGTTTGCAAGGTTATTAGCCAAAGTGCACGAGTGGATTGAGTTGTGGACCTCAATCTGCAGCAGGTGCCCTGTTTTTGTAAGAGGATGGTGTTTCTGTGTTTGGGGAGGTATTGAAGGTGGTTGGCTCGTGTTTTAGGTCAGGCTTAATGTTTGGAATGTGTTCAACAAGTTTGCTTAGGCTTGTCTTTGCAGGAATGAGAGTTGGTGTTATGTTTGCAAAGTTGCTTCTATCTTAAGTCAAAAATGCCAAGTTGGGTTACAAGCTTATGCAGGCCCCCTAAACATGCTGCAAAGTTAGTCTTGATCAGTGGGATTAGTTCAATAACTTGTGCCTCAGAGATTTGCATTGTACTTCTTGGATTTGTGTTTGACATAAAGTCATGCTTTACAAGAATGAATAACTTGCTTTTTCCAAATATGGCTTAATTCTTCATGTAATGTCCAAATGCATAAAATAATGCTAGAACACAATGGATTGGCATTTACTTATTGAGTGTAAATGAGATTAGAGGCCTGTAACTAGCTTGTGCAAGCTGATTTCAAAAATGCAAAGTGTATGAGCATGCCTTTGGCCATGAATCAAAGTGACTTTTGCCCATATTGACAAATTCGATTCTCCCTAACCACAAGGGTGTTTGAGAAGTTCTTGGACATTTTGGAAAGCTTGGAATGTGTAATACAATCCATATTTGTAATGCAAGTTGAAATTCCAAGTGGAAGCATGTGAAAAGTGGCCATGAAGTTAGGCAAAAATCCTGCCTAAAATAGGTCAAAATATTTCTAAGTTAAGAATGTTTTGCACCCTTGTTCCAAAAATCCTAACTTGAGCTACATGCTTCTTTTGAGGAAACTTTGTGAACCAAAGTTGTATATTTTGCAATGGACTACAACTTTCATGTTTTGAGTTTTGTTTGAATCCAAATGTATCTTGATGAAAAGATGAGACAAAGTTAGGAAAAAATTAGGAATTTTCATAACTTAGAAAAATTCTAAGTTATGAAAATTCTTCACTTTAAACCCTAATTTGTAATTTTTGATTTCTTGATGAATAAGTTTCATAATTTGACATGTCTTGATGAAAAATGAATCTTGACATTTAATTTGACCAAAAAGTCAAAGTTTGACTTTTCAGTATACAGTCAAATTTTGCTCAGTTGTCTGGAAAATTCATCTGTCAATCTTGTGCATTTGGGATCTTTTGAACTTGTTGAAAATGTCAAGACAATGCCATGGGGTCCTTGAGTCCATATGTAAGCTTGGTTTGCCATTGGCTAGGTCAAACAGTCAAAAAATTGCCTTTGTGCAGTCAAAACCCTAAAAATGACCATTTTGCCCTTTTGGTGATCTGATCAAATTTCTTGTGGAATTGTGATCCAAACTTGATAAAATGGTCCATATGAGTCCATAATGTTGATGTGGGTCAAATTTCATGAGGTTTGACTGTCAATTGACCACAGTTGACTTTTTCCCTAATACAGTTGATTTCTAGGTCAACTGTCCAATTGATTGGGCAAAGATTTGAATCAAGGCTTGAAACTTGGTATGGATAAACTTGTGAGTCCAACATGAAACATGAAAGTCATATTTGGCATTTTAGGTCAAAACATCTTTGTGCAAACTCAAACCCTAATTTGGGTCAACAGTGCAAGGAGGAGTCTTGAGCAGAGTAAACCCTAACTTGTTCTTGAGCGCCAAGGGTCTTGTGATGAGAAAATGTTGAGGAAATGGGAGGGCAAATTTTGGGGTACAACAGTTGCCCCTGTTCAATCTTCTTGAACTAGAAGAGTTAGATTGGCAAGTTTGCCTTTCGCGACTCGAGGGTAAAAGGAGATTGGACACTAGAGTGCCCGGAAATTTGCACTCGCATACTGGAGTATCAGCAATGTGATGTCGGGAATGGGCTTATAGATGCCATTTGGAGAGATGGTGGATAGGGGGATGGGCTTATAGATGCCATCTGGAGGTGTGACAGAACCTTGTCGGGAATGGGCTTATAGATGCCATTTGGAAGTGTTGATCGCGTAAGAGATTCCTTAGCGAGAACTTGCGTGTTTTGAGAAAGAAAGATGGTTTCCTGGCTTGTTACATGTGTTGATCTTCAAACTCTTCATGTAGACATGCCCTGGCTAGATACAGGAGTCGAATCCATAATTAGTTACTCACAGATGTGCCCTGGCTAGATACAGGAATCGAATCTGGAACTTCAAAAGGTTGTTTACAGACGTGCCCTGGCTGGATACAGGTATCGAATATCTAAATTGTTCATGTAGACGTGCCCTGGCTAGATACAGGTATCGAATCCAAAATCAAATCACTCACAGATATGCTCTGGCTAGATACAGGAATCGAATCTGGAATTAGTCGTCCACAGATGTGCCCTGGCTAGATTTAGGAATCGAATCTGGAATTAGTCGTCTACAGATATGCCCTGGCTGGATATAGGTATCGAATCTGGAAATTATTGTCTACAGATATGCCCTGGCTGGATACAGGTATCGAATCTGGAAACTCTTCATGCAGATGCGCCCTGGCTGGATACAGGTATCGAATCTATAATCAAATCACTCACAGATACGCCCTGGCTAGATACAGGAATCGAATCTGGAATTGTGACAGTTGATAGTAATCATCTTTGGATTGACCTTTTCCTGAAAAGGCAAGACATTAGTTGTATGCAATGTCATGATGTATGAAATGCATGATGTCATGATGCTCAAAATGAGATAGTGTTGTATGCATTTTATCATGTATGTAAGCAGGATGTATGAAATGTGAAATGTCTATGAATGTATTTTCGTCTAGGAAAATAGGTCCTTGACGAGTGTCGGGAACTTGTGGACTCCTGGGCTGATGTTGAAGAGTGGAGTTCTTCGTTTCCGCTGGGGATGATGGTTGCAAGAATAAACCAGTAGGAGAAGATGACTCCGCTGGGGAATAAACTTGTTGGAGAGACTACTCTGCGGGGAATTACTCTGTGGGAAGAGATAATTCGTTGAGGTTTTGATGAGAGCTCCGCTGGGGATTCCACTGATGAGTTATGTTGGGGGAATTTGATGAACTCCGCTGGGGATAGGAAGAACTTCGCCGAGGACGAACTTTCCGTGGTAATTAGTTGAGGATAACCCAGTTATAAGCTCTGGTGGGGAAATAACCTTTGAATAAAGCCGGGGAGATGCATTCGTACTCTACAGGGGACAAGCTTCCAGAATCTACTGGGGATAAGCTTCAGAATCTACTGGGGAGATTTATTCAACTTTCCCGGGGAAACTTTTCATACTGTACTGGGGTGTTGGTATTCCACCGGGGAATAATCTTAAATTAAGACTGTCGGGGATGCTTTTTGAGGAATGCCTATACTCCGCTGGGGAATGTTTAGATCTTCTGGGGATACCCCATTTCCTTAAGGCTGACAGTAGACTAACTCTGCTTGGGGAGAGTACCGCTGACTTGCTAGGGATACTGTGCCTTTTCAGGGCTGATGGGAGACCAACTCTGCCTGGGGAGAGTGTTGCTGAATCTGGTCTTATTCTGTAGGGAGTTGAGGTGACTTGGTTACGTTCTTCAGCCGAACCTATCTTGGTACCTTGGTGGACAGAACAACTAGATCGCTTAGACAATTCTAAATTGCCCTTGTTTCTGATGTCACCTGTAATTAGTCCTTTGTTTCGCATGCAAACATTTATGATTAGCAATTAATGTCAAATGCATATATCAAAAATGAACATTGGACGTTGTGATACGGTGGGAGAACTGACTATGGTTTTGCGTTTGTTTTCGCAAATGTTTCGGTTGAGCAAGAGTCGCCACCGACTTTTTATTTTATCCTAAGGAAAGGTTTAAAAAGCACAGCAAAAAACCTTTGAGATGTTTTCTTGGGTTCGGGGAGTAGATTATAGAAAGGGAAGGTATTAGCACCCTTTCTATCCATGGTTATCCATGGGCTCTTAGTTACTTGCTTAGATCAACTTGCCTTATTTTTTTTTCAATTGTTTGAAATGGTGCTTTGTGTGTGTGGGTTTGAAAATGTTTTGAAAAGAAGCCAATGTGGTGGCAACCTTTGTAATGATCCATGTTGGGATGTATACAAAGGTGTATGTCTTTTGAAAAGGTTTTCATTTGTTTTTGAAAGTTGTTTTTGAAAGTGTTGTGAGGTGTGGTTTTAGAAAATAGGCAAGTGTTTTGTTTTTTGCAAGTTTGATTCAAGTAACTAAGAGGTTATCTACTCCTAAATTTCTCAAAGATTATTGCTATGTTTTAACCCTTTTAACAAGTTTGTTCCACCATTGTATTTGGTGGACAATCTTGTGTTAGGATGTGAAAGGGACGGACGCGGGTCATCGTTTAGACCATAATTGCAATGGTGCCAAGTATCTTTGGGCAATTTTCTTTAAGGGACTTGATCATTTTTTAGGCAACTTTCGAAAGCGTCATCGAGGGACTATGATCATTTGAATTATGTTGTTTTGCCCAAAGAGACCTAACATGCAATATGGCCCATTTATTGAAGGCAACAAGTGGAATACCCTAGGGGTGCAAGTGTGATAAGTGTTGTCCATTTTCATGCTTGTTTATCTTGAAATTAGGTCAAACTATTTTTGTCGTTTTTGATTCGCATACAAACCCTAATTCTAACATGGTATATTTAGAAAGTAATAAAGTGCGAAAAATAAAGTTACTAAGCTATTACAACACAATATATGGGAAGGGGGGTACAAATGTTCAAATGGGGGTTTTTGACAAGGAATTTAAACCTAAACTATTACATCAATATTGAATTATTTACAAGATATTTAATTGCACAAATTAAATGGAAATAAAATAAATATGCAAGATGCAAAAGGGTTTTTTTATGTGTATGAAAAAAAGTATTTTTGTATGTCAAATAAACAAAATAAAAAGGATTATTTTTTGGAGTTTTTTATGTTTAGGGCAAAACCCTAATTTTATTAAATAAAATGTATTAATTATTTAATATGTACAAAATTTATTTATTATATACAAAAATAAAATAAAAATGAAGTATATTTGTCAAAAAGGTATTTTTAATGTTAAATATTAATAAAAATAAAAATGTATATATTTTGTATTTTTAACCTAAATATACTAATATACATATAAATATTTGTATTATTTACTAAATATATATTATATATACAAAAATAATAATATTTAATATTTATATAAAAAAAAGTATATTTTATATAAAATATTTTCAGAAGATAAAATGAAATAAAAATGGAAAATAAAATGTGTTTGCATATTTTTAGCATTTTTTTAATAAAAGTATGTTTATATGTTTATTTATGTACAAATATTAACCTAAACAAATAAATACCTAATAAATTCAAAAATGGTGAGAAAAATATTTTTTATATTTTTAATATTATAAGAAAAATAAATAAGTCAGAGCAAAAAAAGAAAAAGTCAAAAAATCATAAAAATAAACCAAATGGGCCTAGGGGTGTGAAAGCAAAAAAGTGGTGTAAACAGAAATAACCAAACAGGCCCAGTCCACGTGGAGCTTCTTCAACCTCCAGCCATTCTTTGTCCAAAAACGCGCGTTTTGTAACCTGATTCAAACACCTTGATTCTTGGCTTTTTAATGAAAATCACAACATCAAAAATGTTCAGCATCAAACAACGAATCCATACATACCTAAAACTTGATCTAACTCTAAAAAATGAGAGAGAATTTCTCCATTCCCAAATCTTAACCTAATTTTTTATCAATGTTCGGACATCAAATTCTCATGACACACGTATTATAAATGAAAACTAACTACATGGGCATGTTCAGGGCTATAAATGTGACATATTTTCTTCACAAACCTAAAGCTAACAATGCCTGGATAGAGAGATACGAATTCATGAACTTACCTGTTCAGTTGAAGTTGTATCTGATGATTGAGGTACTTTCAGTGCAAGGTGATGATTGGTACAGCTTCCTTGAGGTCCAGGGATGCTATTCCAAGCTTTACTTTGTCTTGAAACCTTTTGAATCGTGCTATAGAACTTCAACTGCAAAACAAGAAAATGAAAATGGTGATGCTGCCTGGGAGTGTTACAGGTCGTGTTTGAGGTTTGGAATAGCTTCAAGGGATATTATGGGATGTGTTTGATGTGTTTTTAGCAAGAATGCATGGAAGGTTTGAGCTATGGAACTCAAACTGCAGCAGATGCTCTGTTTGGACAGTTTGAGGGTGATTCTGGGAATGAGAGTGTTTGGGACTTGGTTTACTCGTGTTCTAGCTCAGTTAGGATGTTTTGAATATGCTTGACAAGTTTGCTTAAGGGTTTTTCAGCTGAGATGAAAGTTGGTATATGATATGCTATGTTTCTTACACTTTAAGCAAGAGATGGCAAGTTGGTGTTCTTGACAGGTAGAGGCCCCCCTAATGTGCTGCATAACTCAGTCTTGATCAGTGCAATTAGTCCATAAACTTGTGCCAAAGAGATTTCAAATGTACTTTCTTGATTTACCAATTGACATAAAGTGCAACTTTTCAAGAATGGCTAATTTGCTTTTTCCATAAATGGCTTAGTTCAACATGTAATGCTTAAACTCATAAAACAAGGCCTTGGCACAATGAGTTAGCATTAAATTATTGAGTGCTGGATGGTTTAGAGGCCTGTAATCAAGGAAAGCATGCTGAATTCAAAATGGCACAAATGTATGAACATGTAACTTGGCCAATTCAAAAGTGAGTTTTTTCCATATTGTCAAATTCGATTCTCTCTAACCATGAGGTTGTTTGATGAGTTCTTGGACATTTTGGAAAGCTTGGAATGTGTACTACAATACATCTTTGAAATGAAAATTGAAATTCCAAGTGGAAGTATGTGAAAAATGGTCTTGAAGTTGGATAAAAACCTTGCCTAAAATAGGTCAAATTTTCTCTAAGTTAAGAATAGTTTGGCACCCTTGTTCCAAAAATTGTAACTTGAGCTACAAGCTTCTTTTGGGAAAACTTTGTGAATCAAAGTTGTAGATTATGCAATAGGCTACAACTTTCATGTTTTGACTTTTTCTTGAATCCAAATGAATCTTGGTGAGAAAGTGGGACAAAGTTAGGAAAAAATTAGGGTTTTTCATAACTTAGAAAAATTCTAAGTTATGAAAAATCTTCATTTCAAACCCTAATTTGCAATTCTTGATTTCTTGATGAACAAGTTTCATGATTTGGTATGTTTTGATGAAAAATGAATCTTGACACTTGATTTTGACCAAAAAGTCAAAGTTTGACTTTTCAGTATACAGTCAAAATTGATCAATTGATTGGGAAATTCAACTGTCAATCTTGTGCATCTGGGATCTTTTGAACTTGTTGAGCATGTCAAGATAATTCCATGGGGTCCTTGAGTCCATATGTGAGCTTGGTTTGCCATTGGCTAGGTCAAACAGTCAAAAATTGCCTTTGTGCAGCCAAAACCCTAAAAATGACCATTTTGCCCTTTTGATGATCTGATCAAATTTCTTGTGGAATTATGATCCAAACTTGATCAAATGGTCAATATGAGTTCATAATGTTTATGTCGGTCAATTTTCATGAGATTTGACTGTCAATTGGCCACAGTTGACTTTTTCCCCAATACAGTTGATTTCTAGGTCAACTGTCCAATTGACTGGGCAAAATTTAGAATCAAGACTTGAAACTTGGTATGGATAAACTTGGGAGTCCAACATGAAGCATGAAAGTCATTTTAGGCATTTTAGGTCAAAATATCCTTGTGCAAACACAAACCCTAATTTGGGTCAACAATGCAAGGAGAAGTCTTGAGCAGAGGAAACCCTAACTGGATCTTGATCTTCAAGGGTCTTGTGATGAGAAAATGTTGAGGAAATGGGAGGGCAAATTTTGGGGTACAACAGTTGCCCCTGTTCAATCTTCTTGAACCTGAAGAGTTAGATTGGCAAGTTTGCCTTTCGTGACTCGAGGGTAAAAGGAGATTGGACACTAGAGTGCCCGGAAATTTGCACTCGCATGTTGGAGTATCAGCAATGTGATGTCGGGAATGGGCTTATATATGCCATTTGGAGAGATGGTGGATAGGGAGATGGGCTTATAGATTCCATCTGGAGATGTGACAGAACCTTGTCGGGAATGGGCTTATAGATGCCATTTGGAAGTGTTGATCGCCTAAGAGATTCCTTAGCGAGAACTTGTGTATTTGAGAAAGACAGATGTTTTCCTGGCTTGTTACAGGTGTTTGATCTTCAATCTCCTCATGCAGATATGCCCTGGCTAGATACAGGTGTCGAATCTAGAATCGGTTGCTCACAGATGTGCCCTGGCTGGATACAGGAATCGAATCCGGAAATAGTCATCAACAGATATGCCCTGGCTGGATACAGGAATCGAATCTTCGAACTCTTCAGACGTGCCCTGGCTAGATACAGGAATCGAGTCTGGAAATGTGGTCAACAGATATGCCCTGGCTGGATGCAGGAATCGAATCTGGAATTGTGATAGTTGCTAGATATGCCCTGGCTGGATACAGGAATCGAATCTTCGAACTCTTCAGACGTGCTCTGGCTAGATACAGGAATCGAGTCTGGAAACTGATCACTCACAGATGTGCCCTGGCTAGATACAAGTATCGAATCTGGAATTGTGACAGTTGAAGGTAGTTGTCTTTAGGGTTGTCTTTTTCCCTGAAAAGGCAAAACATCAGTTATATGCAATGTCATGACGTATGAAATGCATGATGTCATGATGTTCTACATGAGATAGTGTTGTATGCACTTTATCATGTATGTAAGCAAGATGTATGAAATGTGAAACGTTTATGAATGTATTTTCGTCTAGGAAAATAAATCCTTGACGATCGGCCGGGGAATTAAATCCTGGGCTGACGTTGAAGAGTAGAGCTCTTTGCTTCCGCTGGGGATGATGGTTGCAAGAATACACTGGTAGGAGAAGATGACTCCGTTGGGGAATAAACTTGTTGGAGAGATCACTCTGCGGGGAATTGCTCTGTAGAAGAGATACTTTGCTGAAGTTTTGACGAGAGGCCCGCTGAGGATTTCAATGATGGATTCCACTGGGGATAATGATGATAAACTCCGCTGGGGATACCAAAGATAAACTCCGCTGGGGATTGTGTTGATAAGTTATGTTGGGGAACTTTGATGAACTCCGCTTGGGATAGGAAGAACTTTTCCGAGGGCGATCTTCCGTGGCAATTAGCTGAGGATAACCCAGTTATAAACCCTTATGAGGAATAACTTTGAACAAAGCTCGGGAGAGACGTCTGTACTCTGCAGGGGATAAGCTTCCAGAATCTACTGGGGATAAGCTTCAAGACCTGCTGGGGGATATGGATTCCACCTTCCTGGGGGAACTTTTGGAATTGCACTGGGGTATTGATATTCCGCCGGGGAACCATCTTAGGTCAAGACTGCCGGGGATGCTTGCTAATGAATGCCTATACTCCACTGGGGAATGTTGCTATCTTGTCTTATTCTGTGGGGAGTTGAGAGAACTTGATCACATCCTTCAGTTAAACCTACCTTGGTACCTTGGCGGACCAAACAAACAGACTGCATCAGGCAACTTTACATTGCCCCTGTTTCTGATGTCACCTGTAATTAGTCTTTTGTTTCATATGCAAATATTTATGAATCAGCAATTTAATGTCAAATGCATATATCAAAAATGAACATTGGACGTTCTTCGCAAGACAAAACAGAAAAGGGAAAAACAGTGGCAATTTGTATGGAAAGGTGAATTTGTATTGATTTTGAAATTTGCCTGTGAATAGGCGTTTTTTGTACAAGAGGCTGACATCCTAGTAAGAGAATGCCGCCGAATAACATAGAATTTACAATTTTGAAAAGGAAACAAAACAGCTATGTGCATAATATTCCCAATGGGTTCCAACTCTGCTATCGCCTTTATGTCTTCAAGCGTCTCAGTACTTTGCTGCCTAGTTGAAGATGAAGCTGATTGGTCAATGCCGAAGTCTGAGCCAGATAGTTGATGCCGAATTCTGGATGCAAGGTGATCCAATGAGACATAGTGTTACGCTTTATCCCTAACTTTTGCCTGGACCGCCCTTTCGGGTTTTCAGTCCACCGGGATACCCTTTTTTGCCCAAGCCGCCTTTTCAAGTTTTCGACTTGCCGGGTGTACAGATTTTTTTCATTTCATCCCTTATTTTTGCCCGAACCCTTTTGGTTCGCCGGGAAGCCCTTATTTTTGCCTAGGTATGTCAACCTAGCGGGTCTTTTATTCATGCGTAGTATCTTTTTACTATGTCTGCATTGGCGGGGTGAGGAAGGTCGTCACCATCCATGGTGGTCAGAATCATGGCTCCTCCTGAGAACACATGTTTAACCACAAATGGCCCTTCGTACGTAGGGGTCCATTTGCCCCGGGGATCACTTTGAGGAAGGATGATGCGTTTGATTACCAGGTCCCCAACTTGATACTCTTGTGGTCTGACTTTCTTGTTAAATGCCCTGATCATCCGTTTTTGATACGTCTGACCATGACAGATAGCGGTGAGTCTCTTTTCGTCAATCAGGTTTAATTGATCAAGTTGAGTCTGGATCCAGTCATCTTCACTCAAGTCTGCATCCTTCATTATCCGGAGAGAGGGTATCTGGACTTCAATTGGCAAGACTGCCTCCATGCCATAGACCAAGGAAAAGGGTGTTGCCCCGGTTGACGTTCTTGCTGAGGTACGGTACCCATGAAGAGCGAACGGTAACATCTCATGCCAATCTTTATAGGTCACTGTCATCTTCTGCACAATTTTCTTAATATTCTTATTAGCTGCCTCTACAGCCCCATTCATCTTCGGCCGGTAAGGAGAAGAGTTATGGTGCTGTATCTTGAATTGTTCGCAGAGCTCAGTGATCATCTTGTTATTGAGATTGGTACCATTGTCCGTAATGATTCTTTCCGGGACGCCGTACCGACATATCAGATTATGCCGAATGAAACGTGCCACGAGGCTCTTGGTTGCCGTGGCGTAGGAAGCTGCCTCAACCCACTTCGTGAAGTAATCGATCGCCACCAAGATGAAGCGATGCCCGTTGGATGCCGTCGGTCGGATCTCACCGATCATATCAATGCCCCACATTTCAAAAGGCCAAGGTGCCGTCAGGACGTTCAGAGGAACCGGAGGGATGTGCACCTTGTCAGCATAGATCTGGCATTTATGACAAGTCCGAGAATGTTGGTAACAATCGGCTTCCATTGTGGACCAGAAATATCCTGCCCTAAGGATTTTCTTTGCCATGGTATGCCCACTGGAATGTGTTCCGAATGTACCTTCATGCAATTCTATCATGATCTTCTCTGCTTCAGCCTTATCCACACAACGCAGTAGAGTTGAATCATGATTCCGTTTGTAGAGAATGCCGTTGCTGAGGAAGAATTTTGCCGCAAACCTTCTCATAAACTTCTTGTCATTGACAGATGCACCTTCAGGGTATTCCTGAGCTTCCAAGTATCTCTTCACCTCATGATACCAGGGTTTTTCAGTCACTTTTTCGGCCTCAAGATTGCAGCAGTATGCTGGTTCGTCCAATTTCCAGATAATGATCCGGGGAGCCTCATTGTCCCATTTGACTTTGAACATTGAAGACATCGTAGCTAGTGCGTCCGCTAGCTGATTCTCCTCTCTTGGGAAGTGCTCAAAAGTTATCTCTTCAAAGTGGGGAAGCAAAGTCAGCACATACTCCTTGTAAGGAATAAGATTTGGGTGTTTCGTATCCCACTCGCCTTTGATCTGATTGATCACGAGAGCGGAATCTCCGAAGACACTCAGATACTTGATCCTTAAGTCAATTGCGGCTTGAAGACCCATGATACATGCCTCATACTCCGCCATGTTGTTGGTGCAGTTGAAACATAATCGGGCGGTGAGTGGAGTATGAGTTCCTTTGGGAGATATGATTACAGCGCCGATGCCGTTACCTAAAGCGTTGGAGGCTCCGTCAAAATGCATAGACCATCGGGATCCTTCCTCAGGTCCTTCATCCGGTCCAGGCACTTCACAATCAGTTACCACCATGATGTCTTTGTCCGGAAATTCAAAGTTCAATGATTGGTAATCGTCCACAGGTTGGTGTGCCAAATGATCTGCCAGTACACTTCCTTTGATTGCTTTTTGAGTTGTGTACTGGATATCATATTCTGTCAAGATCATTTGCCATCTCGCTATTCTTCCAGACAGAGCAGGCTTTTCAAATATGTACTTGATGGGATCCATCTTTGAAATCAACAAAGTGGTGTGAGTCAGCATATACTGTCTCAGCCGGCGAGCAGCCCATACCAGAGCGCAACAAGTTTTCTCGAGCAGTGAGTAACGAGACTCACAGTCAGTAAACTTTTTGCTCAGGTAATAAATAGCGTGCTCTTTTCGGCCAGACTCGTCATGCTGCCCCAGCACACACCCCATTGAATTGTCAAGCACAGTCAAGTATAGTATTAGAGGTCTCCCTTCCACTGGTGGCATAAGAATGGGTGGCTCTTGGAGATACTCTTTTATCTTTTCAAAAGCGGCCTGACATTCATCATTCCAACGTACTACTTGATCTTTCTTCAGTAATTTGAAGATTGGCTCACAGGTAGCAGTTAGATGTGAGATGAATCGGGCAATGTAATTCAGTCGTCCCAGAAAGCCTCTGACTTCTTTCTCTGTCTTGGGAGCGGGCATCTCTTGTATGGCTTTTACCTTGGCAGGGTCCACCTGAATACCTTTATCGCTTACAATGAAACCTAGCAATTTTCCGGACCTCACCCCAAAGGTGCATTTGTTGGGATTCAACCTTAGCTTGTATAACTTTAGTCGGTCAAACAGCTTCCTCAGATGGTCAAGGTGTTCCTCTTCAGTTTGAGACCTTGCAATCATGTCATCAACATATACCTCAATCTCATGATGGATCATATCATGAAATAAAGCAACCATGGCACGTTGGTAGGTTGCCCCAACATTTTTCAACCTGAATGGCATGACCTTGTAGCAGAAGGTGCCCCACTGAGTCACAAAGGTAGTCTTTTCCATATCTTCCGAAGCCATCTTGATCTGATTATACCCTGAAAAACCATCCATGAAGGAGAACACCTTGTGTTGAGCAGTATTGTCAACAAGAACGTCGATGTGAGGTAGGGGAAGTCATCCTTGGGGCTGGCCCTGTTCAAATCCCTGTAGTCGACACACATTCTGACCTTACCGTCCTTCTTCGGCACTGGCGCTACATTGGCAACCCACTGAGGGTAAGAAGTCACTGCTAGAAACCCGACATCGAATTGCTTCATAACCTCAGCCTTGATCTTTTCGGACATCTCTGGACGCATGCGGCGGACCTTTTGCTTTACCGGGGGGCAGTCTTCCTTGGTAGGCAAGTGGTGAACTACAATGTCGGCATCCAAACCAGGCATGTCTTCATATGACCAAGCAAAGATCTCCATGTAGTCATGTAGCATTTGGATCAATCGTATCTTCACGCTGAGCTCTAGATTGGCACCAATCTTGACCTCTTTTCTATATGTCTCAGTACCCAGGTTAATTGTTTCCACCGGCTCTTCATGCGGCTGAATGGCCCTCTCTTCCTGGAGTAGCAGTCTTGCGAGTTCACCAGGCACTTCGCAATCATCTTCACCTTCGTCTTCGGCCAAGTTAATCGGATTCTCGAAGTCATAACTGGTGGTAGCAGAGCTGTTACCAGTGAGATCCAGAGTGGATTGAAACCTGTATAAGTGAGCGTGTGTAAATATAGCTGTTTTGCAATATATAACACATAAAGAAAAAGAGCACAAGATTTGAAATGCAACAAACGTCCAATGTTTTGATTGATGATATATGGAAATGTCATACAAAAAGCCCTCACAAATGGAGCTACGATGCCCCGGGTAGGACACCGAGCCAATAAAAGTTTCAACATTTTGTTTGTTACAAATTGAAAATCAAAAGAGTTAATTACAGCGTGACAAATGTGATTGGTGTAAAATCCTTTGCCGTCCAGTTTCTCGGTCCGTTGCTGGTTGTTGGATAGATCCAACTGTCAAACTCTGCTTCCTCTACGTCCTCCTCGATAGCATTCACCCTTGGGTTGGTGATAAACACTGGAGCCTTTCTGATCTTCTCCTTGCGCACAGCCCTCTGAGCCTCTGCAGTAAAGCCCAGCCCAAACTTGTCGTTCTTTTGAGTGAAGTCAGGAAGCTGACCCCAGTTTGCACATTTGCCTTTCTCGATTACAGCCCAGGCATCTTTCAAGGACGCCATCTTTAACGGAAAGTCTTCTTCAATCACTGTTTCAGCCGATGCCAACGTTGGAGGTACCTCCTCAAAATGCTGAAAGGGGGTTTCAATAAACTCCCCATCCATCTCGATATACCGGAATGAAGTCAAGTGACTAACCATGTATTCCTCCTCACCCTGCACAGTAACAATCTTCCCTTTGACAGGGTATTTGAGCTTTTGGTGTAGAGTGGATGTTATTGCCCCATCCTTGTGAATCCAGGGTCGACCCAACAAACAAGAATAATATGGACGAATATCCATTACATAGAACGTTGAGTCGAAGACTTGGGAACCCACACGAATGGGAATGTCTACTTCACCGTGCACCATCCTCTTGGAACCGTCGAAGGCTCTAACAATGATGTTACTAGGTTTCAATTCCAGGCCCTCACAATCCAAGCGATCCAATGCCTTCTTGGGCAAAACATTTAGGGAAGAACCGGTATCCACCAACACGTGTGCGAGAGTAGTGCCCCTGCACTCTATAGAGACGTGCAGGGCATCATTGTGATTTTTCCCTTTGGCGGTGAGGTCAGCATCCGAGAACCCCAAACCATTGTCAGCTGTCAAATTAGCCACACAGTCAGTGAATTGATCCGTGGAGGTCTCTTGCGGCACATGGGCTGTTTTCAGAAATGAAATCAGGGCCTTTGCATGGGCCTCTGAGCATAGCAGCAATGATAGCATAGAGATTTTGGAGGGGGTATGCCCCAACTGTTCAACAACATTGAAGTCACTCTTTTTAATGATTTTAAGGATTTCCTCCATCTCTTGTTGGGAGGCTTCAACAACAGTCTTTTTTGGTGCCTCCGTCCTGGCAGGCAAATCGGTAGCAACTTCTTTGCCCCGAGCATCAGAGGACTCGGCGGCAGTAGTAGACACAGGAACTTGAATTGGAACATGCACACTTGTGGGTGTGATGATAAGAGGCTTTCGGATAACTGGCGTTGCAATGTCAGGCGAGAAGAGCCTGCCACTGCGAGTAATCTTGGCGGGACCAGTGATGTTACTGATACTGGTACCGGTGTTGAACTCCTGCTTCACTCCAAGCACATACACGTCGGCTCCATAATGCCATGGGACAGCTTTATCAGACTCATAGGGGAGAGGCCCCGGAACAGTAATAGTAATGGGTGCAACAGACATAATTTGGACTGGCTTCCTCGGGGGAGCTTTGGTAGGATTGTAAATTATGACAACAGATACTTCTTCAGCGGAAACAAATGGAACATCAGTTTTCTTGAACATAATTTCTTTGCTATCCATCAGGCTTTAGATGCCTGATTTCAGCAGTGGACAACCGGTAGGGATAACAGCACACAGGAGGCAACCCTCGCTACAACCCGAAAATAAACCGGCTAGTAGTAAGTTCCTCTTAACAGTCAAAAGAGGGGTAGCAACATCATTCACTGAAACAGCATACAAATCTTCCTCAATGGCATTTACTCTATGTTTGGGCATAGGAGCAGTTACAACATTTGGCCTCTCAGGCGCCTTAAACTGAATTTCCTTCGCGTCGATAAGGTCTTGCACCTTATTTCTCAAGGCCCAACAATCATCAGTAGTATGCCCGGGGCTATTGGAATGATAAGCACAACGCGCATTTGGGTTATACTTAGGAGATGCAGTATTCACGACCTTCGGAGCCTCTTTGATGGTCACCAAGTTGGTTGATAACAGCTGTGGTAAGATTTGTGACAAGGTCATATTCAGCCGAGTATACTGCCTCTTGGGCCTTTCACCTCTTTGTTGATTGTACTGCTGAGGAGCAGCGACAAGTTTTGAAATAACCAAGGCATTGACGGCTTGGCGACTTTCTGGCTTGACTTGTCTTCTAGGACCATAGACGGCACTTGCTTCTTTCTTGAAAGGCCTTTTCTCAGTACTTGTGGAGGCAGCTTTTTGTATTTTTCCTGATCTGATGCCAGCTTCAATTCTTTCACCCGTCAGAATCAAATCCGTAAACCCAGCGGAGGAGTTACCAACCAAATGATTGAAGAATGGACCAGACAAGGTCCCTAGAAACATATCAACCAGCTCACGATCAGTCAATGGAGGCTGCACCCTGCCAGCCAACTCTCTCCATTTTTGTGCATATTCTTTGAACCCTTCGCCCGTTCCTAGAGACATACCCTGAAGTTGGGTACGCGTAGGAGTGAGATCAGAATTGTATTGATATTGTCTATAGAATGCGGTTGCCAAATCTTCCCAATGTCGGATACTAGTTCCATCTAGTTGATAGAACCACTCAAGATGTGACCCCGAAAGGCTATCTTGGAAGAAGTGAATCCAAAGGTTCTTATCTGCTGTGTAAGGTTGGATCTTCCTTACGTATGACCTTAGATGCAGCTTTGGACAGGAGGCCCTGTCGTATTTGGCAAAGGTAGGCGCCTTAAACTTGTGTGGGATTACTACCCCAGAAGATAACCCCAAATCTCCGAAATCCAGCCCCGACACATTCTGAATCTCCATGGCGCTCAAGCGGTCCTCTAATTGCTTGTATCTGTCAGCAGCAGGTGGGTATTGTTCGTCATTATAGTCCGTCTCGTTGTCAAAGACTGCAGGACTATGAGCTCCTCCCCCTTGGGGAATATCTTTCTCTGCAGAGGAAGTAGTTGGATCAGCCTCGTTATGGAGTGTGTTCCCAAACCTGCGTCCGGTGTTGAATAACGCAGTCCTCTTTTTCTTCTTCTTCTTCAGGAGTAGAGTCTTTAACTCTTGCTGACCTTGGGCCAGGCTCAGGACCATCTCCTGAAACTGGGCACTTTGGGCCTGAAGGGCCTTGATTGCTTGCTCACTGGATGAGTCTGGATTCATGATGACTGTTCAAATAAACAGCGAAGAAGATTAAGCAACCTGTGAAAAAGGGTACCTGTTATGCATATGATGCAATGAGATGCGTATGTTTTATGTTTTCAAAGACAAACAAGATTCAACTTTGTAGACAAAAGGGAAACACACTTCATTAGATTCAAATTTTAAATTGTTCAACAACTTGCCCTTAGGCATTACAGGAATGAAAAATACTGAAAAGGAAATAAAAGCTGTAAAAGGTAATATCCAAAGTCCATCAGTGCTCCCATGGCCTCCTCTTCTCAGTGTGGATGTAGTTATTCAGGACCCGCTCCTCCTCCAATTGCTTAGCCAGCCTCTGGATCTTCCGTTCTTGTTCGTTGAACTTTTCCCGATAAAAATCCCGTTCTTCCTTTAGCTGCGCCCAAGATCTCTTCATTGTGTCAAAATCAGTGGGTATCTGAGGAGGGAGGACAGTTGGAGGAACCCCATCTTCATCAGGAGATTCAAGAATGATAGGTCTGAGAGCTTCGTACGGCATACCTAACTTCTGAGCACGGATGCGGACCCATCTGCAATAGGGTTCCATTGGTAGAGAAGTCTTTGGTCCCAACTCATGTGGGTCAGCTTTGTGAATTCTGTCCCAAGCCTTAATGAATCCTTGGCGTAGTTTGTCACTGTCTACCTGAAACTCAAAATGGAAGTGAGGAACCAACATTTCATGAGGCCCTACTCTTCTGGCTCTTCCAAACTGGCGGAGAGCTAAACATGGATTATAAGAGATTCCTCCTTGGATACCAATCAACGGAACATTAGGGTATTCTCCGCAACGATCAATAACAGCTACCTCATCCAAACCTCTGAGAGTCCAAGTGATGTCATTATCAGTGAGAGACATTAACCTATGAGCCCAACCCTTTCCTTCTTCATTATTCAGCACGAACTTAGGAAGGTGCGAAATAAACCACCTTACTAGCAAAGGAGCACAACACCATGGAGTTCCCCATTTTCGGGCAGTACGAGCATAGAGTTGTTGCAGGATATCACCCAAAAGAGTGGGTACATGATTCCGAGACATGAAGATCCTTATGGCATAGATACTGATAAAGGTGTCAGGATTGGGAAACAGTACCAGACCATAGATTAAAAGATCCAGAATGTCTTCGTATGCCTTGAAGTCTAAGTCATTCCAGAAATCATTAGCTTTACCAACCAGAAATTTGACCAAAAAGCCCTTAACTCCACTTCTAGTTTCCCAGTTAGCCAATACCTCTTCTTTGGTCAAGGGGAGAACTGCAGCAACCTCTTCAGGCCTAGGAGTCTTTTCCCAACCAGTGAATGGAGTTTTCTCCAAAACAGGGATACCAAGCAAGTAAGAGAATTCTTCCAGGGTAGGGACCAGCTGGAAGTCTTGAAAGGTGAAACAATGATACAAGGGGTCATAAAACTGGGTCAGGACACTCATCAGTTGTTGGTCCCACTTTGCAGTGATCAAGCCAAGGAGAGAACCATGCCTGTTGATGAAGGAAGTAGTGTTTGGAATCTTACCAACCAAATCCTTGAGCAAAGTTGGTGGTTGAACAAAGTTGAGCCGGATAGTATTCCTACGCACGAGCATCATGATGTCCTACAAAACAGAGCAAAGATGAAACTTTTTTGTCTTTGAAATGGGTTAGTCCTTTATACAGGATGCATGCAATGGTATGATGAAGCACACCACAAGTATTCACACAGGCAAGCATGATAAGGCACACAAGTCACACAAGACAACCCTTAGGTTTCAGGCCAGCATGAAGTTTAGGTATTACCCTCTTTTAGTTTCGTTGGTTAAAACCTGTCCTATCAAAAGTAACCGGGTTCTAGAGGATCTCAAATCATTGACTACCCTCAATCGGTCATAACTCCAGCATCGCAATCTTTTCTTGCGGCCAGAACCATCGCGAGAGTTTAGCCTCAATGAGTGTAGCATACTGCTACTGTTCTATGGCCAAGTTTGGTCAATTTAAGGTTCTAAGGTCGGTTGGTGTTTAATGACTCCTTAGAAGACCCATATTCTCCTCGTTGCAACACAAGGGATATAGGTACAGACCAAGGTGCCACACCAACATAGCCACTGCTTCACCCATGTCGGTCTACGCCGGACAGGTCCCTCACAGATTATGCTACCTAAAAGGGGATTCCCCAGATCCGGGTTAGGATCTATGAAACTCCGATGCAAATCCCACAAATATAAAAGCAAACAAGGAAAACAATTGAAAACAAAGGTGATCTAAGCCCTAAGGTTACTCCACTTTTAAATTTATCCCCAGCAGAGTCGCCAGTTCTGTGATACGGTGGGAGAACTGACTATGGTTTTGCGTTTGTTTTCGCAAATGTTTCGGTTGAGCAAGAGTCGCCACTGACTTTTTATTTTATCCTAAGGAAAGGTTTAAAAAGCACAGCAAAAAACCTTTGAGATGTTTTATTGGGTTCGGGGAGTATATTATAGAAAGGGAAGGTATTAGCACCCTTTCTATCCATGGTTATCCATGGGCTCTTAGTTACTTGCTTAGATCAACTTGCCTTATTTTTTTTTCAATTGTTTGAAATGGTGCTTTGTGTGTGTGGGTTTGAAAATATTTTGAAAAGAAGCCAATGTGGTGGCAACCTTTGTAATGATCCATGTTGGGATGTATACAAAGGTGTATGTCTTTTGAAAAGGTTTTCATTTGTTTTTGAAAGTTGTTTTTGAAAGTGTTGTGAGGTGTGGTTTTAGAAAATAGGCAAGTTTTTTGTTTTTTGCAAGTTTGATTCAAGTAACTAAGAGGTTATCTACTCCTAAATTTCTCAAAGATTATTGCTATGTTTTAACCCTTTTAACAAGTTTGTTCCACCATTGTATTTGGTGGACAATCTTGTGTTAGGATGTGAAAGGGACGGGCGCGGGTCATCGTTTAGACCATAATTGCAATGGTGCCAAGTATCTTTGGGCAATTTTCTTTAAGGGACTTGATCATTTTTTAGGCAACTTTCGAAAGCGTCATCGAGGGACTATGATCATTTGAATTGTGTTGTTTTGCCCAAAGAGACCTAACATGCAATATGGCCCATTTATTGAAGGCAACAAGTGGAATACCCTAGGGGTGCAAGTGTGATAAGTGTTGTCCATTTTCATGCTTGTTTATCTTGAAATTAGGTCAAACTATTTTTGTCGTTTTTGATTCGCATACAAACCCTAATTCTAACATGGTATATTTAGAAAGTAATAAAGTGCGAAAAATAAAGTTACTAAGCTATTACAACACAATATATGGGAAGGGGGGTACAAATGTTCAAATGGGGGTTTTTGACAAGGAATTTAAACCTAAACTATTACATCAATATTGAATTATTTACAAGATATTTAATTGCACAAATTAAATGGAAATAAAATAAATATGCAAGATGCAAAAGGGTTTTTTTATGTGTATGAAAAAAAGTATTTTTGTATGTCAAATAAACAAAATAAAAAGGATTATTTTTTGGAGTTTTTTATGTTTAGGGCAAAACCCTAATTTTATTAAATAAAATGTATTAATTATTTAATATGTACAAAATTTATTTATTATATACAAAAATAAAATAAAAATGAAGTATATTTGTCAAAAAGGTATTTTTAATGTTAAATATTAATAAAAATAAAAATGTATATATTTTGTATTTTTAACCTAAATATACTAATATACATATAAATATTTGTATTATTTACTAAATATATATTATATATACAAAAATAATAATATTTAATATTTATATAAAAAAAGTATATTTTATATAAAATATTTTCAGAAGATAAAATGAAATAAAAATGGAAAATAAAATGTGTTTGCATATTTTTAGCATTTTTTAAATAAAAGTATGTTTATATGTTTATTTATGTACAAATATTAACCTAAACAAATAAATACCTAATAAATTCAAAAATGGTGAGAAAAATATTTTTTATATTTTTAATATTATAAGAAAAATAAATAAGTCAGAGCAAAAAAAGAAAAAGTCAAAAAATCATAAAAATAAACCAAATGGGCCTAGGGGGTGTGAAAGCAAAAAAGTGGTGTAAACAGAAATAACCAAACAGGCCCAGCCCACGTGGAGCTTCTTCAACCTCCAGCCATTCTTTGTCCAAAAACGCGCGTTTTGTAACCTGATTCAAACACCTTGATTCCTGGCTTTTTAATGAAAACTCACAACATCAAAAATGTTCAGCATCA
Source organism: Vicia faba (assembly GCA_948472305.1). Classification (NCBI taxonomy): domain Eukaryota; kingdom Viridiplantae; phylum Streptophyta; class Magnoliopsida; order Fabales; family Fabaceae; genus Vicia; species Vicia faba. The sequence goes on from OX451741.1 coordinate 1,350,430,935, forward strand.
AACAACGAATCCATACATACCTAAAACTTGATCTAACTCTAAAAAATGAGAGAGAATTTCTCCATTCCCAAATCTTAACCTAATTTTTTATCAATGTTCAGACATCAAATTCTCATGACACACGTAACATAAATGAAAACTAACTACATGGGCATGTTCAGGGCTATGAATGTGACATATTTTCTTCACAAACCTAAAGCTAACAATGCCTGGATAGAGAGATACAAATTCATGAACTTACCTGTTCAGTTGAAGTTGTATCTGATGATTGAGGTACTTTCAGTGCAAGGTGATGATTGGTACAGCTTCCTTGAGGTCTAGGGATGCTATTCCAAGCTTTACTTTGTCTTGAAACCTTTTCAATCGTGCTATAGAACTTCAATTGCAAAACAAGAAAATGAAAATGGTGATGCTGCCTAGGAGTGTTACAGGTCATGTTTGAGGTTTGGAATAGCTTCAAGGGATATTATGGGATGTGTTTGATGTGTTTTTAGCAAGAATGCATGGAAGGTTTGAGCTATGGAACTCAAACTGCAGCAGATGCTCTGTTTGGACAGTTTGAGGGTGATTCTGGGAATGAGAGTGTTTGGGACTTGGTTTACTCGTGTTCTAGCTCAGTTAGGATGTTTTGAATATGCTTGACAAGTTTGCTTAAGGGTTTTTCAGCTGAGATGAAAGTTGGTATATGATATGCTATGTTTCTTACACTTTAAGCAAGAGATGGCAAGTTGGTGTTCTAGACAGGTAGAGGCCCCCCTAATGTGCTGCATAACTCAGTCTTGATCAGTGCAATTAGTCCATAAACTTGTGCCAAAGAGATTTCAAATGTACTTTCTTGATTTACCAATTGACATAAAGTTCAACTTTTCAAGAATGGCTAATTTGCTTTTTCCATAAATGGCTTAGTTCAACATGTAATGCTTAAACTCATAAAACAAGGCCTTGGCACAATGAGTTAGCATTAAATTATTGAGTGCTGGATATTTTAGAGGCCTGTAATCAAGGAAAGCATGCTGAATTCAAAATGGCACAAATGTATGAACATGTAACTTGGCCAATTCAAAAGTGAGTTTTTTCCATATTGTCAAATTCGATTCTCTCTAACCATGAGGTTGTTTGATGAGTTCTTTGACATTTTAGAAAGCTTGGAATGTGTACTACAATCCATATTTGAAATTCAAATTGAAATTCCAAGTGGAAGTATGTGAAAAATGGTCTTGAAGTTGGGTAAAAACCTTGCCTAAAATAGGTCAAATTTTCTCTAAGTTAAGAATGGTTTGGCACCCTTGTTCCAAAAATTGTAACTTGAGCTACAAGCTTCTTTTGGGAAAACTTTGTGAATCAAAGTTTTAGATTATGCAATAGGCTACAAGTTTCATGTTTTTACTTTTGCTTGAATCCAAATGAATCTTGGTGAGAAAGTGGGACAAAGTTAGGAAAAAATTAGGGTTTTTCATAACTTAGAAAAATTCTAAGTTATGAAAAATCTTCATTTCAAACCCTAATTTGCAATTCTTGATTTATTGATGAACAAGTTTCATGATTTGGTATGTTTTGATGAAAAATTAATATTGACACTTGATTTTGACCAAAAAGTCAAAGTTTGACTTTTCAGTATATAGTCAAAATTGATCAATTGACTGGGAAATTCAACTGTCAATCTTGTGCATCTGGGATCTTTTGAACTTGTTGAGCATGTCAAGATAATTCCATGGGGTCCTTGAGTCCATATGTGAGCTTGGTTTGCCATTGGCTAGGTCAAACAGTCAAAAATTGCCTTTGTGCAGTCAAAACCCTAAAAATGACCATTTTGCCCTTTTGATGATCTGATCAAATTTCTTGTGGAATTGTGATCCAAACTTGATCAAATGGTCCATATGAGTTCTTAATGTTGATGTGGGTCAATTTTCATGAGATTTGACTTTCAATTGGCCACAGTTGACTTTTTCCCTAATACAGTTGATTTCTAGGTCAACTGTCCAATTGACTGGACAAAATTTAGAATCAAGACTTGAAACTTGGTATGGATAAACTTGGGAGTCCAACATGAAGCATGAAAGTCATTTTAGGCATTTTAGGTCAAAATATCCTTGTGCAAACACAAACCCTAATTTGGGTCAACAGTGCAAGGAGAAGTCTTGAGCAGAGGAAACCCTAACTGGATCTTGATCTTCAAGGGTCTTGTGATGAGAAAATGTTGAGGAAATGGGAGGGCAAATTTTGGGGTACAACAGACGTTCTTCGCAAGACAAAACAGAAAAAAGGAAAAACAATTGGCAATTTGTCTGAAAAATTTGAATTTGTATTGATTTTTGAAATTTGCCTGTAAATAGGCGCTTTATGTACAAGAGGCTGACGTCCTAGTAAGAGAACGCCACCGAGTAAAATAGAGTTTATACAATTTTGTGAAAAGGAAACAAAATAGCTATGTGAAAAATAATCCCACTGGGTTCCAACTCTGCTATCGCCTTTATGTCTTCAAGCGTCTCATCACTTTGCTGCTTAGTTGAAGATGAAGTCGATTGATCGATGCCGTCTGAGCCCGATAGTTGATGCCGAATTCTGGATGCAAGGTGATCCAATGAGACATAGTATTACGCTTTATCCCTAACTTTTGCCTGGACCGCCCTTTCGGGTTTTCAGTCCACCGGGATACCCATTTTTGCCCAAGCCGCCTTTTCAGGTTTTCGACTTGCCGGGTGTACAAATTTTTTTCATTTCATCCCTTATTTTTGCCCGAAACCTTTTGGTTCGCCGGGAAGCCCTTATTTTTGCCTAGGTGTGTCAACCTAGCGGGTCTTTTATCATGCGTAGTATCTTTTTACTATGTCTGCATTGGCGGGGTGAGGAAGGTCGTCACCATCCATGGTGGTCAGAATCATGGCTCCTCCTGAGAAGATATGTTTAACCACAAATGGCCCTTCGTACGTAGGGGTCCATTTTCCCCTGGGGTCACTTTGAGGAAGAATGATGCGCTTGATTACCAGGTCTCTGACTTGATACTCTTGTAGTCTGACTTTCTTGTTAAATGCCCTGATCATCCATTTATGGTACGTCTGACCATGACAAATAGAAGTGAGTCTCTTTTCGTCAATTAGGTTTAATTGATCAAGCCGAGTCTGGATCCAGTCATCTTTGCTCAAGTCTGCATCATTCATTATCCGGAGAGAGGGTATCTGGACTTCAATAGGCAAGACTGCCTCCATGCCATAGACCAAGGAAAAGGGAATTGCCCCTGTTGACGTCCGTGCTGAGGTACGGTACCCATGAAGAGCAAATGGTAACATTTCGTGCCAATCTTTGTAGGTCACTGTCATCTTCTGCACAATCTTCTTAATGTTCTTATTCGCTGCTTCTACAGCCACATTCATCTTCGGCCGGTATGGAGAAGAGTTGTGGTGCTGTATCTTGAATTGCTCGCAGAGCTCAGTGATCATCTTATTGTTAAGATTGGTACCATTATCCGTAATTATCCTCTCAGGTACACCGTATCGACAGATCAGATTGTGCCGAATGAATCGTGCCACGACGCTCTTGGTTACCGTAGCTTAGGAAGCTGATTCAACCCACTTTGTGAAGTAATCAATCGCTACTAGGATGAAGCGATGCCCGTTGGATGCCGTAGGTCGGATCTCACCGATCATATCAATGCCCCACATTGCAAAAGGCCAAGGTGTTGTCAAGACGTTCAGAGGAACCGGAGGAATGTGCACCTTATCAGCATAGATCTGGCATTTATGGCAAGTTCGAGAATGCTAGTAACAGTCAGCTTCCATTGTGGACCAGAAATATCCTGCCCGAAGGATTTTCTTTGCCATGGTATGTCCACTGGAATGTGTTCCGAAAGTAACTTCGTGTAGCTCTGCCATGATCTTTTCTGCTTCAGTCTTATCCACACAACGCAGCAAGGTTGAATCATGGTTTCGCTTGTAGAGAATGCCATTGCTGAGGAAGAATTTTGCCGCGAACCTTCTCAGAAACTTTTTGTCATTAACAGATGCGCCCTCGGGGTATTCTTGAGTTTCCAAGTACCTTTTACTTCATGATACCAGAGTTTTTCTGTTACCTCTTCAGTCTCAAGATCGCAGCAATGTGCAGGTTCATCCAACTTCCAAATAATGATCTGGGGCGCCTCGTTGTCCCATTTGACTTTGAACATAGAAGACATCGTAGCCAACGCGTCCGCTAACTGATTCTCCTCTCTTGGGAAGTGTTCAAAATTTATCTCCTCGAAGTGGGGAAGCAATGTCAGTACATACTCCTTGTAAGGTATAAGATTTGGGTGTTTCGTATCCCACTCGCCTTTGACCTGATTGATCACGAGAGCGGAATCTCTGAAGACACTCAGAAACTTGATCCTTAAGTCAATTGCAGCTTGAAGACCCATGATACATGCCTCGTACTCTGCCATGTTGTTGGTGCAGTTGAAACATAGTCGGGCGGTGAGTGGAGTATGAGTGCCTTTAGGGGATATGATCACAGCGCTGATACCATTACCCAAAGCGTTTGAGGCTCCGTCAAAGTGCATAGACCATCGGGATCCTTCCTCAGGTCCTTCATCCGGTCCAGGTACTTCATAATCAGTTACTACCATGATATCCTCGTCTGGAAATTCAAAGTTCATCGACTGGTAATCGTCCACTGCCTGGTGCGCTAAATGGTCTGCCAATACACTTCCCTTGATTGCTTTTTGAGTCGTGTATTGGATGTCATATTCCGTCAAGATCATTTGCCATCTTGCTATTCTTCCAGACAGAGCAGGCTTTTCGAATATGTACTTTATTGGATCCATTTTTGAAATCAACAGAGTAGTGTGAGTCAACATATACTGTCTCAGCCGGCGAGCAGCCCATACCAAAGCGCAGCAAGTTTTCTCGAGCAGTGAGTATCGGGTCTCACAGTCGGTAAAATTTTTGCTAAGGTAATAAATGGCTTGTTCTTTTCGGCCAGACTCGTCATACTGCCCCAGCACACACCCCATTGAGTTGTCCAGTACTGTCAAGTATAAGATTAGAGGTCTCCCTTCAACCGGAGGCATAAGAATGGGTGGTTCTTGGAGATACTCTTTGATCTTTTCGAAATCGGCCTGACATTCATCGTTCCAACGTACTACTTGATCTTTCTTCAGCATCTTGAAGATTGGTTCACAGGTAGCAGTTATATGTGAGATGAATCGGGCAATGTAATTCAACCGTCCTAGAAAGCCTCTGACTTCTTTCTCTGTCTTGGGAGTTGGCATCTCTTGTATGGCTTTCACTTTGGCAGGGTCCACTTGAATGCCTTTGTCGCTTACGACGAAGCCTAGCAATTTTCCAGATCTCACCCCAAATATGCATTTGTTTGGGTTCAACCTCAGCTTGTACAACTTCAGACGGTCAAACAGCTTCCGTAGATGGTTAAGGTGTTCCTCCTCAGTTTGGGACCTTGCAATCATATCATCGACATATACTTCTATCTCGTGATGGATCATATCATGAAATAAAGCAACCATGGCACGTTGGTAGGTTGCCCCAACATTTTTCAACCCAAAAGGCATGACCTTGTAGCAAAATGTGCCCCACTGAGTAACAAAAGTGGTCTTCTCCATGTCTTCAGGAGCCATCTTGATCTGATTATAACCGGAGAAGCCGTCCATGAAGGAGAATACTTTATGCTGAGCAGTGTTGTCAACCAGAACGTCGATATGAGGCAGAGGGAAATCATCCTTAGGGCTCGCCCTGTTCAAATCCCTGTAATCAACACACATTCAGACCTTACCATCTTTCTTCGGCACTGGAACTACGTTGGCAATCCACTGAGGGTAAGAAGTCACTGCTAGAAAACCGACGTCAAATTGTTTCATAACCTCAACCTTGATTTTCTCGGACATTTCTGGACGCATACGGCGGACCTTCTGTTTTACCGGAGGGCAGTCTTCCTTGGTAGGCAAATGATGAACCACAATGTCGGTATCCAACCCAGGCATGTCTTCGTAAGACCAGGCAAAGATTTCCACATAGTCATGCAGCATCTAAATCAACCGTTGTTTCACACTGAGCTCTAGATTAGCACCAATCTTGACTTCCTTTCTGTCTGTCTCAGTACCCAGATTTACCGTTTCCACTGGCTCTTCATGTGGCTGAATGGCCCTCTCTTCCTGGAGTAACAGTCTTGCAAGTTCACCAGGCACTTCGCAATCATCTTCACCTTCGTCTTCGGCTAAGTTGATTGGATTTTCGAAGTCATAACTGGCAGTAGCAGAGTCGTTACCAGTGAGATCCAGAGTGGATTGGAACCTGTATAGGTGAGTGTGTGTAAATATAGCTGTTTTGCAATATATAATAAAGAAAGAAAAGGAGCGCAAGATTTTGAAATGCAACAAACGTCCAATGTTTTGATTAATGATATATGAAAATGACATACAAAAAGCCCTCACAAATGAAGCCACGGTGCCCCGGGTAGGACACCGAACCATAAAAGTTTCAACATATTGTTTGTTACAAATTCAAAACAAAAGAGTTCATTACTGAGTGACAAAAGTAATAGGTGTGAAGTCTTTCGCAGTCCAGTTGCTTGGTCCACCGTCAGTTGTTGCGTAGATCCAGCTGTCGAATTCAGATTCCTCCACGTCGTCTTCAATAGCATTCACTCCCGGGTTGGTGATGAACACGGAAGGTCTTCCAATCCTCGCCTTACGAATAGCCCTCTGAGCTTCTGCAGTGAAACCCAGACCAAACTTGTCAGTCTTTGGAGTGAAATCAGGAAGTCGGCCCCAGTTTGCACACTCACCCTTCTCAATCACAGCCCGGGTATCCTTTAAGGAAGCCATCCTCAAAGGAGGGTCTTCAATCACAGTTTCAGTTGACGCCAGTGTCTGAGGAACTTCTTCAAAGTGCTGAAAGGGGGTTTCAATGAACTCCCCATCCATCTCTATGTACCGGAACGAGTTGAGGTGGCTGACCATGTATTCTTCTTCCCCCTGAACTGTCACAATCTTCCCTCTGACCGGGTACTTAAGCTTCTGATGTAGTGTGGAGGTCACCGCTCCAGCCTTGTGGATCCATGGACGACCCAACAAACAAGAATAGGATGGTCGGATGTCCATCACATAGAATGTTGAATCAAAAACTTGAGAACCAACCCTGATTGGAATGTCAACTTCCCCATGTACCATCCTTTTCGAACCGTCAAAGGCCCGGAAAACAATGTTACTAGGCTTGAGCTCTAAACCCTCATAATCCAACCTGTCTAGGGCCTTCTTAGGCAATACATTCAATGAAGAACCGGTGTCTACCAACACATGGGCAAGAGTAGTGCCCCTGCATTCAATGGAGACATGTAGAGCGTCGTTATGGTTCTTTCCTTTGGCAGTCAGATCGGCGTCAAAGAAGCCCAACCCATTATCGGCAGTCAAGTTGGCCACACAATCGGTAAATTGATCAGCAGACGTTTCTTGTGGCACATGGGCCGTCTTCAGGAAGGAGATCAGGGCCTTGGCATGGGCCTCTGAACACAACAACAGTGATAGCATAGAAATCTTTGATGGGGTGTGCCCCAGCTGCTCAACTACATTGAAATCACTCTTCTTAATGATCTTGAGAATCTCTTCCATCTCTTGTTGGGAAGCCTCGACATTGGTTGTCTTTGGTGCCTCCGTCAGGGCAGGCAAATCAGTAGCAATCCCTTTGCCCCGAGCGTCAGATGACTCGGCAGCAGGGGTAGAAACAGGAACTTGATTAGGAAGGGAAGCAGGCACACTTGTAGGTGAAATGACAAGAGGTTTCAAAATAGCTGGTGGCGCAATATCTGGTGAGAACAGCCTACCACTGCGAGTAACTTTGGCAGGTCCGATGATGTTACTGACGCCGGTACTAGTATCAAACTCTTGCTTAACTCCAAGCACATAAACATCTTCCCCATAGTGCCATGGGACAGCTTTGTCGGATGTATAGGGGAGAGGCCCTGGAACAGTGATGATGATAGGAGCAATATTCTGAGTGGACATGATTTTGACAGGCTTCTTTGAAGGAGCCTTAGGAGGGTTGTTGAAAATAGTGACGATAGAAACTTCTTCGGTAGGGGTAGCAGGAACAGCAATCTTTTCGAACAAGATCTCTTTGCTATCCATCAGGCTTTGGATACCTGATTTCAGCAAAGGACAACCAGCAGGTGAAACAACACAAAGAAGGTAACCTTTGCTACATCCCGGAAATAAACCGGCTAGCAACAGGTTCCTTTTGACAGTCAATAACGGAGTAACGATATCATCCACGGAGGCCACATACAGGTCTTCTTCCACAACATTCACTCCATGCTGGGGCATGGGAGCAGTTACAACATTGGGTCTTTCGGGTGCCTCAAACTGTATTTCTTTAGCATCAATAAGGTCTTGAACCTTATTCCTCAGAGCCCAGCAATCGTCTGTAGTATGCCCTGGGCTATCAGAGTGATAAGCGTAACGGGCATTGGGGTTGTACTTTGGAGAAGTTGTGTTTACTACCTTTGGAGCTTCTTTGACAGTTACCAGATTGGTTGACAGTAGTTGCGGCAAAATTTGAGACAGGGTCATGCTAAGCCGAGTGTACTGCCTTTTGGGCCTCTCACCCCTTGGTTGGTTGAACTACTGAGGAGCAGCAACAGGCTTTGAAATTACCAATGCATTGAAAGCTTGGCGGCGTTCCGGTTTAATCTATCTTCTGGGACCATAAACAGCACTGGCTTCCTTCTTGAAGGGCTTCTTTTCAGTACTCGCAGAGGCACCTTTCTGTATCTTCCCCGACTTGATACCAGCTTCTATTCTCTCACCAGTCAAGATCAAATCTGTAAACCCAGCAGAAGAATTACCAATCAGATGGTTGAAGAACGGACCAGACAGGGTCCCCAGGAACATGTCAACAAGTTCACGGTCAGTCAGCGGTGGCTGCACCCTGCCAGCCAAGTCTCTCCACTTTTGCGCATACTCCTTAAAACCTTCGCCCGTCCCCAGTGACATACCCTGGAGTTGGGTACGCGTGGGAGCAAGGTCAGAATTGTACTGATACTATTTATAAAATGCAGTAGCCAAGTCCTCCCAGTTTCAGATACTGGCTCCATCCAGTTGATAGAACCACTCGAGTTGAGCCCCTGAAAGGCTATCCTGAAAGAAATGGATCCATAGGTTATTGTCTGTAGTGTAAGGTTGGATCTTCCTTACATATGATCTGAGATGCATCTTCGGGCAGGACAGCCCGTCATATCTTGCAAAAACTGGCACTTTGAACTTCAGGGGGATCAGAATTCCAGCAACTAATCCCAAATCTTCGAAATCTAAGCCGGGAACTCTCTGCAGTTCCATAGCTGCCAACCTGTCTTCCAAACCTTTGTACTTATCATCGGCGGGCGGGTATTGTTGCTCAGAGTAGTCTTCGTCTTCTTCAGCCTCTCCTTCTTCAGCTTCGGATTCGGAAGGTACCGCAGCCGCATTCCCTTTACTGGTTCCCTCTTCAGATGTAGGGGGAAATTCAAGGACTCTTCTGGCTTCACCCTCAAACCTTCTTCCTAGGGTAGCCACCCCGATTCTTTTCTTCTTCCTTTTCACTTGCTCTTTGTTCCCAAGCAGGGCTTTTAGATCCTCCTGACCCTTAGCCAAGGTCATCAGGAGATGTTGAAACTGTGAGTTCTGAGACTGCAAGTCCTTGACCGTCTGTTCGAGATCCATCTTACTGAAATAAACAGCAGAAAGATAAGTAAACCTGGTGTGGAGACCTGCTTATGCGCATGATGAATGATATGCTTATGTATGCAATGCATTCAAGGATTTAGAACATTCAAAATTGTTGCAAACAAAAAGAACACACATCATATTAATAAGAAGAAATTTGTCAGTACATAAATGCCCCATGGGCCAAATATTACAAAAAAACTTCTCAAGGTAAAAAGACGTTGCGCGTCCTCTTTGGTGCGATGTAGGTGTTGAGGGTCTCTTCCTCATGGAGTCGGCGGGTAAGCTCCAAAACCCTCTTCTCACTGGCGTAGAAGCAGGCTTCAAAAGTATTCCGTTCCTCCTTGAGTTTGATCTAACTCTTCTGCATCTCCTCCCACGATGTAGGCATGTCAGGATACAGGATGGTGTAGGGAACCTCTCCTTCCTTAACGGGCACTTTAATCACAGGGAGAACATGAGGGTAAGGCATCATTAGACTCTGGGCTCGGGTTCGTACCCACTTGAGATAAGGCTCAAGAGGGATGGAGTTTTTGTGCCCCAGTGTCTTGCTGTCTACCTTGTTAGGCATCCTCCAAGCTCTGGTGAATCTTTGGCGAAGTCCTTGCGCATCATTGTCGAAGTCAAAAACTAGGTCAGGAATCAACATGTCGTGAGGGCCATCCCTCCGTGCATATCCAAATTGTCTCAAATCTAGACAAGGGTTGTAGGTAATGCCTCCTCTAATGCCAAGCAATGGAACATTAGGGAACTCTCCACAACGATCGATGATGATGACATTTTCTCTGGACCGAGAGCACCAATGTACATCAGAGTGAGTGAGGGTCATCAACCGTTGTGACCACTTTAATCTTTGGTCATTCTTCAAGACAGATTGTGGAAGGTGCGAAATAAACCACCTTGCAAGGAGAGGAGTACAGCACATGAGAACACCCCTCTTTCTCATTGTTCGTGTGTAAAATGAGTGAAGAATGTCCCCAAGCAATGTTGGTATTGAATTCTTGGATAAGAAGATTTTGACGGCGTTGACATCTACAAGCTGGTCAGGATTTGGGAACAAGACCAACCCATAAATGAGGAGTGCCACAATTTCTTCAAAGGCTTGTAGATCCAATGAATTCCAACACTCTTGTGCCTTCTCAAACAAGAATTTTTCCAAGAAGCCTTTGACACCGCTTCTGGTTTCCCAATGCCCCTTGATGTCAGATGGTTGCAAGTGTAGTGCTTGAGCAACATCTTCAGGCTTTGGTTCTTTTTCCGTACCGTTGTAGGGTAGTTGATTAAGAATAGGAATTCTCAAGAGTTGAGAAAATTCCTCCAAAGTGGGCACCAATTGATAGTCGGGGAAAGTGAAACAATGGTGAAGGGGGTCAAAGAACTGGAACAACACCTTTACCATGTCCTCTTCAATGCTGGTGCTGACTAGGCTGAGCAGTCTACCATGTCTTTCACTGAAGGGAGAGCTTTCCGGAATTCTGGATGTGAGCTCTTTGAGTTGACGAGGGATTCTCACAAGGTTGACTTGGATGGTTTTCCTGCGAAGAATTTCCATGACCTACAAAACAAGAACAAAGATGAAGATCTAAACCCTTGAAATTGTTAGTGAATGCATATGATGCTTTATGATGCTCATGATGTATGCACAAACATATGTACAAGCAATTCACACAAAACCCTAGTTTCAGGCTTGCATGGGGTTTCATAGGTAAGTACCCTCTTGAGTGTAGTTGGCTTAAAAACCTGTCCTATAAATAGTAACCGGGTTCTAAGGAGCTCAATATCACTGGATTGTTTTCTATGTTCATTGTTTTGGTTTAGCCACTTAACTAGCGACCAAAATATTCCAAGAAAACAACCCTCAATGAGTGTAGTATCGAGTATCTACCAACTTCGGACTGCACCAAAGCCGGTCATCTCACTACCCCTAATGAAAGGCCAAGATGGTCAAGTAAGGTTCTAGGTCATTAGTGCTTAGTGACATCACTCAGCGGCCCCGTACTCTCCTTGATTGAACTCAAGGGTTACCGGTACTCACAAATATGTCGCACTAATATAGCTATTGCTTCAACTGTGTCGGTATACCCCACACAGTTTCCACAATGTATTGCTATCTATGAATGTTTCCCCAAATCCGGGTGTAGGATTTCAAACCCAAAAAAAAGAGCCAAGATGTAAAGCAATCAAAGCAAACAATTAGTCATGCAAGAGGGTGATCTAAGCCCTAAGGTTACTCCACTTTAAAAGTTTTCCCCAGCAGAGTCGCTAGTTCTGTGATACGGTGGGAGAACTGACTTGAGGTTTTGCGTTTGTTTTTGCAAATGTTTCGGTTGAGCAAGAGTCGCCACCGACTTTTTATTTTATCCTAAGGAAAGGTTAAAAAGCACAGCAAAAACCTTTGAGATGTTTTCTTGGGTTCGGGGAGTAGATTATAGAAAGGGAAGGTATTAGCACCCTTTCTATCCATGGTTATCCATGGGATCTTAGTTACTTGCTTAGATCAACTTGCCTTGATTTTCAATTGTTTGAAATGGTGCTTTGTGTGTGGGTTTGAAAATGTTTTGAAAAGAGGCCAATGTAATGGCAACCTTTGTAATGACCCATGTTTGGATGTATACAAAGGTGTACTTATCTTTTTAAAAGTTTTCAATGTTTTTGAAAGTTGTTTTGAAAGTGTGTTATGATGTGTGGTTTTGAAAAGTAGGCAAGCGTTTTTGCAAGTTTGATCAAGTAACTAAGAGTTTGTCTACCCCTAAATTTACTCAAAGGTTTTCTCTATGTTTCAACCCTTTTAACAATTTTGTTCCACCATTGTATTTGGTGGACAATCTTGTGTTAGGATGTGAACGGGACAGGCGCGGGTCATCGTTTAGACCATGATTGCAATGGTGCCAAGTGTCTTTGGCAACTTTTTCCTTTAAGGGACTTGATCATTTGTTTAGGCAACTTTCAAAAGCGTTATCGAGGGACTTTGATCATTTGATATTGTTTTGTTTTGCCAAAGACACCTAACATGCAACATGGCCCATTATTGAAGGCAACAAGTGGAGTAACCCTAGGGGTGTAAGTGTGATTGGTGTTGTCCATTTTCATGCTTTGTATCTTTGAATTAGGTCAAGCTATTTGTTTGGTTGATTTTTGCATACAAAACCCTAAGTCTATCATGGCATTTTTAGAAAGCTTTAAAGTGCGGAATAATAAAATCCTAAATTATTACAACACAATTATGGGATGGGGGGTACAAATGTTCAAATGGGGATATTTAGCAAGAAATTAAAATCTAAGCTATTACATCCAAATTGAATATACAAGTTAATTTAATTGTACAATAATTAAATAAAAATAAAATAAATATGCAAGATGCAAAAAATGATTTTTATGTGTATGTAAAAGTATTTTTCTTGTATCAAATAAACAAAAATAAAAAGGTTAATTTTTTGGGTATTTTCATGTTTAGGGCAAAACCCTAATTTTGCTAAATAAAAAGTAATTATTATTTGTTATATACAATGTTTATTAATTATATACAAAAAATAAATAAAAAGAAATTATATTGTAAAAAAGTGATTTTTGAGGTTAAATATTAATAAAAATAAAAAAATGTATTATTTTGATATTTTCCCTAAATATTCTAATAAATATATAAGTATTTATATCATTTACTAAATATGCACAAAAATAAAAAATATTTATTATTTAAAAAAAGTATATTTTTTAGAAAATGTTTTCAAAAGATAAAATAAAATAAAATTAGAAAACAAAATGTATTTTGTATTATTTTTGGTATTTTTAATAAAAGGATATATGTTATTTACAATGTACAAATAAAATCCAAATAAAATGCAAAAATGGTTGAAAAAATATTTTTAATATTTTTAATATTTTAACTAAAAATAATAAGTCAGGGGAAAAAAACAAAAAAAAGTCAAAAATGATTAAAAATAACACAATGGGCCAAGGGGGTGTGTGTGAAATAAAGTGGTGCAAATAGGAAAAGCAATCTCAGGCCCAGCCCAAGAGGGGTTGTCTTCAACCTCCAGCAACCTTCCAAACAAAAAATGCGTGCTTCCTGCTATCTCATGATTCTTTGACATTCAGCAAAAACTTACAACAACAATGTTATAGAGCATCTTGTCACGATTCCAAATATATAAAAAAAGTCATTCTAACTCTCAGAAATGAGAGAGAATTTTTTCTCCCCCAATTCCTGACCTAGCTTTTTTCAGATATTCAGTTTCAAAATTCTCTCAGTGTACACAATATAAATGAAAAGTAACTATATGGATGGCTTCAGGGCTATGATTAGAACATGCTTTCTTCACAAACTTAAGCCTAACTATGCCTGGATAGAGAGATAGAAGTTCAAAAACTTACCTGTTCAGCTTGAATCGTGTACGACAATGGGGGAACTTTCACTGTAGTGTGAGGACTTGTACAGCTTGCTTGAAGTTCAGGGATGCTTCTCCAACCTCTAGCTTGCTTTGGAACTAGCTGAAACGAGCTATGGAAGTTAACCTGCACAACTGAAAAAATGAAAATGGTGAAGTTGGTTAGAGGTGTTACAGTCTGTAGCTAGGGCTTGGGATAACTTCAATGGATGGTAGGGAATGTGTTTGCAAGGTTATTAGCCAAAGTGCACGAGTGGATTGAGTTGTGGACCTCAATCTGCAGCAGGTGCCCTGTTTTTGCAAGAGGATGGTGTTTGTGTTTGGGGAGGTATTGAAGGTGGTTGGCTCGTGTTTTAGGTCAGGCTTGATGTTTGGAATGTGTTCAACAAGTTTGCTTAGGCTTGTCTTTGCAGGAATGAGAGTTGGTGTTATGTTTGCAAAGTTGCTTCTATCTTAAGTCAAAAATGCCAAGTTGGGTTACAAGCTTATGCAGGCCCCCTAAACATGCTGCAAAGTTAGTCTTGATCAGTGGGATTAGTTCAATAACTTGTGCCTCAGAGATTTGCATTGTACTTCTTGGATTTGTGTTTGACATAAAGTCATGCTTTACAAGAATGGATAACTTGCTTTTTCCAAATATGGCTTAATTCTTCATGTAATGTCCAAATGCATAAAATAATGCTAGAACACAATGGATTGGCATTTAATTATTGAGTGTAAATGAGATTAGAGGCCTGTAACTAGCTTGTGCAAGCTGATTTCAAAAATGCAAAGTGTATGAACATGCCTTTGGCCATGAATCAAAGTGACTTTTGCCCATATTGACAAATTCGATTCTCCCTAACCACAAGGGTGTTTGAGAACTTATTGGACATTTTGGAAAGCTTGGAATGTGTAATACAATCCATCTTTGTAATTCAAGTTGAAATTCCAAGTGGAAGCATGTGAAAAGTGGCCATGAAGTTAGGCAAAAATCCTGCCTAAAATAGGTCAAAATATTTCTAAGTTAAGAATGTTTTGCACCCTTGTTCCAAAAATCATAACTTGAGCTACAAGCTTCTTTTGAGGAAACTTTGTGAACCAAAGTTGTATATTTTGCAATGGACTACAAATTTCATGTTTTGAGTTTTGTTTGAATCCAAATGTATCTTGATGAAAAGATGGGACAAAGTTAGGAAAAAATTAGGAATTTTCATAACTTAGAAAAATTCTAAGTTATGAAAATTCTTCATTTTAAACCCTAATTTGTAATTTTTGATTTCTTGATGAATAAGTTTCATAATTTGACATGTCTTGATGAAAAATGAATCTTGACACTTGATTTTGACCAAAAAGTCAAAGTTTGACTTTTCAATATGCATTCAAATTTTGCTCAGTTGTCTGGAAAATTCATCTGTCAATCTTGTGCATTTGAGATCTTTTGAACTTGTTGAAAATCTCAAGACAATGCCATGGGGTCCTTGAGTCCATATGTGAGCTTGGTTTGCCATTGGCTAGGTCAAACAGTAAAAAAATTGCCTTTGTGCAGTCAAAACCCTAAAAATGACCATTTTGCCCTTTTGGTGATCTGATCAAATTTCTTGTGGAATTGTGATCCAAACTTGATCAAATGCTCCATATGAGCCCATAATGTTGATGTGGGTCAAATTTCATGAGGTTTGACTGTCAATTGACCACAGTTGACTTTTTCCCCAATACAGATGATTTCTAGGTCAACTGTCCAATTGACTGGGCAAAGATTTGAATCAAGGCTTGAAACTTGGTATGGATAAACTTGTGAGTCCAACATGAAACATGAAAGTCATCTTTGGCATTTTAGGTCAAAACATCTTTGTGCAAACTCAAACCCTAATTTGGGTCAACAGTGCAAGGAGGAGTCTTGAGCAGAGTAAACCCTAACTTGTTCTTGAGCTCCAAGGGTCTTGTGATGAGAAAATGTTGAGGAAATGGGAGGGCAAATTTTGGGGTACAACAGTAGTTTATCATCATCTGTGAGTCAGTATCTTGTTACTTTTCTACCTTCATCCATT
This sequence comes from Vicia faba, assembly GCA_948472305.1. NCBI lineage: Eukaryota > Viridiplantae > Streptophyta > Magnoliopsida > Fabales > Fabaceae > Vicia > Vicia faba. The sequence continues at coordinate 1,350,447,029 of OX451741.1, forward strand.
GAGTTGGTAGTTTACTATCCGCTATAAATTTGGTATTATTCTGTTTTTTCTACCTTCATCTATCGAGTTAGTAGTTCATAGTTATATGTCGATCATTGTCATCCATTACTTTTTCCTCATTATTTGAGTTGATGATGCCTTATCTCCTCCTTGGGCTTTACCCCAGTAGAGTTGAGTCTTTTGTTCCCCAGTAATTTATTTTCCTGGTCGAACTTTCTTTTGACCTTTGTTTTATTTTCATCTTCCCCAATGGTGTTTTATGTCACCTTTGGAGTTGTTTGTTTGCATGCACAATCATAAGCATTGCATGGCATATTAGGGCCAAAAATAGGGCTTATTTTATATTTAAGTATCTTCAATCGCGCCGCCACGAAGATTTTAACCGTCGTATCTCCGGATAGAAGACACTTAAATAAAGGCAACTGTTGTACCCAAATTTTTGCCCCTAATATTCCTCCATCATCTCATACCATCACAATGCAACAAGATCACGCATTAGGGTTTGGTTATCATTTCTACTATTTATTATCTTTAAGTTTGTCTCTGAGGGATCACTGAGCACCCATATTTTGCATATTGTGTATGTGTATTTTATATTCTGTTGATCACTAACCAAAATCCAAAATTATATGTTGTTTATTTTATTTCTTGTAAGACAGGGTTACGATCAAGAAATTCAGATGATGGTTCTCCAATTAGGGTTGTGGTTTGTTCAGGCCGAAGATGGTCCCCAAAAGCCTATGTTTCAGAGTGGTGATCTATAATCTTAGGTCACGATATTCTCAATCTTCGTTCAGCTTGGTTAAGGCGAGTTTGGTGGCTTAATTCTCAAGATTATTCGAGATAGGTTCATGTGTTTATTTCCATGCCTTCTTTGACGAGTACTCTCAATTTCTGACAAGTATGAGCATGATTTGATCAAGATTTCTTCATCTCAAGTTCATATATGATTAAGAGTGCCTCGGGTTGTTGTAGAAAGACAAAGTCTGCAGTTAATTCAAAGTTATTGACTGAAAGTCAACATTTGTAAGTTTGAGTTCAAATGATTATAAATTCTTTACTGTTCAGTATTTTTGAGTGATTCTTCGAGCGTATGAATCTCCTTGACATCATCTCCAATTTCCCTTTTCAAGTCAAGAGCTAATTATGTGTAGAAGGCCATCAAGAGTTTGAGTATATTAGAGGTCATTTTGTGACATTGACCTATTTTAAGTGACTTTCTCCCAACTTCTGAGGATCACAACTCCTTCAATTTTCATTGTTTCAAGATGATTCTTTTTGTAACATATCACAAATGGCGTTGTCTACAATTTTGCTTTAAGGGTCAAAGTCAAATTGTGCTTAGAAATTTATGGATTCTATTGGAACATTATAGGTCATTTTGACCTCTAATTTCGATTCACGCCATGAGTTTTTAAGGCAATGGACTTTTGTGTGAAGTTTAATTGGTCAAGAATTGGATGGGAAAATAGTGAGCTATGTTATGATATTTTTAGTTTAAGAATTCATGGATTCAAATTAATTCAAAACTTCGATTCAAAAGGTGGAAGGAATGTCTTATTTTCATAAGTTCAGAAATTATAAACCAAAGGTTTATTCAAATGGCATTCAACATTCCATAGCTCAAGTTCATCTCAAGGAAAATTCATCTCAAGTTAGGAGCTTTCTATTGATTCTTCAAGTCGTATTCATTATTAAATCTCAAGGACTTATAAAGCTTCATTTCTTCCAAAGTTTCAAGAAGAAAGTCACATGGTTTTAAAATAAATCTTTAAATCTAAATTTTGAAGTGATTCATCATGGGAATTCAAATTCAATATTTGTCAAAATTCCCAAATTTGAAAGGCTTACTCAAATGATGTTCAATAGATTTCTAGGGTTTCAAGTCATATGATTCATTCTTATTAGAAAATCAAGAAAATTTCAAATGGAATTGCAAAATTTATTACAAGTCATTACCACTTTCGTTCTTAATTCAAAGTACAAGTTGCAATATCCATTATCATTCAAGCTTAAAAGTTCTACATGTGAATCAAACTCATCCAAGATTAACACTACAAAGAATACAAATTACAAGAGAATTCCAATTCTTGATTTCTTCTAAAAGCTTCTTGAATACATTTCTTTTAAAGCTCCAAGAACTCTTGACGGCATTATTTCCTCTTCTTCTAGTCTTGCCATCCTCACATTTATTACCATCACATGAAAAAAGAAAATAAAGAAACATGGTTAGTAAGAGAATCAAAACATGAGCAAGAAGAAACTTTCAAAAAAGTTTTTACAATCTCATCATTAGGGGGTTGCATCCAATCATGTTCAAGTCCAACAATGGGCCTCATACTTTTGTTTCACAACATAATCAGAATTTCAATACTAAATCATATTCCCACAACTCCTATTTCATATCACAAAAACATTTGTTTTTGGTTCACAAAGGGAGGTACAAAGAGTAAAGAAGTACAACACAGTACAGAAAATCACAGCTCAGCCTAAAGCAGTACATCAGAAGCATATCAGAAAGTACAAATGTATCAGAGCCCAAAATATCCATAAACATTGGAAAAAAAACTTGCACCAAACTTGCAACGTACGAATTCAGGCCCAGCATCAAAGCCTTGAATAAAAACAGCAAGTCAGGAATCACATTCCAAAACATGTTCACATCTCTGAAATGTAACAGAGGAGAAAATCAGAAGCCCAACAGAGAATTTCAGTCAAGGCGTATTATCAATACAACCAAAACCTGAATTCCCTGGTAGTATAATAACATTCAATTGACACAGATTTCAGAGGGACTGTTCACAAAAATATCAGAAACAAATTGCTGCGCAAACACAAAAAACCAATCATCACCTTCTATCAAAAAATAAAGGAAGAAGATCATCATAGAATAATTCATAGAGCTATCAAGCCAACAAAACCAGAGGAGCTATTAAGCCAAACCCTAACCGAATATCATCATTTCTTCATCACAAACTCTTCAGGAAAAAAACCATCATCATCGTTCTCACAGCAACACAAATACCAAACCCTAATTGAATATCATCATTTCCCAATCACAAACCCTTCAGAAAATAAAATAAATCACAAGTTCCAAAGACAACGAAAGAGAAAAAAAGAGAATCAGAGCGATCTCACCCGAAAGAGGCCAGAAATTTCAAATCTGAGCACTAGGGTTTCCGACACCCCCTTCAAGATCTAGGAGAAGTCCTTCACTTCCTGTAAAATTGAGTTCCAGATTAGATAAGAAGAGAGAAAGGAGATTCAAAATATGTAAAAGAATTTGAGATCGAAGCATCTTCTCCGTGTGACCGTTGTTGCTGCCACCACAGGCGATTTTCGGCGAGTGCTCCAGCAAGCTTCGTCACAGAAAGGACGAGAGAACAAGAACTGAAATAAGGGATGTTAATCCTTATTTCTTTTTTATGTTTTAATTTTTTATTAACATTGTTTATTGTTGATTAAAATTGTTTAACATTACTAATCTGGCAGTGACAAGTGTCACCGCCCTTGTGGCTTTCTTTTCTTTAATTCAGCCCAGGTATCATCATCATAGCAAATATGTGCATCCCTTCATCATCCTCAGATATCTGCAGATCAAGATCCAACGCCTCAGAAGGATGTGGCTCACGGTGGACTCCTTGGATCTGTTTACACTGGATCAGCGCAGCCTCCTTGTTGGGCCTTGGTCACTCTTGCTTGCAACACCCCCTCCAAATTGTTGATTTCAGGCCCATTCTTATTTTTTCTTTATTCTTTATATTTTCTTTTGTATTTTTTTGTTAAATAATTTTCTATATCAAATAAAAAATAATTTTTTTAATCTTGAATAAATAATTAAACTGAAAAAAATATTATTTTAATATTATTAATTATTTTGGTTCATTATTTTTATTAAATAAAATGATTTAGTTTAATTAATTAATTTAATTAATTTCGATCGGGTTGTATATTATCGATTCGTTATATCCCCTCCCTCTTTATCTTATCCCCCACTCTTTTGTGCTACATGTTGTTAGAGGATGATTTACATATCATCACTCTAAACATATGGCACATAGATTGTTATTGACCGGCCTCAAAATAGGTGCGACTTCTACATAAATCCACTTACGATTGCTTAACATAGCGCTAAATTTTGTCCCAATTCGATAAATGATCATTCTTGGCCCAAACCTACGTTTGCAAGCCCAAGTATGTTTAATTTGAAACCTTTGATCTAATAACCTTGAGGTTCATTGTTAGGATGCTTTGGTCTTATCAATCCTCTAATGAATCATCATAAATTTTGGACTAAGCGAATCATTTAAACATCGTTGATAATTTGTTGTTGCCTTAAGATTTTGAAATGAATGATATACTTGGCAAAAAGAAAATTAAACTTGTTGTTGAGAGGCTTTGATTTTATCAACCTTCTAATGAGTTTTCAAATGCAAGATTCAAGATGGTCATTCAACTAACCTCTAATTTCTATCCCATTAACAATTGACTTTTATTTTTATGCTTTTACTTTACGCCTTTACTTTTACGCACCATTTATTTTAGCGTTTACATTTCATGCTATTTTCTTCTTTGCTCACTTGAGAATTTATTTTTAAGTCATTTTTAATTTGCTCACTTGAGCTTTTCATTTTCTTTTTGAAGATAACTAATAACTAACTTGTACAATAAAAAACTTAAAAGTTACTTTGGATTATTTGGTTACTATCCTTGGCATTTTGGAGTTATGGACTTCTTGGACTTAGGAGTAGAGACCTTGACCTACCTTGAGACCTTGGGACTTCTATTGCTACTTTGTCTGAAGTTCTTAGGGTTTACCCCGAGACATTGGGTTGTTTGTTTTCTTTGTGTGCAGGTTATTATGATTATATGCTTTATCAGGAATTCATCTATATACAGTTGTTACTCTGCCCAATTTTTGTGAAGACTTAATGCATTTGAAGTTTGGTATTCTAAAGAAGTTCATTATCTTTGCTTGTTTGGTTTCAATCCAAAGGATGGGAATTCTACATTGACTCATTGTGTCAAGTGTTGGCTTCTTGTTGGTTAGATGGTTCTTTTCCCTAGCTTTTACCTTATGCTCTAGGATAGTCCCTTCATCTCCTCCCATCTTCTTTAATTTCAAAAATATTCTCCCTCCTTTTCAAAACTATTCTTGTTTTCTAAAACTTGAATCACTTTCACAATAAACTTGGACTTAGGTCCATGCATTTTCAAAAATATTTTCTTTAATAAAATTTTAAACAACTTAACAATACTTTTACATTTTTTGTGAGAAGATTAAAAGTCAATCAATCTCATTCAAACTATTTTTCCATTTTGGCTTTTTACTTTAAAAATTTTCTTAAAATATTAGACTCTTGTCAATCCTTGTAGTGATGTTAGCTACTATACTTCTACGGTATATAGTGAAGTGAGACATTTTCCACTTGGGTGTTGAGTGAGGCTTTGTTGATTTTAAAATTCAAGCCATATCCTCCATTTTGAGATGACGTAAATTCTCCTTTCTCATAATCGTAGGTAGTAAGTATGTTCTTCCACTCGGATAAGACGATGATATCTCGTCTCTTAAAATTAACCAACACACATGTGTTTTAAAATTTTAAAGGTGAACTATGAGTACCTTGATCCCCTATTGCACGAAAGGTGGTACATTGGCACTAAAAGTTCGCAACCGCGGAGGGTGCAAAAAATTGTAAGCAAATACTTATTTTCTCATCCCCACAATCTATTTTTTATATACAACACTTATAGCCAAAATACACAAATTTTCAAAGAGGTTCCTGCGGAGTACCATAGATGTTTAGGGTTCTAACACCTTCCCTTTGCATAACCAACCCCCGAACTTAGAATCTCTCCCCTTTTTTTTGGTTATTCGCTCTTTTCCTATTCCTTTAGAAACAATAAAGCACGGTGGCAATTTTTATTTGATTTGTGCGAGTCAAGTCAATCCAATGGCTTATTCTCAACATTTCTACCGCTACAAAAAAAATCGTGACTTCACTGGGGAAAGATCGACCAATTTCTGGTCCATCCCTAAGCGGGTTGAGCTTATCTTTGTTTATCTATGTATGTGCTATTATTTGTTGTATATTATATGTTGTATATATGTTTGTCTGGAATTTCCTGGTTTTCAGGGTGCTTGGTGATTTCTCATAATTCCTCTACCCGGACTTGGGAAAACTTAAGATAGGACGGGCGGTATAGTCATGTTAATATTGAGGGAGTAGTCCCAAAAAAGCAGGCATGAGATCCCCCACTCAGTGGAGGGTCCTTTGACTGTAGTATCGTTTATTGAGTAATCGGGAAGACGTGTTGCTTTCAACCTGAGATCCTGCTGAAACTGAGGACCGTAGAACCTTTAACCCATCTTGGCCTTTTAGGTGTAGCGCGGAAACTATGACAGAGTAATCTGGAAATGGTTGTCACGTGATACTACACTCAGACGAGTTTTTCCTGAGAATATTACTAATTACCAAGTCAATCGGGACGTTCTTAATATTCGAAGGAAGGATGTAAACTCTGGGAACCTCCTAAAACCTTGTTCGGTAGGTGATAAACTATTAGACCGTACCTTATGGGTAGTACCTTTGACCTTATGCTCTTGACGTCGAACCTATGAACCCCCCATGTTTGTGATCTTGTTTATGATTGTTGCATCATACATTCATGCACCCATGAGCATTATTTTAACCAAATTTTCAAGGAACTTAAACGTCTGTTTGCAAATATCATAAGTTTTATGGACTTTGGAAAGAGTACTCAGAAGTACAATGTAAAGAGTCCTGATTTAGAAGAATTGAGGAAGCCTGAATCCTGGGTATCCAGTCCTTAGGATTTCAAGTTCTCCTAGCTATCTCGAAGATGGATTTCTCCATGCCCTTGATCAAGTTCTTCAATTCTTTGTATCGGTGATTTATTTTCCTGATTATCAGCAAGTAGAAGAGAATAGTGAAAGAGGATTTATTTTCCTTTAGCATTCCAAATTCAAGCTCAAGAAGATTTTACAACACGGTGTTGGATCTTCTTTGGATGCAGTTCATTTGGACCTGAGGATTTCCCTTTATCTTTCTTCTATATAGGATTAGTGAATTCTAGTACTTCAAATGTAATCCTTCCAATATTAATGAAATAAGTTTTTCAGTTGTACCAATTGTGCTTTTTTTAATTGATGTTTGAAATTCGTTTATAATGTTCCAAAGTTCTTCGAAAACTTGGTTTTAAAACTTTTAAATAAACATTTTCATTGCATAACATGCATCATTCTCACTTTTGTCTTGATTTTGAGAGTTTCTTGGATTCTTATCCTCTGCTCTTCGTCTTCAGAAGTCAAGTTATCGCGTCAGTGCAACACTCGTGCTAAGAGACGATGGAAAACATTAAGCAAGAAATCTTTAAACTCCGCAAAGAGGTAACTACTTTCAAGGCCGGTATGGAGTATCTAACTGCTTTGATTAAAACTTTAGTTGCTGCCCAAGTCAATCCTTCTGGGAAGGAAGAAGAGATGGAAAAGGTCTTCACAGACACCCTGAAATCATTCTTTCATGAGAAGGTGATAGTCAATGCACCTAGTGATTTCCCTGAAAAAGTGAATGTGGGAGTGCTTCTAGAAGAGGATGTCCGAAAGGGATGTTCATCTGAAGATGGTGGCTTAGCTAGTGGTGTGAAGAAGTTTGAAAATAACTTTTCCAAGAAGAGAACCAGAAGAAGAAAAAATCATCGTCAGAATCAACATGTTTTCCTGTCATTCCTATGTTCAATTTACCTCTTGTTGCTCCAGTTTATCAATAGAATCAGCAAGTTCCTTATCAGAGGAAAACTCAGTTTGATCCAATCCTAATGACCTTTACAGAGTTGTTTCCTGTCTTGATGCAGAGGAATTCGGTTCAGACCAGACCTCCACCAAAGATTCCTGAGAAGATGCCTTGGTACTACAAAGCTGATTTGACTTATGCCTTTCATCAGGGAGCCCCTGGGCATAGTATCGAACATTGTCATCCATTAAAAGCCGAAGTCCAGAAATTGGCCAGAGGTGGTATCTTGTCATTTAAGGATATTTGTCTTGAGGTTCAAGTTGAGTCATTGTTGAAGATTAAACATGATTGAAGGATACCCTTGAGTTTAAGGATGATTAGCCTTCTCAGTTTATTAGCATTTTTAATGATTTTCTCATTTGTAATTTTTCTTTTTTATCATTGCATTTTTTGTATGTAAGAACTTGTTTATATTTAAGTGATTATCTTAATACAACGAATATGTTTGTCTTGAAGAAACCCATTCGTTTCACTCGTATTTGTTTTCAATTTTAAATTGTGTTGTACCCCAAAATTTACCCTCGCTATTTTGACCTTTTTGGCTTACATTTCTTTATTACATACATGCATATCATTGGTTTTATGGTTATGGAATCAAGGTATATTTAGCAAACTTCTTCAGGTTACAAGCGACGTTTATTTTGTCAATGGATGTTCTAAGAGTATTTTTAGTGCTGAAGATCGGTTCGCCGTTTCACAACGATTCGGGGTTCAAAGATTCACAAGTCCAACCCGACACGTCATATTCAGGTGTTCTTTCGCCAAGATATCTCATATAATGTATTCTCAAATTCAGGTTCGGCTCAAGAGTCAATTCTTTAAAGAAGGTCTCCGAATGTGTGAGTTTTCTCGAAGAAATATGGTGAAAAAGTATGCTGAAAGTGCAGTTTTTACGCACTAAAAAATTCATAACTTGAAGATCGTGGCTTATTTTGAACCCGTTCCGGTGGCCAAAATTCCGTCTTGACGTCATCTAAGTTTTCATCTCTCACGGCTGGAAGCCAATTTAGATCAGAAGGTCTTCAAGAATGCGGATTTATCAAGTATTTTCGTACAGAAAATTTGTGACAGAAGTTTATTTGCGTCATGTTTAGAAAATCATAACTTGATCGATTTTCATCGTATCGAGCTAGTTCCAACGCCAAAATTTCAAAAATTGAGTTAACTACGTTTTCACAAGAGATATAGAGTTCGAACGGTATCCAAAAGGCCTTCATTCTTTGCTCAGAGTGCACGTGACGCACCGAAAATCCAGAATGCTGAATATTATTTCATCTGGGTCGAAACTTCGAAAATTCATAACTCGGTCAATTTTTATCGGATCGGGCCTATCTTTTTTCACAAGGTTACTGACTCCGAGATCTACAACTTTTCTTCCAAAGTCGATGTCGGGTTATGCTCTGATCAATACCATTTTTTTATTGAAGAACGTGTCAAAGTTGACACTGGAGCCCAAAATAAGTTTGTCTGGGCCAAAACTTCAAAAATTCATAACTAATTCACCGTTTATCCGATTGAGCCCAGTTTTGGACAGGAGTTAGTTCTTGATGTCAGCTACATTTTGTTTTCACATTTCAACTTCAAAAATTGCACTTAAGCCCCTACTATTTATCCTGGAACATGACGAACTCAAGTGAATAAAAATCTACACTATTGCTTATGGTTATTGGAGGCCCAATTGCACATTCAAAGCCCATTTTTTTCTCTAATTTCCATTATATAATCTCATTCTTTTCACACAAACAAGAGGAGAAAAAAAAACCTTTGCCACAACCCTGTCAAAATATCAAATTATTTCAAGAACCCTAAAACCTTGAAATCCTTATTACAAACCCCCATCTCACTACAAACAAGCCATCCTTGTTACAAATCCACATCTCACTACTTCTCCCGTAAGGGTAAGGCTGGTTTGATCTCCATGATCAAAAGAGTGTAGAAGCATTCATACATACCATATCTGTTTTAACATTATAAAATTTCATATATTTGCTTTATTTGTATTTCATGATATAGTAATTTATTTAATGTGTTCATGAGATTCAACACTGCGGATTTAGACAGGATCCCATGCAGGATTATTACAAAACGCTGAGGGGAAAATAGAACAATCAATGCATGGCTCATGGCAAAGCAGACATCCTGAGGAGGCTAAGGGCGTGGATTCAACAACCACCCCTATTGGTTTTAATTTTCTTCCTTTCTATTTATCCTTTTACCTATTTTCATTCTTTCTGTTTAAAATATTTTATTTTCATAAAACTTAACATTTTTCACAAACCTTTGATTTTTCATAATAAACTCGAATAATTAATTTTAAGGTTTTTTAATCTAATTTTAGGTTTTAAATTAATTTTTGGTTCAACACCCACCCCTGACAATATGTATAATTTTGCTTATTTTTAACCATGTGTGCCTCATTTCTTTCTCTTTAATATCTTCCTTAAAAATCCTAAATTCATATAAACTCTAATTTTATTTAAATCAAAAACCCTATTAATTGACAAACTTAACCTTTTTTACAAACCCTAATTAATTTAGGTTTTAAATTTTTTTTATTATTATTAACTCCTTTTTTTATTAACTCTTTAATTTGATTAATTAATTATTTTTTTAACAAATTAGGATTAGGTTTTTGTTTTAGTTAGTAACTGAATTTTTGGATTTTTTCATTTATTAATAAATTAAGTTAATTAACTTTTTTTTAATTAAAATTAGTTAGAATTAGGTTTTTTTAATTAAGTTAAAACTATATTCTAAAAAAAACACCAAAAACATTAACTTAGAATTTTAGGTTTTAATTTTTCCTTAATTTCTTTTTATTTGTTCTTTTATATTTTAATTTCTAGGAAAATTGTATAGGTCGCATTATCACTGTAATAGCGTAACTTTATTTTTTCATTTTTTTCTAATTATGTAATTGCTTCTGGGATATAATAGTTTTAGGATTTCTTTTCCGCACTCTTCACTATTATGTAACTGCCCCAAAGCTCTGTAATAGTCTAGGTTTACATTTCCGCCTTTACCTTCTGCTACTATATTTTATGCAATGCTTAGACTAATAGGATTGTATGGAAATATAAACATGAACGATAGAAAATCCCAATTTCAAGATAAATAACCGAACTGAATCACTTTTGCACACTTGCACCCCTAGGGTATTACCTCACTTGGTTGCCTTCAGAAATAATGGTCGTGTCCCTCGAACGTAGGGATATCTTAGTAAAAGACCCTCAATCTAAAAATCATCATAAAGATCATAGTCCCTTAACGTCCCTCGAGTTGCCTACGAGAAATGATCTTGTCCCTCGATGTTGCCTACGAATATATGATGACAGTCCCTTCGAAATACTAAGGTATCCTTACATGTTGCCTTCAATGACCATTACGTCCCTTTTGATAGTCCCTCAAACATTCAACGACTAGGGTTACCTACTCACTAATAGTAGGATAACTCGGTCTAAAGGATAAGAGGAAAAGAACGCCTTTTTTTGAGTAGGTAGATAACTGTTAGGTACTTGCTCAAAACAACAAACTTTTTTCACACAAACACTTTCCAAACAAAGTTTTCAAAAACAACTTCGTAACACTCTTGAGGACAGAAACAAGGGTTAAAACGAAGTAAAACAAAACTTTTTCAAAACAAAGCACACACAAGCAGTTTTCAAAATGAGCAAGTACCTAAGAGCCCATGGAAAACCATGGATAGAAAGGGTGCTAACACCTTCCCTTTCTATAATCTACCCCCATACTCAAAAACATCTCGAAAAAGGTTTTTTCTGTTCTTTTTCCTTTTCTTTATTGGATAAAATAAAAGTCGGTGGCGACTCTTGCTTACCGCGACATTTTGCAAACAAAAAAACGCAAAACACAAACCAGTATAAAACAATCGGTTCTGCCACCGTATCACAGAACTGGCGACTCTGCTGAGGATGAACTTAAAGTGGGGGTATACCTTAAGATTTAGATTATTTTAAAATTGCTTCTCTTGATTGTCTTGATTGTTTACTTTTGAGGGTTTGTTCGGGGTTACTATAGATCCTACACCCAGATTTGGGGAACACCTTTTAGGTAAGTAGCAATAAACTGTGAGGGAACTATGATGGGGTATACCGACACGGTTCAAGCAGTAGCTACATTGATGTGACACTTTGGTTGGTATCGGCAACCCTTGAGTCAATCAGGCAGAGTACGGGGCCGCCGCATGGTGTCGTGAAGCATCAACTGACCTTAGAACCTTTAATTGCACAACTTGGCCAGTAGGACGTAGTGAGATGGTCGGCTTTGGTGTATGCCCAAGGTCGACAGATACTCGATGCTACACTCATTGAGGTTTGACTCTTGAGTTTTGTTTAGTTGCGAGTCCATCGCCTATTGAACGAAGCTGGGGGAAAGATCAGTGATATTGAGATCCCTTTTAGAACTCGGTTACTATTTATAGGACAGGCTGAACCAATCCAACTTCAAGAGGGTACTACCTTAAACTCAAGCAAGCCTTAAACCTAAGGACTTGGTGTGATTTGTCTGTGCTTGTTATACCTGTGATTTCTCAACATAATCATGACATCATGACATCATAAACATGGCATATCATACTAACTATTTCAAGGATCTCAAGGGTCTATGATGTAGGTCATGGCGAACCAGACGTCTAGCAAGGGGCAAGGGGATTTATTTTCCTCTAGCCAATGTTGTCAAAGGATCTTGAGTCAGGGGCTATGACCCACTCCATATGGTGAGCTTGACTCTTGAAGAAGGACTCTCAACGACACGAAGTTTCTTCAATCAAGCTGCAATCAAATTCTAACAGTTTCTTATTTACCCCGCGAGATCCTTGAAAACATTGCATGCATATCATACACATCATTACAGGTACCATTATAGGTTTCACATCTCCTTCGTTGTTTATTTCAGCAGAAATGTCTTCCGAACAAAACATTAAGGACCTGTAGGCATAGAACGCCCAGTTCCAACAAATGTCCATCAGTCTGGTAAAAGGGCAAGAGGATCTGAAAGCCCTCATTCTGAAAGAGAAGAAGAAAAAGAAGAAGGTTGCTGGTATTCTGAACATGGGCCGAAGGTTTAGAGAGTGGTTGAAGCGACAGGTCGACCTGACCTCTTCATCTAAGGAAGGGGAGAACCAAGAAGAAGAGAAAGATCCCAGTCCTGCAGTGTCTGACAATGATACTGATTACAATGATGAGCAATATCCTCTTGCTGATGATAGGTACAAACAGTTGGAAGATCGTCTGAGTGCCATGGAAGTTCAGAGGATACCTGGACTGGATTTTGAAGAATTAGGTTTGGTGTTGGGAGTGGTCATCCCGCAGAAGTTCAAAGCTCTAGTTTTTGCCAAGTATGACGCGGTGTCTTGCCCAAAGCTCCATCTCTGTTCTTATGTCAGGAAGATCCAGCCCCACACAGCTGATAGAAATCCGTGGGTTCACTTCTTTCAAGATAGTCTGTCAGGGACTTAACTTGAATGGTTCTACCAGCTAGAGGGAGAAAATATCCGAAACTGGGAAGATCTGGCTGCTGCTTTCTATAAGCAGTATCAGTATAATGCTGACCTTGCTCCCACTCGAACTCAACTCTAGAGTATGTCCATGGGTGCAGGTGAAGTCTTTAAGGATTATGCACAAAAATGGAAATACTTGGCTGGGAGAGTTCAACCCCCGTTGTCTGATAGGGAGTTGGTTGATATGTTTCTGGGGACGCTACCTGGTCCATTTTTCAATCATTTGATCGGCAGTTCATCAGCTGGTTTCACTGAGCCGATCCTAACTGGGGAAAGAGTAGAAGCTGGAATTTGAAGTGGCAAGATCAAGAAAAATACCTCTTTGAGTACAGAGAAGAAGTCATTTGGTGGCAAGAGGGAAGCCAATGTTGTGCACGACCAGAACGGGCGTAGCAAGGCAGACTACCACCAATCTGTGGGGGCAGTGCTGATCTCTAATTCGGCACGCGCACAACGACCACAACAATGAAACAATCAGCCAAGGGTGGAAAAACCTCAAAGGTAGTTCACCCAAATCAACATGCCACTGTCACAAGCATTGCAACACATGTTGAAGATGAAGCTGATTACGATGATAAACCCTCATCCGAACCTGAAGACTTCCTCTCCCAACTACAATCTGGAGGCAAGGTGTGCTTATCATTCTGACAGCCCGAGGCACGATACTAACGATTGTTGGGCGCTGAAATACAAGATTCATAATATGATTGATGCCAAGGAAATCGAATTCGACCCTCCTGAGACTCCCAACGTGATCACTGCTCCCTTGCCAAAACATGGCTAGGATTGAAAGCATTTTTGTTCATTTGAATTCTGAAGTTGTATTTTCTTTGCTTATTCGAACAATTATTGTCATGTCAAACTTTATTATTTCATTAATAAATTACACATGTCTGTCTTGAATTAATTTGTTTTCATTATGCTTAAATTGCTTTATATTTCCTTTTCGTGATACCCAACTCTCGACTAAAAAACTGTAAGCCTTTAGAGGGAGGATGACGAAAACAATACCACAATCTCTACAGTATGCTTTTGAACAGACCTTGTTGACGATGTACATGCGTTGTTTCAAATCCTAAATAGTGGAGTTATAAGGAAGATAATCCCTAGTCAACCCATTTGAGCCAAAGAAGTAGGAGTTTTTCTTTTCACACATATTAAAACCCTTAATCATAACCTGGGGCAGGGTAGTTTTCTCAGTTAATTCAGAGGCGCATTCAGTCACAATCTGCCGCTTCGTACACAATGAGTGGCATCAAAGACGTCCTTTCAAAACAAAAGACGGTGATGGTTCCCTATAATCGTCAAGACAGACAATCATTATTTCTCGAAATAAAAGGCCATTAAGTCAAAACCTATGAAGGAGACTTAAGAAAAACTGGGGCATCCCGCTGACTGTAATCACAAAAAGAAACAGTTCAGGCAAAAGACAGGGATAATAAAATAAAAAAGAAAGAGGTCCTACAAACCCTCAACAAAAAAAAAGACTGCATATTCAAAACAAATTGTCAGTATCCGAACCATCACTAGAATATCAGAGCAAAACACTCAAATGGGATCTAAATGCACAATTAGCTGAGTTTAGGATCGAAGAACATCACGAAGAACGGGTGGGTACAAATAAAATGTGAGCATTTATCCTTTGTTTCTTAAATCGTTAACCAGGCCACGTTATAACCCTTAAAAGTCCTAGATGAAGCATGGGTTAGTTCGAAAGCATACTGTTACAAAAGGTACCCTGACTTCTGAAGGTTCGTTACAAATCTTGAGTTAATATCACAATATTGCAAAATTCTATTTTTTTCTATAAAAAAACTGCATTTTCAAAACTTCAAGACAGACATAAGCTTTGCATTCTTAAAATAACATTGTTTGCATATGACTATTTGTTCAGAAGTAGAGGAATTCGCATGACGAATATCTAGTGAACAAAAACCTTCCCAATAAAAAGGATCACCTCAAGTGGAAAAACACTTCCAACCAAGGGGCACGACATGATCATTGTCCATCATCTGGGGCAGTCAAGTCAAGGTTCAAGGAATCTCTCAAAGATGCCAAATAGCTAGGGACAGATCTCCATCTGAATCACTTGGGGCATTGGGCATGAATTCCAGCAACGAATCCTGTACGATCAAACAAACATCTTCTAGTAGTGTGGCAACACTTACTACTATGGACAGTGACAACTCCCTACACCCTGAGAGCATGGACATAGTTAGAAAATACTGCGCATAAATAAAGACCTGCTAGGTTGACTGGCCTAGGCAAAAATAAGGGCATCCCGGTGAACCAAAAGGGTTCGGGAAAAAATTAGGGATAAAAACAAAAAAGATATGTACACCCGCAAGCCGAAAACCTGAAAAGGCGGCTTGGGAAAAAAAGGGTATCCCAGTGGACTGAAAATCTAAAAAGATAGTCCAGGGAAAAGTTAGGGTTTAAAGCGTACGACTATGTCCTATCATCTCGTCACTTGCCTATCAGTAGAAGACTTATCATTTCGATTGAAAGTTACCAAGCACCTCATAAGTTGGGATAACACTCAATCCACAAGGCCTCCGCAGGCACTTTCCCCAACAGGTACAGTGGCAGAAAAGTCTTGATACGAAGTCATTGTTGTATCCTCAGCATGAGTTCGTGTGACATCTACACTCCCCACAGAGTAGAGGCAACTAAAGCTTTGACATCGGCTCCCCCCAAACAGGAGCTATGTTCCCCAGCAAAGTTCCTTCAGAGAACCGACATCTATATTCCCCGACCGAATTTCATAATCACAAGCAGGTCATAAAGTTTTCTCCCGAACAGAGTTTATTTCTCTGAATACAGAAGCTCAATCCCCGACAAAGTTTATCCCTTCAGCTATGGAAGCCTCTCTCTCCAACAGAATTATTCCCCTGTAGAGTTGTTCTCAAGCAGAGTCTCTCCTCGGCAGAATATTCGTAAACAAGGGGCAAATCCCCGGCATAGTCATCTCTGGTTCACCATCTCCAGCGGAAGTAAAAGAACCACTTCTTTTTCTACGACGGTCAGGAACTTAATTTCCATTAATCTCCAGCAGCGGTCAGGGATTTATTTTCCCATTCGGATATGCCACAATAGCATTTCATGTTTATATATCATGACGTGCGCATACACATTGCATACAACATAGTCTCATTTATTTTGAGAACGTCATCATACAATGCATTTCATGCATCATATATGATTAATCATGTACCTTTTCAGGAAAGATAGTTATCATTAACAACTTTCAGCAAGTTCAAGATTAGCTCCTGAAACTAGACAAAATAATTATCTGCGTGACCAAATGAAACTTTACACGAGTTCGTCACGAAGCAATCTTACACGAGTTTCTCCTAAACACAGCTTCACACGGGTTTATCCTGAAAAAATCTTACACGAGTCCTTTCTCATACATTTCAAAATGAAGTTTTACACGAACTTATCACAAAGTAACCTTACCCAGGTTCCTCCTGAAGTTTCACACGAACTTATCACAAAGTAACCTTACCCAGGTTCCTCCTGAAGTTTTACACGAACTTATCACAAAGTAACCTTACCCAGGTTCCTCCTGAAGTTTCACACGAACTT
Organism: Vicia faba; assembly: GCA_948472305.1. Classification (NCBI taxonomy): domain Eukaryota; kingdom Viridiplantae; phylum Streptophyta; class Magnoliopsida; order Fabales; family Fabaceae; genus Vicia; species Vicia faba. Next base: position 1,350,463,946 of record OX451741.1, read on the forward strand.
ATCACAAAGTAACCTTACCCAGGTTCCTCCTGAAGTTTTACACGAACTTATCATAAAGTAACCTTACCCAGGTTCCTCCTGAAGTTTTACACGAACTCATCCCAAAGTAACCTTACCCAGGTTCCTCTTGAAGTTTTACATAGACTTAGCCCAAAGTAACCTTACCCAGGTTTCTTCCAAAGCTTTACACAGACTTATCCCGAGGTAACCCTACCCAGGTTCCTCCTAAAGCCCTACACGGACTCATTACGAGCAACCTTACCCAGGTTCCTTCTGAAGTTTACACGAACTTATCCCAAAGAAACCTTACCCAGGTTCCTTCTGAAGTTTTACATGAACTTATCACAAAGTAACCTTACCCAGGTTCCTCTTGAAGTTTTACGCAGACTTAGCCCAAAGTAACCTTACCCAGGTTCCTGCCGAAGTTTTACACGGACTTATCCCGAGGTAACCTTACCCAGGTTCCTCCTAAAGCCTTACACGGACTCATCACGAGCAACCTTACCCAGGTTCCTTCTAAAGTTTCACTCAGACTTATCCTGAAGAAACCTTACCTAGGTTCCTTCTCGGTTCAGATGCAGTTCTACCCAAACTCCTCACAAAGTAACCTTACCCAGGTTCCTTCTCGGTTCAGATGCAGTTCTACCCAAACTCCTCACAAAGCAACCTTACCCAGGTTCCTTCTCGTTTCAGATGCAGTTTTACCCAAACTCCTCACAAAGCAACCTTACCCAGGTTCCTTCTCGGTTCAGATGCAGTTTAACTCAAACTCCTTACAAAAAAACTTACTTAGGTTCCTTCTCGGTTCAGATGCAGTTTTACCCAAACTCCTCACAAAGAAACCTTACCCAGGTTCCTTCCCATAAGCCCTACCATCCAGGTTCCTTCTCATAACCTTACCATCCAAGTTTCTTTTCTCTTATCTCCAGAAAGAAGTCCACAACACTGTAAGACCTGGACCTGATCAAACACGATTGGTTTCACATTTCCCCAGTAAGTCGCGGTACAGCTTGTACCATGACCAAATATGCAGTTCACTTCTGCTTCCTCAAGCATGAGTTATTTCCCCAGTAGAGTAACGGACAACTTAAGCTCCAAAAATTCTATTTCTCCCAAGACAGATACTAACATTCCTCAGCAGATTCCTCCTTAACGACAAGAACATGAATTCTCATCAAAGGACTATCTCGGGAAATCAACATCCTCTAGATGGCATCTTTAAGCCCATCTCCGACGATTCTCCGTCATATCTTCTGGATGGCATCTTTAAGCCCATCTCCGGTGACCTTTCGTCATCTCCTCCAAATGGAATCCGTAAACCCATTCTCGATACTACCTACATAGTCAAGCATCATTACAGAAGAGTGCAAATTTCTGGGCACTCTAGTATTCAATCATCTTCCACCTTCAGATCATGAAAGGCAGACTAGCCAATCTACATCTTCAGGTTTATGAAGATTGAACAAGGGCAGCTGTCGTACCCCAAAATTTACCCTCGCTATTTTGACCTTTTTGGCTTACATTTCATTATTACATACATGCATATCATTGGTTTTATTGTTATGGAATCAAGTTATATTTAGAAAACTTCTTCAGGTTACAAGTGACGTTTATTTTGTCAATGGATGTTCTAAGAGTATTTTTAGTGCTGAAGATCGGTTCGCCGTTTCGCAACGATTCGGGGTTCAAAGATTCACAAGTCCAACCCGACGCATCATATTCAGGTGTTCTTTCGCCAAGATATCTCAGATAATATATTCTCAAATTCAGGTTCGACTCAAGAGTCAATTCTTTAAAGAAGGTCTCCTAATGTGTGAATTTTCTCGAAGAAATATGGTGAAAAAGTATGCTGAAAGTGCAGTTTTTACGCACTAAAAAATTCATAACTTGAAGATCGTGGCTTGTTTTGAACCCTATCCGGTGGCCAAAATTCCATATTGACGTCATCTACGTTTTCATCTATCATGGATGGAAGCCAATTTCAATCAGAAGGTCTTCAAGAATGCGGATTTATCAAGTATTTTCGTACAAAAAATTTGTGACAGAAGTTTATTTGCGTCATGTTCAGAAAATTATAACTTGGTCGATTTTCATCGTATCGAGCTGGTTCCAGCGCCAAAATTTCAAAAATTGAGTTGACTACGTTTTCACAGGAGATATCGAGTTTGAACGTGTTGTACCCCAAAATTTTCCCTCTCATTTCTCAATGATTTCTCATCACTAAGCCCTTGGAGCTCAAGATCCAGTTAGGGTTTCATCTGCTCAAGACTTCTCCTTGCACTGTTGACCCAAATTAGGGTTTGTGTTTGCACAAAGATGTTTTGACCAAAAATGCCTAAGATGACTTTCATGCTTCCTATTGGACTCCCAAGTTTATCCATACCAAGTTTCAAGTCTTGATTCCAAATTTTGCCCAGTCAATTAGACAGTTGACCTAGAAATCAACTGTATTGGGGAAAAAAGTCAACTGTGGCCAATTGACAGTCAAATCTCATGAAAATTGACCCACATCAACATTATGAACTCACATGGACCATTTTATCAAGTTTGGATCACAATTCCACAAGAAATTTGATCAGATCATCAAAAGGGCAAAATGGTCATTTTTAGGGTTTTGACTGCACAAAGGTAATTTTTGATTGTTTGACCTAGCCAAGGGTAAACCAAGCTCACATATGGACTCAAGGACACCATGGAATTATCTTGACATGCTCAACAAATTCAAAAGATCCCAAATACACAAGATTGACAGTTGAATTTCCCAGTCAATTGATCAATTTTGACTGTATACTGAAAAGTCAAACTTTGACTTTTTGGTCAAAATCAAGAGTCAAGATCCATTTTTCATCAAAACATGCCAAATCATGAAACTTGTTCATCAAGAAATCCAAAATTGCAAATTAGGGTTTAAAATGAGATTTTTCATAACTTAGAATTTTTTTAAGTTATGAAAAACCCTAATTTTTTCCTAACTTTGTCCCACTTTCTCACCAAGATTCATTTGGATTCAAGCAAAAGTCAAAACATGAAAGTTGTAGCCTATTGCATAATCTACAACTTTGATTCACAAAGTTTTCCCAAAAGAAGCTTGTATCTCAAGTTACAATTTTTGGAACAAGGGTACTAAACCATTCTTAACTTAGAGAAATTTGACCTATTTTAGGCAAGGTTTTTACCTAACTTCAAGACCATTTTTCACATACTTCCACTTGGAATTTAAATTTGCATTTCAAAGATGGATTGTAGTACACATTCCAAGCTTTCCAAAATGTCCAAGAACTCATCAAACAACCTCATGGTTAGGGAGAATCGAATTTGGCAAGTTGGGCAAAAGTCACTTTTGTTCTTGACCAAGACATGTTCATACACATTGCCATTTTCAAGTCAGCTTGGTTTATGCTACATTACAGGCCTCTAATCCCATTTGCACTCAATAATTTAATATAACTCTCATTTCTGCCAAGACCCACTTAAGCAAACTTGTTAAACACATTCTAAACACTAAACCTAAACTGAAACACAAGCCAACCAAGTTCCAAGCATCCTCAAACTCAGAATCACCATAAAACTGCAAAAACAGGGCATAAGCTGCAGTTGGACTTCCATAGTTCATTTCCATCGTGCACCTTGGCCAAAAGCACTTCAAACACTTTCCCTACCATCCATACAAACTGTCCAAAGCATTAGAAGCATACTGTAACACCCCTAACCAACATCACATTTTTCATTTTTCTGATTTGCAGGTGGAGTTCTACAACTCGATTCAGCTAGTTTCAAAGCAAAGTAAAACTTGGAATAGCATCCCTGGACATCAAGGAAGTTGTACCAATCATCACCTTGCTCTGAAAGTGCCTCCATCATCAGATACAACTTCAACTGAACAGGTATCTTCTTGAACTTCTAATTCTTAATGTAGGCATTGTTAGCTCTAGGTTTGTGAATAAAAAGTGTTCTGCTCATGCCCCTGAATCTGTACATACTTTTACTTTCCATTTATTTTGCCTGAGCTATGAGAATTTAAGGTCTGAATGTTGATAAAAAGTTAGGTTAGGATTTGGGAATGATAAAATTCTCTCTCATTTTTTAGAGTTAGGATGAGTTCTTTACATATTTAGAATCGTGGCTTGATTATTAACATTTCTTATGTTGTAAGTTTGTGCTAAAACTCAAGGAATCAGGATGTTTGAATTCATGAACAAGGCGCGCGTTTTTGTCACAGTTCTGGCCAAAGGTTGAAGACAAAGTCTTCTTGGGCTGGGCCTGAGTTGATTTCTTATTTGCACCCTATTTCTGCTTTGGAACCCCCTTGGCCCATTGTGTCTATTTGAAGGATTTTTTTGACTTTTTCTTGTTATGTTTGACTTATTTATTTTTCCTAATAATATTAAAAACATAAAAAATATTTTTTACACCATTTCTATATTTTTTAGGTATTTATTTGTTTATATGGACATTTGTACATAAATAATATATAAATACTATTATTTAGAAAAAACTAGAAAAAATAATGCAAATATATTTTATTTCTGATTGTTATTTCATTTTCTCTTTTGAAAACATTTTATATCAAAAATACTTTTTTTACAAATATTAAATATTATTATTTTGTATATATAATACATATTTAGTAAATAATAAAGATATTTATATATATATTAGTATATTTAGGTAAATAATACAAAAAATATATACATTTTTTATTTTATTAATATTTGACATAAAAAATACCTTTTTATGAATATACTTCATTTTTATTTTATTTTTTACATAATTATTAAATATTGTACACAGTAAATAAATAATACCTTTTATTTAATAAAATTAGGGTTTTACCCTAAACATAAAAAACCCAAAAATAATACTTTTTTTTTGACATAAAAATACTCTTTTTTTTCATATACATAAAAACATTTTTTTTTGCATTTTGCATATTTATTTTATTTCTATTTAATTTGTGCAAATTAATTATCTTGTAAATAAATTCCAAATTGATGTAATAGCTAGGTTTAAATTCCTTGTCAAAATCCCCATTTGAACATTTGTACCCCCCTTCCCATATTATGTTGTAATAGCTTAGGAACTTTAAATTTCGCACTTTAACGCTTTCTAAATATACCATGCTAGAATTAGGGTTTGTATGCAAATAAAAACAACAAAATAGTTTGACCTAATTTCAAGATAATCAAGCATGAAAATGGACAACACATATCACACTTGCACCCTCTAGGGTACTCAACTTGTTGCCTTCAATAATGGGCCATATTGCATGTTAGGTCTCTTTGGGCAAAAACAAAACAAAACAATCAAATGATCATAGTCCCTCGATGACGCTTTCGAAAGTTGCCTAAAAAATGATCAAGTCCCTTAAAGGAAAATTGCCCAAAGATACTTGGCACCATTGCAATTATGGTCTAAACGATGACCCGCGCCCGTCCCTTTCACATCCTAGCACAAGATTGTCCACCAAATGCAATGGTGGAACAAAATTGTTAAAAGGGTTAAAACATAACAAAAATCTTTGAGAACTTTAGGGTAGATAGCTCTTAAGTACTTGTCAACTTGCAAAACAAAAACACTTGCCTATTTTTTAAAACCACACTTCACAAACACTTTCAAAACAAACTTTCAAAAAACCTTGAAACATCTTTTCAAAAAGACAAACACCTTTTGTAAAACATTCGAGTAAAGGATTGTTACAAGGGTAGCCTAGACAAGGCATCTTTTTCAAAACATTTTCAAAACCATGCACAAAGCACCATTTCAAACAATTGAAAATCAAGGCAAGTTGATCTAAGCAAGTACTTAAGAGCCCATGGATAACCATGGATAGAAAGGGTGCTAATACCTTCCCCTTCTATAATCTACTCCCCGAACCCAAGAAAAAATCTCAAAGGTTTTTGTTGTGCTTTTTAAACCTTTCCTTTAGGATAAAATAAAAATTCGGTGGCGACTCTTGCTCAACCGAAACATTTGCGAATACAAACGCAAAAACCCTAGTCAGTTCTCCCACCGTATCCAGAACTGGCGACTCTGCTGGGGAAAATTTTAAAAGTGGAGTAACCTTAGGGCTTAGATCACCCTCTTGCATGACTAATTGTTTGATTTGATTGCTTTATATTTTGGCTCTATTGTTTGGGTTTGCAATCCTACACCCGGATTTTGGGAAACATTCATAGATAGCAATACGTTGTGGAAACTGTGCGGGGTATACCGACACGGTCGAAGCAATAGCTATATTAGTGCGACATATTTGTGAGTACCGGTAACCCTTGAGTTCAATCAAGGAGAGTACGGGGCCGCTGAGTGATGTCACTAAGCACTAATGACCTAGAACCTTACTTGACCATCTTGGCCTTTTATTAGGGGTAGTGAGATGACCGGCTTTGGTGCAGTCCGAAGTTGGTAGATACTCGATACTACACTCATTGAGGGTTGTTTTCTTGGAATATTTTGGTCGCTAGTTAAGTGGCTAAACCAAAACAATGAACAATGAAAACAATCCAGTGATATTGAGCTCCTTAGAACCCGGATACTATTTATAGGACTGGTTTTTAAGCCAACTACACTCAAGAGGGTACTTACCTATGAAACCCCATGCAAGCCTGAAACTAGGGTTTGGTGTGATTTGCTTGTACATATGTTTGTGCATACATCATAAACATCATAAAGCATCATATGCATTCACTAACCACTTCATGGGTTCGGATCTTCATCTTTGTTCTTGTTTTGTAGGTCATGGAAATTCCTCGCAGAAAAACCATCCAAGTCAACCTTGTGAGAATCTCTCCTCAACTCAAGGAGCTCACCTCAAGAATTCCGGAAAGTTCATCCTTCAGTGAAAGACATGGTAGACTGCTCAGCTTAGTCAACACCAACATTGAAGAAGACATGATGAAAGTGCTATTCCAGTTCTTTGACCCTCTTCACCACTGTTTCACTTTCCCCGATTACGAGTTGGTGCCCACTTTGGAGGAGTTTTATCAACTCCTGAGAATCCCTATCCTTAATCAACTACCCTTCAACGGTACGGAAAAGGAACCAAAGCCGGAAGATGTTGCTCGAGCATTACATCTACAACTATCCGACATCAAGGGGCATTGGGAAACCAGAAGCGGCGTCAAAGGATTCTTAGCAAAATTCTTGTTTGAGAAGGCACAAGAATGTTGGAATTCATTGGACCTTCAAGCCTTTGAAGAAATTGTGGCACTCCTTATCTATGGGTTAGTCTTGTTCCCAAATTCTGACCAATTGATAGATGTCAACGCCGTCAAAATCTTCTTGTCCAGAAATCCAATACCAACATTGCTTGGGGACATCCTTCACTCATTTTACACACGAACAATGAGACAAAGGGGTGGTCTCATGTGCTGTACTCCTCTCCTTGCAAGGTGGTTTATTTCGCACCTTCCACAATTTGTCTTGAAGAATGACCAAGGCTCAAGGTGGTCCCAACGGTTGATGACTCTCACTCACTCTGATGTACATTGGTGTTCTCGGTCCAGAGAAAATGTCATCATCATCGATCGTTGTGGAGAATTTCCTAATGTTCCTTTACTTGGAATCAGAGGAGGTATCACCTACAACCCTTGCCTGGCTTTGAGGCAATTTGGATATGCATGGAGGGATGGCCCTCATGACATGTTGATCCCTGACCTAGTTTTTGACTTTGACAACGATGTGCAAGGACTTTGCCAAAGATTCATCAGAGCTTGGGGGAGGCCCAACAAGGTTGATAGCAAGACTCTGGGACACAAGAACTCCATCCCTCTTGAGCCTTATCTCAAGTGGGTACGAGCCCGAGCCCAAAGTCTAATGATGCCTTATCCTCATGTACTCCCTGTTATTAAAGAGCCCGTCAAGGAAGGAGAGGTTCCCTACACCATCCTACATCCTGACATGCCTACATCGTGGGAGGAAATGCAGAAAAGTTAGATTCAGCTCAAGGAGGAACAGAACACTTTTGAAGCTAGCTTCTACGCCAGTGAGAAGAAGGTTCTAGAGCTTACCCTCCGACTCCATGAGCAAGAGGCCCTCAACACCTTCATTGCGCCAAAGAGGATGCGCAATGTCTTTTTGCCTTGAGAAGTTGTTTTTGTAATATTTGGCCCATGGGGCATTTATGTATTAACAAATTTCTTCTTATTAATATGACGTGCGTTCCTTTTTGTCTACAACAATTTTGAATGTTCCAAATCCTTGAATGCATTGCATACATAAGCATATCATTCATCATGTGCATAAGCAGGTCTCACTCCAGGTTTCCTTATCTGTCTGCTGTTTATTTCAGTAGGATGGATCTCGAGCAAACAGTCAAAGACTTGCAAACTCAAAATGCACAGTTCCAGCAACTCCTGATGACCTTGGCTAAGGGTCAGGAGGATCTCAAGACCTTGCTGGGGAATAAAGACCCAGTGAAGAAGAAGAAAAAGAGACTCGGGGTGGCTACTTTAGGGAGAAGATTTGATGGAGAGGCCAGGAGAGTGCTTGAATTTCCTCCTACTTCTGATGAAGGGACCAGTAAAGGAGGTGGAGCTGCGGTACCTTCCGAGTCCAATGTGGAAGAAGAGGAGATCGAAGAGGATGAAGATTATTCTGATCAATAATACCCTCCAGCTGATGATAAATACAAAGGTTTAGAAGACAGGTTGGCCGCCATGGAGCTACAGAGAGTACCGGGTTTGGATTTTGAAGACTTGGGTTTGGTTGCCGGGATTGTGATTCCCCCAAAGTTCAAAGTGCCAGTGTTTGTAAGGTATGATGGGCTGTCCTGTCCAAAAATGCATCTCAGATCCTACGTGAGAAAGATCCAACCCTATACAGCAGATAAGAACCTTTGGATTCATTTCTTTCAAGACAGCCTTTCTGGAGCTCAATTGGAGTGGTTTTATCAGCTAGAGGGAACCAGCGTCAGAAATTGGGAAGACTTGGCCACCGCCTTTTACAAACAATATCAGTACAATTCTGACCTTGCTCCTACTCGTACCCAACTTCAGGGTATGTCACTAGGAACAGGCGAAGGATTCAAAGAATATGCACAAAAATAGAGAGATTTGGCTGGCAGGGTGCAGCCTCCTTTAACCGACCGTGAACTTGTTGATATGTTTCTAGGGACCCTATCTGGGCCATTTTTAAATCATCTGATTGGTAACTCTTCCGTGGGGTTTACCGATTTGATCTTAACAGGCGAAAGAATAGAAGCTGGCATCAAGTCAGGAAAGATTCAGAAGGGCGTTGCTGCAAGTGTTGAGAAGAAACCTTTCAAGAAGGAAACGGCTGTTGTATACTCCCAAAGAAGAGCAGGGAAGGCTGAGCGCCGGCCAACTGTGGGGGCCGTAATGATTCAAAATCCTTCAAGTGAGCAGCCTCGCTATAACCAGTCCAGACTAAATCAGCAACAGGCGGAACGGCCACAATGGCAGTTCACCCGTATTAATATGACACCAGCGCAAGTGCCTCCCCATCTGTTGAAGTTGAATCTCGCCACTATCAAGGAGGCACCAAAAGAATGTGAATACATCCTCTCCGCATTATCATCCTAACGCTAAATGCGCCTACCATTCTGACAGTGTCGGGCACGACACCAACGATTGTTGGGCACTCAAGCATAAAATCCAAGACCTGATAGAGGCGAAGGAGGTGGAGTTCGACGCTCCGGAGAAGCCTAATGTGATATCTGCTCCCATGCCGAAGCACGGCCGAAATGTCAATGCTATTGAAGAAGAGTTGTATGTTGCTGATGTCAATGATCTGATAACTCCATTGTTAACCATCAAGTTGAATCTGTTAAAGGCCGGGATCTTCCCGAGATGTAAAGAAGACTGCTATTGTTGTTACTCTCTGCCGTTTGATTGTCCGTTACTGAAGAAAGGCATCCAAGGCCTAATGGATAGTCGACAAATTTTGTTTGAAAAAGTTTCTGCCATTCCAACTCACACTGAAGATGTCTCAATCATAACCATTCACGCCAATCTTTCCAAGGCCGTCAAAAAGCCTGTTAAGATTACACCAGCTACGAAATCTGTTCCTTTGAAGATAACAATGCAAGGGCCTGTCCCCTATGTTTCTGAGAAGTCAATACCATGGAACTATGGCGGTGACGTCTACTACCATGGTATTAAACAAATCGAAATAACTGAAGAAAGTTCGGATGATGAAGAAGCCAGCATTGGAAACATTGCAGGCACGAGCAAAATCACCCGGAGCGGGAGAATATTTTCTCCAGAGATTGCCCCTCCAAGAGCAATCTTTGGACCCTCATCTATTGACAAGGTCATCCCTGCACCAATAAAGCTCTCCGCTAGAACCCCATTGATTGAAGATGTTGTTGTTCATAGTATTGTCCCTCCTACCGCTGTTGATAAAGGTAAGGGAATCCAAGATGAGCTCGTCAGGACGAGGGCTCAACCCTTGGTCATCCCGGAAACCTCCAAGAAGGAAATGGATGAGATCTTGAAGATAATCAAAAGGAGTGACTACGATGTGGTAGAACAGCTGGGGAAAACCCCCTCAAAGATCTCCATGTTGGCCCTACTACTTTGCTCAGAAGCACACGCTAAAGCTCTGATAAAATTCCTGAAGGCAGCCCATGTGCCCCAGGAAACCTCTGCAGATCAATTTCAAAATTGCGTGGCTAGCCTTACTGCGGACAATGGATTAGGTTTCTATGATGCCGACCTAACTCCTAAAGGTAGAAACCACAATGATGCTTTGCATATTTCAGTCGAGTGTCGAGGAACTACTCTCGCACATGTCTTGGTCGACACTGGTTCGTCGCTGAATGTACTGCCTAAGAAGGCCTTGGACCAACTAGATTGTGAAGGGTTGGAGCTAAAGCCGAGCGATATTGTTGTCAGAGCTTTCGATGGTTCGAAGAGAATGGTCCATGGGGAGGTTGAAATTCCCATCAAGATAGGCACTGAGGTGTTTAAATCTACTTTCTATGTGATGGACATCCATCCGTCATACTTTGCTTGTTGGGTAGGCCTTGGATACACCATGCTGGGGCAGTCACCTCCTCCTTACACCAGATGTTGAAGTATCCTGTCAAGGGGAAGATTATAACCGTCCATGGTGAAGAGGAGTACATGATCAGCCACTTAAACTCATTCTGGTACGTGGAGGTAGAGGGGGAGTTCATTGAGACGCCTTTTCAGCATTTCGAAGAAGTCCTTCCTGAAATAGCAGTAGCAAAGTTGGCAGCTGAGGCACCGAGGCAGATGGCCAGGATGGCATCTCTGGAGGACGCAAAGGCCGCAATAAAGGAGGGGAAGAATTCAGCATGGGGGAAGTTGCTTGATATTCCGCATAAAACAGACAAATTTGGATTAGGGTTCACTACCGCGGGCCAGAAAGCTATGCGCCGCTCAAAGATTGAAAGAGCGCCAGTCAAAATTTCTCCCTACAGAATCAACACTTTGGAGGATGAAGACAAAGAGAGCAACATCGAAGAATGGATTTACCCAACTGTCAAAGGGGGATTGTGCAACTGGGAGGCAAAAGACTTTGTCCCCATCACTTTTATTCATCAGTAATTTATCTGTCAAACATTTCCTATTTGGTCTGTAATATTTGTTTCTGAACAATCTGCACACTATCTTTTCACCTCATGCCTTGCCCGGGGCATGTAGGTCCATTTGTAAGGGTTTTTATTATTTTTCATATCCATATGCCATGTTTAATGATTCATTGGACGTTTTTCATTTGATAAACTGCTGTGTTCATTTTCTTTCCTTTTGCATTTTTTGTTTAAGGATGGCTATCCCTTACACACACCCACACTCACAAATGCAGGTACCCATCCACTCCGAATTCCATGGGTGACGATTCTGCTATATCCTTCAATAACTCTGAAGATCTGGTCAATCAAGCCGAGTATGAAGATGACGAAGGTTGTGAAGTACCAGGGGAACTAGCCAGACTTCTACAGCAAGAGGAAAGGGCCATCTTACCGCACGAAGAGTCATTGGAAACTGTCAACTTAGGGACCGAGGAAGATCGGAAGGAGGTGCAAGTGGGTGCCAATCTGGAACCGAGTGTCAAGGAACGCCTGATACAGTTGTTGAATGAGTATGTTGAAATCTTCGCTTGGTCTTATGAAGACATGCCGGGTTTAGACACAGACATCGTGGTTCACCGTCTCCCCACAAGAGAGGATTGTCCACCGATCAAGCAAAAAGTCCTCTGAATGAGGCCTGATATGTCTGAAAAGATCAAAGCAGAAGTGATGAAACAATTCGACGTTGGCTTTCTGGCTGTTACGTCCTATCCTCAATGGGTCGCTAACATAGTTCCAGTACCTAAGAAAGATGGCAAAGTCAGGATGTGTGTGGACTACCGGGATTTGAATAGGGCCAGCCCCAAAGATGATTTTCCACTTCCACACATTGACATTTTGATCAACAATACAACTCAGCACAAAGTGTTTTCCTTCATGGATGGGTTCTCAGGCTACAATCAAATCAAAATGGCCCCCGAGGATATGGAGAAAACAACTTTTGTCACACAATGGGGCACTATCTGTTACAAGGTGATGTCGTTCGGGCTTAAGAACGCTGGGGCAACTTATCAACGCGCCATGGTAGCTTTGTTTCATGATATGATACATCATGAGATTGAAGTTTACGTAGACGATATGATAGCTCGGTCACAAACAGAGGAGGAGCACCTTGAACATCTAGAAAGGCTGTTTGCCAGGTTGAAAGAATATAAACTCAGGCTGAATCCAAGTAAGTGCACTTTTGGAGTCAGGTCTGGTAAACTTCTAGGATTCATTGTAAGCAACAAAGGCATTGAAGTCGATCCAGCAAAAGTGAAAGCAATACAAGAGATGCCTGCTCCCCGTACTGAAAAGGAGGTTAGAGGGTTCTTGGGGCGCTTGAACTATATTGCCATATTCATCTCTCATCTGACTTCTACCTGTGAGCCAATTTTCAAACTCTTGAAGAAGGATCAGGTAGTCGAATGGAACGACGATTGCCAAGATGCTTTTGATAAAATCAAGGAGTATTTGCTAGAACCTCCTATTCTGATGCCACCCGTCGAAGGAAGACCATTGATCATGTATCTGACCATCTTGGATAACTCAATGGGGTGTGTTTTGGGCCAGCATGACGAGTCTGGTCGAAAAGAGCATGCTATTTATTACCTTAGCAAAAAGTTTACCGACTGTGAGACTCGCTACTCACTGCTTGAGAAAACTTGCTGCGCTTTGGTATGGGCTGCTCACCGACTAAGGCAGTATATGTTGACTCATACTACCTTGTTGATTTCCAAAATGGATCCTATCAAGTATATCTTCGAAAAGCCTGCTTTATCTGGAAGGATAGCCAGATGGCAAATGATCCTAACTGAGTATGACATCCAGTACACCACTCAAAAAGCTATAAAAGGGAGTGTACTAGTTGACCATCTGGCTCATCAAGCTATCGAAGATTATCAACCCATGAGATTTAACTTCCCAGACGAGGACATCATGAATTTGGACAACATTGAAAGTAACGGACCGTATGACGGACCCGAAAAGGGATCCCGATGGACCCTGTACTTTGATGGTGCTTCAAATGCACTTGGAAACGGTATCGGCGCGGTACTCAGTTCTCCGGAAGGCTGTCACACACCTTTCACGGCCCGACTTTGCTTCAGCTGCACAAACAACATGGCTGAGTATGAAGCTTGCATCTTTGGTCTCAAGGCTGCTATAGACTTGGGGATCAAATCTTTGATCGTATTTGGGGACTCGGCTTTGGTTATCAGTCAAATCAAAGGAGAGTGGGATACCAAGCATCCTAATCTTGTCCCATACAAAGAACATGTCTTGACATTGTTGCCTCATTTCGAGCAAATTACCTTCGAGCATTTCCCGCGAGAAGAGAATCAGCTAGCAGATGCTCTAGCTACAATGTCTTCCATGTTTAAACTCAACTGGGATAACGAGGCTCCCCAAATCACCATCGAGCGAATGGATGAACCTGCGCATTGTCACGAGATTAATACCGAAGAAGTAGTGGAACAACCTTGGTTCCATGAAATCAAAAGGTATCTCCAGACTAGAGATTATCTCGAAGGAGCTTCCGTAAATGACAAGAAGTTCTTAAGGAAATTTGCTGCCAAATTCTTCCTGAGCAACGGCATCCTTTACAAACGAAGCCATGACTGTGTATTACTCTGATGAGTAGACAAAGCTGAAGCAGAGTTGATCATGACTGAGATACACAGCGGCACATTTGGCACTCACTTGAGCGGGCATACAATGGCTAAGAAGATCCTAAGGGCAGGCTATTACTGGTCTACCATGGAAGCTGACTGCCATCAACATTCCCGTACTTGCCACAAATGTCAAGTCTACGCTGACAAAGTTCACATCCCTCCGGTTCCTCTCAACGTTTTGACTGCTCCTTGGCCATTTGCAATGTGGGGCATTGACATGATTGGAGAGATCAAGCCCACAGCTTCCAACGGACATCGCTTCATCCTAGTTGCCATTGACTATTTCACCAAGTGGGTCGAAGCAGCTTCCTTCGCCTCTGTTACTAAAAATGTGGTTGCCCGCTTCATCAAGCAAAATCTCATATGCTGGTATGGTGTTCCAGACAGGATCATCACAGACAACGGTACAAATCTGAATAACACGATGATCACCGCGTTGTGCGAACAGTTCAATATTTATCATCACAATTCATCTCCCTATCGGCCGAAGATAAACGGTGCTGTTGAAGCTGCAAACAAAAACATTAAGAAAATCATTCAGAAAATGACAGTCACTTACAAAGACTGGCACGAGATGTTATCGTTTGCTCTACACGGATACCGTACGACGGCACGTACTTCAACCGGGGAAACCCAATTTTCTTTGGTATATGGCATGGAAGCTGTCCTGCCTATGGAAGTTCAGATTCCTTCTCTAAGGATTATGAAGGACGCAGGTTTGAATGAAGATGATTGGATGCAGACCCGACTTAATCAACTCAATCTGATCGACGAGAAGCGACTCGCTGCTATATGCCATGGTCAGACGTATCAAAAACGGATGATCAAGGCCTTCAATAAGAAAGTCAGACGTCAAGTGTATCAAGTCGGAGATCTCGTAATCAAGCGGATTATCTTGCCGCAAAGTGATCCCAGGGGCAAATGGACTCCTACATATGAAGGACCATTTGTGATCAAGAGCATATTTTCTGGTGGTGCAATGATTCTGACCACCATGGACGGCGACGACCTACCGCATCCTGCCAACATGGACATAGTCAAAAGATACTACGCATAAAATAACCCGACAAGTCGAAAACCCGAAAGGGCGGCTTGGGCAAAAATGGGCATCCCGGTGAACCGAAAACCCGAAAGGGCGGTTCAGGCAAAAATTAGGGATAAAAACAAAAAAAAATCTGTACACCCGGCAAGTTGAAAACCCGAAAGGGCGGCTTGGGCAAAAAGGGGTTTCCCGGTGGATCGAAAACCCGAAAGGGCGGTTCAGGCAAAAGTTAGGGAATTAAAGCGTATGACTATGTCTCGTCGGATCACTTCAAAGACAATCTCTTCATCAACCAGTTCCAGGCTTCTGATCAATCTAGTCATCGACAAACGAAGCATTGAATGGACAGATATTCAGAGTTGTGAAGGCTATAGCGGAATGGAATCCCATGGAATTATTTCACATAGCCATCTTTATTTTGTATAAATCTTTCAATATTCACGACAAAATCCTCTTACTAGGATGATTGTCTCCTTTGTACAAATATACTCATAGAAAGTCAATACAAATACTCTTCCCAAAAATTTGTGTCATTTCCTTCTTCTTTTCTCTTGCACTATTTGTTTTATTTTGAGAAACGTCCAATGTTTTGTTAAATAGGCATATGCATTTGAACATAATAATTTCCTTATGAATCAAGAAAGAGGATTACTGATAGGTTGAAGGTGCAGTTGGATATCTTGATACCCTTTCAAAGGAAACCCACAGGAGATTTGGAATACATACCCCCAGCAAGTCTTGAAGCTTATCCCCAGTAGATTCTGGAAGCTTATCCCCTGCAGAGTACGGACATCTCTCCCGAGCTTTATTCAAAGTTATTCCTCACAAGGGCTTATAACTGGGTTATCCTCAGCTAATTTCCACGAAAGATCGCACTCGGCAAATTTCTTCCTATCCCCAGCAGAGTTCATCGGAGCTCCCCAGCATAACTTATCAATACAATCCCCAGAGGAGTTTATCTTTGTTATCCCAAGCCAGAGAATCCTCCAGAACTCAATTCCCCTCAGAGTTTAAGTTTCAGTATCCCCGACAGAGCTAAAACTTCAAACTATCAATCCCCAGCGGAACCAGACTAGTGAACCTTTTCCCCGCATAAATGCTTCTCACTAGACTGAAGATTCTCAAATCATACTTCCCCAGCATGGGTCTACCAGGTTCTAAAAATCCCCAGTAGACATCATCAGAAATTCTCTTACCCTGCAAGTCACCAAGGAAATTCCAAGTCCCCGCAAGTGGTTCCAAGGCCCCTCAACAGTTGAAGGTCTGGTATTCCCCAAGAAAATCTGAAGACTTTCAGTAGTCAGTTCCTCATTGTATTCTCCAGTGAAGATCTCCTCAAGACAGGAATTCCCCAGAAGATTGGTATACAACCCAAGCTCCTTATTCTCCAGCAACCACCAGGAATTATTCTTCCCGGCAGCAGTCAAGATGCTTTTTTCTTCAGCCATCTCAGATTCATCTATCCTTTGCGAGACAGCTCTCCAGCTTACATGCGCATCCATTTACATTCATATCATATAGCATACATTGTATCATGCATCATGACATTGCATATAACTAACTCTTTGCCTGTGCAGGTAAGATCAGTCGACAGACAAAAATCATTTTCTTCTCAAGACTTCTTAAAACAGTTTATGGATTCTTCCCAACAACGGACGTTAATCTATCAACTTGTTCAGATGCAACTTTTGAAAACAGTTTACGGACGCTTCCCAACAACGGATGCTGCTCTATTGCTTATTCAACTTCAAGATTTCTGAAAACAGTTCACGGGTTCTCCAAGTAACGGATGTTGACCTATCGCTTGTTCAGATTCTTCTCAAGACTTCTGAAAACAGCTTATGGATTCTTCCCAACAACGGATGTTAATCTATCAACTTGTTCAGATGCAACTTTTGAAAACAGTTTACGGACGCTTCCCAACAACGGATGCTGCTCTATTGCTTATTCAACTTCAAGACTTCTGAAAACAGTTCGCGGGTTCTCCAAGTAACGGATGTTGACCTATCACTTGTCCAGTTTCTTCTCAAGACCTCTGAAAACAGTTTATGGATTCTTCCCAACAACGGATGTTAATCTATCGCTTGTTCAGACTCTTCTCAACTTTTGAAAACAGTTTACGGACGCTTCCCAACAACGGATGCTGCTCTATTGCTTATTCAGTTTCAAGACTTCTGAAAACAGTTCACGGGTTCTCCAAGTAACGGATGTTAACCTATCGCTTGTTCAGACTCTTCTCAAACCTCTGAAAACAGTTTACGGATGCCTCCAGATACGGATGTCAATCTATTGCTTATTCAGACCCCAGTTCAAAGATGTTCCTAAACATGGACACCTTTCTGATACTCTTCCAGATGGCATCTTTAAGCCCATCCCCGACAAAGTTTCTGTTACTCTTCCAGATGGCATCGTTAAGCCCATCTCCAAATGGCATCTCTAAGCCCATTCCCGCATCCATTGCTTTGACAAGTGCAAATTTAAGGGCACTCTAGTGTCCAATCTCCTTTTACCCTCGAGTCACGAAAAGCAAACTTGCCAATCTAACTCTTCGGATTCAAGAAGATTGAACAGGGGCAACTGTTGTACCCCAAAATTTTCTCTCTCATTTCTCAATGATTTCTCATCACTAAGCCCTTGGAGCTCAAGATCCAGTTAGGGTTTCATCTGCTCAAGACTTCTCCTTGCACTGTTGACCCAAATTAGGGTTTGTGTTTGCACAAAGATGTTTTGACCAAAAATGCCTAAGATGACTTTCATGCTTCCTATTGGACTCCCAAGTTTATCCATACCAAGTTTCAAGTCTTGATTCCAAATTTTGCCCAGTCAATTGGACAGTTGACCTAGAAATCAACTGTATTAGGGAAAAAAGTCAATTGTGGCCAATTGACAGTCAAATCTCATGAAAATTGTCCCACATCAACATTATGAACTCACATGGACCATTTGATCAAGTTTGGATCACAATTCCACAAGAAATTTGATCAGATCATCAAAAGGGCAAAATGGTCATTTTTAGGGTTTTGACTGCACAAAGGCAATTTTTGACTGTTTGACCTAGCCAAGGGTAAACCAAGCTCACATATGGACTCAAGGACCCAATGTAATTATCTTGACATGCTCAACAAATTCAAAAGATCCCAAATACACAAGATTGACAGTTGAATTTCCCAGTCAATTGATCAATTTTAACTGTATACTGAAAAGTCAAACTTTGACTTTTTGGTCAAAATCAAGAGTCAAGATCCATTTTTCATCAAAACATGCCAAATCATGAAACTTGTTCATCAATAAATCCAAAATTGCAAATTAGGGTTTAAAATGAGATTTTTCATAACTTAGAATTTTTCTAAGTTATGAAAAACCCTAATTTTTTCCTAACTTTGTCCCACTTTCTCACCAAGATTCATTTGGATTCAAGCAAAAGTCAAAACATGAAAATTGTAGCCTATTGCATAATCTACAACGTTGATTCACAAAGTTTTCCCAAAAGAAGCTTGTATCTCAAGTTACAATTTTTGGAACAAGGGTACTAAACCATTCTTAACTTAGAGAAATTTGACCTATTTTAGGCAAGGTTTTTACCTAACTTCAAGACCATTTTTCACATACTTCCACTTGGAATTTCAATTTTCATTTCAAAGATGGATTGTAGTACACATTCCAAGCTTTCCAAAATGTCCAAGAACTCATCAAACAACCTCATGGTTAGGGAGAATCGAATTTGGCAAGTTGGGCAAAAGTCACTTTTGTTCTTGACCAAGACATGTTCATACACATTGCCATTTTCAAGTCAGCTTGGTTTATGCTATATTACAGGCCTCTAATCCCATTTGCACTCAATAATTTAATACAACTCTCATTTCTGCCAAGACCAACTTAAGCAAACTTGTTAAACACATTCTAAACACTAAACCTAAACTGAAACACAAGCCAACCAAGTTCCAAGCATCCTCAAACTCAGAATCACCATAAAACTGCAAAAACAGGGCATAAGCTGCAGTTGGACTTCCATAGTTCATTTCCATCGTGCACCTTGGCCAAAAGCACTTCAAACACTTTCCCTACCATCCATACAAACTGTCCAAAGCATTAGAAGCATACTGTAACACCCCTAACCAACATCACCATTTTCATTTTTCTGATTTGCAGGTGGAGTTCTACAACTCGATTCAGCTAGTTTCAAATCAAAGTAAAACTTGGAATAGCATCCCTGGACATCAAGGAAGCTGTACCAATCATCACCTTGCTCTGAAAGTGCCTCCATCATCAGATACAACTTCAACTGAACAGGTATCTTCTTGAACTTCTAATTCTTAATGTAGGCATTGTTAGCTCTAGGTTTGTGAATAAAAAGTGTTCTACTCATGCCCCTGAATCTGTACATACTTTTACTTTCCATTTATTTTGCCTGAGCTATGAGAATTTAAGGTCTGAATGTTGATAAAAAGTTAGGTTAGGATTTGGGAATGATAAAATTCTCTCTCATTTTTTAGAGTTAGGATGAGTTCTTTACATATTTAGAATCGTGGCTTGATTATTAACATTTCTTATGTTGTAAGTTTGTGCTAAAACTCAAGGAATCAGGATGTTTGAATTCATGAACAAGGCGCGCGTTTTTTTCACAGTTCTGGCCAAAGGTTGAAGACAAAGTCTTCTTGGGCTGGGCCTGAGTTGATTTCTTATTTGCACCCTATTTCTGCTTTGGAACCCCCTTGGCCCATTGTGTCTATTTGAAGGATTTTTTGACTTTTTCTTGTTATGTTTGACTTATTTATTTTTCCTAATAATATTAAAAACATAAAAAATATTTTTTACACCATTTCTATATTTTTTAGGTATTTATTTGTTTATATGGACATTTGTACATAAATAATATATAAATACTATTATTTAGAAAAAACTAGAAAAAATAATGCAAATATATTTTATTTCTGATTGTTATTTCATTTTCTCTTTTGAAAACATTTTATATCAAAAATACTTTTTTTATAAATATTAAATATTATTATTTTGTATATATAATACATATTTAGTAAATAATAAAGATATTTATATATATATTAGTATATTTAGGTAAATAGTACAAAAAAATATATACATTTTTTATTTTATTAATATTTGACATAAAAAATACCTTTTTATGAATATACTTCATTTTTATTTTATTTTATACTTAATTATTAAATATTGTACACAGTAAATAAATAATACCTTTTATTTAATAAAATTAGGGTTTTACCCTAAACATAAAAAACCCAAAAAAAATACTTTTTTTTATTTTTTTTTTTGACATAAAAATACTCTCTTTTTTCATATACATAAAAACATTTTTTTTGCATCTTGCATATTTATTTTATTTCTATTTAATTTGTGCAAATTAATTATCTTGTAAATAAATTCCAAATTGATGTAATAGCTAGGTTTAAATTCCTTGTCAAAACCCCCATTTGAACATTTGTACCCCCCTTCCCATATTATGTTGTAATAGCTTAGGAACTTTAAATTTCGCACTTTAACGCTTTCTAAATATACCATGCTAGAATTAGGGTTTGTATGCAAATAAAAACAACAAAATAGTTTGACCTAATTTCAAGATAATCAAGCATGAAAATGGACAACACATATCACACTTGCACCCTCTAGGGTACTCCACTTGTTGCCTTCAATAATGGGCCATATTGCATGTTAGGTCTCTTTGGGCAAAAACAAAACAAAACAATCAAATGATCATAGTCCCTCGATGACGCTTTCGAAAGTTGCCTAAAAAATGATCAAGTCCCTTAAAGGAAAATTGCCCAAAGATACTTGGCACCATTGCAATTATGGTCTAAATGATGACCCGCGCCCGTCCCTTTCACATCCTAGCACAAGATTGTCCACCAAATGCAATGGTGGAACAAAATTGTTAAAAGGGTTAAAACATAACAAAAACTTTGAGAACTTTAGGGTAGATAGCTCTTAAGTACTTGTCAACTTGCAAAACAAAAACGCTTGCCTATTTTTTAAAACCACACTTCACAAACACTTTCAAAACAAACTTTCAAAAAACCTTGAAACATCTTTTCAAAAAGACAAACACCTTTTGTAAAACATTCGAGTAAAGGATTGTTACAAGGGTAGCCTAGACAAGGCATCTTTTTCAAAACATTTTCAAAACCACGCACAAAGCACCATTTCAAACAATTGAAAATCAAGGCAAGTTGAGCTAAGCAAGTACTTAAGAGCCCATGGATAACCATGGATAGAAAGGGTGCTAATACCTTCCCCTTCTATAATCTACTCCCCGAACCCAAGAAAAAATCTCAAAGGTTTTTGCTGTGCTTTTTAAACCTTTCCTTTAGGATAAAATAAAAAGTCGGTGGCGACTCTTGCTCAACCGAAACATTTGCGAATACAAACGCAAAAACCCTAGTCAGTTCTCCCACCGTATCACAGAACGGTATCCAAAAGGCCTTCATTTTTTGCTCAGAGTGCTGTGACACGCCGAAAATCCTGAATGCTGAATATTATTTCATCTGGGTCGAAACTTCGAAAATTCATAACTCGGTCAATTTTTATCGGATCGGGCCCATCGTTTTACACAAGGTCACTGACTCAGAGTTCTACAACTTTTATTCAAAAGTCGAGACCGGGTTATGCTCCGATCAATACTAGTTTTTTATTGAAGAACGTGTCAGAGTTGACACTGAAGCCCCAAAAAAGTTTGTCTGAGCCAAAATTTCAAAAATTCATAACTAATTCACCGTTTATCTGATTGAGCCTATTTTTGGACAGGAGTTAGTTCTCGATGTCGGCTACATTTTGTTTTCATATTTTAACATCAAAAATTACACTTAAGCCCCTGCGATTTAGCCTGAAACGTGATGAACTCAAGTGAATGAAAATCTGCACTATTGCTTATGGTTATTGGAGACCCAATTGCACATTCAAAACCCATTTTTTCTCTAATTTCCATTATATAATATCATTCTTTTCACACAAACAAGAGGAGGGAAAAAAACCTTTGCCGCAACCCTGTCAAAATATCAAATTCTTTCAAGAACCCTAAAACCTTGAAATCCTTATTACAAACCCCCATCTCACTACAAACAAGCAAAGGGTAAGGCTGGTTTGATCTCCATGATCAAAAGGGTGTAGAAGCATTCATACATACCATACCGGTTTTAACATTACAAAATTTCATATATTTTCTTTATTTGTATTTCATGATATAGTAATTTATTTAATGTGTTCATGAGATTCAACACTGCAGATTTAGACAGGATTCCATGCAGGATTATTACAAAATGCTGAGGGAAAAACAGAACAACCAATGCATGGCTCATGGCAAGGCAGGCATCCTGAGGAGGCTAAGGTCGTGGGTTCAACAACCACCCCTATTGGTTTTGATTTTCTTCCTTTCTATTTATCCTTTTACCTATTTTCATTCTTTCTGTTTAAAACATTTTTTTTCATAAAACTTAACATTTTTCACAAACCTTTGATTTTTCATAATAAACTCGAATAATTAATTTTAAGGTTTTTTAATCTAATTTTAAGTTTTAAATTAATTTTTGGTTCAACACCCACCCCTGGAAACAGGTATAATTTTGCTTATTTTTAACCCTGTGTACCTCATTTCTTTCTCTTTAATATCTTCCTTAAAACCCTAAATTCATATAAACTCTAATTTTATTTAACTCAAAAACCCTATTAATTGGCAAACTTAACCTTTTTTACAAACCCTAATTAATTTAGATTTTAAATTTTTTTATCATTATTAACTATTTTTTTATTAACTCTTTAATTTGATTAATTAACCATATTTTTAACAAATTAGGATTAGGTTTTTGTTTTAGTAAGTAACTGAATTTTTGGCTTTTTTTCATTTATTAATAAATTAAGTTAATTAACTTTTTTTTATTAAAATTAGTTAGAATTAGGTTTTTTTAATTAACTTAAAACTATTTTCTATAAAAAACACCAAAAACATTAACTTAGAATTTTAGGTTTTAATTTTTCCTTAATTTCTTTTTATTTATTCTTTTACATTTTAATTTCTAGGAAAATTGTATAGGTCGCATTATCACTGTAATAGCGTAACTTTATTTTTCCATTTTTTTTTCTAATTATGTAATTGCTTCCGGGATGTAATAGTTTTATGATTTCTTTTCTGCACTCTTCACTATTATGTAACTGCCCCAAAGCTCTGTAATAGCCTAGGTTTACATTTTCGCCTTTACCTTCTGCTATTATATTTTATGCAATGCTTAGACTAATAGGATTGTATGGAAAGATAAACATGAACGATAGAAAATCCTAATTTCAAGATAAATAACCGAATTGAATCACTTTTGCACACTTGCACCCCTAGGGTATTACCTCACTTTCTTCGGAAATAATGGTCGTGTCCCTCGAACGTAGGGATATCTTAGTAAAAGACCCTCAATCTAAAATTCATCATAAAGATCATAGTCCCTTAACGTCCCTCGAGTTGCCTACGAGAAATGATCTTGTCCCTCGATGTTGCCTACGAATATATGATGACAGTCCCTTCGAAATGCTAAGGTATCCTTACATGTTGCCTACAATGACCATTACGTCCCTTTAGATAGTCCCTTAAACATCCAACGACTAGGGTTACCTACTCACTAATAGTAGGATAACACGGTCTAAAGTATAGGAGGAAAAGAACGCATTTTTTGGGTAGGTAGATAACTGTTAGGTGCTTGCTCAAAACAATAAACTTTTTTCACACAAACACTTTCCAAACAAAGTTTTCAAAAACAACTTCATAACACTCTTGAGGACAGAAACAAGGGTTAAAACGAAGTAAAACAAAACTTTTTCAAAACAAAGCACACACAAGCAGTTTTCAAAATGAGCAAGTACCTAAGAGCCCGTGGAAAACCATGGATAGAAAGGGTGCTAACACCTTCCCTTTCTATAATCTACCCCCCGTACTCAGAAACATCTCGAAAAAGGTTTTTTCTGTTCTTTTTCCTTTTCCTGATTGGATAAAATAAAATTCAGTGGCGACTCTTGCTTACCGCGACATTTTGCAAACAAAAAAACGCAAAACGCAAACCAGTATTAAACAGTCGGTTATGCCACCGTATCACAAATTGCTTTTTGTATTATGATACCAACTTGTTACCCATTCTTTTGCCTAGGCAGAGATTGGAGGGAGGATAATGATATTAAAATGCAAAATTTCTGGTCATATGCTTTTGGATAAAACCGTGTTGACGATGTACATGCATTATTTTAAATTCCCAAACACCGGAGATATAAGGGAGTGAAATCCTCGTTAACCCCTTTGAGCCTTGAAGTAGGAGCTTCTTTTTCTATTCCGAAAAAACCCTCATTTTTAACCAAGGGTAGGGTAGTGTTCAGTAAATGTGGTTAAGCGTTCAAAACTCATCAAGAGTGCACATCTAAGGATACAACAATGGTTATCCTTCAAGAGGTTGAGGAAATACAAAACCGAAATGTTTAATATTCTCATATCATTAGTGTGCATCAAAAGAGGATGATATCCCAATGGGAATCTCTCGCACATCAGGAAAATAATAGATGATGATAAAACAATGGTTATCCTTCATCGACCCAGAAGTAGGGCAATCACAATTCTTCCAACAAGTCACAAATGACTTGAAGTCACGCGACATGTTCAAAAGGAAAGAAAAATTATATGTATAAAAATTGATGAAAAAGAAAGAGACAAAAAGCCCCACTAAGTCGGAACTTGAAAAAACAAGTCGCTTAGGCAAAAGTCAGGGCATCCCGCTGGACTTCAGAGTCAAATTCAAAAGGAATTTGTCCAGGAAAAAGTTAGGGAAAGCAATGAATAAATGGAAAGCCTGAAAGTCAAGAAATGATTACAACATAAAATCCTCAACAAAGAACAAAATCATGTGACAAGAAACCCGAAGGAAGCAAAAGTGAGTGATTGTTGCGTCCAAAGAATATAAGTAGTTCCTCAACCATCATAAATTCCTCTTGGGAGAAGAGTGCTCATTTTGGTTTAACTAAACTTAGGACTGGAGAACATCATGAAGGGGGTGGGCACCAAATATTTTGAGCCTTAAATATTTTTTCTCTAAAACCGTGAACCAGGCCATGTTACAACCCTCAAAAGTCCTAATTGAAACAGGGTTTATTTCGAAAGCATACTCCAATGAGATAGTGTTTCCTGACTCCCATTAGCTTTGCTAAATTATTGTGATTGGTATCATATGCTTTTCTTATCTTTTATACAAAAAAAATTAATGTCGCATCCTGGCTAGTGATTAGTTCATAAGTTTTGCGACATCTTTTCAAATAAAATCTTCAAGACTTACATAATTGTTGCATTAGAATTTTCATTCTTAGAATAAACAGTTTCTACTTGTAAAACAATTGCTTGATATCATGGAAGTTTACATTTGATTATCAGCAAAGGGCATGTCGCTGAGAAGAAGTTGTTAAGCAAAAAGGATGCAACATTCAGCCAATCTAGGGCAATTACGTCGAGATTCGACAAATCTCTAGAAGCCCGTTGATCAGGCAGATTATCTTAAATTCAGCCAATCTAAGGAAATTACGTCGAGATTCAACAAATCTCTAGAAGCCTTTTGGTCAGGAAGATTATCTTAAAAGAATGTAGCCAAGGGCAAGTTGTGAAAATCACCTTGATCAGCACAGTAAACTTGGGACACCGGATTTGTTTCCAAGGGCATCTCCATATTTTGTCAAGATAGTGTTATGTCTTCCCCAAGTCAAGAATCTTCCTCGAGCAGGATTGTTTCTCATGATCTGCTTTGTAGATGTGTGCCTGGCTTCCTCTACAGTTGTTGATCAGTTAGTGAGTTTCCTCCAGGTTGTGGTGTGGTGATTGGGTTTGTAATCCCATTTTTCCCAGTCAAGTCTTGGTTCATATTTTCTCCAAGATGTTATATAGTGTTAGGTTTGTGTGGTTTGATACCTCTATCTCATATTCACCAGTGATATCTTATTGCAGACTTCTCCAGCCGAGTGTGATTCTTTCCCTAGCCAGGTAGTAATCAAATAGAGGTTTAAAAAAGCTATGAAGCCTTTGCTCATTTGACGAAATTCTTTCTCCCTTTGTATATTTAGAATTGATATGGAATCTCTTGTAGAGCATTGCTCCCTCCAGTTATGACATTATTGTTCTCATGTTCTCCCCAGGCAACTAGACAAGGGTATTATCTTTTCTAAGAAGTGTTGAAATTGTTGTCAACTTTTTGGGTTTTCTCTCACCAAGTGTTGAGTCTGATTTAAAATCCCCATAATTTTGACTTCTTTTTGTGATGTTAATTTCTTGATTCCCCAAAAAGATATCATGGGGTCACTCTTGCTAATATGTGCATGATTATCTTTTGTTTATTTCCTCAGGTAGTTGGAGTTCATACCAATTGATATATGGAGCGATGTTGGTCCTATAATCCCATATTTCCCCTGTCAAATCTTGGTTCATTTGTTTTTCTCCAAGTTGATTATTTTTATTTAAGGTTGCATGGTCTGAAACCTCTTTCCCAGATTCCCCAGTAAGGTCTTCGCGCATATGACGAAAGTCCCTTCTTCCTTTGTATGCTGAGGTGGAATCATTTGCAACATATCTCCCTTTTCAGTAATGACATTATTATTGTTGTTTGTTTCCCGGGAAACTAGACAAGGGAAATATCTTTTATAAGAAGTGTTGAAACAGTTGTCAACTTTTTGGATTTTCTCCCGCCAAGCGCTGGGTTTGATTTAAAATCCCCATAATTTTGATTTCTTGTAGTATTGTTTGACTTCCTAAATCTCCAAGTAAAGCTGAGATAATGTCTCTCTCTAAAATTGGTTATCCCCGTGTGGTTTTATAATTTCTCCCCAGGGAAGTTTGTGTAATCATCACTCTTGGTATTGAAAAATGTATTTTGGGCTCCCTTCGACGATTTGGTATTGTCCTCCCCAATAAAGTCAGCACGAGATCCCCAATTGATATCTCAACGATATGGTATTTCCTCCCCAATGAAGTCAGCACGGGACCCCCAGCTGATATCTCGACGACATGATTTTCATCTGCCCTAATGAAGTTAGTATTATTCTCTCCAGTGGAAATCTAGATATTAAAACTTTATGTTCCCCATTAAAGTCTGTGTAATGTTCCCCGGTGAAGCCTGGAGGAGGGTGATATATCCATGTATTTGTACTGGTTTATTGCTATCAGATTATGCTTTGATTATTTTCAAATTATGTTTCTTCCCAATGGAGTTAAGCCATGAAATAGGAATTTGTTTCCTCAGTTGATGCTTACTTTCTTATGAAATTTTCATCCTGGATGTGATTTAGCCAAGTGTTGACTTTACCCAAGCTGGTTTTGTCTGGTTATTCCCAGTGTTGTACGTCTGCTTTGTTAGCGTATACATGATAAAATTCATACATATGTCGTGCGTAGCTGAATTTAAAATTCATTGCTCATTTGTATTCATTGGTGTGTTTGTTGGCATACTACCCTATTTTGCAGAGTCATGTTACCCTCTCTCCAATAGAGTGTCAACCTTAAGCAGAAAGTGTATACTCTTTCAATTTCCCCACTGAGTTATTCCCCGTGGAAGAATTTTGTTTTAGCCTTTCTATTCAGCTCATTATTTGGTTAGATTCATTTTTCCCTTTTGAGTTTATTTCTCACCAGGTGCTATCTTGGTTGACTGTTTCACTCTAGTTTATTTCTAGTTTGAATCAGTGGTCTCCGGAACCATTATTATTATGATTCCTATGGGATGTAAGCCCGAGTTTGAGAATGTGCATTTATTTTGCACAAGAAGACTTTATCTCCTCGGCAAGAATATATCAGTATTTCCCCAGAGAAGCCAAGATTCATTTCCCAGTACCATTGTTGCACTTCCTTCTCATAGCAACAAGTGGCAGGTCTCTTTATTTGAGAAATATGGTCTTCCCTAGTAAGTCTGTTAATCCCCAGAGAAGATTCATACTTTTTACTCCAATGGATGGTAGTCTCGTCATTATGGGAGATAGTTTGTTATTGAGATTTTGTTACTCCAATTGATGGTAGTCTCGTCATTATGGGAGATAGTTTGTTGTTGAGATTTTGTTAATCCAATGGATGGTAGTCTCGTCATTATGGGAGATAGTTCGTTGTTGAGATTTGTTACTCCAATAGGTGGTAGTTTCGTCATTATGGGAGATAATTCGTTGTTGAAATTTTGTTACTCCAATGGATGGTAGTCTCGTCATTATGGGAGATAGTTCGTTGTTGAGATTTGTTACTTCAATAGATGGTAGTCTCATCATTATGGGAGATAGTTCGTTGTTGAGATTTGTTACTCCGATGGATGGTAGTCTCGTCATTATGGGAGATAGTTTGTTGTTGAGATTTGTTACTCCGATGGATGGTAGTCTTGTAATTATGGGAGATAGTACATTGTTGAGATTTGTTACTCCGGTGGATGGTAGTCTCGTTATTATGGAAGATAATTCATTGTTGAGATTTGTTACTCCTATGAATGGTAGTCTCGTCATTATGGGAGATAGTTGGTTGTCGAGATTTGTTACTCCGATGAATGGTAGTCTCGTCATTGTGGGAGATAGTTTGTTGTTGATATTTGTTACTCATATGAATGGTAGTCTTGTCATTATGGGAGATAGTTCGTTGTTGAGATTTATACTCTGATGAATGGTAGTCTCGTCATTATGGGAGATAGTTTGTTGTTGAGATTTGTTACTCCGATGAATGGTAATCTCGTTATTATGGGAGATAGTTTGTTGTTGAGATTTTGTTACTCCAATGGATGGTAGTTGCGTCATTATGGGAGATAGTTCATTGTTGAGATTTTTGTTACTCCGATGAATGGTAGTCTCGTCATTATGGGAGATAGTTCGTTGTTGAGATTTTGTTACACTGATGAATGGTAGTCTCGTCATTATGGGAGATAGTTCATTGTTGAGATTTGTTACTCCGATGAATGGTAGTCTCGTCATTATGGTAGATAGTTTGTCATTGAGACTCACTTTGCTCTGAAGAATTCGTATGTTTCCAGTTATAAGTACTAATGCTAATCACTTGTTACCACCACTAATATTGGTATTTATCGGTATTATCTTACCATTTCCATTCAGTAAAAGTTGATGCTACTTTTTTTTGCTATCTTCTCTATGAGTGGACAGTTTGTAGTTCGTTGTCAAATTACTCCAATGGATGGTATGTCTTTTCAATTTGATAGAGACAGTTCGTTGTGAGATCATTCCAAGTGGCAGTCTCTTTATTTGAGACAACTTATATATTACCCTTTCTAGGTGAAACATATTGGTTAAAGAATAAACTGAGACCAGTTCGTGGCTTATGGCCAGGATCGAGGGGAGGCTTATCTGATTCTCCATCAATTGGCATTTCTTCTAAAATGTTTCGCAGAGGAGTTTGTTGTAAAATCTATGCAAGTAGAAGTCTCTTTGTTAGAGCAGCTTGTGATTTACCCTTTCCAGGCGAGATGCCTTGGTTAAAGAAGAAGTTGAGACTCATTCTAGGTGGAACACCAGATTTTGGAAAACGTGTTATTATCCATACAGATCCTACCTTCAGAGGAAGTTGGTAGTTCACAATCAATAAAAGTTGGTGTATCCTTTGATCTTCTACCTTCAACCATTGAGTTGGTAGTTATCGTCATCTGTGAGTCGGTATCTCTTACTTTTTTACCTATAACCATTGAGTTGGTAGTTATCGCCACTTGTGAGTCAGTATCTTTTTTATTCTCTACCTTCAACCATTGAGTTGGTAGTTTACCGTCATTTGTGAGTCGGTATCTCTTACTTTTCTACCTTCAACCATTGAGTTGGTAGTTACCGTCATCTGTGATTCGGTATCTTGTTGATTTTCTACCTTCAACCATCGAGTTGATAGTTTACCATCATCTGTCAGTCGGTATCTCTTACTTTCCTACCTTTAACCATTGAGTTGGTAGTTTACTGTCATCTGTGAGTCGGTATCTTATTACTTTTATACCTTCATCCATTGAGTTGGTATTTTACTATCCCCTGTTGATTTGGTATTATTCTGTTTTTTCTACCTTCATCTATCGAGTTGGTAGTTCACAGTTATATGTCTATCATTGTCATCCATTACTTTTTCCTCATTATTTGAGTTGATGATGCCTTATCTCCTCCTCGGGCTTTACCCCAGTTGAGTTGAGTCTTTTGTTCCCAAATGATTTATTTTCCTAGTCAAAATTTCTTTTGATCCTTTGTTTTATTTTCTGCTTCCCCAATGGTGTTCTATGTCACCTTTGGAGTTGTTTGTTTGCATGCGCAATCATAAGTATTACATGTCATCTTAGGGCCAAAAATAGGGCTTGTTTTATATTTAATATTTTCAATCGTGTCGACAAAGATTTTAACCTTCCTATCTCCGGATAGAAGACACTTAAATAAGGGCAGCTGTTGCACCCCAATTTTTGCCCCTAAGATCCTCCATCATCTCATACTATCCCAGTGCAACAAGATCATGCATTAGGGTTTGGTTATCATTTCTACTATTTATTATCTTTAAGTTTGTCCCTGAGGGATCACTGAGCACCCTGATTTTGCGTATTATGTATATGTATTTTATATTTTGTTGATCACTAACCAAAATCCAAAAATATATGTTGTTTATTTTGTTTCTTGTAAGACAGGGTTGCGATCAAGAATTTCAGGTGAAGGTTATCCGATTAGGGTTGTGGTTTGTTCAAGCCGACGATGGTCCCCAAAAGCCTATGTTTAAGAGTGGTGATCTATAATCTTAGGTCAAGCTATTCTCAAGCTTCATTCAGCATGGTTAAGGAGGGTTTGGTAGCTTAATTCTCAAGATTATTTGAGATAGGTTCATGTGTTTATTTCCATGCCTTCTTCGACGAGTACTCCCAAGTTCTGACAAGTGTGAGCATGATTTTATCAAGACCTCGTCATCTCAAGTTAATATGTGATTAAGAGTGCCTCAGGTTGTTGTAGAAAGACAAAATCTGCAGTTAATTCAAAGTTATTGACTAAAAGTCAACATTTGCAAGATTGAGTTCAAATTATTATAACTTCTTCATTGTTTAGTATTTTTGAGTGATTCTTCGAGCGTATGAATCTCCTTGACATCATCTCCAATTTCCCTTTTCAAGTCAAGAGCTAATTATGTGTAGAAGGCCATCAAGAGTTTGAGTATATTAGAGGTCGTTTTGTGACCTTGACCTATTTTAAGTGATTTTGTCCAACTTCTGAGGATCATAACTCTTTCAATTTTCATCATTTCAAGATGATTCTTTTTTCAACATATCACAAATGGCGTTGTCTACAATTTTAATTTAAGGGCCGAAGTCAAATTGTGCTTAGAAATTTGTGGATTCTATTGGAACATTATAGGTCATTTTACCTCTAATTTCGATTCACGCCATGAGTTTTTAAGGCAATGGACTTTTGTGTGAAGTTCCACTGGTCAATAATTGGATTGAAAAATAGTGAGCTATGGTATGAGATTTTTAGTTTAAGAATTCATGGATTCAAATTAATTCAAAAATTCTATTCAAAAGGTGGAAAGAATGTCTTATTTTCATGTGTTCGGAAATTATAAACCAAAGGTTTATTCAAATGGCATTCAACTTTATTCCATAGCTCAAGTTCATCTCAAGGCAAATTCATCTCAAGTT
Organism: Vicia faba; assembly: GCA_948472305.1. Taxonomy (NCBI): domain Eukaryota; kingdom Viridiplantae; phylum Streptophyta; class Magnoliopsida; order Fabales; family Fabaceae; genus Vicia; species Vicia faba. Next base: position 1,350,495,842 of record OX451741.1, read on the forward strand.
AGGAGCTTTCTTTTGATTCTTCGAGTCGTATTCATTATTAAATCTCAATGACTTATAAAGCTTCATTTCTTCGAAAGTTTCAAGAAGAAAGTCACATGGTTTTCAAATAGATCTTTAAATCTAAATTTTAAAGTTTTTCATCATGGGAATTCAAATCCAATATTTGTCAAAATTCCCAAATTTGAAAGGCTTGCTCAAATGATGCTCAAGATATTTCTAGGGTTTCAATTCATATGATTCATTTTCTTATTCGAAAATCAAGAAAATTTCCAATGGAATTGCAAAATTTATTACAAGTCATTACCTCTTTTGTTCTTAATTCAAAGCACAAGTTGCAATATCCATTATCATTCAAGCTTAAAAGTTCTACATGTGAATCAAATTCATCCTAGATTAACTCTACAAAGAATGCAAATTACATGAGAATTCAAATTCTTGATTTCTTCTAAAAGCTTCTTGAATACATTTCTTTTGAAGCTCCAAGAACTCTTGACGGAGTTATTTCCTCTTCTTCTTGTATTTCCATCCTCACATTTATTACCATCACATGAAAAAGAAAAGAAAGAAACATGGTTAGTAACAGAATCAAAACATGATCAAGAAGAAACTTTCAAATAAGTTTTTACAATCTCATCATTAGGGTTTTTGCAAGGAATCAGAAAGTTAGGGGGGTGCATCCAATCATGTTCAAGTCCAACAATGGGCCTCATACTTTTTTTTGTAACATAATCAGAATTTCAATACTAAATCATAGGCCCACAAATCCTATTACAAATCACAAAAAACATTTGTTTTTGGTTCACAAAGCGAGGTACAAAGAGTAAAGAAGTACAACACAGTACAAAAAATCCCAGCTCAGCCCAAAGCAGTACATCAGAAAATTATAACAAAATGGAAACAAGTCTGAAGCATATCAGAAAGTACAAACGTATCAGAGCCCAAAAGATCCACAAACAATGGAAAAAAACCTGCCCCAAACTTGCAACGTACAAATTCAGGCCCAACATCAAACCATTGAGTAAAAACAGCAAGTGAGGAATCATATTCCAAAACATGTTCACATCTCATAATTTTAACAGAGCAGAAAATCAGAAGCCCAACAGAGAATTTCAGTCAAGGCCTGTTATCAGTACAACCAAAACCCAAATTCCTTAGTAGTATATGAACATTCAATTAACACAAATTTCAGAGGGACTGTTCACAAAAATATCAGAAACAACTTGCTACACAAACACAAAAAACCAATCATCACCTTCTATCAAAAAATAAAGCAAGAAGATCATCACAGATTCATTCATAGAGCTATCAAGCCAAAAAAACCAGAGGAGCTATCAAGCCAAACCCTAGTCGAATATCATCATTTCCTCATCACAAACCCTTCAGAAAAAAGCCATCATCATCATTCTCACAACAACACAAATACCAAACCCTAACTGAATATCATCATTTCCCCATCATAAAACCTTCAGAAAATAAAAGAAATCAAAAGTTCCAAAGGAAACGAAAGAGAAGAAGAGAGAATCAGAGCGATCTCACCCGAAAGAGGTCAGAAATTGCAAATCTGAGCACTAGGGTTTCCGACACCCCCTCCAAGATCTAGGCAAAATCGTTCAATTCCTGCAAAATCGAGTTCCAAATTAGAGAAGAGGAGAGAAATGTGATTCAAAAGATGTAAAAAAAAATTGAGATTGAAGCATCTCCACCGTGTGACCGTCGTCGCTGCCGCCGCGGGCGATTTCCGGCGAGTGCTCCAGCAAGCTTCATCACGTAAAGGACGAGAGAACAAGAACTGAAATAAGGGATGTTAATCTCTATTTCTTTTTTATGTTTTAATTTTTGATTAACATTGTTTATTATTGACTAAATTTTTTTAACATTACTAATCTGGCAGTGACAAGTGTCATCGCCCTTGTGGCTTTTTTTTTAATTTAGCGCAGGTATTCTCATCATAGCAAATATGCGCATCCCTTCATCATCCTCATATATCTACAAATCAAGATCCAACGTCTCAGGAGGATGTGGCTCACGGTGGACTCCCTGGATCTGTTCACACTGGATCAACGTAGCCTCCTTGTTGGGCCTCTTGCTTCTAGCACCCCCTTCAAATTGCTGATTCCAGGCCCATTCACTGTTTTTCTTTATTCTTTATATTTTCTTTTGTATTGTTTTGTTAAATAATTTTATATATCAAATAAAAAAATAAAAAATATATATTTTATTATCTTGAGTAAATGATTAAATAGAAAAATTATTATTTTAAAATTATTAATTATTTTGGTTAATTATTTTATTAAATAAAATGATTTAGTTTAATTAAGTTATTTAATTAATTTTAGTCGGGTTGTATATTATCGATTCGTTATATTCCTTCCCTCTTCATCTTATCCCCCTCTCTTTTGTGCTACATGTTGTTAGAGGATGATCTACATATCATCACTCCAAATATATGGCACATAGATTTCTATTAACCGGCCTCAAAATAGGTGCGACTTCTACATATGTCCACTTACGATTGCTTAACATAGCGCTAAATTTTGTCCCAATTAGAGATATGAACATTTGTGGCCCAAACCTATGTTTGCAAGCCCAATTATGTTTAATTTGAAACCTTTGATCTAATAACCTTGAGATTCATTGTTAGGAGACTTTGGTCTTATCAATCCTCTAATGAATCATCATAAATTTTGGACTAAGCGAATCATTTAAACATCATTGATCATTTGTTGTTGTCTTGTGATTTTGAAATGAATGATATACTTGATAAAAAGAAAATGAAACTTTTTGTTGAGACGATTTGATTTTATCAATCTTCTAATGAGTTTTCAAATGCGAGATTCAAGATGGTCATTCAACTAATCTCTAATTTCTAACCCATTAACAATTGACTTTTATTTTTATGCTTTTACTTTACGCCTTTACTTTTACAAACCATTTATTTTAGCATTTACATTTCATGTTATTTTCTTCTTTGCTCACTTGAGAATTTCTTTTTATGTCATTTTTATTTTGCTCACTTGAGCTTTTCATTTTCTTTTTGAAGATACCTAATAACTAACTTGAACAATAAAAAACTTAAAGGTTACTTTGGACTATTTGGTTACTAGCCTTGACATTTTGGAGTTATGGACTTCTTGGACTTAGGAGTAGAGACCTTGACCTACCTTGTGACTTCTATTGCTATTTTGTATGAAGTTCTTAGGGTTTACCCTGAGACATTGGATTGTTTGCTTTCTTTGTGTGCAGGTTATTCTAATTATGCGTTTTATCGGGAATTCATCTGTATACAGTTGTTACTCTACCCAATTTTTGTGAAGACTTAATGCATCTGAAGTTTGGTATTATTAAGAGGTTCATTATCTTTGCTTGTTTGGTTTCAATCCAAAGCATGGGAATTCTACATTGACTCATTGTGTCAAGTTTTAGCTTCTTGTTAGTTAGATGGTTATTTTTCCTATTTTTTACCTTATGCTCTAGGGTAGTCCCTTCATATCCTCCCATCTTCTTTAATTTCAAAAATATTCTCCCTCCTTTTCAAAACTATTCTTGTTTTCTAAAATTTGAATCACTTTCATAATAAACTTGGACTTAGGTCCATGCATTTTCAAAAAAAAATTCTTTAATCAAATTTTAAACAACTTAACAATACTTTAACATTTTTTGTGAGAAGACTAAAAGTCAATCAATCTCATTCAAACTATTTTTTCCACTTTGCCTTTTTACTTTAAAATGTTTCTCAAAAGATTAGACTTTTGTCAATCCTTGTAGTGATGCGAGCTACTATACTTCTATGATATGTAGTGAAGTGAGACATTTTCCACTTGGGTGTTGAGCGAGGCTTTGTTGATTTTAAAATCTAAGCCATATCCTCCACTCTGAGATGATGCAAATTCTCCTTTCTCATAATCGTGGGTAGTAAGAATGTTCTTCCACTCGGATAACCAAAATTTATTTTTTGTATACAACACTTATAACCAAAATACACAAATTTTCAAAGAGGTTTTGGCGGAGTACCGTAGATGTTTAGTACCTTCCCTTTGCATAACCAACCCCCGAACATAGATTCTCTCTCCCTTTTTTGGGTTATTCAATCTTTTCCCATTCATTTGGAAACAATAAAGCACGGTGGCGATTTTTATTTGATTTGTATGAGTTAAGTTAATCCAATGGCTTAGCCTCAACTTTTCTACTGCTACATGTACTTCGAGGAAATCACTTTTGAGCATATTCCACGAGAAGATAATCAGTTGGAAGACGCATTATCTACCATGTCATCTATGTTCAAAGTCAGATGGGACAGTGAACCTCCTCAAATTACCATTGAGAGACTAGACAAACCGGCACATTACTATGAAGTTGATACTGATGGTGTAGAGGAAAAACCTTGGTACCACGAAGTGAAAAGATACCTCGAGGATCAAGAGTACCCCGAGGGGGCATCTATAAATGACAAGAAATTTCTAAAGAGGTTCTCTTCCAAGTTCTTTCTGATAAATGGAATTTTGTATAAGCGCAATCATGCCTCAACTTTGCTTCATTGTGTAAACAAGAAGGAAACAAAGAAGATTATGGAAGATATGCACGAATGTATCTTTGGTACTCACTCCAATGGGCACATGATGGCTAAGAAAATTCTAAGAGCAAGTTATTATTGGTAGACCATGGAAACTAATTGCCATCATTATTCTAGAATTTTCCACAAATGCCAGATTTATGCTGACAAATACATGTGCCTTCGGTTCCTCTGAATGTCTTGACTGCTCCTTGGCCGTTTGCAATATGAAGCATTGATATGATTGGAGAGATTAAGCCTACGGCTTCTAATGTGCATTATTTCATCCTAGTCTCTATTGATTACTTCACGAAGTGGGTTGAAGCAGCCTCGTTCACCTCTCTTACCAAGAAGGTTATGGCTCGGTTCATTAAGTACAACCTTATCTTTCGGTATGGCATCCCCGAAAGGATTATCACAGACAATGATACTAATCTCAACAATACTATGATCGCGGAACTTTATATGTAGTTCAATATGAAGCATCATAATTCTTCTCCGTATCGACCGAAGATGAATGGCGCAGTGGAAGTCGCCAACAAGAACATCAAGAAGATCTTGCAAAAGATGACGGTGACATATAAAGATTGGCATGAGATGCTTCCATTTTCTCTTCATGGCTATTGCACTTCAGTACGTACATAAACTAGGGCAACCCCGTTCTCTCTAGTCTACGGTATAGAAGTTGTCTTACCTGTCGAAGTCCAGATTACTTCCTTAAGGATCATGAAAGATGTAGGTTTAGACGAAGACGAGTGGATTTAGACTAGGTTAGACCAGAAAAACTTAATCGACGAGAAAAGGCTTGTGGCTGTCAGCCATGGTTAGATATACCAGAAGCACATGATCAAAGCCTTTAACATGAAGGTCAAACATCAGGTATATCAGGCTGGAAATTTGGTAATAAAGCACATTATCCTACCACAAGGTGATCCCAGGGGAAAATGGACTCCCACATATGAAGGGCCATTTGTGATTAAGAGGATATTTTCTGGCGGTTCTATGATACTTACCACCATGAACAGTGAAGATTTTCCGCCCCCTATAAACGCGGACATAGTCAAAAGATATTACGCATAAAAGAGACCCGCTAGGTTGACTGGCCTAGGAAAAAATAAGGGCATCCCGGCGAACCAAAAGGGTTCAGGAAAAAATTAGGGATATATATATATATAAAGATTGTACACCCGGCAAGTCAAAAACCTGAAAAGGCGGTTTGGGAAAAAAAGGGTATCCCGGTAGACTAAAAACCCGAAAGGGCGGTCCAGGAAAAAGTTAGGGATTAAAGTGTACGACTATGTCTCGTTGGATCATCTACTTACATCAAGCTTTATTTTCAACAACAAGTTCAAATGGTACAGATCAATTCAGTCAACTTCTTCCAACAGTGAGGGATGGGATGCTTGAAGACATAGGGGAAATAGAAGAGTTGAAACTCGACGGGATCGTTTCCACATGGTTGTTTTCATTTGTACTTTTTCATTTTACGACGATTTCCTCTTACTAGGATTTCTGTATCTTTGTACGAGACTTCCTTTTTATAGGAAAATTCTCAATGCAAATATAATTCAAAATTCAATTTTTTTTAATTTCTCTATTTTGTTTGCAAAAATGTCCAATGACTAAAATGAGTGAACATATGTATATGAATATGATTACTATTAACAAATATATGCATAAAAACAGGGTTAGCATTTACTAAAGACTCTAGGAATTGGGATAGCATTCAAGTCGTCCACAAATCCCCACAGAGAAATCCCCACAGAGCTACCTTTACAAGCTCATCCTCGACATAGATATATTCCCCAGTGAGTCTAATATGCCTTCAGACAAAAATTGGGGCATCTTTCAGCAGTTTACATGATCATCTCCTCCAGTACATCCCCTAGCAGATAAGGAAGTTTGATCATTTCCCCATCATACAATATAAACTTCCTCCGCACAGCCTATGGAATTCCAATTTCCATCAGAAGTTACTCCATCAGCATAGTTTACGAGTATTTAATTCTCCAGTGGAGTTTATTTCTCCAACACTGTAAAATCCCTGGTAGAATTCTCTCTTCCAGCAAGGTTTATTTCCCCAGCAGGTTTTATTTCCTCCACAGGGTTTATTTCACCAACAGGGCTTATTTCCCAAACAGAGGTTAGTTCTCTGATTATTGCAGTTCCCTGACAGGATTCTCATTCCAGAGCCAGATGTCATTCAACTTTGTCCTCACCATAAGAGTTGACATCCATACATCAGAGGATTATCCGTCTCTTTCATCCCCCAGTTGGGTACATAAGAATCCAACGATGAACAACCAATGTTCCTGGAATTCTTCTATCCCCAAGCTGAAGTCAAACATCCTCAACAGAGTATCCTCAAACAGAAAGTGAGAATCCCCGGCGAAGACATTCTAAACAAGATTGAAGATTCATATTCTTCATCCCCAACAATAGTCATGAATTTATTTTTCCCAGTCAAAGATGTTATGCGAAGCAACCGTTACCGACATCTTACATCCATACATCATTTACAAAATATCATAACATATGCATACAAAATGCATACAACATTCTCATTTATTTTGAGAGCATCACTACGCAATGCATACATCATGACATCACATAAAAACTAACCTTATTTTCTTTCAGGTTGGTTCGCAAACAGATAAATATTGTCAACAACTTATCATCCTTCAGATACAATCAATCAACGATTCATTTTGATGGTTTTTTGGATACAGTCAGGCATAGACTCATTCCGATACATATTCTAGATACAGTCTAGATACGATCAAGACATAGATCTATCCTGATACGTATTCTAGCACATATTCCAGATATACTCTATATATGATCAAAACATGGATCTATTCTGATACTCATTCCAGTATATCTTCCAGATAGCATCTAGATACGATCCACGCGTAGGTCCATTCTGATATTCATTCTGGTATATATTTAGATATAGCCAGGCGTAGGCTCATTCTAACACAGATCTCAGATGTAGCCATGCGTAGGCTCATTCTAACACAAATCTCAGATACAGTCAAGCGAAGACTCATTCTGGTCCACTTATGGATAAAATCAAAACATAGACTCATTCTAGGCAACATTCATATACAATCGAAACATAAGATTCATTCTGACACTCCTAATACGTCTACTAGATACAGTCAGACATAGACTCATTCTAGTATACTTCTTAGATACAGTCAAGCATAGACTCATTCTGATACTCCTATCAATCGTTACTTCGGATGGCATCTATAAGCCCATCTCTGACGATACTCATTCATCTCTTTGAATGGCATCTTTAAGCCCATTCAAGCAATATTATCAACCAACAGTGGTACTACGTGCACATGCGAGTGCCAATTTCTGGGCACTTAAGTGTTCAATCCTCTTCTACCTTTAGATCACGAATGGTGGAAAGGCCAATCTAACTCTTCAGGTTTAAGAAGATTGAACAGGGGCAGCTGTTGTACCCCAAAATTTTCCCTCCTATTTTCTTCAAGATATCTCCTCATGCTCCTAGGGTTTTCATTTGCTCAAGGTTACTCAAGAATTAATCAGACAAGTTCTCCTCCTAAGCAATTGACCTACAACTAGGGTTTCACTTTTCTCAAGGAAAATTAAGCTTATAATGCTTCAAGTGGATTTCATGGTTTCTCATATGTCCCAAGGAATTCTCATGCTAAATTTCAAACCTTGCATCACAAGTTTTCTATGTCAATTGCTCATATGACTGAAAATCAACTACATTAGACAAAAAGTCAATTGGGGTCAACATACAGTCAAACTTCAAGATTTTTGGTCAACATCAAGATTTTTAAGTCACGTTCATCATTTGATCAAGGGTTGATCATGATTCATCAAGAAAACTCAAGATTCATCAAAAGTCAAAAGTTACCAAATTAGGGTTTTCTTAAGGAGAAGTCAACTAAACTTTGACCAAGCACAACTTCCACATGCTTCATTAGATTTTCCTCAACCAAAGCTCATTTTGAAGGAAATTCAATTTTCTACAACTTTGTCTATCTAAGCTCAAGTCCAAAAAAATGCTTCATTTGAGATATGGGCCAAAATATTATAGGTTATTTCAAAAGTCAACAAAAAGACACTTTTTTTCAAGGCAACTTACATCAAGATAAATCTTCAAATGAAAAAATGATCAAAATAGAGATTTTAGTGGACATATTGTGTTTTCCTATAAGTCCAATATCACCTTCATATGATAAAAATTGAGAGAGCTATGATTGGTGCAATTTGGGAAATTTTGAGAAAATGCATGACACTAAAAGTGATCAAACTTGAGTTTTTGGGCTAATGGGCTGATGTTTCAAGGTCCAAACGTGCATAAGGCCTCAATATGAACCTCATAACTTACTTATACACCCCTTGGGTTTTTATTCTTTTTTTTATTTATTTAAAGTCAAAATTAAATAAGATAAAGCCAAGCCTTTCTTACAAAAGTCCAAGCCCAATCCCTTTTGACCTAATTCATCATTATATATTCTTCATTCAGACAAGAGCAATGGCACGAAAAAACCTTGCAAATATCATATTCCAAAAAAATCCAAAATTCTCAAAACTAAGGCAAGTTACAAACCCTATTTGCAGCCACTTTCAAGCAAAACTTATCATCCCATTCGACTTCAGGGACACCATAGGGAAAGAATGTATCAGTCTTGATGATTCAAAGCACACGAAACCAGCATGCATGCACCTTCGATTCTTTTGTTTTTTTGCAAATTCATATTTATATTTTCATGTTGTTTTAACGCATACTAACACTATTAACCTACTTCTGAGGTATCACTATGCAGGATAGACCCATCGTGTGAGTCCCATAACGACTGAACCACGAGTTACCATGTTTGAACCGTTTCCAATTGTTTGTATTGTATCTCACCATACAACACGAATCAGCCAAAACTAATGGCACCATTGAGTTTGCAAGGCCCAAATTAGGGGGTAGGATACCATTGAGGCACTGACTTCTTTTATTTTACAGGAACACAAAACATATTCACCAGAGAAGACGACCGGAGCTAGGGCTCCGGCGCTTCTCCGGTCCAGTTATTTGAGTTTATTTTTTGTTTATTTGTTTCCAGCTAGGTACGGGATGAAACAGCCACCCCAGTTGCAAGGAAGTGCGCATTAAGGCATTTGTGTACAAGGGCATGAGTTCGATCCTGTCTTTTGTCATTTTATTTTTTCATATTTTCTAAATCTTGCAGGTTTTAATATATAGCGCATGGTTTCTATTCTCCTAACACAGGTGTGTGTATGGCGCAGTGCCAAGGCATGAAATGGAAAAGGCTAAGGGCGTGACTTCAACACCCACCCCTGGCATTTTTTATGTTTTTTTTTTCTATTTTCTAACCTTGTTTGTCATTTTCCCTTAAACCATAATTCTTTTGGCAAACTTAATCTTTTTTTCTCAATTAACCAACAAAAACCCTTTTTTGCAAACCAAAATTAATTTTTTAGGTTTTTATATTAACCCTTTAATTTTATTAATTAATACTTTTTTGCAATTTTAAAATTAATTCAAATTTTTAGGTTTTAATTACTTACATCATAAATCTATTCTTCCATAAAAAATCACCAAAAACATGTTTATTTTCCTCTTTTCTTATTCTTACATTTTTCTTAGATAAAGTGTATAAGGCGCGTTCAATTGTAATAATGTAGCTTTTATCTTCCCGCATTTTCCATTATTATGTAACTGCTCCAGAATGTAATAGTTAGGGTTTTAATTTTTCGCACTTTACTATTATGTATCTTCCCCAAAGCGTTGTAATAGCCTAATTTTATATTCTCTGCCTTTATTTCCTGCTATTATATTTTCTATACTACTGCTTAGTAATTAGGTTTGTATGGCAAGATAAAAACCCAATCGATAGAAAACCCTAAATTCAAGACTAAAATAACTGAAATTGACATACTTGCACACTCGCACCTCTAGGGTAACCTCTCTTGTTGCCTTCAGAACAAAACAATCATGTCCCTCGAAAGTGGGGACGCTTTAGCAAAGTCTCTCAAATCAAAGATCATAGTCCCTTGATGACCCTTTCGGTGTTGCCTTTCGATAAATGATCTAGTCCCTTACAAAATTGCTAAAGCGTCCTTACAAGTTGCCTTCGATGACCGTACGATGACCCTTCACATGTCCCTTCGCATCTAACGATAAGGATTCCTACTAACTAATGGTACGAATAGCACTATCTAAAGGAGGAGGAAAATTATAAGAACGAACTTGAGTGGGTAGATACTTTTAATCGCTTGCTCACAAAACTCTTCAAAATAAAACATTTCACAAACACTTTCAAAGACATTTTCAAAACGCTTTGTATACACTCTTGAGGACCGATACAAGAGTCATTACAAAGTTTTGCCTTACATTGGCAAATTTTCAAAATATTTGAAAACAAATCACCCACACAAAGAAAAATTTCAAAGTGAGCTAAGCGATTAAGAGCCTGTAGATAACTAAGGATGAAAAGGGTGTTAACACCTTCCCTTTTCATAACCTACCTCCCGAACTCAAAATATATCAAGGTCTTTCCTGTTCTTCTCACCCTTTCCTTATTGGATAAAATAAAAGTCGATGGGGACTCTTGCTATCCACAACATTTGCGATCAAATGCAAAACAAGTCAGTTCTCCCACCATATTACATTATCGAACATGTATCGTTGATGTCTTGGGATATGTTCAACATTCTTACCGAACATATATATTTGACATCTTTGTATGTGTCCAATATCCTTACTGGGCATGTATGTGTGAGTTCTCCTTTGATTCAGGTGTTCTATATTTAGAGTCTGTCCTGGTCAGCCTCTTCTTGATATGTGATCAACATCCTTACCGAACATGTATCATTGATTTCTTGAGATATTTTCAACATTCTTACCAAACATATATCTTTGATATCTTTATATGTGCCCAATATCCTTATCGGGCATGTACGTGTGAGTTCGCCTTTGATTCATGTGTTCTCTATTTAGAGTTTGTCTTGGTCATCCTCTTCTTGATATGTGTTCAGTGTAACACCCTCTAACCCCACATAAACATAAATAGCATAATCAGAGTAAATTAGCATACATCTCAAAGAGGGCATCATAATTTACTTCACAAAAACAATAAAGAAAACTTAAACATGCATACTGGTCATGATCATAACACATATTCAAATCCATGTTTCATACACCAATCCAAAATATGCATCTCATAGCGGAATAATTATCTCAACATAAAAATATAAATGATTGAAATCCCATATTGACAATCATATCATAAGTACTAGGTACTGAGGCCAAACATCACATAATCTCATACATATCCAAATAAAAGAGAGTAATAACAAATATCTCTCAAAACAAATCAAACATGAATTCGAATATCCTCCGTGTTACATAGACCAGAGCAATGACTCACTATCTAGGAATAAGCAGATAAATAAGGATCTATATCCTTCTATAATCCTGGCAAGAAGCACCCGGTACCTGAGCGATGTCGTATAAAACATCATTCCAACAGAAGAGTGAGAATTCATATCATTATGAAAATATATAATCATAAGCAATGTAAAACATACATACACCAATATAAATTCATCACTCTTCATGAAACCACATATTAGGCATAACATAGTCCAATATACCAATCGACATATACAACATAGCTCATCAATTTATATTCCAAATGGAATTCCATTCCAATTACCATAATTATACAATTAAATGAATTATCACATGTTACACATCAAAACACCACATTCACACTAATATTATATAATGAGTAATAATGCAACAATTCACATCGACACATGTGACTCCAATGCAACTCAAATGTATTTTGCATGTGGTACCAATGTTATCCTTACTGGTCATGCCGGGCCCACATCTCCCAGACAGATAACCACAAATAAAAGCTTGATTCAGCCTTAAGCTTTCAAACCCCATTCAACATTAGGTTCGGGACAAGTCAATAGTTCCCATGGAATTACCAAACCTTGCCTCTTGACACAAATGATGCATATACATGTTCAATCTCAACAACTCATCACAGCAACTCATCACATAATTCAACACATTTTAAATTATCTTCACAACATTACACAACATACATCTTTCATGCCAATCAATCACATATACATCATCTCATAGTACAAATCATCTTAACATATCATTATAACATGTAGCAATTAGATACAAATCATGCTATATTCAATCATCATCAAATTCTAACACTTACATACACAAGTATCAAAGAAACCAACTGGAGTTTAATCTTTCCATAAATGTATGTGCAATTTAAGATAAACATTTGCAATAAAGACCATCTCACAATATTAAATAATCCAAGCATATCACAATAATTCAACACATTGAACTATCCACCAACAATTGCACAAAACATACATTTATCATGTTGTCATATAAACATCATTCACAATACATTTGCATAGTATTAACAGTAACACCCTGAATTTTAGATTAATTATTTAATTAATTAATTTAGTATGATTATAGGAGTCTATGTGAAGTAGATGGCGTTTTGATGTTTTGATGCTTATTTATGATGTTTTGGTGCCTTGTGTGAGTCCTTGTGATGGTATATGATGTGTATTTGTGATGCAATTGCGATGTAAATAGCGATGATTTGATGAATAAGGTATTTAAGATGATAAGTTGAATGGTGTAGGATGAGTTAGTAAGAAGGTTTGGAATTTAAATAATTATTTTTTAAATTATTTAGATTTAATAGTGATTAATTGGAATTATTTGGATTTAAGTAATTAGAATAATAGAATAATAGAAGTGTAGAGAAAATAAGTACAAGATGGTAATTAGTAGAAAGAGTGAGGGCATGATGGTAAATGGTATAACTATAAGTGAGGTAAATTGAGGAAGATAGTAGGGGTCCTTGTGATAACTAAGGGAAAAGAGAATTGTATGATCATTTGGTACGATCGAGATATTGGGAGAAGAGCAAAGGAGAAGCTAGGGCACAAGGAGACATGGAGGCAAAGAGGAATTTGTAGAACGAGAAGAGGAATCGAAAGCTAACAATAATCATAAGGTAAGAGGGTGAGTGGATTCTCTAATCGGTGATCTTACATGAGAGGGTAGTGAGGGTTCCTTTCCCTCTTAGGTTGTTTTATATGATTGATGCATAATTTGTTTGGTTTGATTGAATTGATGTATTGTATATGATTATACATGGATCTGTGATGCTATGTTGTGATTGTTGTTGTGATTGCGTTGTTATGACGATTGTTGCATAAAACCCCAACCTAGAACCTATAAGTAATGAGAATTAGGATTTGAGGATTTTGGATGAGGATTTGATGAAATATAAGATGAATAATAATGCCCAAATGATGTAAAATTGATGTAGAAATATAGAATGATAATGGATGATGAATTCCTATGATTAGATGATATTTTAGGACCCAACATTTAGTGAAATCGCAGAAAAACTCATAATTTAACAGTTTGCGTCGATGCAAACAGCAACAGCAGTAAGCGGCAAACAACAATAGCAGGGGCGGTCAACGCAAAATCCAGGAGCGGTCGACGCAAGGGTCGATGCAACCTAACCCGAGGGAAGTCCAATTTTTGACAGATTTTTGTAACGTCTATAACTTTTGAATCGTAACTCTATTTGATGCGTCGTTCAAAGCGTTAGATAGCTAACACCATAAACTTGAAATAGGTAGAATAAAATAAATATTTAGAAGGATAATTCTAGTAATTAAGTTAAAATAGGAATTATTCCCTGTTGTTACACCGAAACGGTGGGCTATTTTCTTGTGATGTTCTTTTGCTGATGATTTCGGTATGAGGCAATGTTGGTGATTATGATGAGGATGATGCAGATGGCTTAAATTGCCATGGTGATGAAGGATTACGCCTTGTGGTTGTATAATTTCACGTTGTTGCATGTTCATATTGCATGCATTCATGGGTGAGGGCTTATGCCCTGATGTTGGCCTAGATTGGCATTGTATTGAGGGCTTATGCTCTATTATTGCCCAGTTGGAATTTAGTTGAAGGCTTATGCCTTGATGGTACCAGACGCATGTTGATGTAGGACTATTGCATTGCATAAATACTGAATTGATGTTGTATAATGTGATGATGGTTGTTTGTGATGAATTTTCTATATGTTGTGATTTACTACTCCTTAGCATGTTTTATTTCACAGTGTAATTATTGAATGAAATTCTCACCCCTTTTGAGTTGTTATGTCTATACTCTTCGGGAGTAATTATAATCAGGTATCCGAGTAGTGATTGAAGTGATGTTACCAGATCGAGTCTTAGGAGTCGCTCTGATATGTAACACGGGATTTGGGATTTTTCATTATGTTTTGCATGATTACAAATGTTGCACATTTTATTTGAAACTTATGATGGACCATGTATTATGGATTTGAATTATTGTTAAGGCTATAATTCCAATGAACTACTTTTATGTTGATTTTCCGCTACCGAATAACCATTTTTTTATACACGAAGTAATAAAGTATTTTGAGAACTTTATGGATTTTATGATATATGTGGCATCCCATTATGAACTCTGATGCATTTGTCATATATTTCATTATAAATATTCATATGGAAAAATGAGGTGTTACAATTGGTATCAGAGCAGGTCGGTCCGTCCAGCCAGGTTGTCTAATGTTATTTGTTCCTTAGTGTGCGATATGTGTGTGAAACACTGTCAGTACTTGCTTGATTTTCTAACTATTTATCTGCAAGGGTTGGTTTGAAACAAGTGGGGGAGAAGCTTTTGCTTCTCTGAGATGTTTCAGGTATGGGAGTTGGTGCAATACACAGCTGAGTTACAAATAGCGCAAGTATTGTTGGAGCTATGTTGTTTCTGGAAACTGAAGATAGTACAAATTCTTGATTTTGTCTGCAGGTCAAGTTGGGATGTCTTCAGAGAGAATGATTAGGTATTTTTTATGTTTTATTCTCAGAGAATAGATAGAAATATGACAGCTAGTGATATGCCAGTTTTGTGTGATTCGTGATCTTTTTCCTAAAGATATTTCCGACTTGCCTCCAGAGTGTGGATCTGAGTTCAATGACAGTAAAGAACTGGTGTTTGTATCTGCTAAGTAGGATGACCCTTGGGATATGAGGCTTAGAGGTTTGCATGTTTGTGACAACAATTTAATGAGGTCGTGTATGGATTACCGACCATTGAGTAAAGTAATGATTGAGATTAAATATCCATTTCAAAAGGATTGACAATTTGATGGAACAACTGTTAGGTGAGTATGTCTACAGTATAATCGAATTAAGGAGGGTTACCTTCAGATTTGGATGAAGGTTGAGGATAGTTAGAGGACAAATTTTATAACTTATGTAGGCATTACAAATATTTGGGTTAGTTTGTTGCGGTGTTTATTGAGGACATTATGAGTTAATCTAAGTAAGAATAAGGGAATGTCGAACATTGTGATTTGAATTACAATGTTGAAAAGGAAGAGACTTTATGATAAGTTGTCAAGGTGTAGATCATGGTTTGAGGAGAGATTAATTGGACCATGGTGCTTTAGGTAACTTTGAGCATAAGTTATAAAGAAACATTGTTCTAGCTTAGTAACGATGGTTTCTGTGCCATCATGATTGTCGGCTACGTATTGACAAATTGAGGAACTGATCATCCTTAATCTCTTGTTGATAGTAGACGGGATAATATTGAACGGGATAGACTTATCTTATTAGCTTGATGGTGTCTAAAGTGATTGGTGTTCTATCGAAAGGATAGTCGTTCATCATTTCAAGTATGAGATGTTGCATACGAAGAAAGTTTTGTAGAACTAAAGAAAAGATTGACGACTGCTCCGGTATTGGTTTTGCCTAATCCGAGTGAGTCATTTGTAGTGTATTATGAATGTGTCTAAGATGGTACTTAGTGGTGTGCTAATGCTGAATGGACAAGTTATTGCTTGTGCTTCTAGACAACTCATAGTTCATGAGAGGAATTATCCTAGCGTGACTTAGAGTTAGCAGCGGTGGTGTTTATGTTAAAGATTTGGAGACATTATATTTTTGGTTCTAAGTTTGAGGTGTTCAGTGATCATAAGAGTTTGAAGTATTTGTTTGACCAGAAGGAATTAAACATGAGACAGAGAAGGTGGCTTGAATTACTGAAGAATTATGACTTTGATTTGAGTTACCATCCTGATAAAGAAAATGTAGTTGCCGATGCATTGAGTAGGAAGTCGCTATGTGTGTCGATGCTCATGGTTCGAGAATTGGAGATGATCGAACAGTTTCGAGATATGAGCTTGGTGTGTGTAGAAACTCCTGATAGTGTGAAGTTCAGTATGTTAAAGCTGACTAGTGGTTTAATAGAGGAAATCCGAGAAAGTCAGAAGATTTATTTGAAGTTAGTTGATCAACTGACTTTAATTAACCAAGGTAAAGGAGATAAGTTCAAAATTGATGAGAATAGTGCGATGAGGTTTGGCGATAGAGTGTATGTTCCAAATGTTCCAGAACTTAAGAAGAGTATTCTTGAGGAGGGACATAGAAGTGGATTGAGTATTCATCCAGGTGCTACGAAAATGTATCAAGACTTGAAGAAGTTATTTTGGTGGCCGGGTATGAAAAAGGAAATTGTTAATTTTGTTTATGCTTGTTTGACTTGTCAGAAGTCGAAATATGAGCATCAGAAGTCGATGGGTATTATGCAACTGTTGAGTATTCCTAAGTGGAAATTGGATATTGTTTCCATGGACTTTGTGACGAGATTGCCAAAGACTGTTAGAGGCAATGATTCGATTTGGGCAATAGTTGATAGGTTGACTAAGTCAGTGCATTTTCTGCCGATGAAGATCGAGCATCCGGTGGAGAAGCTAGTTGAGATGTATATTGAAGAAATTGTGAGATTCCATGGAATACGTTCGAGTATTGAGTCGGATTGAGATCCAAGGTTTACTTCGAAATTCTGGACGGGTTGCAGAATGCTTTTGGTACTAAGTTGAGGTTGAGTTTTGCATATCATCCACAGACGAATGGTCAGACGGAGAGGACTATCCAATATTTGGAAGATTTATTAAGAGCTTGTGTGTTGGAACAATGAGGTGCTTGGGACAACCACTTGTCGTTGATTGAGTTTACCTATAATAATAGTTTCTATTCTAGTATTAGGATGGCACCGTATGAAGCCTTATATGGTAGGAGGTGTAAAACTCCAGTGTGTTGGTATGAGTCAGGCGAGAGTGTTGTGCTCGGACCTGAGGTTGTGCAAGAAACAACTAAGAAGATGAATATGGCTGCTAGTTAGCATCCAGTCCCATTTTCCTTTCTTTCTTTTATTTCTTTCATTACTTATTGCTTTTAGTCTTTTTATTTAATAATTATAAAAATCATAAAACAATAGGTTTAGTTTTTTTTAATTAAAATTAATTTTGTTAATTGATTAATTAATTACTTTAACTTTATTTTATCCAATTTAAAATCAATAGACCTAGGATTTTATCAAATTTTATTTCATAATCAAAATAAAACACAAAAAAGATTTCCTTTTAACTTAGGATTTTTAGGCGTATTTTCAATTTGCGCGCTTATTTTAAATTTCGCATTTTTATTATTAATGTACCTGCTCATGGGTTGTAATAGAATAATTAGGATATTTACTACTTTTATCTCCCCATTTTGGACTTGTAATAATTCCCTCCCTTAAGCCTTCTAATAGCGTAGATTTAAATTCCCGCACTTTAAATTCTTGTACATATATTAACTGTTTAGATGTATGCCTAATAGGATTGCATGACAAGAGCATACAAATCAAACGCTAGCAAACCTAACACAAAAGACAAAAAATAACTTAATACAACACACTTGCACATATGCACCTCTAGGATACTCCCACTTTGGTTGCCTTCGGAAAATAAAACAGTCATGTCCCTTGAAAGTGGGGACGCTTTAGCAAAGACCCTCGAATCAAATATCACAGTCCCTCGATGACCCTTCGGTGTTTCCTTACGGTAAATGATCTTGTCCCTTAAACGAAATTGCTAAAGCATCTCTATATGTTGCTTATATGACTGAATGATAACCCACGAATGTCCCTCATACATCCAAACGACCATGGCTACCTACTCACTAATAGTAGGATAACACTGTCTAAAGGAAAGGAGGAAAAGAACGACCCTTTCGAGTAAAAAGTAGATAGTTCCTAGATGCTATACTCAAAACAAGCTTTTACACTTACACAAAACAATTTTCAAAAATCTTTTCAAAACTCTTTATCAACACTCTTGAGGATTGATACAAGAGTTATCATAAAGCGAATCGCCGCACTAAGGAACTTTCAAAAATACTTTTCAAAAATACACAAAAAGCAAAAGGTATTTTTCAAATGAGTAAGCATCTAAGAGCCCGTAGAAAACTACGGCTGGAAAGGGTGCTAACACCTCCCCTTTCCATAATCTACCCCCCTTACTCAGAAAATCTCAAAAGGTCTTTTTCTGTTTTTTTCACCCTTTCCTTTGTTGGATAGAAGAAAAGTCGGTGGCGACTCTTGCTTACCGCAACATTTGCAAACACAGACGCAAAACTAGTAAAACGGTCTGTTCTGCCACAGTATCACACATTTTTCGTATATTTAATTATAAATATTCATATAGGAAAATGGGGTGTTACATTAACCATCATCACAACTCACCAATAATATATAGCATATAAGCCAACTGATGTTATTTTCAACAATCACCAAAATACAACATACATGTACTAAAATCAAGTAATCAAGTAATCATGTATTCATCGAAACGCATCCAAAACCAATCCAAAACACATTGAATAAATTATTAAAATTCATGTAAACTAATAATAATTCATAAGCATGCAAACCCCTAAGCCATTCATGCATAACAAGAAATTTTGATCCCAGGCAACCGTGCTAAACGGCCCCACCTGCGCTAAGCGCCCCCTACGAAAACCAGGAAAATCAGCTGCGAACAGCTTCTGTCCAAACATGAAAATCCAACTTAAACCATGTTCTAGTGTCCATTTTTCACAAAATAAATGTATTCTATCATGTATTTATCATATAACATCTATTTGTATCACAAAAACATGATTTCCAAACATCAATTTGAGATTCTAATTTCAACCTAAGTGAATCAAAAACCTAGAAATTGAAATACTCAATCCTAATTCATGTTACTAATCATCACCCAATCATACACTCCCATAATAACATAGATTTTCACCCTTACCTTGATTATAGCCACCTTAGGATTCTTCATCATTCTTCTCTTCTTTTCTCCTCTTTTCCTCTTTTCTTCTCTTCTCTTCTCTTCATAAAAAATGAAGATTCTAATCTTTGTTTTCACATAACTCTTACTAACTATTGTTTCTCTTATTGGGCTTAGCAACTTATACCCCCCCTATTACTTAATTTCTCATAATTAGGCCCAACTAGTTATTTCATTCATTAATAGACCTAATAACTCAATTATTCAAATAAAACATATATTCAAATAAAACATATATTCAAATAAGTAAATAATTATCATGCCACATAATTATTAAATAAATAAACAACTAATAAAATAGATAATAAAAATCGGGATGTTACATTCAACATCCTCACCGAACATGTATCGTTGATGTTTCAACATGTGTTCAACATTCTTACAGAACATATATCTTTAATATCTTAGTACGTGTCCAATATCCTTACCGGTCATGTATATTTGCCTCTTCCTGATATGTGTTCAACATTCTTACCGAACATATATCTTTGATATCTTAGTACGTGTCCAATATCCATACGGGTCATGTATATTCACCTCTTCTTTATACGTGTTCAACATCCTTGCCGAGCATGTAACGTATATATCTTTGTATGTGTCCAATATCCTTATCGGGCCTGTACATTTGAGTTCGCCTTTGATACAGGTGTCCTTTGTCAATTCAACTATGTGCACGGATGATTCTGACTGGGCATGTAGGCTTGATCTTTATTCTTGTGTGAGTCTAACCTTGACCCGACACACATTTCCTGATAATTACCATTACCTACAAAAAAAACATAAAACCTAGAAAAAAAAGGAAAAAATAATACTTGATTGGCTTTAGAGTGCAAATCTTATGGTTCTATTAAGTATTCAATCCTCTTTCACCCTGATTGTTCGAAAGGCTTCCGCCAATCTCACCCTGTGGTTAAAGAAGATTGAATAGGGGCAGTTGTTGTACCCCAAAATTTTCCCTCTTCATTTTTATACTTAATTGACTTATATTTCATTACCATATGCATACATGCATGACATTGGATTTATACTCATGGAATCGAGGCATTTCTCTGCAAGAAAGAGTTGCGAAATTATTTGTTTCGTTAAGCAGCACTCTGGAGCAGAACTCGGGGTTTTTCGCATTTTAATGTGATATTCATGGTTTCTAAGCTATCCAATTAAAAACCAAGCAATTCATTATCATGTCAATCTATTACGTGTTTTAGCATGCTCTGAATTGTGCAGAAAATCAAGTATTTCAGTTGATTTGAGACATGCAGATAGAAATTCAGTACAGTGCGTTTCAAGCTCAAAATTTCACAACTCAAATTCAGAAAATGGTTTCGGATTAATTCTTCAGTCTTTAGAATCGTCTTGAGGTCTTCTTCATTTCATTTGTTCATGTCGAAGGCTAATTTTGTGAGGAATATTTTCTAAAGCGCAAAATACTTGAATTGTGGTATATAGTGGATTTACCGTTTCTCTGGTTTTCGAACGCTTAAAAATTCACAACTTCTGACTGGAGTATCATCTTTAAATTCCTTCTGGAGAATTTGAAGCGTCTTGTTATCTCCTCCAACTTTCATGTTCGGCTCGAAATCCAATTCATTGAGGAAGATCTTCGAATGCGCGAGTACTTTGAAGCTAAATAGTGAAAAAAATAGTGAAAATACGGTGTTGAACCGTTATTTTGCATACGTTTAAAAATTCATAATTTTTGTCTGGGTCGTTGTTTTTGAGCTGTTCTTTAGGAGAAAATTTTGTCTTGATTTTATCTTCGATTCATATGTTCGGGCCGAAGGCTGATTCTTTGTAGAAGATCCCTGGAATTATGGATTACTAGAGAAATTTATTATGCTGAATCAGAATTTTAATTCATTGTTTTCCGATATTGTAAAAATCGCAACTTCTTCTATTTTTATCGTATCTAGACAGTTCTTTCGACATAGTTTCATAAATGATGTCAGCTAAAAATTTACTTCAGACCCCGAGTTCGGATTTTGATCGGAGGATTTTTGTTCAGAGCATTCTTTCAAAACTGAACGGTGAAATTAACTGAGAAAAATCTGCATTAGATAACTCTGTTATGTGTCAGTGTGCCTTCAAAAATTCATAACTTTCTTATCTTTTATCCGATTGAGTCTGTTCTTTCAGCATCACGTCAAAAATTTCGCAAGCTTCGATTTTGATGTTGAGCTCGAGTTGAGATTCTGCACCGATGATGACGTGACATTTTGCACTCACATTGTGCATTAAATTTGCCGACACTGACAAAATAAGGCCCAACCCAAATTCAAATTCAAGGCCCAATTGGAGAGAGTTTATATTCAAAAAATCATAATTTCTCTCATAACTTCACTCACTCCCAAAAACACCTCTTAATTTTCTCTCTATTCTCTCAATAATCAAACACATTTTTCTTTGAATTTTTCTCAAGAACTCACAACAATCTTCAACAACCTCAAGAACAAAATTCTTCAAACTTCAAATTTCCTTCTCCATTTCTCCTTCGATCATCAACAAACCACCGCGCCAACTTTGGACCACCGCGATCTCCGCCGGTAAACCATCAGAATCCGACCTTCTCTCTCCGTCAAAATCGTCGGAAATCCGGCCTCTTCCTCCTCATTCCACTACAGATTCATAGATTGCACTCCCTCCTACCACTATGATTTGTTTTCTGACATCGATTCCATACATCTCCTCTCTGGTTCACTTTAATTTCGGCAATCCACTTCTCCTTTGATTTAATCTTTTCATATGAATTGATTATGTGTTCATAAATTGAATTTTGATTGTGATTAATTGAGATGTAATTTGTATTTTTGAAAATGTTAATGTTATTGAAGTGAAGAGTTAACATAAATTCTTGAGAAAGCATGAGTTGAATTTCTTGAAGATTACATGTTTGGTAAAATGCTTGAACCATAGTTTATTGAATTTTGAGCATAATTTTATGAGTTGAGTTATTGCGTGAATTCAATTCTTTAATTGTTGAATATATTTGAACCTTGAGTTGTTGAATTTTGTTGAAATGTTGAAAAGAGGCATAGGTTGAGCAATTACATAATTGATGTGAATTTTGTTTTCAATTCGATAAAAATTGTTGAAAATCCTAAATATCGAATTATAAGTTCACATGTCAACTATGGAATTATTGTGGAGTTCTTGTGGAGTAATCATGTGTTGATATAATTTTCAATTCAGTTTTGTGAATAGACTCTCATTCTTGATGTAAAAGTTTCAGATTCATAAATTAAATCAACACTTGATTTTGTGATTAAAATCCACTCTTTGGACATAATTTTATGCATAAGGTTACACGTTGTCAATGGTTAATGCTCGATGCACTTGGATTGGATGTTTGGACAATATTTATGCCAAGTTTTACCGCTTACAGATCAAAATTCCGCATGTTTCTCACGTTTATGGAGTTGCTTCCCGGGATTTGGAAGTAGTACCTCCTCTTGGAATTAATTCATGGGAGCCACTTTTTTTAGTTTGTTGGTGTGTTTGTAGTTAACCATGTGATTTTGAGCCGATTCTGTTCCGATGTTTTACGCGCCTAATTTTTGGATTTAATGCTTTTTGGCCCTTTTTGACATGTACTTTGAATTTAATCTTCATTTGATGCATGCTTGTGTTTTATTGTTCGTTTATGAACCTTTCTGATTGAGTTTGCTTGATTTCGGTACACTTTTCGGGTTAATGCTTCAAATAACCATAGTGTTGCCCTGTTTTGTAAAACGCAACCGAATTTGGTATTAATTGTTGGCTTATGCTTCATTTCATTTGTTTTGGTCATTTTAAGACATGTGTATCGATTTGTACCAGTTTCGGATCAACATTTTGTGTGTTTCTTTGTGTGATGTACATGCTGCCCGAAATTCTTTTTATGCTTCCATTACTTGTTTCATTTCACTTTATGCATGATAATATGCCATTTTAACTTGTGATGTTGATTGTTGAATTATATTTGATATCCCTTGTTATTTGCTAACCTTTCTTGTGAGATTGTGTATGTTTTTAGAAGGCGATTTGTCACGACACATGTGTTCAGATTTTACCATTTGCTTATGTAGCATGACTCAGTGCAGGATATTGGCTTGAGGCGCATTACTTGCGATTGATTTTCGCATTGTACACTGGATGAATGTATTGGATATTATTTATGATCATTTCATTTGTTGATGCTATCTTTCTCGAAGTATCCTGGAGTATTTTCACTTTGCTTGCTTGATGTATAACATACATTTTATCTGTTTAGTATTACTTCACTGTTTGGTTTATCTTTCCGCATTTTATTGCTTTTTAGATATTATGAGAAGTAAGATAATAAAGAGTGTACCCTCGAAGTTGCTATTTAAAGACCTTTAGATGGCATTCTACACTTGTTTGCTAATTATGTTTATTGATTATTTAAAGACCTACCTCGAAGTAGGCATTCTGATAGGTGGTTACATTTGTGCCCAAAGACCTCAAAGAGGCGTCCTATTCCCATTTCCCATTGTTAAGTCCTCAAAGAAGGAAATCATAGTAGGTTTCGCAATCAACCCCCTACATTTCTAGTATATGTCTTCCTTAGATCGCGTTGTACGCCGATGCTTTGGAATGTTCTGCTCTCATTATCGAGTCGGACTGATGGAAAAGGGATCTGTAACCAATCCCCCACACTTTGTCTTGAGCTCACATTGGGCGAAGTTGATGCTTCATGCTTATTCATATTGTATTCTATCTCCTACCTCGATTCTCGACATCTTGGTTAGGTGATTAGTCGCCTTAGACATTCATTTCCCCCATTCTATACTTCTTGCCTTGGTGACATGATAACTTGGTTAAGAGTAGCTTTCATGATACCTTCTTGCCTAGATGAGATATTTATAGTCAGGAACTTCCCCTTTTTACCTACCTCAACGATTTGATATCTTGGTTAGGCCTTTTGACTTGAGCTAGTATGTACTACTCATGACATGTGTGTGCTCTCTTGAGCTTGTTGATTACTTGCTTGTTTTCCATTCTAGTATGCGTGTTTTCTTAGGTTGTGAACCTTTGCCATGTTCCCTTAAGAGTTCTTGATTCACCCTTTGGCGGAGATTTGAGATAGACATAAGTTTAGGTTGTGAACCTTTTCTATGTTCCCTTAGGACTTCTTGATTCACCATTTGACGGCGATTCGAGATAGACATTAGGTTGTGAACCATGCATGCTAACTTAGTTCGAGGTTTCTCTTTTATCCTTGACCTTAGGGCCGTCATTGTATGATAACATTAGGGATAGAGCTAGATAATTTCCCTTAGTTATTTTTTTTCTTTTGTATTCTTAAAACTAAAACTTTTTTCTTGGCAAATACATAAAACATCTAATAATTTTTCAAATCCTTTTTTCAAGGTAAAAAACACTAACCAATTGAAATTTCATTTTTCCGCTTGGCTTTTCTTTTAAAATCCTTTTTCAAGATAAAAAACATACAAAAAACAGAAACATGATAGCCGAACTACGACACTCTGATTCCCTAAAAGGGATACGCAGACATCTGGTCGTGGGGCTTAGTCGAGCAAAACTTTGTAAATATTTCCTTCTTTTCCCTGTGTTTTCTTTTGCATGCATTCCCTCTTTGCTTTTTTTTTTCTTTTAGCTCGTAAGCTTTAGATTTGAATACACCCTTTAATTAGAACAACAAAAGTGAATACCGTAGAGTACTACGAGCGTGTGGGGTGCTAATACCTTCCCCTCGCGTCACAAACTTCCTTACCCGATCTCTTGGTCGTTTGACCTTGATTTCATCCTTCTCAAGTACTCGATGTTTACCTTTCTCTTCCTGTGGGATAAAAAATGTTCGATGGCGACTTCATTGATTTCATCTCGATGATTTGTTCAGCCAGTTGTTTCATATGGGTCTTCAATGGATAAGAAGGTATGACGATTTGGGACCATAGCTAAGAGTGAAAAAAAACCTGATTAGGAATTTGGTTTGAGTTTTAGGGTTTCTAGTCAAATGATTAATATTTAACCCTTAAAATAATTAATAAGTAAACATTATAACATGTGTACCACCACTAAAATAGAAAAATAAATCAGTTAAAAAAATAATATTTGTAATTCACATGTACTGTCATGTCAGCCTCCATTAATGATATTTAACGTCAATGGTCAATTGTAAGGATGAAAAATTTTGAAGGGACCAATTTTTTTAAAAAACATTTAAAGAGACTAAAAATTAAAATGACTATATTTTTAAAGGACCAAAAAGATAATTAACCAAAAAAATACCATGTCTAAAGTAAAATAAAATAAAACTAACATTATTTATCATTTTAAAATATGAGTATAATATTTTTTAATCATATATTTATTTATTAAAACAATTGTAAGTATTTGTTGAATTGACAGCAAATGGGAGTACAACGATATTTTAGTTTTAATATTTTATTTGTGATCAAAATTTAGTTTTAACATTTTATTTGAGATTAAAATTTATTAGTACGGAGAATTTTGAAGTGAGGAAATGACTTATTTTCCTTTTTCAAATTAAAAATAATAATATAAAATAGATTTAATTTAATTTAATATTCTGATTTAGTCAATTAACTAAAAAACATTATAAATTAGTCTCTTAACTTCAATTCTATAATCGTATTTGATCTCTTTCGTTAATTTTTAACAAAAAAATATTAAGTTCTAATGATGTGAAAGTATAACAAAATTTAAGTTTTAAATATAAATCAACATTTATACTACAACTTAAGATTTCTATTTAGGAAGATGAAGAACAAATCTTAGGTGAGAAGGTAAACAACATTAATGTGAGAACAATTTAAGTGGAAATTCTATTTTGTTGTACATCTATATCATTCGAACTTAATTAAATATAAGAAACCAAATAAAATAAGTTAAGAGATTGATTTATAATATTTTTTATTTAAGAGATTAAAATAAAATATTAAATTAAACTAAAGAACTTGAGTATTAAATATGTCTATAAAATATTTTTTAAATGAGTCAAATCTGATGGTGACATTTATGATCGTCATATATCATACTATTCTTAGTTTCCATTTTAAAATAAAAATCAAACTTAACCCTTTTATGTCTGTTAAATAAAAAACAATCCTTTAAAATCCTTTATCCAAATTATCCATAGAAATACATTAAAATAATTTAATATGAGAAGGTGGGATAGTATATAGTCATAATGGGATAATAGAATTTTTGTGCAATTGGATAATACAAGTTCCTACATTTTGGTGTTGGACCATTGACAACGTTGATTGTTTGTCGTTATTGTAAAAGTGACAATGATCGTTTCACCACTCTCTGCCCACTTAAACTTGCCACTCATTCATTGCTCCTACCATTCAAAATACGTAATTAATGTATAGATTTATTTCAATCTATTGAATATTATGATTATGCACTCGAGTTATTGATGATAAAACCTACAAATAGATTGTTAAATTTTAATGGTTGATTATGATAAGATATGTTTGAATGATGTCATATATTTTATTTTACGTGGTTCAATTAGTAAAAGACTCGTGCGTTTATACGGGTATCGTAAAGTCGATATAAATATTAAATAAATATTATATAGTTATTGATTAAAAAAAATATATAAATTAATTAGTCTCCATCAGTTGAAATATATATTTTAATAAAAAAATAAAGAAACTAATTAAATAATTATCTACTTGTCGTTCGGATGAGTCACACAATCCCTACAAGATAAATGCTCTCCAGCAAAGTGAAGTTGTGACGTGATTATCACGTGGCAGGTTGCGACGTGATAATCACGACGCTATATAGTTTTAATAATAAAATATGAAAAGTAATGTTAACAAAAGAGGAGTCGGAAAATATTTTTTATAAAAAAAGTTGCGACGTGAATCCCACGCCGCAACCAATTAATTAAAATATTTAATTCAGAAAGCTATAACCTGCACATGGTGGGAAGTTTGAAATTTTCAAATTTCAAGTTGTGACGTGATATTCACGTCGCAACCTTTTAGGGGGGAAAAGCTTTTTGTGTTGATGTTGACTGCGCGCAGTGGATGCATAGTTTATGATTGTTGGAGAGGTTGCGGTGTGATAATCACATGGCAAGGTTGCGACGTGATTATCACGTAGCAACCTTTTTATTTTATTTTTTCGTTTCACAAATCTTCTTTATCTTCTCTTTCTTCTTTCATTCACTCTTTCTTTTCTGTTTCATCTTCTTCCTTCTACCTCTATCTTCTCCAATTTGAATTTCTATTCCACCTCTAATTTTCAAAGGTAATCATCTTCTCTAATTTTGTTTCATTTTTTTTATAATTTTGTTTAATATTTATTTTGTAATATGATTTTGATTTATGTTATTTTTTTCCCAAGAAATTGATAAGAAGAAGATTGAAGAACATTGAAGAGGATTTGAAAAAGATAGAACAAGAAGATTGAAGGAGATTCAAGAGAAGTATTTTTGTAATTTTTTTTAATTTGATATTTTTTCAGGATTATTGGTTGATTATTTAGGTTAAATTTGATATTTATTTTGTAAAAGTTGTTAGTAGATTAATAGTATAATTTTTATAAATGAAAAATAAAACAGAAATATATTTTAGAATTTTATTTAAAACGGAATTATGTATATATTATATAAATTTATTTTATATTTATTAAATATAGGTATTTATATTATAAAACAGAATATAAATAATATTAATAATAATAAAGAAAACGAAAATTTATATTTTTATATATTATAAGATAGAATATATATAAGATAGAATATATATATATATATATATATATATATATATATATATATATATATATATATATATATATATATATATATATATATATATATATATATATATATATATATATATATATATATATATATATATATATATATATATATATATATACTCCGGGAGAGGGAGAGTTGTTTCATCCAGATGTGGAATTTTATATTTGAGATCAAGTCATTGGCGGAAAAGGTCCTAACGATTATTTTTTGGTGGTAGAAATTTGGCGGATACCTTAAGAAGTGGGGATAGAACTCTATTTCAAAGAGTTAGAGATGGGAGAGAATGGTCACGTCAACTAAATTTGACACCAGAACAACTTGAAACAGTAAGATAATTAACGTTAAATGAGGCGAGACGCAAGTCAGCACAACGTGAGGCGACAATGAAAGCCCAAATGGAGGCCCAAATGGAGACAATGAGGCAAGAGCAACAACGATAAATGGAGGTCATGATGAAGAGGCAAGCTGATATGGAGCAACAAATGAGATAATTTATGCAAAAGTTTGGTGGAAATCAAAACGTTTGCGGTCAAGAGTCAGAGAATGACGAAGAAGATGACTCGTAGAATTAAATTTTTTTTATTTTGATTTCAAATTTGAATTTGTGTAATTTAATTTTTATAATATTAAATTAAGAATTCTTAAATTTATAATTTTAGTTTATTAATTTTATTATATTAAATTTAATATATTAAATTTATTATATATTAAATTTATTAATTTAGTTTTTATATATTGAATTTATTATATATTGATTTTGTTAATTTAATTTATTATATATTGAATTTATTAATTAATTTAATTAATTTAATTAATTATAAAAGATAAATGAATTTCAGTAAAAAAAAATTTATTTTTTAAAAAGAAAAAGATTAGTGACGTGATTTTCACGTCACAAATTAGTAACGTGAAAATCATGTTGCAACTTATTTTTTTTATATAAAAAAATAAAAGCTAAACAAAGAGAATGTGTTAAAGGTTATTAATTTGCGACGTGATTTTCACGTCACTAATTTGTGACATAAAAATTATGTGGTAAATAAAGTGCTTTTTTCTGCCTCCCTCCTGCTACGCCTGCTTTCTCTGCAAAGTTAGAATGCCTATAAAAGTATGTTGGGACGTGATTTTCATGTCACAATTTTGTGACACGATAGTCAGATCGCAAATAAATTTCCACCCGCTCCCCAGCCACGTGATCACTCCGTCGCAAATTAGGAGTTGTGACGTGATTTTTCACGTTGTGACGTAATTTCACGTTGCAAATGAAAGTATACTTTGTAGTGAATATTATTATAAATAGTAAATAATATATATATATATATATATATATATATATATATATATATATATATATATATATATATATATATATATATATATATATATATATATATATATATATATATATATATATATATATATATATATAATATATATATATATATATATATATATATATATATATATATATATATATATATATATATATATATATATATATATATATATATATATATATATATATATATATATATATATATATATATATATATATATATATATATATATATATATATATATATATATATATATATATATATATATATAATTTAAAAAGAATAATAAAATTGTGTATTCATAAAAAAAATTATGTATTCACTCATCATAAATATTATTTTTATAAAAACAAATATTTATATCATTTTTAGTATAAATATTAACTTTTTATCATTAAAAAAGTCTAATATTTTTCAAGTCAATTTTATTTTTTCTTTAAAAATATTTTTTTATTTATATAAAATTAAATATTTGTTATTTGATTTTATTATTTTATTCTTTTCAATAATTATTTTAAAAAATTTGTTTATCTCGTTTCAATTTTCATACAGACACATCTGATATTGCTCAACTAACATCCATGTTTCTAAATACCTAAAAAATACACAATAATAATAATAATAATAATTAAATTATAATAATAATAATTAGTATTCACTTAATTTTGATAACTTCTCGTTATCTAGAAAATCATTTAACCTACAATCATGTTTTTAAATATTCATTTTTAATTAATTTATAATAAATATAAATTATTAATTTTTTTAATGACTTTCTATTATAAAAAAAATCTAATACCCACATTTTTAATTAACCCATTTTTTCAATTAATTCCGTTATAAAAAATTATACAAATATATTTGATATAATTTGGTAATTGCTATTAAAAACAGGTTCGGCCTGTCGAGCATGTCTATAATTTTAATAATTGCTTATAATTTTAATTTTATAATTTCTATTAAGAAACATTATAAAATAAAATATATTATACACACAAAAAATATATTGATTTAATAACAAATTAAATTTGATAATAAAATTTGATTAGATTTAAGGAATTGAATAATATTATGTTTGTTAAATTTGTGTAGTAGATTAGAAGTTATATGTTATAGTAATTCATAAGTCATTAAATATATAATCTCTAGTATCCGTCTCTTCAATTTAAGTAAATATTTTGGTGGAAAATTTCAATCCCACCAAAAATGTTTTACAATGGATTTGTTGAGATTTCCAACGTGACCAAACATGCAGCGTAGTTTTATTTTGAAAGATCGTGCGCTTTTATGCAAGATAGCTTTTATTGACCATTTTAAAAAGAATAAAAAAATTTGTGTATTATTGTCTCATGTTTTTTTTTATAAAACAAAATATTTGTATTATTTTTTTAATATAAATGTTAACTTTTTATCATTAAAAAGCTAATGTTTTTTCAAGTCAATATTATTTTTTCTTTGAAAATATTTGTTATTTATATAAAGTTAAATTTAGAAATAAAATATTTGTTATTTGATTTTATTATTTTATTCTTTTCAATTATTATTTTAAAAATATATTTATTTCATTTAAATTTTCATGCAATCGAGCGTGGTATTGTTCAACTAACCTCCATGTTTCTAAATAGATAAATAATAATAATAAGTAAATTATAATAATAATTAATATTCTATTAATTTTAATAACTTTTTATTACCCAAAAAATCGTTTTACCTACAATAACGTTTTTAAATATTCATTTTTAATTAATTTATAATAAATACTAATTATTAAATTTTTAATGACTTTCCATTATAAAAAATTCTAATTCCCATATTTCCAATTAACCCATTTTTTCAATTAATTCCTTAACCAAAAATTATATGATTATATTTAATATAATTTGATAATTTCTATTAAATCAAATATATGGTGGTAAACTAAATTAAACTAAAAATCAAACAAATATTTACGTGAACATATGCCATTAGTATTTTTTTTATATTGACAACTTTGAAATTGAAACTAAAAAATTAAACACACTTTATTATTTTTTTCATTTATTTTTAATTTCCATATTTATTAAAAAGTTTTTTTATTTATATGTCATTTTAAATAAAAATTGAATATGTATTGTTCTAGGTCGGACTGACACTTGGTCCACAGATGGGCAGACCCAATCCAATGCCTCTGTCTATGGTCCAATAATTTTAGATCTAAGTCAGATAGTCGTTGGAGATTTCTCCCACGTGCCCATTAAGGAATGTCGTCAACAGTCACATCAATCACCACTTGCCCTCCGAGAATAACGGATCCACCGCCCCTATATTTTCGGGACGTTTTATCAATGAGGGGCCACGTGCTATATCTCATTATCCATGTAACCTTGACAGTCCTTGTTATTGGGCCCAAATTACTTGGCCCAATACATGAATCTTGGCTCAGTGTTGCGGGCTATAAATACCCTCTCGCATGAGAGGGTCAGGTATTTATTCATTCAACCCCACTTATATTACTTGCACTTTGATTGTCTAGACTCTTACTTTAGAATCAGAGTATCTTGCAGCCGTCCCATTCACATCAACAGCCGTCTCATTCAAGCTTGTGGGTTATGGACGATTCCTTCTGGTCAGGTACGATCAGTGACGCCGTCTATGGGAACCTGCTTCCCCATCTTTCACTAACTGAAGATCAAAGCAAACTTTCAACTTTCTGATCGTTATGGCCGCTCCAGTCAACAATGAAGATCCTAATATTCACTTCGCAGAGTTTGGAGACGGC
This sequence comes from Vicia faba, assembly GCA_948472305.1. Classification (NCBI taxonomy): domain Eukaryota; kingdom Viridiplantae; phylum Streptophyta; class Magnoliopsida; order Fabales; family Fabaceae; genus Vicia; species Vicia faba. The sequence goes on from OX451741.1 coordinate 1,350,528,534, forward strand.
AATAAAAATGACATTACTAACCACGAGCTCGACATCAAGGATGGAAGAACCACTTCCTCCTCTACTCCAACCCATCTGTTAGATCAACCTCTCCGCAAAACTATGAACCTGCAATGTACGAGGAAATCCTCGTGCCGGAGAATGTCGAACCTACAACCAAGGCCTTGTTCGCGGCGATCAATAAGACTAACAACATGATTTTTGTGCAAGGTGAACGCCTTAGAATGCTGGAAACCCACAGGTCCTCGAGTAGGCACAGGAGGCCCGACTCGTGCACCCCATCTCCTCGATAACAAAAACCCCACTTCCGCTCTCCTCTATGGAGACACCAGCGGGGAGATTCTCGCAGTCCCTCTCCCCTTCGTATCAGGAGACACCCCCGACTAGAAAGGACCCAACATGAAACAATCCAAAAGTGCGACCGTACCCCTTCGCGCGAAGAACAACGTTCCCCAACTCCTAAAAGAGACAAGGGGAAATAAGAAAAGAAAACTCAGCCGAGGACCCCTCCCCCGCCGTAGAAGACACTGCTACGACTTCTCTTTGTCTCGATCCCTCGGGCGAAGTGAAGAAGAGGAAGATGACCCCCACGGTCCACTTTCCCAAGCTATTATGGAGGCTCATATCCCCAAGGGAATGAAGAAACCCCCACATCTCAATAACTATGATGTGTCTACAGATCCTGATGACCACGTCGATTCCTTCGAAGCAATGCTTCAGTTCCACAACATCGGGGGCGCAATCAAATGCATGTTGTTCTCCACGACCTTGAGGAAAACTACAATGGATTGGTACAAGGGCCTCGCTCTCGAGTCCATCACCTATTGGCGAAATCTGAAGAACCAGTTCTCCAGCAACTTTATAGCTTCTCGAAGACACCCCAAGACGGAGGCGTCCCTCGAAGAAATCATCCAGAGAAGCGACGAGTCTCTCTGAGCCTATATTAACAGGTTCAACCGAGAGGCCATTTAGGTCCCTACCACCGACCGCATGAAGAGGTATCTGCTCGAGAAATGCCTTCTGCCGGGCAGCAATTTCCAAAAAGCGGTCGGCATGGAGCCCCCAAGGTCTTTCGTCCATCTCCTCCATAAAGCTCGGGTGTACATCACATACAAGGAGAAGGAGGCCGCTAATAATGTATGTGATTCCAGGAACTGCAAGTCAAATGCACCCATACACAATGACATAGGATCATCCCACCGAAGAAGGGATGAAAATCATCGCGACCCTCGTGAGCACAGAGGTCCAGTCGGGCGCTTCACCGAGTACACTACTATGACGGCTCCCCGCGAGAGCATCCTCATAAAATGTGACAACACTGATTTCAGGGATAGGGGAGTCTGTCGACCTAAACCTGCACCCGCCAAACCCGGGGTCGACAAAACTAAATACTGTCACTACCACTAGAGTCACAACCACGTCACTGAATATTGCATCCACCTGAAGGTTACCATCGAGACTCGCATCAAGGCAGAGAGGCTCGGAGAATATAAGAAATACACCACTTGCCATGACGACCGCGAGGTGAAAGAAATCGAGGAAGAGGTCCGGCCATCCAACAAAGTCGGGCCCCATCAAGTTGCCATATCTGTTTCCTGATCCGAGGATTTTCACATCCCCAACAACGTCGAAGATGATGGGTTGTTGTTTACCCATAGCAGATGGGAGAAGTTCCCCGCCTCCCTGGTCATCTCTGACGGGGGATGTAACACTCTCTCTGTGAACTTAGTGAAGAGAAAATTTGAAGATCTGATAGATGCGACACCAGTCCATGCTGTAACCCTCGACAGGTTTCAGGGACAATCTGAGCCCATCACGTTCTACCTCGAAGAGCTGCTCGGGGGAGTTTGTAACTCATATCCATTTGCTCATAAGGGAAAAGATGGCCAACTTTTACATGCATTTCATCCTGTTCGACGAAGGTAGTTCTGCCAATGTCATGTACACTCAACTATTCAAGACTCTGCACCTTGAAGAATCTCACCTGTCACCGTACGTGGGGTCCGACTTGCAGGGCTTTAATGGATCGACTTCTAAACTGTGGGGCTATATCGAGCTTCTGGTCACGTTCGAGATGGAATCAATAGCTTCCCGACAAGTGAAAGTCCACTTCCTAGTGGTTGATTTCCCGTCTCTATATAACTGCATTTTGGGAAGACCAAAACTGGTGGAGCTAACCGTCGTACCCTCCATGGTGCACCTCAAGATTAAGTTCTACACAAAGAGAGGACATGTGGCCACCATTCAAGGAGGAGATCCAATCTGCGAGGAGATGTTTTAACGTGGCCTCAAAGGGGCAGAAGATGGTCGACATCAAGTCGAAGACAGCCAGTGGAACCACCCTCTCCTCGTTCAAGCCTGATCGGATTGAAGAACAAGAAGCTCTGCACGGTGTCAACTTCATCGACCTGGACACACGCTTCAATAAAGACAAGGTCGAGGTCTCTAACATTGAATGGGATCCCCTTCGTCCCTTCCCCGATGGAGACTTTAAATTCATCCTCATTGGCAAGGACCCGAATAAAGGTGTGAAAATTGGAGTTGGAATCTCCGACCTGGTGAGGAAGCAGCTCAAAGCATGTCTGAGGGAGAAAATTGACTTGTTCGTGTGGAGCAATGTGAAGATGCTCGAACTCGACCTTGAGGTCGTCTGCCATCAACGTGTTGTAGATCTATTCGTTATGGCAGTAGTACAACTTGGGTGTAGGGAGTCTCCCGAAAAAGCGGGAGCTGCTGAAAAAGCTGTAAAAGACCTCCTAGAGGAAAATTTTATTTCTGAGGATCAGTATTTAACCTGGATCTCCAACATTGTACTTGTTAAGAAAAATAATGGAAAATGGCATATGTGTGTTAACTATAATGATCTCAATCGGGCATGTCCCAGGGATGCATATCCATTACCTAATATTGACAGCCTGGTCGACAACTCGGTCGACTATAAACTTTTATCATTTATGGATGCGTATTCGGGATATAATAAAACCCCCATGGCAATGAGTGATAAACACTACACGACCTTCATGACCGAGTCGGGCAACTACTACTATAACGTAATTCCCTTCGGCCTGAAGAATGCATGTGCGACATACTAGCGAATGATGAACAAAGTATTTTTAAGAGAAATTGGGGACACACTCGAGGTATATATGGATGACATGATCGTCAATCTCGAGCAGAAATTGACCACACAGCCCATTTCAAAAGAGTCTTCGACCGGGCAAGGAAATGCAAAATGAGATTCAACCTAGAGAAATGCATATTCGGAGTGAAGGCGGGCAAGTTCCTTGGGTCAAAATATGTACTCACAAGAAGTTATGAATTTGGACATTATAGGTCATTTTGAAAAGTCAACAAAAACACCTTTTTTTGTCAAAGCTTCATACATGAGCATGGAAAATTAAATTGAGATGATACCAAAAGGGTTTCTTAGAGGACATCTCAAGCTTTCTAAAAAGTCCAAGAACACCTCCAAAGAGTCAAAATTGAGGAAGTTATGCATTGTTGAAGTTGACCTTTTTTTGCAAAATTGCCAAAAGTCAACTATGCCCAAAACTTGAATTTTTGCCAAATGGGCCCAATCTTTTGCACTTGTTTTAAGTTGGAAACATGGTCCACGAGCCCTAGCCTTTTCCACTTGTCATTATATTATTTATATTATTTATTTTGATTTTTATTTGAATTAAATCATTTTAAATCAAAACAAATCATATAAAATCTAAAACATTGAAATTCAAAGATCTTGTGCTTGTTTCAGGTCTTAGTGTCCAGCTAGCATCAGATCAAATTCGTGTAAAGGCATGAGGTGCACAAAAAGATTGAATTAGGACATTTTTGGAAAGATATTCAAGTTGTATCAAATCAAAATCAAAAGCATTGATGGAAGAAGATTGTGATCATTCTTTCAACCCTAATCTATTCCTCAATACATATAGAAGGAAGGCATACCAAAAACTAGGTTAGAAGGAGGCATGTGATCAAGAACCAAACTTGGAAAAAACAAGAAAAAGTGGTGAATCAAATTCCTACTTAGAGGCTAATTCAAGACCCTTGGACCATCCCAATCGTTTCCTGAGGTCATCAACAAGCAAAAGAAATCAAAACCAAGCATTTCCAGGCCCTATATCGCGTTGTAAGTCCATCACGACATTGCTTATTTCTTGAATTTGGTTTGCATGATTTAGACATTGTTAGCACGAATTAACCATATATTCTTGATCCATGGAACATTTGCAAGCTTTCTATATTGTTTAATTGCATTTATATGGCTTGTATAAGTTTTCACCATTGTTAGGGTTAGGAGCTTCGATTTTGGATTTTTGTTTACAGGCAAAATTGTTCGTGAAAGGGCCATTATTGAACTCAGGAGGTCCAGAAGAATTGATTGGTGGCCCTAGTTTTCATTTATCATAATCATGCTTGATTTTGAGAAATTGTAGGGATATAGTGACGAACTAATGTCCGTAGGTAAAATTCTAGGACTTTTACCAACGGAATAAGGTTAGGGATGACCTGCGTGTCACCTTTCCATTGGCCCATTCAAACTTCTGGCACGCGTTTTCTTATTATTCTCCACTAATTCTTATTTTTGTATATTATTATTATTTCTTATTTTATGTACAAATCAGAAGCGTGGCTCAGCTGGTTGCCAAGTGTTGGAACGTCCCATGGGGCCTGGGTTCGAATCCCAGGTCCCCCCAATTTCTTCATATATTTTGCCTTTTCAGGATCTAGCGCGTATACAAACCAAGGGTCCACCATACGTCTTCACAATCCAGCCAGCCAAGTGTCAGGAGACGAGATCCATAGGCCATCAACGAGGGAGTACAATAGGCCATCAACGAGGGAGTACAATAGGCCATGGTCAATGCATCATAGAGAATTCAACAAGTCAACGTGGACATTTTTACTTTGAGCCCAGAAATCTGATTCTTGCACCCCCCATAATTGCTCAGGCCCAAACTTCTTTCTCTATTCTTTTTTTACATTTATTTTATTTAATTTAATTTATTTATTTTATTTTACTAACCAATCAATTATTTTCTTTTTATCAAAAAATCATAAAAATAATACTCTTCACAAATTAGGTTTAGATTTTATTTTTTTATACAAAAATTAAATAATTTAATTAGGTTGTTAAGTTAGATGACTTTAATTCCTTTTTTTGTAAATAATTAAAAATAATTATAAAATTAGGGTTTTGTCTAAACTTAATTACATTTTCTTTTTCTTAAAAATAACCAAAAACCACAAAAATAGGCCATGTAATTATTTTCATTAATTAATTTAATTAACTAATTAATTTTTATATTTAAAATTTAAAACCTAGTTCTTTTCTTAAAAACGACAAAAACAATTTTTCTTTTGATTAGGTTAGAAGGGTCAAAACCCTAATTTCTTCCCGATTTTAATTTCATCGCGCACGCTTTATTGTTTTATTATTTACCATATTGATGTAACTGCCTACAAGTTGTAATAGTTAATTAGGACTTTTTATTTTTATTTATCGCTTTATTTTCAAAGGGTTTGTTTTTTGCTATGTAAATACCCGAAGCCTTGTAATAGCTTAGTTTAATTTCCGCACTTTAAATTCCGTAAAATATTAAACTGTTAGATGTATGATATAGGAATGCATGACAAGAATGTATGTGAAAACTTTAAAACGGTTAGATAACCCTAAAATGTGCAAAGATAAATAATCTGAAATTAAATCACTCGTACATGCGCACTCCTAGGGTACACTCCCACTTGGTTGCCTTCGGTAAATGGTCATTGAGTATAGGATGTTTTAGTAGTCGTCCTTTTGTCCAAAAGATCAAAGTTGTCTCGGAATGGTGGCCTCAGATATTGTTGCCTCGGATAATTGATATAAGACATTAGGGTTATTACTAAGACGTCCTAACATTGCTTTAGTGACCGTACGTCCCTTTCGAATTGACCCTCAAAACTCCAACGACGGTGCTACCTACTCACTAATAGTGGGATAGCGCTGTCTAAAGGAAACACACATATAACAATTCTTTTTTCGAGTATGTAGATTAGTTCTTAAGTACTTGCTCAATCCAAACAAACTTTTTTCACACCTACACTCTTTTACAAACAAAGTTTTCAAAACACTTCATTACACTCTTGAAGACAGAAGCAAGAGTTAAATCAAAGTCAAAACAAAAACTTTTCAAAGCACACAAACACAAAAAAGCAATTTTGAAAATGATGAGCAAGTACCTAAGAGCCCGTAGATAACTACAGATAGAAAGGGTGCTAATACCTTCCCTTTCTATAATCTACCCCCCGTACTCAGAAATATCTCGAAAAAGGAATTTTTTTATGCTTTTTTCCTTTCCTTTGTTGGATAAAATAAAAATCGATGGTGACTCTTGCTTACCGCGACATTTTGCAAATACAAACTAGCATTCCTAAAAAACAGTCCCGGTTCTTGCCACCGTATCACACCCACGAACAAAATCCCCGAGCGAACATTCTCTCAAAGCTCGTGAGCATAAGGAAGAAAGGCAGAAACAAATCATTCATTCAGGATTCACTCTCCCACCTGAGCATTGAGAGATCCACTATGTTGCTCGGCACAAACGCCACCGGGGATGACACTTGTTGGATGACCTGAATGTTAAATTACCTCACCAAAGGAGAACTACCAACCGGCCAGAAGGAAGCCAATGCAACCAAGCGTCAGGCTTACTCTTATGTTTTGGTTGAGCAGAGACTATACAGACGGGGATTCTCCATCCCACTCCTAAAGTGTGTCGAAGAGACTAAAGTCCATGATATCTTACGGGAGATCCACAAGAGAATTAATGCCCAACACCTAGATGGAGGTCCTTATCACATAAGGCCCTACGAGCAGAATATTTTTGGCCCACGATGCAACAGGACACCAAAGAGCACGTGAAAAAGTGCATCTGATGCCAACGCCATACATATATGCACCTGGAACCTTCGTGCGAGCTCGTATCGTTTCCTTCCCCGTGGCCTTTCTCCTGGTGGAGAATGGATATCCTAGGCCCCTTTCCCCAAGGATCGCACCAAAACAAATTCTTAATCGTTGTTGTTGATTATTTCATCAAGTGGATAGAGGTTGAAGCCCTCGCCAAAATCACGTCGCACAATATTCTTCGTTTCTACAAAAGAAATATGCTCGCCCGGTTCGGCATACCGCAAGCACTTGTCACTGACAACAGGACATAATTTACCGACAAGAAATTCCAAGACATCATCGTTATGCTCGGCATAAAGTAACACTTTACGTCTGTTAAGAACCCACATACGAACAAGCAAACAAAATTTACTAACAGAGTCATCTTGTGGGGACTTAAACGCCGACTAGGCAAAACAAAGAAGGGATGGGTTGAAGAGCTCCACAACATGCTCTGGGATTACAAAACGACACCCCAGACAACCACCGGGGAGACACCTTTCCGATGACATATGGAATAGAGGCGGACATCCCTGTAGAAATAAGGGAGCCAACTAGGCGAATTCAAACCCCTCTCAACGAGGAGCTAAAGACGAATCCCTAACAGAGGAACTCAATCTGGTCGAAGAGATTCGGTCAAGGGTATCTCTTTGAGAGGCCAAGTTAAAGCAACAAATAACTATGTGACATGATGCCAAAGTCATAAAACGCGAGTTCCAGGTCGGCAGTTTAGTCCTCCAGAGAAATAAGAAAAATTCCCATGAAGGAAAGTTGGCCACCAACTAGGAGGGCCTTACCGCGTCTATGATAAGAGGAACAATGGGGCATACTATCTCAAACACCTAGATGAGAAACATGTACCTCGACCTTGGAATACTGACAAGCTAAAACAATATTACAGCTAAGTCCCAGGCAAAAGTTGGGGCTTAGCCGTCGACCTGACCTCCCCGACCACGAGGGATCTTGCTTGACCACAGAAGTATGTTGGAGTACGAACATTGCATCTAACCAATGAAAGGTAGGCCCTCGCTCATGGAACGAGCAGGACTTTAGCGCGACGAGGACATCTTGACTGAGCTCCACCTTCAGTGTACCAAATAGGCAGAACACCCAGCTCACGGTGGGACTGTTCACACTGCAAGAATAAGCTTCCAAACGCGACCTTGGCCTCGCTCCAACGGACCCCAAATTCATATCCCCGATATGGCTCTATATGTTTCCGTCCATCACTAGGTCGCGCACGAATTTCCGCATACAAAATCAAAATGACAAACATAAACGCTAAATAATAAACGTTGTTAAATGCGCAAGTGATTAATATTAAAGCCGACCTCAAAGGCCGGTAGTGTTTAGTCATTACATAGAAAAAGGCACACAAGTCTAAAACATTGACAAAAAGTGGCACGCAGGAGTAAACTAGTCAGATATACAAAAATGGGCATGGCCCCTTGTCTAAAACAAAGAAACTTGGCACGCAGGCCTAGCAAATATACAGGCACATAGACCCAAAGATCCTAATCTCCACCATCCTCCTTGCTGTCTGATCCAGATTCATCGCTCGAGGCATATATTATCTTCTTGTCAACCACTTGATTGAAAGGCCCAATCCCCTAGTCACAAGCTTGACCTCGTTGTTGATGATTTTGAGTTGGGCCATGGCAGTGTTAAAACCATAACTTAGGGTGTGCACGACATCTTGCTCAAGCACGCTAATTCGATAGATCAACTCTTTCCTTTTTTGAAGGGTCATCTCCGCGTCAGTCTCCTCCCCAGCAGGCTCCACGATCCCCTCCAACTCTTTTACTCGGGCAACAAGCCTCTCATTCTCCTCTGACACCTCCTCCATCTTTGGCCTTAGCTCGTTCAAATCCTTGAGGAATTGCACCTAGGACTCATACTTCGCCTCATGATTGAGAATATCATTCTTCAGTTTTTCATTTTAAAGCTTCAACCTATCAATTTGGCCATACGCTTTACCGAGCTCCTCCTTCGAGAACGTCTCTACATCATTAAGGGTCAAATCTATTTCAAGAACCCTCATTACGGAGGCCACACCCTCAGACAAATTCTTGCGCCTAACCTCCTTGCCCACAGACATGATGGCTTCCTGCTCCCCTTCATGGAGACCTAGGGCATCGTCCCCACTAAAGATGTCACGACGGAGATAACAAGGGGCAAAACAAACGTCTCCCCGATGCTTTTGCCTTTATCTTCAGTGGCCACATGGTTTGTACTCTCCCTGCGCTTCCTTTCCGTGGGCTGTTAAGGGGGAGAAACTTGGACACCTTAAGGAGGAGAGGAACCATCGGCACGGGCGCCAAGTTTAGCTTGCTTCTGGATTTGGGCATCACGCCCTTGGGCGCTTTTTGGCCAGCTTTTCCCCTCAACTTGAGTAGACGTTCTTCGAAAGTGGCCATTCGACCTGCAATCCAAAAAGGGAACAATTTAGTCTACAAAACAAAATAGACAAACATCTAATACAGGAATTCCCCCTACAATAAACATCTAATACATGCACGTCCCCTACCTAAGAGATCTAAGGACTCCTCGTCAGATGAGCACTCGAGGAGCATCTTTGTATTTATGAGGCGGGCAACAACCATGTACTCCCCCTCATCATCGAAAATAAAGTTGTTGTCTGAATCCATGCATTTGGCCAAGGAGAAGCTCTTTACGTAGGCCGCCAATTTATTGTAGGCAAGCCTATCTTGAGCGCCTAACTTTTCAGGCTTTACCTGATAACTTTCTGGATTCTGCTCATAATGCATCCACTGCCACTCAAGGGGAAATATCTCCCGAAACTTATTCTCCTCCTGACCATCCTTAATCTCAATGGTACGCTCGTATATGGAGTCCACAGCTGCGTGTGACAATGTCTTCACGCCGTAAAACCTTTCCTTGAAATGTTGGACGGAATCCAGATACGGTCGAAACAGTTTTACGTGCTGCTTGAACGACACCCAGACTTGGAGACCCCCGACTGTTTGCCGCTGGAGGTGGAAGATTCGGAAGAATATAGGTAAAGTAGAATTAATATTAAGATATCGACATACAATCTCAAATTCCCGCATGAACGCGGGCGCGCTCGGGTGAAGCTGGGAAGGCGCCAAGTGCAGCCATCTAAAAACTCCAACTTGGAAAGCTGTAAAAGGCAGGCGCATCCCCGCCTCCTTGAAAGTGAACTCGTACATTGGAAAGCGCTTTCATGGGTAGGCTGAACATATCCTCCGGCTCTTGTACATAATGAGAATTGGCCAAGAGGCAGAGCACCCTCGACCCTATCCTCGACAACATTGAAGGCACCTGAGGCATCGTGGACAAATTCAGACATCAGATTTCTGGGCTCGGGTATAATCCAGTCCAAATTATTTCCCTAGTTTGCATCATTTCCCGCGTTGGAATTTTCTTCACCCTGAGGATCAGGCAAATTTACCTCCTCGATCAGTTGAGCCATTTAACCTGAAAAGCAGGGGAAAACAGTGAATTCGACATCATCAAATCCACCCTTCCACCATAAATCAAGTGAAAGGGTAAGGAACACTTCGAGGGGAGGTCCTCAACTCAAGCCCTTGAAACCCACGAAGGAAGAAACCCCCTCAAGCAAACATAAGATCACGAGGAGAGGAAGTTCGTCCGTATCTACCTAATTCACGAGGGGTTAATCCCCAACACGGAGCCGTTTTGCCTGTGTCTACCCAATTCACGAGGGGCGAATCCCCGGCATATATCCATACGAAGTTCATCCAAAACTCAGTAACCTTCATATGAAACTCATGGATCTTCGTCTAGAGTCCATGAAATTCACCGTAAGTGTCATGAATCTTCATCAGAAACTTCACGAGGATTCATGAAACTTCACCCAGAACTCGTGAATTCGCCAGAAAACTTCATCCAGTCATCTAAAACCCTAAAGTAAACTAACAAAGCTTGAAGAAAATCACTTACTTGGAGAAGAAAAAAACACTGGGAAACCTACGACAGTGGCAATGGTGACATATCAGCCTGCGAATAGAGGAGGTGCAGGAGGAGAGCGAAAGTGATAATTTTCAAGAGAATCCTGTTGTACCCCAAAATTTGCCCTCCCATATTCTTCAAGAAATTGCCAAGTCATGCTTCAGAATTCCCCAAAGGGTTGCACAGTGTAAGGGCCTCCTAACAGTCAAAATTAGGGTTTTGGTTATGGCAAAGTAATTGAAGTTTCCAAGGGTCCAATCAAGTCCCACATGCCTATAAACATGGTCAAGCATCCTCATACCAAGTTTCAAGACTTACAGCACAAAATTGCACAGTCAAAAAACCTAGTTGCACTACAGTCAACTGTAGGGGCAAAATGGTCATTTGGCAGTCAAAAGTTCAAATTTTTGGTCAACATCTCATTTTGAAGCCACAAACATCATTTGATCAATGCTTGATCATGATTCTCAAAGCTTGGCTCAAAAATCATCAAGATGCAAAAGTTTCCATATTTGGACAGTTGAAAAAGTCAACTGTAACTTGACCAGGGCATAACTTTCACATGGATTATCAGAAAAATTCCATCCAAAGCTCATTTTGAAGAGAAAGACATTTCCTACAACTGCTCTTCATACTTCAAGTCCAAGAAATGCTCTCACAAAAGTTATCAATTTCAACATTATAGGTCATTTTCAAAAGTCAACAAAAAGGGACTTTAAGTCAAAGGCCATAACTTGAGATTGGTAAATCAAAATGACATGGGACCAAAGACATTGGTTAGCAGACTCAAAGACCTTTCCAAAATGTCTAAGAACATGAGCAAAGCTTAAAAATTGAGCAAGTTATGCCTTGTGGAAGTTGGGAAATTTTTGGATATTTTGAAAAGTCAACATTATTTCAAATTACCTAAAATTGCTAATGGGCCTCTTTTTCTTCCACAATTCATTATCCAAGGCATGTGCACGACCATTTGGCACAAAGGGAAGTTTTTCTTCATTTTTTATTTATTTATTTGGATTTTTATTATTAATAATTCATTTAAATTAATTAAAATACATGAAAAATGTTAAACCTAATGTTTCAAATCCTTTTGTACATAAAACATCTCCAAGATTTCGTGCAAATCAGATTAGGGAAGAATTGAAGGTGATTAGATATGATTGAGAGCAAATGTGCATGAAAAGATTGGAAAATTATGGCCATGAAAATCAAAGATCTATTCCATAATTGCAAAGGTTTTTGGACCTCTTTTCCAACCCTAATCACTCACATACAAATACAAAACGCAACCCTAATGCCAAGGGACTGAAAGCTGCGCCATAGACAAGAGACAACGCTTGAGTTTTTGCTTAAAAATTCCAAAACTGAAATCACTATTCCAAAGCATTTCAAGCCAAAACAACCATCCTATCACCTTCCTGGGACATCAAGGAAGGATCCTGGATCAAGAACATCAACTCTAACGCCTTGAATCATTGTACAGAAATCAAACTTTTCCACTTTTTTTTCATAATCGTGTTTTAATATTTATGCATTTTCATGGCATTTCTTTCATAGATTCTGACTAATGGGAAGATTCTGAAGCTAACCATATAAGTTAATTGTGTTTTTATACGCTATACACGATTCCACCATTGATGCAGGCTAGGGTTCCTTGAGTTCCAAATTAGGCGTTTCCAAAAGCCATAAAATTATAGCCTCATAATACCATGAACAGATTCAGGGCGTCTGGATGAAAATAATGAAACCCTCGCGCTTAATTTCTGAGGCCATATGGCCTATTCGCTATTATCAAATCAAGCATGTTTTGGGGGGGTTAAAAACCCCCGCTAACCTTTTGTATGTTTCAGGGAAAAGCGCACTAAGGAGGAAGACGATGATGTGTAGAGCATTGGTTGGTCCGTTTAAACTTTCGCGCGAAAAAGAAGCATTAACGCGTGTTTATTTTATTATGTTTATTAATTGTATAATATACAAAGAACTCAAACAGCATGGATGGCAAGGCATAGCGTTGGTAAACCACAGGACCTGGGTTCGAGCCCCAGGTCCCCCACCCCTTTCACATTATTTTTCTATTAATGATCCTGTGCAGGTTCACTATGAGGGAATACCATACGTCCAAGATCTCAGCCTGCCACGCGCTCAGCAACCTCCCTCCAAGGGCCCAGATCTGATGAACTCAGTGCACACTGGTCAACACACATACACGCTGGCATAGAAGTCAACGAGGCCAGAACTTATTGGGCCTAAAAATGCTGATATACACCTCCAAATTAGGGGCAGAACCCCCTAGGTTTGCATTATTCCTTTTCATTATTTTGGTATTATTTTCAATTATTGTCTTTATTTTAATTAGTTTCTTTAATTTAATTATTTTTATAGAAAACATAAAAAAATAATATAAAATCAGAAAAAGACAAAAAAAAAACAGTATTTTCATTTAATATTTTAATATTTTGTAAATAAATGGCATTAATTAATTTTAGTTATTAAATTAGGTTTAATTGTAATATTTTCCTTAATCAATTTAAAATTCGGTAGAATTAGGGTTTGTAATAAGTTTTATCCTTTTTTCTTTTCTTTCATAAAAATTAATTATTAAAATATTATTTATTTTTATAAATCAAATTGCATATAAATAATTAGATTAATATTAGGTTAAAATTTAATACTTTCTTAATAAACTAAAAAAATTAGAATTAGGGTTAATTTCTTTCATTTAATTCAATTTCATTAAAAGTCATAAAATACAAAAATACCAAAAATAATTTCCTTTTCTTTAATTTAATTAATTCGCTAATAATTTAATTTCATTAAAAAAAGGGTCCAACGCCCTCGTTCTCAATCTTAATTCAAATCGCGCATTTATTTTCTTTTCGTATAATTTTTATGTACCTCTCCCAAAGCCGTGTAATTAATTTCTCGCATTTTACCTTTATCTTAATTCTTTATTTTTCTGTCAAATCGGGTCCTGGAAATTTTGGCGATGTGGACCCGCGCCTCTTGTAATAGCTTTAGAACTTTTATTTCTCGCAATATTTTAACTGTAAATAAATGCATGCAAGACTGAATGACTTAAATAAAAATAAACACGTAGCTCACCCATAACATGACAAGATAAAATATCTGAATCTGACACACAAATCACACACCACCCCTAGGGTACGCCTCACTGTTGCCTTGCCTTGAAAGGTGATCGTCGAGTAGAGGATGTCTTAGTAAGTCCTCATGATCCGGGAACCTGGCATGAGGGTAGCTTCTAAGGTGTCTTCCCATTGCTCTGGTGATCACCATGTCCCGAACCTCGAATTGACCCGAACACCTCCAACGGTGGTGCTACCTACCTCTCAATGGTGGGATGGCACTACTTTAAAGGACATTTACACAGACGAATTCCTTAGGGTAGGTAGATGACTCTAGATACTTGCTCTAAATTTCAAAACAAAACAAAATACTTTTCACACCAACACATTTTCAAAAAGCTTTCGAAAGCAATTTTTCAAACACTCTTGAGGACTGATACAAGAGTCGAACTGGAATTTTCAAAGAAACTTTTTTTAAAACCCACAATTGAAAAGCAAACAAACCATTTTTGAAAACACAAATGAGCAAGTATCTAAGAGCCCATGGATAACCATGGATAGAAAGGGTGCTAATACCTTCCCTTTCTATAACCTACCTCCTGAACCGAGAGCAATCTCTTTAAGGAATTTTTCTGTGCTTTTGTCCTTTCCATTTGGAGAAAATAAAAGACGGTGGCGACTCTTGCTTCCGCGACATTTCGCGAACCAGCGTTAAACAGTCAGTTCCAGATCCACCGATCACAGAACTGGCGACTCTGTTGGGGACTCTTTAAAGTGAGGTGTACCTTAGGACTAAGATCACTGTGTTTTCAATTGATTTGACTTGTTTGCTTTAAATTATGGGACTGTCTTGGGAGTTCTATAAATCCTAACCCGGATCTGGGGGATACCTTCTTAGAAAGTAGCAACAAGGCTGTGAGGGAACTGTGCGGGGTATACCGACATGGTTGAAACAGTCTGCTACGTTGATGTGGAACTTCGGTGTGTACCGGTAACCCTTGAGTTCAGTCAAGGAGAGTACGGGGCCTCCGCGTGGTGTCATGAAGCATCAAGAGACCTTAGGAACCTTAATTGAACTATCTTGGCCTCTTTAGGGTAGTGAGATAACTGACTTTGGTGCAGTCCGAGGTTGGTTGATACTCGATACTACACTCAATTGAGGGTTGCTTTCCTGGAATATTTCGGTCGCCAGTTCAGTGGCTAAATCGAAACGATGAACAATGAAAGCAATCCCGTGATATTGAGACCCTTAGAACCCGGTTACTTCTAATAGGACAGGTTGAACCCACCAACTTCAAGAGGGTAATACCCAAACCCCATGCTGGCTTAAACCCTAAGGGCTTGTCTTGTGTGCCTTGTGTGCCTTACATGTTTGTCTTTGTAAATATCTGTGGTGTGTTTAATCATAGCATCATGACATCATCCAGCATCATATGCATTGACTAACCATTTCAGGGATTCGAATTTTCATCTTTGTTCTTGTTTTGTAGGACATGGAAACTATTCGTAGAAAGACAATTCAAATCAGTCTTGTAAGGATCCCTCCTCAGCTTAAGGAGCTTATATACAGGATTCCCGAGAACTCTTCATTCAGTGAAAGACATGGAAGTCTCATCAGCTTGGTCAATACCAACATTGAGGAGGACATGATAAAGGTCCTATTCCAGTTCTTTGACCCTCTGCATCACTGTTTCACCTTCTTGGATTATCAGCTGGTACCTACATTGGAGGATTTCTCCCGGCTCCTGAAGATCCCTATCCGTGATCAACTACCCTACAACGGTACGGAAAAGGAACCCAAGCTTGAAGAGATTGCTAAAGCCTTGCACCTACAGTCATCTGACCTCAAGGGACATTGGGAAGTTAGAAGTGGTATCAAAGGGTTCTTAGCCAGGTTTCTGTTTGAAAAGGCCCATGAATGTTGGAACTCCCTTGATTTGCAAGCTTTTGAAGAAGTTGTGGCCCTCCTTGTTTATGGTTTGGTGTTGTTCCCTAACCCAGATCAGCTTATAGATATCAGTGCTGTCCAGATCTTTATGTCCAGGAATCCTATACCTACGTTGCTGGGGGACATCCTTCACTCATGTTACACTCAAACCATGAGAAAAAGAGGTGTCCTTATGTGTTGCACTCCTCTCCTGGGAAGGTGGTTTATTTCACACCTTCCACAATCAGTCTTGAAGAACGAGCGGGGTTTGATATGGTCACAATGATTGATGACTCTTACACATGCAGATATACATTGGTGCCCTAGGTCCAGAGAGGATGTCACTATCATTGATCGTTGCGGAGAGTACCCTAATGTTCCTTTACTTGGAATCAGAGGAGGTATTACTTACAACCCATGCCTGGCTTGGAGACAGTTTGGTTATGCTCGGAGGGATGGTCCTCATGACATGTTAATTCCTGACATAGTTTTTGACTTCGACAACGATACTCAAGGACTTCGCCAGAGATTTATCAGAGCTTGGAGGATGCCCAGTAGGATAGACAGTAAGACACTGGGGCACAGGAATTCCATCCCATTGGAACCTTATCTCAAGTGGGTACGCGCCCGCTCCCAGAAGTTAGTGATGCCTTATCCCCATATGCTCCCAGTAATCAAAGAACCGGTCTTGGAAGGAGAAGTGTCCTACACCATTCAGCACCCTGATATGCCCACATCCTGGGAAGAGATGCAGAAGAGCTGGATTCAGCTTAAGGAAGAACGGAATTCTCTTGAGACCAGTCTACATGCTAGTGAAAAGAAGGTCTTTGAGCTCACCTGCCTGTTGCATGAGGAGAGGAATCTCAACACTTACATAGCTCCAAAGAGGATGCGTAGTATATTTTGGGATTGATTTGCTTTTGTATTATTTTGCCCATGAGGCTTTGATGTACTGAACAATTATTTCCTTAATGATAACGTGTGTTCCTTTTTGTCTACAACAAATTTGAACTTTCGAATCTTTGAATGCATTGCATAAACACATATCATTCATCATGTGCATAGCAGGTTTTCCTCTTTTCAGGTTGCTTACAGTTCTTCGCTGTTTATTTCAACATCATGAATCCTGACTCGTCATCAACTGAGATGTCCATCAAAGCTCTTCAGGCGCAGAATGCGCAATTTCAGGAACTAATCATGGGTTTGGCTCAAGGCCAAGAAGAGCTGAAGGCTCTGCTCCTGAAGAAGGAAAAGAAGAAGAAGAGAAGAACTGTTATGTTCAACTCGGGCCGAAGGTTTGGCAACACTCTACAGAATGAAGAGGCTGGTTCTTCTATTGGCAAGGGTACTCCTCAAGCGGAAAAAGGTCCTAGTCCGGTAGTCTCCGACAACGAGACTGATTTTGATGAAGAGCAATATCCTCCTGCAGAAGACAGATACAAACAGTTGGAAGACAGGTTGAATGCTATGGAGATACAACAGGTACCTGGGCTGGATTTCGGAGATTTGGGTTTGTCTACCGGTGTGATTATTCCTCGTAAGTTCAAGGCACCATCTTTCACTAAGTACGACGGGGCGTCTTGTCCCAAGCTACATCTCAGGTCCTATGTTCGGAAGATTCAACCGTACTCAGCGGATAAGAATTTATGGATCCACTTCTTCCAGGAGAGTCTTTCAGGGACTCATCTCGAATGGTTCTATCAGCTGGATGGGACCAAGGTTCGTAACTAGGAGGAGTTGGCTACTGCTTTCTATAAGCAGTATCAGTATAATGCCGACCTTGCCCCTACACGTACCCAACTCCAGGGTATGTCGTTAGGATCAAGTGAAGGTTTTAAGGAGTACGCTCAGAAGTGGAGGGATCTGGCTGGCAGGGTGCAGCCTCCGTTGACTGATCGGGAGTTGGTAGACATGTTCTTGGGGACCCTATCTGGGCCATTTTTCAACCATCTTATCGGGAATTCGTCTGCAGGGTTCACTGATCTGATTCTGACTGGAGAGAGAATTGAGGCTGGGTTGAAGTCTGGAAAGATTCCGAAGGGTGCATCGTCTAGTTCTGAGAAGAAACCCTTCAAGAAGGAGGCTAGTGATGTATATGGTTCCAGGAGACAAGAGAAATCTGAGCGCCGCCAGTCTGTCAGTGCGGTAATGATTGCCAAGCCTGCTGCCGCTCCTCGGCCAACCAATCCTCAAAGGGCTGAAAGACCCCGGAGAGAGTTTACCCGTTTGAGCATGACCTTATCGCAGATCTTGCCACAGTTGCTATCCACCAATCTAGTGACTGTTAGAGAGGCACCCAAGGGTGTAAACACTGCTTCCCCCAAATACAACCCAAATGCCCGCTGTGCGTACCATTCTGATAGCCCGGGGCATTCCACTGATGACTGTTGGGCATTAAGGAATAAGGTGCAAGACCTTATTGACGCAAAGGAGATACAGTTTGAGGCGCCTGAGAGGCCGAATGTGGTAACTGCCCCTATGCCCCAACATGGAGTACATGCGGTTGATGAAGATGTTTACGCTGTTTCTGTGGACGATCTAGCTACTCCTCTGAAGACTGTCAAGAAGAACTTGCTGCTGGCCGGTTTATTTCCGGGTTGCAGTAAGGGTTGCCTGTTCTGTGCTGTTTCCCTATCTGGTTGTCCCTTGCTGAAGTTAGGCATCCAAAGCCTATTGGATAGCAAGGAGATTCTGTTTAAGAAATCTGCTGTTCAGTTGGTTCCGGTAGAAGAAGTTTCTGTGGTTACCATCTTCAATAATCTAATCAAGGCTCTCCCGAAGAAGCCTGTTCAAATCATGACTGTCGCACCTGTTGTTATCACTGTTCCGGGGCCTCTTCCCTACGTATCTGATAAGGCTGTCCCCTGGCACTATGGGGCAGATGTGTATGTGAACGGAATCAAACAAGAATTCAACACTGGCGCCAGCATTTGTGATATCACTGGCCCAGCCAAGGTTACCCGCAGTGGCAGGCTCTTCTCGCCTGACATTGCACCGCCCGCTACTCGAAGACCCCTCCTTATAACACCTACAAGTGTACCTGTTCCTGTTGCTGACCAAGTTGTTTCCCCTGCTGCCGAGTCATCCAATGCTCGGGGCAAAGGAATTGAAGATGAGCCTGCCCGGATGGAGGCACCGATACCTATAAATGCTGAGGCCTCCCAACAAGAGATGGAGGAAATCCTAAAAATAATAAAGAAGAGTGATTTCAATGTTGTCGAGCAGCTGGGGCATACGCCCTCCAAGATCTCCATGCTCTCCTTATTGCTATGCTCCGAGGCCCATGCTAAGGCCTTGATCTCATTCCTCAAGACGGCCCATGTGCCACAGGAAACATCTGCAGTTCAGTTTACTGACTGTGTAGCAAATCTGACAGCGGACAATGGCTTGGGTTTCTCAGATGCTGACCTGACTGCAAAAGGAAGAGACCACAACGATGCCCTGCATATCTCTATCGAATGCAGGGGCACTACTCTGGCACATGTATTGGTGGATATTGGTTCTTCCTTGAATGTTCTACCAAAGAAGGCTTTAGACCGTTTGGATTGTGAAGGCCTGGAATTAAAACCCAGCAATATCATCGTCAGGGCCTTTGACGGTTCAAAAAGGATGGTTCATGGAGAGGTTGACATTCCTATTCGTGTGGGCTCGCAGGTGTTTGACTCTACCTTTTATGTGATGGATATCCGTCCATCGTACTCTTGTCTACTGGGTCGACCTTGGATCCATAAAGTTGGGGCAGTGACTTCTACCTTGCACCAGAAGCTGAAATACCCTGTCAGAGGGAAGATCGTCACTGTGCAAGGAGAGGAGGAGTATATGGTGAGCCACTTGAATTCCTTCAGATACATTGAGATGGACGGGGAGTTTATTGAAACCCCCTTTCAGCATTTCGAGGAGGTGCTTCCAATTTCAGCAGCAGCAGAAGCAGCAGTCGAAGAGAATGTTCCTTTGAAGATGGCTTCCCTGAAGGGTGCCCGGGCTGTGGTTCAAAAAGGTGAATGTGCTAACTGGGGCAGGCTTCCCGACTTTACACAAAAAACTGACAAATTTGGGCTGGGTTTTACTGCAGAGGGACAGAAAGCTATGCGGAAGGCGAAGACCAGAAGACCTCCTGTGCTCATCACAAATCCAGGAGTGAATGCTGTTGGGGAGGACAATGAAGTGGACGAAGCTGAGTTCAATAGCTGGATCTACCCGACGACCGAAGGCGGATTGACCAATTGGATTGTCAAAGACCATACTCCTGTTACTTTTGTTACTCAGTAATAAACTTCTTTGTTTTGTTATTTGTAATAAACAATAAATAAACTTTATGGCCCGGTGTCTTCCCCGAGGCACCGTTGGCTTCATTTGTGAGGGCATATAAATTGTCATTTCATATATCATAAATGAAAATCTTGGACGTTTTCTTGCATTACAAATCTTATGCTCCTTTTCTGGCTTTCCTTCCTTTACATATTTTTTCAAAACAGCTGTATTTACACACACTCACTCATACAGGTTTCAATCCACTCTGGATCTCACTGGTAACGACTCTGCTACTGCCAGTTATGACTTCGAAAATCCGATTAACTTAGCCGAAGACGAAGGTGAAGATGATTGCGAAGTGCCTGGCGAGCTTGCAAGATTGTTGCTTCAGGAAGATAGGGCAATTCAACCACATGAAGAGCCAGTGGAAACAATAAACTTGGGTACTGAGGCAGACAGGAAAGAGGTAAAGATTGGTGCCAACCTAGAGCTCAGCGTGAAGCAACGGTTGACTAAGATGCTACATGATTATATGGAGATCTTTTCCTGGTCCTACGAAGACATGCCCGGGTTGGATACCGATATTGTGGTCCATCACTTGCCAACTAAGGAAGACTGCCCTCCAGTTAAGCAAAAGGTCTGCTGTATGCGTCCAGAGATGTCTGAGAAGATTAAAGTCGAGGTTATGAAACAGTTTGATGCTGGGTTCCTTGCAGTGACTTCTTACCCTCAGTGGGTTGCTAATGTGGTGCCGGTACCAAAGAAGGATGGAAAGGTCAGAATGTGTGTCGATTACAGGGATCTGAACAGGGCCAGCCCCAAGGATGACTTCCCTCTACCTCACATTGATGTCCTTGTTGATAATACAGCTCAGCATAAGGTGTTCTCTTTCATGGATGGCTTTTCAGGTTACAATCAGATCAAGATGGCACCTAAAGACATGGAAAAGACTACATTTGTTACTCAGTGGGGCACCTTCTGTTACAAGGTCATGCCTTTTGGACTAAAGAACGCTGGGGCAACCTACCAACGTGCCATGGTTGCTTTATTTCATGACATGATCCATCATGAGATAGAGGTGTATGTTGACGACATGATCGCAAGGTCCCAAACTGAGGAAGAGCACCTTGATCATCTGCAAAAGTTGTTTGACCGTTTGAAATTGTACAAGCTGAGGTTGAACCCGAACAAGTGCACCTTCGGGGTAAGATCTGGAAAGTTGCTAGGCTTCGTTGTAAGCGATAAGGGTATTCAAGTGGACCCTGCCAAGGTCAAAGCTATTCAAGAGATGCCAGTTCCTAAGATAGAGAAGGAGGTCAGAGGCTTTCTAGGACGCCTGAATTACATTGCTCGGTTCATCTCGCATCTGACTGCTACCTGTGAGCCAATCTTCAAGCTGCTGAAGAAAGATCAGGTAGTACGTTGGAATGATGAATGTCAGGCTGCTTTCGACAGAATCAAAGAGTATCTCTAAGAACCACCCATCCTTATGCCACCGGTTGAAGGGAGACCTCTAATATTATACCTGACAGTGCTTGACAACTCAATGGGGTGTGTGCTGGGGCAGCATGACGAGTCTGGCCGAAAAGAGAATTCCATTTATTACCTTAGCAAAAAGTTTACCGACTGTGAGACCCGATACTCACTGCTCGAGAAAACTGGTTGCGCTTTGGTATGGGCTGCTCGCCGGCTGAGACAGTATATGCTGACTCACACTACCTTGTTGATCTCAAAGATGGATCCTATAAAGTACATATTCGAAAAGCCTGCTCTGTCTGGGAGAATTGCAAGATGGCAAATGATCTTGACGGAATACGACATTCAGTACACGACCCAGAAAGCCATCAAAGGAAGTGTATTGACAGACCACTTGGCACATCAGGCCGTAGATGACTATCAGTCAATGAACTTCGAGTTTCCGGATGAAAGCATCATGATAGTAACTGATTGTGAAGTACCTGGACCGGATGAAGGACCTGAGGAAGGATCCCGATGGTCTATGCACTTTGACGGAGCCTCCAACGTTTTGGGAAACGGCATTGGCGATGTAATCATATCTCCTCAAGGCACTCATACTCCACTCACTGCCCGACTATGTTTCAACTGTACCAACAACATGGCAGAGTATGAGGCGTGCATCATGGGTCTTCAAGCTGCGATCGACTTAAGGATCAAGTTTCTGAGTGTCTTCGGAGATTCCGCTCTTGTGATCAATCAGATCAAAGGAGAGTGGGATACGAAACATCCGAATCTTATTCCTTACAGAGAATGTGTGTTAACCCTGATCCCCCACTTCACGAAGATAACCTTTGAACACTTTCCAAGAGAAGAGAATCAGTTGGCGGACGCATTAGCTACGATGTCTTCTATGTTCAAGGTCAAATGGGATAATGAGGCTCCCCGGATCATCATATGGAAACTGAACGAACCGGCATACTGTTGCGATCTCGAGACTGAATTGGTGACTGAGAAGCCTTGGTACCATGAGGTGAGGAGATATCTGGAAGCTCAGGAATACCCTGAGGGTGCCTCTGTCAATGATAAGAAGTTTCTGAGAAGGTTCGCAGCAAAGTTCTTCCTTAGCAACGGCATCTTGTACAAGCGAAACCATGATTCAACCCTACTGCGTTGTGTGGATAAAACTGAAGCAGAAAGGATCATGGAAGAGCTACACGAGGGGACCTTTGGTACACATTCCAGTGGACACACTATGGCTAAGAAGATCCTTCGGGCAAGGTATTTCTGGTCCACAATGGAAGCTGACTGCTACCAACATTCCAGGACATGCCATAAGTGCCAGATTTATGCAGACAAGGTGCATGTTCCTCCAGTTCCCCTGAATGTTCTGACTGCACGTTGGCCGTTTTCAATGTGGGGCATAGACATGATCGGTGAGATTAAACCTACGGCATCTAATGGGCATCGCTTCATCCTAGTGGCAATTGATTATTTTACAAAGTGGGTTGAAGCAGCTTCATATGCTACGGTAACCAAGACTGTTGTGGCACGGTTCATTCGGCATAACCTGATCTGTCGGTACGGTGTCCCAGAAAGAATTATTACACACAACGGTACCAATCTGAATAACAAGATGATCACTGAGCTCTGCGAGCAGTTCAAGATACAGCACCACAACTCTTCTCCTTACAGACCGAAGATGAATGGGGCTGTAGAAGCAGCAAATAAAAACATCAAGAAAATCATACAGAAGATGACAGTGACTTATAAAGATTGGCACGAGATGTTACCGTTCGCTCTACATGGGTACCGTACCTCAGCTAGGACGTCAACTGGGGCAACTCCTTTCTCTTTGGTTTATGGTATGGAGGCAGTCTTACCGATCGAAGTGCAAATACCCTCTCTCCAGATAATGAAGGATGCAAATCTAGGTGAAGATGATTGGATTCAGACACGACTTGATCAGCTCAACCTTATTGATGAGAAGAGACTTGCTGCTATCTGCCATGGTCAGACGTATCAGAAACGGATGATCAGGGCATTTAACAAAAAGGTCAGACCACAGGAATATCAAGTTGGGGATCTGGTAATCAAGCGAATCATCCTTCCTTAGAGTGATCCAAGGGGCAAATGGACCCCTACGTACGAAGGGCCATTTGTGGTTAAGCATGTGTTCTCAGGAGGAGCCATGATTCTAACCAACATGGATGGTGACGACCTTCCTCACCCCGCCAATGCAGACATAGTAAAAAGATACTACGCATGAAAAAAGACCCGCTAGGCTGACATGCCTAGGCAAAAATTAGGGCTTCCCGGCGAACCAAAAGGGTTCGGGCAAAATGAAGGGATGAAATGAAAAAATCTGTACACCCGGCAAGTCGAAAACCTGAAAAGGCGGCTTGGGCAAAAATGGGTATCCCGGTGGACTGAAAACCCGAAAGGGCGGTCCAGGAAAAAATTAGGGATAAAGCGTAATACTATGTCTCATTGGATCACTTTGCATCCAGAATCCGGTATCTACATCAAGTTCAGACGGCATCAATCAGTCAGCTTCATCTTCAACCAAGGTCATCAAGTGATGAGACGCTCGGAGTTATAAAGGCAATAGCAGAGTTGAAACCCAGTGGGATCGTTCATTTCACACAGCTGTTTATTTTCTCTTGTACAAATTTGTATAAACTCTTCTGTCCGGCGGCGTTCTCTTACTAGGATGTCAGCCTCTTGTACATAAACGCCTATTTTCAGGCCATTCAAAAATCAATACAAATATACTTTTCAGTTAAAAAGTGCCAATTGTTTTTCCTTTTCTGTTTTGTCTTGCGAAGAACGTCCAAGGTTCAATTTGTGATATATGCATTGACAATAATTTGCTAACTCATAAATATTTGCATACGAAACAAAGAATTAATTACAGGTAACCTCAGAAACAGGGGCAATAAAGAGTTGTCTAAGCAATCTAATTGTTCTGTCCTCCAAGGTACCAAGGTAGGTTCAGCCGAAGAACATAACCAGACACCTTAATTCCCCAGAGAGTAAGTCAGCAGTCAGTGCACTCTTCCTCAAGCAAAGTTATCAAATCTTAAGGAAGTTGGGTATCCTCCAGCAGATATCAACATTCCTCAGCAGCATATATATCCTTAACAAGCATCCCCGGCAGTCTTGGCCTAAAGATTGTTCCCCGGCGGTATATCAAATATTCAAAGGAGTCATTTCCCCGATGCAGTTCAAACTTCCCCAAGAGAGTCCAATCCAGTTTCCCCAGGAAAGTTGGAACACATCTCCCCAGCAGTAAGCTTATCCCCAGTAGATTCTGGAAGCTTATCCTCGCAGAGCACGAACGCGTCTCCTGGCTTTATTCAAAGAAGTTATTTCCCTACTAGGATATAACTGGGTTATCCTCAGCCGAAAGCCATGGAAAGATCGTCGTCGACAAAGTCTTCTTATCCCCAGCGAAATCTAGTAACACTTCCAACACAACAAGGGTATCCCCAGCAAGTTATTATCAACAGCTCAGCAAAGTACCTCTCTTCCCACAGAGTATTGCTCCCCAGCAAGATCACTAGAGTACTTTTCTCCCCGCAGAATATTCCATTCGCCAAGTATATTCCCCAACGGAGTTATCTCTTCCTACTGGTATTCTTGCAACTATCATTCCCAGCGGAAGCAAAGATCTATTCTCCAACACCAGCCCAGGATATGACTTCCCGGCACCCGTCAAGGATTTATTTCCCTAGACGAAAAAAATACATACATAAACATCGCACTTCCATACATCATAGCATGCATATACGCATCATATCTTACAAATCTCATTTATGTTGAGAACATCATTGCCTGGCCCATATCATGCATTGCATATGACTGACCTTTACCTTTTAGGAAAGATTCAGTTAAATTCTCAATCATATTTCAAGACCTAGACCGGTTCAGTTAAATCGACTCCAAAGATTTCTTATCCAGTCAAAGGCCTTCTCTGGTCCAGTTAAATCGACCCCAAACAGATTTTTCTGATAAAAACCCAGTTGAAGACATTCCAAGACCTAGACCGGTTCAGTTAATCGACCCTAAGATTCTCTGTTTCTTATCCAGTCCAAGGCCTTCTCTAGTCTAGTCAAATCGACCCCAAACAGATTTTTCTGATAAAGACTCAGTAGAAGTCGCCTATGGTTCTCTCCCCGATACTGCGGAGATTATAATTCCATCCAAGGTTTTCTCAATGATTGCTATTGAGATTGTAATCGCCTATGGTTCTCTCCCCGATACTGCGGAGATGATAATTCCATCCAAGGTTTTCTCGATGATTGCTATTGAGATTGTAATCGCCTATGGTTCTCTCCCCGATACTGCGGAGATGGTAATTCCCACCAAGATTCTCTCAATGTTTGCTGTTGAGGTTGTAGTCGCCTATGGTTCTCTCCCCGATCCTGCGGAGGTAGTAATCATCCCAAGATTTCTCAAACGATTGCTGTTGAGGTTAAAGTCATCCAAGGTTCTCTCACCGTTCCTGTTGAGGTAGTAACCATCCCTGGTTCATTCATCACCGTTTGAAGCTCCAGACCCAGCTCCTGTAACCAGTCAGGACACATCTACACAAAGAGTTTGAAAACCAGCTCCCGTAACAGATCAGGTAATCATTTTTCTTTTGCAGGTATGCAAGTTCTCGCTAAGGAAGCTCTTACGCGATCAACATCCAGAGGGCATCTATAAGCCCATCCACCTTCCATCATCTCTTAGCATGGCATCTATAAGCCCATCATCCTACCCATCAATCTCTAAATGGCATCTATAAGCCCATTCCCACCATCATACTACTATGTGAGCGCAAATTTCTGGGCATTCTAGTGTTCAATCATCTTCCACCTTCGGATTACGAAAGGCACGTCAGCCAATCTGCATCCTCAGGTCTAAGAAAATTGAACAGGGGCAACTGTTGTACCCCAAAATTTGCCCTCCCATATTCTTCAAGAAATTGCCAAGTCATGCTTCAGAATTCCCCAAAGGGTTGCACAGTGTAAGGGCCTCCTAACAGTCAAAATTAGGGTTTTGGTTCTGGCAAAGTAATTGAAGTTTCCAAGGGTCCAATCAAGTCCCACATGCCTATAAACATGGTCAAGCATCCTCATACCAAGTTTCAAGACTTACAGCACAAAATTGCACAGTCAAAAAACCTAGTTGCACTACAGTCAACTGTAGGGGCAAAATGGTCATTTGGCAGTCAAAAGTTCAAATTTTTGGTCAACATCTCATTTTGAAGCCACAAACATCATTTGATCAATGCTTGATCATGATTCTCAAAGCTTGGCTCAAAAATCATCAAGATGCAAAAGTTTCCATATTTGGACAGTTGAAAAAGTCAACTGTAACTTGACCAGGGCATAACTTTCACATGGATTATCAGAAAAATTCCATCCAAAGCTCATTTTGAAGAGAAAGACATTTCCTACAACTCCTCTTCATACTTCAAGTCCAAGAAATGCTCTCACAAAAGTTATCAATTTCAACATTATAGGTCATTTTCAAAAGTCAACAAAAAGGGACTTTAAGTCAAAGGACATAACTTGAGATTGGTAAATCAAAATGACATGGGACCAAAGACATTGGTTAGCGGACTCAAAGACCTTTCCAAAATGTCCAAGAACATGAGCAAAGCTTAAAAATTGAGCAAGTTATGCCTTGTGGAAGTTGGGAAATTTTTGGATATTTTGAAAAGTCAACATTATTTCAAATGACCTAAAATTGCTAATGGGCCTCTTTTTCTTCCACAATTAATTATCCAAGGCATGTGCACAACCATTTGGCCCAAAGGGAAGTTTTTCTTCATTTTTTATTTATTTATTTGGATTTTTATTATTAATAATTCATTTAAATTAATTAAAATACATGAAAAATGTTAAACCTAATGTTTCAAATCCTTTTGTACATAAAACATCTCCAAGATTTCGTGCAAATCAGATTAGGGAAGAATTGAAGGTGATTGGATATGATTGAGAGCAAATGTGCATGAAAAGATTGGAAAATTATGGCCATGAAAATCAAAGATCTATTCCATAATTGCAAAGGTTTTTGGACCTCTTTTCCAACCCTAATCACTCACATACAAATACAAAATGCAACCCTAATGCCAAGGGACTGAAAGCTGCGCCATAGACAAGAGACAACGCTTGAGTTTTTGCTTAAAAATTCCAAAACTGAAATCACTATTCCAAAGCATTTCAAGCCAAAACAACCATCCTATCACCTTCCTGGGACATCAAGGAAGGATCCTGGATCAAGAACATCAACTCTAACGCCTTGAATCATTGTACAGAAATCAAACTTTTCCACTTTTTTTTCATAATCGTGTTTTAATATTTATGCATTTTCATGGCATTTCTTTCATAGATTCTGACTAATGGGAAGATTCTGAAGCTAACCATATAAGTTAATTGTGTTTTTATACGCTATACACGATTCCACCATTGATGCAGGCTAGGGTTCCTTGAGTTCCAAATTAGGCGTTTCCAAAAGCCATAAAATTAGAGCCTCATAATACCATGAA
Source organism: Vicia faba (assembly GCA_948472305.1). Lineage (NCBI taxonomy): Eukaryota > Viridiplantae > Streptophyta > Magnoliopsida > Fabales > Fabaceae > Vicia > Vicia faba. The sequence continues at coordinate 1,350,556,673 of OX451741.1, forward strand.
CAGATTCAGGGCGTCTGGACGAAAATAATGAAACCCTCGCGCTTAATTTCTGAGGCCATATGGCCTATTCGCTATTATCAAATCAAGCATGTTTTGGGGGGGTTAAAAACCCCCGCTAACCTTTTGTATGTTTCAGGGAAAAGCGCACTAAGGAGGAAGACGATGATGTGTAGAGCATTGGTTGGTCCGTTTAAACTTTCGCGCGAAAAAGAAGCATTAACGCGTGTTTATTTTATTATGTTTATTAATTGTATAATATACAAAGAACTCAAACAGCATGGATGGCAAGGCATAGCGTTGGTAAACCACAGGACCTAGGTTCGAGCCCCAGGTCCCCCACCCCTTTCACATTATTTTTCTATTAATGATCCTGTGCAGGTTCACTATGAGGGAATACCATACGTCCAAGATCTCAGCCTGCCACGCGCTCAACAACCTCCCTCCAAGGGCCCAGATCTGATGAACTCAGTGCACACTGGTCAACACACATACACGCTGGCATAGAAGTCAACGAGGCCAGAACTTATTGGGCCTAAAAATGCTGATATACACCTCCAAATTAGGGGCAGAACCCCCTAGGTTTGCATTATTCCTTTTCATTATTTTGGTATTATTTTCAATTATTGTCTTTATTTTAATTAGTTTCTTTAATTTAATTATTTTTATAGAAAACATAAAAAAATAAAATAAAATCAGAAAAAGACAACAAAAAAAATAGTATTTTCATTTAATATTTTAATATTTTGTAAATAAATGGCATTAATTAATTTTAGTTATTAAATTAGGTTTAATTGTAATATTTTCCTTAATCAATTTAAAATTCGGTAGAATTAGGGTTTGTAATAAGTTTTATCCTTTTTTCTTTTCTTTCATAAAAATTAATTATTAAAATATTATTTATTTTTATAAATCAAATTGCATATAAATAATTAGATTAATATTAGGTTAAAATTTAATACTTTCTTAATAAACTAAAAAAATTAGAATTAGGGTTAATTTCTTTCATTTAATTCAATTTCATTAAAAGTCATAAAATACAAAAACACCAAAAATAATTTCCTTTTCTTTAATTTAATTAATTCGCTAATAATTTAATTTCATTAAAAAAAGGGTCCAACGCCCTCGTTCTCAATCTTAATTCAAATCGCGCATTTATTTTCTTTTCGTATAATTTTTATGTACCTCTCCCAAAGCCGTGTAATTAATTTCTCGCATTTTACCTTTATCTTAATTCTTTATTTTTCTGTCAAATCAGGTCTTGGAAATTTTGGCGATGTGGACCCGCGCCTCTTGTAATAGCTTTAGAACTTTTATTTCTCGCAATATTTTAACTGTAAATAAATGCATGCAAGACTGAATGACTTAAATAAAAATAAACGCGTAGCTCACCCATAACATGACAAGATAAAATATCTGAATCTGACACACAAATCACACACCACCCCTAGGGTACGCCTTACTGTTGCCTTGCCTCGAAAGGTGATCGTCGAGTAGAGGATGTCTTAGTAAGTCCTCATGATCCGGGAACCTGGCATGAGGGTAGCTTCTAAGGTGTCTTCCCATTGCTCTGGTGATCACCATGTCCCGAACCTCGAATTGACCCGAACACCTCCAACGGTGGTGCTACCTACCTCTCAATGGTGGGATGGCACTACTTTAAAGGACATTTACACAGACGAATTCCTTAGGGTAGGTAGACGACTCTAGATACTTGCTCTAAATTTCAAAACAAAACAAAATACTTTTCACACCAACACATTTTCAAAAAGCTTTCGAAAGCAATTTTTCAAACACTCTTTAGGACTGATACAAGAGTCGAACTGGAATTTTCAAAGAAACTTTTTTAAAACCCACAATTGAAAAGCAAACAAACCATTTTTGAAAACACAAATGAGCAAGTATCTAAGAGCCCATGGATAACCATGGATAGAAAGGGTGCTAATACCTTCCCTTTCTATAACCTACCTCTCGAACCGAGAGCAATCTCTTTAAGGAATTTTTCTGTGCTTTTGTCCTTTCCATTTGGAGAAAATAAAAGACGGTGGCGACTCTTGCTTCCGCGACATTTCGCGAACCAGCGTTAAACAGTCAGTTCCAGATCCACCGATCACAAATCCCTTCACCCACTTTTTATAGCTAGTCCCCACCACACGGGTGGCATGCCAAAAGTCATAATTTCTTAGGCCTTTAGGCTTACCCAGGCAATGATGATAATCTGAACAGTCGTCATGTGTGACACGTGAAGGAACGCATCGTTTGAACTTTAAAGAGTGCCACGTGAAGCCACGCCCTGACTCAAGGTTTCAATATCTTCACCAACGAGCACGTGCGCGACATAGTTATGACACCCTTCTCACGCGGGCATCATGGAAAGGATTTCAAAATAGATTCTTGTGATTTCCCCACGAACGCAAATCACTCTTTTGCGGGCACCCCAAGAAGACAAGCTCGAGATTCCTGCGCTTTCTCTACGGATGCGAAGCACTCTCTCGCGGGAACCTCAGGGAGACTAGTGCGCGAAAGCAGGCAGTCAACGACTCAGTCGAGGAAAATCCTTCAAAGGTTGCTTGCAACTAAGGAGAAGGGCGAGGAGGTCAATCAACTAGCGACCATATTTCTTTGATTCGAAAAGTAGCCTTTCCTTCGGGTAACATCTCCTTGACCCAAAAGACACTCTCCTCTTCGAGAAACGTCTCCTCGAGTTAAAATAACAGTCTCTTTTTCGAGCAACATTTCCCTGACAACACAGTAGACCTTAAGTTGCCACTCTCTCGTCTAAGAATAATAACTTGAGGGACTCTTGTTTTGGGTCGGGCTGGAACTTGGCCCACAGATTGGAAAGCCTAATCCAGCGCCTCTGTCTATGGCCCAATAGCTTCAGGCCCAAGTCAGATAGTTGTTGGGGTTTCCCTCACGTGCCCATTAAGGAACATGGTCAACAGTCACATCAACCACCACTTGCTCTCTAAGAATAACGGGTCCACTGCCCCTATATTTTCGGGGCGTTTTACCAGGGAGGGGTCACGTGCTAGATCCTATTACCCATGTAACCCTGGTGTTGTACCCCAAAATTTGCCCTCTCATTTCATCAACATTTTCTCACCACAAGACCCTTGGAGCTCAAGATCAAGTTAGGGTTTGCTCTGCTCAAGGCCCCTCCTTGCACTGTTGACCCAAATTAGGGTTTGTGTTTTCACAAAGATGTTTTGATCTAAAATGCCCAAAATGACTTTCATGCTTCATGTTGAACCCACAAGTTTATCCATACCAAGTTTCAAGCCTTGATTCCAATCTTTGCCCAGTCAATTGGACAGTTGACCTAAAAATAAATTGTATTGGGGAAAAAGTCAATTATGGTCAATTGATAGTCAAACCTCATGAAATTTGACCCTCATCAACATTATGAACTCATATGAACCATTTGGTCAAGTTTGGATCACAATTCCACAAGAAATTTGATCAGATCACCAAAAGGGCAAAATGGTCATTTTTAGGGTTTTGACTGCACAAAGGCAATTTTTGACTGTTTGACCTAGCCAATGGCAAACCAAGCTCACATATGGACTCAAGGACTCATTGGAATTGTCTTTACATGTTCAACAAGTTCAAAAGATCCCAAATGCACAAGATTGACAGATGAATTTTCCAGTCAACTGATCAATTTTTGACTGTATACTGAAAAGTCAAACTTTGACTTTTTGGTCAAAATCAAGTGTCAAGATTCATTTTTCATCAAGACATGTAAATTTATGAAACTTGTTCATCAAGAAACCAAGAATTACAAATTAGGGTTTGAAATGAAGAAATTTCATAACCTAAAAATTTTCTAAGTTATGAAATTTCCTAATTTTTTTCCTAACTTTGTCCCATCTTTTCATCACGATACATTTGGATTCAAACAAAACTCAAAACATGAAAGTTATAGTCCATTTCAAAATCTACAACTTTTATTCACAAAGTTTCCTCAAAAGAAGCTTGTAGCTCAAGTTATGATTTTTGGAACAAGGTTGCAAAACATTCTTAACTTAGAAAAATTTTGACCTATTCTAGGCAGGATTTTTGCCCAACTTCATGGCCACTTTTCACATGCTTCCACTTGGAATTTCAACTTGCATTACAAAGATGGATTGTAGTACACATTCCAAGCTTTCCAAATTGTCTAAGAACTTCTCAAACACCCTTGTGGTTAGGGAGAATTGAATTTGTCAATATGGGCAAAAGTCACTTTGTTCATGAGCCATTTTCATGTTCATAACACTTTGCATTTTTCAAGTCAGCTTGCACAAGCTAGGTTACAGGCCTCTAATCCCTTTCTTACTCAATAATTCAATGCTAAACCATTGTGCCAAGATGTTATTTTGTGCATTTGGTCATTACATGGATGTTTAATCCATAATTAGAAAAAGTGACTTATCTATTCTTGTAAAGATCAACTTTATGTCAAACACAAATCTAAGAAGTACCAAAGCAGATCTTTTGGGCACAAGTTCAGGAACCAATTCCACTGATCAAGAGTGATTTGTGCAGCATGCTTGAGGGGCCTGTATGAGCCTATAATCTAAGTTGACAACTCTTGCTTAGATAAGAAGAAACATTGCAAAAGATATCAAAGAGAGAGCTCCTGTCAACACAAGCCTAAACAAACTTCTTGAACACTTTCCAACACCAAACCAAGTCTGAAACACGACTAAACCATCTCTCAAACCTCCATATACAGAAAAACACAGTTTTGTAGCAAAACAGGGCATAGGCTGCAGTTTGAATCCCACAGTCCATTCCTATCGTGCATTTTGGCTGAAACCTCTTCAAACACACTCCCTATCATCCATTGAAGCTATTCCAAGCATTGAACTGGAACTGTAACATCCATAGCCAAGTGTGCCATTTTCATTTTTCATCTGTGCAGGTTGACTTCTGTAGCTCGATTCAGTAAGATTCATAGCAAGCCAAGCATAGAGGAAGCATCCCTGGACCTCAAGCAAGTTGTACAAGTCCTCACACTACATTGAAAGTGCCTCCATTGTTGCACACGATTCAAGCTGAACAGGTAAAAACATGGACTTCTATCTCTCAATCTAGGAAGAGTTAGGCTTAGGTTTATGAATGAAACATGCTCTACTCATGGCCCTGAAGCTACCCATATCCTCACTTTCCATTTATTTTGTGTGTGGTGAGAGAATTTAAGACATGAACATTGGAAAAAACTTAGGTCAGGAATTGGGGGAGAAGAAATTCTCTCTCATTTCTGAGAGTTAGATCAAGTTCTTTATATGTATGGATTCGTGGTTTGATGCCCTACATTTTTGATGTTATAAGTTTTTGTTAAAAGTCAAAGGATCAAGAGATAGCAGGGACAAGGGAAAACACACGCTTTTTTTGTGTTTGAAGTGGCTGGAGGTTGAAGACAACTCTCCTTGGGCTGGGCCTGACTTATTTTTCTGTTTGCACCTTCATTTCACACATACACCCCCCTGGCCCATTATGTGATTTTTTAATCATTTTTGACTTTTTATTTTTGTTTCTGACTTGTTATTTTTTTGTCAAAATATAAAAAATATTAAAAATATTTTTTCAACCTTTTTTGCATTTTATTTGGATTTTTATTTGCTTTATTTAACTTATACATATAAATAAACATATATATACTTTTATTAAAAATACTAAAAATAATACAAATACATTTTTATTTTCTGATTTTTATTTTATTTTATCTTTTAAAAAAAACATTTTCTAAAAAATATACTCTTTTTTTTTGTAAATAATAAATATTTTATATTTAATATATTTAGTAAATAATATAAATACTTATCTATCTTTTATTAAATATTTAGGATAAATATGAAAATAATATATTTTTTTCTTTTATTAATATTTAACCTCAAAAATCACTTTTTTTACAATATACTTCCTTTTTATTTATTTTTTGTATATAATTAATAAACATTGTATATAATACATAATAAATACCTTTTTATTTAGCAAATTAGGGTTTTGCCCTAAAACATGAAAATACCCAAAAATTAACCTTTTTTATTTTTGTTTATTTGTCACATGAAAAATACTTTTTACATACATATAAAAATCATTTTTGTGCATCTTGCATATTTATTGTATTTTATTTAATTATTATACAATTAATTAATCTTTGTATATTCAATTTGGATGTAATAGCTTAGATTTTAATTTCTTGCTAAAATATCCCCATTTGAACATTTGTATCCCCCATCCCATAATTATGTTGTAATAATTTAGGACTTTAAATTCCGCACTTTAACGCTTTCTAAATATGTCATGATAGACTTAGGGTTTTGTATGCAAATCAAAAAAATGACAAATAGCTTGACTAAATAAAAGATAAAAAGCATGAAAATGGACAACACCAATCACACTTGCACCCCTAGGGTTACTCCACTTGTTGCCTTCAATAATAGGCCATGTTGCATGTTGGGTGTTTTTGGCAAAACAAAATAATATCAAATGATCATAGTCCCTCGATGACGCTTTCGAAAGTTGCCTAAAAATGATCAAGTCCCTTAAAGGAAAAATTGCCAAAGACACTTGGCACTATTGCAATCATGGTCTAAACGCTGACCCGCGCCCGTCCCGTTAACATCCTAACACAAGATTGTCCACCAAATACAATGGTGGAACAAAATTGTTAAAAGGGTTAAAACATAGGAAAAACCTTTGAGTAAATTTAAGGGTAGACAACTCTTAGTTACTTGTTAAACTTGCAAAACACACTTGCCTACTTTTCAAAACCACACTCCACAACACTTTCAAAACAACTTTCAAAAACATTGAAAACTTTTCAAAAGACAAGTACACCTTTATATACATTCAAACATGGATCATTACAAAGGTTGCCACCACAAATGGCCTCTTTTCAAAACATTTTCAAACCCACACACAAAGCACCATTTCAAACAATTGAAAACACAAGGCAAGTGATCTAAGCAAGTAACTAAGAGCCCATGGATAACCATGGATAGAAAGGGTGCTAATACCTTCTCTTTCTATAATCTACTCCCCGAACCCAAGAAAACATCTCAAAGGTTTTTGTTGTGCTTTTTAACCTTTCCTTAGGATAAAATAAAAAGTCGGTGGCGACTCTTGCTCAACCGAAACATTTGCGAAAACAAACGCAAAACCCAAGTCAGTTCTCCCACCGTATCACAGAACTGGCGACTCTGCTGGGGATATTTTTAAAGTGGAGTAACCTTAGGGCTTAGATCACCCTCTTGCATGACTAATTGTTTGCTTTGATTGATTTATATCTTGGCTCTCTTGTTTGGGCTTGAAATCCTACACCCGGATTTGGGGAAACATTTATAGATTGCAATACGTTGTGGAAATTGTGCGGGGTATACCGACACGGTTGAAGCAATATCTATATTAGTGCGACATATTTGTGAGTACCGGTAACCCTTGAGTTCAATCAAGGAGAGTACGGGGCCGCTGAGTGATGTCACTAAGCACTAATGACCTAGAACCTTACTTGACCATCTTGGCCTTTCATTAGGGGTAGTGAGATGACCGGCTTTGGTGCAGTCCGAAGTTGGTAGATACTCGATACTACACTCATTGAGGGTTGTTTTCTTGGAATATTTTGGTCGCTAGTTAAGTGGCTAAACCAAAACAATAAACATGGAAAACAATCCAGTGATATTGAGCTCCTTAGAACCCGGTTACTATTTATAGGACAGGTTTTTAAGCCAACTACACTCAAGAGGGTACTTACCTATGAAACCTCATGCAAGCCAGAAACTAGGGTTTTGTGTGATTTGCTTGTACATATGTTTGTGCATACATCATGAGCATCATGAAGCATCATATGCATACACTAACCATTTCAAGGGTTTAGATCTTCATCTTTGTTCTTGTTTTGTAGGTCATGGAAATTCTTCGCAGGAAAACTATCCAAGTCAACCTTGTGAGAATCCCTCCTCAACTCAAGGAGCTCACAGCCAGAATTCCAGAAAGCTCTCCCTTCAGTGAAAGACATGGTAGACTGCTCAGCCTAGTCAACACCAACATTGAAGAGGACATGGTAAAGGTGTTGTTCCAGTTCTTTGACCCCCTTCACCACTGTTTCACTTTCCCCGACTATCAATTGGTGCCCACTTTGGAGGAATTTTCTCAACTCCTGAGAATTCCTATTCTTAATCAACTACCCTACAACGGTACGGAAAAAGAACCAAAGCCTAAAGATGTTGCTCAAGCACTACACTTGCAACCATCTGACATCAAGGGGCATTGGGAAACTAGAAGCGGTGTCAAAGGCTTCTTGGCAAAATTCTTGTTTGAGAAGGCACAAGAGTGTTGGAATTCATTAGATCTACAAGCCTTTGAAGAAATTGTGGCACTCCTCATTTATGGGTTGGTCTTGTTCCCAAATCCTGACCAGCTTGTAGATGTCAACGCCGTCAAGATTTTCCTATCAGGAATCCAATACCAACATTGCTTGGGGACATTCTTCACTCATTTTACACACGAACAATGAGAAAGAGGGGTGTTCTCATGTGCTGTACTCCTCTCCTTGCAAGGTGGTTTATTTCACACCTTCCACAATCTGTCTTGAAGAATGACCAAGGCTTAAGGTGGTCACAACGATTGATGACCCTCACTCACTCTGATGTACATTGGTGTTCTCGGTCCAGAGAAAATGTCATCATCGTCGATCATTGTGGAGAGTTTCCTAATGTTCCATTACTTGGCATTAGAGGAGGCATTACCTACAACCCTTGTCTAGCTTTGAGACAATTTAGATATGCACGGAGGGATGGCCCTCACGACATGTTGATTCCTGACCTAGTTTTTGACTTCGACAACAATGCGCAAGGACTTCGCCAAAGATTCACCAGAGCTTGGAGGATGCCTAACAAGGTAGACAAAAAGACACTGGGGCACAAGAACTCCATCCCCCTTGAGCCTTATCTCAAGTGGGTACGAACCCGAGCCCAGAGTATAATGATGCCTTACCCTCATGTTCTCCCTGTGATTAAAGAGCCCGTTAAGGAAGGAGAGGTTCCCTACACCATCCTGTATCCTAACATGCCAACATCATGGGAGGAGATGCAGAAGAGTTGGATCCAACTCAAGGAGGAACGAAACACTTTTGAAGCCAGCTTCTACGCCAGTGAGAAGAAGGTTTTGGAGCTTACCCGCCGACTCCATGAGGAAGAGACCCTCAACACCTACATCGCACCAAAGAGGATACGCAACGTCTTTTTACCTTGAGAAGTTTTTGTAATATTTGGCCCATGGGGCATTTATGTACTGACAAATTTCTTCTTATTAATATGACGTGCGTTCTTTTTGTTTGCAACAATTTTGAATTTTCTAAATCCTTGAATGCATTGCATAAACAAACATATCATTCATCATACGCATAAGCAGGTCTCCACACCAGGTTTCCTTATCTTTCTGCTGTTTATTTCAGTAAGATGGATCTCGAACAGATGGTCAAGGATTTGCAGTCTCAAAACTCACAGTTTCAACATCTCCTGATGACCTTGGCAAGGGGTCAGGAGGATCTAAAAGCCCTGCTTGGGAACAAAGAGCAAGTGAAAAAGAAGAAGAAAAGAGTCGGGGTGGCTACCCTGGGAAGAAGGTTTGAGGGTGAAGCCATAAGAGTTCTTGAATTTCCCCCTACGTCTGAAGAGGGAAACAATAAAGGAAAAGGGGTTGCGGTACCTTCTGAATCCGAAGCTGGAGAAGAAGAGGCCGAAGAAGACGAAGACTACTCAGAGCAACAATACCCGCCCGCCGATGATAAGTACAAAAGCTTGGAAGACATGTTGGCATCTATGGAGCTGCAGAGAGTTCCTGGCTTAGATTTCGAAGATTTGGGATTAGTTGCTGGAATTGTGATCCCCCCGAAGTTCAAAGTGCCAATTTTTGCAAGATATGACGGGCTGTCCTGCCCGAAGATGCATCTCAAATCATATGTAAGGAAGATCCAACCTTACACTGCAGATAAGAACTTATGGATCCATTTCTTCCAAGATAGCCTTTCAGGGGCTCAACTCGAATGGTTCTATCAGCTGGATGGCGCCAATATCCGAAACTGGGAGGACTTGGCTACTGCATTTTATAAACAGTATCAGTACAATTCTGACCTTGCTCCCACGCATACCCAACTCCGGGGTATGTCACTGGGGACGGGCGAAGGATTTAAGGAGTATGCGCAAAAGTGGAGAGACCTGGCTGGCAGGGTGCAGCCACCGCTGACTGACCGTGAACTTGTTGACATGTTCCTAGGGACCCTGTCTGGTCCGTTCTTCAACCATATGATTGGGAATTCCTCTGCTGGGTTCACAGATTTGATCTTGACTGGTGAGAGAATAGAAGCTGGTATCAAGTCGGGGAAGATACAGAAAGGTGCCTCCGCGAGTACTGAAAAGAAGCCCTTCAAGAAGGAAGTCAGTGCTGTTTATGGTCCCAGAAGACAAATTAAACCGGAACGCTGCCAAGCTGTCAATGCGTTGGTAATTTCAAAGCCTGTTGCTGCTCCTCAGCAATACAACCAACCAAGGGGCGAGAGACCCAAAAGGCAGTACACTCGGCTCAGTATGACCCTGTCTCAGATATTGCCGCAACTACTGTCAACCAATCTGGTAACTGTCAAAGAAGCTCCGAAAGTAGTGAACACAGCTTCTCCAAAGTACAACCCCAACGCCCGTTGCGCTTATCACTCTGATAGCCCGGGGCATACTACGGATGATTGTTGGGCTCTAAGGAATAAGGTTCAGGACCTTATTGATGCTAAAGAAATACAGTTTGAGGCGCCCGAAAGGCCCAATGTTGTGACTGCTCCCATGCCCCAGCATGGAGTGAATGTTGTGGAAGAAGACCGGTATGTAGCCTCCGTGGAAGAGATTGTTACTCCATTATTGACCGTCAAAAGGAACCTGTTGCTAGACGGTTTATTTCCGGGATGTGGTAAAGGTTGCCTTCTATGTGTTGTTTCACCTGTTGGTTGTCCTTTGTTGAAATCAGGTATCCAAAGCCTGATGGATAGCAAAGAAATCTTGTTCGAGAAGATTGTCGTTCCTGCTACCCCTACTGAAGAAGTTTCTATTGTCACTATTTTCAACAAACCTCCTAAGGCTCTCTCAAAGAAGCCTGTCAAAATCATGTCCACTCAGAAGATTGTTCCTATCATTATTACTGTTCCGGGGCCTCTCCCCTATACATCCGACAAAGCTGTCCCATGGCACTATGGGGCAGATGTTTATGTTCTTGGAGTAAAGCAAGAGTTTGATACTAGTACTGGCGTCATTAACATCACCGGGCCTGCCAAAGTTACTCGTAGTGGTAGGCTGTTTTCACCAGATATTGCACCACCAGCTATTCAGAGACCTCTTGTCATCACACCTGCAAGTGTGCCGGTTTCCCTTCCTGATCAAGTTCCTATTTCTACCCCTGCTGCCGAGTCATCCGATGCTCGGGGCAAAGGGATTTCTACTGATTTGCCTGCCCTGACGGAGGCACCGAAGACAACCAATGTTGAAGCTTCCCAGCAAGAGATGGAAGAGATTCTCAAGATTATCAAGAAGAGTGATTTCAATGTAGTTGAGCAGCTGGGGCACACCCCATCAAAAATTTCTATGCTATCATTGTTGTTGTGTTCAGAGGCCCACGCCAAGGCTCTGATCTCCTTCCTGAAGATGGCTCATATGCCACAAGAAACATCTGCTGATCAATTTACCGATTGTGTGGCTAACTTGACTGCCGATAATGGGTTGGGCTTCTCTGACGCCGATCTGACTGCCAAGGGAAAGAACCATAACGACGCCCTGCATGTCTCCATTGAATGCAGGGGCACTACTCTTGCCCATGTGTTGGTAGACATTGGTTCTTCATTGAACGTATTACCCAAGAAGGCCTTAGACAGGTTGGATTATGAGGGTTTGGAGCTCAAGCCTAGTAACATTGTTGTTCGGGCCTTTGACGGTTCGAAAAGGATGGTACATGGGGAAGTTGACATTCCAATCCGGGTTGGTTCTCAGGTCTTTGATTCAACATTTTATGTGATGGACATCCGACCATCCTATTCTTGTTTTCTAGGTCGTCCATGGATCCACAAGGCTGGAGCTGTGACCTCCACACTACATCAGAAGCTTAAGTACCTGGTCAGAGGGAAGATTGTTACAGTTCATGAGGAAGAAGAATATATGGTCAGCCACCTCAACTCATTCCGGTACATAGAGATGGATGGGGAATTCATTGAAACCCCCTTTCAACACTTTGAAGAGGTGCCTCAGACACTGGCGTCAGCTGAAACTGTGATTGAAGACCCTCCTTTGAAGATGGCTTCCTTAAAGGATGCCCGGGCTGTTATTGAGAAGGGTGAGTGTGCAAATTGGGGCCGACTTCCTGACTTTACTCCGAAGACTGACAAGTTTGGTCTGGGTTTCACTGCAGAGGCTCAGAGGGCTGTTCGTAAAGCAAGGACCGGAAGACCTCATGTGTTCATCACCAACCCAGGAGTAAATGCTATTGAAGACGACGTGGAGGAATCTGAATTCGACAGCTGGATCTACCCAACAACCGACATTGGACCAAGCAACTGGACTGCCAAAGACTTCACACCTATTACTTTTGTCACTCAGTAATGAACTCTTTTGTTTTGAATTTGTAACAGACAATATTTTGAAACTTTTATGGCTCAGTGTCTTACCCAGGGCACCGTGGCTTCATTTGTGAGGGCTTTTTGTGTGTCATTTTCATATATCATCAATAAAAACATTGGACGTTTGTTGCATTTCAAAATCTTGCGCTCCTTTTCTTTCTTTATTATATATTGCAAAACAGCTATATTTACACACACTCACCTATACAGGTTCCAATCCACTCTGGATCTTACTGGTAACGACTCTGCTACTGCCAGTTATGACTTCGAAAATCCGATCAACTTAGCCGAAGACGAAGGTGAAGATGATTGCGAAGTGCCTGGTGAGCTTGCAAGACTACTACTCCAGGAAGAGAGGGTCATTCAGCCACATGAAGAGCCAGTGGAAACGGTAAATCTGGGTACTGAGACAAACAGAAAGGAAGTCAAGATTGGTGTCAATCTAGAGCTCAGTGTGAAACAAAGGTTGATTCATATGCTACATGACTATGTGGAAATCTTTGGCTAGTCTTACGAAGACATGCCTGGGTTGGATACCGACATTGTGGTTCATCACCTGCCTACCAAGGAAGATTGCCCTCCGGTAAAACAGAAAGTCCGCCGTATGCGTCCAGAAATGTCCGAGAAAATCAAAGCCGAGGTTATGAAACAATTTGATGTCGGGTTTCTAGCAGTGACTTCTTACCCTCGGTGGATTGCCAACGTGGTTCCAGTGCCGAAGAAAGATGGGAAGGTTAGAATGTGTGTTGATTACATGGATTTGAACAGGGCCAGCCCTAAGGATGATTTCCCTCTGCCTCATATCGACGTTCTGGTTGACAACACTGCTCAGCATAAAGTATTCTCCTTCATGGACGGTTTCTCCAGTTATAATCAGATCAAGATGGCTCCTGAAGACATGGAGAAGACCACCTTTGTTACTCAGTGGGGCACCTTTTGCTACAAGGTCATGCCTTTTGGGTTGAAAAATGTTGGGGCAACCTACCAACGTGCCGTGGTTGCTTTATTTCATGACATGATCCATCACGAGATAGAAGTATACGTCGACGATATGATTGTAAGGTCCCAAACTGAGGAGGGACACCTTGACCATCTACGGAAGCTGTTTGACCGTCTGAAGTTGTACAAACTGAGGTTGAACCCAAATAAGTGCACCTTTGGGGTGAGATCTGGAAAATTGCTAGGCTTTGTCGCAAGCGACAAAGGCATTCAAGTGGACCCTGCCAAAGTGAAAGCCATACAAGAGATGCCAACTCCCAAGACAGAGAAAGAAGTCAGAGGCTTTCTAGGACGGTTGAACTACATTGCCCGATTCATCTCGCATCTAACTGCTACCTGTGAACCAATCTTCAAGCTGCTGAAGAAAGATCAGGTAGTACGTTGGAACGATGAATGTCAGGCCGCTTTCGAAAAGATCAAAGAGTATCTCCAAGAACCACCCATTCTTATGCCGCCGGTTGAAGGGAGGCCTCTAATCTTATACTTGAAAGTACTGGACAACTCAATGGGGTGTGTGCTGGGGCAGCATGACGAGTCTGGCCGAAAAGAACACGCCATTTATTACCTTAGCAAAAAGTTTACCGACTGTGAGACCCGATACTCACTGCTCGAGAAGACTTGTTGCGCTTTGGTATGGGCTGCTCGCCGGCTGAGACAGTATATGTTGACTCACACTACTCTGTTGATTTCAAAAATGGATCCAATCAAGTACATATTCGAAAAGCCTGCCTTGTCTGGAAGAATAGAAAGATGGCAAATGATCTTGACGGAATACGACATCCAGTACACGACTCAAAAATCAATCAAGGGAAGTGTATTGGCAGACCATTTGGCACACCAGGCAGTGGATGATTACCAGTCGATGAACTTTGAATTTCCAGACGAGGATATCATGGTAGTGACTGATTGTGAAGTACCTGGACCGGATGAAGGACCTGAGGAAGGATCCCGATGGTCTATGCACTTTGAAGGAGCCTCGAACGCTTTGGGTAATGGTGTCGGCGCTGTAATCATATCCCCCAAAGGCACTCATACTCCACTCACCGCCCGGCTATGTTTCAACTGCACCAACAACATGGCGGAGTATGAAGCATGCATCATGGGTCTTCAAGCTGCAATCGACCTAAGGATCAAGTTTATGAGTGTCTTCGGAGATTCCGCTCTCGTGATCAATCAGATCAAAGGCGAGTAGGATACGAAACACCCAAATCTTATTCCTTACAAGGAGTATGTGTTGATGTTGATTCCCCACTTCGAGGAGATAACTTTTGAACACTTCCCAAGAGAGGAGAATCAGTTGGAGGACGCGTTAGCTACGATGTCTTCCATGTTCAAATTCAAATGGGACAACGAGGCGCCCCAGATCATTATCTGGAAATTGGATGAACCTGCACATTGCTGCGATCTCGAGACCGAAGAGGTAACAGAAAAACCATGGTATCATGAAGTGAAGAGGTCCCTTGAAGCTCAAGAATATCCCGAGGGCGCATCTGTTAATGACAAAAAGTTTCTGAGAAGGTTTGCGGCAAAGTTCTTCCTCAGCAATGGCATTCTCTACAAGCGAAACCATGATTCAACCTTACTGCGTTGTGTGGATAAAACTGAAGCAGAAAAGATCATGGCGGAGCTACATGAAGGTACCTTCGGAACGCATTCCAGTGGACATACCATGGCAAAGAAAATCCTTCGGGCAGGATATTTCTGGTCCACAATGGAAGCCGACTGTTATCAGCATTCTCGAACTTGTCATAAATGCCAGATCTATGCTGATAAGGTGCACATTCCTCCGGTTCCTCTGAACGTCTTGACAGCACCTTGGCCTTTTGCAATGTGGGGCATTGATATGATCGGCGAAATCAGACCTACGGCATCCAACGGGCACCGCTTCATCCTGGTAGCAATTGATTACTTCACAAAATGGGTTGAAGTAGCTTCATACGCTACCGTAACCAAGAACGTCGTGGCACGGTTCATTCGGCACAACCTGATCTATCGATACGGCGTACCTGAGAGGATCATTACGGACAATGGTACCAATCTTAACAACAAGATGATCACTGAGCTCTGCGAGCAATTCAAGATACATCACCACAACTCTTCTCCCTACCGACCGAAGATGAATGGAGCTGTAGAAGCGGCGAATAAGAACATCAAGAAGATTGTGCAGAAGATGACAGTGACCTACAAAGATTGGCACGAAATGTTACCGTTTGCTCTTCATGGGTATCGTACCTCAGCACGGACGTCAACAGGGGCAACTCCCTTTTCCTTGGTCTATGGCATGGAGGCAGTCTTGCCTATTGAAGTCCAGATACCCTCTCTCCGGATAATGAAGGATGCAGGTTTGAGCGAAGATGACTGGATTCAGACTCGGCTTGATTAATTAAACCTAATTGACGAGAAGAGACTCACTGCTATTTGTCATGGTCAGACGTACCAAAAACGGATGATCAGGGCATTTAACAAGAAGGTCAGATGACAAGAGTATCAAGTCGGAGATCTGGTAATCAAGCGCATCATTCTTCCTCCAAGTGATCCCAGGGGCAAATGGACCCCTACGTACGAAGGGCCATTTGTAGTTAAACATATCTTCTCAAGAGGAGCTATGATTCTAACCACCATGGATGGTGACGACCTTCCTCACCCCGCCAATGCAGACATAGTAAAAATATACTACACATGAATTAAAGACCCGCTAGGTTGACACACCTAGGCAAAAATAAGGGCTTCCCGGCGAACCAAAAGGGTTCGGGCAAAAATAAGGGATGAATTGAAAAAAATCTGTACACCCGGCAAGTCGAAAACCTGAAAAGGCGGCTTGGGCAAAAAAGGGTATCCCGGTGGACTGAAAACCTGAAAGGGCGGTCCAGGCAAAAGTTAGGGATAAAGTGTAATACTATGTCTCATTGGATCACCTTGCATCCAGAATTCGGCATCAACTATCAGGTTCATACGTTGCCAATCAATCAGCTTCATCTTTAACTAAGCAGCAGAGTGATGAGACGCTTGAAGACATAAAGGCGATAGCAGAGTTGGAACCCAGTGGGATTATTTTTCACATAGCTGTTTTGTTTCCTTTTCACAAAATTGTATAAACTCTATTTTGCTCGGCGGCGTTCTCTTACCAGGACGTCAGCCTCCTGTACATAAAACGCCTATTTTCAGGCAAATTTCAAATACAAGTTCAAATTTTTCAGACAAATTACCCATCGTTTTTCCTTTTTCTATTTTGTTTTGCAAAGAACGTCCAATGTTCATTTTTGATATATGCATTTGACATTAATTGCTAATCATGAATATTTGCATGCGAAACAAAAGACTAATTACAGATGATATCAGAAGCAGGGGCAGTAAAGATTTGTCTAAGCGATCTAGTTGCTCTGTCCACCAAGGTACCAAGGTAAGTTCAGTTGAAGAATGTAACCAAGTTACCTCAATTCCCCACAGAGTAAGACAAGATTCAGCGGTACTCTCCCCAGGCAGAGTTAGTCTCCCGTCAGCCCCGAAAAGGCACATTGTTCCCCTAGCAGGTCAGCGATACTCTATTGTCAGCCTTAAGGAAGTTGGGTATCCCCAGAAGATCTCAACATTCCCCAGCGGAGTATAGACATTCCTCAGCAAGCATCCCCGACAGTCTTAATATAAGATTGTTCCCCGGCGGAATACAAACATCCAGTGGAACCAATTCCCAGTACAGTCTGAAAAGTTTCCCCAAGAAAGTTGAATCATCCTCCCCAGTAGAGTCTGAAGCTTATCCCCAGTAGATTCTGGAAGCTTATCCCCTGCGGAGTACATACGTCTCTCCCCGACCTTATTTAAAGGTTATTTCCCCACCAGGGTATAACTGGGTTATCCTTAGCTAATTACCACGGAAAGTTCGTCCTCGGCGAAGTTCTTCCAAATCCCCAGCGGAGTTCATCAAATTCTCCAACATAACTTATCAGTGGAATCCCCAACGGAGCTCTCATCAAAACCTCAACGAAGTATCTCTTCCCACAGAGTAATTCCCCGCAGAGTAATATCTCCAACAAGTTTATTCCCCAACGGAGTCATCTTCTCCTACCGGTCTATTCTTGCAAATCATCTTTGTTCAGCATCCCCAGCGGAAACGAAGAACTCTACTCTTCAAAACATCATCCCAGGGTTCAGCAAGTTCCCGACACTCGTCAAGGATTTATTTTCCTAGACGAAAATACATTCATAGACATTTCACATTTCATACGTCCTGCTTACATATATGATAAAGTGCATACAACACTATTTCATCTTGAGCATAATGACATCATGCATTTCATACATCATGACATTGCATACAACTAATGTTTTGCCTTTTCAGGAAAAGGTCAATCCAAAGATGATTACTATCAACTATCACAATTCCAGATTCGATTCCTGTATCTAGCCAGGGCAAATCTGCGAGTGATTTGATTCGACACCTGTATCTAGCCAGGGCACATCTGCATGAAGAGTTTAGAGATTCGATACCTGTATCCAGCCAGGGCATATCTGTAGACAACAAATTCCAGATTCGATTCCTGTATCTAGCTAGGGCATATCTGCGAGTGATTTGATTCGATACCTGTATCCAGCCAGGGCATATCTGTAGACGACAATTCCAGATTCGATTCCTGTATCTAGCCAGGGCATATCTGTGAGTGATTGATTGTAGATTCGATACCTGTATCCAGCCAGGGCATATCTGCATGAAGAATTTCGAGATTCGATACTTGTATCCAGCCAGGGTATATCTGTAGACGACAAGTTCCAAATTCGATTCCTGTATCTAGCTAGGGCATATCTGTGAGTGATTGATTGTAGATTCGATACCTGTATCCAGCCAGGGCACGTCTGTAAGCAACCTTTTGAAGTTCCGGATTCGATTCCTGTATCTAGCCAGGGCACATCTGTGAGCAACTAATTGTAGATTCGATACCTGTACCTAGCCAGGGCATATCTGCATGAAGAGTTTGAAGATCAACACCTGTAACAGGCTAGGAAACCATCTTCCTTTCTCGAAGTACACAAGTTCTCGCTAAGGAATCTCTTACGCGATCAACACTTCCAAATGGCATCTATAAGCCCATTCCCGACAAGGTTCTGCCACGTCTCCAGATGGCATCTATAAGCCCATCCTCCTATCCACCATCTCTCCAAATGGCATCTATAAGCCCATTCCCGCCATCACATTGCTGATACTCCACTATGCAAGTGCAAATTTCTGGGCACTTTAGTGTTCAATCATCTTCCACCTTCGGATCACGAAAGGCACGCAAGCCAATCTACATCCTCAGGTCTAAGAAGATTGAACAGAGGCAACTGTTGTACCCCAAAATTTTCCCTCTCATTTCATCAACATTTTCTCACCACAAGACCCTTGGAGCTCAAGATCAAGTTAGGGTTTGCTCTGCTTAAGGCCCCTCCTTGCACTGTTGACCCAAATTAGGGTTTGTGTTTGCACAAAGATGTTTTAATCTAAAATTCCCAAAATGACTTTCATGCTTCATGTTTAACCCACAAGTTTATCCATACCAAGTTTCAAGCCTTGATTCCAATCTTTGCCCAATCAATTGGACAGTTGACCTAAAAATCAGCTGTATTGGGGAAAAAGTCAACTGTGGTCAACTGACAGTCAAACCTCATGAAATTTGACCCTCATCAACATTATGAACTCATATGAACCATTTTGTCAAGTTTGGATCACAATTCCACAAGAAATTTGATCAGATCACCAAAAGGGCAAAATGGTCATTTTTAGGGTTTTGACTGCACAAAGGCAATTTTTGACTGTTTGACCTAGCCAATGGCAAACCAAGCTCACATATGGACTCAAGGACTCATTGGCATTGTCTTGACATGTTCAACAAGTTCAAAAGATCCCAAATGCACAAGATTGACAGATGAATTTTCCAGTCAACTGATCAATTTTTGACTGTATACTGAAAATTCAAACTTTGACTTTTTGGTCAAAATCAAGTGTCAAGATTCATTTTTCATCAAGACATGTCAATTTATGAAACTTGTTCATCAAGAAACCAAGAATTACAAATTAGGGTTTGAAATGGAGAAATTTCATAACTTAGAAATTTTCTAAGTTATGAAATTTCCTAATTTTTTCCTAACTTTGTCCCATCTTTTCATCAAGATACATTTGGATTCAAACAAAACTCAAAACATGAAAGTTATAGTCTATTGCAAAATCTACAACTTTGATTCACAAAGTTTCCTCAAAATAATCTTGTAGCTCAAGTTATGATTTTTGGAACAAGGTTACAAAACATTCTTAACTTAGAAAATTTTTGACCTGTTCTAGGCAGGATTTTTTCCCAACTTCATGGCCACTTTTCACATGCTTACACTTGGAATTTCAACTTGCATTACAAAGATGGATTGTAGTACACATTCCAAGCTTTCCAAATTGTCCAAGAACTTCTCAAACACCCTTGTGGTTAGGGAGAATCGAATTTGTCAATATGGGCAAAAGTCACTTTGTTCATGAGCCATTTTCATGTTCATAACACTTTGCATTTTTCAAGTCAGCTTGCACAAGCTAGGTTACAGGCCTCTAATCCCTTTCTTACTCAATAATTCAATGCTAAACCATTGTGCCAAGATGTTATTTTGTGCATTTGGTCATTACATGGAAGTTTAATCCATAATTAGAAAAAGTGACTTATCTATTCTTGTAAAGATCAACTTTATGTCAAACACAAATCTAAGAAGTACCAAAGCAGGTCTTTTGGGCACAAGTTCAGGAACCAATTCCACTGATCAAGAGTGATTTGTGCAGCATGCTTGAGGGGCCTGTATGAGCCTATAATCTAAGTTGACAACTCTTGCTTAGATAAGAACAAACATTGCAAAAGATATCAAAGAGAGAGCTCCTGTCAACACAAGCCTAAACAAACTTCTTGAACACTTTCCAAACACCAAACCAAGTCTGAAACACGACTAAACCATCTCTCAAACCTCCATATACAGAAAAACACAGTTTTGTGGCAAAACAGGGCATAGGCTGCAGTTTGAATCCCACAGTCCATTCATATCGTGCGTTTTGGCTGAAACCTCTTCAAACACACTCCCTATCATCCATTGAAGCTATTCCAAGCATTGAACTGGAACTGTAACATCCATAGCCAAGTGTGCCATTTTCATTTTTCATCTGTGCAGGTTGACTTCTTAGCTCGATTCAGTAAGATTCAAAGCAAGCCAAGCATAGAGGAAGTATCCCTGGACCTCAAGCAAGTTGTACAAGTCCTCACACTGCATTGAAAGTGCCTCCATTGTTGCACATGATTCAAGCTGAACAGGTAAAAACATGGACTTCTATCTCTCAATCTAGGAAGAGTTAGGCTTAGGTTTATGAATGAAACATGCTCTACTCATGGCCCTGAAGCTACCCATATCCTCACTTTCCATTTATTTTGTGTGTGCTGAGAGAATTTAAGACATGAACATTGGAAAAAACTTAGGTCAGGAATTGGGGGAGAAGAAATTCTCTCTCATTTCTGAGAGTTAGATCAAGTTCTTTATATGTATGGATTCGTGGTTTGATGCCGTACATTTTTGATGTTATAAGTTTTTGTTAAAAGTCAAAGGATCAAGAGATAGCAGGGACAAGGGAAAACGCGCGCTTTTTTTGTGTTTGAAGTGGCTGGAGGTTGAAGACAACTCTCCTTGCGCTGGGCCTGACTTATTTTTCTGTTTGCACCTTCATTTCACACATACACCCCCCTGGCCCATTATGTTATTTTTTAATCATTTTTGACTTTTTATTTTTGTTTCTGACTTGTTATTTTTTTGTCAAAACATAAAAAATATTAAAAATATTTTTTCAACCTTTTTTGCATTTTATTTGGATTTTTATTTGCTTTATTTAACTTATACATATAAATAAACATATATATACTTTTATTAAAAATACTAAAAATAATACAAATACATTTTTATTTTCTGATTTTTATTTTATTTTATCTTTTAAAAAAACATTTTCTAAAAAATATACTCTTTTTTTTTTGTAAATAATAAATATTTTTATATTTAATATATTTAGTAAATAATATAAATACTTATCTATCTTTTATTAAATATTTAGGATAAATATGAAAATAATACATTTTTTTCTTTTATTAATATTTAACCTCAAAAATCACTTTTTTTACAATATACTTCCTTTTTATTTATTTTTTGTATATAATTAATAAACATTGTATATAATACATAATAAATACCTTTTTATTTAGCAAATTAGGGTTTTGCCCTAAAACATGAAAATACTCAAAAATTAATCTTTTTTTATTTTTGTTTATTTGTCACATGAAAAATACTTTTTACATACATATAAAAATCATTTTTGTGCATCTTGCATATTTATTGTATTTTATTTAATTATTATACAATTAATTAATCTTTGTATATTCAATTTGGATGTAATAGCTTAGATTTTAATTTCTTGCTAAAATATCCCCATTTGAACATTTGTACCCCCCATCTCATAATTATGTTGTAATAATTTAGGACTTTAAATTCCGCACTTTAACGCTTTCTAAATATGCTATGATAGACTTAGGATTTTGTATGCAAATCAAAAAAATAACAAATAGCTTGACTAAATAAAAGATAAAAAGCATGAAAATGGACAACACCAATCACACTTGCACCCCTAGGGTTACTCCACTTGTTGCCTTCAATAATGGGCCATGTTGCATGTTGGATGTTTTTGGCAAAACAAAACAATATCAAATGATCATAGTCCCTCGATGACGCTTTCGAAAGTTGCCTAAAAATGATCAAGCCCCTTAAAGGAAAAATTGCCAAAGACACTTGGCACTATTGCAATCATGGTCTAAACGATGACCCGCGCCCGTCCCATTAACATCCTAACACAAGATTGTCCACCAAATACAATGGTGGAACAAAATTGTTAAAAGGGTTAAAACATAGGAAAAACCTTTGAGTAAATTTAGGGGTAGACAACTCTTAGTTACTTGATAAACTTGCAAAACACACTTGCCTACTTTTCAAAACCACACTCCACAACACTTTCAAAACAACTTTCAAAAACATTGAAAACTTTTCAAAAGACAAGTACACCTTTGTATACATTCAAACATGGATCATTATAAAGGTTGCCACCACAAATGGTCTCTTTTCAAAACATTTTCAAACCCACACACAAAGCACCATTTCAAACAATTGAAAACACAAGGCAAGTGATCTAAGCAAGTAACTAAGAGCCCGTGGATAACCATGAATAGAAAGGGTGCTAATACCTTCCCTTTCTATAATCTACTCCCCGAACCCAAGAAAACATCTCAAAGGTTTTTGCTGTGCTTTTTAACCTTTCCTTAGGATAAAATAAAAAGTCGGTGGCGACTCTTGCTCAACCGAAACATTTGCGAAAACAAACGCAAAACCCAAGTCAGTTCTCCCACCGTATCACACCTGACAGTCCTTATTGTTGGGCCTAAATCACTTGGCCCAGTACATGGATCTTGGCTCAGCGCCAGAGGCTATAAATATCCTCTCGCATGAGAGAGTCATATATTCATTCATTCAACCTCACTTCTATTACTTACACTCTGAATGTCTAGACTCTTACTTTGGCGTCAGAGTATCTTGCGGGTACCCCCCATTCGCTTCAACAACCGTCTCATTTAAGCTTATGGGTCATCGACGATTCCTTTTAGTCAGGTACGATCAAATACTAAAATAAAATATTAAATTAAATAAAAGAGATGAATATAATAATTAGTTTGTTTCAAATAAATTATAGAGATGAATAGATTGAGTTCCAATAACCTTGATAGTAATGATAGTAATAGCCTTGATAATAGACTTTGACAATAATGATATTAATTTGTGTATATAAAAAAACAAAAAATTCCAATATATATATATATATATATATATATATATATATATATATATATATATATATATATATATATATATATATATATATATATATATATATATATATATATATATATATATATATATATATATATATATATATATATATATATATATATATATATATTAGTAAAATTTTACTTTTAGATTTAATTGATATGAATAAATTTTATACTATCATTTAATTATAATTGTTACATTTTTATTAATAAAAATAATTATTTTAATTATTTATAAAATAAAATTTATAAATAGTTAATGACGCACTACTTATATAAAATTATTTAAATAATTAATCTCTTTATTTTTCTTTCTAAAAATTTGTATCCATATTTTTCTTTGAGAGGAACATTTTTTCTTCTGTGCCTCTTCATGAGCATGTGAAAATTTTATAAGAGTAATCGTTTATTGAAATGGAAGGTCATAAGTATTTTTATAAATTAGAATTTAGTCTAAAGGTAAATAAATCATAACCCAGATTTATTTCAATTAAATTAGTTTTAAATAATTTTTTTAATTATTTGAGTCTAACTATTTACCTATTACACAATCAAATACAATATATATATTTATTTAATCATAATTGGTAAACTAAACTAAAAATTAAATAAATATTTACGTGAACATATGTCATTAGTATTTTTATATATTGACAATTTTAAAAGTCAAACTAAAAAATTAAATACACTTTATTATTTATTCATTTGTTTTTAATTTTTATATTTATTAAAAATATCTTTATTTATATGTTATTTTAAGTAAAAATTAAATAGATATTAAAATAAAATATTAAATTACCCTCTCAAGATTTAAAAAACAGTGAAATAGAAAAAGACAGAGAGATCGATGAAAAAACATCTTACAAAATGAGTAGGAATTCTAACCCCCGTCCCCTCTCAAATGAGAATTGGATAAAAAATGTCACTATAAAAAGCAGGAAAAAAACCATCAAAATTAAATCATTTTCAACTAAAAAATAAAAAATAAAAGAAATTGCAGAAAGAAAATGGCGTTGTTTCCTTGTGACTCCAATGGCGTTTGCATCGTATGCAAACAGAAGCCTCCAAAAACCGAAACTCTCCACTATATAACATGTATAACGACGAAACACAGATCTAGAATACAAATAACAAGGACACCATGTTTCTTTGAAATCATCGATATCAGTACATTGTCGATTCGCGTGACATATTGTGTTATGAAAACTCAAATAGAACGAAGAAACAACGACAAAACTCATATTAAGACGATATTAAGAATGACTTTAGGGTTTATGAAAACAAAAAAATGAAGAGAAACAAAAGATCAATGTTTATATCAATAAGAATTAGAAGAAAGTAAAAAGTATGAAGAAATAAGAATTAGAATACATTTACAAACCTTAGGAGGATGAGTTCCTTTGGACTTCCTATCTGAAAATGATTTTCGGTATGCAAAAAAAGAACTTTTAGGATTGAGGAGCCTTTGGTATTGTTGCATATTTATGATACTGTTTGAAATGTAAAGAGACTCAAGCGTGATCATATAATGATGGTCTAATGTTTTGGAATTTCAAAAGATTAATGAAATACCATGTTCCAACATGTGAAGGATGCAAAGTATCAATTAATAATAATTAATTAATTGAATTAATGAAAAATGACATTGATAGCTCTAATTAGTGAATGTAAGTATAGTAATGTCTAAATTAATAAAAATGGTGATAATCTCTTTTTATATATTAAAGTAGATTATGTACAATTCTAACCATTCAAACATTATTATCAAACTGAAAAGTTAGATGAAGGGTGTGTTTGTCGATGAATAGAATTGATTTTAGTAAAATCGAATTTGGTAGAATTGATTTTAACATAATTGATTTTAACAAAATTGAGTTTAGTAGAATTGATTTATGTTTGAATATATTTATGTAAAAATGAGTTGAACAATAAATTTTACTGTAAAAAACACTGAGAATCAATTATCATGAAGGTAGAAGTTATAAATTATAGCTTCACGTAGAATCAATTATGAAGACAGAATTAATTCTACTTTTGATAAAACAAACACTTCAAAATCATTCACAATCAATTATACACCTCTAGAATTAATTATGTGTCTTTCAAAAATCAATTGAAATATACTAAAAATATCATCTAATTATTCTTTTGTTTTAGCGATTACGATGGTAATTTTTTTCTTTGATATAAGTTTATTAGCTGATATTTTTTTTATTTTAATAATTGTTTTAGAAAGTTTTAAATATAACATTTTAGTGTTTGAACTACTTAACTAAAAATGCATAAAATATAAAATAAATATATAAAGACTATTCAATAAAAATGAGTAAGATAACTTGTTTAATTGTGAAATTTTCTTATTATCGAAGATATGTGATGTCCATGTTTGACTTGATTCTTCAAATTTTAATGTATTTTACGTCTCTTCATATCCACATGTGTGCAACTCCTTCAAATGTGGTTGATTGCTTTTAGTTTTTTTTTTCAATCAGCGGTGTTACAAACATTGAGCACGAGTAAATTGTCTAAATTATTAAGTTTTAATGATTTTTTATTGACTTTAAACCTTTTGCGACCTCTGTAAATTTCGATAGACTTGAGAAAGACTATTCTATGTTGCATTCGAGTGTATTTGCATTAGCATAAATTTCGATCTGATTCAACGAACACTGCTTGGTGATACTAATTCCACTGTATGTTAATCTCACCTAACACATTACTTATAGTGTAAAAACATATATTTTATCCTC
Organism: Vicia faba; assembly: GCA_948472305.1. Taxonomy (NCBI): domain Eukaryota; kingdom Viridiplantae; phylum Streptophyta; class Magnoliopsida; order Fabales; family Fabaceae; genus Vicia; species Vicia faba. The sequence continues at coordinate 1,350,582,970 of OX451741.1, forward strand.
TTAATATACATTTAACTAAATCAAATAGACACAAATTATAATATATTATATATTAAAGAATAATCAATATAATAAGAACAATCTATCTTGTATGATTAGAGGACTGTCGATTGAGACAACTGAATATGAGAGAACTATTATCTTTATTTCTGTCTATATTTTCAGAGTATGTTAATGATTTAATGAGACAACGCTTAAATAAATAAACTGTTGAGGACAAAGATCTCTTATTGGACTTAATTGAATAGTTCAATCCATCACAGTTTATTTTTTTCAGAGACAAAACTCAATTACAAAATTAATCAATAATTAGAGTTTAATAACAATTGACCATAATATAATTAATTAATAATTAATTATTTCAATTCATATTTGATTAATTAAATAATTAATTTAACATTAAGGTTGTTGGAAGTAATTCATATTCAGAAAATGTTGTTGCTCATAAGCAATTGAGCTTCTGAGATTGTTAGTCAAAAACTGTAAGCTTCTGAGACTGCTTAGTTAGAAGCAGTAGTTTGATGTAATCAGAAGTTGTTATTAATCAGAAGCAGTAGTTTGATGTAATCAGAAGTTGTTATTAATCAGAAACAGAAGTTTCTGAGGTTACGCCTAGAAATATGCTTAACTTCTGGGGTTTTAGAGCTGAGTTTGTTAGCGTAGCTGTTAAGTTTAGTATTTCCTAGTTTGTACCTTTTAACTTAGTCATTAAGTTTACTTTTATTAGGGTCTACGTTGCAATTTACTTTGTGTATAAATGTGAGCAACCCCTTCATAATTGATTTTGAATGATTGCAAATATATGTGAAATAATAAATACATATGTGTATTACAAAAATATAGTATAACATGCTTAAAATAAGTTAAAAAATGTGTTTTACTCATAAAGCATCATTATGAGTCGACACAACAGGTGTTGCATCGATTCATAACATACCGAAGTCTTTGGAATACTATCTTCAACTATTATGCATCGATACAAAATCTTATGCATCGACACATAACACTTTGATGCCTCTGTAATGCAAACTTAAACTTGTATGCATCGATACATGACATTTTGATGCTCCTGAAAAACATTTTTGAACTTATATGCATCGATGCATAATATCATGCATCGACACATGACATTCTGATGCTCCTGTAAAACATTCTTTTGAATTTATATGCATCGATACATAATATCATGCGTCGACTCATACCACGTTTTATGTTTAAAAATTAAAAATACAATCAGTATGCATTGACACATACGTGTTATGCATCGACGGATGTAAAATAGTTGGTTCTGTAAAATGTTATGATATGTTCTTGCATCGACTCAAAATAACAAGTGTCGACCCATCCTGTAATTCATAACTAACATGAGTCGACTCATGACCAACATGCATCGACTCATAATATCTTCTTTTGCCTAACCGTTTTCTGTTACATATATAAGCAATAATTTCTCAGCAGCAAAACCAAGCAACATATCAGAATTGTGTGCAAACATTTATGAGCAGCTAGAAACGTGAAAGAAACTTCATCTTCATCATCTTCTCAATCATATTCATTCAACAACAACAACGAAAGTCAAACATCCTTGTTGAATTGGATCAAGAGGTCAGAGATAACATCCAGCTGTGTCTTGAAATGATCTCAGCTGAGTTGCAGATTGTAAAGGAGGCTTCAAGAAATAAACCAAGGGGTTTTTCCTTCAAGAACGGGTGTGTTCTTGAGGGTTTATTAGTCACGGTCGCACAAGTCGAATTCAGCTGTAGCGAGGGGTTTGGAAATCAGAGGGATTTTTACAAACAGGTCGTAGAAGCGGAGGATGGATTGTGGATCTTGCAGGGAATCTTGATACAGCTCATATCAAGTGGTGGTTCTTACAAGAAGAAGAAGATAATAGGGATTTCTATCTGTCTTTGTAGTGTAACCTTGTTATCAAACATTCAGCATTTTGTTATAAAAGTTCTCAGTTTCAATTGTGAAATTGAGAGGGAGACGTACCCACACGCGAGGACGACAGTGGGGAACTTCCTACCAAATAGCCTGTGTATCGTTCTTTATTTCTCTTTATCTTTTACATGTTCCATAATTTTGTGATTCAATTGGCTTGCTGAGTTTTTCTGTCTAATGATAAAAATAGTGGTTCAAATACTTTCATCAAACCACCACTATTAAATCATTAAACAAGTATATGCCAAGTGTTTGACAAAATTCCTAACAAATTTCTTAATTCATTGGAAATACTGCTTTAATGATAAGTGCATTAAAACGTTAAGAAATCTGAGTTGTATATTTATCAATTTCATCTAATAAAATCCAGCAAATTTTTCACATGTCCAGTCTTCTAGTAGTCAGTTCAAAGTAGACGAAATTGATTCAGGACATTAATTTTCCGCTGCTTTCAACACTCTTTAATAAAATAATTTTAAATCCTTGAATAAGTAGGAGGTGATCTATTCACCCCCCCCCCCCCCCCCTCTCGATCACTTGCCACACCGTCTAACAATAAATAGACTAGTGGTAACTGTCATTTGTAACAATCATTCTTCCTTACACTTTTATGTAGTCATCATTACAGTGTTGCAATATTATTCTATCTTACCTTTCCTTCATTTATTAACCTTGTGCACCAATAAATTGGTATCAAAGCTCTGGTTCTGATCCATAGGGAAACACAAGGAAACACGGGAAACACGAGTGAAACATGAGGCATTATGTGATTGATTTTGGTTCTTAAATTCGTGTTGAATCTTGAAAAAAATCGGAACAAAATCATATTTTTTGATTCTGTGGGATTGGGAAACAATGTGTTTGTGAGATATGAGTGTTATGTACAAGGTCAAAGATGACAGGAAATGATATTATAAGTACCAAACTTCTAGTATTTAATGGCAAAAACTGGAATCATTGGATGATTCAGATGCATGTGATGTTTGGTGCTCAAGATGTTCTTGAGCTTGTTACAAATGGTTATGTTTTCATTACAGTAGATGCGATAGAGGAATAGAGAAATGCGCGTAGAGATACAAGGAAGAAAGATCAGACGCCATTGTTCTTTATTCATCAGTGTGTGGATGAGAGCATGCTTGAGAAAATCACTGATTCGATGACAATGAAGGTTGTGTGGGACACACTGAGTAGGTGTTACGGTGGTGATGCATCAGTGAAGAAGGTGAAGCTTCAGTCTCTCAGAAAGAAGTATGAGAATCTCAACATGAAGGACAACGAGAAGGTTTCTGAGTACATCTATAGAGTGATTCTGATCACTAATGATATGAAAGCTTATGGAGAAAACCTTTATGAACAAGTGACCATAGAGAAGGTATTGAGGTCTCTTACTCCTCAATTTGATTACATTGTTGTAGCAATTGAACATTCTAAAGATCTGGACACCATTAGAATAGAAGAGCTACAAAGCAGTCTAGAGGCGCAAGAGTTGTGTCTGACTGAAAGAACTTCTGAGAGGGAAGTTGAGCAGGCTCTGAAGGCTTCTTTTGTCAAGAAGGACCAGAAGCATAAAGAAATGGTAGGTCTCAGAAGTCAGAAGTCTTCTATTCTGATAAAAAGAAACATCATAAGGGAAAGGAGAAGTATGAAAAGAGAATGGTTCAATGTTACTGCTGTAATAGGTTTGACCACTTTGCTAAAGATTATTGGTCAAAAAAAGAAGAAGTAAAAATAGCCAGAGGAGATTCTGATGATGAACATGTGCTATTGATGGCTTATGAATCTTATGAGAAACTTGTTAGATTGTCATTTTCTGATTCTAAAGGGGAAAACGATGACTCTGAATATTCTGACTCTAAAGGAGTTTTTAAATATGAGTTAGAATCAGAAGATGACGCTGAAGATTCTGAAGATGAGGTTTCTAAAGACGAGTCAGAGTCAGAAGATGACTCTGAAGCTGAAGACAAGTCAGAATCCAAAGGTGATTTTGAATCTGAAGAAGAATCAGAAGATGAGTTAGAATCTGAAGAAGATTCTTCTTCTGAAGATGAGTCAGAACTTGAAAGTTCTAAAGAAGAGCTAGAGTTAGAAGATGAAGAATCTTCTGGAGACTCTAAAGATGAGTCAAATGGTGAATCTGATTCTGATCTAGATTTTGAATCTAGTGGTGATCATGCTTCTAGAAGGGAAAACTATAAAGAGGTAGGTTCTGGAGGATTAGCTTTTGAATATGATCATGTTTCTGGTGGTAATCACGACTCTGAAGGTGGACCTTATGAAGAAGGAGCTTCTGAAGGTAGTTCAGCCTCTAATGAAGGTCATGATTCTGAAGGTGGAACTTCTGAAGGCAGAGCTTCTGAAGGAGATCCAATTTTTGAAGATGGTACATTTGAAGGTAGTGATTCTGGACAAAGTACATAAGCTAACAAAGGTGAAGCTTCCGGTGGTAGTCGAACTTCTGTTACATAATCAGAAGGAGATTCTGAATAAGTCCAGATGCCATAAAGAAACAAGACTTGGAAGTTAACTGAGTTTTCAAAGGAGAAGAAAGCCATCAGGGTCAGATGAGTTTTTAAGGAGAAATGTGCATTTCTAAATGAAGTATTAGAAGTTGCACATTGTACTAACCAGAAGCAACTTGCAGATGTTCTGACGAAGGATGTCAAGACTGAACACTTTATCTGTTTGAGGGATAGAATTGGCATTGAAGAGTTTTGGTTAACTGAATATGAATTAAGGGATGGTGTTGGAAGCGATTCATATTCAGAAGATATTGTTGCTTAGAAGCAGTTGAGCTTCTGAAGTTGTTAGCCAAAAGTTGTAAGCTTATGAGACTGCTTAGTTAGAAATAGTAGTTTAATGTAATCATAAGTTGTTATTTATCAGAAGCAAAAGCTTCAGAGGTTACGCCTAGAAGTATGTTTAGCTTATGGGGTACTGAAGTTGAGTTTGTTAGCGTAGCTGTTAAGTTTAGTATTTCCTAGTTTAGACTAGTGGTAGCTGTCATTTGTAACAATCATTGTTCAATCATTCTTCCTTAAACTTTTATGTAGCCGTCATTACAGTGTTATAATATTATTCTCTCTTATATTTTCTTCATTTATTAACCTTGTGCACCAACAGAGGTTATACACACTTTTTAAAATTTTCTTTATCAATTGTATTTTATACTAGTACACGTGATACCAACATTATATTAATTAAAGTGGGTTTGAACTCAATCTCGAGTTATAGGATGAATAAAAAGTACTCATCGAATGAGATTTTCCTAAGGCTATGTTTGCGAGTTTGGAGGAGAGGGGAAGGGAAGACTTCTGAAAACGAAATTTTTAAAAAAATATAGGAAAATATTTGACATTTTTAGAAAAAATGATTTTGTATAGAACCATAAAATATTATTTATTATTACTTATTTTTAATTTTCAGAATACTATAACAACATAAAAGATATTCAAAAAAATTTATGTAAGCCCTCCAAAATCCTCCTTCAATATAAATTTTGAGTTCCCCCAAATTAGAGGGATTTTGGTGTTATGAAGAAACATAAACCCTCCAAAACCCTCTCAACCAAAATATTTATATTCTTTTCTCTCTATCCTTCCTATTTTCTAAAACCCTTTCCTCCATTCACCTCCAATCTTCCAAATAAAGTCTAAAAATGCTCTATTAAGTCCTACGGTGAGAATTACTTATAAACAAAGTTCATGAATATTGCGCACTTATAATGTGGAAAATAATGTTAGTTAATCTATTCAATTCAAATGTAAGTGGTTAGTTTCATATGAATTATAAACAAAAAAAATATTGAATATATAAAATAGGTGACATCTCTTCACACACACGCACACACAGTACTCAAATACCATATTAAATGAGAGCTTATATATCATCCCAGAAAATTAATTTAAAATTTTATGTGGTGGATTAGAAGATGCATCTCTGTAAAACTTTATTTGTAATCTCACCCTTACAATATGGAAGTATTAAAAAAAAAACAACTAAAATTTTTGGAGCATCCAAGAATCAAACCTAGTCTATTAATGATAGAGGCCAAACCTCTTACCTCTGGGCTATTAATCATTTGACATTTTATGTTTCACAGGAACATACATATACACAGGTTGAAAAAACACAATCGTTTTATGTTGAATGACATGTTATATTACGTTGTTGTTGTCTTGTTTTATAACTTACACTGTGATAAGTGTTGTTAATGCATTTCCAATACCTCAAACTTTGGTAGGCTTAGAACTTCAAAACAGAAAGTAGAAACGTGATATATAATGATTATATGTATGGTGAAACGACCGATTCTTATAATCCATACTGAATACCACACCAAACACGTTGCAAAGTTGTAAACTTCTTATGCGGTCATCCACCTGCATCATACTGCCCCCGTTTGACCTTGTTCTATATGTGTGGCGCTCATAATCCCTCAATTGTATTCTCGAACGGTTTGACAAAGTATCAAGAAACTGTGATTCTTATGTGCAGAGACTATATACAATTGTGTTCATGAAATTGAAATCCCTCAAACGGTCAGTATCAAACAATAAAGGAAGAAAGTTTTCAAAATTGAAAGTGGTAACAATGTGCCAAAATATAACACCAACTTGAAACTGATGCCAAAATCTAACATATATTCTGCAACAAAATTGTAATAAATTACCGTGTGCTGCTATACATATGGAAAAAAGAAATTACCACACAAAGAAATAAAAGTGATAAATAGTTGAACCATGATTCTAGTAATGGCAGATTTATCTAGCATGTGAAATAAAAGTGCTACATAGTTGTCATCTTCAACCAAATAAATGTTATAAATTATCATTAGAAGTTTCATATTAGGTATATCTACACATTGTTTCTTACAGTGGAATATTCAAAACCTCCTAATAAAGTTTGAGATGCTTCTTACAGTAGCCACAATGGTAATAATGGAAGAACTATGTAGTATATATTAATTGAAGTTGAAGCTCAAAACAAAGAAGTTAAAAGGATTCTGATATATATATATATATATATATATATATATATATATATATATATATATATATATATATATATATATATATATATATATATATATATATATATATATATATATATATATATATATATATATATATATATATATATATATATATATATATATATATATATATATATATATATATATATATATATATATATATATATATATAACAAGTTGAATATGTTGAAAATGTTAAATTTGATTTGAGCCTAAATTTATTAATTGGTTTTTGGGCTTAGTTATTTTGGGCTTAAGTAGTTTTCTAGAAATTTTTTGTAATATTTGGAATCTCTAGATATTTCTTATAATTGTAATATTTTCTAGAATAGTCTTTGGATCTTTAGAGTTGAGAACTCTCTAGAATTAGTGTGTCTATAGTTCTCCTTAGAGTACTATAAATAGAGATGTAATCCCACACATTTGTATCAAACAAAAATACAAAGTTCTTCTCCTCCATAAAGAATTATCCTACTTATCAAATTTATATTCAAACCTTCAATATTCTCACACACTTCTCCTTAACATAAAAGGTCTTATTTCCAACAAAGTGGTATCAGAGCTTCAAGATTCACAAAATGGCGAATGGTGGTTTCCCTTTCCAAATGCCGATGCTCACAAAGAATAACTATAATAATTGAAGTATCAAGATGAAGGCGCTACTAGGAGCTCAAGATGTGTGGGATATTATTGAGAAAGGCTTCAATGATTAAGATGAATCCTCGCTAAGCCAAGGTGTAAGAGAGACATTAAAGGAGTCAAGAAAGAGAGACAAGAAAGCTCTCTTTCTCATTTATCAATCGGTGGATGAAGATATGTTTGAGAAGATATCCAACGCAACAACGGGCAAAGAAGCATGGGACAAGTTTCAAACTTGCAACAAAGGAGTTGAGTCGGTAAAAAAGATTCATCTTCAAACTCTTAGAGGTGACTTTGAATGTTTATTTATGGAGGAGTTCGAGTCAATTTCAGATTATTTTTCTCGAGTATTGACTATAGTCAATTAACTTAAGAGAAATGGTGAAGATGTTGATGATGTGAAAGTCATGGAGAAAATACTTCGCACTTTAAATCCAAGTTTTGACTTCATTGTTACTAACATTGAAGAAAATAAGGATCTAAAGACCATGACTATTGAGCAACTCATGGATTCCTTACAAGCATACGAAGAAAAATAAAAGAGAAAAATTAAACAAAAGGAGGCTATGGAGAAATTACTACAACTCAACATAAAGGAAGCAAACTATGCAAATTACAAGAGCCAAAGAGGACAAGGTCGTGGCCAATATCGTGGACATGGACGAGGACATGGAGGAGAAGGAAGAGGCGGTTGCAATAACTACTCCAACAACTTCAACAATGGAGAAAGAAGTTGGAATCCATAAGCAACAAGAGGTCGTGGAAGATGAACCTCATGGTCGAGGAGCAATAAATCACAAGTTAAATGTTTCAACTGTAACAAGATTGGTCATTACGCAACCGAGTGTAGATTCTCGAAGAAGGTGGAAGAGAAAACTAATTTTGTAGAAGAAAAAGGTGGAGAAGAAGAAACTTTGCTACTCGCGTGTCAAAAAGAAGTTGAAGAGAAAAGAAATAAGTGGTACTTGGACACTGGCGCAAGCAACCACATGTGTGGCGATCGAAGCATGTTCGTAGAGATCAATGAAGCGGCAACTGGTGATGTATCATTTGGAGATGACTCAAAGATACCGGTCAAAGGAAAAGGTAAAATTCTCATACACTTGAAGAATGAGAGTCATCAATTCATATCCAATGTCTATTATGTGCCTAACATGAAGAATAATATTTTGAGTTTGGGACAATTATTAGAGAAAGACTATGACATCCACTTAAAAGAACATAGTCTTTTCTTAATAGATTATAGTCATAACTTGATTGCTAAGGTGCCTATGTCAAAAAATATAATGTTCCTCTTGAACATTCAAAATTATGTAGTAAAGTGTCTCAAGGCTTGCTATACCGATTCTTCATGGCTATGGCATCTACGATTCGGGCACCTCAACTTCGATGGTTTAGAACGTTTGTCGAAGAAAGAGGTGGTGAGAGGCTTGCCTAGGATCAACCACCCAGACCAACTCTGTGAAGGATGTCTAATTGGGAAGCAATTCCGAAAAAGTTTTCCAAAGAAATCAACGCCAAGAGCGACAAAGCCACTCGAGCTCATACACACAGATGTCTGTGGACCAATCAAACCCAACTCGTTTGGTAAGAATAAATACTTTCTCCTCTTTATTGATGATTATTCCAGAAAAATATGGGTTTATTTCTTAAAGGAGAAGTCAGAAGTATTTGACAACCTTAAGAAGTTCAAAGCCCTTGTGGAGAAAGAAAGTGGTCTTTCCATCAAGGCCATGAGGTCTGACCGAGGAGAAGAGTTCACTTCAAACGAGTTCAACAAATATTATGAAGACCATGGAATCCGTTGCCCACAGACTGTACCAAGATCTCCTCAACAAAATGGAATAGCAGAGAGAAAGAATCAGACTATACTTAACATGGAACGAAGCATGCTCAAGAGTAAGAAGATGCCGAAGGATTTTTGGGCCGAAGAAGTGGCATGTGCAGTTTACTTGACAAATTGTTCCCCAACAAGAAGCGTGCATGAAAAGACACCCCAAGAAGCATGGAGTGGAAGGAAACCTGGGATCTCTCACCTCAAAGTATTTGGAAGCATTGCCTATACCCATGTTCCAGATGAAAGAAGAACAAAGCTCAATGATAAAAGTGAGAAGTATGTGTTTGTGGGTTATGACTCAAGCTCTAAAGGGTACAAGCTTTATAACCCAAATAGTGGAAAGATCATCATAAGTCGTGATGTGGAGTTTGAAGAAAAATATTATTGGGATTGGAGTGCTCAAGAAGACAAGTATGATTTTCTTCCTTACTTTGAAGAAGAAGAAGAAGAAGAAATGGAACAACCAATGATAGAGGAACATATTACACCACCTTCCTCACTGACACCAAGGTTGGATGAAACAAGTTCAAGTGAGAAGACACCATGACTAAGGAGCATGGAAGAGCTTTATGAGGTAACCAAAAACTAAAACGACATTAACCTCTTTTGTCTTTTTGGTGATTGTGAGCCTCTAAGCTATCAAGAAGCGGTAGAAAATATAAAGTGGAGAGACGCTACGGACGAAGAAATCAAGTCTATCACGAAGAATGATACATGAGAACTTACTACACTTTCACAAGGACATAAAGCAATTGGAGTAAGATGGTGTTGGCTCCTAAATTCGACACCCTTGTTTGTTATCAATATAGACCATTAATTATGAGTTTGAAGAGTTTCCAGGTTTCGACCAGCTGATCCTGTCGAATGCTCATCAGAAAATGGCAAGGTACTTAGAGAGTTTCTTTTAAGTGGGAATCTTGTTACCTTCGACGTCGAAGGAACTTCTCAATAAAGGTATCTGATGCCCAGGGTGGAACGGTTTGAGATTCGAATGTTTGGAGGGAAAACAGTTCCCAGCAGTTACCAAACACAACGTGCCAAGATCAGGAGCGTTGAATGATGTGAGCGTGCCATGTGGTGTCATCTCGAAGCGACGTAACTGCCCAACGGTTACTTAAGATGTGTTTTAGTATAAATACTAGTTGTTCACGTATTTTTCGTGTGTGTTCATCATTATATACAAGTCACTCATCTAGATTCAAGTATCCAGTGTGAGCGAAAGAATTGTTGAGAATGTATGTGTGAAACACCATTTAAATTAATCAAAGTCTTTTATATTCAAGCACTTTATTGCCTTTCATTTACTCATCTCCGTCGAAGCCTTTTATTTAACGCTTTCATTTATTCTATCAAGCTTTTCTTCATGCAATTTACATAAAGTGTCTTTACTTTACTGGCATTAATCATCATTAGATTTAGTCAAACCCCAGAAAATCAACCATGTCTTAGGATCAATCTGATCGATCCTGCGAGTCACCAAATAAGTAACCTTTTGGAAGATCAGCGGTTGTTTACCAATTTCCACGGTAAACAAGTTGGCACACCCGGTGGGACCTTGTGTTGATTTTTAAGGTTAACCGTATTTATACAGAATATCATCTTTTTCGAGAAGTATTGCATGTTATTGAGAAGTGGTAGAATATACACTAACGATACCAATACTAGGAGAAGAAGAGAAGCGATGGCGAATCCGCCAAACAATAGCGAAATCCCACAAACAAATGCGGGAACAACGGTTATCTCAACCGCAAGTGAAACGGTAACCGCTGGTTCAACACCAGCAGTAACGGTCACACAAACGGGGCTATTACCTCCATTCACTGGCCCCAGAATGCCTTTGGGAACTCCCCCACCAAGGGGAAACCCAGGAAATAGGCCTTATGTTCCCCCAGGATTTTCGACAGTCGGTCTAAATCGAGAACCACTCTATGGCATGCCAACTTCTGAATTGGCTAGCCTGACGAATGCTGCGTCCATTTTTTCAGACCCTTTAGTGAGCGCCTCTTCGCCACTCCAAGGTTCCGGAGTTGGTATGGCGAACAGGTGTAGGACCCAACTCTTAGGAGGAACGTCCCAAGTAGCGCATGGCCTTACGAATGCCTCGACAGCAGTCTTGAGGCAGCAAATGGACGAAAGCAACCACGATATGGTTCAAATGTTGGCACAAACTTTAAGCACGATGCTAAATCCCCTAATACAAAATACCACCCAGTCGAATCAGCAGATGACAGCGCAAATGGCGCGTCTGGCCGATTTTTTTGGGGTACCCCAACCTATTCGACAGCCCCAAAGGGCACAAATGAGGGGAAACCAAGGTATACTTCTAGAGGAAAAAACCACTATTAACCAAGTCCAGCAGCCTGTCGAAGAAAACCTTAGGACGCGATTGGAACAACCCGGGGTCGAAGAACCTAGGGTCATAGCCCCGGAAGTAAGGATAGTCAATAGAAACCAAAATGCTGACGAAGTAGTTCAGCATATCCAATACCAGAATATGGGTTTGGAAAATAACTTGACAGCCATGATCGAAAGAATCATGACGCAAAATGGGATGAATACGGGCTTCCGTAGGCCCAACTTTACATCTCCACTGTCAGAATATGTGTTACAAACAGACTTACCTCCTAGATGTAAAGTCCCTAAGTTCACTAAATTTTCAGGGGACACGACAGAATCCACTGTCGAACATGTGGCGAGATACTTAATTGAAGCGGGAGAGATTTCAAACAACGAAAACCTGAGGATTAAGTATTTCCCAAGTTCCCTAACAAATAACGCATTTACTTGGTTCACAACTCTTCCCCCCAATTCGATCCACCATTGGACCCAGTTGGAGAGATTGTTCCATGAGTAATTCTACATGGGACAAACCAAGATAAGCCTGAAAGAATTGGCCAGTGTAAAGAGGCGATTCACTGAACCTATAGACGAATATCTAAGTAGGTTTAGGTTGCTCAAAGCAAGATGCTTTACGCAAGTGCCAAAACATGAGTTAGTCGAAATAGCCGCGGGAGGTTTAGATTATTCCATTACGAAGAAATTAGACACTCAATACCTGAGAGACATGGCCCAATTGGCCGATAGGGTTCGACAGGTAGAACGCCTTAAAGCTGAAAAAGCCAAGGCGACAAAAACTCATAAAAGAGAAAGGATAGCATATGTCGAAATGGACGATAAAGATCCATAAACCTTCAACGAAACTATAACCGTCGAAGAAAGCGAGGTCGATTTAGCGGAGTTAAAACAAGGGCCACCATACTCTTGCAAAATACTAGTCCCCTCAAGTGGAAAAAACCCCACTGGTCCTGAAAGGGCCAACGATAGGTTCCCCAAGAAGACTTACAGTTTTGATATTACAAAATGTGATGAAATTTTTGACTTACTTGTAAAAGATGGCCAAATGATAGTACCCCCAGGGGTAAAAGTGCCTCCTCTTGATCAAAGAAAGAAAAGAGGCTTTTGTAAATATCATAATTTTCTGGGCCATAAAACATCTCAATGTTTTCTTTTCAGGAATCTCGTGCAAGATGCTATCGAAGAAGGGAGGTTGAAATTTGCCGATAAGACCCCCATGACTGTAGACTCTAACCATTTGCAGGCTGAAGCCCATTATGCTGAACCTTCAGAGGTGAATGTGATCGAGGCATCCAGAAGTCAGGTGAAAAGGCCAGGAATAACTATGGTCGAAGTCACCAAGGATCATGCCAATCTTTGGCAGTTTTTCTGGGAATCTTTCTAGAAAAACAATCGAAGCAGTCCAAAAAGCTGTTGAAGGCCCAAAACTGGAGACAGTTGGAGCCCCAAAATCTGGAGCAAAACCCAGTTCCTACTTGGCTGCAGTCCAAGGCCAGACAGAGGACCTGGAGGCCCAGATGAAGCAGATGACTCTTGCCACCAAAGACACCATGAATGTCAACATGGTCGAAATCTCTGAATCAAAAGCATCAGAGGAGGCCATTAGGCAAGAGCAGGCAAACAAAACAGCTTTCCCTCGGGAAAACGAAAATCTGGCAGATTTCCTGCAAAGATGCCAGAAGAAGAAGTCAGAAGTGATGTTGTGTCCTCGATGCAGCTCGATTTTCGACAAGAAAGCTGCTGAACACATCCAAGGTGTAAGAGCAGCAAACAGAAGAGGGGAAGGTGTTGATATTCGACATGACCCCAGAAGAACCTACCAAAAGGGTTCAAATTAAGAGAAGAGGCCACTGACTTTCAGGCCTCCAACCAATGTGCCAGTTGATACGTGGTATAAAACATCAGGTCGAAAGAGACCGAGCGAAGAAAGGTGGCACTCCTTCGAAGTGCCAAGAGGTTCATCTTTGACACACAAGAAAGAACCTCAGGTTGTCGCCTCTAAAGTGACCCAGGTATCAAGTAACTACAAGGGAAAGAATCCCATGTCTCGATCCCAGGAGAAGATACCAGAGGCGGCGAAAGGCTGAGAGGGAAGCTACCAATGAACCAAAGCCAGAATCGAGTTCAAATGTCCCTCAGAGAAAGTAGAGAAAGCCTCTGGAAAGGCAACCAGTGACCAATAGACTGGTATGGCCTAACCAGGGCGAAGTTAATGACGAAGATGGCTCTGAGTCTGATGACACCCTAGATATCATGGTGAACATAGTCTCAATTTTGCCAAGAGAGTTCAACCGCCAGATGGAGTTCGAATCGAACGATTGGGAAGTCGAACAAGAAATGGCCAAGCATAGGCTAGTATGCTACTTCGTCATGGATAATGGCGGTACTGAAGAGCAAAATGGTTTCTTCGAACCACCTACTGAGGCGATGAAAAATCACCTCAAGCCTTTATTCGTAAGGCCAAAACTCGAAGAAGCCACCGTAAATAAGATCTTGGTGGACTGTGGGGCAACCATCAACATCATCCCTCACTTTATGCTGAGAAAAATAGGCAAGAGTGATGAAAACATCAAGCCTCACAACATGGTCCTGTCGAATTATGAAGGCGGAATAGGGACCACTATGGGTGTGATCCAACTAGACCTCAAAGTAGGATCCATCCTTCGACCAACTATGTTTATGGTCATATCGGCCAAACCAAATTATAATCTTTTGTTGGGCCGAGAATGGATACATGGTGTTGGAGCAGTACCATCATCAATGCACCAAAGGTTGATACTATGGCGTCCTGATGGAATGGTCGAAAATATAGAAGCAGATCAGAGCTATTACTTGGGCGAAGTAAATCACATAGGGAGAGCTGACTTCGACAAAAATTTGGCTCACATTGGGCCATGCCCAGCACCTGACTTCGACTTGGCGCCAGCGGAAAATGCTTTTTATTCCTTATACATGCACCCTGAGCATGGTTTTCAATAGGACAGAGAAGACTTGTCCCACATTGATTTCAGTGGGCTAACTGACATCCAGCCAACTGGTTGGGGAAGCGAATTCAGTGATAATGACTGAGTCACAATCACTGCAGCGAATTTCGGCTTATGTAGCCGAAACAAGGATGATAACGGCTCTCGAAGCCGAAGTAAAATATATGGCCACTCAGGCCAATGATCAAGAGCTACCTTCTGCAGGTCCTGGAAAGGATTTCGACCCAGAACCTCCTGATATCATGCCAGAAGGAATGCAGGAGCAAAGGCTCGACGCCATCTACGATGATGAGCCTTTGGGATTTGAAAAGGACCCCCTGGCGAACAACATCAAAATGTTAGCACAGGATCCTTTAGAAGAAATCAACTTAGGCAAGGGTTAGAGAAAAAGCCAACTTACATTAGCGCAAAAATAGACCCAGAGCTCAGGTTTGAAGTGATCCATTTGTTAAAGGAGTTCAAGGACTGCTTTGCATGGGATTACGACGAGATGCCTGGTCTCGACAGAGGATTGGTAGAACTTCAGTTGCCAATCAAACCTGGGAAGAAGCCAGTCAAGCAAAGTCCAAGACGCTTCGCTCCAGAAATACTGTTGAAGATCAAAACAGAAGTCGAAAGACTGCTGAAGTGCAAATTCATACGAGCTACGATGTATGTCGAATGGATTGCAAACATTGTGCCAGTGATTAAGAAAAACGGCACGTTGAGGGTATGCATAGATTTCAGAGATTTGAATGCTGCTACACCCAAAGATGAATATCCTATGCATGTGGCGGAAATGCTAGTCGATTCTGCCGCTGGCCATGAGTACCTGAGCATGCTCGATGGTTATTCAGGATATAATCAAATTTTCATTGCCGAAGAAGATGTGTCGAAAACAGCTTTTCGATGCCCCGGGGCTTTAGGCATTTACGAATGGGTAGTGATGCCTTTTGGCCTAAAGAACGCTGGGGCAACATATCAGCGAGCGATGAATTCTATCTTCCATGATTTTATTAACACTTTTATGCAAGTGTATATTGATGATATTGTTGTAAAATCTGTTTCCAGGAAGAACCATATAGACCACCTTCGACAATCATTTGAAAGAATGAGAGAATATGGTCTGAAAATGAACCCTTTGAAGTGTGCGTTCTGTGTAAAAGCTGGAGATTTCTTGGGCTTCGTCATCCACAAGAAAGGAATCGAAATCAACCAGAACAAGACGAAGGCAATCTTGGAAGCGAAAGCGCCAGCGAACAAAAAGGAACTGCAATCTCTGTTGGGCAAGATAAATTTCTTAAGGAGATTCATATCTAACCTAAGTGGAAAAGCTCAAGCCTTCTCACCCTTACTTCGATTGAATAAGGAAAGATTCGAGTGGGGGCAAGAGCAACAAGAAGCCTTCGACAAAATCAAAGGATATCTCACCAAGCCACCTATTTTGGTGCCTCCTTGCGGCAACAGGAGTATGAGATTGTACATAGCTGCATCCGACAAAACTTTGGGAAGCATGTTAGCCCAAGAAGATGAAAATGGAGTTGAAAGACCCATTTACTATCTTAGTAGAGTTTTGAACGATGCAGAAACTAGATATAGCGAAGTTGAAAAATTATGTCTATGTCTTTATTTCTCTTGTACAAAGCTCAAACAATATATAAAACCAGTTTATGTGTACGTTTCGTCTCATTTTGATGTTTTCAAATACATGTTGTCGAAACCCATCCTGCACAGCCGAATTGGCAAGTGGGCGCTAGCATTAACTGAGTACTCATTGACCTTTATGCCTCTTAGGGCAGTAAAAGGGCAAGTGGTAGCAGACTTTATAGTCGACCACTCAATTCAGGTTGAGAATATAAATTACGTGGAGATAGAGCCTTGGAAATTCTACTTCGATGGTTCCAGCCATAAAGATGGAACAGGAGTAGGGGTCTTGATTATTTCTCCAGAAAAAATTCCAACATCATTCAAGTACAAGATATCAGGTACTTGTTCGAACAATGAGGCTGAGTACGAAGCTCTAATTACTGGCCTTGAGATATTGTTGGAATTGGGGGCAACTCGAGTCGAAATAATGGGAGACTCAGAGTTAGTCATTAAGCAAGTCACAAAAGAATATAAGTGCATAAGAGAAAATCTTATTATGTACTTTGTGATAGCAAATCGTTTATTGAAAAAATTCGAAGTGGTCAACATTCGACACATACCTAGATTGGAAAATCAAGTATCCAATGATTTGGCACAAATTGCATCTGGGTACAAAATTTCAAAAATGAGATTACAAAGAGCAATCAAAGTTCGAGAAAAAATAAAAGCAACTAGCCTGTCCCCAACAGATTTGAAATCGACAAGACTAGGGTATGCTGATCAAAAGAACTTTGAAATATCGTTCATAGACAATTTGTCAGAGCAAGATTGGAGGAAACCCATTGTAGATTATCTACAAAATCCAGCAGCTTTGACAGAACGAAAAATAAAATATAGGGCGTTGAGTTACGTACTCATGGGTAATGAGTTATTTAAAAAGACGCTTGAAGGGGTATTGCTAAAGTGCTTAAGCGAAACTGAAGCATACATAGCCCTTTCGACTATGCACGCTGGAGCATGTGGGGCTCACCAAGTAGGCCATAAGATGAAATGGTTGTTGTTTCGACAAGGACTATACTGGCCCACCATCTTGAAAGATTGTGTTGAGTTCGCGAAGGGTTTCCAGGAATGTCAAGTCCATACGGGCATCCAACATGTACCAGCAAGCGAACTTCACTCAATAGTAAAACCTTGGCCTTTTAGAGGATGGGCGTTGGATCTTATTGGAGAGATTCGACCAGCATCATCAAAGAGCCAGAAGTATATACTGGTAGGCATTGATTATTTCACTAAATGGATCGAAGCTATTCCTTTAGTCAATGCAGACCAAGAAAATGTCATTGAATTTATTCAAAAGAACATTATCTTCAGATTTGGAATCCCTGAGACTATAACGACTTATCAAGGATCAGTGTTTACTGGTCGAAAGATGCAGGAATTCGCTCAAGAAACAGGCTTTAGACTCCTAACATCAACACCTTATTATGCACAGGAAAATGGTCAAGTCGAAGCAGCGAATAAAATAGTGATCGGCCTGATAAAAAAGCATGTAGGAAAGAAGCCAAAAAATTGGCATAAGACGTTAGACCAGATCTTGTGGGCCTGTCGAACGTCCCCAAAAGAAGCCATGGGTACAACACCATATCGGCTAACTTTCGGTCATGACGCAGTACTGCCAGCGGAAATTTGTCTTCAATCAGCAAGGGTTCAGAGACATCATGATATTCCCTCTGAGGTTTATTGGGATATGATGTTAGATGAACTAGTAGATTTAGACGAGGAAAGACTACGCGCTCTCGACCTACTGAGAATTCAGAAGAAAAGAGTGGAAGACTCTTACAATAAAAAAGTAAAACCTAAGGCATTCTCGCCTGGAGAATTAGTTTGGAAGGTGATTCTCCCCATGGATCGAAGGGATCGAAGCATGGGAAAATGGTCACCCAAATGGGAAGGACCGTTCAGAATTATCCAAATTTTTTCTGGTGGAGCTTATGAGGTTGAAGAGTTAGGCGAAGATAAAAGACTCTTGAGAGTAAACGGCAAATATTTGAAAAAATATAAACCTATGCTCCAAGAGATCAAAATAAATAGCAATTAATGACCAAATTAACCATAAAAAGCCAAAATGGAAAATTATATAGTGATTAGCCAAAATGGTTGCATTGTCTTACAAATATTACAGTACATGGTTAATAAGTTGCTGAGCAAATTAGAAAGGGATAGAAGCTTTAAGTCGAAGATACTTGGCCTGCTGCAACTCCAGCCGTTTGTTACACAAGGCAGTCGCCTGAGAAAGTTTGGCAATCTGGTCATCAAGGGCTTGGGCCTTCTCAGCGAACTCTAAGCCTCGTGTAACTTCAGCTTGGCTCTCTGCGTCCGAAACAGTCGAAAGGAGCTCCTCTTTGCGCTTGGTGTTAACATTTAACTTGGCCTCCAACTCATCGATCTGCGCCTTTATAAAGGCGTTATCTCGATCTATGGCATCGATTTCCTCCTGCTTGGATGTCTTCTGTTTCGACAATTCTGCAATTCGAGAAGTTGTTTCAGCTACCTCAGTCCAGGCAGAAGAACTCTTGCCATGTAGTGCTTCGAGCTGGCTGTTGAACCCCCTTTGACGTCTATAGTCCGCAGAGACTTGGTCAACAATGGAGTATAACTCCAAGATAAAGCTGGAAACCTCTGGAGATACAACAAGCAAATCGACTGCACTCAGAACAGCTCCCAGACAAGACGGAGCAGTAGGATTCGCCTCCAAAGCCTTCATTAGATCCTTTTTGAAGAACTGAGCCTTGACCTTCTTCAAAGCCTCATCAAGAGGAGAAGTCGAAGTAGACTTCCCCGATGCAGTAGAAGCATCATGACTAAGGTCAGATGAATTCTCCCTACTCTCAATGATGGCATTCAGGTAGCCAATTGGATCAGTTTGCTTCAAAAGGGCCAAGTCTTCTTTAGACTTGGGCTTTGTCGAGGTGGTCGTTCCTACAGCAGCGGTGGCTTGGGGTTGAGGTTGTTCAGTAGCGTCAGCATCAACATGACCCTCTTCGACATGATGTTCAGTAGTGTCAGCATCAACATGATCCTCTTCGTCATGTTGCTCCTCTGTCAAATCGACCAATTGAGCTTCCTTTGGTTGTTGTTCCTCTGTTTCGGCAAGGGCTTCATCGTTCGCCAATTCCTCCTCTTGTTGTCTACTATGTTCAGCAGAGTCTTGTGTCTCTGAAGTTTTTGGTGTTGAACTTTCGGTGGTCTCCTGAAAATAGAAGAGGAAGAATATTATGGTTTAGAGAGATACACAATCGAACGTGATCGTCGACACCTAAGTTAAAAATGGTCGGAGGTACTACCTGTAGAGGAATTTCAGCCCCAGGGCTAGAATTATCACTTTCAACGGGTTTGCTGAGCAAGACGTTCAGCTCCTCCTCCGTGGGCTCTTCGATGATCACAGGAGGTGGCCTGGATTTTCTCCCTGCAACCTTGATTCTGATCATAGGTCGAGGCTCAGGAGCAGGGGCATCTTTCTTCAGCTTTCTCCGTTTGAGAGGAACATGGGGAGATTCATCCTCGTCGTCACTCGCAGATTCGACCGTTAATGCAGGTCGTTTCTTAGGTGCAGGTTCCTGAAACCCCAAATGGAGTTGATTTAGAACGCCACATCGAAAATCAGGATGTTAAAACCAGCAGGAAATAATAAAAATTTGGTTACCGGTGCTGAAGGTTTTGTAGAGGGACCTCCTCCCTGATGGCTTTCTGTGGTTTTCTTTGCTGCAGGTTTTTGAACAACTGAAAGAAGACGCGTTCACAAGTTATAATTGACAAGTTATAAGTCGAAATGGAAAGACAAATATAATTTGAAGAGTGAACGTACATTTCTTTATTTTGTCAAGGACCAAAACGAAGGACTTCTGGAGTTCGTCCACAAAATCTTTTTCATCGAAGAATTCTTCAGCATAATAACTCTTCCACCAGTCTTCAAAAGATGGTGAATAGAGGAAGTTGAGTTGGTAGTCGAACAATGAAAGTACTGTCCGACCAGCGTACCTACCAATGTGCTTGGTAGCAGCATCCTCAGTGTAATCATTACAATGGTGAACAGAGGAAGTTGAGTTGGTAGTCGAACAATGAAAGTACTATCCGACCAGCGTACCTACCAATGTGCTTGGTAGCAGCATCCTCAGTGTAATCATTACAAAAATACAACATTGATTTCTCCCTAGGGAAAATGGGAGAAGGAAGTGATTGGATGATACCAAACTGTCGAGAGACCAAATTTGGCTGATAAGCAATCAGGCTCAGATGATTCTTGGAACTCTTAAAGCGCAATGGCATTATCCTGGGAGTGAGAAATGCTTCCCACAATGTTGTGTGCTCTTCGAGATGAGGATCCTCTGATGACTTGGGATGGGGCCTGGTGAACCACCCTGGACCAAACTTTCGACGGGCGAAAGGAGCCATGGTCGAGGTAAATTCTTTCCTCCCTGCAAACATCAAAACGAAGTTTGCAAAGGTCTGTTGGAGTTCCAGCCCATCCTCAGTGGGAGTCAGTAAAGCCAGCCTGGTACCTTCGATACGCCTTTTGGCTATCTCAGGAGCTTGTTCGTTTATTTGAGTTTTCTGAGGTAAAAAAGACTCAAAAGTGGCGTTTAGCCATAGTTGTAGTAGCCAGAAGGGTCCTGCAAGCAGTAAGCTGGCTCTATTTTCTATTACCTTTAATAGAGTCGCCCCACTACTTATCGACTCATATAGGTTCGCCAGTATTAATTCGGCCAAACAGATGTTGTGACTGTGGTGAAGCTGGGTAGCAAGGGTGACCATTTTATTCGTCACCTGTAGAGATTTCGTGCAGAACACGAAGCGTGACAGCCAAAGGGCTAGAAACGCAATGTGCTCCACGTCCGTCACCTTAGCTGTTGATTTGTCATGATAGTGGTTGGTGTAGGTGGTGTAAGTGGGTTTGGTAGCTGAAAACCCAATCTGGTCTTCAGACATTTCCTCTGGGTCAAAGTAATCCCCAGTTGGTCGAAGACCGGTAATGGCAGCCACGTCGAAGAGAGTGGGTGTTACCATTCCACAAGGCAGGTGGAAGGTGAAGTGAGTATAGTCCCAAAATAGCAAAGAAGCTACCAGCATTTCAGGGGAGTAGTTGAGACCAGTCTTCGACAACATGACTTGGTCATAAATCCCCATGTTCTTCCAAATCGAAGCCTGGCTTTTTTCCATCTTGTCGAGCCAAGCGTTGTAGTCTGGTGTAAGGCTAGGGCTAGACCTAAAAGCCCTAACCCCTCTGTTGAAGAAACGAAGATCTATCTTTTCTTTTGTAGGATCTTCGTTATCGTCTGTAGCCTTTTTGGAGCACCCAACGGGCTTGAGTGCCTCAAGCACTGGGAAGAAGCTCTTGATCTTCGTTGGGTCAGCAATGCATGCAGATAGAGGACCAGACATGGCGAAAACCTGGTTGGAGTATCCAACAGGAATCAACAGTTGAGAAGAGTAAGTCTCACGCTCAACAGTTCCCAAGGGTTCGTGAACCCTTCGCATTCCTTTGGAGTTAACTGTTGGAACAGTTGAAGACATTTTCGGTTGGGCAGTTTTAGAGGGAGTGTTAGAACTGGGGACATTGGAAGAACGAGAACCTGAAGCCATTTTTTTGGTTGAGATGAAGATGGATGAAGAACAAAGTTTTTTGCAGAAATTTCTGTTCAATATTAAGGCTTGGATGAAGAAAGCGTGAAAAGTCCCACGAGGGGCACTTAGCGCTATTTATAGTGATTGGAAAATCACAAAACTCGAGGTCATTTAATGTTTCAGACAATAGTGGGGCACGTGGCGCTCATTTACTGATGTAGTCGTTTTGCAGAACGGAAACGTTGCAGCGTGCGTCCTCGATTTCGGGGAATTGTCATGATGACAATCTGTGAAAAGACATTGGGCATGCCAAACGCCTTACTGAAGTGACGTCTTAGGAACAGTTGGAATGATGGCTTTTTGGGATTGTCAGTTGGTTAGTAGGAGACGAAAAGCGCACGAGCTAATCTGTGGCTAAGAATGAAGGACAGGTGTCGGGTGGAATCTCAAAGAATGCCTTTTTTTTTCAGCGTCGAAATAAGGCATTCTTGGGGGGCAATTTGTTGGCTCCTAAATTCGACACCCTTGTTTGTTATCAATATAGACCATTAATTATGAGTTTGAAGAGTTTCCAGGTTTCGACCAACTGATCCTGTCGAATGCTCATCAGAAAATGGCAAGGTACTTAGAGAGTTTCTTTTAAGTGGGAATCTTGTTACCTTCGACGTCGAAGGAACTTTTCGACAAAGGTATCTGATGCCCAGGGTGGAACGGTTTGAGATTCGAATGTTTGGAGGGAAAACAGTTCCCAGCAGTTACCAAACGCAACGTGCCAAGATCAGGAGCGTTGAATGCTGTGAGCGTGCCATGTGGTGTCATCTCGAAGCGACATAACTGCCCAACGGTTACTTAAGATGTGTTTTAGTATAAATACTAGTTGTTCACGTATTTTTCGTGTGTGTTCATCATTATATACAAGTCACTCATCTAGATTCAAGTACCCAGTGTGAGCGAAAGAATTGTTGAGAATGTATGTGTGAAACACCATTTAAATTAATCAAAGTCTTTTATATTCAAGCACTTTATTACCTTTCATTTACTCATCTCCGTCGAAGCCTTTTATTTAACGCTTTCATTTATTCTATCAAGCTTTTCTTCATGCAATTTACATAAAGTGTCTTTACTTTACTGACATTAATCATCATTAGATTTAGTCAAACCCCAGAAAATCAACCATGTCTTAGGATCAATCTGATCGATCCTGCGAGTCACCAAATAAGTAACCTTTTGGAAGATCAGCGGTTGTTTACCAATTTCCACGGTAAACAGATGGGTGTACAAGGCAAAGAAGAATGCAAAAGGAGATGTGGAGAGATACAAAGCAAGATTGGTGGCGAAAGGCTATAGTCAAAGACAAGGAATTGACTATGATGAGGTATTTTCTCCTGTTGCTCGTCTTGAAACTATTAGACTGATCATTTCCTTGGGATCTCAAAATGAATGGAAGATCTATCAAATGGATGTGAAATCATCCTTCTTGAATGGTTTTGTACAGTCTCAAGCAAGCACCGAGAGCTCGGAATGTTCGAATTAACAAGTACTTTCAAGACAAGAACTTCATCAAGTGCCCATATGAGCATGCACTCTATATCAAAGCGCAAAGTGGAGATATTTTAATTGTGTGCTTGTATGAGATGACTTGATTTTCACAGGGAACAATCCAAGCATGTTCGAAGAGTTCAAGAAAGACATGTGAAATGAATTTGAGATGACATATATAGGGTTCATGGCATATTATCTTGGCATCGAAGTAAAGCAAGAAGACAAAGGAATTTTCATCACCCAAGAAGGCTATGCCAAAGAAGTCATTAAGAAGTTCAATATGAATGATGCCAATCCAGTTGGCACCCTGATGGAATGTGGTAGCAAGTTAAACAAGCATGAAAACATGGAGAATATGGATCCAACTCTTTACAAAAGTTTGGTTGAAAGTCTACGTTACTTAACAAGTACAAGGCCAGATATTCTCTATGCTGTAGGAGTTGTAAGCCGATACATGAAAGCTCCAACAAAAATTCACTTCAAGGCGGCAAAGAGAATCCTTAGATACATTAAAGGTACAACTAACTTTGGCTTGCACTTTACTCTTCTAATAATTATGAGATTGTTGGCTATAGTGTTAGCGATTGGAGTGGAGACTTGGATGATAGGAAGAGCACTACTGGTTATGTGTTCTTTATGGGAGATACTGCTTTCACTTGGATGTCAAAGAAGCAACCAATAGTCACACTATCAACTTGTGAAGCCGAGTATATCACCGCTACATCATGCGTTTATCATGCAATTTGACTAAGAAACTTGTTGAAAGAGTTAAAAATGCCATAAGAAGACCCAATGGAAATATGTGTTGATGATAAATCAGCAATTGCTTTGGCAAAGAATCCAGTCTTTCATGAAATAAGTACGCACATCGACACCCGTTACCACTTCATAAGAGAATGCATTGAGAAAAAAGAGGTGAAGTTGAAGTATGTAATGTCTCAAGATCAAGATGCCGACATTTTCACCAAGCCACTAAAGTTGGAAACTTTCGTGAAGCTAAGGAGTATGCTTGGAGTCACAAATCAAGTTTAAGGGGGGTGTTGAAAATATTAAACTTGATTTGGGCCTAAATTTATTAATTGGTTTTTGGGCTTAGTTATTTTGGGCTTAAGTAGTTTTCTAGAGAATTCTTGTAATATTTGGAATCTCTAGATATTTCTTATAATTGTAATATTTTCTAGAATAGTCTTTGGATCTCTAGAGTTGAGAACTCTATGGAATTAGTGTGTTTAAAGTTACCTTTAGAGTACTATAAATAGATATGTAATCCCACACATTTGTATCAAGCAAAAATACAAAGTTCTTCTCCTCCATAAAGAATTATCCTACTTATCAAATTTATATTCAACCCTTCAATATTCCTACACACTTCTCCTTAACATAAAATGTCTTATTTCCAACAGAATAACATAGCTAAGATGAGAATAACTTGGGTTGCATGATGAGAAAAATCCACGCGTCATATGTGTATTTGTAACTGCGTGTGAAAACAATAAATCGAAACGAACAATAGCTCAATGGTAAGAAGTTGGACCTGTTGCCTTAAGATACTAGGTTCAATCGTTGGTTTTAGCAAAAAATTTAGTTGGTCTTTTCTACATTCTTTCCTATATTAAAATAATTGAAATATAATATATATAATTAAAATAAGTAAAAAAAACAGTTAATAAAATATAATATATAATTTAAAAAAGTAAAAATAGAATTAAAATAAGTAAAAAAAATTAATAAACAAATAATAATTTAAATTAAAGCAAATAAATAAATTTACGTGAATTAAAAAATAATAAAAAAATAAAAAAATTACCACATGGACTGCCACGTATGCAGTTAGAGAGAATCTCTGTTGCAATATGACAGTTAGGGGGCTATTTGAGGGAATCTGAAAGTTGCAAGGGGGGATTACAAAAAAAACTTTACCAGGGACTAAAACCAAATCTCGTTAATATTACAAATTGTATATTTAACCCATTAAAGATTTCAAAATGTACCGACCATACATAACTTGTTTCGAAAATACAAAGAATAATACAACTAAGCATAAACTAATGTGTGTGTCTAACCCCCTGACTTCTCTGCATGTACTGCAAGGCATTATGTGCCTCGAAAATAATGCCTTCTACGAGGGCCAACCGAAGAACGTCTTCCTCAAAAAGTCAGGCCTTTATGCCCGATCTTGTCATATCCACAATACGTTGACAAACGCTGCGTACGTCTTAGGTGTGGTCATCCTTAGCCTCCAATACCTCCTTACTAGATGACCTAGGTGGTCTCCCAAGAGCGTTTGTCATGATATGATGTGAGACCTTATAAAACCATGCAATGTAATTGTATGCATAATTCCATTGTATAGGAGTTGGCACCCTGCAATAGTTCTCTAGTACCAAATGATTCCCGAGATCCTCAAGTATGGCATCAAGATCTCTGAGGCTGATGGTGGGAGGAGAAGACTTTGAGGTGTGTCTCCGAATAACTTGAAAATATCCAAACTGTCTCATCACTCGCTCGGACAGATACGCATACATCAAACCTGATCCACTGGCTAGCCATCCAGAGTATAACAAAATGATGTCCCGATGACGCGTATAATGGTGACCGTCATATAGGCAGAAGGCAATGTCATATGCTATAGTGTGATCAATATATTGTTGGAAGGACTCAATTGCCTGATTCCTTCTATACAGATCAAAGGCGGTAGCACGTGGGATATCCTTAGTGTAGTCGGGAAAAAGTTCCCACCTGGAGATGCAAGGAAATTGAGAGATGATTCATCCATGAAAATGGTCATGAAATATAAGTAACAAGGGTAACAAAAGAGTTATGAAAATATTAGTAATAGTAAATTGCCGTAAGCAGCATGCAACTTCCTATCAACTGCTTTGTCTTTCAAACACAACTTTCGCCCAACTTTGAGTACATATAGACCAAACAGGCGCCCCCAGTTGTACTTGTGAATCTCCATTAAGTTAACAAACTATTTAAGGTAGACCACATCGACGTAGGTGGTACTTTGGTCCACAAACATTGATGTACCAACCAAGAATAAGAGGTAACACCTCAATTCCCATTGTCGATGGTACTCAACCTGCATATTATCACCTTCGGAATCCACATCCATATGCAGCTGGTTCTTATAAATTTTTTCCAATAATTTAAATCTGAAATGAGCACCTCTGATGTCAGTTACCTCATTTGCGGAATCAAAATGGGACAGCCTTCAAATAGGTAACCATCATCTCGTTGGCTTCCTCTCGATTGAGCCCTTTATGGTATAGTAATTTTCCTCTAATGAGAAGATATAGGAGGCATGAGATGTTATCCAGGGTGATGGTGATCTCACCAAGAGGAAGGTCTAAAAATGATGTCTCTGAATGTCACCTATATGCAAATGATTCCCGCATGCCATGATTTATGGTTTTGTACACAATAACACATAAACTAGCAAGCCTAGTGTAACGAGAAACATCCATGGACCATTCATCTTTGGGTTGTTCCAATTCCAAAATCTTCCTTCCATGGTTTACGGATTTTAAACATGGAAGCTCATGTAATATATATATATATATATATATATATATATATATATATATATATATATATATATATATATATATATATATATATATATATATATATATATATATATATATATATATATATATATATATATATATATATATAACCATCAGTCGCGACTAAATCACATTAAACCAGATGTAATGCAAAAGTAAATAAATATACCTCACTTTCCCATACATGCCTGTCTCCATAGAGATGAAATAAGGAGGTATCAAATGGGCCTCCTGGATAAATATCTACAGGGAGATCCACATCAACAACTAGTTCCGCCCAATTGGCCTCATAAGATTCAGGGGCTTCTTTGGGAGCTTTAAGGGCTTCATAAGCAAGAGACACGTGGCCCTGTGAAGTAGATGTTGACACAGGCGACTTCAGGAAGTAGAACCAAATGGTTGTGAAGCTCGACCTTGTGAACCATCAAATAAGTATCATCGACTCATGGCCCCGTGGCCCTTCTCCTGGCTCTCTCACCTCGTACTCACGTGTGTTAGGACACACGACCAATCCTAATTCTGTCCTGGTTGTTTTCAGCCATTGCAAATGTAATACAACTAAAAAATCACATCAAAATGCAGTCAAAAATGCATTCTTGCCATATTCGGAGATACATCTCCGAAAACCATTCAGACATAATCTAGAGATGCATCTCTGAATGAACTTGCGACTTGCAGAATTGGCAAAAACCTCATTTCTTCCCTAAACTCCAACAAAATGGTAATGCATGTCTATATCAGCTACCTATTTCGAATGTACTATTATCTAATGCTTCTTAAACGACCTATGTTACCTAAAACATTCATTATTCAAATTTCAAAAAAAGAAATGAAATGAGAAACTTACCAAATTAGGGTTGTGGATGAGAAGCTAGAATGAAGTGAGTGACTTTGCAAGAGATGAAGTAGAATGAAGTGAGTGAATTTGAAGAAACTTGCTCAAATGGAGTTTGAAAATGACTTTGCAACAAAATACCTCAAATGAATTTATTTTTTTTGACTTTGCAGAAAATGAAGAAGGGAGATAGAAGGGTCTGAAGCGAGTATATGAACTAAATGCGTCCGATAATACATCTTCGTAAAACTCTATGAATTTTGAATAATTTTTTTTACTGATATGCATCTCCGACCTCACCCTTATATTAATACGGAGATACATCTCCGAATTAACTTTTGATAAAATAAGAATGACTAATTAATTTGCGCTAATAAATATGAACAAAATACATTTGAAAGAGACAATTGTATTTTTTTTCTCGGTGGCGAAGAAGCACCCCTAAGGGTAGGGGTGAACAATCGGTCGGTTTGAGTCGAAATCGAGCCAAAAACTTAAATCCAACGCAAGTCACAGTTTCATTATTAAGGTCCAACTCTGACCGATAAAATTTTAGTTTTTGACGGATTCAGTTTAGTCGATTTAACGGATAAATTAGGTGGATTTGATCGGTTAATATTATTGAAATAAATCTATAAAAATTTCTCATCTTTTATAAAATTCACAAATATTAATCTTTTAATTTTTTTAATAAAAACTATCAAAATTTTAAAATAACTTAAAGAACTATTTTTTATATTAAAAAACATTATTATCATGTTATAAAATTTCAAATATTATTTAATATTAATTTGCTCGTTATCATACTTTAAACAATAAATTAAATAACACTCAAAATTTTATATTATATATCTTGTATTTTATAAGTATATAATATCACTATTAAATTATAAAAATGATAATAGCTTAATAATATTATGAAACTTACTTTTATAATGTTTCGACTCTAAAATAATAAAAAATATATTAATTAAATTTAGTCGGGTTCGATTTTCAAGAGATCCAAAATAATCATCTGAGTCTGACCGAATCAAACTTATAATACTTAAATTAAGTAATTTGATGAACTCGACGTCCAATCCAACCCAACCCATTTACTCAAAAAAGAGAATGAATCGATTAATTTAGATCGGACGATTCAAATTTGTCCATTCGTCCCTAATAATGTGAAAAATAATCCCTTAAAGTAAAGGGCAAATGGAGAAATAATAGTCCATGTGAATCCAAACAAGACATTTAAGGATGATAGCCAAATCAGTAAAGAGATGGCCCCACATGTACCACATCACCATCTCCACCATTCCCATGACACAACAATAGCAGTTTTCCATTCCAACTTTCACCGTTATTTCCTCATTATTAGCAATAGTGGACTAGTTAATACCACTCCCATTTCCATCTCTTGCAATTCTCTCACACACAACGTTACACAGCCACCACACCAAATAATACCGTTAAAATAACAACCGTTCTTAAACCTCACCACCAACAACAACTTCACCCCCTTTTTAACAACAACCCACTTTTTACTACTCATTCATTTTTCATTCCCTCACTTTACACTCCATACATTCTTTATTTCAGATCTGCAAAACACCAAAATTCCCTTTACCTTCAACCCAAATAAGTACTACTACCACTTTACTCTTCTTTAAACTTCACTTTTTTTTCGTATCTAATTTCAAATTTTATTGATTTTTGTCATGCGTTTACTCAATAAATAAACACCAAAAGGCTGAAATTCAAACGCACTTTTTTTTAATTCTTTTTTAAATTATAAACTTACTTGTAGTAGAAAAGAAACACTAGCACTGCAAAAAGCTCATTTTTTTATGCAGCATTTTCTCAGTGTCAGTTTCTACTTTCATAGACAACGTTCTTGGAATAATAACAATTTGAATTTCCCCTTTTGTCTCTTTCATTTCGATTTTCACAAGCGGGAAATTTCACTTTTTTTTTCTCTCTTTATTATGTACTAACATTCTTGTAATTTCATTTCAATCTATGCAGTATTGAGCTTATTGCAGAAGTGCTTATTTCAGAAGTGAAAAAACATGAAGTTTCTTCATGTTTCATGTTTTGTTGTTATATGCTTGTTGTCTATGTGGAAAGGAAATTGTGAACCTGTTGAAGATAAAGAGGTTTTGCTTGATTTTGTGAACAAGTTTCCACCTTCAAGGACACTGAATTGGAATGAGAGTTTCTCTGTTTGTGATAATTGGACTGGTGTAACTTGCAATGAGGATAGGTCTAGAGTTATAGCGATTCGGTTACCCGGTGTTGGGTTTCATGGAAATGTTCCACCTCATACTATTAGCAATCTTTCAGAGCTTCAGATTTTGAGTCTTAGATCCAATTTCATTACTGGGTTTTTTCCTTCTGATTTTTCTAATTTGAAAAATTTGTCCTTTCTTTATATGCAGTTTAACAATTTGTCTGGGTCTTTGCCTGATTTTTCAGCTTGGAAGAATCTTACTGTTGTTAATTTGTCTAGTAATAGGTTCAATGGGAGTATTCCTGTTTCGCTTTCGAATTTGACTCAGCTTTCGGGTTTGAACCTTGCGAGTAATGATCTTTCTGGTGATATTCCTGATCTGAATTTGTCGAGGTTGCAGACGCTGAATTTGTCTAACAATGATTTACATGGCACTGTGCCGAGATCGTTAAGGAGGTTTCCTGATTCAGCGTTTGTTGGGAATAATGTAACTCTTGGAAATTATACTGTTGTTCCGCCCGTGCCTTCAACGGTTTATGATGCGTCTTCGACCTCGGGGAAACGTGGGAGGCTAAGTGAAGCGGCGGTGCTTGGAATTGTTGTTGTTGGGAGTTTTCTTGGGCTTGTAGCTTTTGGTTTTTTGATGTTTGTGTGCTGTTGTGCTAGAAAAAAGGATGAAGATGATTTTGATGATGATGCATTTGTTGGAAAGGCGAATAAAAGAAAAATGTCTCCGGAGAAAGCAGTTTCGAGGAACATGGATGCTAATAATAAACTGACTTTCTTCGAGGGATGTAATTATGCGTTTGATTTAGAAGACTTGTTAAGAGCTTCCGCCGAGGTTCTAGGAAAGGGAACGTTTGGTACTGCTTACAAGGCGATTCTTGAGGATGCGACTGCGGTTGTTGTGAAGAGATTGAAGGAGGTAGCCTATGGAAAGAAGGATTTTGAGCAATACATGGAGATTGTTGGAAGTCTTAAACATGAGAATGTGGTTGAGCTGAAAGCTTATTATTATTCGAAAGACGAGAAACTGATGGTATATGATTACTACAGTCAGGGGAGTGTCTCTTCTTTGTTGCATGGTATGTAACCATTGTTTTAACCAATTGCAATTTCATATGTTTACTATGCTTGAGTTAAATGTGTATAAAAAATTTTGTACTCATTTTGGTTTCTGAGAATTTCAGGGAAAAGAGGAGAAGACAAGGTGCCTTTAGATTGGAATACTCGGTTAAGAATCGCTTTAGGTGCAGCAAGAGGCATTGCTCACATCCATGTTGAGAATAGCGGAAAAGTGGTACACGGGAACATCAAGTCTTCAAATATCTTTCTCAATACTAAGCAATACGGTTGTGTATCTGATCTTGGTCTGGCATCCATTTCAACCTCGCTCGCCCTACCCATCTCACGAGCAGCTGGTTACCGCGCACCAGAAGTTACAGACACGAGGAAAGCAGCACAACCTTCAGATGTTTACAGCTTCGGCGTCGTGTTACTAGAGCTTCTAACTGGGAAATCACCTATCCACACAGCTGGTGGTGATGAGTTTGTGCACTTGGTGAGATGGGTTCATTCGGTTGTGCGAGAGGAGTGGACGGCTGAAGTATTTGACTTAGAGTTGATGAGATATCCAAATATAGAAGAAGAGATGGTTGAGATGTTGCAGATAGCCATGTCGTGTGTGGTAAGAATGCCGGATCAGAGACCTAAGATGTCCGAAGTTGTGAAGATGATAGAAAATGTGAGGCAGATTGATAATGCACAGATATCATCTGAGAACCAAGCAGAAGTTAGATTATCATCTCAAAGCGAGACCGATAACGACAACATTAACTCCACTTCTTCTCCTTTACCGAAAGGAAGTGAATGAAAACAAAGTAAAGTTGTTGACATTTATTTCATTTGAATGTATCTGTTCCACGTTCTGAACAACAACAAGATGATTAACCATTGTTATTTTTTCAAATTATTTCAAGTTTCTGTGAATTTGCACCTGCTTGGTGCTACAGTTAGCTGGTTACAATATCAGGCATTTCTTTGTATGTTTTTGTGTGTATGTCATGAGTTATTAACGTGAAGATTTCTTAACCAAGTCGATAATCTCATCGCCAAACAACATACTATGAACTCAAAACTTTCAAATGTATATCAACCCGATTTGATCTGATTATTGTTTCCAAGGTTCTTGGAAGTAATAATGAAATATAAAGTGCGAGTTTGAATTGACAATGAGTTTAGCATTCGACAAAGTCACAACAGAGGCACCATAATTTCATCAAATTTATGTTCAAACATGTATCAAGTTGATTATCGACTATCTTTGTCTTTCCAAGGGTAGTTTTTATTAAAATCGCGATGCCATTTCGTTTATGTTTAGTTTAGAACTAGAAACTATCGGTGAAACAATGAGAGACAATGTTTCGCTGTAGTGGACATGAGGAGTTTTTGGTGCGGTGGAAAAGGGTTGATATGCAAAATTAATACTCAAACGCCTAAGTCGGCAACAGAATAACAAACAATGTATAAGTGAAAGGGGATTTGAATATCTGTGAATGACGTGCGTTCTTTCTTATATAGTGAAAGCGGTTAAAATCGAATGCGAGGAGTGCAATGTGCATTGCTGACAACCGTCATGATCTGAACGGTGGATGATGCATCAAGGAGAGAAGTTGTCTGCTTTATATGAGAATGAAAGAACACATGTTCCTCAATTTGCTTTGTCTCTGAGCCTTTCATCTTGAGTCTTGTAAGCGGTGCCTTGGCCATAACTGTTTATTTGAAATAAAATTTTGAAATCTTTTAGTTCGAAAATGTGTCAGGATTTTGGATGGTTACAAAGCAATGAGCCTAAATGTGTAAGTATTAAAGATGCCTTATTTAATGCTACAAATTCTTGTTGATTATACTGTCAAACGAATTCACGTGTTCCCAAACTTGTTAGCTAGTAGAAATATCCAGAAGTGGATATAACATACAGTTAACATAGTTTGAATTTTTTTTGGTTTCGACATTTATTCCATTGGACCAGTGCCTAAGACAGTGTCATATTAGAAAGAGACAATTGTGGGCACACTGGTATTCCAGTGAACTATTTCCTCAGACCATTCATTTTCTTTCAGATTACTTACTTATCTATAAACATGTTGTATGTAGTGAGCATTATTTGTATGGAATTATACAATTTTCACAAGTGAACCAATATTTTATAAGACATTTGGACAAGAATATGGACCCAATTAATCTATATATTTAGTAAAATTTTCAATCAATCTTTTAATAATTTAGAGATTCCTAAACTTGAAATATGACCTTTTTTGGGTGGATGCTCAAGGAAAGATCCTTTAAAAAAAACGTCAAAATTGGAAATTTGGAGATCCATGAACTTATTGGGAGATGAATTGAGAATTTCCCTCCATACTTGATATAATAACGAGCATAACAGGCCAATATATGGGCCACTATGTTATTTACCATATTGACAAAATCAATATGAGTCTTTTTAAATTTATTAATTTTCATCTTTACACTCTCGGTCATCATCTCCAAATCGTTTTAGGGTTTCGATTTTCATTAATAACAGTCACAATCACTTGGCAATCGATTTTAAATTGAATATGGTTGAAACTACGATCACCTGTAGAATCGATTATTGTGATCAACGCTTAGGTCTCCGTTTGAGTAGGATTGTTCAATTCTTTCGTAACCCGAGTTGTTGCCATAGCCACTCAATCCAAATTGTCTATGATGATAGCTCTAATCCACCATTTCCTCCTCGATAGATACGTTTGTATCCATATTACATTGTATAATTCTCAATTTGGTTTCTTCCATTTCCCTCTTTTAGGGTTTAGTTGTGTTCCGAATTAGGATAACTCCTAACCCACTAAAGACTGTTAGAGGGACCGTCCAAAGGAAGGAAGATTTTAAATGCAATTATTGGACGAGTTAGTTTGTCGAATCTAGAGGACGCATAATGTAACACCCTATTTTTTCATCGGTAATTTATATAATAATCAGAGTAATTTAATTTCTAAATAAACATCAATCAAATAGGATGTCACATACTTCGCCAATCATACATGCTCAAAATAAGAATACGCAACACAAATCGTGTATTCAAAAGTATTAAACTTTAATGCATTTATTCACAGTGGAAAAACATCAAGTAATTAATCATCTCGATCCTCCAACTGGAGTCATAATTATAATCCTTCGCACATCAGCATAATCATAAAACAATTCAAATAAAAGAGCAACACATGTTCACTCCTAATCATAATAAAACAAATCACGCGAAACCTCCAAGTGTTACGTATCAGAGCAGACACCGACTCAATCTACGCAACTGAAGGAACTCCTCAGTTAACCTTCGATGTCTAGCTACTTAGGATCATCTGCACGTTACCCATGTTGAGGTAACATTCAAACAGAAATGGTAAGATATCATAACAATATAAGAGAAAACATAATGATAAGCATGTAAGGTTCAAGTACATAATCAACACATAACATACATCGTAATATAATACATACTTTCATCAATCTTCGCCCACAGGTTTATCAATCACAATATGATGCAAGGACTGACAGTAATGCAATGCATGTGGTATCAATCAGGGTAGAACCCTTTTCGCAATAATGCCAATTTAGGGCAATCAACTTTGCTCGCCAATAGAGGCCTTCGCTTTATGAATGCATGAGACACTATCATGCAACAATATACTTCACATTCATCCCTACTATTCATCATAATTTTTCCAATACAGACCATTCACCAACATCATCAACATATAACTCGTGCCACATAGTCAAAATAATCACCGCAAAGGACCACAACATAATTCATGACATACAAATCAAAACACACTTACGGATCAGTGGAATGTTGATGAAATAATTAACTACTGTATTATAAATAATTTTTATAAAATAAGAAATTATTTTATCTTTCCAATGGTCCAAACGGCGCGTCAAACGGACACCCGAGACAAAAGTTATGAATTTTTGAAGTTTTTCAAAAATTGCTCCGTAGTAGTGGTAACCGGTTACCCTGTTATGGGAACCGGTTAACGCATGACAGTATCCTCATTGTTTTTCAAAAATCTCTCACGGTAACCGGTTACCCTGTTATGGAAATCGGCTACCACTGGACAATAGCTAAACCTCGTTTCAACCATTGATATGGGTAACCGGTTACCATATTTCGGGTAACCGGTTATCATGCGATAACATGAAAAACTATGCAGTTTCTAGGTTACGACATTCCATATTTCCACACTCAAAAATCATAATTTTTACATCAAAATTCATCTTTTTAATAGGTTAATTATTCATCATTATTCATCGACCGATTCTAATCAATTCATATCATTCAATAGCATCAAAACACACCCAAAATCACCCAAATTCCATCAACAGAAACAAACCCCCAAAACAACCAAACATGGAGGAATCAAAGCATGCGATTACACGACCTAAATTCTACTGTACCCCATCATTAGACAAACTCTTATAGAGTTAGAATCCCCCTTAACTTAGGTTCTTGCAGTTTTTGATTCCTACGAATGAACTTTTTGCGCTAGTTTCCTAGTGCTCTTTCTCCTCTTCTCTCTTCTAATCTTCTTTTCTCTATTTCTATATATAGACTCTTTTTCCCAAATCTCACTTCTTATAATCTAATAATAGTAATAACTATCCCAAATAAATAATTATTTAATTATTATTATAAAATAATAATAATTATCCTAATAATAATAATAATAATAATAATAATAATAATAATAATAATAATAATAATAATAATAATAATAATAATCCATATGATTCTACACACCCCTACGTTTCTACACAAATAACCAAACACCCCCATAATCTCAATTTCTATAATTCTAAGGTATTTATCCCCCAACAAGATATCATATCATCTCATAAATTTCACCAATGCATATAATTTCACCGCATCGTCTTATTATTTAATTAAAAATAAATTTTAATTAAATCGAGGTGTTTACACATAATCTATGAACATATGTTCCCAAGAGAAGGTTATAAATACTCAAAACCTAGAACTCTACTATACATTATAATGAAGGCCTCAAAAATAGACAATCACTATTCTAACCCAAAAACATAACACTTATGAATTTCACTGACTTGTGCGCTGTCTGTGGAAATTGCTCTTCAACGTTTCCACTTTTCACTTTAATGAAAAATTCAAGCAACATTTTGTTTGGAGAATTACAATCTAAGGGAACATGATATATTCATGAGAAGAACGACCACACATGGTAGTCAAAGATGAAGAAAAGGGGGACACTTATCTTCTCGAAACCTAATTTTTCCTACATAATATTGAACTAATGGTATGATATCAACCAAATGACTTGCGTCGTAAGGAAACTTTATACATCTCTAGAGGATTTACTTATGCTCTAAAGAAACACACAACGGAGAGTCGATATTAATCACTCGCCATTCCTGTGGATCGTTTACGTTCGAATAAGATGGTATCTTTTTCATTAGGGGAAATAAGAAAAAGGCACCACAACAAGATACAAATTAAACTAGAACGATAGTCTAAAAATAGGCGAGCCTCCTTCATCTTTTTATGATTGAGAGTTAATCAATAGTGTACCTAACCATTATGTCCCACTATTAATAAAGGAAACGATGATTGATTTTGATGTATGTCTTGTATTAGTGGATAAATAATGTTCTTGTGACATCAAGTATGCGAAGATACCAAGTCTCAGGGGTATGTGGAGTTGCAAGTTGTGTTTGAGAGTTTGTGAGCAAAAAAATAAGAATCATTAGAATCAAGTTTCGGGTCTTCAGATGTAAATATGTCTACAATTATATTGGGGGAAGACTGGTGATAGCGGAGATGTGAACAATGTCATCAACCATCCACCTCAAATTAAAGTTTCACACTGACAAGTTCGTGGATAACTCGTTAGGTTTGAAAATTTTATCCTTCATGGATGTACATTTAGGTTATGACTAGATTCTAATGGATCTCAACGAAATCATCAAAACGCCATTCATGATTATCGCAGGGAACTTTTGCTTCAAAGTAATGTCTTTAGGTATTAATAATGCGAGAACCACGTATCAGAGAATGATGAACAAGGTCTTTAAATACTAGATATCTTGAGGTATACATAGAATATATGATTGTAAATTCCAATGTTAAAATAAGATATATGACCCAATTGAAGTTCACCTTCAAGAAATTCATGAGGAACAACATGCGATTAAACTCAGAAAATTTCATATTGAACATGAAGACCAAGAAGTTCTTGAGATATTTTCTCATGGAAAGAGGATGGAAAGAGGAATAGAAGTCAATTCAAACAAGTGTATGATTGTGATGGAAATGGAGGCCCTATGGAATCTAAGGAATTCATCGGCTAAACAAAATGTTAATTGCATTGTAAAGGTTCATTTCAAAGTCTATTTATCACACCCTGCCATAATACAAACTTTAAAGGAAATAGGTGGCATTTTAGTATACACACGAGTGTGAAGCATTCTCTAAGCTACAAGAGATATTGTCTTAACCCCTAATTATGATGAGGCCTATAGAGGACGAGGTCCTTTTAACTTATTTATTGTTATTTGTAGAAGCCGTTGAGGTTGCTCTTGTGTAAGAAGTTGGAGTATACCGAAAGCTAGTGTACTTCATCGATAAGGTATAGTGAGGTCCAAAGGTACGATAATAGAAAATGGAGAAATCATTTTGGCCCTCGTAACAACGAACTAAAAACTTATGCATTATTTTCTAAAATGCTACATCCATTAAAGATAAACTACCTAATCCTACAAGTTCTCTTCAAACCAGATTTAGAAGAGAGAATGACAAAGTGGGAGTCGAACTATCTTAATTCAACATCACCTACTACTCATGCATGGGGTGACATACGTGTTTAAAATGGCCAAAAGAATGGGACCATAACAAAGAATAACCTGTTTAAATGAAATCCTCAGGAGTCATTAGATCAAGGCCAAGAGATCAGTGTACACAAAGAATAAGTGCCCTGTAGAAAAGAGCATGGTACTTTGGAAACATAAAAAACCATGCCTTGAGGAAACTATAATCCGAGAATATAAAGATTAAATGGTCTAGAAAGAGGGGGGATGAATAGAACTTTTATAAAATATATCGAATAAACTTTTTTTTCTCAAGAATCAGAGTTTGAAAATAGTTTTGTGCGTCGAAAGATTTATATGTACAAAATTTAACATGTTTTTTTAGACGGAATGTACTGAACACTCAATAAAAAACACAAAATAGAATTTAGATGAAAAGAATACCAATAAAATCAAATATATCGATTGAATCAAAATTTAATTACACTAGTTGTGTAAAATGAATCTTATCAATTTAGTAAGAAATATAACATTACAGTCTTTTAGATTAAATCAATTACAAGAAAGGTTTTAGAATCTCAATTTAACAAAACCTAAAATTTATTAACGAAACTGCTATAATATAATAAACCCTAATATCATGTGATTATAAGAAAATATTAAACTTAAACATGCAATTCTAAACAATATATATATATATATATATATATATATATATATATATATATATATATATATATATATATATATATATATATATATATATATATATATATATATATATATATATATATATATATATATATATATATATATATATATATATATTCGTGTTGGGAGAGAATCAATTAGATCAATCAAGCCGAAAAATATTTAGAATTCATTGCAGTTTTATTATAGAATATTAAATAATAAACTTATTTTTATTATTATTTTATATTAATATAACTAAATTTAAAATTATAATGTAGTTATTTAATCTATCACGTTAAATTTCATTAAAAAATTTATATACAAATTTAATATATTTTGATGCTATCATTTTTTTTTTTTGCATATTTTTGTTAATTTATTTTTTTATTAAATAAAAAATAGTTTAATAATATAATATAATAAAATAAAAAAAATCACCAATTTCTTATACGAGTGTTATTTTATATCATTTTGTACTTATGAACCAATATAAACGTTAATTTATTAAACATTTAAATTACCTTATCAATTGGCGGCCATAATCGTTAACTACGTAAAAGCAGCAATTTACACGCGAAAATGAGAGAGTGTGAAAAGTGGATTCAAGTGAGATCACGAAGGAGGAGAGCTAGAGAATTGGATCACGTTAAGACTGAAAGAAATACATAGAACTACAGGGGAATAACAACATGTTATTGTTTCTCCGTGAAACAATCAGTATCTTCTTATTAAAGGTTACTTGCATGATAGGCTACAATAATCTTAGACTTAGTGCTTTGAGTGTTTTTTGAGTTGAAAACTGGTTGATATTGGATAAAAGGGCAAAAGTAAAAGACAATTGCAGAGTAAACAAGGTAAATGACAAGACTTGTAAATTAAAGTGAAAAAAACTAGATATTGCTATGAATTTAAATATGGAAGCATTCATACATTGTCAAGTCTGAACTCGTTTCTCTTTTAGATGCGGGTACTTTTAGTGTAATACTCTAAATGTGAAGAAATGCGACCCTTAATATAAATACAAATATTTGCTTAAATAGAAATTCTAAGTATGTAACCGTCGACAATTACTAACCCACGTTGGAGCTTTATGGAGAACGACCCTAAACTGCTTTGAACATCCCCTATTCTGACTGGCTTGCGTGTTGATAATCGTTCCCGCCACCATATATTCTTGCTCGTCTACCTCTATGCTTGTCGATGGCTGCCTCCGAATCCCATATCCTTGTCGACTAGCTCTTCTGGTCAATATCCTTTAACTCGGTCGACACCTTCTGTTGTTTCCCACAAACTCATGCATTTTTAGCCAAAGAAATCTTACAGCTTAAAGGCTTATTTCCCTAGTCTAAAATTGTTTGTCAACAAATTTCCCCCCAAAATTCCATGTTCGACGGAGCCTTGTCGATGAGAGAACTCTGGCATTTTCTCTTCCAAGTTTTCGACTGCATATCTCTTTTAGATGATGTCATACGTAATCATGATTACTTTCTGCGCAACAGTTTTCCATGTCACTTCAATCACTTCTCAGGATTATTCTTAGGTTTTAGGGTGTGGGTTTTTAAACAAACCTCACTAATTTTTCCAGTTCTTGGATTGCTCATGCCATTTGAGTGACATCTGTTTTGCTTTTAACGACTTTAATTTCTCTTTAAATAGACTTTCAAAAACTCTTAGTTCCTTTCTTCTCTCCTTCTACCTCCGTTTTCCAAACTCTGTAGTTTCTGAAAATCTTAAGGAAACTTACTTCGTTTCCATAATGACCACTCCATCCAGTACTCCCTTCAACACTGGTAACAACCCTATAGCTTTTTCTATTTCTGCGAAGCAGAGCTTGAACTTCAACCCATAGCCCCTCCTCTAAAGTGAAATCCAAGACTGAGGCATGGCAACACCAAATGCTTATACCTTTTGTTGTCGCGGAGAAACTTTTCGCATTCCACGGGCCTTATCTAGCCCAAGAAACGCATCCTAAGATTGTCAATCAGTACTTTCCTTGTTTTATCCCTGCTATCCCTTTTGCTTTCAACCATATAAAACCAACTGATGTTAAGCTTATGGCCTTTGATGCCACGGTATTCACTTCCATACCTACGCCAGGTGATACGACGTATCTTGCTTAGCTTGATAAAGTCTAGGGGAAATAGAGCTCTCAGTGGAAAAAGCATGGCATTTTCTACGCAATTCAAATCTCATGGAGCGCCTATACAATTGACCCCAACTTTATTCTCACTTCACTTTTCTTTTGGGAAAGTTCGACTAACACTTTCCAACTTCCCCATGGGATGTTTACACCTACTTTGTTTAATGTGGCAACCATCATTAGGCTTCCCCCGCTGGGTATAACTTTTAACCCAATTGAGTCGATGAAACATACATTTGGCTTCGACCATATGGATTTCGCCCGTTATATTACTGATTACCATCTAATGGATACAACAGACGTCTCCGACATTGAGCACATAGCTTTTCTGACCTTCTGGCTCTCCCATTTCTTATTTTGCACAAGATCTTTAACAATAGTTCAGGATTTCATGTCTCTGGTGATTCAACTTCATGAGGGGTATAACATCTCGTTGGGCAGGCTTTTCTTGGCGACTCTCTACCAAACTTTGGGCAATGCTTCCACTCAGCTGAAGGCACTTCCCGATCATGACAATGGCTTCACCCGCTCAAGACCCCTTTGGCTTCTACAACATTGGTTGAATGCCATATTCAAATCTTAGTTGGGTTGCCATATTTCTGAAATGATTCTGCGTCTAAACAAAGTTAGAGCCATCGAAGGCCTAAGGCTATCCTTGACCACTCACTCCCACAAGGTTGATCGGTTCATTTTCATGAAGTACATCAATATGTTCGTCAAAACCAAGACATTTATCTCTTTCATGGTGTTGGCTCCTAAATTCGACACCCTTGTTTTATTAATATCAGCCATTAAAGCTGAAGGATGTTTTCGACCAGCTGGCTCTGTCGAAATAACCATCAGAAGATGGCAATGTACTTAGAGGATTTCTTCCAAGGGGGAATTTGGTTGCCTTCGACGTCGAAGGTGTGGCTCGTCGAAGATGCCTCTCGACGAAGGTGTTCGATTGTTCAGAGTGGAACGGTTTGAAATTCAAGTGTTTGGAGGGAAAACGGTTTCCAGCGGTTACCAAGTGCAACGTGCAAAGATCTGGAGCGTCGAACGCTGAGAACGTGCCAAGTGGAGTCATCTCGAAGCAGTGTAACTGCCCGACGGTTACTTGGGATGTTTTAGTATAAATATTAGTAGTTCACGCAGTTTTTCGCGTGTGTTCACAATTATATACAAAGTCACTCATATAGATTCGAGTACCCAGCGTGTGAGAAAGAATTGTTGAGAATGTATGTGTGAAACACCACTTTTATTAATCAAAGTCATTTACTTTCCAGAAACTTTACTTGCTTTCTCCTTTACTTTCCCTGTCGAAAACCTTTATTTCAAGCCTTCCTTTATTTTATCAAGTTCTCTTCTTCATGCAATTTACACAAAGCTTCTTTATTTCCTTGTCATTTAACCATAGTCAAACTTAATCAAAACCCCAAAATCAACCATGTCTTAGGATCAATCTGATCGATCCTGCGAGTCACCAAATAAGTAACCATTTGGAAGATCAGCGGTTGTTTACCAAAACCAACGGTAAACAAATTGGCACACCTGGTGGGACTGTGTGTTGATTTTGAAGTTTAATCTGTTTACACGAAATATCGTTCTTTTTCGAGGAGTGTTGTATGTTATTGAGAAGTGGTAGAATATACAATAACAATACCAATACTGCCAGAAGAAGAGAAGAGATGGCGAATCCGCCAAACAATAACGAAATCCCACAGACGAATGTGGGATCAACGGTTATCCCAACCGTAAGTGAAGCAGTAACCGCTTGTTCAACACCAGCAGTAACGGTCACAACGACGGGGCCATTACCTCCGTTCACTGGCCCCAGAGTGCCTTTGGGAACCCCCCCACCAAGGGGAAATTTAGGCACAAGGCCTTATGTTCCCCCAGGATTTATGACAGGCGGTCATAATCGAGAACCACTCTACGGCATGCCAACGTCTGACTTGGCTAGCCTAACGAACGCAGCGTCCACTTTTTCAGACCCTTTAGTGAGTGCCTCTTCGCCACTCCAAGGTTCTGGAGTAGGTATGGCGAATAGAAATAGGACCCAACTCTTAGGAGGAACGTCCCAAGTAGCACATGGCCTCACAAATGCCTCGACAGCAGTCTTGAGGCAACAAATGGATGAAAGCAACCATGATATGGTTCAAATGTTGGCACAAACTTTAAGTACAATGCTGAATCCTCTAATACAAAACACCACCCAATCGAATCAGCAGATGACAATGCAAATGACGCGTTTGGCTGATTTCTTTGGAGTACCCCAACCTATTCGACAGCCCCAAAGGGCGCAGATAAGGGGAAACCAAGGTATATTCTTAGAGGAAGAAACCACTATCAACCAAGGCCAGCATCCTGTCGAAGAAAACCTTAGGGCACGATTGGAACAGCCTGTCGAAGAACCTAGGGTTATAACCCCAGATGTAAGGTTAGTTAACAGAAACCAAAATGCTGACGAAGTAGTTCAGCATATCCAATACCAAAACATGGGTTTGGAAAATAATCTGGCAACCATGATCGAAAGGATCATGACTCAAAATGGGATGAACATGGGCTTTCGAAGGCCCAACTTTACATCCCCACTGTCAGAATACGTGCTACAAACAGACTTACCTCCTAGATGTAAAGTCCCTAAATTCACTAAATTCTCTGGGGACACGACAGAATCTACTGTTGAACATGTGGCGAGATACTTAATCGAAGCGGGAGATATTTCAAATAACGAAAACCTGAGGATTAAGTACTTCCCAAGTTCTTTAACAAAGAACGCTTTTACTTGGTTTACAACTCTCCCCCCCAATTCGATCCATCATTGGACCCAGTTGGAGAGATTGTTCCATGAGCAATTCTACATGGGACAAACCAAGATAAGCCTGAAAGAATTGGCCAGTGTAAAGAGACGTTTCATTGAACCTATAGACGAATATCTAAATAGGTTTAGGTTGCTCAAAGCGAGATGTTTTACACAAGTGCCAGAACATGAGTTAGTCGAAATAGCCGCAGGCGGCTTAGATTATTCCATTAGGAAGAAGTTAGACACTCAATACCTGAGAGACATGGCCCAACTGGCC
Source organism: Vicia faba (assembly GCA_948472305.1). Lineage (NCBI taxonomy): Eukaryota > Viridiplantae > Streptophyta > Magnoliopsida > Fabales > Fabaceae > Vicia > Vicia faba. The sequence continues at coordinate 1,350,626,883 of OX451741.1, forward strand.
GATAGAGTTCGACAGGTCGAACGCCTTAAAGCTGAGAAAGCCAAGGCAACGAAAACTCATAAGAGAGAGAGAGGATAGCGTATGTTGAGATGGATGACGAAGATCCAGAAGCCTTCGACGAAACTATAACTGTCGAAGAAGGCGAAGTCGATTTAGCGGAACTAAAACAAGGACCACCATATTCTTGCAAACTATTAGTCCCCTCAAGTGGAAAAAATCCCACTGGTCCAGAAAGGACCAACGATAGGTTTCCCAAAAAGACTTATAGTTTTGATATTACAAAATGTGATGAGATCTTTGACTTGCTTGTAAAAGATGGCCAAATGATAGTACCCCCAGGGGTAAAAGTACCTCCTCTTGATCAAAGAAAGAAGAGAGGTTTTTGTAAATATCATAATTTTCTGGGCCATAAAACGTCTCAATGTTTTCTTTTCAGGAATCTTGTGCAAGACGCTATCGAAGAAGGGAGGTTGAAGTTTGCTGACAAGACCCCCATGACTGTGGACTCTAACCCGTTGCAGGCTGAAGCCCATTATGCTGAACCTTCAGAGGTGAACGTGATCGAGGCATCCAGAAGCCAGTCGAAGAGGCCAGGAATCACAATGGTCGAAGTCTCAAAGGACCATGTCAACATGCCAATCTTTGGCAGTTTTTCTGGGAATCTATCCAGAAAGACAATTGAAGCGGTTCAGAAAGCGGTCGAAAGCCCAAAGCTGGAGACAGCAGGAGCCCAAAAATCTGGAACAAAACCCAGTTCTCACTTGGCTGCAGTTCAAGGCCAGACAGAGGACTTGGAGATTCAAATGAAGCAGTTGACTCTTGCCAACAAAGATACCATGAATGTCAACATGGTCGAAGTCTCTGAACCAAAAGCATCAGAGGAGGCCATGAGGCAAGAACAAGCTAACAAAACTGCTTTCCCTCAGGAAAATGAAAATCTGGCAGATTTTCTGCAAAGATGCCAGAAAAAGAAGTCAGAAGTGATGCTGTGTCCCAGATGCAGTTCAATCTTCGACAAAAAAGCTGCTGAACATATTCAAGGTGTTAGAGCAGCAAATAAAAGAAGGGAAAGTGTTGATCTTCGACATGATCCCAGAAGAGCCTCCCAAAGAGGTTCAAACCAAGAAAAGAGGCCACTGACTTTCAGGCCTCCAACTAATGTGCCAGTAGATACATGGTACAAAACATCTGGTCGAAAGAGGCCAAGCGAGGAAAGATGGCACTCCTTTGATGTGCCAAGAGGTTCATCTTTAACACATAAGAAAGAGCCTCAGGTTGCTGCCCCTAAAGTGACACAGGTGTCAAGCAACTACAAAGGGAAAAATCCCATGTCTCGATCTCAATGGAGGAGATACCAGAGGCGACGAAAAGCTGAGAGGGAAGCTGCTAATGAACCAAAGGCAGAAACCAGTTCAAATGTTCCTCAAAGAAAGCAAAGGAAACCTCTGGAAAGAGAACCAGTAACCAATAGGCTAGTTTGGCCTAACCAAGGTGAAGTGGATGACGAAGATGGTTCTGAGTCTGATGACACTTTGGACATCATGGTGAATATAGTCTCAGTGCTGCCCAGAGAGTTCAACCGCCAGGTGGAGGTCGAAACAAGTGATTGGGAAGTGGAGCAAGAAATGGCCAAACATAGGCCAGTGTGCTATTTCGTCATGGATAATGGCACTAATGAGGAGCAAAATGGGTTCTTCGAACCACCTACAGAGGCGATGAAAAATCACCTCAAGCCTTTATTTATAAGGGCTAAACTCGAAGAAACCACAGTGAATAAAATCTTGGTGGATTGTGGGGCAACCATCAACATTATTCCTCACTTTATGCTAAGAAAAATTGGCGAAAGTGATGAGAATATCAAGCCTCACAACATGGTCCTGTCGAACTATGAAGGCGGCATAGGGACCACTATGGGAGTGATCCAACTGGATATCAAGGTGGGATCTATCCTTCGACCAACTATGTTCATGGTCATATCGGCCAAACCTAACTATAACCTTTTGTTGGGCCGTGAATGGATTCATGGTGTTGGAGCTGTACCATCATCAATGCACCAGAGGTTGCTACTATGTCGTTCTGATGGGATGGCCGAAAACATAGAAGCAGACCAAAGCTATTACCTGGGCGAAGTGAATCACCTAGGGCTGGCAGACTTCGACAAGAACTTGGCTCACATAGGGCCATGCCCAACACCAGACTTCGACTTGGCGCCAGCGCCAAACACTTTTTGTTCCCTATACCTGCACCCTGAGCATGGTTTTCAATGGGACAGAGAAGACTTGTCCCACATAGACTTCAGTGGGTTAACTGATATCCAACCAACAGGTTGGGGAAGTGAATTCAGTGATAATGACTGAGTCACAATCATTGAAGCGAATTTCGGCTTACATAGCTGAAACAAAGATGATAACGGCTCTCGAAGCCGAAGTAAAGTACATGGCCACACAGGCCAATGATCAACAGTTATCTGCTACAGGTCCTGGAAAGGACTTCGATCCAGAACCTCCTGATATCATGCCAGAAGGGATGCAGGAACAGAGGCTCGACGCCATCTATGACGATGAGCCTTTGGGCTTCGAAAAGGACCCCTTGGCGAACAACATCAAAATGTTAGCGCAAGATCCTTTAGAAGAAATCAACTTGGGCGAAGGGTCAGAGAAAAAGCTAACTTACATCAGTGCCAAAATTGACCCAGAACTTAGGTTGGAAGTAATCCAATTGTTGAAGGAGTTCAAGGACTGTTTTGCATGGGATTACGACGAAATGCCTGGTCTCGACAGAGGATTGGTGGAACTTCAGTTGCCAATCAAACCTGGGAAGAAGCCAATCAAGCAAAGTCCAAGACGCTTCGCTCCAGAGATACTGTCGAAGATCAAAACGGAAGTTGAAAGACTGCTGAAGTGCAAATTCATACGCGTTACGAGGTACGTCGAATGGATTGCAAATATTGTGCCAGTAATTAAGAAAAATGGCACATTGAGTGTGTGCATAGATTTCAGAGATTTGAATGCTGCTACACCCAAAGATGAATATCCTATGCCTGTGGCGGAAATGCTAGTCGATTCTGCCGCTGGCTATGAATACCTGAGCATGCTTGATGGTTATTCAGGATATAATCAAATATTCATTGCTGAAGAGGATGTGTCGAAAACAGCTTTTCGATGCCCTGGGGCTCTAGGCACTTACGAATGGGTAGTGATGCCTTTTGGCCTAAAGAACGCTGGGGCAACATACCAGCGAGAAATGAATTCTATCTTCCATGATTTTATTAACACTTTTATGCAAGTATATATTGATGACATTGTTATAAAATCTGTTTCCAGGAAGAATCATATAGACCACCTTCGACAATCATTCGAAAGAATGAGAGAACATGGTCTCAAGATGAACCCTTTGAAGTGTGCATTCTGTGTGAAAGCTGGAGATTTCTTGGGCTTCGTTGTCCACAAGAAGGGAATCGAAATCAACCAGAACAAGACGAAGGCAATTCTGGAAGCGAAAGCGCCATCGAATAAAAAGGAATTGCAATCTCTGTTAGGCAAGATAAATTTCTTAAGGAGATTCATATCTAACCTAAGTGGGAAAGCTCAAGCCTTTTCACCCTTACTTCGACTGAACAAAGAGGGATTCGAATGGGGGTAGGAGCAACAAGAAGCCTTCGACAAAATCAAAGGGTACCTCACAAAGCCACCTATTTTGGTGCCTCCTTGTAGCAACAGGAGTATGAGATTGTACATAGCTGCGTCCGACAAAACTTTGGGAAGCATGTTAGCCCAAGAAGATGAAAATGGAGTCGAAAGACCCATTTACTATCTTAGTAGAGTTTTGAACGATGCAGAAACTAGATATAGCAAAGTTGAAAAATTGTGTCTATGTCTGTATTTCTCTTGTACAAAACTCAAGCAATATATAAAACCAGTTGATGTGTATGTTTCGTCTCATTTTGATGTTTTCAAGTACATGTTGTCGAAACCCATCTTGCACAGTCGAATTGGCAAGTGGGCACTAGCATTAACTGAATACTCCCTGACCTTTATGCCTCTTAAGGCAGTAAAAGGACAAGTGGTTGCAGACTTTATAGTCGACCACTCAATTCAAGTTGAGAGTATTGATTATGTGGAGATAGAATCTTGGAAATTCTACTTCGATGGTTCCAGCCATAAAGATGGAACAGGAGTAGGAGTCTTGATTATTTCTCCATAAAAAATTCCAACAACATTCAAGTACAAGATATCAGGTTCTTGTTCGAACAATGAGGCTGAGTATGAAGCTCTAATTACTGGCCTTGAGATATTGTTGGAATTTGGGGCAACTCGAGTCGAAATAATGGGAGACTCAGAGTTAGTCATTAAGCAAGTCACAAAAGAATATAAATGCATAAGAGAAAATATCATTATGTACTTTGTGATAGCAAATCGTTTGTTGAAAAAATTTGAAATGGTCAATATTCGACACATACCCAGATTGGAAAATCAAATAGCCAACGATTTGGCACAAATTGCATCTGGGTACAAAATTTCAAAAACGAGATTACAAAGAGCAATCGAAGTTCGGGAAAAGATAAAAGCAACCTGTTTGTCACCAACAGACTTGGAATCGACAAGACTAGGGTATGCTGATCAAAGTAACTTCGAAATTTCGTTCATAGACAATTTGTCAGAGCAAGATTGGAGAAAACCCATTGTGGATTATCTTCAAAATCCAGTAGCTTCGACAGAACAAAAAACAAAGTATAGGGCGTTGAGTTATGTACTTATGGGTAATGAGTTATTTAAAAAGACGCCTGAAGGGGTGTTGCTAAAATGCTTAAGCGAAACTGAAGCATACATAGCCCTTTCGACTACGCACGCTGGAGCATGTGGGGCTCACCAAGTAGGCCATAAGATGAAATGGTTGTTGTTTCGACAAGGACTATACTGGCCCACCATGTTGAAAGATTGTGTCGAGTTCGCCAAGGGTTGTCAAGAATGTCAAGTCCATACAGGCATCCAACATGTACCAGCAAGCGAACTTCACTCGATAGTGAAACCTTGGCCCTTTAGAGGATGGGCGTTGGACCTTATTGGAGAGATTCGACCAGCATCATCAAAGAGCCAGAAGTATATATTGGTAGGCATTGATTATTTCACTAAGTGGATCGAAGCCATTCCTTTAGTCAATGTAGACCAAGAAAATGTCATTGAATTTACTCAAAAGAACATTATCTTTAGATATGGAATCCCTGAGACTATAACTACCGATCAAGGATCAGTTTTCACCGGTCGAAAGATGCAGGAATTCGCTCAGGAAATAGGCTTTAAACTCCTAACATCAATGCCTTATTATGCACAGGCAAATGGTCAAGTCGAAGCAGCGAACAAAGTAGTGATTGGCTTGATAAAGAAACATGTTGGGAAGAAGCCAAAAAATTGGCATAAGACGTTAGACTAGATTTTGTGGGCCTGTCGAACGTCCCTAAAAGAAGCCATGTTAGAACAAAGTTTGAATCTACTACCCTATATTTAAGTTTTGATGATAACAATGTGAAAAGATATAGTATTTATAGGTTTCATGTATGAACTATCTGCTGCCTAAAATTATTATGTTCTGACTTGCAGATACTCTGATTGAAATAAGCAAGATCACATCTATTCAGCATCAGAACTTGATTTCAGACACCAGCATCAGAAGTTGCCATATCAGAATGTCAGAATCAGATGATCAACTCACGTACATGCTGAAGCCTGATGAGCAAGACTGCGCTCAACACTCTGATAAAGAAACACAACAGTTCATCAGCAGCGAAGCAGAGTCAGAATGAGCCAAGCCAGAACTTGCATTAAGTAAGCAACGGTACTGTGCATTGAAAGCAAATTAATTCCAACGGCCTCATTCCAGACAAGATCTGCTCAATAAGAAAAGTTTGTTATTAGCATTGAATCAAGAATATTGCATCCAACGTTCATCATCTCAGTGCTATATAAACAAGGCTTTGAAGATTGAAATGGCTAATGCTCTCCAAATCTCTACACGCACAAAAGCTAATCATAATCTTCTTTCTCTCAGTTTTGCTAAACCACACATTCTGATATTCTATCATTGTTTAACAATCTAGTTTCTAAGCTTCAATTTGTGTATACATCACAGTTGTGATACAGTTTTGTAGAAAACATCCACACACTTAGTTTTATCTCTTTGTAAGAAAGTGTTACCTTGACAAACCGGGTTGTGGTTTGGATCAAGAAGGCTTTAGCAGTTGTTAAAGCAGTCTGTAATATTCAGTTGAATATAGTGGATTAAGACATCGTTGGAGAGAGGCGAAATCACCTTGACGGGTGGACTGGAGTAGTTTGAGATCAAACGAACCAGGATAAAAATATATTGTTCATTGCATTAGATTTCAGTTTTACAATTCAACCCCCCCTTCTTGTGTTTTTCACCACTTCAATTGGTATCAGAGCGCCTGGTTCTGAGCTAAAACACTTAACCGTGTCAGTACAAGATCCAGCGTCAGAAAAACACAATGGCAGGAAACAATTCTCACATCAGCAATGACAACAATGAGGACAGAGACAGATTCAGTGGCAAACCTCCAGTCTTTGATGGAGAAAACTTTGATTACTGGAAAGACAGAATTGAAAGCTTCTTTCTGGCACATGATGCTGATCTGTGGGATATGGTGACAGATGGATACACGCACCTTGTGAATGTAAGTGGTCAGAAGATTGATAGAAAAACAATGTCTGATCAACAAAAGCGTGACTTCAAGAATCACCACAAGGCCAGAACCATCCTCCTCAGCGCCATCTCCTATACTGAGTATGAAAAGATCTCCAACAGAGACACAACCAAGAATATTTTTGACTCACTCAGAATGACGCATGAGGGCAACGTTCAGGTCAAAGAAACAAAAGCTCTGGCGCTCATTCAGAAGTATGAGGCGTTCAAAATGGAAGAATCTGAATCCATTGAAACCATGTTCTCTAGATTCCAGATTCTGGTAGCTGGTCTCAAAGTTCTGGACAAAGGATACTCTACTGCTGACCATGTCAAGAAAATCATCAGAAGTTTACCCAAGCAGTGGAGACCTATGGTTACAGCTCTGAAGCTAGCTAAAGATCTCAACAAAATCACTCTGGAGGAACTTATCAGCTCCCTCAGAAGTCATGAGATAGAGCTAGAAGCTGATGAGCCTCAGAAGCAAGGTAAGCCTTTAGCATTAAAATCTAACAGAAAATTTGAGTCTAAAGTTTTGCAGGCAGTTGAAGAAACATCTGATGGATCCTCATCAGAAGAAGACGAACTCTCCCTTCTCTCCAGAAGAGTAAATCAATTGTGGAAGCAAAGACAAAGGAAGTTCAGGAATCCCAGAAGATCTGATCAGAACGAGTCTTCTTCCAGATACAGAAGGACAAATTCTTCCTCTGGATACAGAAGATCTGAAGGCTCCTCCAGTAGCAAAAAGCCAAACACCAAAGACATCATATGCTATGAGTGCAATGAGCAAGGACACTATAAGAGTGACTGCCCAAAGCTTCAGAGGGAAAAGCCCAAAAAGAAGTTTGGAAGAGAGAAGAAGAAAAGTCTCATGGCTACATGGGATGACTCTGACTCATCTGAAGCTGACTCAGAATCAGATGATGAAAGGGCAAACATAGCTCTCATGGCTAACACTTCAGAAGATAGTGAAGCTTCTGAATCAGACTCAGAATCAGACACTGAAGAGGTATTTCCTAACTTTGTTGTTAACTTTACAAAGGCTGAACTTGCTGAAAGCCTTAATGAGATTCTGGAACGTTATCAGCAAATTAGAGCTAAATTCAGAGACCTGAAAAGGAATCTTGAATCTGACTCTAATAAGACTGAGAGTCTCAAATTGGAAAATTCTGAGCTGAGAAATAAGATTTCAAAATTAGAAAACATTTTACAAAACTCTCAGAAGGAACCAATTTCTGAAACTCCCAGCAACGCTGATGAGATCATCAAGGAGTATGATCACAGTTTCCAGAAGTTCCTAGCTAAAAGCATAGATAGAAGCAGAATGGCTTCAATGATCTATGGAGTTAGCAGAAACGGCAGGAAAGGAATAGGATACCAAGGTAAGGTTCCTACACCAAAGAATGTCATGGACTTAACCATTAAACACACTCCTCTAAATTCACATTTTGTATATGGTCACACACATGATATCAAATACACTAGCAGTAAGCACTCTGTGAAACCAAAATTTAACCAGAGTTTTGGTAAAACTAACAAATCAGGACCCAAGAAAATCTGGGTACCTAAGGATAAAATAATACATGTTGCAGATATCTTTAGCAGCAAGTCAGAAACACCAGTCATGGTACCTGGACTCTGGCTGCTCACGACACATGACGGGAAGAAGGCATATGTTCCAAAGCCTGGAACTTAAGCCTGGAGGCCACGTTGGCTTAGGAGGCAATCAGAGGGGAAAGATAATTGGCTCTGGAACTGTAGGTAATGGAAATCTTCCCTCTATTAATAATGTTCTACTAGTAGATGGATTGATGCATAATCTGTTATCCATAAGTCAATTAAGTGATAACGGTTATGATATAATCTTTAATCAAAAATCATGTAAAGCTGTTAGTCAGAAAGATGGGACTATCTTGTTTAATGGTAAGAGGAAAAACAACATTTACAAAATCAAACTTTCTGAACTAAAGAGTCAGAATGTAAAATGTCTTCTGTCTGTTAACAACGAGCAGTGGATCTGGCACAGAAGATTGGGGCATGTTAGTATGAGAAGAATATCTCAGATTAACAAACTCAATCTGGTCAGAGGACTTCCTAATTTGAAGTTCAATTCAGATGCTCTGTGTGAAGCATGTCAGAAAGGCAAATTTGCAAAACCTTCTTTTAAATCCAAAAATGTTGTTTCTACCTCTAAGCCATTAGAACTTCTGCACATTGACTTATTTGGACCAGTTAAAACTGCTTCAGTCAATGGTAAGAAGTATGGGTTAGTAATCGTAGATGACTATAGCAGATGGACATGGGTAAAGTTCTTAAGACACAAGGACGAGTCACACTCTGTGTTTGTTACCTTCTGTAACCAAGTTCAGAATGAAAAGGATCTTAGAATCGTTAAAGTCAGAAGTGATCATGGTGGAGAATTTGAAAACAAAGATTTTGAGTCATTCTTTAATGACAGAGGCATTCTGCATGATTTCTCTTGTCCTAGAACTCCCCAACAAAATGGAGTTGTAGAACGAAAGAACAGAACATTGCAAGAAATGGCCAGAACCATGATCAATGAGACAAACGTTGCTAAGACCTTCTGGGCAGAGGCAATAAACACAGCGTGCTACATTCAGAATAGAATCTCAATAAGACCTATTCTGGAAAATACTCCATATGAATTGTGGAAGAACAGAAAGCCCAACATTTCATATTTTCATCCATTTGGATGTACTTGCTTTATATTAAATACAAAGAATTATTTGAACAAGTTTGACTCTAAAGCACAGAAGTGTATTATGTTAGGATACTCTGAACGCTCAAGAGGGTACAAAGTATACAATACAGAAACACAGATTGTGGAAGAATCAATCAGTGTTCGTTTTGATGATAAGCTTGACTCTGAAAAGTCAAAGCAGAATGAAGTTTTTGCAGGTATAGAAATTGAATTTGCAGGTTCTGAAGACAAGTCATCAGAAGCTCTCAACACAGACATTCCTTCAACGTCTGAAAGGAGCACTGCTAGCAATCCTACAACAGCTGCTGATCAACCACAGAAGAGATTACCCAGAAGCAGCTTGGATCACCCAGAAGAGACTATCCTAGGAAGAAAGGAAGATCCAATCAGAACAAGATCAAGCTTCAGAAACTCTGAAGAAACACTTATGGGACTTGTGTCTCTGATTGAACCTTCTTCTATTGATGAAGCACTTCTAGATAATGACTGGATTCTGGCAATGCAAGAAGAGCTGAATCAATTCACCAGAAACGACGTATGGGATCTCGTTCCCAGACCAAAAGGATTCAACGTCATTGGAACAAGATGGGTGTTCAGAAACAAGCTAAATGAACAAGGTGAAGTCATCAGAAACAAGGCACGACTGGTTGCACAAGGTTATAGTCAGCAAGAGGGGATAGACTATACAGAAACCTTTGCCCCAGTCGCCAGGTTAGAATCTATCAGACTTTTAATTTCATTTGCTGTTAATAGAGGCATCACTCTGTATCAGATGGATGTCAAAAGTGCATTCTTAAATGGTTATATAGAAGAAGAAGTTTATGTACACCAACCCCCAGGTTTTGAAAATACAAAACATCCAGAACATGTTTTCAAACTAAAGAAGTCACTGTATGGTCTGAAACAAGCTCCCAGAGCTTGGTATGAAAGGCTAAGTAACTTTCTGCTAGAAAATGAGTTCACCAGAGGGAAAGTGGACACTACTCTATTCTGTAAATCAGTTAAGAGTGACATCTTAGTCTGTCAAATTTATGTTGATGATATTATTTTTGGTTCTACTAATCCTTCTCTTGGAAGAAAATTTGCTAAGTGTATGCAGGCAGAATTTGAGATGAGCCTCATGGGGGAACTGAAATTCTTTCTAGGAATTCAGATCAATCAAACTCCAGAAGGAACTTACATTCATCAGAGCAAATACATCAGAGATCTTCTGAAGAAATTTGACCTCTCAGAATGTAAGCCATCAAAGATTCCAATGCATCCCACGTGCATTCTGGAAAGAGAAGAGGTAAGCAAAAATGTAGAACAGAAAGTCTACAGAGGTATGATTGGTTCTCTCCTCTATCTGACTACTTCAAGACCTGACATATTATTCAGTGTTTGTATCTGTGCTAGATTCCAATCAGATCCTAGAGAATCTCACTTAACAGCTGTTAAGAGAATTTTCAAGTATCTGAAAGGTACTACTAATCTGGGTTTGTTTTATAGAAAATCTAGTGATTACAGCTTAGTAGGCTACTGTGATGCTGATTTTGCTGGAGACAGAGTGGAACGTAAAAGTACTTCTGGAAGCTGCCAGTTTCTGGGAGAAAATCTGATCTCTTGGTCCAGCAAAAGGCAATCAACAATTGCTCCATCAACAGCAGAAGCTGAGTACATAGCAGCAACAGGATGTAGCACACAAATGCTCTGGATGAAAAATCAGCTTGAAGACTTCCAGATTTTTGAGAGTAACATTCCTATACTTTGTGATAATACTTCTGCTATTTGCTTAAGTAAGAATCCCATTTTACATTCTAGAGCTAAGCATATAGAAATAAAACATCACTTCATTAGGGACTATATTCAGAAAGGTATTTTGAACTTAAAATTTATAGATACAGACCATCAATGGGCTGATATCTTTACTAAACCCCTTTCAGAAGATAGGTTTAATTTCATTCTGAAACATCTCAGCATGAAAGTGTGTCCAGAGTGAAAATGTTTTAATTCCATATATTTACCTTCAGAATGTAATTGTTTTACTGTGAACTTCTGATCAATCTCCTTTCAGAAAGATAGAACATGCAGATTGTATCAGATGCAAGTCTAAAGATCTGAGAGTCTAAGCTCAAAGACAGACGTGCTGATCACTACATCAAACAAGTGTCATCCAATCATCAACATATCTCTGAAGCAGAACGCGTGCACGCTTCTGAGAAGGCAAAGCGCTGATTGGGTGCATTGAGACACATGTCTGGTAACCGTTTTTAAGTATCTTTCTCAAATCCCCCAAAATCAGCAAGCATTTAATGAAAAGTAATCATGCTTTTAAAATGCAATCATGGTTTTTCTCTCTCTTAAAAAACGTTTATCTTTTCAAAATAGTTTTGAAAACTCTATTTAAGCACATTAATCTCTCATTCTCATTCTTTACGTTTTCTCACTGATACTCAAGCATCTTCTGCATATTTCTGTGTTCATCTCTTGCAAAACCTATTTTCCTCAGTTTATTCTCAAAACCCTTTTAGTGTGAACATGGCAACCTCCAGCAGTGCTTATGCAGGTCCTCAGAAGAAAGCATCATCTGAGCAATATCAAGTGCCATTCAGAACTCTCCTCACTCCTGTGAAGAATCTTGAAGTACTTTCTGAATTAATCATTGATTTTGGAAGCTTGAAGGAGAACGGATTTGACCTAACTGAAGAAGTTAGGGCTCAGAAGTGGGAAAGGTATTTTGACAGGTTGGTTGGACCAACATTCCCAATGCTAGTCAAGGAATTCTGGATTCACGCCAAGGCTTCAACACATCTAGTCACCTCCTTTGTTATGGGAAAGAAGATTGTGATCACTGAGGATCACATTGCAAGGCTAATCGGTTACAGTGGCGGTGGAGTCCGTTGTGTGGACATGGCTGAAAGATGTGCTGATGTAGGTGTGATAGCTGCAAGGATTTTCACTCTTGGGGTGCCCAGCAGCAAGATTAAAGATCTAAAGGATCATTACAGAGTGTGGGCTAAGATAATTCTGGGGTTCTTCAACCACAGGAAACCAACCAGTTCTCCTGATTACATAAATGTGGATCAACAGTTTCTGATCTACTTTATTGATCAGAAGGTAAAGATCAATCTGGCTCACTTCCTGTTCAACCACCTCAGAACAAGTGTGAAGGAAACCAGGGAAGAAGAAAGAACCAAGAGGGATTGGATACCTTTTGGAAGGTTGATATCAGATATTCTGACAGAGAATAGGCTGATTGAGCATCTGATAGAAGCTCAAGAGCTAAGCACTATTGAACCAACAGTTGGGAAACCTCTGAATGCAAACAACTTGAAGAAGATGAAGCTGATAGAGAATATTCAGAAGGAACCCAGAGTTACTCCTATTGCTGATATCACCAGCAGAAGAGTGCCTCTGAGTGACTTTCCGTTATTTTCTGAAATTGAATCCAAACCAGAGGTGGTTCTCAGGTACTTGGATGCGTGCAAGGCAGATGGTTCATATCCAAATCTGATTATCAAAGCTCTGCATCAACCTCAGCAAGAAGTGACTCTGAAGAAGACGAAGAAGAGGAAGGCACCATCAGAAGGATCATCCCAGCAGACACCCAGGAAAAGAGGTAATTCATCTGCTGCTTCTGTTTTAAATTCTTCTACTATTCCAGCATCTATTCCTCCTCAAACCTCTCATAGAATCTCAATCCCCATCCCTACCATAGATGAAACTGTATCAGAAGAGGACCCTTCTGAGGCATTAAAACTCAGAAGACCCAGAACCAAACATCCCAAACAACCAACAATCTCAACAACATCAGCAATTGACCAAGTGCTGTCTGACATTGATCAACACACCTCTGATCAACCAATCTCTGAACCACAAAGTGTTCCTCCTCCACAACCAGAACAACAGCAATCTGCTGAAGAACCAGAACAACAACAACCACTCTCACAAATTCCAGAAGAACCCCTTATCCCTGAACAATCAGAAATTCCGTCTCCCTCTCCCCAACCAGAAATTAATCCACCATCACCTCAAACAGAGTTTCATCACTCTGAAACTCCTTCTCCTCAACCATCTGAACCTCATTCACCTCAACCATCACCTTTGGAAATCCAGCTGCCAGGTGGAACAACTATCACCTTAGCACAATTGCCATCCTCATCAGAATCTACACCACCAAATACTCCCAAAACACCACCCAGTCCAATCATAATCTCTGATTCTGATACTCCATCTCCAAAACAAACAGCTGCTTAGAAAACCTCTGAAAACCCCAGCAGGACTTTCATAGACTTAAGCAGTCTTGACCGTCTTGCTGATCTGAAACACAAAATTTCCATCCCAAAACCAAAACAACCAGATGTTGGCTCTGGTATTATGAATTTTGAAACAGGTGTGCTGCAATGGATTGCTTCTTTGAAGCAAGTCTGTCCTGGAATGATTGACCCAGCTGCTTCTGATCAGCTCTGGTCACAATTCAGACTTTGGGTACGTGCTGAAGCCCTCAAGTTGTAGGATATCAACTATGAGCAGGCACAACAAAATTTCAGCAAGCTTCTGAATGAAGTTGGAAGTCAGCTTCTGAAAGAAGACGTGCTCCCTCTGGATAGTGAACCTTGGTCTGAGAAACAGCAAGTTGCAAAGGTGCAATCAGAAGAAGACAAGACCATTCAAGCTGAAGAAAGTCAAGCAGAAGATGTTGCTGAAAGCTCTCAGAAGCTTCCTGCTTCTGATGCTTCTCAAGCTGCCTTGGACAGGCAGACTCTGGAAGAACTAAGGCTGAATGACATGCGTCTGCAGCAGCGGATGGATGAAAGCGATCAGAAGATGAAAGAGAGAATGGATGTGCAGGATAGCAAGATTGACACTGTTGTCAGCATGGTGCACAAGCAGAATGAGACTGCTGAAAAAATCCAAGCCATGCTGGAGAACCTGTTCACACGCTTGCCTCCTCAACCTTAGTCTTTTTTTCTTCATTCATGTCCTTTTTTCATGTTTTCCTTGATTTTCTGATGTACTGTTTGAATATGTTTTGTACTATTTTCTTGTTTTGATTCTGAACTCTCTTAATATGATTAGTTTTTCTGATCTTAATTGTTTTAGCACATCACCTACACTTTTTGATTGCTGACAAAAAGGGGGAGAACAAGAATGATATTTTAATCAATAACGGCTAACTAGACAGAAATTCTCAAACATTCTAACTCTATTACTTGAAAATGTTTTTTCTGTTTTGCTTAAAGTCTACAGGTACAAGGAAGCTCCTGGACACTCTGAAGACTAGAAGCTCTGAAGCTCTGATCACTATGAAGTTCTGATCCGCTCTAATATTCTGATCCAAAGCAAAGCTCTGACAAGAAAAGCTCTGAAGCTATGCTCTGACATAAAGCTTCTGATAAGTCAAAGACTCTGATACTCTGATGTTCAAAGAAAGGCAAAAAGATCTGATCCTGAAGAACACGTGTAATCAAAGGGAAGTAATAAACTCAGGGGGGAGTATCTCTCAACTCTGATATCTCTTTACTCCTTATCCTTTTACTTCTTACTCTGATACATATCTCAGATACCTTTTCACGTTATTTTCATTTAAAAATATCTAGTTTTTGTCATAATCAAAAAGGGGGAGATTGTTAGAACAAAGTTTGAATCTACTACCCTATATTTAAGTTTTGATGATAAGAATGTGAAAAGATATAGTATTTATAGGTTTCATGTATGAACTATCTGCTGCCTAAAATTATTATGTTCTGACTTGCAGATACTCTGATTGAAATAAGCAAGATCACATCTATTCAGCATCAGAACTTGATTTCAGACACCAGCATCAGAAGTTGCCATATCAGAATGTCAGAATCAGATGATCAACTCACGTACATGCTGAAGCCTGATGAACAAGACTGCGCTCAACACTCTGATAAAGAAACACAACAGTTCATCAGCAGCGAAGCAGAGTCAGAATGAGCCAAGCCAGAACTTGCATTAAGTAAGCAACGGTACTGTGCATTAAAAGCAAATTAATTCCAACGGCCTCATTCCAGACAAGATCTGCTCAATAAGGAAAGTTTGTTATTAGCATTGAATCAAGAATATTGCATCCAACGTTCATCATCTCAGTGCTATATAAACAAGACTTTGAAGATTGAAATGGCTAATGCTCTCCAAATCTCTACACGCACAAAAGCTAATCATAATCTTCTTTCTCTCAGTTTTGCTAAACCACACATTCTGATATTCTATCATTGTTTAGCAATCTAGTTTCTAAGCTTCAATTTGTGTATACATCACAGTTGTGATACAGTTTTATAGAAAACATCCACACACTTAGTTTTATCTCTTTGTAAGAAAGTGTTACCTTGACAAACTGGGTTGTGGTTTGGATCAAGAAGGCTTTAGCAGTTGTTAAAGCAGTCTGTAATATTCAGTTAAATATAGTGGATTAAGACCTCGTTGGAGAGAGGCGAAATCACCTTGACGGGTGGACTGGAGTAGTTTGAGATCAAACGAACTAGGATAAAAATATCTTGTTCATTGCATTAGATTTCAGTTTTACAATTCAACCCCCCCTTCTTGTGTTTTTCACCACTTCAAGCCATAGGTACTACACCATATAGGCTAACTTTTGGTCATGATGCAGTGTTGCCAGCAGAAATTTGTCTTCAATCTGCAAGGGTTCAGAGACACCATGATATTCCCTCTGAAGTTTATTGGGATATGATGTTAGACGAACTAGTAGATTTAGACGAAGAAAGATTACGCGCTCTCGACCTACTAAGGCTTCAGAAGAAAAGAGTGGAAGACTCTTACAATAAAAAAGTGAAACCTAAGGCATTATCGCCTGGAGAATTAGTTTGGAAGGTGATTCTTCCCATGGATCGAAGGGATCGAAGCATGGGAAAATGGTCACCCAAATGGGAGGGACCATTCAGAATTATCCAGACTTTTTCTGGTGGAGCCTATGAAGTCGAAGAGTTAGGTGACGATAAAAGGCTCTTGAGAGTAAATGGAAAATATTTGAAAAAGTATAAACCTATACTCCAAGAGATAAAAATAAATAACAAGTAACGACTAAATTAACCATAAATAAGCCAAAATGGAAAATTGTATAAATTAGCCAAAATGGCAATATTGTCAAATACATATTACAATATATGGTTAATGGGCTGAGTCAATCAGAAGGGGATCGAGTCTTTGAGTCGAAGGTACTTCGCCTGCTGCAACTCCAATCTTTTGTTGCACAAGGAATTCGCCTGGACAAGCTTGGCAATTTGATCGTCGAAGGCTTGAGCTTTCTCAGCAAATTCTAGGCCTTGTGTGATTTCAGCTTGACTTTCGGTGTCTGGAACAGTCGAGAGAAGTTCCTCCTTGCGCTTAGTATTGGCATTCATCTTGGCTTCTAGCTCTTCGATTTGCGCCTTTATGGAAGCATTCTCTCGATCGATGGCATCAATTTCTTCCTGCTTAGATGCCTTTTGCTTCGACAACTCCGCAATTCGAGAAGTCGTCTCTGCTACAGCAGTCCATGCAGAAGAACTTTTGCCATATAACACTTCAAGCTGACTGTTGAAGCCCCTTTGTCGCCGATAGTCTGCTGAGACTTGATCAATAATGGAGTGTAACTCCATGATAAAGCCTGAAACCTCCGGAGTCACAGCTAGCAAGTCTACGGCATTCAAAACAGTCCCCAAATACGATGGAGCAGTAGGGTCCCCCTCCAAAGCTTTCATCAAATCTCTCTTGAAGAACTGAGCCTTGACCTTCGTCAAAGCCTCATCGAGAGGAGAAGTTTCAGTGGACTTCCCCGACTGAGTAGAAGCCCCCTGACTAATATCAGACGAACTTCCCTTGCTCTTGATAATGGCGTTCAGATAGCCAACAAGATCAGTTTGCTTCAAGAGTTGTAAGTCTTCTTTCGACCTATGCTTTGTTGAGGTGATAACCTTTGCAGAAGCGTTATCTTGGATTTGAGGCTGTTGAGTAGCATTTGCCTCGACTTGACTCTGTTCGACTGGAACTTCAGCAGTACCAGCGTCACCATGATCCCCTTCGCCAGCATCACCGTGATCCCCTTCGTCACGATGTTCCTCCGACAGATCAACCACCTGAATCTCTTTTGGTTGTTGCTCTTCTGTTTGTGGATCTTCTGTTTGTTGCTCTGCTGTCTCAGCATTGGCTTCATTTGTTTCAGTATTGGCTTCATCGTTTGCCAAGTCTTTCTCTTGTGGCCTACTGAGTTCAGCAGAGTCCAATGTTTCAGAAGTCCTTGGCGCTGAGCTTTTAGTGTTTTCCTGAAAAAAGAAGAAGAAGGATCTTCTAAGTTAGAAAGAGACATAATCGAATGTGGGTATCGACACCTGAGTTAAAAAGGGGTCAAAGAGATTACCTGCAGAGGAACTTCAGCCCCAGGGCTGGAATTGTCGCTTTCGACAGGTTTATTGAGAAGAACATTTAGTTCCTCCTCCATTGGCTCTTCAATAATTACTGGAGGTGGCCTGGGCTTTCTCCCAGCAACCTTTATTCTGATTGTTCGAGTCTCAGGAGAAGGAACGTCCTTCTTTAGCTTTCGCCTTTTAAGAGGGGCAGGGGGAGAATCATCTTCTTCGTCACTCCCAGATTCGACCGTCAGTGCTGGTCGTTTCTTGGGTGAAGGTGCCTAAAAAACCAATTGGAGTTCGATTTAGAAGCTGCATCGAAAGTCAGAATGTTAAAGCCAGAAGAAAATAATAAAAGTCTGGTTACCGGTGCAGAAGGCTTTCTCGAAGGACCTTCCCCATGATGGCTTGTTGTAGTCTTTGCCGGCGCTATAGTCTTCGCCGGTGGTGGAGGTTTTGTCAAGGGACCTCCTCCCTGATGGCCTTCTGCAGCTTTCTTGGCTGCAGGCTTTCGAACAACTGAAAGGAGATAAAATAATAAACAGGCTGCCAGTCGGAAGGGAAAGACAAAATAATTTGGAAGGATGAACTTACATTTCTTTATTTTGTCCAAGACAAGGACAAAAGACTTCTGAAGTTCATCCACGAAGTCCTTCTCGTCGAAAAACTCCTCAGCGTAGTAACTTTTCCACCACTCTTCGAAGGATGGTGAGCAGAGAAAGTTAAGCTGATAGTCGAACAACGAAAGGACTGTTCGACCAGCATATCTGCTGATATGCTTAGTGGCAGCGTCTTCAGTGTAGTCGTTGCAGAAGTATAACATAGACTTCTCCCTGGGAAAAATAGGAGAAGGAAGTGTTTGAATGATACCAAACTGGCGAGAAACCAAGTTTGGTTGATACGCGATCAGACTCAAGTGAGTCTTGGAGCTCTTGAATCGCAGGGGCATTATTCTTGGTGTGAGAAAGGCTTCCCACACTGTTGTATGTTCTTCGACCTGAGGGCCACTTGACGATTTAGGATGGGGCCTCGTGAACCACTCTGGACCATCCTTTCGTCGAGCAAAGGGAGCCATGGTCGAAACAAACTCTTTCCTTCTTGCAAACATCAAGACGAAGTTTATAAAAGTTTGTTGAAGCTCCAGCCCATCTTCAGTTGGGGTCAGCAGAGCCAATCTGGTGCCTTCGATGCACCTATTTGCTATCTCCGGAGCCTTCTCATTTATTTGAGTCTTCTAAGGTAAGAAAGACTCGAAGGTGGCATTGAGCCACAGCTGAAGTAGCCAAAAAGGTCCTGCAAGCAGCAGACCGGCTCTGTTATCGATGATCTTCAAAAGAGTGGCTCCGCTGCTAATCGACTCGTATAGATTCGCCAAAATCAATTCTGCCAAACAAATATTTTGGCCATGGTGGAGTTGGGTGGCGAGAGTCACCATCTTCTTGGTCACCTGTAAAGACTTGGTGCAAAACACAAAGCGTGACAGCCATAAGGCTAGAAATGCGATATGTTGTACATCCAACACAGCGGCCGTCGACTTATCGTGGTAATGGTTGATATATGTGGTGTAGGTTGGTTTTGTGGAAGAGAATCCAATCTGATCCTCCGACATTTCCTCTGGGTCGAAATAGTCCCCAGTGGGTCGAAGGCCAGTGATGGCAGCCACGTCGAACAACGTGGGCGTCAGCATTCCACAGGGAAGGTGGAAGGTGAAATGGGTGTAATCCCAAAAGAGTAAGAAAGCTATCAACATTTCTGGGGAATAGTTGAGACCCGTTTTCGACAACATAACCAGGTCGAATATCCCCAGATTTTTCCAGATTGAAGCCTGGCTTTTCTCCATTTTTTCCAGCCAAGCACTGTAGTCAGGAGTGAGGCTAGGGCTAGACCTGAAAGCCCTAACACCCCGATTGAGGAAGCGAAGATCGATTTTCTCCTTAGCAGGATCTTCGTTATCCTCAACATCTTTCTTAGAGCATCCAACAGGCTTGAGCCTCTCGAGCACTGGAAAGTAGCTTTTGATCTTCATGGCTTCAGCGATGCTTGGGTATAGCGGGCCAGACATGGCAAAGATTTGGTTGGAGTATCCAACCGGAATCATGAGTTGGCGTGAATAGGCGTCACGTACAACAATGTCTAGGGGTTCAGGAACCCTTCGTTGGCCTGTAGGAGAAAATACAGGAGCAGTGGAGAAAATCTTGGGTTTAGCATTTCCTGAGGGGATGTTAGAACTAGGAGCGGTGGAAGAACCGGACGCCATTATTGGTGTTAAGGTTGAAGATGAAGTGAAGAACAAAGTTGTTTGCAAAGTTTGCAGAGAGTTTTTGTCCAAAGAAGTTTGAAGGCAAGGTAGCGTGAAAAAGTCCCACAATGGGTACTTGGCGCTATTTATAGTGGTTGGGGAAATCCCCAAATTCGAGGACATTTAATGCCATTTAATGTTGCAGAGGGTAGTGGGACACGTGGCGTCCCCCTGTTAATGCAGCCGTTCTACAGAAATGAAAGGGTGCAGCGTGCGCCCTCGTTTTTGGGAATTGTCATGATGACAATTTGTGAAAAGACATTTGGCATGCTGCACGCCGTACTGAGGTGACGTCTTAGGTACAAATGAAATGATGGCTTTTCCTTGGGATTGTCAGTGGTTGGTAGAAGACAAAAAAGTGCACAATTTAATTTGTGACTAAGAATGAAAAGACAGGTGTCGAATGGAATTTCAAAGAATGCCTTTTTCTTTTCAGAGTCGAAATAAGGCATTCTTGGGGGGCAATTTGTTGGCTCCTAAATTCGACACCCTTGTTTTATTAATATCAGCCATTAAAGCTGAAGGATGTTTTCGACCAGCTGGCTCTGTCGAAATAACCATCAGAAGATGGCAATGTACTTAGAGGATTTCTTCCAAGGGGGAATTTGGTTGCCTTCGACATCGAAGGTGTGGCTCGTCGAAGATGCCTCTCGACGAAGGTGTTCGATTGTTCATAGTGGAACGGTTTGAAATTCAAGTGTTTGGAGGGAAAACGGTTTCCAGCGGTTACCAAGTGCAACGTGCAAAGATCTGGAGCGTCGAACGCTGAGAACGTGCCAAGTGGAGTCATCTCGAAGCAGTGTAACTGCCCGACGGTTACTTGGGATGTTTTAGTATAAATATTAGTAGTTCACGCAGTTTTTCGCGTGTGTTCACAATTATATACAAAGTCACTCATATAGATTCGAGTACCCAGCGTGTGAGAAAGAATTGTTGAGAATGTATGTGTGAAACACAACTTTTATTAATCAAAGTCATTTACTTTCCAGAAACTTTACTTGCTTTCTCCTTTACTTTCCCTGTCGAAAACCTTTATTTCAAGCCTTCCTTTATTTTATCAAGTTCTCTTCTTCATGCAATTTACATAAAGCTTCTTTATTTCCTTGTCATTTAACCATAGTCAAACTTAATCAAAACCCCAAAATCAACCATGTCTTAGGATCAATCTGATCGATCCTGCGAGTCACCAAATAAGTAACCATTTGGAAGATCAGCGGTTGTTTACCAAAACCAACGGTAAACACATGGCCCCTTTTATGGAACGACGATTTGGTCCAGAATGATTTCGAGAACCTTTTCCTAACACTTCTCAAAATGTCGCTCGTATAAACACAATTTGGAGGGTCTTTCTAACACGAGATGTGATTTCCTATCGCATTAACACTGGCTCAATAGGATATGGTTTCATGGGTTACAAACCTAACTTAGTGTCTCGATAACTAGGATTTATTCAAATGTTTCCTTTGTCTTTGTTCTACCGACATGCCGACATTATCCGGGTTGGAAGACAACTCACTGCTGAGGAGTATCGGGCTTACGTCAAATTCCACCGGACAACTCAAAATCTTGAACTTCTAGTATTTAACTTTGAACACTCCTTTTTTAGTTCAGAGTTATTTGACCATTGGTGGCCTCAATACCAAGAGAAATACTTCTCTATTCCAAACTTTCTTCAAAGGCTTATTGACACCTTTAATGCTCTAGAGACTCGACAACCCATTGCATCATCAATCTCTCAGGAACGGGAGCACCCTTCGCCAGTCGAAACGTCCCAAGGTTCTTCTCCCAAAATGGTACAGAGAATGACACCCACCTTGTTTTTCGACTCTGTCCTACCGAAGCACAATGTTGTGCAACCAAACTTAGAGGTATTTTTCTTCCTCTTTTTCCTTTTTCGCCTCTATTCTTGTTATTTATGCTAACTGTGAAATTCTTCCCAGGGGCTTCCTTGCACAGACAATGTCGAACTGAATTCGACCAGAATTGCTCCTGTTGGTGATAACACTACCAGGTCCAGTCATCCAACTTTTTCCAAGGCTACCTGTCACGTCTTGAACGAAGCTTCGTCCTTCGACCCTATCACCCAAAAGGAAATCGAAGTTTTGAAGAAACAAGATCCAATGGCATCAATTAGGAAGATTCACCTTCTTCGTCATACGCCAATGGCTTCACCAAACCCTGGCTCGACATCTCTATCCATCGCTGAACTGGACGATGAATTAATCCACGCGCTTCACCAACTAAGGTCTTATCTGTTTGAGAGTGAGTTTTTAGCTGTCGCCGAGGAGGAAGCTTTCATGGTAGCTGATATTTTTAAACTTCTCGACACTATTTACCAATATCCTATTCCTGGTTCCTTGGCTCAATACTTGATCGACTTCAAGGATTTCTTCAACAATCTTGCAAAAGATCTCTCATTCCACCGACACACCAACCTCTAACTTAAAACCAAAGCCAATGAGATGAGAGTTGAGTGGGACTTGAGTGAAATTTATATGCAAAAGGCTAATGATCTTGAGGCTAAGAGAAAGACCCGCCTTGAACAACATTATGCTTTTGATCAAGAAATCTTGAGATATCGAAACCAGATTGAATTGCTTGACCAAAAAATTATTGACATCGAATGTAAGAAGGCCTTATTGAATTCGTTCGACGACCCTTCACCCGACGAAGTGCAACAATCCACTCTTGAGGGAATACTCCATGGTGAAAAATCCCTTCAACTCAGGGGCAAGATTAGTCACTTGGAGCTAAAAAGACTCAACTCAACCATAAAGTTACCTATGACAACGTTTGGAAGATCTTAAATCCCGATTTCCTTTGTAATTTCACCGTTACTCACATTCTAGCTGAGACATGTAATATCCTTAGGAATTTTTTATAGCCATCTTCGCATTTATGCATTTTGGCCAACGATATTTTGATATACTTTATTTGCAGTAATTTGAATCTCTTGTAGCATAGTGTTCACCGTGTTTTCTGGTAAACAACCGCTAATCTTCTAAAAAGGGTAACTTTTTGGTTACTCGCAGGATCGATCAGTTTGATCCTAGGACATATGCTAATTTTTGATGTTGTTTGGACATAATGGTTAATATGGGTGAAGAACTCACGTTCGACTGGGAAAGGGATGAGTTTGAGTGCAGAAAGTAAATAGAACAAAGGGGTTGAGGAGAGTTTAGGTGCAGGAATCTGGGTAAAAGTGCAAATAAAGTACAAACAAGATAAAAGGGAAAGAAATGTAAAGAGAGAAATAAAAGACTTTGATTGTAAAATGTGGTGTTTCAAATGTACATTTTTCAGTATTCTTTCTCACGCAGCGGGTACTTGAATAGTATTGAATAATTTGTATGATCAGTTGAACACACGGAAATCTACATAAACTTCCTATATTTATACTAAAACTAGGTAACCGTAGAGGAGTTGCCTTGCTCTAGGATGAAGACAAGTGTCTCCTGCATGTGCTTCGACCCCTCTTTTCACGCCACGTTGCTTTCCTCAACTGCCAAGCGAGCTGCTTTTCCCTCCTTTCTTCAGATTCAAAATCTTCTGGGGAAGATACGAAGTTCCCTTCTGGTCGAAGACCTTGGAGTCCCTTCAGTCGAAGGGATTGAGAACCTTTTGGTCGAAGACTCAATTTAACTTAGAATTTCTCTAAGTACTTTCCTACTTTGTCGAAGCCTTTCCAACTTAGACTTGTTCAATCTATTTTTGGCCCATAAGGCCAACTTGTTGTAGGTGTCGAATTTATGAGCTAATAAATTTCCCCCCAAGAATATCAGTTTCGACGCAAGGAGATATGATTGTTCTTTGAGATTCCCATTCGACATCTGTCTTTCTCTTTGACCATAGAAATCGCTTGTGTGCTTTTCGTCTTCTACCAACCCCTGCTGGTATTCAGAGTCATCATTACCTTTTTCTCAACACGTCGCTGTCAATCAGCCGTTACCATGCTGCCATGATAGCCATTCTCCCTACAACCTATGAAAGTATGGCAAACGTTTTCATTACTCGTACGATAACTGCTTTAACGCTCGCCATGTGCCCCACTAACTCTGCAGCATTAAATGGTCTTTGGGAAAAACACTCCTTCCTGAACATTATAAATAGACGAATCCTCTTTTGGGAATTCTTTTACAACTCCTAGTATTCTTCACTTCCTTGCAAAGAAAAAAACCTTAACAACTTCATCTTCTTCGCTCTTTCACTACTACTTTCATCCATGATTTTCCTTTCCAATGCACCCAACAATCCAAAAACTAAGAATGTTTCTGATCTCCAAAGACAACCAGAGGTTTTCTCCACTAACCCTGTACCCGTTTCGACTGGGGAACGAAGGGTCGTATCTGAACCCATGGCCAAAGAGTGGCGTGATGCTTATGACTCCCAATTGCTTATCCCTGTTAGGTATTCTAGGCAGATGTATGCTATGTCTATCCCATTGTCTAAATGTTTCGAGAACCCAAAACAAAATAACAACTTCTTCCCAACTCACCCTAGGCTCAAGCCTATAGGTTGTGCAAAGAAACTCAGGAATGATCCTGAAGATGCAACTCCTACCAACCAACAACATTCTTAGACGAAGGAAGATATCAACCTTCAGTTCATGAACAAGGGCAATAGGATCTTTCCCTAGTTTTACTTCAGAATACTCAGAATGGTTGTGCAAGATGGAAAAAGTACAAGCCCAAATCTGGAAAGATATGGGGATCTATGACTTTATCATGCTGTCGAAGACTGGGTTAGCTTATTACCCTCTCATGCTGGTGTCTTCATTGTATTTCTGGGACAACACACATTTTACCTTCCATTTGCCTTGTGGAATGGTAACTCCAACCCTCTTCGATATAGCCACCATTACTAGTCTTCGACCAACGAGTGACTACTTCGACCCTGAGGATCTGTCTGAAGATCCTATCGGGTTTTCGGCCACGAAGCCCACATATACCATACTCATCAATCATTTCCACGACAAATCGAGTACCACTGTCTCTGAAGTGGAACACATAGCTTTTCTGGCTTTGTGGTTATCTCGTTTTGTTTTTTGCACCAAGTCACTTCAAGTGACTAAGAAGATGCTTATTCTTGCAACACAACTTCACCATGGTTACCCTCTTTGTCTAGCTGAGTTGATTCTAGCCAACCTGTATGAGTCCATCAGAAATGGTGTGACTCAACTTAAGGTTATTAGAGACAAGGCGAGTTTACTTCTTTTTGGCCCCTTTTGGATTCTGCAACTTTGGCTAAATGCCACCTTTGAATCTTGTCTTCCACAGAAGAATAAGATCAACGAGAGGGCTCTAGAGGTCCTAAATAGAAGGGTAGAAGGGACTAGACTAGTCCTGTTGACTCCAACTGACGAAGGTCAACAATTCCAAAAGGCGTTTACCAGCTTTGTAATGATGTTTGCAAAGCGGAAGGAATTTTTTTCGACCATGGCTCCCTTTGCTAGTAGAAAGGTTGGCCCGAAATGGTTCATTCGACCATATCCCTCGTCTGATGAAGATGACCATGTGGATGAATATGTAGCTATCTGGGAGTCGTTTCTTCGACCAAGAGTCATGCCTCTAAGATTCAAGAGTCCAAAGAATCAACTTAGCTTAATTTCTTATCAATCGAATCTTGTCTCTCGACAATTTGGTATTATCCAGACGCTCTCTTCACCAATCTACTCTCGAGAAAAGCTTCTGCTGTTTTACAATGCAGACTACTCAGAGGATGCTGCTACCAAGCATATTGGTAGGTACGTTGGTCGAACCGTACTAAATCTGTTCGACTTCAATCTCAATTTCCTATGTTCACCTCTTTTTGAGGACTAGTGGAAGCAGTATTATAACAAAGAATTTTTCGACGAAAAAGACTTCGTTGCTCACCTTCAAGAGGCATTTTTGCTAGTCTCTGACAAGATAAAAAAGGGTAATCTTATTTCTTAAAGAAAATGTCTTTATCGTCTTCAATCAAATCATTCGACACCTAATTTATTCTTGTTCATTTTCTAGCGGTCAAGAGGACCGTCACCAAGAAAGTTGCTGAAAGTGCAAAAGGAGGAGACCCTTCTGTGAAACCTTCACCCAAGGTAAATACTTTATGCTATTATATCTTTCTTTCCAACATATTACTTTTGACGCTAATGCCTTGGACTCCTTTCTTTCTGGACATTTGAAATCAATCCGCAGAAAAGGAAAGTTCAAGAAATTGAAATTTTCAGTGATGAAGAGGAAGAATCTCCTCCTGTCCCCCTAAAAAGACAAAAGTTAAAGAAACCAGCCCCTATTCCTGAGCCTTGTACAAAAACCAAGGTCAAGGTTAAAGTCATTAGGTCGATACCTCCTCCTGTCATCATCAGAGAACCAACAGAGCAGGATATAGCTTCTAGGCTAAACAATCCTAGTGAGAGCGACAACTCAAGTGCTGGCGCTGAAATTTAGCCTATGGTAATTACTTCGACCCCTCACGATTATTTACTGACTTCAACTTCATTTTATTTTTTCAATATTTTTGATAACCATCTTTTAATCTCCAGGACACTGCTGGTACTTCAAAATAGAACCTTGTAGAAGAATCAGACACCTTGATAAACAATGAGGATGATACTACTTACAGGCCTTTTTCGGCAAAAAGATCTTTTGTGAGTTCTGCTAGCAAAGTGAACCAAAGTCCTGGGCACAAAGCCATTGGAAAGCCTAATGAAGAAGTTCCTAGTGAAGAGCATGTAAATCCTGGGACTCCGCAAGCTAATGATGATGGACATAAGGATGGGGGAAAAGGAGGTTGTTGACGATGTGATTGAAACGGAGAAGGAAAACACGCCAGCGGGAGGAAATCAGACTGAAGATATTCCGGAGACTGATGAGAGAGAAGACCTCACAGGGGGAGCAGGAAAATCTACGCGTGTTGAAGATGTCCTTGTGCAGATGCTTGTCGAAACCAATATGGCTCGTATTGTAAACGAGAGGGTTACTTCGACGGGGCCTCATACCAAGGAAGATTTGGCATAGCTGAAACGAAAAAATCCTCTTGGCTACTTGACTTCCATCCTTGATTATAGAGAAAGTTCTTCTGATCAGAGTGCTTCGACTGCATCTGGAAAGTCCACTTCAATATCTCCTCTTGAAGAAGCACTTCAAAAGGTTAAGGCACAACTTTTCAAAAGAGATTTAATGCTGACCTTAGAGGGAGAACCTACAACTCCTTCCTTTTTGTAAAGCATACTATTCAAATAATGAAAGCAAGTAAATGTGATCTATCCCTAAGGTAACCCCACTTTTAGAAAAATATCCCCAGCAAAGTCGCCAGTTCTGTGATACGGTGGGAGAACTGACTTGGAGGTTTTACGTTTGATCGCAAATGTTGCGGTTAGCAAGAGTCGCCACCGACTTTTCTTTTATCCAAAAGGAAAGGTGAAAAAGCACAGGAAATAAATTTGAGATTATTTCTTGAGTTCGGGGGGTAGATTATGAAAAGGGAAGGTATTAGCACCCTTTTCATCCATGATTTTCCATGGGCTCTTAGTTACTTGCTAGATCACTTGCTTTTGTTTGAAATTGTGCTTGGTGTGGTTTTTTGAAAGTATTTTATAAAGAGGCCATTGTTTAGGCAATATTTGTAATGATTCTTGTTTGTAAGAATGTATACAAAGATGTTTGATCTTTTGAAAATGTTTTCAAGTTTGTAAGATGTTTGAAAGTGTAGGTGTTTGTTTTGAAAATAGCAAGGATGTTTGTTTGAAATTGAGCAAGTAATTAGGAGCATTCTACCTACTCAAAAGTCTTTCTTGTTCATTTTCTTTTCCTTTGACATTGTTGTCTTACCATTGATTTGGTAAGCAATCCTATCTTTGGATGTAAACGGGACGGGCGTGAGTCATCATATAACCATGATTAGAAATGTTGCAAGGTATCTTAGCATTTTTCTTTAGGGACTAAGATCATTTGAAAGACAACTTAGATAGCGTCATCGAGGGACTATCATCTTGTATTTGCTTGTTTTTGCTAAGATACCTTACATGTGTAATATGGTCATTTTGTATAAGGAAACCAAGTGGATTTACCCTAGGGGTGCTTGTGTGAAAGTGTATCATTTTCATGCTTGTTTTTGTCTTGAATTAGGGTTTTCTAAGCATTGGTTTTAGTCTTTCCATAAAAACCCCAATTACTAGCATGTTATATATAAAAGCAATAAATTGCGGAATTTAAAGTTACTACGCTATTAAAACATTTGTGGGGAGGGGTATACAAATTGAATGGGAATTGAAAGAATGTAAACCTATTTAATCTATTACAACCAAATTGAATTTGATATTAATGTACAATAAATTAAATGGATATAATCTACAAAAATGAAAAATATAAAGAAAATGGATCTTTGTTTGATTTTCATGAGAAAAGGGATTTTGTCTCAACCTAATTAAATAAAGAAAATAATTAATTAAATTTGAATTTTGTTAAGAAAAGATTTTAAATAAAACCCTAGAATTGATCAAAAGAAAATAAGTTTAGAAAAAGTATTTTTTTGGTATTTGTCTTAAAAATATTTATAGCATTATAAAATATTTTTGGCCTTTTTTATATATGAATAAATATATTTTAATAGGTGTAAAAGAAAAGTAAATATTATCCTAATTTTAATTATTAAATTTACAAGATAGTTTGTAAAAAAATAAATAAAGTATAGTTAAATAAAAATATTTTTTATGTGGAAAAATAAAATAAACTAAGTCAAACTATAAATCTATCATTTTTGTATTTTTTATGATTTTTAATATTAGTAAAAAAATAATTGAGAAAACAAAAGGAATAAAAATAAGAAAATAAAAATAAACTGGGACAGGGGTTCCATTAGTCAACAGAGAGGTCAGCAACAAGGAAAAAAACATATAGGCCCAAAGGAAGGCCCATCGCCTGCAAAAATGAAAGTCAGAAATGAAAAATGTGTAAAAAATGCAAAAGAGTACCACTGGGGCTCGAACCCAGGTTCCAAAGGTTACAGGCGCGCGCTTCTACCACTGAAGTGGCTATACATCCGTTAACATAAGCAAAACAATAAATATGTAAGGAAAAACACGCCCTGATGACTTCATCTTCAACCTCTAGCCAGACCAACTGTAACTTGCTCATTTCTCATAAAAAATGAAAATTGTAAACATGAAACTTGTAGCAAATTTTCTCACGGTTTCAGAAATGTAAAGCATTAAAACTATAGATCAAAGATAAGCATGAATTTTAATGGCCCTAATCTGAACCCTAAAAATCTCAGAAATTTTAGTTTCAAAATTCTCTAAGCTCAAGCAAAATTAATGGAAACTATGGACATGGTTAGCTTCAGGGCAATGATATCTACATGTTTTGTTCATAAATAAACTATTGATGATGCCTGTATGAAGAGTTCAAAGTTGAGAAAACTTACTTCAAAACTGGAAATCGTGTTTTGAGTTTGAGCTTGTTTCAAGTGATGGTAATGATCAGGTTAGCTTCCTTGAAGTCCCAGGAAGATAATATAATGATTAGCTTGAACAATGGATGACTGAAATGGTCTGGAGAAGTCAATGTGCAGAGCTGAGTTTTTGAAAATGGAGGATGGTGTTAATGGTGTTACAGTTCTAAAACAGGGTGTGGGATCAACTCTATATGATGTTTAGAAACTTTAGAAACCAAAAGGCCAAGAAACACACAAGTAGATTATGAGTTTCAAGTTTTTGGTCAGTTTGTGTGAAAATGGAAGTATGAAGTGTGATTCTGAGTTCTAGGTTCATTCAAGGCTTGAGCATTCGTATGTTTGTGTCAAATGGTTTGTGTATATATAAACAAAAGTGTTTGAGTGCATTGGCAACTCAGAAGTACCAGTTTCTAGCTTTTGGCTAGGTTACTTGATTTTGAAGAAAAGAGGGAAACAAGTTTCAAGGAGAGGTATAAGCATGAGATGGGTGATTGTAAGTGTTTGAAACATTTCTCATGAGTTATAAGACCTGTTTGATCAGAAGAGAACAAGTGCAAGGCTCAAGAACAAGTTTTGTACAAAAAGTCACTTTATCAAAATGGCAATGTCACATTTCTTCCAAAAATGGATAAAAAGCATGCCCATGCATTGAATTCTTAAAGTGAGGCCTCTACCACCTGTGTAAACCATTAATTATGGAGTGCCTAACAAGTTTGAGGCCTGCAAAGTAGTGTTTATGCAGCATGGTTTGAATTTGAATTTTGCTCATCACTAAAATGACTTGTAATTAAAGTGATAAAACCCTAACTTCATCTCTTCGATTCTCCCTACTCAAGAATGATCTCAAGGAGTTCTTGGACATTTTGGAAAGCTTGTAATGTGCTCTAAAACCCATATTTGAATTTCTTTTGAAGATTCCTATTGTAACTATATAAAAAAGTGCCATGAAGTTGTGTAAATAAAAGTTTTAGATTTCATGGAGATCTACAACTTTCATGTTGTAAGTTTCTCTTGAATCATCTTTCATCATGGTGAAAAGTTTGCTCAAAGTTATGAAAAAATATGAAATTTCCAACACTTAGAAAATTTCTAAGTTTAGAAATTTTGACTTTTTAAAATGAAATCTTAACTTTTTGATTTCTTGATGAATAAGTTTCATATTTTGACATGTTTTGATGAATTATCATCTTTGGCACTTGAATTTGACCAAAAAGTCAAAGTTTGACTTTTCAGTATACAGTTGACTTTTGATCAGTTGACAAAAAAATTCATCTGTCAATCCAATGGACTTGCAATGTTTTGAACCATATCATTAGGTAAAAATGATGCAATTGGACTCTTGAGATCATTCCTTAAACCAATTGACCATTTTCTAGGTCAAAAATCAGAAATTGCCCTTTCCCAGTCAAAACCCTAATTTTGACCATTTTGCCCTTTTGGAGATTTGATCAAATTTCTTGAGGAGTTGTGGTCCAAACTTGATCAAATGATACATATGAGTTTAAAATGTTGATGTGGATCCAAAATTATGAAGTTTGAATGTATATTGGCCATGATTGACTTTTTCCCCAATACAATTGAGTTTTAGGTCAACTGCTCAATTGACTGAGCAAAAATGTGATTCCAAGCTTTAAACTTGTCATGAGTAGTATTAGGGGTCCATAATGATCCATGAAAGTTATATGGGGCATTGGAAGCTCAAAAATCCTTGTGCAAACTCAAACCCTAATTTTGGTCATCAGTGCTTAAGGAGGTGTCTCGAGCTGATCAAACCCTAATTCAGTCTTGAGTCAAGGGAGATCTTGTGAGCAAATTCTTGATAAGTGAGAGGGAAATTTTGGGTACAACAACAGTCCTCGGGAGAGAAAACCCTTCCACTTCTAGTAATCTTACTGGCCTCGACAATGTTACTAACATTAGGATCAACCTCTTCATTCTTCAGGTCTTGTTTAACGTCATGATAGTAAACATTAGCGCCATAATGTCAAGGGACAACTTTGTCCGAGGCGTACGAGACAGGACTAGGAAAGGTGATTATTAACAGAGAAACTCTCAGAGCGGGTGTAATCCTAACAGGTCTTCTCGAGGAGACCTTGGAAGGATTGGCGGAAATGGTTATAATAGCAACATCTTCGAACAGAACAACTGGAATCAAAGTTTTCTCAAACAAAATTTCTCTATTGTCCATCAGGCACTGGACACCTGTCTTCAGCAAATAGAAACCAGAAGTCAGAGATGAACACATGTGGCAACCTTCACCATAACCCAGAAATAAATCGACCAGCAACAAATTCTTCTTAACAGTCATAAGGGGAGTAGAAACTTCATCAACTGAGGTCACAAATAGATCGGTATCAACGACGTTAACTCCGCGGTTGTGCTTAGGCATGGGAGCAGTTATGATATTGGGCTTCTCCGGAGCATCGAATTCAATCTCCTAGGCTTCAATTAGATCTTTTACCTTATTTCTCAAAGCCTAGCAGTCATTTGTATCGTGGCCAGGACTCTCAGAATGATATGCACACCGAGCATTTAGATTGTACCGAGAAGAGGTGGTATTAGGATTCTTGGGAGCCTATTTCAAGGTTGCCAAGTTGGATCTCAGTAGATGGGGTAGAACCTCAGTCAATGTCATGTTAATTTAGGTAAAATGCCTTTGTGGTCTTTCTACCCTTTGTTGACTGTTGCATTACGGAGCAGCCGTAGGCCTAGGTATCATTACAACACTTACCGTCAGACAGTGTTCAACTCTGCTCTGACCTCTTGGACTATAGATAACGCTGGATTCCTTCTTACCAGCGAAGGGCTTCTTTACTGAACTCGAGGATGTATCTTTCTATATTTTGCTGCTCCAGATCCCGACTTCTACCCTTTCTCCAGTTAATATCAGCTCAGTGAAACCAGCTGACGAGCTGCCAATCAAATGATTAAAGAATAGACCAAACAGTGTCCCTAGAAACATGTAAACTAACTCCCTGTCAGATAAAGGGGGTTGGACTCTTCCAGCCACGTCTCTCCACTTCTACGCGTAGTCCTTAAAGCCTTCATCTGCACCCATGGACATACCCTGAAGTTGAGTACGGGTAGGGGCAAGGCCGGAGTTGTATTGATACTACTTATAAAAAGCAACAGCCAAATCCTCCCAGTTTCAGACATTGGTTCCCTCCAATTGGTAGAACCATTCAAGCCGAGTCCCTGATAAACTGTCTTGGAAGAAGTGAACCCACAAGTTCCTATCAGCAGCGTGAGGTTGGATCTTCCTCACATAGGAATGAAGATGAAGCTTTGGACAAGACACCCCATCATACCTTGCGAAAACCGGAGCTTGAAATTTTTGTGGGATAACTACCCCAGACACCAATCCCAACTCTTCAAAATCCAGCCCTGGTATTCTCTGGATTTCCATAGCACTTAACCGATCCTCTAACTGCTTGTACCTATCCTCAGTGGGAGGATACTGCTCATTATTGTAGTCTGTATCATTTTCAGAGACTTCAGGACTAGGGTTCTCCTCCCTTGTCTCTCTCTCTTGATTTTCCCCTTCTTTGGACGAGGAAGTCAGATCGACTGGTTGCCTTAGTGGCCCCCCAAATCTTCTGCCCATATTGAGGGCACCAACGAGATTCTTCTTCTTCTTCTTCTTCTTCTTCTCTTTCAGGATGGGGGCCTTCAGATCCTCCTGCCCTTTTGCCAGAGTTATGAACATCTGTTGAAATTGGGCATTTTGTGCCTGCAGATCTTTGATGCTTTATTCAGAAGACATTTTTGCTGAAATAAACAGCGAAGAAGATGAGAAACATGTAACGCTACCTTCTTATGCAATGTTATGGATGATATGTATATGCAATGATTTCAAGGAAATTATAGATTCAAATTTGCTTTAGACAAAAAGGGAACACATGTGATATTAATAAATCAAAGCTTGAGTACATCATGCCTCTTTGGCATTACAAAGAAATACAAAAACTCTAAGATAAAAAGGTTGTACGCATCCTCTTTGGCGCGATGTAGGCGTTTAGAGTCTGCTCCTCATGAAGCTGTTTGGTGAGCTCCAAATTCTTCTTCTCGCTGGCGTAGAATTGGGCCTCGTAAGTGTCTCATTCCCCCTTAAGTTGTATCCAATTCCTTTGTAAGTCTTCAAGAGAGGTGGGCATGTCAGGGTGTAGGATGGTGTATGGAACATCTCCTTTCACAACAGGCTCTATGATCACCGGGAGAATGGAGGGGTAAGGCATCATAAGACTTTGATCACGAGCTCATACCCATTTGAGGTAAGGCTCAAGAGGGATGGAATTCTTCTGCCCCAATGTCTTGCTATCTACCTTGTTCAACATCCTCCAGGCTCGGATAAACCTCTGGTGATGACCTTGATTGTCACTCTCGTAGTCAAATACTAACCCTTGAATCAGCATCTAATATGGACCATCCCTTTGGGCATAACCAAAATGTCTTAAGGCTAAGCAGGGGTTATAGGTGATCCCTCCCCTAATTCCAAGTAAGGGTACATTAGGGAATTCTCCATAACGGTCGACGATAATAACATTCTCTATAGATCAGGAACACCAATGGATGTCTGAATGTTTGAGCGTCATCAACTTATGTGACCACCTTGAACCTTGCTCGTTCTTGAATACAGATTGGGGAAGATGCGAAATAAACCATCTTGCCAAAAGAGGAGTACAACACATAAGGATACCTCTTTTCCTCATAGTGCGAGTGTGAAAGGAATGTAGGATGTCTCCAAGCAAAGTAGGCACCAGATTATGAGACATGAAGATTTTGAAGGTGTTCACATCTATGAGTTGGTTAGGATTTGGAAACAAAACCATCCCATAGATGAGGAGAGCCACAATTTCCTCAAAAGCTTGCAAATATAAAGAGTTCCAACAGTTTTGGGCTTTCTCAAACAAGAACTTTGATAGGAAACCCTTAACACCACTCATTGTTTCCCAATTAGTTGTGATATCAGATGGTTGCAAGTGTAGAGCTTGAGAAATCTCTTCGGGCTTTGGATCTCTTTCCGTACCGTTGAAAGGTAGTTGGTTAATAATAGGAATTCTCAAGAGTTTGGAGAATTCTTCCAAAGTTGGCACAAGTTGATAATCGGGAAATATGAAGCAATGGTGTAGAGTATCAAAGAATTGGAAGAGCACCTTCATCATATCTTCATCAGTTTTGGAGGTAACCAAGTTTAGGAGGCGACCATGTCTTTCGGTAAATGGAGAATTTTCAGGAATCCTTGATGCTAGCTCTTTAAGTTGAGGAGGGATCCTTACTAGATTGATTTGAATGGTTTTCCTGCGAATAGAATCCATGTCCTACAAAACAGAACAAAGATAAATCCCAAGATCCTTGAAATGGTTAGTGAGTATGAGTATGATGTTAGGATGTTCATGATGTTCATGATGTTATGTACAGGTATATATACACAAACAAAGCAAACAAGTCCTTAGGTTTAGGCTTGCATGGAGTCTCATAGGTAAGTACCCTCTTGAAGTTTAGTTGGCTCAAACCTGTCCTAGAAATAGTAATCGGGTTTTATGGGTACTCAATATCACTAGTTTGTTTTCTCGGGCATTGTTTCAGCGCAAGCCTCTTTAATGGTGACCGAAATATCTCAATAAACAAAACATCAATGAGTGTAGTATCGAGTATCTACCAACTTCGGACTGCACCAAAGCCGGTCATCTCACTACGTCCTAATGGCCAAGTAAAGGTTCTAGAAGTTAGTTAGTGCTTTATGACATCACTCAGCAGCCCCGTATTCTCCTTGACTACTCAAGGGCTACCGGTACCAACAAATATGTCACACTAACGTAGCTATTTCTTAGACCATGTCGGTATACTCCGCAAAGTTTCCACAAAGTATTGCTACTTACCTATAAGGTATCACAAATCTGGGTAGAGGATTCAAACCCAAACAAAGAACCATAATGTAAAGCATATAAGTCAAACAATGAAAGCAAGTAAATATGATCTAACCCTAAGGTAACCCCACTATTTAAAATTTCCCCAGCAGAGTCGCCAGTTCTGTAACACGGTGGGAGAACTGACTTGGTTGTTTTGCGTTAGTATTCACAAATGTTGCGGTTAGCAAGAGTCGCCACCGACTTTTCTTTTATCCAAAAGGAAAGGCTGAAAAGAACATGAAAGACCTTTATAGATGTTTTCTTGAGTTCGGGGGGTAGATTATGAAAAGGTAAGGTGTTAGCACCCTTTTCATCCATGGTTTTCCATGGGCTCTTAGTTACTTGCTAGATCACTTGCTTTTGTTTGAAAATGTGTTTTGTGTTGTGGGTTTGAAAATATTTTGAAAATGCTTTTGTAATGGTTCTTGTTTCTATAAGAACGTGTACAAAGTGTTGTTTTGAAAATAGTTCAAAGAGGTGTTTGTGAAAGTGTTCTTGAAAAGATGTTTTCGTAATGGTTCTTGTCTCTATAAGAACGTATACAAAAAAGCTTTTGTCTTTTGAAAAAAGAGGTTTTAATATGAAAGTGTTGGTGTAAAAATGTTTGGTTGTGAGCAAGTGATCAACTAGGAGCGCATCTACCTACTCAAAAGGTCTTAAATGTTTGTTTTCCTCCTCCTTTAGATATTTCTATATTTCAATTGGTTTGGTAAGAAGCCCCATCGTTGGATGTGAAGGGACAGGCGCGGGTCAATTGTACAGTCATAGAAAGCAACTTATGAGACAGTTTAGCAATTTTTCGTAAGGGGCTAGATCATTTTATCGAAGGAAACATCGAGGGACATCGAGGGGCTATGATATTTTTATCGAAGGGTCTTTTCTAAAGAGTCCCATATCCGAGGGGCATTACTGTTTTCCGAAAGGCAAACAAAGTGAGATTACCCTAGAGGTGCTAGTGTGCAAGGGTATTTGTTTGCATGCATTTTGTCTTGCATTTAAAAGTTATCTATTTGTTGATTTTATCTTGCCATACATCCTAATTACTAGTAATATATGAAAGCAAAATGAAATACGGAAAAATAAAATCCTAAGCTATTACATAATTAGGGGGAATGGGGGTACAATTTGCAAATAGGGATGAAATAAATGTCTAATTATTACAAACACATCGAACAAATGGACAGCAATGAAAAATATATGTATAAACAGTATAAAAAATTGGAGAAAGTGCCTTTTGAACCATTATTTGTCGACACATGTTGTTATGCATCGACACATAACTTTTCCTTGCTCCTGTAAAGAAAAATCAGCTCAGTATGAGTCGACACATAATGGGATGTGTCGATTTATACACCTTCTTTGTGTCGACACATACGCATTTTGTGTCGACTCATGGACTTTTCAACCTTCTGTTTTAGAACCTGGAATCAGTATGAGTCGATGCATGGGGTTTATGTGTCGACTCATACCCTGTTTTTTTACTAGGATGAGTCGACACATGTGTATATGTGTTGATCCATACTGCATTTTTCTGCCTTAAACATTGTTTTATTGTCCATACATGTCAGTTTACAACATATTATTGATAAACATAAACAGTAAGCAAACAGTTAGCTAAAAGGGGCAATGATTACTACATCTTATCTTCAAAACTAAATCATTAATGATGTATGAACAATACCAAGTCAAGAAGACTTACCTTGAAACTACACTTGGTGTTTGAAGTCTGAATACTTTCCAAGATGATGTGATGGCTCCAATGAATCTCCAGGAAGCTTGTCCCAAGCTGTTGAAACCCAGTCAAGTTGTACAGTATTGTTTTTATGTTTGGAGGGTGAGGATAATGGCACTAACAGAAACTGTTTTAGTGTTTTTACAATCTCTATATGCTAAGGTGTTTTGTTTATGGGAGAGTTTGTAAGATGGAATAATGGATTGAAGTTCTGTTTTGAATGAGATTAGAGCTGTTTTTTTTACTTGAATGAGCCAAAGTTACAAAGAATACTATTTTTTTTTGGTTCAAAAAACCTCTATTCTCTCCAAAAATTCCAACCCTTATGTCTTATGAAATAGTTCCTTTTGTAGACCCTCGACTCAGGTTTAGGGGGGAAACAAAATAAGTCATTTTAAACTGTTTTTGCCTACTGTTTTGATACTTTATTCACACAATTTTCTTTTTCCATTTTGGTGCAATTTTGGGGCTGTTGTGATGCAGATTGGGGCAGACTGCATAGAGCAGTTTTGGACTGTATAGGACAGCATATGCAGATTTGTGGTGCAGTATAGCACAAGGTTTTTTGTAGGACAGTAATGGAGCAGGTTTTTGGGGTGTTGAGGCAATGCAACATATCATACTTTGTTCAACTTGGACAGAAAAATTTGTAGGATGAAACAAATTTGGTCTTGTGGAGTATTTTATGCACATTGTATCAAGGACAAAACATTGTGGCAAGGTTTTGAGTTAAATAGAAAAAATATAAACAAGACATAGTTTTAGAATTTGTAATTTTGCAAAAATGTCACTTGGTAATAACTTGAATTATTTGCCTCATTTTAAACTATTTGGAATTGTAGTAAAAATGTCATGAAGCAAATGAAATTAACAAGTATAGAAAATACTTAGAAAAATTTCAAAGTCTTGCAAAAGTTAGATTTTTGATTCTCTTGATTTTTTGATGATCAAATTTCACCTTTTGGATGTCTTGACGCAATGTGATTTTTGGGACTCAAATTTGGTCAAAAAGTCAAAGTTTGACTTTTTAGCGTCCGGTCGACTTTTTCCAGCTGAAACTTCAATTTTGCTCATTTTCCCCCTTTTGATAATTTGAATGATTTTCTTAGAAAATTATGATCTGAGGCTTGAAACTTGACTGAAGTAATTCTAAAGGATCCATGAAGATCAATGAAAGTCATTTGAAGCAATAGAAATTTGAATAACTCTGCAGATTCAAAACCTAATTTGAGGTATTAGCGTTGAGGGGGTTGTTTGACGTAGTCGGTACTTACACAAACTCGAGGAATTGAGGATCTTTGTAGGAAATATCTTGAGAAATGAGAGGGAAAATTTTGGGGTACAACAAGGTCCTTCCCATTTAGGAGACCATTTTCCCATATTTCTATCCTTTCGATCCATTGGGAGGATTACTTTCCACATCAGGTCTTCAGGCATGAATGCCTTGGGTTTTACTCTTTTATTGTAATATCTTTCCACTCTCCTCTTTTGTGACCTTAAGAGATCCAAACCTCTCAAACTTTCTTCGTCCAAATCAATCAATTCGTCTAACATCATATTCCAATAAACTTCAGAAGGGATGTCTTGATGTTTCTGAATTCTTGTTGACTGTAGACAGATTTCTAATGGCAATACTGCATCATGGCTGTAAGTTAGTCGGAAAGGCATTGTTCTGGTAGCTTCCTTAGGAGACGTTCGACAAGCCCATAAAATTTGATCTAAAGTCTTGTGCCAATTTTTTGGCTTCTTTCCTACATGCTTCTTTATTAAGTTGATTATTACCTTGTTTGCCGCTTCGACTTGACCATTTGCTTGTGCATAATAAGGCGTAGACGTTAATAATTTGAACCCCATTTCTGCAGCGAACTCTTGAATTTTTCGACCAATAAAGACTGACCCTTGATCAGTTGTTATTATCTCAGGGATTCCAAACCTGTATATAATGTGCTTTTGAATGAATTCAATGACATTTTCCTGGTCTACATTGACTAAAGGAATTTCTTCAATCCACTTAGTAAAATAATCAATGCCCACCAATATGTACTTCTGGCTTTTAGATGACGCTGGTCGAATATCTCCAATAAGATCCAAGGCCCATCCCCTAAAAGGCCAAGGTTTCATAATTGAGTGAAGTTCGCTTGCAGGTACGTGTTGGATACTTGTATGTATTTGATATTTCTGACATCCTTTTGCAAACTCAACACAATCTTTCAACACAGTGGGCCAATATAGTCCTTGTCGAAACAATAACCATTTCATTTTATGGTCCACTTGGTGTGATCCACATGCCCCAGCATGTGTAGCTGAAAGGGCTATGTATGCCTCTGTTTCATTTAGGCATTTTAGTAGCACCCCTTCAGGCGTCTTTTTAAATAACTCGTTTCCCATTAGGGTATAACTCAACGCCCTGTACTTTATCTTTCATTCTGTCGAAGCTACGGGATTTTAAAAATAATGCACTATAGGCTTTCTCCAATCTTGTTATGTTAGATTATCTATGAACGAAATTTCAAAGTTTTCGTGATCAGCGTGCCCCAATTTTATTATTTTCAAATATGTTGGAGACAACTTGGTCAATGTCACTCTTCCTCTAACTTCGATTACCTG
Source organism: Vicia faba (assembly GCA_948472305.1). Taxonomy (NCBI): domain Eukaryota; kingdom Viridiplantae; phylum Streptophyta; class Magnoliopsida; order Fabales; family Fabaceae; genus Vicia; species Vicia faba. The sequence goes on from OX451741.1 coordinate 1,350,666,631, forward strand.
TTGTAATTTCTCTTTCGAAATTTTGTACCCAGATGAAATCTGTGCTAAGTCATTAGCTACTTGATTCTCCAGTCTTGGTATATGTCGGATGTTGATGATCTTTTCAAAGTTTTTCAACAAATGATTGACTATTACAAAATAAATGATAAGATTTTCTCTTATGCATTTATATTCTTTTGTAACCTGTTTTATAACTAACTCCGAGTCTCCCATTATTTCGACTCGAGTTGCCCCCAATTCCAACAATATTTCAAGGCCTACAATTAGAGATTCATATTCAGCCTCATTGTTCGAACAAGAACCTTCGATCTTGTACTTGAATGTTGATGGAATTTTGTTTGGAGAAATAATTAGAACACCTACCCCAGTTCCGTCTTTATGAATAGAACCGTAGAAGTATAACTTCCAAGGCTCGTGGTCAACTATAAAATCTGCTACCACTTGACCTTTTACAGCCTTAAGAGGTGTAAAAGTTAATGAATACTCAGTTAATGCAAGTGCCCATTTGCCAATTCGACTGTGCAAGATGGGTTTCGACAACATATATATGAAAACATAAAAATGAGACGAAACAAAAACATCAACTGGTTTAATATATTGCTTGAGCTTTGTACATGAGAAGTAAAAACATAAACATAGTTTTTCAACTTCTCTATATCTAGTTTCTGCATCGTTTAAAACTCTACAGAGGTAATAAATAGGTCTTTCGACACCATTCTCATCCTCTTGAGCTAACATGCTTCCTAAAGTTGTATCAGATGCAGCTATGTACAATCTCATACTTCTATTTCTACAAGGAGGTACCATAATGGGTGGTTTGGCGAGGTATTCTTTGATCTTGTCGAAAGCCTCTTGTTGTTCTTTCCCCCACTCGAAGCCTCCTTTATCGAGTCGAAGTAGTGGTGAGAAGTCTTGCGTTTTCCCACTTAAGTTGGAAATAAATCTCCTCAGGAAATTTATCTTACCAAGTAGAGATTGCAACTCCTTCTTGTTAGTTGGAGCCTTCGCTTCCAAAATGGCTTTGGTCTTGTTCTGGTTTACTTCAATTCCCTTATTGTGGACCACAAAGCCTAAGAAATCCCCTGCTTTTACGCTGAAAGCACATTTTAGAGGATTCATTTTCAAACCATAGCGTCTCATCCTTTCGAAGGATTGTCAAAGATGGTCTATACGAGTCTTCTCTGAAACATATTTAACAATAATATCATCGATATAAATATGCATAAAAGTGTCGATGAAATCATGGAAGATTGAGTTCATTGTTCTTTGATATGTTACCCCTGCGTTTTTTAGGCCAAAAGGCATCACTACCCATTCGTAAGTGCCTAAAGCTCCAGGGCATCGAAAGGCTGTTTTCAACACGTCCTTTTCAGCAATGAAAATTTGATTATACCCTGAGTATCCATCAAGCATACTCATGTATTCGAAGCCAGCGACAGAATCGACAAGCATTTCTGCCACAGGCATTGGATATTCATCTTTGGGCGTTGCAGCGTTTAAATCTCTAAAATCGATGCACACCCTTAAGGTGCCATTTTTCTTTATAACAGGTACTATATTTGCAATCCATTCGACATACCTGGTTGTTCGGATGAACTTGCATCTCAACGGTATTTCGACTTCCGTCTTGATCTTCGACAAGACCTCTGGTGCAAAACGCCTTAGAGTTTGCTTGACAGGCTTTTTCCCAGGTCTTATTGGAAGTTTAAGTTCTACCACTTCTCTGTTGAGACCATGCATTTCATCATAATCCCATGTGAATAAATCTTTGAATTCCTTCAACAATTGGATTATTTCGATCCTGAGCTCTGGATCTATTTTCGTGCTAATGTATGTTGGCCTTTTCGCCAATCCTTCGCCCAGATCTATTTCTTCTAAAGGATCTTGCGCTAGCATTTTAACATTGTTTGCTAACGGATCCTTTTCAAAACCCAGAGGCTCATCATCATAAATAGCATCTAGCCTCCGGTTTTGCATTTCTTCCTCCTTCGCGTCAGGTGGTTCTGGATCGAAGTCTTTCCCAGGACCCTCTAGAAGAAATACTTGTCCATTGGCTTCAATAGCCATGTATTTGACTTCAGCCTCTAAGGCCACTATCATTCTACTTTCGGCTATGTTGTACCCCAAAATTTTCCCTCCCATATTTCTCAAAACATTTCAAGAAAGATCCTCAAGTTGCTCAAGGTAGTCCAAGGGTTGGCCAGACAAGCTCTCTCCTAAGGCAGTCTACCCCAAATTAGGGTTTCATGCTGCATCAAGATACTTGAGTCCAAGGGACCCCAAATGCTCAACATTGTCCTAATATGTTCTCAAGATTATCCATGTCAAGTTTCAAGCCTTGCAGAAGAAATTTGCTCAGTTAATTGCTCAAAAGCCTGAAAATCGACTGTGCTAGGGCAAAAGTCAACTGTGACCTACATACAGTCAAACTTCAAGATTTTTGGTCAACATCCTCATTTTAAAGTATATTTCATCATTTTATCAAGGGTTGATCATGATTCATCAAGGATTGCTCATAATTCATCAAGACTCAAAAGTTGCTAAATTAAGGTTTTACACGAAAAGTCAACTCAACTTTGACCAAGCATAACTTTCTCATACTTTATGAGAAATGACCCATCCAAAGATCATTTTGAATAGGATGCAATTTCCTACAATCCATATTTATCTCCCAAGTTCGAAATATGCACTCACAAGAAGTTATGAATTTGGACATTATAGGTCATTTTGAAAAGTCAACAAAAACACCTTTTTTGTCAAAGCTTCATACATGAGCATGGAATATCAAATTGAGATTAGACCAAAAGGGTTGATTAGAGGACATCTAAATCTTTCTAAAAAGTCCAAGAACACCTCCAAAGAGTCAAAATTGAGGAAGTTATGCATTGGTGAAGTTGACCTTTTTTGCAAAATTGCCAAAAGTCAACTATCCCTAAAACTTCAAATTTTGCCAAATGGGCCCAATCTTTTTCACTTGTTTTGAGTTGGCAACATAGTCCACGTGCTCTAGCCTTTGCCACTTGTCCATATCTTATTTTTATTATTTATTTTGATTTTTATTTGGATTAATTCAATTTAAATCAAAACAAATCAAATAAAATCCAAAATATTGAAAGTAAGAGATTTTGTGCTTGTTTCAGGTTCCAATTACAGCTAGCAAGTCATTCAAACTCGTATCAAGGCACGTGTGCCCAAAAAGATTGCTTTTGGACCAATTTTGGAAAGTTTTCAAAGTGTATCAAATCACAATCCAAATCATTAAAGGAGGAAGATTGAATACAGGTTATCAACTCTAATGCATTCCTTGGTACATATAGAAGCAAGGCAGACCTAAAAACAAGGTTAGAAACAGGCGCACCAAGCAAAGCAACATTGGAAAAAAATCAAGAAAAGTGGTAGATTGATTCTGCACTTAGAGGCATCCTCAAGACTCTTTGCCTATCCCAATCGATTCCTGGAAGTCTCAGCAAGCTAAAGCAATCAAAACCAAGCGTTTTCAAGCCCCAAATCGCACTGTAAGTTGCTCACGACATAGCTCTGTTCTTGAATTTGAATCTCATGATATAGGCATTGTTAACATGAATTAGTCACATATTCTTGATCTATGAGACATATGCAAGCTTGCTGTATGATTTAATTGCATTTATATAGCCTATACAAGATTTCACCATGGCTAGGTTTCGAAGCTTCGAATTAGGGTTTTTATCTACAGGTGAAATTAGCTTTGATGAAGGGTACCATTGTGTTCAGAATGACCAGACGAATTCAACCATGGCTTTGTTTTTCATTTATCATGTTTGTGCTTGATTTTGAGAATGCACAAGGTTATAGCCACGGATGAACGTTCGTAGGTAAAAGTGTTTCACTTTTACCAACGGATCCAAGAACAGGGACGAAGACGTGGCCTCATCTGATTTGGCCATTTGAATTTTCGCGCAAAATTTCCAATAATTCTTTGTTTTATATATTATTATTATTTTCCATTATATGTATAACAAAAGCAAAGTGGTGCAGTGGTGAGTGCAGCGTTGGAAATTGCCTTGGGGCCTGTGTTCGAATCCCAGGTCCCCCAAATTCTCCATAATATTTTTCTTTTCAGGATCTCATGCATGTAAAAGCCCAGGGTTCACCATACACCCTCACAATCAATCACGCCAAGTGGCCAGAGGGCCAAATCTGATGGCCATCCAGGAAGGTGCATCATGAGCCAAGTCAAGCGCGCAGTACAGGATCTCAAAAGTCAAACGGACCTCACCACTATTGGGCCCAGAATTCTGGCTATTTGCATCCTCCAAACAAATATTCAGGCCCATTCTCTCTCTTTTTTTTTTATATATTTCATTTAATTTATTTAATTTATTTACTAACCAAAAATTAATTTTCTTTCTATCAAAAAATCACAAAAATATTATTTTTTCCCAAATTAGGTCTAGATCTTATTTTTATTAATAAATTAATTAATTAAATTAGGTTTGATTAAATTATATAACTTTAATTTGTTTTTGCACATAATTAAAAATAATTAGAATAAATAGGTTTTATTACTAACTTAATTATATTTTATTTTATTCCTAAAAATAGCAAAAAAACCCAAAATAGGTCATTTAATTATTTTCACTAATTAATTTAATCACTAATTAATTTTCATATTTAATTTAGAAAAACTTAGTTCTTTTCTTTAAAAAATATTAAAAACAACAATTTTTTTTTTCTTTTGATTAGGAGGGTCAAAACCCTAGTTTCTCGTCGATCTAATTTTCCTCGCGCGCTTTATTATTAGTTTTACCCAATTATTGTATCTGCTCACAGTTTGTAATAGTTTTAATTAGGGCTTTATTTTCATTTATCGCTTTAATTTCAAAGGGTTTGTATTTGGCTATGTAAATACCCGAAGCCTTGTAATAGCGTAGTTTAATTTCTGCATTTTAAATTCTGCAAATTATTAACTGTTAGATGTATGCATAATTAGGGTTTGCATGACATGAATGTATGTCTAATTTTAAAACAGTTAGATCACCCTAAATGTGAAAAGATAAATAAACTGAAATTGAATCATTCGCACATGCACACTCCTAGGGTACACTCCTACTTGGTTACCTTCGATAAACGGTCATTGAGTATAGGATGCTTTAGTGGTCGTCCTTTTGTCCAAAGATCAAGTTGCCTCGGAAAGGTTGCCTCAGATACTGTTGCCTCGAATAAATGATCTAAGACATTAGGGTTATTACTAAGACATCCTAACATTGCTTTAGTGACCGTACGTCCCTTTCGAATTGACCCTCAAAACTCCAACGACGATGCTACCTACTCACTAATTGTGGGATAGCATTGGCTAAAGGAAACAAGTATAGAACGATTCTTTTTTCGAGTAGGTAGATTAGTTCTTAAGTACTTGCTCAATCAAAACAATTTTTTCACACTTACACTCCTTCACAAACAAGTTTTCAAAAACACTTCATTACACTCTTGAAGACAAAAGCAAGAGTTAAATCGAAGTCAAAACAAAAACTTTTCAAAGCCCACAAACACAAAGAAAACAATTTTGAAAATGATGAGCAAGTACCTAAGAGCCCGTAGATAACTACGAATAGAAAGGGTGCTAATACCTTCCCTTTCTATAATCTACCCCCAGTACTCAGAAATATCTCAAAAAAAGGATTTTTTTTGTGCTTTTTCTGGCCACCGTATCACAGAACTGGCGAATCTGCTGGGGACATTAATAAGTGGGGTGTACCTTAGGAATAGTTCATCATATTGTTTTCAATTGTTTGACCTATTTGCTTTATCTTTGTGGGCTTGTATCGGAGTTACAATAGATCCTAACTCGGATCTGGGGACACCTTTTAGGTAAGTAGCAATAGACTATGAGGGAACTGTACAACATAGACCGATACGGTTGAAGCAGTAGCTACGTTGGTGTGACACATTAGTTGGTACCGATATCCCTTGTGGAGGAACAAGGAGAGTATGTGGCTGCTAATGGGTCATTAAGCATCAACTGACCTTAGAACCTATAATTGACCAACTTGGCCATAGAAAAGTAGCAGTATGCTACACTCATTGAGACCATACTCTCGCGATGATTCTGACCGCAAGAAAAGGTTGCTAAACTGGAATTATGACTGTTCGAGGATGGTCAGTGATATTGAGAACCTCTAGAACCCGGTTACTATTACTAGGACAGGTTGAACCAACTAAACTGAAAGAGGGTAGTACCTAAACTCCATGCCAGCCTGAAATTTAAGGGCTATTGTGTGACTTGTTTGCCCTTACCATGTTTGCTATCTGTGATACTTGTGGTGTGTTTCTATCATGACATCATGCATCATGACATTGCATGCATATTTCATTAGACTAACCATTTCAAAGACCAAGGGGATTCATCTTTGTTCTGTTTTGCAGATCATGGCATCTATGCGCAAAAATACCATTCGGGTCAACTTTGTGCAGATACCTGCTCAGCTTAGAGAGTTGGTTTCAAAGGTTCCTGATACTTCTTCCTTTGTTAGAAGACATGGTCATATCCTCAGCTTGGTAACTTCCAAGTTAGATGAGCAAATGATGAGCATCTTGTTCCAGTTCTTTGACCCGTTGCACCACTGTTTCACCTTCCTAGACTATCAGTTGGTCCCTACTTTGGAGGAGTTCTCTGATTTACTTGGCATATCTATTCTAGAGCAAACACCCTTTACAAGTTTGGAGATAGCTCCTAGGCCAGAGGATATTGCTTCAGCCCTCCATCTAATAAAGGCTGATGTAATATTTAACTGGGACATTCAGAGTGGGGTTACAGGCTTCCTGGCTAAGTTCTTGATTGATCAAGCTCAATAATTCTGGGACAGTTTGGACTTTCAAGCATTTCAAGACATCCTGGCTCTCCTCATCTATGGCTTGGTTCTGTTCCCAAATTCAAATTCTTTTGTCGACGTGAATGCAATTAAGATCTTCATGTCCCGTAATCTAGTGCCCACTCTCTTAGGTGATATTCTGCATGCTCTTTATGCCTGTACTGCTCGGAGAAGGGGAACCCTTATGTGTTGTGCACCGTTGCTGGCGAGGTGGTTTATTTCTCACCTCCCCAAATCTATATTGAAGAATGAGGAAGGAATGGGTTGGGCTTACAGGATCATGTCCCTTGCTCATACGGACATCCTTTGGAGCACTAAAGATATGGAAGAAGTAGCTGTCATTGACCGGTGCAGAGAATACCCCAATGTTCCATTGCTTGGAATTAGAGGAGGGATAACCTATAATCCTTGTTTGGCCTTACGATAGTTTGGACGAGCTCGAAGGGACGGTCCTCATGAGCTGCTACTTACAGGCATTGTCTTTGACTTCATGGGGATGTTGAGGGACATCACCGCAGGTTCATACGAGCTTGGGATAGGGTGAACAGGTCTGATCCACATGAGCTAGGAATGAAGACTTCTCTCCCAATGCAACCGTATCTCCGGTGGGTTCGAGCCCGTGCTCAAAAGCTGGGGATGCCATACGAAGCTGTCTTACCAGTGATTGTAGAGCATGCTGATGAAGAAGGGGTTCCTTGTACGGTCACCCATCCATACAAGCCTACTGATATTGGGGCATTAAAGAGATCTTGGATCTAGCTAAGGGAAGAACGGGATACCTATAGAGAGAAGTATCATGAGCAGGAACAGAAGATCCTGAAGCTTACAAGGCAGCTGGAAACTGAAAGGACAATCAACGATTATTTCAGCACGCAGGGAAAATGACCATGGGAGTGCTGATGTCTTTTGCTATTTCTAGTTTAGATTTGCTTTTCAGTATTTCTTTTGTAACGCCTTAAAGGCATTTGTTAAACATTGTTTCAAGTTTTAATCTAATAAAAGTGTGTTTTATTTTGGTTTACAAATTTGAATCTCCCTAAGTCTTTGAAATCATTTCATACGCATTCCATTCCCATGCACCTCATCACAGGTACCCTTACAGGTTTCTCATCTTCTTTGCTGTTTATTTCAGCAATCATGTCTTCTGAAACATCTACTGATCAAGCAATTAAGTCTCTTCAAGCTCAGAATGCTCAGTTCCTGGAAATGTTCTTGAACCTGGCCAAGGGACAGAAAGATTTGAAGACTCTTATCTTGAAGGACAAGAAGAAGAAGAAGAAGAAGACGGTCCTCCTGAATATGGGTCACAGATTTGGGAACAGGTTGCGAGAAGAAGTTGATTTGTCTCACTCATCTGGAGGGGGAGAGAATCAAGAATAAAGTAACGGTCCTAGCCCTGTGGTTTCAGACAATGACACAGACTTTGGTGAAGACCAATATCCTCCTGCTAAGGATAGGTATAAACAACTTGAAGACCGGTTGAGCACAATGGAGATCCAGAAGATACATGGGTTGGACTTCGAAGATTTGGGTTTGGCATCTGGGGTGATGATCCCACACAAGTTTAAAGCTCCTGTCTTTGCTAAGTACGATGGGGTCTCTTGCCCGATGTTACACCTCCGCTCGTATGTTAGAAAGATTCAACCGTATACTGCTGATAGGAACCTTTGGGTTCATTTCTTTCAAGATAGTCTGTCAGAGACTCAACTTGAATGGTTCTATCAACTGGAAGGAACTAACGTCCGTAACTGGGAGGACCTCGCTGCTGCTTTTTACAAGCAATACCAGTATAATACAGACCTTGCTCCCACGCGTACCCAACTTCAGGGTATGTCTATGGGTGCGAGCGAAGGTTTTAAGGACTACGCTCAGAAGTGGAGAGATCTTGCTGGAAGAGTACAACCCCCTCTGGATGATAGGGAGTTGGTGGATATGTTTCTTGGGACTTTATCTGGTCCGTACTTCAATCATTTGATCGGTAGTTCATCGTCTGGGTTCACTGAATTGATTATGACTGGGGAAAGAGTTGAGGCCGGTATCAAGAGCGGAAAGATACAGAAAGGTGCTTCGTCAAGTGCAAAGAAGAAGCCTTTCAAGAAGGAATCTAGTGCAGTTTACAGCTCGAGGAGCCAAAATTGAACCGAACGCCGCCAAGCAGTCAATGCAGTCGTAATATCAAAACCTACTGTTGCCCCACAATGCAACACTCAACAAAGAGCAGAGAGGCCTCAGAGACAGTTTACTCAGCTCAGTATGACTCTATCTCAAATTCTGCCGCAATTGTTGAAGACCAATTTGGTGACTCTAAGGGAGGCTCCAAAGAATCCCGTTACTACATCACCTTTGTATAATACGAACGCCCGCTGTGCTTTTCACTCCGATAGCCCGTGGCATGATACGAATAACTGTTGGGCCTTGAAGAATAAGGTGCAAGATTTGATTGAAGCTAAAGAGATTGAATTTGAAGCGCCGGAAAAGCCTAATGTCGTGACTGCTCCTATGCCCAAGCATGGAGTAAATGCAATGGATGATGATTCATTTGTAACCTCTGTGGGAGACATTTCTACTCCGTTGTTGACCGTTAAGAAGAACTTATTATTGGCCGGTTTATTTCTGGGTTGTGGCGAAGGTTGCCACCTGTGTTCCATCCTGCCTACTGGTTGTCATCTATTGAAGTCAGGTGTCCAACGCCTGATGGATACCAAAGAAATCTTGTTCGAAAAAACTTTGGTTCCATTGATTCCTGTTGAAGATGTTTCCATAATTACCATTTCCTCTAATTCTTCCAAGGCTTCCTCGAGAAAGCCTGTTAGAATTACATCTGTTCCGAGAGTTGCTCCTTTGATTATTACTATTCCTGGACCTATCCCTTACACGTCGGATAAGGCTGTCCCGTGGCACTATGGGGCCGATGTGTACTATCATGGGATTAAACAAGACTTGAAGGTTGAAGAGTCCGATACTGACATCAGCAATATTGTTGGGTCTAGCAAAGTCACCCAAAGCGGAAGACTTTTCTCTCCTGAGATCTCCCCACCAATCGTTCAGAAGCCTGTTGTTATTACACCTGCCAGTACGTCTGCTACTGTCCCTGTTCATGCTCCAATCCTTACCCATGTCGCCGAGTCATCTGACACTCGGGGCAAAGGGATCACCGGTGGGCCTGCCCAGACGGAGGCGCGGAAGAAGATTACTGTTGAAGCCTCTGGACATGAGATAGAGGAAATTTTAAAGATCATCAAGAAAAGCGACTACAATGTAGTCGAACAGCTGGGGCAAACCCCGTCAAAGATCTCTATGTTGTCTTTATTGCTATGCTCAGAGGCCCATGCTAAGGCTCTGATTTCTTTCCTGAAAACTGCGCACGTGCCCCAGGAAACATCTGCTGATCAGTTCAAAGATTGTGTGGCTAGTTTTACCGCTGATAACGGGTTGGGTTTCTCCGACGCAGATTTGACTTCCAAAGGAAAGAATCACAATGACGCTTTACATGTTTCGATCGAGTGCAGGGGCACTACTCTAGCTCACGTGTTGGTGGATACTGGGTCCTCGTTAAATGTTTTACCCAAGAAAGCGTTAGACCGGTTAGACTGCAAATGGTTGGTGCTGAAGCCAAGCAATATTGTGGTTAGGGCCTTTGACGAATCCAAAAGGATGGTACATGGAGAGGTGGATGTTCCTGTTAGGTCCGGTTCTCAGACTTTCGCGTCTACATTTTATGTGATGGACATTCGACCATCTTATTCTTGTCTGCTGGGTCGCCCGTGGATCCATAAAGCTGGGGGGGTAACTTCTACGCTCCACCAGATGTTGAAATACCCAGTGAAGGGGAAAATTGTTACAGTACGAGGAGAAGAGGAGTACATGGTGAGCCACCTTAACTCTTTTCGGTATGTGGAAATGGACGGGGAGTTCATTAAAACCCCGTGCCAGAACTTTGAAGAAGTCCCCCAGACTCTGGCGTCGACTGAAACGGTTGCTGAAGATCCTCCAATGAAGATGACTTCCCTCAAGGATTCCCGGGCTATTATTGAAAAAGGTGGGTGTGCGAATTGGGGCCAACTCCCTGACTTTGCACACAAGACTAACAAGTTTGGTTTGGGTTTTACTGCAGAAGCTCAAAGGGCTGTTCGGCGTGCGCGGATTGGAAGACCTCCCCTGCGTATCACTAATCTGAAAGTGAATGCAATTGAAGATGATGATGAAGAGTCTGAGTTTGACAGCTGGATTTACCCGACTACCGATGGTGGATTAAGCAATTGGACAGCAAAGGACTTCGTACCCATTTCTTTTATTACACAGTAATCAGACTTTTGTTTTGAGTTTTGTAACAGACAATTTGAAACTTTTACGGCCCGGTGCCTTGCCCAAGACACCGTGGCTTTGTTTGAGGGCTTATTATGTGTCATTTCCATATATCATCAATAAAAGCATTGGATGTTTTCTTGCAATACGAATTTTGCGATCCTTGTTTTTTATTTTCTATCTTGTATAACAACTATTTTTCACACACTCACATATATAGGTCTACATCCACTCTGGATCCCACTGATAACGACTATGCTACTGCCAGTTATGACTTCGAAAGTTCGATCAACCTAGCTGAGGACAAAGGTGAGGATGATTGTGAAGTGCCTGGGGAACTTGCTAGACTGTTACTTCAGGAAGAGAGGGCCATACAGCCACATGAAGAGCCAACGGAAACAGTAAATCTGGGTACAGAGGTAGACAAGAAAGAGGTCAAGATCGGTGTAAATTTGGAGTCTAATGTTAAGCAACGATTGATATAAATGCTGCGTGATTATGTTGAGATCTTTGCCTGGTCTTATAAAGATATGCCTGGGTTGGATACTGATATCATGGTTCACCGTCTGCCTACTAAGGAAGACTGTCCTCCAGTGAAATAGAAAGTTCGCCGAATGCGCCCAGAGATGTCTGAGAAAATCAAGGCTGAGGTTATGAAACAGTTTGATGCCGGTTTTCTAGCAGTTACTTCTTACCCGCAGTGGGTTGCCAACGTGGTTCTAGTGCCGAAGAAAGATGGTAAAGTTCGAATGTGTGTTGACTATAGAGATTTGAGCAGGGCAAGCCCCAAGGATGATTTCCCTCTGCCTCATATCGACGTTCTGGTTGACAACACCTCACAGCATAAGGTCTTCTCCTTTATGGATGGTTTCTCTGGTTACAATCTGATTAAGATGGCTCCTGAGGATATGGAGAAGACAACCTTTGTTACTCAATAAGGTACCTTTTGCTACAAGGTCATGCCTTTCAGATTGAAGAATGCTGGGGCAACGTATCAGCGCGCCATGGTCGCTTTGTTCCACGACATGATCCATCATGAGATTGAGGTATACGTTGACGACATGATTGCAAGGTTCAAGACTGAAGAGGAACATCTTGACCACCTCCAGAAGCTATTTGACAGGTTGAAATTGTACAAGTTGAGGTTAAACCCGAAAAAGTGCACCTTCGGGGTGAGGTCTGGTAAGTTGCTGGGTTTCGTTGTTAGTGACAAAGGTATTCAAGTGGATCCTGCAAAGGTGAAGGATATACAGGAAATTCCAGCTCCCCGAACAGAAAAAGAAGTCAGAGGCTTTTTGGGACGTCTGAACTATATTTCCCAATTCATCTCGCACCTGACTGCTACTTGTGAATCGATCTTCAAGTTACTGAAGAAAGATCAAGTGGTAAGATGGAACGATGAATGTCAGGCCGCTTTCAAAAGGATTAAAGAATATGTCCAAGAGCCTCCTATTCTGATGCCTCCAGTTGAAGGGAGACCTTTAATCTTATACTTGACAGTACTCGATAATTCAATGGGGTGCGTGCTGGGGCAGCATGACGAGTCTGGCCGAAAAGAGCATGCTATTTATTACCTTAGCAAAAAGTTTACCGACTGTGAGACCCGATACTCACTGCTTGAGAAAACTTGCTACGCTTTGGCATGGGCTGCTCGCCGGCTGAGACAGTATATGCTGACTCACACTACTCTATTGATATCAAAGATGGATCCAATCAAGTATATCTTCGAGAAGCCTGCCTTGTCCGGAAGAATAGCAAGATGGAAGATGATCTTGACTGAGTATGACATCCAATACACGACCCAAAAAGCAATCAAGGGAAGTGTGTTGGCAGATCATTTGGCACATCAGGCAATATATGATTATCAGTCTATGAACTTTGAATTCCCGGATGAGAACATCATGTTGGTGACTGACTGTGAAACACCTGGACCGGATGAAGGACCCGAGGAAGGATCCCGATGGTCTATGTACTTTGACGGAGCTTCAAACGCTTTGGGTAATGGCATTGGCGCCGTGATCATATCTCCTGAAGGCTGTCATACTCTATTCACCGCCCGACTATGTTTCAACTGCACCAACAATATGGCTGAGTATGAAGCGTGCATCATGGGCCTTCGAGCAGCTATTGACCTAAGGATTAAGTTCTTAAGTGTATTCGGAGATTTCGATCTCGTGATCAGTCAGATCAAAGGCGAGTGGGATACGAAACACCCAAATCTTATTCCTTACAAGGAGTATGTATTGACTTTGCTTCCACACTTCGAGGAGATAACCTTTGAACACTTCCCTAGAGAGGAGAATCAGTTAGCGGACGCGCTAGCAACGATGTCTTCTTTGTTCAAAGTCAGGTGGGACAACGAGGCTCCCCAGATTACCATTGAGAGGTTGGACGAACCTGCACATTACTGTGACATTGAGACTGAAGAGGTAACCGATAAACCTTGGTTTCACGAGGTAAAAAGGTATCTTGAGGCTCAAGAATACCCGGAGGGCGCATCTGTTAATGATAAAAAGTTTCTAAGGAGGTTCCCGGCGAAGTTCTTCACCAGCAATGGTATCCTTTACAAGCGTAAACAAGACTCAACCTTACTGCGTTGTGTGGATAAGAACGAAGCAGAAAGGATTATGGTAGAGTTACATGAAGGTACTTTCGGGACTTATTCTAGTGGACACACCATGGCAAAGAAGATCCTACAGGCAGGATATTATTGGTCCATCATGGAAGCCGACTACTATCAGCATTCTCGGACCTGTCACAAGTGCCAAGTCTATGCTGATAAGGTGCACATACCTCCAGTACCTCTGAACGTCTTGACAACACCTTAGCCTTTTGCAATGTGGGGCATCGACATGATTGGTGAGATCAGACCTACGACTTCTAACAGGCATTGTTTCATCCTGGTAGCTATTGATTACTTTACAAAGTGGGTTGAAGCAGCTTCCTTTGCTACTGTGACCAAGAATGTCGTGGCACAGTTTATTCGGCACAATTTGATCTGTCGATATGGTGTACCAGAGAGGATAATTATGGACAATGGTACAAATATCAACAATAAGATGATCACTGAGCTCTACAAGCAGCTCAAGATACCATGTGATGCGGTGGGAGAACTGACTTGAGGTTTTGCGTTTGTGTTTGCAAATGTTTCGGTTTAGCAAGAGTCACTACCGGCTTTTTATTTTATCCAAAGGAAAGGTCAAAAAGCACAAGAAAGACCTTTGAGATTGTTTTTGGGTTCAGGGGGTAGATTATAAAAAGGGAAGGTGCTAGCACCCTTTTCATCCATGGTTTTCCATGGGCTCTTAGTTACTTGTTTTAGATCACTTGCTTTTGCTTTTCAATTGTTTGAAATGGTGATTTTGTGTATGGTTTTGAAAGTATTTTGAAAATAGGCCTTTGTCTATGCAACCTTTGTAATGATTCTTGTTTGATTGTATACAAAAGTGTTTGTCTTTTGAAAAATGTTTCAATGTTTGAAAGTTTGTTTTGGGAAATGTTTTGAAATTGTGTTGTGTTTTTGAAAATAGCAAGGATGTTTGCAAGTTTGATCAAGTAACTAGGAGCATCTACCTACCTACTCAAAAGTCTTTCCTACATTTTTAACCCTTTGACATTGTTGTTTTACCATTGTATTTGGTAAACAACCTTGTGTTTGGATGTTAAACGGGACAGGCGCGGGTCATCGTATGACCATGATAACAATATTGCCAAGTATCTTAGCAAGTTTTTTGAGGGTCTAGATCATTTTTGTATAGGCAACCAAGATAGAATCATCGAGGGACTATGACCTTTTTGTTTTTGATTGATTTTGCCAAGATACCAAGCATGCATACCATGGCCATTTTAAAGGCAACAAGTGGATGAAACCCTAGGGGTGCTTGTGTGCATTGTGTTGTCAATTTTCATGCATTTTTGTCTTGTATTAGTCAAGCTATTTGTTTGATTTTGGATTTTTGCATACAAACCCTAATCTTTCTATCATGCATATTTGAAAGCAATAAAGTGCGTAAAAGTAAATCTAATACTATTACAACATTGATATGGGGAGGGGGATACAAGTTTGAATAGGGGGATATTTGCAAGAAAAATAAAACCCTAATTCAACTATTACAACCAAATTGAATTCATTGTATAAATAATAAATTAACAAATATTTAAATGGATAATTAAATATAAATATGCAAAAGAATGTTTTTGTATTTTATTTTATGTATATAAAATAAATTATTTAATGTAAGAAAATAAAAGATTATTTTTATTAAGGGTGGAAACCCTAATTTGTTTTAAGAATATATATATATATATATATATATATATATATATATATATATATATATATATATATATATATATATATATATATATATATATATATATATATATATATATATATATATATATATATATATATATATATATATATATATATATATATATATATATATATATATATATATATATATATATATATATATATATATATATATATATATATATATATATATATATATATATATATATATATATATATATATATATATATATATATATATAATTATTTATTTATGTACAAGAAAATAAAATAAAATATATACAAAGTGTTGAAAAATAAAAATATGTATGAGAAAATATTATTTAAGTATATAAATAATAAAAATAAAATGCATAATATTTTTATAATATTTGAAACTTTTTATTTTGAGAAAATAAAAGTATATATTATTTTTTAACTATTCTTATGCCAAAATAATAAAAAAAATAATAAAATAAAATGTGATAATTTAAGAAAATATTTCTTGGTGATTTTTTATATTTAGAAAAAATAAATAAAGTCAGAAATGTAAAAGAAATAGAAAAATATACAAAAATAATTTAAATGGGCCAAGGGGGTGTAAACAACAAGCTAAGGGGTGCAACTAGCAAGCGAAACCAAAGGCCGGCCCACATTCATCTTCATCTCTGACCTTGTGAAACAGAAAAACGCGCGCCAATGGTTCAAACCTGGAAATCCTGCATACATGCTCAAAAACAAAAACTTGCAACATGAAAGTTATAGCCCTTGATCACACGATTCTAACCATGTAAAAAACTTAATCTAACTCTCAAAGACCAGAGAGAATTTCTCTGGCCCTAATTTCTAACCTAGTTTTTTCAGAAAGTTCATCATTCAAATTCTCCCAGTTCAGTTAACTTAAATGAATTCTATGCATATGTACAGCTCAAGGGCAATGAGGACTACATTTTTTATTCACAAACCTAAGCCTAATGATTCCTAAATAGAGAGATAGAAGTTTGAACTTTACCGGTTTCAGTCAAGCTCGAGTATGGCAATGTAGGGATTGTGAGTGAGGCCTGAGATACTTGTGAGCTTGCTTGAAGTTCCTTTGAGCTTTCCCAATGCTTGGCCTGCTTTGAAATAGCTTGAATATGCTTGTAGAACTCAACCTGCAAAGTCAGAATTTGAAAATGGTGAAGTGTGTAAATGGAGTTACAGTGACTTGGGAATGGTTGGGATAGCTTAGGTATGTTGTATGGAGTGTGTTGGAACTAGTTGCAAGCAAAACGCACGAGTGGGTTTTGGTTTGGAAGTCAAAATGCAGAACCTGCCCTGTTTTGACAAGAACTTGTGATTTTATGCTCAAGGATGTTTTAGAGGCTTAGGACTCGTGTTTCTGGATTAGTATAATGTGTTAAACTTGTTTGAAATGTTTACAAACTTTGGTTTTATCAGATTGCAAAGTTGTGGTGATTTTGCAAGTTGACTTACTTTTTAAGAAAAGGTGATTTTGACAATGCTATGGCCTGTATAAGCTAGCTCCAAGCATGCTGATAGTTTATGTACCTTTGCCTAAGTTTGCGGAGTTGGTTTGCTGCAAAGGATTGGGTTCACAGCTCAAGAGAAACAAAAATTGCATAAAGCAACCTTTATCAAAATGACATTGTTATCTTTTTGCCAAAAATGGATTAATTCAATGTGTAATCTTCTAAAGCTCAGAACAAATCCTTAATCCATTGTGTTTGCATTCAATTTTTGAGTGTGGAAGGGTTTAAGGACCTGTAAACAAGTACAAGCAAGGTTGGGCATAATTTGCAACTTGTAGCAACATGAAAAATGTCATGGACAAAAGTGAGAAATGGCTATTTTCAATCCTTCGATTCTCCCTAACCATAAATGATTTTGGAGAGTTCTTGGACATTTTGGAAAGCTTGTAAAATGATCTACAATCCATATTTGAAATTCATTTTGAGATTCCACTTGGAACTATGTGAAAAATTGCCATGAAGATAGGTCAAAATCCTGCCTAAACTAGGGCAAAATTTCACTAAGTTAGAAGTTTCATGGACCCTTGTTCATAAAATCATAACTTGAGATACAACCATATTTTGGGAAAACTTTGTGAATAAAAGTTGTAGATTTTGTGGAGGACTACAACTTTCATGTTGGAAGTTTTTTTTTAATCTAATTGAATCATGGTGAAAATGTCGGGCAAAGTTGAAAATAAATAAGAAATTTTCATAACTTAGAAAATTTCTGTTATGAAAATTTTCCATTTTAAACCCTAATTTTCAAAAATAGGTTTCTTGGTGAAAAAGTTTCATTTTTTGACACATCTTGATGAAAAATGACCCTTGGCACTTGATTTTGACCAAAAAGTCAAAGTTTGACTTTTCAGTGTACAATTGATTTTTGATCAGTTTACTGGAAAATTCATCTGTCAATCCAATGCTTTTGAGATCTTTTGAACCTTGTGATTAGGTAAAGATGATGCCATTGAGTCCTTGAATCCATGCTTGAACCCAATTTTCCATTGGCTAGGTTAAAAAAAAAATCAGAAATTGCCCTTCTACAATCAAAACCCTAAAAATGACCATTTTGCCGTTTTGATGATCTGATCAAATTTCTTGAGGAGTTGTGGTCCAAACTTGATCAAATGGTTCATATGAGTCTATAATGTTGATGTGGATAAAAAATTATGAGGTTTGACTATAAATTGGCCACAGTCGACTTTTTCCCCAATACAGCTGATTTCTAGGTCATCTGTCCAATTGATTGGGCAAAAATTTGATTCAAGGCTTGAAACTTGGTATGAGCAATCTTATAAGTCCAACATGAAGTATGAAAGTCACTTTAAGCATTGGAAGTCCAAAAATCCCTGTGCAAACTCAAACCCTAGTTCAGGTTAACAATGCAAGAAGATGTCTTGAGCAGAGCAAACCCTAATCCTGTCTAGAGTCCAAAGAGTCTTGTGAGGAGAAATCTTGATAAAATGAGAGGGCAAATTTTGGGGTACAACAACTTCCCCTGTTCAATCTTCTTGAACCTGAAGAGTTAGATTGGCGAGTTTGCCTTTCGTGACTCGAAGGTAAAAAAGGATTGGACACTAGAGTGCTCGTAAATTTGCACTCGTCAAAATGTTTTTGAGGGAATGGGCTTAAAGATGCCATTTGGAGAGGTGACAGAATCTTGTAAGAGATGGGCTTAAAGATGCCATCCAAGAATGTTTGTTGAAAATCAGGAGAATGAACATCAGAATGGAATCCGTATCTTAAACGTATCTGAGTTGTATATGGAGATTGGACCTGTATGAGCAATGGAATAGCGTCCGTGTCTGGAGCGTATCCGAGCTGTAACTGTATTTGATTCTTGAATGAATAGTAGAATGACTTCCATTTCTGGAGTGTATCTGTATTGCATCTGAATCTGAAATCTGAATGAGCGACGAAATGACATCCGTGTCTGGAGCATCTCTGGGCTGGGGAAAAAGTCTGAATGAGTGACAGAATGGAAACCGTGTCTGGAGCGTATCTGTAATGTATCTGAAGTTGAGATCTGTATGAGTAGCAGAATGACTTCCGTGTTTTTTAAGACAACTTGCTGGGAAATAAGGGGAAAACTGAATGGTTTCCGCTGTGGATTGGTAGTTGGAAACTTGACTCTGTTGGGAAAGAAGGTTTCATCTTTGATGGGAATTTATGACCAAAAGTTTTTGCTCCGCTGAGGATTGGGAGTTTGAAACTTAACCCTGATGAGAATTAAAGGTTTGAAATATAACTCCGCCGGGGATTGGGAGTTTGAAGTTTCGACTCTGGCGAGGATTTTGAAATTTAATTCCGCTGGGGATATGCATTTCAAGGTTTTAGCTCCGCTAGGGATCTAGGTGATGTACAGCTGGGGATTTCTCTTGGAATAGCCTAAAGACGTTTTCCTATCCTTTCAACCTGTCCGTAATTATTCTTTCACATTTCGTTTATTTATAAACAGTGATTATATTCAAATGCATATGCTCATTTAATAAACCATTGGACGTTTTCAAATAAAACACAAGTGTAAAAAGGAAAAAGACAAATAGTTTTATGCACTTTGAAGTATATTTGTATTAACTTTGTGTAAGTATTTTGTACAAAGGAGATGGATGTCCTAGTAAGAGAATGTTGTCATAAAAATTGAGAAAAATATATACAAAGAAAGATGGCTATGTGTAAAAATTCCATGGGGTTCCCATTCTGCTATAGCCTTCGTAACTCTGGATATCTTGTCCATTTGCTACTTCGTCCGACGATGATTGGATTGATCAGAAGCTAGGAGCTTGTCTGGTGAAGAGATTGTCCTCAAAGTGATTCAACGAGACATAGTCATACGCTTCAATTCCCTAACTTTTGCCTGGACCGCCCTTTTGGGTTTTCAGTCCACCGGGAAACCCTTTTTTGCCCAAGTCGCCCTTTCGGGTTTTCAACTTGCCGGGTGTACAATTTTTTTTATTTATCCCTAATTTTTGCCTGAACCTCCCTTTCGGGTTTTCGATTCACCGGGATGCCCATTTTTTCCCAAGTCTCCCTTTCGGGTTTTCAACTTGCCGGGTCGTTTATGCGTAGTATCTTTTGACTATGTCTGCGTTTGCAGGGTGCGACAAGTCGTCGCCGTCCATTGTGGTCAGGATCATTGCCCCACCAGAAAAGATATTTTTGATCACAAATGGTCCTTCGTAGGTAGGAGTCCATTTGCCCATGGGATCACTTTGCGGCAAGATGATCCGCTTGATTACAAGATCCCCGACTTGATATACCTGGTGCCTGACTTTCTTGTTGAATGCCTTGATCATCCGTTTTTGATACGTCTGACCATGACAAACAGCAGTAAGTCACTTTTCGTCAATCAAGTTAAGTTGATCAAGCCGAGTCTGAATCCAATGATCTTCACTCAAACCAGCATCTTTCATGATTCTCAAGGAGGGAATCTGAACATCGATAGGTAAAACAGCTTCCATGCTGTATACCAAAGAAAAGGGTGTTTCCCTAGTTGATGTACGTGCCGTGGTACGGTACCCGTGCAGAGCAAACAGTAACATCTCATGCCAGTCCTTGTAGGTGACTATCATCTTTTGTATGATCTTCTTGATATTTTTGTTCGCAGCTTCAACATCATCGTTCATCTTTGGCCGATAGGGAGATAAATTGTGATGTTGAATCTGGAACTGCTCGCACAGAGTGATGATCATAGTGTTGTTCAGGTTTGTACTGTTGTCAGTAATGATCCTGTCGGGGATACCATACCGGCAAATGAGGTTCTGCTTGATGAAGTGGGAAACCACATTCTTTGTAACAGAGGCGAAGGAAGCTGCTTCGACCCACTTGGTGAAGTAGTCAATGGCCACCAGGATGAAACGGTGTCCATTGGATGCTGTAGGCTTGATCTCTCCAATCATGTCGAATCCCCACATCGTGAATGGCCAAGGAGCTGTTAAGACATTGAGAGGAACTGGAGGTATGTGTACCTTGTCTGCATAGATTTGACATTTGTGACAAGTACGGGAATGTTGATGACAGTCAGCTTTCATGGTAGACCATTAGTAGCCTGCCCGTAGAATCTTCTTAGCCATCGTATGTCCGCTCGAGTGAGTGCCAAAGGTACCATTGTGCAGTTCAGCCATGATCTGCTCAGCTTCAACCTTGTCCACACAATGGAGTAGAATGCAATCATGATTGCGCTTGTATAGGATACCATTGCTCAAGAAAAACTTAGCTGCGAACCTCCTTAAGAACTTTTTGTCGTTGACTGAAGCTCCTTCAGGGTATTCTTGAGTCTCGAGATACCTTTTGACGTCATGAAACCATGGTCGGTCCACTACTTCTTCGGTATTAATCTCGTGACAATGTGCAGGCTCGTCCATCCGTTCGATGGTGATTTGGGGAGCCTCATTATCCCAGTTAAGTTTAAACATGGATGACATTGCAGCTAGCGCATCCGCTAGCTGATACTCTTCTCGCGGGAAGTGCTCGAAGGTAATCTGCTCGAAATGTGGTAACAATGTCAGGACATGTTCTTTGTAAGGGATGAGCTTTGGATGTTTAGTATCCCACTCTCCTTTAATTTGACTGATAACCAAAGCTGAGTCCCCAAATACAACCAAAGATTTGATTCCCAAGTCAATAGCGGCCTTGAGACCAAAGATACAAGCTTCATACTCGGCCATGTTGTTGGTGCAGCTGAAGTAGAGTCTGGCAGTGAAAGGTGTATGGAAACCTTAGGGAGAGATAAGTACAATGCCGATACCGTTTCCAAGTGTGTTGGAGGCACCATCAAAGTACATGGTCCATCGAGATCCTTGTTCAGGTCTGTCATACGGTCTGTTTTCTTTAATGTTGCTCAAAGTCATGATATCCTCGTCGGGGAAGTCGAATCTCATGGATTGGTAATCTTTGACAGCTTGATGGGCAAGATGATCGGCTAGCACACTCCCCTTTATAGCCTTTTGGGTTGTGTACTGTATATAACACTCTGTGAGGATCATCTGCCATCTAGCGATTCTTCCGGATAGAGCAGGCTTTTCAAAGATGTATTTGATCGGATCCATCTTAGAGATCATCAAAGTGGTATGAGTCAACATATACTGCCTTAGTCAGCGAGCAGCCCATACCAAAGCGCAACAAGTTTTCTCGAGCAGTGAGTATCGGGTCTCACAGTCGGTAAACTTTTTGCTAAGGTAATAAATGGCATGCTCTTTTTGGCCAAACTCGTCATGTTGGCCCAATACGCACCCCATTGAATTCTCTAGGACATTCAGATACATGATTAGCGGCCTTCCTTCGACGGGTGGCATCAAGATAGGAGGTTCTAGCAAATACTCCTTGATTTTATCAAAAGAAACTTGACAGTCATCATTCCATTTAACCACCTGATCTTTCTTCAACAGCTTGAAGATTGGTTCACATGTAGATGTTAGGTGAGAAATGAACCTTGCAATGTAGTTTAGGCGTCCCAAGAAACCTCTGACCTCCTTCTCAGTGCGAGGGGCAGGCATTTCTTGTATAGCTTTGACTTTGGCAGGATCAACCTCGATGCCTTTGTTACTGACTATGAAACCCAAGAGTTTACCGGACCTGACTCCGAAAGTGCACTTTTTAGGGTTCACTCTGAGCTTGTACTCTTTCAACCTGAAAAACAGCTTTTGCAGATGGTCGAGGTGTTCTTCTTCAATTTGTGAACGGGCTATCATGTCGTCTACGTAGACCTCTATCTCATGATGTATCATATCATGAAACAAAGCTACCATGGCGCGCTGATAGGTTACTCCGACATTCTTCAGTCCGAATGGCATCACTTTATAACAGAACGTACCCCACTGTGTAACAAAAGTAGTTTTCTCCATGTCTTCAGGGGCCATTTTGATTTGGTTGTACCCTAAAAATCCATCCATGAAAGAAAACACCTTGTGCTGAGCTGTATTGTCAACCAAGATGTCAATGTGCGGTAGTGGAAAGTCATCTTTAGGGCTAGACCTGTTTAAGTCTCTGTAATCCATACACATTCTCACTTTGCCGTACTTCTTAGGCACAGACAAAATGTTAGCAACCCATTGTGGATAGGAAGTAACAGCAAAAAATCCAGCATTGAATTGCTTCATCACTTCAGCTTTGATCTTTTCAGACATGTCGGGCCTCATGCGGCGAACTTTCTGTTTGATTGGTGGACAGTCTTCTCTTGTAGGGAGACGGTGAACCACAATATCTGTATCAAGCCCCGACATGTCCTCGTATGACCAGGCGAAGATCTCAACATATTCATTCAACAGCTGAACTAAGTGCTCTTTGACACTTGACTCTAGGTTGGCACCCACTCTAACTTATTTTCTGTCTTCCTCTGTACCCAAGTTGATAGTCTCTAACAACTCCTCGTGAGGTAGAATAGCCTTTTCTTCCTGTTGTAGCAGTCTAGCCATTTCTCCAGGCAATTCACAGTCTTCATCACCTTCGTATTCGGCATGGTAGACCAGATCTTCAGAGTCACTGAAGGCCATAGCAGAATTGTTACCCATGGAATCCGGAATGGCTGGGTACCTGCATTGGTGAGTGTGGGTGTGTGTAAGGGATAACCACCTTTAAACAAATAAAATGTAAAAAGAAAGAAAATGAACACAAAAGTTTATATGTGAAAACGTCCATATTCATTAAAATGGCATATGAAGATAAAAAAATCAAACCCTTACAAATGGACCTATGTGCCTCGGGTAAGGCACAAGGTTAAAAGTGTACAAATTGTTTAGGAATTATTACAAACAAATATAAATGTTTGAAAGATAAATTACTGATTGATGAAAGTAATGGGAATAAAGTCCTTTACCTCCCAATTGCATAATCCTCCTTCAACGGTAGGGAAAATCCAGTCTTCTAGATTGCTCTCCTCTTCACCATCCTCCTAAGCGTTGACTCCATGATGGGTGATCTTCACTGGTGGCCCTCCAGCCCGGGAGTGGCGCACAGCCTTTTGAGCAGAAGCAATGAAACCAAAGCCGAATTTATCAGATTTAAAAGGAAAATTGGGAAGTTACCCCCAGATTGTACTTCCTCCTTCTTCAATCACAGCCCTTGCATCTTTGAGTGACGACATCCGAGGCGGAGGTCGGGTGATCATGGGTACAGAAGGCACTACCGCAATCTCCCGAGCTACCTCTTCAAAATGCTGAAAGGGGGTTTCGATGAATTCACCATCCAATTCACCGTGAATGGTTACAATTTTCCCTTGGACATAGTACTTGAGCTTCTGATGCAGAGTTGAAGTGACGGCTCCAGCATGATGAATCCAGGGTCTTCCCAACAAGCAAGAATAGGAGGGACGGATGTCCATGACGTAGAATGTGGAATTGAAGGTTTCAGTACCCACTTTAATCGGGATGTCCACCTCCCCGTGGACCATCCGTTTAGAACCATCAAAGGCTCTGACAATGATCTTGCTGGGATTCAAAGTTATACCTTCACAATCTAGCCTATCCAATGCCTTCTTTGGTAAGACGTTCAGCGATGAACCAATGTATACCAGAACATGTGCCAGAGTAGTCCCTCTGCATTCTACCGAGACATGCAAAGCTTCATTATGTTTTCTCCCTTTGACTGTAAGGTCAGCGTTAGAGAAACCTAGACCGTTGTCTGCTGTTAGGCTAGATACACATTCCTAGAATTGGTCCGTGGAGGTTTCCTGGGGCACATGGGCCGTCTTCAAGAATCTGATCAAAGCTTTGGCATGAGCTTCTGAACAAAGAAGCAAGGCTAGCATATAGATTTTTGAGGGGGTTTGCCCCAGTTGCTCCACAACATTATAGTCGCTTTTCTTGATTATTTTTAAAATCTCTTCCATTTCCTTTTGTGAGGTTTCAAGGATGATCAACGGCTGAGCCCTCGTCCTGACGGGCTCTTCTTGGATCCCTTTCCCTCTATCATCATCAGCAGCAGAGGGGACAACCTCAAGAGTTACAATCTCTTCAATAATTGGAGTTCTCGCAGATATGTTGATTGGTGCAGGAGTAACCTTAGGAACAACTGAGGGTTCGAAGATTGCCTTTGGAGGCGCAATCTCCGGAGAGAAAATTCTTCCACTGCGGATGATTTTACTCGTTCCGACAATGTTTCCAATGTCGGAAGTCTCTTCATCATAACTTTCTTCAGTTGATTCAATTTGTTTAATACCGTGGTAAAATATCTCTCCCCCATAGTTCCACAGTATTGATTTGTTAGACTTGTACGGGATAGGCCCCGGCAAGGTTATCTTCAAAGGTACAATCTTCAGATCGGATGTAATCTTAACAGGTCTTTTGGAGACCTTGGAAAGATTGGCGGATATGGTAATTATCGAAACATCATTGACAGGAGTCGGTGTAACAGGAGTCTTTTCAAAAAGTATATCTTGGTTATCCATTAGGCGCTGGATGCCTAACTTCAACAACGGACAGTTGGTTGGTAAGGAGGAACAAAGGCAACACTCTTCTTTACAACCTAGGAAAATCCCAGCCTTCAACAAATTCAGCTTATTATCGGTAGCAGAGTCATAAAATCATCAATAGTAGCAACAAAAAGGTCTTCCTCAATAGCATGGACATTGTGACCATGCTTTGGCATTGGAGCAGATATCACATTAGGCTTTTCAGGGGCGTCGAATTCAACTTCTTTAGCATCTATTAAATCCTGAATCTTATTTTTGAGGGCCCAACAATTGTTGGTGTCATGCCCCAGACTGTCTGAATGATAAGCACATTTCGCATTTGAATGGTAGTAAGGAGAAGATGTATTCGGATTCTTCGGCGCCTCTTTCAAACTTGCAAGATTTAACTTCAAAAGATGAGGGAGAACCTGAGCAGGTGTCATGTTGATCCGGGTGAATTGCTGTGCAGGCCTTTCCACCCTTGCTTGGTTGGTCTGGGTTGATTGTTTCGAGGCTGATCAGCTACAGACTTCTGAATCATTACGGCCCCCACCGCTGTCCGGCGCTCAACTCTTCCTGGACCTCTCTGGGAGTAGACAACTGAGACTTCTTTCTTGGCTGGAAAAGTCTTTTTGATGGCAGCGGAAGCAGATGCATCCTTTTGAAGTTTTCTACTCTTGATTCTGGATTCAACTCTCTCACCAGTCAGAATTAACTCGGTGAACCCCACAGACGAACTTCCAATCAGGTGATTGAAAAAGGGGCCAGACAGTGTACCCAAGAACATATCTACCAGGTCCCTCTCAGATAGAGGTGGTTGCACTCGCCCCGCCAAGTCTCTCCATTTCTAGGCATACTCTTTGAAACCTTCATTTGAGACCATGCCCATACTCTGTAATTGAGTACGGGTTGGTTCTAAATCCGCATTATATTGATATTGTCTGTAGAAGGCAGCAGCCAAATCCTCCCAATTGTGCACATCAGTCCTCTCTAGCTGGTAAAACCAATCTAACTGCGTCTCCGAAAGACTGTCTTGGAAGAAATGAACCCATAGATCCTTATCAGAAGAATGAGGTTGGATTTTTCTGACGTAAGACCGCAGATGCATCTTTGGACAAGACAACCCATCGTATTTAGAAAAAAGACGCACCTTAAACTTAAGGGGAATGACAATCCCAACAACCAACCCTAGCTCCTCAAAGTCTAGCCCAGGCACCCTTTGCACCTCCATAGCTTCCAGACGCTCTTCTAGATTCTTGTACTTGTCGTCTGCAGGAGGGTACTGCTGCTCAGAATAGTCTTCATCCTCTTCATCTTCTTCTTCTAAAGACTCAGATTGCACTGCAATTCCTTTACCCTTTCCTACCCTTTTATCAGATGTTGAGGGGAAATCCAGGACCCTTCTAGCCTAACCTTCGAATCTTCTACCCATGGTAGCCATACCAACCCTCTTCTTTTTCTTTTTCTCCTTTTCCTTTTCCAGTAGAGTTTTGAGCTCCTCCTGACCCTTTGCCAAGGTCATGAGTAGCTGTTGGAACTGTGAATTCTGCGCTTGTAAGTCTTTGACCGTCTGCTCTATATCCATCTTGCTGAAATAAACAGCAGAGAGATAAGGAAACCTGGTGTGAAGACCTGCTTATGCATATGATGAATGATGTGTTATTCATGTAATGCATTCAAGGATTCAGAAATTCAAATTTGTTTTAAATAAAAAGGAACACACGTCATATTAATAAGAAGAATTTGTTAGTACATAAATTCCCCATGGGCAAAATAATACAAAATTCTAATGTAAAAAGACGTTGCGCATCCCCTTTGGTGCAATGTAGGTGTTGAGAGTCTGCTCTTCGTGAAGTTGGCGAGTAAGTTCCAAAACCTTCTTCTCACTGGCGTAGAATTGGGCTTCAAAAGTATCGCGTTCTCCCTTGAGCTGTATCCAACTCCTTTGTAAATCTTCAAGTGATGTTGGCATGTCAGGATGTAGGAGGGTGTATGGAACCTCTCCTTCCATAACGAGCTATTTGATCACAGGAAGAATGTAGGGGTAAGGCATCATAAGACTCTAGGCGCGGGTTCGTACCCACTTGAGGTAAGGCTCAAGAGGGATGGAATTCTTGTGTCCCAAGGTCTTACTGTCCACCTTGTTGGGCATCCTCCAAGCTCGGATAAACCTTTGTCGAAGTCCTTGATCGTTGTTGTCGAAGTCAAAAACCAAGTCTGGAATCAACATGTCATGAGGGCCGTCCCTTCGGGCATACCCAAACTGTCTCAGAGCCAAGCAGGGGTTATAGGTAATGCCTCCCCTAATGCCTAGTAGAGGGACATTAGGGAATTCCCCACAACGATCAATGATGATAACATTTTCTCTAGATCGAGAACACCAATGAACATCTGAATGTGTAAGAGTCATCAATCGTTGTGACCACCTCAATCCTTGCTCATTCTTCAAGACTGATTGGGGAAGGTGAGAAATAAACCACCTTGCTAGAAGAGGAGTATAACACATGAGAACACCTCTTTTCCTCATTGTTCGAGTGTGAAATGAGTGGAGGATATCCCCAAGAAATGTGGGCACCGAATTGCGAGCCATGAAAATTTTGATAGCACT
Source organism: Vicia faba (assembly GCA_948472305.1). Lineage (NCBI taxonomy): Eukaryota > Viridiplantae > Streptophyta > Magnoliopsida > Fabales > Fabaceae > Vicia > Vicia faba. The sequence continues at coordinate 1,350,694,586 of OX451741.1, forward strand.
TACATCTATAAGCTGGTCAGGGTTAGGGAACAAGACCAACCCATAGATGAGAAGAGCCACAATCTCCTCAAAAGCTTGTAAGTCCAATGAATTCCAGCAGCTTTGGGCCTTCTCAAACAAAAACTTTGACAAGAAACCCTTGACACCACTTCTAGTTTCCCAATGGCCTATGATATCAGATGGTTGCAAGTGTAAGGCTTGAGCAACATCTTCAGGCTTTGGATCTCTTTCCGTACTGTTGTAGGGTAGTTGATGGAGAATAGGAATCCTCAATAGTTGAGAAAATTCCTCCAAAGTAGGCATAAGCTGGTAATCAGGAAATGTGAAACAGTGGTGTAGGGGGTCAAAGAACTGGAAGAGAACTTTCACCATGTCTTCCTCAGTGTTGGTGTTGACTAAGTTGAGAAGACGACCATGCCTCTCGGTGAATGGAGAATTCTCAGGAATCCTTGAAGCTAGCTCCTTGAGTTGAGGAGGAATTCTTACAAGGTTGACTTGGATAGTTTTCCTGCGAAGTGAATCCATTACCTATAAAACAGGAACAAAGATGAAGATCCAAATCCTTGAAATGGTTAGTGGATGCATATGATGCTTCATGATGTCCATGATGTTATGCACAAGTATATATGTACAAATAAATCACACAAGATCCTAGTTTCATGCTTGCATGGGGTTTCATAGGTAAGTACCCTCTTGAAGTTTAGTTGGCTTAACCTGTCCTATAAATAGTAACCGGGTTCTAAGGAGCTCAATATCACTAGATTATTTTCTGTGTTCATTGTTTCAGTTTAGCCACTTTACTGGCGACCAAAATATTCCAAGAAAATAACCCTTAATGAGTGTAGTATCGAGTATCTACCAACTTCGGACTGCACCAAAGCCGGTCATCTCACTACCCCTATAAAGGCCAAGATGGTCAAGTAAAGGTTCTAAAAGTCCATTAGTGCTTCATGACATTACTCAGCGGTCCCGTATTCTCTTTGATTGACTCAAAGGCTACCGGTACCCACAAATATGTCGCACTAATATAGCTATTGCTTCAACCATGTCGGTATACCCCGCACAGTTTCCATAACGTATTGCTATTTACCTATGAATGTTTCCCAAAATCCGGGTAGAGGATTTCAAACCCAAACAATAGAACCAAATGTAAATCAATCAAGTCAAGCAATATAAGCATGTAAAGGTGATCTAAAACCCTAAGGTAACCCCACTTAAATTTCAAATTCCCCAGCAGAGTCGCCAGTTCTGTGATACGGTGGGAGAACTGACTTGAGGTTTTGCGTTTGTGTTCGCAAATGTTTCGGTTTAGCAAGAGTCGCCACCGACTTTTTATTTTATCCAAAGGAAAGGTCAAAAAGCACAAGAAAGACCTTTGAGATTGTTTTTGGGTTCGGGGGGTAGATTATGAAAAGGGAAGGTGCTAGCACCCTTTTCATCCATGGTTTTCCATGGGCTCTTAGTTACTTGTTTTAGATCACTTGCTTTTGCTTTTCAATTGTTTGAAATGGTGCTTTTATGTGTGGTTTTGAAAGTATTTTGAAAATAGGCCTTTGTCTAGGCAACCTTTGTAATGATTCTTGTTTGAATGTATACAAAGGTGTTTGTCTTTTGAAAAATGTTTCAATGTTTGAAAGTTTTTTTTGGAAATGTTTTGAAATTGTGTTGTGTTTTTAAAAATAGCAAGGATGTTTGCAAGTTTGATCAAGTAACTAGGAGCATCTACCTACCTACTCAAAAGTCTTTCCTACATTTTTAACCCTTTGACATTGTTGTTTTACAATTGTATTTGGTAAACAACCTTGTGTTTGGATGTTAAACGGGACAGGCGCGGGTCATCGTATGACCATGATAATAATATTGCCAAGTATCTTAGCAAGTTTTTTGAGGGTCTAGATCATTTTTGTATAGGCAACCAAGATAGCGTCATCGAGGGACTATGATCTTTTTGTTTTTGATTGATTTTTCCAAGATACCAAGCATGCATACCATTGCCATTTTAAAGGCAACAAGTGGATGAAACCCTAGGGGATCTTTGTGCATTGTGTTGTCAATTTTCATGCATTTTTGTCTTGTATTAGTCAAGCTATTTGTTTGATTTTGGATTTTTGCATACAAACCCTAATCTTTCTATCATGCATATTTGAAAGCAATAAAGTGCGTAAAAGTAAATCTAATACTATTACAACATTGATATGGGGAGGGGGATACAAGTTTGAATAGGGGGATATTTGCAAGAAAAATAAAACCCTAATTCAACTATTACAACCAAATTGAATTCATTGTATAAATAATTAATTGACAAATATTTAAATGGACAATTAAATATAAATATGCAAAAGAATGTTTTTGTATTTTATTTTATGTATATAAAATAAATTATTTAAGGTAAGAAAATAAAAGATTATTTTTATTAAGGGTGGAAACCCTAATTTGTTTTAAGAAAAAATATAGATATTATAATTATTTATTTATGTACAAGAAAATAAAATAAAATATATACAAAATGTTGAAAATAAAAATATGTATGAGAAAATATTATTTAAGTATATAAATAATAAAAATAAAAATGTATAATATTTTTATAATATTTACAAGTTTTTATTTTGAGAAAATAAAAGTATATATTATTTTTTAACTATTCTTATGCAAAAATAATAAAAAAAAATGTGAAAATTTAAGAAAATATTTTTTGGTGATTTTTTATATTTAGAAAAAATAAATAAAGTCAGAAATATAAAAGAAATAGAAAAATATACAAAAATAATTTAAATGGGTCAAGGGGGTGTAAACAACCAGCTAAGGGGTGCAACTAGCAAGCCAAACCAAAGCCCAACCCATATTCATCTTCGTCCCTGACCTTGTGAAACAGAGAAACGCGCGCCAATTGTTCAAACCTGGAAATCCTGCATACGTGCTCAAAAACAAAAACTTGCAACATGAAAGTTATAGCCCTTGATCACACGATTCTAACCATGTAAAAAACTTAATCTAACTCTCAAAGACCAGAGAGAATTTCTCTGGCCCTAATTTCTAACCTAATTTTTTCAGAAAGTTCATCATTCAAATTCTCCCAGTTCAGTTAACTTAAATGAATTTTATGCATATGTACAGCTCAAGGGCAATGAGGACTACATTTTTTATTCACAAACCTAAGCCTAATGATTCCTAAATAGAGAGATAGAAGTTTGAACTTTACCGGTTTCAGTCAAGCTCGAGTATGGCAATGTAGGGATTGTGAGTGAGGCCTGAGATACTTGTGAGCTTGCTTGAAGTTCCTTTGAGCTTTCCCAATGCTTGGCCTGCTTTGAAATAGCTTGAATATGCTTGTAGAACTCAACCTGCAAAGTCAGAATTTGAAAATGGTGAAGTGTGTAAATGGAGTTACAGTGACTTGGGAATGGTTGGGATAGCTTAGGTATGTTGTATGGAGTGTGTTGGAACTAGTTGCAAGCAAAACGCACGAGTGGGTTTTGGTTTGGAAGTCAAAATGCAGAACCTGCCCTGTTTTGACAAGAACTTGTGATTTTATGCTCAAGGGTGTTTTAGAGGCTTAGGACTCGTGTTTCTAGCTTAGTATAATGTTTTAAACTTGTTTGAAATGTTTACAAACTTTGGTTTTATCAGATTGCAAAGTTGTGGTGATTTTGCAAGTTGACTTACTTTTTAAGAAAAGGTGATTTTGACAATGCTATGGCCTGTACAAGCTAGCTCCAAGCATGCTGATAGTTTGTGTACCTTTTCCTAAGTTTGCGGAGTTGGTTTGCTGCAAAGGATTGGGTTCACAGCTCAAGAGAAACAAAAATTGCATAAAGCAACCTTTATCAAAATGGCATTGTTATCTTTTTGCCAAAAATGGATTAATTCAATGTGTAATCTTCTAAAGCTCAGAACAAATCCTTAATCCATTGTGTTTGCATTCAATTTTTGAGTGTGGAAGGGTTTAAGGACCTGTAAACAAGTACAAGCAAGGTTGGGCATAATTTGCAACTTGTAGCAACATGAAAAATGTCATGGACAAAAGTGAGAAATGGCTATTTTCAATCCTTCGATTCTCCCTAACCATAAATGATTTTGGAGAGTTCTTGGACATTTTGGAAAGCTTGTAACATTCTCTAAAATCCATATTTGAAATTCATTTTGATATTCCACTTGGAACTATGTGAAAAATTGCCATGAAGATAGGTCAAAATCCTGCCTAAACTAGGGCAAAATTTCACTAAGTTAGAAGTTTCATGGACCCTTGTTCACAAAATCATAACTTGAGATCCAAGAATCGTTTGGGAAAACTTTGTGAAACAAAGTTGTAGATTTTATGGAGAACTACAACTTTCATGTTGGATGTTTTGTTTGAATCCAATTGGATCATGGTGAAAATGTTGGGCAAAGTTGAAAAAAAATAAGAAATTTTCATAACTTAGAAAATTTCTAAGTTATGAAAATTTTCCATTTTAAACCCTAGTTTTCAAAAATAGGTTTCTTGGTGAAAAAGTTTCATGTTTTGACTCATATTGATGAAAAATGACCCTTGGCACTTGATTTTGACCAAAAAGTCAAACTTTGACTTTTTAGTGTGCAATTGATTTTTGATCAGTTGATTGGAAAATTCATCTGTCAATCCAATGCTTTTGAGATCTTTTGAACCTTGTGATTAGGTAAAGATGATGCCATTGAGTCCTTGAATCCATGCTTGAACCCAATTTTCCATTGGCTAGGTGAAAAATCAGAAATTGCCCTTCTACAGTCAAAACCCTAAAAATGACCATTTTGCCCTTTTGATGATCTGATCAAATTTCTTGAGGAGTTATGGTCCAAACTTGATCAAATGGTTCATATGAGCCTATAATGTTGATGTGGATAAAAAATTATGAGGTTTGACTGTAAATTGGCCACAATTGACTTTTTCCCCAATACAGTTGATTTCTAGGTCATCTGTCCAATTGACTGGGCAAAAATTTGATTCAAGGCTTGAAACTTGGTATGAGAAATCTTATAAGTCCAACATGAAGTATGAAAGTCACTTTAAGCATTGGAAGTCCAAAAATCCATGTGCAAACTCAAACCCTAATTCAGGTCAACAGTGCAAGGAGATGTCTTGAGCAGAGCAAACCCTAATCCTGTTTGGAGTCCAAAGAGTCTTGTGAGGAGAAATCTTGATAAAATGAGAGGGAAAATTTTAGGGTACAACACAACATCACAACTCTTCTCCTTACCATCCGAAGATGAATGGGGCTGTTGAAGCGGCTAATAAGAATATCAAGAAGATTATGCAGAAGATGACGGTGACATACAAAGATTGGCTCGAGATGTTACCTTTTTCTCTTCATGGGTACCGTACCTCAGCGCGGACGTAAACAGGGGCAACACCCTATTTCTTGGTATATGGTATGGAGGCAGTCTTGCCCATTGCAGTTCAGATACCCTCTCTTTGGATTATGAAGGATGCAGGTTTGAGCAAAGATGACTGGATTCAGACCCGGCTTGATCAGCTGAACTTAATCAACGAGAAGAGACTTACTGCTATTTATCATGGTCAAACGTATCAAAAGCGGATGATCAATGCATTTAACAAGAAAGTTAAACGACAAGAGTATCAAGTTGTGGATCTGGTGATCAAGCGCATCATATTACCTCAAGGTGATCCCAGGGGAAAATGGACCCCTACTTACGAAGGGCCGTTTGTGGTTAAGAACATTTTCTCAAGAGGAGCTATGATTCTAACCACCATGGATGGTGACGACCTTCCTCACCCCGTCAATGCAGACATAGTGAAAAAATACTATGCCTAATCAAAGACCCGCTAGGTTGATTGGCCTAGGCAAAAATAAGGGCTTCCCGGCGAACCAAAAGGGTTTGGGAAAAAATAAGGGATGAAAACAAAAAAAACTGTACACCCGGCAAGTCGAAAACCTGAAAAGGCGACTTGGGCAAAAAAGGGTATCCCAGTGGACTGAAAACTCGAAAGGGCGGTCCAGGCAAAAATTAGGGATTAAAGCGTAACACTATGTCTCATTAGATCACCTTGCAACTAGACTTCGGTATCGACTATCAAGCTCGGACGACACTAATTAATCTGATCCACCTTCAACCAAGTAGCAAAGTGATGAGATGCTCGAGGATATAAAGGCAATAGCAGAGCTAGAACCCAGTGGGATTATTCACATAGCTGTTTTTCTTTGTTTTTCACAAATTGTATAAACTCTATTGTTCGGCGGCGTTCTTTTACTAGGATGTCAGCCTCTTGTACAAAAGACGCCTATTTACAGGCTGACTTCAAAATCAATACAATTCATTTCCACGAATAAATTTTAAATTTTTCTTTTTCTGTTTTGTTTTGCAAGAACGTCCAATGTTCATTTTTGATATATGCATTTGACATTAATTGCTGCTCATGAATATTTATATGCGAAACAAAAGACGATCACTCGTAATATCAGAGACAGGGGAAAATAAAAATTGTCCAGACCTTACAGTTGCTTTATCCACCAGGTACAGGGATAGATTTAGCTGAAGAATATGACTATGGTACATTCACTCCCCGCAGAGTAAGAAAAAGACAGTAATGTTAACTCTCCCCAGCTGAGGCTCACAACCGCGAATGAGTCGGTAATATTCTCCCCAAGCAGAGTTTATCCATCATCAGCACTAGACAAATATCCCCAGCGGAGTCTGGAAAATTATCCCCAGTGGAGTATGGAGAATTATCCCCAGTAGACTCTAGAAGATTGTCCCCAGTAGAGTTTAAAAGGTTATTCCCAGTAAAGTCGCAACTGGAAGATCGTCCCCAGTGGAGTTCATTCCTTTCATAAACAGAAACTCAATCCCCGACAGGGTTCGTTATCACCAGCAACGACAATTCATCCCCAGCTGAATTTATCAGCAGAATCCTCAGCATAGCATGTCCTCCCCACAGCCATTTCCTCATCAGTTTATTCCCCAGCAGAGTTATCCTCTCCTGCAGGTTTATTCTCACAATCATCTTCATTCGCTATCTCCAGCGGAAACGAAGAATTCAGCTTTTTTCTCCAGCAGCAATCTGGGATTTATTTTCCCTAGCTAAAAACTTCACATTTCCATACATCATGACACATGCATATACGCATCATACATCACAATATCATTTATTTTGAGAACATCATTGCCTGATACATATCATGCATTACATGCAGCTAACCTTTACCTTTTAGGAAAGATACAATCAAATTCTCACAAAAGCAAGCTATGAAGCCCAGATTCGACTGGACAATAGTTTAAATCCTCAGCAAGCCATGAAACCCGGATTACGACCGGATAACAGCTCAGAAAGTTATTGTGAAGCCTGGATTACGACTAGACAACAATACAAGTTCTTGTGAAACCTGGATTACGACTAGATAGCGGTTAAAGACACTGTGAAGGCTGGATTTCAACCAGATAACAGTAAGGGATATTGTGCAGCTTGGATTACGACCAAATAGCAGTTCACCTGTCCAGATACTATGAAGCTCAAATTACGACCGGATGTTAGTTGGCCCAAAGCCAAAGGGAAGCCCAGATTACGACCAGATAGCCATTTGATCTCTTCTAAAAACTGGATTACAACCAGATAAGAATTAAAGTGTTCTGAAGACTGGATTACAACCAGATAAGAAGTAAAGTGTTCTGAAGACTGGATTACGACCAAATAAGAAGTAAGTATTGTGAAGCCTGGATTACGACCAGACAGCAGTACGGAACACCATGAAGCCTGGATTACGACTGGATAACAACAAAAGGACTAAAGCCTAGATTGCGACCAGATAGTAGTACAAGACCCTGTGAAGTTTGGATTTCGACCGAATAGCAGTTTACCTGGACAGTTACTAAGAAACCCAGAGTCGACCGGATATTAGTGTGCCATAAATTCAAGTTAAAGCCCATATGCGACCGGATAACATCTGAATTCCTTCCGAAACCTGGATTACGACAAGGTAAGAATTAAGAAGTTGCAAAACCTGGGTTACGACCGGATAGCAAGTTTAATCTCATCTCCCCAGTAAGTCTGTAAAGCCTGGATTACGACCAGATAACAATCGGTCTTATTACAATGAAGCCTGGATCACGACCAGATAACAGTTCATTTTCACCTCCTCGACTAAGAGACAACTCCTCAGTAGAATACAAACGATTGAAGTTCCTAAAATTCAACAAAGATGATTCCTCAACAGAATAACGAACGAATGAAACTCCTAAAATTCTACTTCTCTCAACAAGAGATCAACCTTCCCCAATGGAATCTTCCTCAACAACAGGTATACAAGCTCTCGCTAAGGAGCCTCTTATGGTTGACACTCCTTCAGATGGAATGTTTAAGCCCATTCCTAACATCGCAAGATGGACACCACTTCATGCGAGTGAAAATTTCTGGGCACTCTAGTGTTCAATCATCTTCCACCTTCGGATCATGAAAGGCACGAAAGCCAATCTACATCCTCAGGTTTAAGAAGATTGAACAGGGGTAGCTTTTGTACCCCAAAATTTTCCCTCCCATATTTCTCAAAACATTTCAAGAAAGATCCTCAAGTTGCTCAAGGTAGTCCAAGGGTTTGCCAGACAAGCTCTCTCCTAAGGCAGTCTACCCCAAATTATGGTTTCATGCTGCATAAAGATACTTGAGTCCAAGGGACCTCAAATGCTCAAAATTGTCCTAATATGTTCTCAAGATCATCCATGTCAAGTTTCAAGCCTTGTAGAAGAAATTTGCTCAGTCAATTGCTCAAAGGCCTGAAAATTAATTGTGTTAGGGCAAAAGTCAACTGTGACCTACATACAGTGAAACTTCAATATTTTTGGTCAACATCCTCATTTAGAAGTATATTTCATCATTTGATCAAGGGTTGTTCATGATTCATCAAGGATTGCTCATAATTCATCAAGACTAAAAAGTTGCTAAATTAGGGTTTTGTAGGAAAACTCAACTCAACTTTGACCAAGCATAAATTTCTCATACTTTATGAGAAATAACCCATCCAAATCTCATTTTGAATAGGATGCAATTTCCTATAATCCATCTTCATCTCCCAAGTTCAAAATATGCACTCACAAGAAGTTATGAATTTGGACATTATAGGTCATTTTGAAAAGTCAACAAAAACACCTTTTTTTTCAAAGCTTCATACATGAGCATGGTATATCAAATTGAGATGATACAAAAATGGTTGATTAGAGGACATATCAAGCTTTCTAAAAAGTCCAAGAACACCTCCAAAGAGTCAAAATTGAGGAAGTTATGCATTGGTGAAGTTGACCTTTTTTTGCAAAATTGCCAAAAGTCAACTATCCCTAAAACTTCAAATTTTGCCAAATGGGCCCAGTCTTTTTCACTTGTTTTGAGTTGGAAACATAGTCCACGAGCTCTAGCCTTTGCCACTTGTCCATATCTTATTTTTATTATTTATTTTGATTTTTATTTGGATTAATTCAATTTAAATCAAAACAAATAAAATAAAATCCAAAATATTTAAAGTAAGAGATTTTGTGCTTGTTTCAGGTTCCAATTACAGCTAGCAAGTCATTCAAACTCGTATCAAGGCATGTGTGCTTAAAAAGATTGGATTTGGACCAATTTTGGAAAGTTTTCAAAGTGTAGCAAATCACAATCCAAATCATTGAAGGAGGAAGATTGAATATAGGTTATCAACTCTAATGCATTCCTTGGTACATATAGAAGCAAGGCAGGCCTAAAAAAAAGGTTAGAAACAGGCGCAGTAAGCAAAGAAACATTGGAAAAAAATCAAGAAAAGTGGTAGATCGATTCTGCACTTAGAGGCATCCTCAAGACTCTTTGCCTATCCCAATCGATTCCTGGAAGTCTCAGCAAGCTAAAGCAATCAAAACCAAGCGTTTTCAAGCCCCAAATCGCATTGTAAGTCGCTCACGACATAGCTCTGTTCTTGAATTCAAATCTCATGATATATGCATTGTTAACATGAATTAGTCATATATTCTTGATCTATGAGACATATGCAAGCTTGCTGTATGATTTAATTGTATTTATATAGCCTATACAAGATTTCACCATGGCTAGGTTTCGAAGCTTCGAATTAGGATTTTTATCTACAGGTGAAAATAGCTTTGATGAAGGGTACCATTGTGTTCAGAATGACCAGACGAATTCAACCATGGCTTTGTTTTTCATTTATCATGTTTGTGCTTGATTTTGAGAATGCACAAGGTTATAGCTACAGATGAATGTCTGTAGGTAAAAGTGTTTCACTTTTACCAACGGATCCAAGAACAGGGACTAAGAGGTGGCCTCATCTGATTTGGCCATTTGAATTTTCGCGTAAAATTTCCAATAATTCTTTGTTTTATATATTATTATTATTTTCCATTATATGTATAACAAAAGCAAAGTGGTGCAATGGTGAGTGCAGCGTTGGAAATTACCTTGGGGCCTGGGTTCGAATCCCAGGTCCCCCAAATTCTCCATAATATTTTTATTTTCAGGATCTCATGCATGTACAAGCCCAGGGTTCACCATACACCCTCACAATCAATCACGCCAAGTGGCCAGATGGCCAAATCTGATGGCCATCCAAGAAGGTGCATTATGAGCCAAGTCAAGTGCGCAGTACAGGATCTCAAAAGTCAAACGAACCTCACCACTATTGGGCCCAAAATTCTGGCTATTTGCACCCTCCAAACAAATATTCAGGCCCATTCTCTCTTTTCTTTTTTTTTTTATATATTTCATTTAATTTATTTAATTTATTTACTAACCAAAAATTAATTTTCTTTCTATCAAAAAATCACAAAAATATTATTTTTTCACAAATTAGGTCTAGATCTTATTTTTATCAATAAATTAATTAATTTAATTAGGTTTGATTAAATTAGATAACTTTAATTTGTTTTTGCACATAATTAAAAATAATTAGAATAAATAGGTTTTATTACTAACTTAATTATATTTTATTTTTTTCCTAAAAATAGCAAAAAAACCAAAAATAGGTCATTTAATTATTTTCACTAATTAATTTAATCACTAATTAATTTTCATATTTAATTTAGAAAAACTTAGTTCTTTTCTTTAAAAAATATTAAAAACAACAAAAACATTTTTCTTTTGATTAGGAGGGTCAAAACCCTAGTTTCTCGTCGATCTAATTTTCCTCGCGCGCTTTATTATTATTTTTACCCAATTATTGTATCTGCTCACAGTTTGTAATAGTTTTAATTAGGGCTTTAATTTCATTTATCACTTTAATTTCAAAGGGTTAGTTTTTGGCTATGTAAATACCCGAAGCCTTGTAATAGCGTAGTTTAATTTCCGCATTTTAAATTCCTCAAATTATAAACTGTTAGATGTATGAATAATTAGGGTTTGCATAACAAGAATGTATGTCTAATTTTAAAACAGTTAGATCACCCTAAATGTGCAAAGATAAATAAACTGAAATTGAATCATTCGCACATGCGCACTCCTAGGGTACACTCCCACTTGGTTGCCTTCGGTAAACGGTCATTGAGTATAGGATGCTTTAGTGGTCGTCCTTTTGTCCAAAGATCAAGTTGCCCTGGAAAGGTTGTCTCGGATACTGTTTCCTCGGATAAATGATCTAAGACATTAGGGTTATTACTAAGACGTCCTAACATTGCTTTAGTGACCGTACGTCCCTTTCGAGTTGACCCTCAAAACTCCAACGACGATGCTACCTACTCACTAATAGTGGGATAGCATTGTCTAAAGGAAACAAGCATAGAATGATTCTTTTTTCGAGTAGGTAGATTAGTTCTTCAGTACTTGCTCAATCAAAACAATTTTTTTTACACTTACACTCCTTTACAAACAAGTTTTCAAAAACACTTCATTACACTCTTGAAGACAGAAGCAAGAGTTAAATCGAAGTCAAAACAAAAGCTTTTCAAAGCCCACAAACACAAAGAAAACAATTTTGAAAATGATGAGCAAGTACCTAAGAGCCCGTAGATAACTACGGATAGAAAGGGTGCTAATACCTTCCCTTTCTATAATCTACCCCCCGTACTCAAAAATATCTCGAAAAAAGATTCTTCTGTGCTTTTTTTCCTTTCCTTGTTGGATAAAATAAAATACAATGCCGACTCTTGCTTACCGCGACATTTTGCAAATACAAACACAAAACACAAACCAACAAATTTCCTTAATAAAATAGGGAAACCATGTCCCGGTTCTGGCCACCGTATCACAGGATACATATGCCGAAATCTTTTGTAAAGCTTGTGATTCAGTCATCATCACTAAATTTACTTCCCCAGCCCGTTGGCCATATGTCATCAACTCCTCCATAGTCAATGTTTGATAAGTCTTCTCTATCCCACTGGAAACCATGGTCGGAATGTAGGTAGAGGGAGCAAAAGGCATTTGGTGCTGGTGCCAAATCAAACTCATGAGGATTGCATGGTGCTATATGAGCCAAGTTTCTGTCGAAGCTATTTTTTCCCAACGTTATTAACTTCACCCAAGTAATAGCTCTGGTCGGCTTGTATTTTCTCTACAATGCTATCAAGGCGCCAAATCATGACCCTTGATGCATCAAAGATGGAACTGCACATATGCCATGTATCCACTCTCTACCTAAGAGTATATTATAGTTGGGCTTCACTGAAATGACCATGAACATAGTTGGTCGAAGTATTGTTCCCACCTTGAGGTCTAATTGTATCACCCCCATAGTAGTTCCAATACCTCCCTCATAGTTCGACATAACCATGTTGTGGGGTTTGATATCTCCATCTCCTTTTCCCAATTTCCTTAGCATAGATTGGGGAATTATATTTATTGTAGCTCTATAATCAACCAGAATTTTGTTGATTGTTATTTCCCCTATCTTTTCTCTTATGAATAAGGGCTTTAGGTGATTTTTCATCGCCTCCGTAGGTGGCTCGAAGAAAGCATTTTGTTCCTCGACGCAACCATTGTTCATCACAAAATAACACATTGGCCTATGTTTGGCCATTTCTTGTTTGACTTACCAGTCGGTCTCTTCGACTTCGACTTGGCGATCGTATTCTCTAGGTAGCATTGATACTGCATTTACCATAATGTCTAAAGTAGCACCAGATTCAGAGTTACCTTCGTCATCTGATTCACCTCGATCTGGCCACTCCAATCTTCTGGCAATTGGTTTCCTTTCTAAAGGCTTTCATTGTTTGCCTTTGTCCATTCTTTGTGGAACGTTGGTGCTTGACTCTGGTTGAGGCTCTTCTGTAGCCTCCCTTTCGGCTTTTCACCGTCTTTGGAATCTTCTCCACTGGGAGCGAGACATGGGGTTCTTCCCCTTATAGTTGTTCGACACGTGAGCCACTTTGTTTGTATTCGTAGTTTGGGAATCTTTCCTATATTCTAGAGATGACCCTCTTGGCACATTGAATGTTCTCCATTTCTCTTCACTTAGCCTTTTCCTTTTTACTGTCTTTAGCCAAGTGTCCACGGGGACATTTGTTGGAGGCCTGAAAGTTAATGGCCTTTTCACCTGGTTCATTGGTCCTCTTGTATGATCGTATCTAACTTCAAAAACCATGTGGGGTTGGGCATTGGTGGCCCTTTTCTCTTTCATTACCCTCATGCCCTGTATGTGTTCTGCAACTTTTTTGTCAAAAATGGAGCTGCATCTTGGACACAACATATCTTCAGACTTCTTCTTCTGGCATCATTGTAGAAAATCAGCCAGATTCTCATTTTCTTTCGGAAATGCAGTTTTATTCACTTCCTCTTGTATAATGGCTTCCTCTGAAGCCTTTGCCTCAGATACTTCGACCATGTTGACTTGTACATTTGTCTTGGCAACAAGATCCATTTTTTGCATTTTAGCCTCAAGGTCCTCTGTCGAACCCTTGACGGCAACCACATAAGAACTTACAGTAGTCCTTTTGCTTGAGTCTTCAATAACTCCTTTGTTTAAGCCTTTAGTAGCCTTTTTGTTTACACCTTCAATGGCCTTTCTAACTGCTTCTGCAGTCTTTCTAGAGATGTTCCCAGTAAAACTTCCAAAGACCGGCATGTTGACAAAGTCTTCAGAAGTTTCGACCATATTGATGCCTGCCGGTTCAGCATAGTGGGCGTCAACTCTCAGTGGGCCAGCATCAATTTTCATTTGGGGTTTGTCAGCAAATTTGAGTCTTCCTTCTTTGATTGCTCCTTGAATGAGATCCCTGAAAAGAAAACATTGTGAAGTTTTATGGCCCAAAAAATTATGATAATTACAAAAACCTCTTTTCTTTCTTTGTTTTAAAGGAGGCATTTTTTCCCCTGGGGTCACTATTATTTGGCCATCTTTCACTAATAAGTCGAATATCTCATCACATTTTATGACGTCGAAACTATACGTTTTCTTTGGGAATCTATCGCTGTTCTTTTTAGACTCAGTAGGATTCTTCCCATCTGAGGGCAGTAATACTCTACAAGAGTATGGAGGCCCATGTTTTACCTCTGCTAAATCTATTTCGCTATCTTCGACATCTATAGGATTACTAGATGTCTCTGAATCATCATCATCCATTTCGACACAGACTACCTTTTCTTGCTGATGAGTCTTAGTTGCTTTAGCTTTTTCAATTTTAAGACGTTCTACTTGTCGAACTCTATCGGCCAATTGGGCCATGTCCCTCAGATATTGGGTATCTAGTTTCTTCTTAATAGAATAGTCTAGGCCCCCCCGCAACCATTTTGACCAATTCATGCTCAGGCACTTGTGTAAAGCATCTGGATTTGAGTAGTCGAAACCTATTTATATATTCGTCTATTGGCTTGGTGAATCTTCTTTTCACGCTTGCCAGTTCTTTCAGACTTATTTTGGTTTTCCCCATGTAAAATTGTTCATGGAACAATCTCTCCAATTGATTCCAATTGTGGATCGAATTGGCTGGGAGGGTGGTAAACCAAGTAAAAGCATTTTTTGTTAGAGAACTTGGGAAATATTTAATCCTAAGGCTCTCATTATTTTATATTTCCCCAGCTTCTATCAAATATCTCGCTATATGTTCGACATTTGATTTCGTCGTATCCCCTGAAAACTTAGTGAACTTTGGAACTTTCCATATATGGGGTAAATATGTTTGCAAGATATATTTTGACAGCAGGGATGTAAAATTTGGCCTACGAAAGCCAACGTTCATTCCATTTTGTATCATGATCCTTTCGATCATGGCTGTCAGATTATTTTCTATGCGATAATTATGGTGTCAGACTTGCTGTATCAGTTCGTCAGCATTTCGATTCCTATTTACCATCAATACACCTTGATCACCATCTCTAAGGATCTGTGGGGGAGGTCTGGGTATTTCGACCCTAGGTTGTTCGACTTCTACTATGAGGTTCCTCCTATCTAATTGTGGATTTTGGTTAATAGTTACATCTTCTTCTAAGACTACACCTTGATCCTCTCTCATAGGAACTCTCTGGGGTTGTCGAATAGGTTGTGGAACCCGAAAAAATTCAGTCATGCGCGCCATTTGTGCTGTCATTTGTTGGTTTGACTGAGTGGTATTTTGTATTAAAGGGTTCAATACTGTACTTAGAGTTTGGGCCAATATTTGCAGCATGTCATGGTTTCTTTCATCCATCTGTTACCTCAAAATTGCTGTGGAAGCGTTTGTGAGGCTTGGCATTGCATGGGATGTCCCTCCTAAAAGTTGGTTCCTACCCATACCAGTTCCTGATCCCTGTAATGGAGAAGACACACTTACCAAAGGTTCTGAAAATGTAGACGCAACATTCATAAGGCTAGCCATTTCAGTAGTTGGCATGCCATAAGGTTGGTCTCGACCCATCCAGGCTATCGAAAATCCTGGGGGAGCGTGTGGTCGAAATCCTGGATTCACCCTTGGCGGGGGTGTACCTGTTGGACCTCTGGGACCTGTATACAAAAGTATTGGTCCCGTTTAGGTTGCTGTTAACATTGGTATTGAACCAACAGTTGACGAGACAATTTCACTAATGTTTGGTATTACTACTGTTCCCGTAGTAATTGGTGGAGGTATTTCTCCATTATTTGGATGATTAGCCATATTGCTTTCACAATTTCTCTTTCTAGTTGTACACTCATTGGTGGTTATTTTACCACTTCTTAATAGCATGCAAAACTTTGTAAAATAAAGAAAATCATGCGAAGCATTTATATTAAAATTAATAAGCAAAAAAAAGAAGACAAAATGAATAAAACAATAGTAATTAGCAAGGCCCCACTGGGCGTGCCAATTTGTTCACCATATTTTCTGGTAAATAACCGCTGATCTTCCAAAAAGGACAACTTTTTAGTTACTCGCAGGATCAATCAGTTTGATCTTAGGACATATGCTAATTTTTGATGTTGTTTGGACATAAACGTTAATGTGGGTGAAGAACGCACGTTCGACTGGGAAAGGGATGAGTTTGAGTGCAGAAAGAAAATAGAACAAAGGGGTTGAGGAGAGTTTAGGTGCAGGAATCTGGGTAAAAGTGCAGATAAAGTACAAACAAGATAAAAGGGCAAGAAATGTAAAGAGAGAAATAAAAGACTTTGATTGTAAAATGTGGTGTTTCAAACGTACATTTTTCAGTATTCTATCTCACACAGCGGGTACTTGAATAATATTGAATAATTTGTACGATCAGTTGAACACACAGAAATCTACATAAAATTCCTATATTTATACTAAAACTAGGTAACCGTCAAGGAGTTGCCTTGCTCTAGGATGAAGACAAGTGTCTTCTGCATGTGCTTCGACCCCTCTTTTCACGCCACGTTGCTTTCCTCAACTGCCAAGCTGTTGTACCCCAAATTTTGACCTAAGACGTCGTCTCCTATCTGCATCTTTACATTACATTTGTTTTGATCCATCGATTTTAAATTTCATGACTTTTTCGGGCCAAGAGCTATTTATGCTGAACATTAAATCATTTAATCGATTCGTGCAAAAAATGATGTTTATTAATTATCTATTATCTAAAACTTAAATAATTGAAATTCATTTTTGATTATTATTTAGTTTAAAGATGTATGGATAATAAAATGAACATCAGAGAAGAGGCGCATTAATTGTGTGGACAGTATTTATTTATTACTCATTATTTTAAATTTAAGTAACTAGAATTTATTCTTAGTTATTACATAATTTAAAGATTATGAATAATATAATAAGCATTCGGAAAAATTCATTGGTCAATAACGATTGTTTAATCACTCGTCGTTCTAAGTTAAATAATTGAAACCCTGTTTTAATTATTATAATTTAGTTGGGAATGATGAATTAAATAACCGAAGATATTAGTTGATCAATGATAATTATTATTTATCTGCTTATTATTTTGAATGTAGGTAATTGGAAATTTGTTTTCAATTATTATTCGTTTGGAGAAATAATAAACGATAAATAAATAAAGAAGAAGAATTTAATGGACAAATAGTTTTCTTTTATTCATTTTCTTATTGTACAAGTTATTATGTAAATATTGTATATATATTACAGTAAATTACAATAATGAATGGACAAAATTAAAATGAAATAAAAAAAACTAATCTATCTTAATTCTAAAGCTTCCAATCCAATGCGTTTGTCCGCTCATTTAATTCTACCTGCACAATTAAAAGAAAAGAATTAGAATTCGAATAAATAATTAAATGTAGAAAATAAATTTAATGTTCATCATTAAATGTAATGGCCGGAATCAGTTACTATTTTTTTTGCAAATCACGGGATTATTCCCGGTTCACAAAAAAAAAGGAAAAGAATTTTAAAGCATATGCACAAGTTGTTTTCCAAAAAAACTGCATATTTAAACTAATTACATTCGTTTTTAAATCCCAAATGTAATTTCAAAAAGCATACAGCATAAGCATACAAAACCATGTAGCAACTAATATGCAAGCATGTTACTTGAACTTTTGCCTACACCAGCAGAAACAAAACAGCTTTTGTATTAAAAGGAAAACATGCAGTTTGACCATACTTGCAAGCAATATAAAAATTCCTTTTTTCATCATTTTCTGGCCATTACAGTTTCAGAAATGTACAGCTTATCATCTTTTTATCAAAGCTATGCTGAGAGAAAAAAAGAGAGGGAGAAGTGTGGGATTTGCAGGCTTAGCATAGGCATAAGGAGATATACAAGACAAACCAAGAAAATATAGCCAGTATAATTAACAACACAAAAGAGGAGTAGAGACAAATTGGGGGGACAGTAGTGCAGAGTGCTCAGGAAATCCCAGCAGCATATTTTCAATTTTTAAATCTGTAGCGTTCAAGAAGAAGGAAAGAGCTGTTATATTAGACAACAAAAGAAAACAAAAACGGGGGATATATATCCAACCTCATAAAACAGCAGAACCAACAACAAAAACCCACAAGTTATAAAGACACTTTTCAAAAAAAGCTCCTATCCAAAACCATCCTGCATATTCTAAAACCTGCATATTCAAAACCATCCTGCATATCAAAACCTGCATATTCTAAAGCCAACTATTCAAAACCATCCTGCATATTCAAGCCCATCTTGCATATTGCATACTGCATATGGCATAACCTGCATCTAAACTATACAAACAATAGTCCATTATTTTCAACATAACCTGCTACTGCTACCATCAAAACCATGGCATATCACTACATAGAACCTACATCAAAACCATACAAACCATTTTCCAAACACAACCTGCATACTGCTGAACCTGTTATCTGCTAAACAATAGACTAGAAACCAAAACCACAAAAATTGTGCCACACCAGAAATTTTCAGGAAAAAAAGAACACAACAAGACGTCATTCAACAACAAAGCATAAGAGTTGCAGCATACTCTTAGAAGCGGGAAGAGAAGAGAAATTCGTGGTAACAACACGGAGGAAAAAGAGAAGAGACTTACCTCGAGGAGTCGTCACTCCGATAACTTTCGGACAGGTAACACTGTTATTATTACATTGTTGTTTTGGTCTTAAGAATTTTCATGGTATCGTAAGGATTATATCTGCTGTGACATTTCTCTACTTCTCAAATATTTCTTTGTTGTTATGAATCATTCTTGTTGTCTGAGCCGTTTTGAAAACAGAATTACTTCCTAATCCCGTATTACATCAACCATCCCTCATCACCATTACTTCATCATTAATTTTTAAAACTTCCATCTTTACACATAAAATCACCGAACCACCTGCATCAATAGTCGATAACATAAACCAGATCAAAAAAATCATTTCATGATATAGTTATCAGAGGAGTCCACAAATATAGACCGCAAAAAAACACGCTCAAAACTCACCTCAAAAAAATCCCTGCTAAAGTTACTGTATCTTCCTCCAATCTTCATCATCCCTCGCTTAATCGCCATTTTCATCAACCTGTTTCAACAGTCACAATGTTTCAAGTCTGGAAAATCATCACAATGCAGAATTCATAAAAAACTCTTAAGAGGTCACAAGAGCTCACCTCTCAAAAATGCTAACCATTCTTGATCTTCAAATTCCCTCCGCCATCCTTCCATCTCCCAGTTCTCCATCTACTCCCTTTGCAAACTGCTATGAAAAACAAACAATAACAGTTAAAGAAGCACATTCCATACCGAAATTCTAACTAACCCAGTTTCTCAAAGATTCATTAGGAGGAACTTGCAACACCGTCATGATTGCAAACATAAGCCCGAATATCTCCTCATTTGGTGAAACTCAAAACACCCTTCATTGGGCTGATAGAGCAAAGGAGATTCGAATAAAGGCACCTGATGCAAACGAGGATCCATTACCGGTACCTAAAACAGAAAAGACCAGGCAAAGCTGATACTTGGGCTACAAAACGAGAATCATCAATTACCTACATATTTATAATTCTAAGACCTAACTATCGTTAATTAGCACCATAATCAGTATAACTTGGAAATTAAAAAAATGAAGAATTACCAAATTCCAACGAGATCAACAGCAGATAGCTTTCTAGCCAATTGAGGATGACTCCTGCAATGAACAGAATCAACTTGCTTCCTCCTAATCACGCTTCGAAATCCACTAAACCACGGTCGTTCTCGTTCTCGTTCTTCAGCACCAACACCGTCATTCCCAATTTCCACAATCATTATCCAAATTTCAAATTCCAATACAATAATACAGCCGCGTCGAAGATGAGTAGCGAACCGTGAAGGAGATCAAGCTTTGATGATGAAGTGGATCGTGAAGGAAATCGGAACGAGAAGGAAGAAGAGGAGGTCCAGCGGCGGCCACGGCACCTTTAGTTCCTAGGGTTTTTTCGCTTCAGCAATTTGTGTTTCTTCCTTTTGGGTCTGGGTCTTCCAACGACCCGGCCCATTTCCCTCACCCGCTCCACTCTCTTCAACTAAGCCCGTTTTCTTTTTCAGCTTAAGCCCACTCTCATTGCCGTTCACTCCATTTTGTATATGCTCTTTAGTTAGATTTGATTCATTTTCTTAAGTAACGTATTTAATTTAGACTAAGTAGTTTCCTAGAAATAAACATATAATTTTAAATAGATAATTTTTAATATATTTTACTCAAATCTTATTTAGTTTAAATTTATGTTTATTTAATAATTTTAGTCTTACTTATTTCTAATTCAATTTAAATTCATGGCTTGTAAGTTTTACTTAATTTGAAAAATATTTAATATCTTTCAAAAACATGTGAAAGTAAAAAATGAGAAAACTAAAAGACATTTTATTTTTATTTTACTCCCCTCATTTCGATTAAATACCAATATAAAAAAGGACATAAAAAATAGAAACATATAAAACCTAAAAAAAACATTTCTATTAATTCTCGTTACCTTTTATCATTAAAAATGCGTAAAAAGGTGAAAACCAATTAAACTTTTTTTCTTTTCGCCTATTAAACAAAAATCATATAAAAATGCATGTTCACATTTAATTGTTGTGTATCATTTTCTGTCAATTATTTCATTGTACTTGTTTATTCTGTTTGCACCAATCCAAAGGGAATAGTCTAATTTTTTTGTTGACTTCATGTCCTCAAAAAAACGATCGAGCGAGTACCCTCATTTCATTGAAACTTAGGATAATTTTTCCAAATATCCGATTTCTCCAAAACTCACACCTTTTAAGTCAAAACTTCAACGTTAGGTTGTCGTATCTTCAGAAACCCGTCCGTATCCCTTTTCGGCCAAAACAATTTATTTTTGATCAAACAAATCAATTTTAAACAAAACAGATATTTCAAAAGGTTCCTATAGAGTACTATAGATGCATTGGGTGCTAATACCTTCCCATTGTATAACCAACCCCCGAACTCTCAATCTCTTTTCAAAAACGCTTTGTATTTGTATTTTTATTTACATTGCATATTTAGGGTTTTATTTCGCTCTTTTCCCTTTTCCTTTGGAAATAATAAAGCGCGGTGGCGACTCTTGCTTTTGTGAGACGAATTAATCAATAATTCGATCTCCGATTTACCCCGCTACATTTTTATCGCTACAGAAATGGCGACTCTGCTGGGGAAAGATTGACCTCTTGCTGGTCCATCCCTAAGTGGGTTAAGCCTAATTTGTTTTATCTGTTTTATTATTATTTGATTTGTTTGATTATGTGTTTAAATTGGGGTGTTTGGGTTTTTTGCAAAGGACGAATCCTATACCCGGATTAAGTAACACTTAAGGAATAGGACGGGCGGTATAGTCATGTTAACTTTGAGGGAGTAATCCCGAAGAAGGAGGCATGAGATCCCCCACTCAATGGAAGGCCCTCTTGAACTTAATATTTGTTTACCGAGTAATCGGGAAGACATTATTATTTTCGACCTAGGAGCCCGAGAAGTTGAGGACCGTAGAACCCTAACCCATCTTGGCCTTTTTAGGTGTAGCGCGGAGACTATAACGGAGTAATTCAGAAGTAGTTGTTACGCGATGCTACGCTCGGACGAGTTTCTCTTGAGAATATTGCTAATTATTGAGTAATCAAGACGTTGGCAATATCCGAAAGAGGGATGCAGACTCTGGGAACTCTTAGAACCTTGTCTTACAGGTGTGATCGAAACATTAGTACATACCTTTGGGTGGGCTTTACCCTCGACTCCATGCTGAACTTTGAACCTTTAAACCCCATGTTTGCAAACTTGTGTGTGACTGTCGCATTATCATTCATTCATGCATTCATCAACATCTTTGTAAAAAACTCGTTTTTCAAGGAACTTTGGAATGATTTTTGCAAACGTCTCAGGGTATTATGGAACTTGGAAGGAGAAATACTCGAAGCTTTAGCTTCAAAGAGCCCGAGATTGAAGAACTGAAGAGTTTGATTCCGAAGATAGAGAGTCTGACCGATTTTCAGAGGAAATATGGGTCCATCGTACCGCTCATGAAGCGCAAGATGAAGAAAGGCATCCTCAACACTTTGGTTCAGTTCTATGATCCCCTGTACAGATGTTTCACCTTCCCGGATTATCAGTTGATGCCTACCTTAGAGGAGTACTCCTATATTCTTGGTTTGCCGATCGTCGACCGTGTTCCTTTTTCTGGGTTAGAAGAGGAGCCTAAGTCCCATGAGATAGCAACCATCACCCATCTGAAGAAGTCAGAGATAGAAGAGAATATGACTACGAAAGGAGGAATCCGGGGTTTGCCGGCACAGTTTCTGTTGAAGAAAGCTCGTCATTTTGCTGATACAAAGGATACCGTTGCCTTCGAGGACGTGTTTGCTTTACTCGCGTATGGTCTTTTCTTATTCCCTAACGTTGATAAATTTGTGGATGTCAATGCCATCAGAGTTTTCCTGATTGGAAATCCGGTCCCTACGCTGCTAGGGGACACGTATTACTCTATCCATCTTCGAAACTCTCATCAAGGAGGAATGATTATTTGTTGCGTGCCGTTGCTGTATCAGTGGTACGTCTCGCATTTACCTGGGTCCGATGCTTTCTGGGATCTCGAGAAGGAACCGCGTTGGGCGCCAAAGATTATGGCTCTCACTCATTTCGACATTGACTGGTACAATCGAGTTTACCATGACGTAGAGATCATTGACAGCTGTGGTGCTTTTCCCAATGTACCTCTTCTTGGTACGAGGGGTGGAATTAACTACAACCCTGTTCTAGCGCGCCGTCAGTTCGGGTACCCGATGAGAGATAAGCCGAACAGTATCCATGTGAGTGGTTTCTTTCTTCAGGAAGGACAAGATCATCAGGTTGCTAAGAGGGAGATTGAAGGAGCTTGGCGCCATATCCACAGGAAAGGGAGAGATATGCTGGGACATAGAGGTGCCGTTTCTTTGGAACCTTACCTGCAGTGGGTCCGTGCTAGGGCTTGTGCTCTCAAGATGCCATATAAACTGGAGAAACCTTTGTTCCCTGCCATCGCACCATCATCAGTTGCTATCCCAATCGCAGATGTAGGAGAATATCAAGGGAACCTGGCTAGGATGAAGTCCGAGAGGGATGCTTGGAAGGAAAAGTACCATATGTCCGAATACGAGAATCGAGTCCTGACTCGACAGCTGAAAGAAAAGAAGGAGTTGTTGCTTATTCAAGACGGCCGGTTCGCTGACCACGATGAGAAGCTTCGCCAGAAGGATGCCTTGTTGAAGAAATACGCGAGTGAAAGGAAAAGAAAAAGGGAATGTTCAGTAAACGTGGCTCTCGTTCCTAATCCACAAGAGGAAATTGTCAATCGACTGATCACGGAAAAGAAAGATTTGGAAGACTTTTATGAAGAAAAGATCAAGAAGCTCCGACTACAGCTGGTGTTTGGTCCGTCATCTGAGGATTCTGAGTGAGCTTTAGCTTTAGTTTATTTTATTGATGTCATTTTGTAAAACTATGTAAAAGGGCTTCATGTTCCGAAGTTGTAATTTATTGTTTTATTAAGGGCTTCATGTTCCGAAGTTGTAATTTATTGTTTTATTAAGGGCTTCATGCTCCGAAGTTGTAATTTATTGTTTTATTAAGGGCTTCACGCTCCGAAGTTGTAACTTATTGTCTTATTTTGGGCTTCATGCTCCAAGTTGTAATTTACTGCTTCATGTTTTAAAATGTAATTTATCACTTTATTATGGTTTTCATGTTGCAAGTTGTAATTTATTGCTTTCATTAGTGGATTTGTTATCCCAAGGTTGTAATTTACTATTCCAAATTGTAAGTTGTAATTTATCGCTTTCGATTAACGGATTGAGTTTTGTTATTCCAAATTCCTTTACCATTGATGAATGCAAAGTTACTAAAATTCCTTGAAAAACTTTTAAAATGAGTCATCATTTGCATCACCATCATGCATCATTTCACATTCCACATCACATGTTTTCTAGAGTCTCATTCTTGTTCTTTTTCCCAAACGAAGGTTGTCAAGCTGTCTCACCAACACGACACCCGGGCCAGTCGTCAGAAAAGAATGGAAGATTTGGAACAGGAAAATCACGAGCTTCGTGGGGAAGTTGCTACACTTCGTGCCGAGATGGAAAAGTTAACAGCATTGGTGGAAAGTTTGGTGGCTGTTCAGAATCAGCCATCGACTACGGCTGCCGAGATTCAGACTTCAACTCCAGTGGTTTCCGAGATTGTTATCGTTCCTGCCTCCGCAACTCAAATCAACTCTCCGCTCCAGCATCACATGCCGAAAGGTTTTCCATGGGGGATGCCTTATAATTTTGTGCCAGAGGGGTATCAACCTGCCGCACAACCTTTATTTCAACCTGCTTTGTCTCTCCCTCAGTCAGAGACAACTGCCATGCCGCCAGTAATTCCGTCGGTAACACCTTTTCCGCAACCGATCATGACGACCGTTGCTCCTGTGGTCCACTCGGTGCCATACTTGAATGAACCAGTTTATCCTGCCGAACCTGCTGAAAGTATGGGCCTCTTTGATAGAATGGAGGAATTTCAGGATCAGTTCCAGGAAATGCAGAAAGAGCTTAGAGCCTTGAAGGGGAAGGATCTGTTTGGGAAGAGCACCCATGATCTTTGTTTGGTTCCGAATGTCAAGATTCCGGCGAAGTTCAAAACACCAGACTTTGAAAGATACAAGGGGGATTCGTGTCCTAGAAGCCATTTGACAATGTACGTGAGGAAGATGTCCACGTATTCTGATAATCATGATTTATTGATTCATTGTTTTCAAGATAGTTTGACAGGTGCTGCCTTGAAGTGGTATATGGGTTTGGACAGCGTTCGAATCCGCAACTTTAACGATCTCAGTGAAGCCTTTGTCCATCAGTACAAGTATAACGTTGATATGGCACCAGACCGGGATCAACTCCGGGTGATGTCACAAAGAGACAGGGAATCTTTTAAGGAGTACGCCCAGAGGTGGCGTGAAATTGCTGCTCAGATCCATCCACCTCTGGAGGAGAAGGAGATGACCAAGATATTTTTGAAGACTTTAGGGTCTTTTTACTACGAAAAAATGATAGCCAGCGCACCCAGTGACTTTACCGAAATGGTGAGCATGGGCATGCGATTAGAGGAAGGAATTCGCGAAGGACGTTTGATTAAAGAAGGGAGTCCGTCCAGCAGTGTGAAGAAGTTCGGAGGTGTTTTCCCGAAGAGGAAAGAGCAAGATGTTAGTGCTTTGTTTCCAGGTAGGCCTAGGAGAGGCTACTCTCACGTCGCGGCAGTCACTCCGGCTGTCCGCCCAGCTTTGGTAGCCCCATCTCATCAGATTCCGCCAACTCAACCCCGGCCGTTTCAGCAGCAGCCTCGACAACAGGCTTATCCGTTCAATAATCAGAACCGTTCGCCCAGGAAGCCGCAGTTTGATGCCATTCCCATGACGTATACCGAACTTTTCCCTGCTCTCATCAGAAAGAATCTCATCACAACAAAGCCACCTCCTGTCGCACCGAACAGTGCTTCTCCGTGGTATAAGGCGGATCAATTATGTGAATATCATCAGGGGTCGCCGGGGCACAACCTTGAGAATTGCTTTGCGTTGAAGGCGGATGTGCAGAGATTAATTAAGCATGGTATCTTGTCTTTTAAGGATGTTAATCCAAACGTCAGAGATAACCCTTTGCCCCGACATGGGGCAGCTTCTGTGAATATGGTGGAAGGTTGTCCGGGAAAGTTCCGAGTTTTTCAAGTCGAGCACATCAGAGAATCATTGATCAGGTTACATCAAAGTTTGAGAAGACTTGCCTTTGTCAGGCACCAACATGACTATGACGTTTGCGAGTTTTGTTCAAGAGAAGATGATTGTCCTATTGTGAAGGAGGACATTCAGAAGTTGCTAGATCAGAGAATTATCACTATCACCTATGACCGAAATCCTGAAGATGAAGTGAATGTTATCACCCCACAGTTTAATTTGCCAGAATCAGTAGAGATTGCTTACAACAGCCAGACTGCGTCTGCTGATCCTTTGATTATTTACCCACCTGGCCCTGTGCCTTACAGCTCAGACCAAGCCGTGCCATACAAGTATAACGCCACCATGATTGAGAATGGGGTAGAAGTCCCCATACCAACTAGACCGTCTTTCGTTAATATTGCCGATGTAAGTAGAGTGACAAGAAGTGGGCGTGTTTTTGCCGCGGTACCGTCAAGAAGACCAGAAGTTCAAGTAAGGAGGCCCATGCCGGCGGAGATCCCTGTAAGAAATGAACCAAGGGTTGAGATAGGTCGATCCAGTGAATCTATCTCTCACCCTGAAGAAGATGAAATTTTAAAGCTTATCAAAAGAAGCGAGTATAAGATTGTGGACCAGCTTCTGCAAACACCTTCCAAGATTTCCTTGCTTGCCTTATTGATAGATTCTGGGGCACATAGAGAAGCCCTGATGAAAGTATTGGACCAGGCGTTCGTAGACCATGATGTGACAGTTGATCAGTTTGACGGGATTGTGGGGAATATAACCTCGTGTAACAACTTGGGTTTCAGTGATGAAGAACTCCCGGAGGAGGGGAGAAACCATAATATGGCTCTGCACATTTCAGTAAGTTGTGGAAACGATACCTTATCAAGCGTGTTGGTGGATACGGGCTCATCGTTGAATGTGATGCCCAAGACCACGTTGTCTCGACTTTCATATCCAGGTGCTCCTATGAGGCCTAGCGGAGTAATTGTTAAAGCCTTTGATGGTTCCAGGAAGACAGTTATTGGTGAAGTGGATCTTCCCATAGTGATTGGTCCCCATACTTTTCAAATCACTTTCCAAGTGATGGACATCCGTGCTGCTTATAGTTGTTTATTGGGTCGTCCCTGGATCCATGATGCCGGGGCAGTCACCTCCACACTCCATCAGAGATTAAAGTTTGTGAGACATGGGAAGTTAGTGATGATTGGGGGAGAGCAGGCCATGGTGGTAAGTCATTTATCATCATTTTCTTTTATTGATGCTGACGAGGACGTCGGGACCCAGTTTCAGGGCCTATCTGTTGCTAAGGATACCGTGAAGAAGCAAGGGGCATCCATCTCTTCTTTTGAGGATGCACGGCGTGTAGTGGAGAGTGGTTCGGCCGAAGGATGGGGCCAGGTGCTAACGTTACCCGAGAACAAGTCTGGGGAAGGTTTGGGTTTTCATCCAATAACTGCAAGGGTCAAGAAAGAAGTGGTTGTTCGTCCAATTCAAGAGGTCTTTCGGAGTGCAGGGTTTGTGCATCCTGAGGTTGATGCTGTCATAGATGATGATTCCGAGGAGGATTTGCCCGTGTTTGTGACGCCTGGATTGGCTTGCCAAAACTGGATAGCTGTTGACATTCCTGTGGTTATGCATATTTCCGAGTAATGTTTTGTTTATTTTCCTTTTGAAAAATCGCTCTGCCCAAGGCGAAACGTATTTTGTGTCGGGCTATGAAAAATAACTCCTTTTGCTCTGCCCAAGGCAAAAGAGAAATGTCTGGGCTTGCTGTTTCAAGTATTTCCTCTTTAATGAATAAAAATGTTATTTTGTCCACTGCTGTTTTATTTTTCACTTTTTGGAAATAACGATGAAAATTAACTAATAACATCTTGTTTTATTTGCACAAATCGATTTCTAAAATAAAGCATAATCATGTGTGCAGATTACTTCATGACTTAACCATCGAAAACAATGATCCTATGCCCTCTCCCAACTTTGAATTCCCTGTGTTCAGATCCGAAGAAGAGGATGATGAAGAGATTCCTGTTGAGATTTCCCGTTTGCTCGAGCATGATGAGAAGATTATTCAACCCTTTGAAGAACCCGTAGAGTTGGTTAACTTGGGTAATGAAGAGGATAGAAAGGAAGTCAAAGTCGGAGCATTGCTTATCCCAGAAGTTAAAGAGAAAATGTCGAAGCTTCTCAGAGAGTATGTTGACGTGTTTGCTTGGTCCTACCAAGATATGCCAGGGTTGGACAACGACATCGTGGAGCATCGTTTACCGTTGAGACCTGAGTGTCCACCGATCAAGCAGAAGTTGAGAAGGACTCGTCCTGACATGGCCGACAAGATTAAAGAAGAAGTTCAGAAGCAGATCAACGCAGGTTTTCTTGTGACGTCGGTCTATCCTCAGTGGTTAGCCAACATCGTGCCCGTTGCTAAGAAGGATGGTAAGGTTAGGATGTGTGTAGACTACAGAGATCTGAATAGAGCTAGTCCGAAGGATGATTTTCCATTACCTCATATTGACGTATTGGTCGACAGTACCGCCAAGTTCAAAGTCTTTTCTTTCATGGATGGTTTCTCCGGTTACAATCAAATCAAGATGGCGCCGGAAGATATGGAAAAGACCGCTTTCATTACACCGTGGGGAACTTTCTGTTATCGAGTTATGCCGTTTGGTTTGAGGAATGCTGGTGCAACGTACCAAAGGGCCATGACTGCTTTGTTTCATGACATGATGCATAAGGAGATCGAAGTGTATGTGGATGACATGATTGCCAAATCACAGACTGAAGAAGATCACTTGGAGCATTTGTTAAAGCTATTCCAGCGTTTGAGAAAGTACAAACTCCGTCTGAATCCCAATAAGTGCACTTTTGGCGTTCGTTCAGGAAGACTTTTAGGTTTCATTGTCAGTCAGAAAGGTATTGAAGTAGATCCCGATAAAGTCAAAGCTATTCGGGAAATGCCCGCACCCAAGACGGAAAAACAAGTAAGAGGATTCCTTGGGAGACTGAATTACATTTCTAGGTTTATATCTCATATGACTGCTACTTGTGGGCCGATTTTCAAGCTTCTCCGGAAGAACCAAGGATGTGTGTGGACAGAGGATTGTCAGAAAGCTTTCGATAGTATCAAAGAATATTTGCTCGAACCTCCCATTTTGATTCCTCCGGTGGAAGGAAGGCCCTTGATTATGTATTTGACCATATTAGAGGATTCCATGGGATGTGTGCTTGGTCAGCAAGACGAGACTGGAAGAAAGGAGCACGCTGTATATTATCTGAGTAAGAAATTCACAGATTGTGAGTCTCGATACTCATTGCTGGAGAAAACTTGTTGTGCTTTAGCTTGGGCTGCTCGCCGTCTGCGCCAGTATATGATTAATCACACTACTTGGTTGATCTCCAAAATGGACCCAATCAAGTATATCTTTGAGAAGCCCGCCTTATCTGGAAGGATAGCCCGTTGGCAGATGTTGTTATCTGAATATGACATTGAGTATCACACTCAGAAGGCAATCAAAGGGAGCATTTTAGCCGATCATTTGGCTCACCAACCAATTGAAGACTATCAATCCATCAAGTTTGACTTCCCCGATGAAGATGTTATGTACTTGAAAGCTAAAGACTGTGAGGAGCCGTTACCTGAAGAAGGGCCTGATCCTGAATCCCGGTGGGGTTTGATATTTGACGGAGCTGTGAATTCCTATGGAAATGGAATTGGGGCAATCATCGTTACTCCCCGAGGTACTCATATCCCGTTCACGGCAAGACTGAAGTTTGACTGTACGAACAACATGGCGGAATATGAGGCATGTATTATGGGTCTCGAAGAAGCGGTGGATCTAAGGATTAAGATTCTGGATATTTACGGAGATTCGGCACTGGTGATTAATCAAATCAAAGGAGAATGGGAAACTCGCCATCCCGGTTTGGTCCCTTACAGAGACTATGCTAGAAGGTTGTTAACCTTCTTCAACAAGGTGGAATTGCATCATATCCCTAGAGATGAGAATCAAATGGCTGATGCTTTGGCTACTTTGTCCTCAATGTTCCAAGTGAATGATTGGAACGACGTGCCTACAATCCGAGTTATGCGCCTCGACCGACCTGCTCATGTGTTCGCAGTAGAAGAGGTCACCGACGACAAACCTTGGTTCTATGACATCAAACGTGTTCTTCAAACTCAAGAGTACCCGCCTGGGGCATCCAACAAAGATAGGAAGACGTTGAAAAGATTAGCAAGCAGTTTCTTTCTCAATGAAGAAGTGTTGTATAAGAGGAATTATGACATGGTCTTGCTCAGATGTGTAGACAGACGTGAAGCAGACATGCTGATGCAAGAGGTACACGAAGGATCCTTTGGCACTCATGCCAATGGACATGCAATGGCTAGAAGGATGTTGAGAGCTGGTTACTATTGGATGACAATGGAATCCGACTGCTGCAAGTATGTGAAGAAGTGTCATAAATGCCAGATTTATGCGGACAAGATGCACGTGCCGCCGACCCTCCTCAATGTTATATCTTCGCCTTGGCCTTTCTCTATGTGGGGCATTGATATGATTGGGATGATTGAACCCAAAGCTTCAAATGGTCATCGTTTCATCTTGGTAGCGATCGATTATTTTACTAAATGGGTGGAAGCAGCATCTTATGCTAATGTAACCAGACAAGTAGTAGTCAGATTTATCAAGAATCAGATCATTTGTCGATACGGCATCCCGAGCAAGATTATCACTGATAATGGTTCGAATTTGAATAACAAGATGATGAGAGAACTTTGCGAAGAGTTCAAGATCGAACATCATAATTCTTCTCCTTACAGACCGAAGATGAATGGAGCTGTTGAAGCTGCTAACAAGAACATCAAGAAGATTGTCCAGAAGATGGTGGTAACTTATAAGGACTGGCATGAAATGCTTCCGTTTGCTTTACACGGGTATCGTACTTCAGTTCGAACTTCAACAGGCGTGACCCCTTTCTCCCTAGTTTATGGTATGGAAGCAGTACTCCCCGTGGAGGTTGAGATTCCGTCTCTGAGAGTGCTGATGGAGGCCAAGCTTTCTGAGGCCGAATGGTGTCAAAGTAGATACGATCAGTTG
The DNA here is from genome assembly GCA_948472305.1 of Vicia faba. Classification (NCBI taxonomy): domain Eukaryota; kingdom Viridiplantae; phylum Streptophyta; class Magnoliopsida; order Fabales; family Fabaceae; genus Vicia; species Vicia faba. The sequence goes on from OX451741.1 coordinate 1,350,725,672, forward strand.
AATTTAATCGAAGAGAAGAGATTAACAGATTTGTGTCACGGTCAGTTGTACCAGAAGAGAATGAAGAAGGCTTTTGACAAGAAGGTTCGACCTCGCGAATTCAGAGAAGGTGACCTTGTGCTCAAGAAGATATTATCTTTCCAACCTGATTCTAGGGGCAAATGGGCTCCTAACTATGAAGGACCGTATGTTGTTAAGAAAGTTTTCTCTGGAGGTGCCATGATTCTCGCCAATATGGATGGCGAAGACCTCCCGCGTCCCTTGAACGCCGATGCAATCAAGAAGTATTTCGCTTAGGCAGATTTCTGGTCAAATCAGTCTCGGCATCTGAGCACATTCTGGAATTCAAAGTTGTTAGGGAGAATAGCGATCATTGTTTGTGTATGACCTATTATTTCATGTGTTATCTCCCCAAACTTTTGTAAACCGTTGGAGTCGCATTGTTAGCGAACAACCCCTTATTAATGAAATTTGAGCATTTACTTTTGTGGGCAAAATTTAATTTTATGAAAAATACTTGAAACAAATTTACGTAAAATGTTCTTTTTTTCAAAAAAATGTGTCGTGAATAACGAAAGGAATACCTAGTTTGTTCCAAGGATGGTCAAGCCATGAAATGCAAAGCAGTACAGTTAGTTTATCCCTACATGATGAGCATTGTTTCGTTTCAAAATCGTCCGGAAGTGTTGGCGGTGTACACGCTTGGTCGTGGTGGTGCTAAGTCTGGTGCCTCCCCCAGCTTTTCCAGTTGAGCATTGTTTTGGCTATCACTAGTTGGGCGATTTCCGATGTGGTGCATTTTGTCTCATACCCTGATCTTTTGGTGTTAGAAGATTGGATTTGATTGTTTGTCTCCTCAGAAGACTTGGACCTCGTAGCGTGACGCCCTCCGACGTTGCTTTGTATTCCGTTTATCTTCCATCTTTTCAAGAGTGGCCGAGCATTTACGTTGCTGTGACACCTTATTATCTCCAAGATATTCCATCTGTTTTGTCAGCATATACATGACATTCATTTATTCATTCACACTCGCATCATGCACACACAGTTGTATTTGTTAATGTCATTAAATTCGTACATCTTGGTTGTGTCTTTTCAAATAACGTATTTGATCTTTCCAAATAGGGTGTCAACTTAAGCATAAAGTGCGCCTCCCTTCTAATTCCCCAACTGAGCTAATCCTCGTGGATGATTTTTGATTCAGCTTACCTTGTCCATTTCTGGATAGGATAAATTCCCCAATCGAGTTACTTTCTCATTGGGTAGAGTCTTGTTTGACTGTTTCTCTCTGGTTATCCCTGGATGAAGTTGTTGCCTCTTGCATAGGCTATCTCATTGATTTTCCCCAGTGAATTTGCGACCTAGACGGTTGGTGCATTTATTTTGCACGTTAAAGTATATGATCTCCTCGGGAAGGATTGATTCAGGGTCCTCTCTGACGAAGATTTCATTCTCTACCAATATCGTTGCATTTTCCTTCTGAGTTATTCTTTTGAAAACGACAAGCGGCAACTCTTCATGAGCAACTTGTACGTTATAGGCACCGTTGGAAAACGACAAGCGGTAGCTCTTCACGAGCAACTTGTACGTTACTCTTTGAAAACGCCGAGCAGCAGTTCTTCATGAGCTACTAGTGCGTCATTTATCCTTTTTGGGAATCGCCGAGCAGCAGTTCTTCATGAGCTACTAGTGCGTCAGTTATGACTTTGTGAAAGCGCCGAGCAGCAGTTCTTCATGAGCTACTAGTGCGTCATCGTCATTTTATCTTTCGGAAAGCGCCAAGCAGCAGTTCTTCACGAGCTACTAGTGCGTCATTTTATTCCGTTGGAAAGCACCGAGCAGCAGTTCTTCATGAGCTACTAGTGCGTCAGTTATGACTTTGTGAAAGCGCCGAGCAGCAGTTCTTCATGAGCTACTAGTGCGTCATCGTCATTTTATCTTTCGGAAAGCGCCGAGCAGCAGTTCTTCATGAGCTACTAGTGCGTCATTTTTATTTTTTTGAAAGCGACAAGCAGCAAACTCTTCATGAGCTACCAGTATGTTATTATTTTCTGGAACACAGCAAGCGGCAACTTCTTTATTTGAGCAGCTTGTATGTTATCGGTATTTTCTGGAATACAGCAAGCGGCAGCTTCTTTATTTGAGCAGCTTGTATGTTATCGGTATTTTCTGGAACACAGCAAGCGGCAGCTTCTTTATTTGAGCAACTTGTATGTTATCGGTATTTCGTCGAACGACAGCAAGCGGCAGCTTCTTTATTTGAGCAGCTTGTATGTTATTGGTATTTTCTGTGGACGACAACGACTGGCAATTTTCTTTATTTGAACAACCTTCGTATCTACAGTCTCATTACCTCAGCATTAATGAGTATATCTCTGAAAACCTCGCAGAGAAGTCTGGTACGAATCTATACCTCCAGAATTCAGTGATCGATTATCAGCCATTTGATACTCTCTGTCTACCATCGGCCTTGAGTTGCGAACTCACTGTTTTGGATCAATGACCTGTTATGGCCTATGCAAGATGCTCTCTTTGTTAGGGTTAGAGGTTGTGTTCCCTCGTTTTTTATTCGCTGTCAGGAGTCTGTCGTTTGAAGTCGATAGCTTGTTTCCCCAGTAGCGTATGATTCATGTCTCTGTGTTTTGTTGGTGTTCGATTCCTCCAACGTTTGTCTTGTTTCATACAATATTTTTCTCTGTGAATTCAACACTACATTCATATCACCGCATGATGACGGCATCTTAGGACAAAATTTGCGTAATTATGTATTTAAGTACCTTCAATCTCGTCGAGACGAAGACTTTAATCTTCATATCTCCGGATAGAAGGAACTTAAATAGGGGCAGCTGTTGTACCCCAAATTTTGACCTAAGACGTCGTCTCCTATCTGCATCTTTACATTACATTTGTTTTGATCCATCGATTTTAAATTTCATGACTTTTTCGGGCCAAGAGCTATTTATGCTGAACATTAAATCATTTAATCGATTCGTGCAAAAAATGATGTTTATTAATTATCTATTATCTAAAACTTAAATAATTGAAATTCATTTTTGATTATTATTTAGTTTAAAGATGTATGGATAATAAAATGAACATCAGAGAAGAGGCGCATTAATTGTGTGGACAGTATTTATTTATTACTCATTATTTTAAATTTAAGTAACTAGAATTTATTCTTAGTTATTACATAATTTAAAGATTATGAATAATATAATAAGCATTCGGAAAAATTCATTGGTCAATAACGATTGTTTAATCACTCGTCGTTCTAAGTTAAATAATTGAAACCCTGTTTTAATTATTATAATTTAGTTGGGAATGATGAATTAAATAACCGAAGATATTAGTTGATCAATGATAATTATTATTTATCTGCTTATTATTTTGAATGTAGGTAATTGGAAATTTGTTTTCAATTATTATTCGTTTGGAGAAATAATAAACGATAAATAAATAAAGAAGAAGAATTTAATGGACAAATAGTTTTCTTTTATTCATTTTCTTATTGTACAAGTTATTATGTAAATATTGTATATATATTACAGTAAATTACAATAATGAATGGACAAAATTAAAATGAAATAAAAAAAACTAATCTATCTTAATTCTAAAGCTTCCAATCCAATGCGTTTGTCCGCTCATTTAATTCTACCTGCACAATTAAAAGAAAAGAATTAGAATTCGAATAAATAATTAAATGTAGAAAATAAATTTAATGTTCATCATTAAATGTAATGGCCGGAATCAGTTACTATTTTTTTTGCAAATCACGGGATTATTCCCGGTTCACAAAAAAAAAGGAAAAGAATTTTAAAGCATATGCACAAGTTGTTTTCCAAAAAAACTGCATATTTAAACTAATTACATTCGTTTTTAAATCCCAAATGTAATTTCAAAAAGCATACAGCATAAACATACAAAACCATGTAGCAACTAATATGCAAGCATGTTACTTGAACTTTTGCCTACACCAGCAGAAACAAAACAGCTTTTGTATTAAAAGGAAAACATGCAGTTTGACCATACTTGCAAGCAATATAAAAATTCCTTTTTTCATCATTTTCTGGCCATTACAGTTTCAGAAATGTACAGCTTATCATCTTTTTATCAAAGCTATGCTGAGAGAAAAAAAGAGAGGGAGAAGTGTGGGATTTGCAGGCTTAGCATAGGCATAAGGAGATATACAAGACAAACCAAGAAAATATAGCCAGTATAATTAACAACACAAAAGAGGAGTAGAGACAAATTGGGGGGACAGTAGTGCAGAGTGCTCAGGAAATCCCAGCAGCATATTTTCAATTTTTAAATCTGTAGCGTTCAAGAAGAAGGAAAGAGCTGTTATATTAGACAACAAAAGAAAACAAAAACGGGGGATATATATCCAACCTCATAAAACAGCAGAACCAACAACAAAAACCCACAAGTTATAAAGACACTTTTCAAAAAAAGCTCCTATCCAAAACCATCCTGCATATTCTAAAACCTGCATATTCAAAACCATCCTGCATATCAAAACCTGCATATTCTAAAGCCAACTATTCAAAACCATCCTGCATATTCAAGCCCATCTTGCATATTGCATACTGCATATGGCATAACCTGCATCTAAACTATACAAACAATAGTCCATTATTTTCAACATAACCTGCTACTGCTACCATCAAAACCATGGCATATCACTACATAGAACCTACATCAAAACCATACAAACCATTTTCCAAACACAACCTGCATACTGCTGAACCTGTTATCTGCTAAACAATAGACTAGAAACCAAAACCACAAAAATTGTGCCACACCAGAAATTTTCAGGAAAAAAAGAACACAACAAGACGTCATTCAACAACAAAGCATAAGAGTTGCAGCATACTCTTAGAAGCGGGAAGAGAAGAGAAATTCGTGGTAACAACACGGAGGAAAAAGAGAAGAGACTTACCTCGAGGAGTCGTCACTCCGATAACTTTCGGACAGGTAACACTGTTATTATTACATTGTTGTTTTGGTCTTAAGAATTTTCATGGTATCGTAAGGATTATATCTGCTGTGACATTTCTCTACTTCTCAAATATTTCTTTGTTGTTATGAATCATTCTTGTTGTCTGAGCCGTTTTGAAAACAGAATTACTTCCTAATCCCGTATTACATCAACCATCCCTCATCACCATTACTTCATCATTAATTTTTAAAACTTCCATCTTTACACATAAAATCACCGAACCACCTGCATCAATAGTCGATAACATAAACCAGATCAAAAAAATCATTTCATGATATAGTTATCAGAGGAGTCCACAAATATAGACCGCAAAAAAACACGCTCAAAACTCACCTCAAAAAAATCCCTGCTAAAGTTACTGTATCTTCCTCCAATCTTCATCATCCCTCGCTTAATCGCCATTTTCATCAACCTGTTTCAACAGTCACAATGTTTCAAGTCTGGAAAATCATCACAATGCAGAATTCATAAAAAACTCTTAAGAGGTCACAAGAGCTCACCTCTCAAAAATGCTAACCATTCTTGATCTTCAAATTCCCTCCGCCATCCTTCCATCTCCCAGTTCTCCATCTACTCCCTTTGCAAACTGCTATGAAAAACAAACAATAACAGTTAAAGAAGCACATTCCATACCGAAATTCTAACTAACCCAGTTTCTCAAAGATTCATTAGGAGGAACTTGCAACACCGTCATGATTGCAAACATAAGCCCGAATATCTCCTCATTTGGTGAAACTCAAAACACCCTTCATTGGGCTGATAGAGCAAAGGAGATTCGAATAAAGGCACCTGATGCAAACGAGGATCCATTACCGGTACCTAAAACAGAAAAGACCAGGCAAAGCTGATACTTGGGCTACAAAACGAGAATCATCAATTACCTACATATTTATAATTCTAAGACCTAACTATCGTTAATTAGCACCATAATCAGTATAACTTGGAAATTAAAAAAATGAAGAATTACCAAATTCCAACGAGATCAACAGCAGATAGCTTTCTAGCCAATTGAGGATGACTCCTGCAATGAACAGAATCAACTTGCTTCCTCCTAATCACGCTTCGAAATCCACTAAACCACGGTCGTTCTCGTTCTCGTTCTTCAGCACCAACACCGTCATTCCCAATTTCCACAATCATTATCCAAATTTCAAATTCCAATACAATAATACAGCCGCGTCGAAGATGAGTAGCGAACCGTGAAGGAGATCAAGCTTTGATGATGAAGTGGATCGTGAAGGAAATCGGAACGAGAAGGAAGAAGAGGAGGTCCAGCGGCGGCCACGGCACCTTTAGTTCCTAGGGTTTTTTCGCTTCAGCAATTTGTGTTTCTTCCTTTTGGGTCTGGGTCTTCCAACGACCCGGCCCATTTCCCTCACCCGCTCCACTCTCTTCAACTAAGCCCGTTTTCTTTTTCAGCTTAAGCCCACTCTCATTGCCGTTCACTCCATTTTGTATATGCTCTTTAGTTAGATTTGATTCATTTTCTTAAGTAACGTATTTAATTTAGACTAAGTAGTTTCCTAGAAATAAACATATAATTTTAAATAGATAATTTTTAATATATTTTACTCAAATCTTATTTAGTTTAAATTTATGTTTATTTAATAATTTTAGTCTTACTTATTTCTAATTCAATTTAAATTCATGGCTTGTAAGTTTTACTTAATTTGAAAAATATTTAATATCTTTAAAAAACATGTGAAAGTAAAAAATGAGAAAACTAAAAGACATTTTATTTTTATTTTACTCCCCTCATTTCGATTAAATACCAATATAAAAAAGGACATAAAAAATAGAAACATATAAAACCTAAAAAAAACATTTCTATTAATTCTCGTTACCTTTTATCATTAAAAATGCGTAAAAAGGTGAAAACCAATTAAACTTTTTTTCTTTTCGCCTATTAAACAAAAATCATATAAAAATGCATGTTCACATTTAATTGTTGTGTATCATTTTCTGTCAATTATTTCATTGTACTTGTTTATTCTGTTTGCACCAATCCAAAGGGAATAGTCTAATTTTTTTGTTGACTTCATGTCCTCAAAAAAACGATCGAGCGAGTACCCTCATTTCATTGAAACTTAGGATAATTTTTCCAAATATCCGATTTCTCCAAAACTCACACCTTTTAAGTCAAAACTTCAACGTTAGGTTGTCGTATCTTCAGAAACCCGTCCGTATCCCTTTTCGGCCAAAACAATTTATTTTTGATCAAACAAATCAATTTTAAACAAAACAGATATTTCAAAAGGTTCCTATAGAGTACTATAGATGCATTGGGTGCTAATACCTTCCCATTGTATAACCAACCCCCGAACTCTCAATCTCTTTTCAAAAACGCTTTGTATTTGTATTTTTATTTACATTGCATATTTAGGGTTTTATTTCGCTCTTTTCCCTTTTCCTTTGGAAATAATAAAGCGCGGTGGCGACTCTTGCTTTTGTGAGACGAATTAATCAATAATTCGATCTCCGATTTACCCCGCTACATTTTTATCGCTACAGAAGCGAACTACTTTTCCCTCCTTTCTTCAGATTCAAAATCTTCTAGGGAAGATACAAAGTTCCCTTCTGGTCGAAGACCTTGGAGTCCCTTCAGTCGAAGGGATTGAGAACCTTCTGGTTGAATACTCAATTTAACTTATAATTTCTCTAAGTACTTTCCTACTTTGTCGAAGCCTTTCCAACTTAGACTTGTTCAATCTATTTTTGGCCCATAAGGCCAACTTGTTATAGGTGTCGAATTTAGGAGCTAACACATAGGTATATATATTTTCAAATATTTACCGTTTACTTTCAATATTCTTTGATTGAAATCTAACTCCTCGATCTCATATGCGTTATTAGTGAACGCCTGTAATATTCGAAATGGTCCTTCCCAATTCGGCGACCACTTCCCCAAAGTTCTATCTCTCTGATCCATGGGAAGAATTATTTTCCACACATAGTCGCCAACTGCAAACTCTTTTATTTTATCTTTTGTATTGTATGCCCTTACAACCTGCTCTTTTTGTCAAATTAGCACATCCAACGCAACCAATCTTTCTTCATCCAGATCCACTGTTTCATCAAACATCATATTCCAATACTGTTATGATGAAAGTCCATGTTAAAACTATACTCATATTGATTGTAAGTGTATCTCGACTGGAAAAACCACATTGTGTCCATATACTAATCGAAATAGTGTCGACCAAGTCACCTCTTTGGGAGACGTTCGACAAGCCCATAAAACTTGATCTAACATCGTATGCCAAATTTTGGGTTTCTTAGAGACACATTTCTTAATTAACCAAATTATTACTTTGTTGGAAGATTCAACCTGACCATTGGCTTGAGCATAATAAGGCACCGACATTACTAACTTGAAGCCTATTTCAGATGTAAACTCTTGTATCTTACGCCCAATGAAAACCGAGCCTTAGTCTGTTATGATTGACTCATGAGTTCCAAATCTATAAATGATGTGCTTTTGAATGAAGTCAATCACTTCTTCTTGGTTGACATTGACAAATGGTATTGCTTCTATCAATTTGGTGATGTAGTCTATCCCCACCAGGATGAACTTTTGTTGTTTCGAAGAGGTTGGTCGAATTTCTCCTATGATATCTAGCATCCATCCTCGAAATGACCATGGCTTAACAATTGTGTGTAATTCGCTTGCGGGTACGTGTTGAATACCTATATGCTTTTGGAATTCTTGACATCCCTTAGCAAATTCAATACAGTCTTTCAGCATACTTGGCCAATAGACACCCTGTCAGAATATCAACCATTTCTTTTTATGGCCGACTTGATGGGCACCACAAGCTCTACTGTGGACTTCGACCATTGCCAAATATGCTTCAGTATCTCTTAAGCACTTGAGAAAAACCCCTTCAGGAGTATTCTTGAACAATTCATTTCCCATGCACACGTAACTCAAAACCCTGTATTTTATTTTCCTATCAACATTTCCAACTTGAGTTTCTAAATAACTCATAATTGGCTTTCTCCAATCCGTGTCTGACAAATTGTCAATAGCAAAAATTTCAAAATTAAACTTGCCATCTACCCCCTCCCCCAGTTTTTTGGATTGACAATGTTGATGATGGTGTCGAAATTACCTTCTCCCTTACCTAGACAAAACTCTCCAACCCATCGGTTGATACTTTGTACCCAGAGGAAATTTGTGCCAAATCATTAGCCACTTAATTTGTTAATCTTGGCACATGTGTAACACTTACAACCTCGAAGTATTCCAACAAGTGATTAACCATCACAAAATACAAAAATAAATTCTCTTTGATGTACTTATACTCTCGAGTGCTTTACTTAATCACTAGCTCCGAGTCACCTTTGATTTCGACCCTATTTGCACCTAAGTCTTTCAAAAGTTTAAGCCCAGTGATTAAAGCTTCATACTATACTTCATTGTTGGAGAATTTTCCATCTACCCTAAATTTGAATTTTGTTGGTACCCCTTTTAGAGAGATGATTATAATTCCAACACCAGTTCAATTCTTATGGCTTGAACCGTCGAAGTATGATTTCCAAGGGTCGGTGTCTATCAGATTCATCGATGGTTCAACTATTGTGTGATCGACTATAAAGTCTGCCATGATTTGGCCTTTCATGGTATCTCCTTTTCAGCTTTTTTGTTCCTCTGATAACGCCTCCAATGCGTCCCTATCATTGGGGTTTTCCTTATAATTAGGAGAAACTTGATAACTCTTCGACTAAACCTTCTTTTATTTGGCCTCATTATCATGTACAATCATCTTCCACTTTGGCCTTTTGCCCCCCTTTTGGCTTACTGATTCCACCCATTTTTCTTGTGGGGTGTCCGACGAAGGGCGAAAGGTTTTCGTACGAGGTTGCTGGAATAATCTTCTATACTCCTTGTTACTTTGAGGGATCCCTTATTTGTCAGAAAAACCTTGGAACTGAAGGCTTCACTTTCTTAAGATCCTCTTTTTTTGACAACTTCATGCTTCTCAACTGCTTCTTCATCATACACAACATTACATCTTGGACATAATTTGGCCTTCGACCCTCTCACTCTGCATTTTTCCTGAGAGTCAGCCAAACTCTCTTCATGTTGAGGATACACTGCCTACAATCCCTCTTCCATATTTATGTCGAAGCTATCATTAGCTCCAACCATCATAACTTCTATGTCACCAATCATTACGACTTCTCTGTCAAGGCCCTCAATAGCCTCGACCATCATGAAATCTAGAGGCTTTGAGTATAAATCCTCCTCCATCTTCAAAGGATCAATGTTGCTTGCATCTTTAGCTTTTCGCCAAATTGAAGTCTTCCTTCTTTCAAAGATTTTTGCACAAAATCCCTGAAAAGAACACATTGAGAAGTTTTATGACCAAGAAAAGTATGAAATTTGCAGAATCCCTTTTTCTCCTTTTGTTCATGTGGGGGATTCTTTAGGCCCTAAGGGACCACAATTTAACCATCAAATACTAACAAATAAAATATTTCACCACATCTGGTTATGTCAAAAGTATAGGTCTTGGTGATGGCTTTGCCATTCTTTTCAGTTTTGACAGAGTTTTTCTTGTTTGATGGTTTCAAAAGTTTACACACATAAGGAGGTCCAGGCTGGAGTTTAGCTACATTAACCTCTGTTTCTTCCCCTAACTCGTCTTCATCATACGAACACTCATCGATTTCTACATAAGCAACCTTTCCTTTTTTGTGGCACTTGTTTGGCTTGGTTTTTCAACTTTCAAACACTCAATCAGTCGAACTTTGATAGCTAACTGAGCCATATCTTTCAAAGACTGAGTATCTAGAAATTTCTTCCTAATAGAATACTCTAAACCATTTGTATTCATTTCAACCAACTTGTGTTTAGGGACTTGTGTAAAGCACCGCACTTTCAAAAGTATAACCTGTTAAGGTATTAGTCTATTGATTCAGCGCTCTTTCATTTGACTCTGGATAATCCTGTTAGGCTTATTTTGGACTTCCCCGTGTGAAATTGTTCATGGAACAATTTCTCTAACTGAATCCATGTTTGGACCGATTATGGGGGAAGCATTGTAAACCAAGTAAATGCATTCTTTGTAAGGGAATTGGGAAAATACTGTTAGAACAAAGTTTGAATCTACTACCCTATATTTAAGTTTTGATGATAACAAAGTGAAAAGATATATCATTTATAAGATTCATGTATGAACTATCTGCTGCCTAAAATTACTATGTTCTGACTTGCAGAAACTCTGATTGATATAAGCAAGATCACATCTAATCAGCATCAGAATTTGGTTCTTGACACCAGCATCAGAAGTTGCCATATCAGAATGTCAGAATCAGATGATCAACTCACATATATGCTGAAGCCTGATGAACAAGACTGCGCTCAACACTCTGATAAAGAAACACAACAGTTCATCAGCAGCTAAGCAGAGTCAGAATGAGCCAAGCCAGAACTTGCATTAAGTAAGCAACGGTACTGTGCATTGAAAGCAAATTAATACCAACGGCCTCATTCCAGACAAGATCTGCTCGATAAGGAAAGTTTGTTATTAGCATTGAATCAAGAATATTGCATCCAACGTTCATCATCTCAGTGCTATATAAACAAGACTTTGAAGATTGAAATGGCTAATGCTCTCCAAATCTCTACACGCATAAAAGCTGATCAAAATCTTCCTTCTCTCAGTTTTGCTAAACACCACACATTCTGATATTCTATCATTGTTTAGCAATCTAGTTTCTAAGATTTAATTTGTGTATACATCACAGTTGTGATACAGTTTTGTAGAAAACATTCACACACTTAGTTTTATCTCTTTGTAAGAAAGTGTTTCCTTGACAAACCGGGTTGTGGTTTGGATCAAGAAGGCTTTAGAAGTTGTTAAAGCAGTCTGTAATATTCAGTTGAATATAGTGGATTAAGACCTCGTTGGAGAGAGGCGAAATCACCTTGACGGGTGGACTGGAGTAGTTTGAGATCAAACGAACCAGGATAAAAATATCTTGTTCATTGCATTAGATTTCAGTTTTACAATTCAACCCCCCCTTCTTGTGTTTTTCACCACTTCAAATACTTCATCCTCAAATCCTTGTTCACTATTAAATCTCCAATTTGTGTTTGGTATTTGGCGACGTGTTCAACAATGGATTCTTTGACATCCTCTGCGAACTTAGTGAATTTTGGGAGTTCCCAACCTCTTGGTAACTCTGTTTCAAACACGAAATCTAGAAATGGTGAGACATATGTATTCCTTTAACAATCAATATTCATTCCATTCCTAACCATTATTCATTCGACAATGGCTTCTAGGTTTAATTTCCCAGCTACTGATTCTCATTGAACCTTCCTGACCATTTGGTCGGCATTCTGGTTTCGATTTAATATTACTACTGGGGGTTGCTGTACTACCCTAAGTATAGGATCGACACACTGGGGAGTCGGTGGTTCTTGTTCGACTGCTTCATCGACCACCTCCTCGTACTGCACTGGTTCTTCACATGGAGGACGTGCAGCTTGTCAAACTGGCACTCTTGGGGCACCGAGGAAATCCCCTATATGAGTCATTTGAGTTGCTAAAGTCTAATAACTCTACACCAAATTCTCAATCAAATATCTTAATATGAGACTCATCTGTTGAGTAAGCATATTTACCATTTCATGGTTACTTTCATCCATCTGTTGCCTCATGATAGCAACAGTACTTGGGGTGAAAGTAGGCATAATTTGGTTGGAAAATCCCAATCTAGTCGAACGACCAAATTGATTTCCCAATGGCCCTGAAGCATGATATGGGGAAAACGCTGATGCATAATTTTCACCAAATTTCGGAATACTATTATGTAGTCCTGCCATCATCATTGTTGGCATTCTGTATTCATGTGTATCTCTTGCAAACTAGGCACATACCGTCCAATAGTTCTGACCATTGGTGGTCTTGCAATTACTGGTTGTGTTGTGGTAACTATGTTTGGTGTCGTCGAAGATACGACCATCGGACTAGAACTCACACTCGTCGCCCCACTGGTATTTCCTCCCAGGTTTTGATCCCTTTAAGGAGTTCTAGGATCTACCATTTTTCTACCTCTTTTTAATTTCATGCACGAAACAAGAAGACTCAAACAAAAATGTGTCCCTGCCAGATGTGCCAATTTATTTCTCTACAAAATAATCACTAACCTCTTATTAAAGGTTACTTGCAGGATCAGCTACAATAACCCTAGACTTAGTGTTTAGAGTGTTTTTTTTGGATTGAAATCTGGTTGATATTGGATAGAAGGGACAATGTAAAAGACAGTTGCAAGGTAAACAAGGTAAGTGACAAGACTTGTAAATTAAAGTGAAAAAAACTGGAAATTGATATGAATTTAAACGTGGAAGCATTCATACAGTGTCAAACTTGAACTCGTTTCTCCCTTAGATGCAGGTACTTTGAGTGTAATGCTCTAAATGTGAAGAAATGCGACCCTCAATACAAATACAAACATTTACTTAAATAGAAATCATAAGTATGTAACTGTCGATGGTTTAGGGTTTGATAGTCCTTAGGTTCTCCGTGTGATTTTAATCGTACGTCCTCGTGTATCTCTGATACATTTGAGTTGACTGATTGTGCTTGACTGTTAGTCAAGTTATTGTTCTCCTCGAAGCTGTGAAGCAAGAGTTGAGTATTGTTCTTAGTTGAAGATTTTAAGCAAGACTAAGTATTTATAATTTGAGAGTACCATCTTCTTTTTGGTTGTAATTGGGGAGTGTGTACTTCCTAACATTTCCTAGGACTAGAATTGTTTTCCCAGTGACTGGGAGTTTTTATCATTGCGGTGATTGGAAGTGAGATGGCGATTTCTCATATCTAGGAGGTGCCTAGGTAGAAGTTGCACTGGTTAGGGATTAGGCAGAAGTTGTAAGCAGGGGAGTTTAGCTTTGAACTGGTACTACTGATAGTGGATTTCCTTCCTGGCTTGGTAGCCCCTAGAGTAGGTGAGTTTGCACCGAACTATGTTAATAATTCCTTTGTGTTCTTTCTTTTTCTGCAAGTTATAATTCTACTGTGTTGTTATTTTATTTGTTGTTCTGTCAGCAGATGTTATAACATCTGTTGTGACATTGTGTATTGTTAAGACATAAGACTAAACTTCTGATATTGTGCGTGCCAGAATTTCAATTAGCATCAAGAGCAGGCACCCTATTCAGATTACTGGGAAAGATTCACAGATATATATTTTTTGGCACTATGGAGAAAGAAGGAGGATATAAAAACCTACCACCCATGTTGGATGGTTCAAATTGTGACTGGTGGAAAGTTAGGATGATAGCTTTTCTGAAAGCTATGGGCAACAAGGCTTGGAAGGCTGTTATGAAAGGACGGAAGCATCCTATTGCCAAGGATATTAACAAAGATGGAAAAGAGACTAGGAATACCTGTGTTGTAGCCAAGGAAACTTGGGAATTATCAAGACAACTTATGAAGGTACCCCTTGAATGAAGATTTCAATACTTCAACTTCTCACTTCAAAATTCGAGAAGTTTAGGATGGATGATGATGAGAAAATTCAAAAATACCTGATGAACATTCTTGAAATTGCCAATGCATCCAGTTCATTAGGAGAGAAGATGTAAGAAGAAAAGCTGGTCATAAAAATTCTTAGGTCCTTGCCTCATAGATTTGACATGAAGGTCACAACAATTGAAGAAGCTCAAGACATCAACAACATAAGAGTTGATGAACTTATTGGGTCACTTCAAACATTTGAATTGGCTATTGGTGACAAAGCTGAGAAAAAGAACAAAGGCATGCCTTTTGTATCTAATACTGAAGATGATAAAGGTTAATCTGAGTTGGATACTATTGCACCCCAAAATTTTCCTTCCCATTCCACTCAAGACACGTTCCTTAATATCCTTAATTGCTCAAGGTTGACCAAGAATTGATCAGATAAATTCTCGTCCTAAGCATTGGATTTCCAACTAGGATTACCCAAGTTTTGAATCACTAACACTATATCAAAGAGAGAACAATTCAAAAGAATGTACCAGGAGGCTTTATGAAGTCTTCGATTTGATGGACTTCGAACGTGTGAGGAGGCTTTATGAAGTCTTTGATTCGATGGGCTTCAAATACGTGAGGAGGCATTTTATAAAGTATTTGATTGGAAGAGCTAATAAGGATCTTTGAAGGGTTTGTTTTTGAACCACTGAGATATAAGCCATTCGAAACATCCAAGGAAGACTGGATCGAAAGAAAACGTGAGGAGACTTTTTCTAAACTCTTCGATTGGAAGAGCTAGTAAAGGCATTGAAGGGTGTTGTTTTCGAATCATGGAAACATAAGCTATTCGAAGCACTACAAGAAAAGACCTTTCGATTGACACATTTGTTCGAATGGACACATTGAAAAGAAGAATATTTTGGAATCAAAAATCTTTTATCCAAAGAAGACAGGTGGAAAGCTCATGATTCGAAGGACATGCCATCTTTCAGCATGGCATGATCGAAGGGCAATTTGGGATGAACAAGCCAAGTATGAGCCACCTCAGAACTTCTGACATGCCCCTGAATAGGTGTGGGATGTTTGAAGAGAAGTTCTGATGCTCTTAGGTTACCCTTCGATTGGTGAAATTCAAGTTGTATTCACCAATTGAAGGTGGACTAATGCACAACAAAGTTGTTTCTTGAAGGCAAGAAAAGACATAAGCAAAGGGTGGGAGTTAGAATCAAAGGGCCATATGCACAATTACATTCGAAGGAAATAACAAAATTAAGCTTCGACAGGCCAGAAGGAAGTGTTCGATTGGGCTAGTTGGATATTTTTAGATCAAGCAGCTAAGGCAAATAGTGACTCAATCGAAGAAGCCCCAATGATGAAGCCCAAAGCCATCGAAAGGAGCAATTCATAGCCAATTGAAGAATAAGGCTTGAGGGCATTCGAAGAAGTCAAGGAGTGAAACCTGTCCAGGTTCATTCAAAACCCAAAAGGGCATAAAATCAAAAAAGGCAACCTTTTTAAGGCTTTCGATTTTGCCTTAAAAGCCTGATTAATGGTTGTTTCTTTCCATTTCCATTCACCACTTCCCCCTATAAATACAAATCAGAAGGACCGACACTAGGGGCTAGACGAAACATTGCCATATAAACATTTTTACAGAGCTACAGAAAAACATTTTGCCTAAAACACACGTACATATTGTCTCATTAAAAACTCCACAAAACTTTGAAATTGTTTCAAGTTTTTTCTGAACACAGTATAGTCACCTTCAATCCGATTCAAACCATTTCCATCCAAATCAAGCATTGTAATCATCTCAGTAAGGTTCAAAGGGTAAGAATGGGTCATTATTAACAACAAAGCTATTAAAAACGCACACATATGCGTCGCGGGTTCCAATAATCATATGAATTCATATTTTTATGTTCATATGTTTTGATGCATACTATTGTACCCCAAAATTTGCACTCTCATTCTCAAGGCCTTTCTTACAAGGATTTTCAAGGTTCAAGATTGAACAAGTGCATTGGGATTTTCCAGTACCAAAATTAAAAGGAAACTGTCAAAAAGGGAGAAAATAGATAAAAATAACATTTTGACAAATTTGGAGGAAAACATGTCTCCTTCGATTCTACATCCTTCGATTGACTCTTGGCCTTCTTCGATTTCTCAAAGTGGCTGCTAGCGTGCCTCTTTCGCCTGGGCATGTGACTTCTTGTTGCAGGTTTCGTTTGTGTCTTTTGCTGCCTGCATGCTTGCAATCGAAGGCCATGACCTACTGGTCACATGTACCCCCTGCAAGGCAAGTATTCGTTTGGGCACTCACCTTCTGTGTGCCTGGATGAAAACTTCAGTTGAGCAAGAGCCTCCTTCGAATGCAACTTGGATTACATCCTTCGTTTTTAGCAAAAGCCTCTTTCGAATGCAACTTGGATATGTCCTTCATGTTGAACTCAAAGCCTCCTTCGAATGCAAGTTTAGGTACATCCTTCGTTTTGAGCAGGAGCCTCCTTCGAATGCAACTTAGGAATACCCTTCGACTCAGAAGCCAGGAACCTCCCTCACGCTAAAAGGCAATGACTCCCTTTATGTTTATTTCGATCCACATGCTTCGATTGGGCAACATTGCTTCCTTCGTACACGGACTTTTGATTGGGAAATATGTTTGCTTCGACCTAGGATTCGATTGGGCAATATGCTTCCTTCGAGCATGAGCTTTCGATTGGGCAATAGCTTCCTTCGAGTTAGCTTGTTTCGACCACAAGCTTCGACTGAGGCAAAGGCTTCCTTCAAACAGGTGTGCTTCAATCTCATTCTTGCATTGGACTCAAGACCAAATCTCGTTTGCCAGGCTATGTTGCATCCAAATATTTACATAGTCAGAAGCTTGTACAAAGGTTTTAAACTTTACCTTTTGGATACTACTATTCTTGGTTAAAGGCTACGTACTATTTCTTTTCATAGAGAGTACTTTTATCATAAAAGCAGCTTTCAACCTAAATTTGGTCTGAGCACAAGCAATGTCAGAAGCATAAGTCACATCTTCTGCACCCCAACTGCCAACAGTCCCCCCACATGTACTGTCACATTACATTATTTTATCATTTATTTGCAAGGATGGATTTGGACAACATGTCCATTCTTTCTCTATAAATAGAGGAATTTTTGCAAAGCTAAGGGAGGATCTTTGGACCAGAGGAACGAATCCCCCAAATTTTCTCAAACACAACAAAACTTCTCAAGTTCATCAACACTTGATAAATCAAAAAACCCAGAATCCCAAACACTCACCTCTTTCAATTCTGAAGAACACCCCACACATAGAAGTTTGTTCAAACTCAAAGACAACCTTCTATGACAACTCTTCGAACCAAAAGCAAGCCCCCTGTGACTACTCTTCGAATTCCAGAAACGTCCAGGTAGCAGTTCAAGTTCGAATCCCACATCCATTCAAGGCCTGAAGCAAGGTAAGTCACTCTTACCCTTGAACCTTTCGTTTCATGGCATAGTATGTGAATAATCTTCCCTTTCATTTCAAAAAATGTACATAACACTTTGGTTCTTTTCGTTTCCACCTACTTAATATGTTTCCAGAGCTAAACCCTTTCGTTTTTGCTTTCTGTTTACCTGAACTTGCTTTAACTATTAAACTGTTTACAAGACAAATACTAGCATGGCCTCAGGCCATGTTGCCATTTAATGCTTGAAATGAAAGAAACAGGAAACAGGAAATAGGAAACGAAGCTTCTGGCTTCTACCCTCTTTCTCCAGGTCAAACGAAAGAGACAACCAGGAGGAAAACCATGTTGACTTCTAGGCCCAAACGAAAAGCATGCCTTCACTGACTTCCAGCCCCTAATCGAAAGGCATTCCCTCACTGCTTTCAACCTCCAGTCGAAGAAGACAACAAGGCAGAACCAGAAGGCTTTGCCATACACTGACTTCCAGGCCAATCGAAGTACATGACCTGACTGGTGCCAAAGCCCAATCGAAGGCCATGACCTCACTGGTGCGAACTCCCAATTGAAGGAGGCCAGCAAAATGCAAATCGAAGGCTGCTCCTGCCCAAATCGAAGGAGCTCATTTTTTCTTCTTTTTATCTTTTTTTTCCTTTATATTTTTTATGCCTTTCGATATGGTTGTAATAGTGTAGGATTTTATCTTTCTGCTTTTTATTACTTTTATACAAGTGCTAGTAACTAGGTGTGTATGGCAAGATAAAACCAACAATTAGACAACCTAAAAATCAAAGACAAATGCATGCAATAAAACACACTATTCACACATGCACCCTTAGGGTATCTCCACTTAGTTGCCTAAACAAATGGGCCATGTTATGCATGTCAAGTATTTTGGCAAAACAAAAACAATCAAAATGATTATAGTCCCTCGATGACGCTATCTGAGTTGCCTAAACAAAATGATCAAGTCCCTCAAGAAAATTGCCAAAGATACTTGACACTATTTCTATCATGGTCTATACGATGACCCACGCCTGTCCCGTTAACATCCTAACACAAGGTTGTTCACCAAATACAATGGTGAAGCAACACTGTTAAAAGGGTTAAAAACATAAGAAAGATCTTTGAGTAAAATAGGGTAGATAGCTCTTAGTTACTTGATCAAAAATCTTGCAAAACATCCTTGCCATTTTTCAAACACACTTCACAACACAACTTCCAAAAACAATTTCCAAACAACTTTCAAAATATTGAATTATCTTTTCAAAAAGACACACACCTTTGTATATACTCAAACAAGAGTCATTACAAAGGTTTCCTAGACAAGGCATCTTTTTCAAAACATTTTCAAAACCACACACACAAAGCACCATTTCAAACAATTGAAAAGCAAAGGCAAGTGATCTAAAACAACTAACTAAGAGCCCATGGATAACCATGGATGAAAAGGGTGCTAGCACCTTCCCTTTTCATAATCTACCCCTCGAACCCACGAAAACATCTCAAAGGTCTTTCCTGTGATTTTTTGACCTTTCCTTAGGATAAAATAAAAAGTCGATGGCGACTCTTGCTAAACCGAAACATTTGCGAACACAAACGCAAATCCCAAGTCAGTTCTCCCACCGTATCACAGAACTGGCGACTCTGCTGGGGATATTTCTAAAAGTGGGGTTACCTTAGGGTTTTAGATCACCTTTACCTGCTTACCTTGTTTGCTTTGATTGCTTTACTTTTTTGGTTCCTTGTTTGGGTTTGTTTAATCCTACACTCGGATTTGGGGACACCTTTTAGGTAAGTAGCAATAAACTGTGAGGGAACTGTGTGGGGTATACCGACATGGTTGAAGTAGTAGCTACATTAGTTTGACATATTTGTGGGTACCGGTAGCCTTTGAGTTAATCAAAGAGAATACGGGGCCGCTGAGTGATGTCATGAAGCACTAACGAACTCTTAGAACCTTACTTGACCATCTTGGCCTCTTTTAGGGGTAGTGAGATGACCGTCTTTGGTGCAGTCCGAAGTTGGTAGATACTCGATACTACACTCATTGAGGATTGTTTTCTTGGAATATTTTGGTCGCCAGTTAAGTGGCTAAACCAAAACAGTGAACATAGAAAATAATCCAGTGATATTGAGCTCCTTAGAACCCGGTTTCTATTTTAGGACAGGTTGAGCCAACTAACTTCAAGAGGGTACTTACCTACAAACCCCATGCAAGCCTAAACCTAAGGACTTGTTTGCTTTGTGTGAATATGACTGTCTGTATATACACTTGCTTACTTTTGCATACATGTACATAACATCATAACATCATACCATAGCATTTTTAATAACCATTTCAAGGATCTCGAGGGTCTTTTGATACAGGGGCACGTTGAACCAGACGTCTACCAAAGAACAAGAGGGTTCCCCTCTAAACAAACGCCGTCAAAGATCAAGTGCAACAACTTGAATCGGGGGCTATGACCCACTTGACATGGTGAGCTTGATTCTGTGGAAAGACATCCACCGATACAAAGTTATCCAATAAAAAATGTTGATCAAAGTTCAACCTCTAACATTTTCTTGTGTTTACCCCGCGGGATTCTTGAAAGCATGCATCCACATATCATGCATTGCATCATAACAGGTTTTCCTTTTCAGGTTTCCTTATTCTCCTACTGTTTATTTCAGTAGAGATGGCTCTAGAGAAGACTATCAAGGACATCCAGGCTCAAAACTCTCAACTTCAATAGATGTTCTTGAACCTATCCAAGGGACAAGAAAAGGTCAAGGCGCTCCTCACCAGGGGCATGATCGTGGGAAATCCTGGGGACGACAGAGATGACCAGTTGGAGTGGCTACAAACTGAGATAGCCATAATGAAGGTCCAAATGATGGGGCAACTGGTGAGCCAGATGGCTCTTATCCAAAATCTGGCACAAGGACAAGAGGAGCTGAGGGTTCTCATCAACAAGCTTCGTCAAGATGGATGTAACCAAATGGAGCAAACATCTAGAATTGGGGATCAAGTCATCATTCAGCCTCCCATGATACAAGAATCCGGTTTAAGGGAGAGAAGACCTTCTCACTTTGCTTCCACGTCACGAGCCCAACAACGATTTCGTCAACATCAACCGGATAATCAGCCAAAGGGGGAAAGACTTCAAAGGCAATTCACCCAAATCAACATGCCATTGTCACAAGCATTGCAGCACATGTTGAAGATGAATCTGATTACGGTGATAAACCCTCATCCGAACCCTAAGACTTCTTCTCCTAACTACAACCCAGATGCAAGATGTGCTTATCATTTTGGTAGCCCAGGGCATGACACAAACAACTGTTGGGCTCTGAAGAACAAGGTCCAAGACATGATTGATGCCAAGGAGATCGAGTTTGACCCTCCGGAGACTCTAGCATAATCACTGCTCCTTTGACGAATCATTGAGAGCATCTTTGTTTCATTTGAATTTTAAAGTTGTAATCTCTTTTGTTATTCAAACAATTATCTATTAATGTCAAACTCTGTTTCATTAATGCATTGCATATGTTTGTCTTGATTTGATCCACTCATTTTCATTACATTTAAACGATGTTTTTTTACTCACTTTATGACATTCAACTCTTGCTAAAAGTTACAAGCCTTTAGAGGGAGGATGACGAAACAATGCCATAATTTCATACAGTATGCTTTTGAACAGACCTTGCTGACGATGTAAAGGCGTTTCTTTCAAATCCTAAACAATGGAGTTATAAGGAAGATAATCCCTAGTCAACCCCTTCGAGCCAAAGAAGTAGAAGTTTTCTATTTTAACACAAATTGAAACCTTTAATCAAAACCTGGGGAAGGGTAGTCTCTCATTTAATTCAAATGCGCTTTACGTTGCAAACTCTCAGTTCATAAAATAACGAACGACATCAAAAGTATTCCTCTGGAATCAAAAGACAGTGTTGGTTCCTTATCTCATAGGCAGTCAATCTCTCAAAAGAGAAAAGCCCACTGAGCCAAAACCTATAAAGGAGGCTTAAGAAAGCTGGGGCATCCCGCTGACTGTAATCTCAAAAATAGGAACAGTCAGGCAAAAGTTAGGGATAACAAATCAAAAGAACAAGGTCGCCACAAATCCTCAACAACATGAAAAATGTTGCAAAAATGACTGCCTTCCAACAAATTCAACTTGTGTGAACCATCACCAAAAACGTCGTTCCAGACTCATTAGGAGTTCAAATGCACAATTAACTGAGTTTAGGATTGAAGAACATCACGAAGAGCGGGTGGGTACAAATATACTTTGAGCCTTTTATCCTTTGTTTATTAAACCATGAACCAAGCCACGTTACAACCCTTCAAAAGTCCTAACTGAAGCATGGGTTAGTTCAAAAGCATACTGTTACAAAAGGTATCTTGACTCCTGTAAGGCTCTGCTCTAAATCTTGAGTTTGAATTTTCTTAGCAAAATTTCTTTACTCGCTAAAACGCATTTTCAAAAAACTTCAAGACAAACATAAACTTTGCATTACTTGAATATCATTGTTTGCATATGGATATTTGTTTGACAGCGGAGAAATTCACACAATGAATATACCGTGAACAAAAGCTCTCTCAGTGAATAAAATCAATTCAAGAAGGATGACACTTCCATTGACGAATCTCCTATCAAAAGGGGGACTTAACATGTCACTATCCAGCACACCTGGGGCAGTCCAGTCAAGATTTCAAGAAATCTCTGAGGAAGTGCAGAGTAACCAGGGGCAAGTCTCCATCTCCGTCACTTGGGGGATTGAACGTCAACCCTGACAAAGGGTTACATACAATCAAACTTTTTGGCAATGCCACAAACATTCACTACTAGGGGCAATAACAAGTCTTCCCAAAGTCCTTCTCATAGGATGATTCCCCAGAAAGAGTATAATCTCTGACCCCCTTTCCCCAGCTGAATCAACCTCAAGAATCCTCGAGGACTTCCCCCAACGAAGATTTCACCTCTCTAGCAGACCGACAACAAGGTTTATTTCCCCAACAAACTACAGATTCCCCAGCTTGAGTTTGCCTTTCCGACTACTACAAATAAAAGGACCACAACTCCTCTTCCCCAGTAGACTACTCTATAATCCCCAGTAAGTTACTGCGAAACCTAGACCCAACCAGATATCAGTTCAACTTCGACTCCCCAGTAGAGCAACGGACGACTAAGACTCCTAAACTCTTTTCCCAAGCAGAAATAAACATACTCCCCACAGAGTTTTCAACTTCCCCCAGCGGAGTTCTCCTCAAACAACAAAACAGGAATCCGTTGGAAATATTCTAAGCAAAGTTTGAAGACACACATACTCTTCAACAGCAGTCCAGGATTTAATGACTCCCCAGCTTTTGTCAAGGATTTATTTTCCCAGACGAAAATACATTCATAAACATTTCACATTTCATACCTCCTATTTACATACATGATAAAGTGCATACGACACGATCTCATTTATTTTTGAGAACATCATGACATCATGCATCATGACATTGCATACAACTAATGTTTTACCTTTTCAGGAAAAGGTCAATCAACAGATGGCTACCATCAACCTTTTCAAGTTCCGAATTAATACTTGTAGCAAGCCAGGAAAACTATCTGTGGACGACTGATTGTAGATTAATACCTGTAACAAGCCAGGAAAACTATCTACATGAAGAGATTGAAGATTAACACCTGTAACAAGCCAGGAAACTATCTTTCTTTCTCAGGTCAAAGATTAATACCTGAAACCAGACAGGACAACTATCTCATCGGCCAATCTTTTTAAGTTCCAGATTAATACCTATAGCAAGCCAGGAAAATTATCTGTGGACGACTGATTGTAGATTAATACCTGTAACAAGCCAGGAAAACTATCTACATGAAGAGATTGAAGATTAACACCTGTAACAAGCCAGGAAACTATCTTTCTTTCTCAGGTCAGAGATTAATACCTGAAACCAGACAGGACAACTATCTCATCGGCCAACCTTTTCAAGTTCCAGATTAATACCTGTAGCAAGCCAGGAAAACTATCTGTGGACGACTGATTGTAGATTAATACCTGTAACAAGCCAGGGAAACTATCTACATGAAGAGATTGAAGATTAACACCTGTAACAAGCCAGGAAACTATCTTTCTTTCTCCGGTCAGAGATTAATACCTAAAACCAGACAGGACAACTATCTCATCGGCCAACCTTTTCATGTTCCGGATTAATACCTGTAGCAAGCCAGGAAAACTATTTATGGATGACTGATTGTAGATTAATACCTGTAACAAGCCAGGAAAACTATCTACATGAAGAGATTGAAGATTAACACCTGTAACAAGCCAAGAAACTATCTTTCTTTCTCAGGTCAGAGATTAAATACCTGAAACCAGACAGGACAACTATCTCATCGACCAAACTTTTCAAGTTCCAGATTAATACCTGTAGCAAGCCAGGAAAACTATCTGTGGATGACTGATTATAGATTAATACCTGTAACAAGCCAGGAAAACTATCTACATGAAGAGATTGAAGATTAATACCTGTAGCAATCCAAGAAAACTATCTTTCTTTCTCAGGTCAGAGATTAATACCTGAAACCAGACAGGACAAATATCTACTCGACCAACTCATGCTTATTCAACTTCAAGACTTCTGAAAACAGTTTACGGGTTCTCCAAATACGGATGTTAATCTATCGCTTGTTCAGATTCAACTTCTAAAAACAGTTTACGGGTTCTCCAAATACGGATGTTAATCTATCGCTTGTTCAGACTCAACTTCTGAAAACAGTTTATGGATTCTCCAAATACGGATGTTAATCTATCGCTTGTTCAGATTCAAATTCTGAAAACAGTTTACGGGTTCTCCAAATACGGATGTTAATCTATCGCTTGTTCAGATTCAACTTCTGAAAACAGTTTACGGGTTCTCCAAATACGGATGTTAATCTATCGCTTATTCATATTCAACTTCTGAAAACAGTTTACTGGTTCTCCAAATACGGATGTTAATCTATCGCTTGTTCAGATTCAACTTCTAAAAACAGTTTATGGGTTCTCCAAATACGGATGTTAATCTATCGCTTGTTCAGACTCAACTTCTGAAAACAGTTTACGGATTCTCCAAATACGGATGTTAATCTATCGCTTGTTCAGATTCAACTTCTGAAAACAGTTTACGGTTCTCCAAATACGGATGTTAATTTATCGCTTGTTCAGATTCAACTTCTGAAAACAGTTTACGGGTTCTCCAAATATGGATGTTAATATATCGCTTGTTCAGATTCGACTTCTGAAAACAGTTTACGGTTTCTCCAAATACGGATGTTAATCTATCGCTTGTTCAGATTCAACTTCTGAAAACAGTTTACGGGTTCTCCAAATACGGATGTTAATCTATCGCTTGTTCAGATTCAACTTCTAAAAACAGTTTACGGGTTCTCCAAATACGGATGTTAATCTATCGCTTGTTCAGACTCAACTTCTGAAAACAGTTTACAAATTCTCCAAACATGGATGTCAATCTATTGCTTATTCAGACCCCTAGCTCAGAGATGTTCCAAAACATGGACACCTTTCTGATACTCATTTCTTTCACCTACAACATACATTCGAGATGGCATCTTTAAGCCCATCTCCAATAACTATCCATCATCTCTCCAAATGGCATCTTTAAGCCCATTCCCTACATAATCAACTAACACATCTTCGAGTGCAAATTTTCTGGGCACTCTAGTGTTCAATCATCTTCCACCTTCAAGTCACGAATGGTAGAATTACCAATCTAACCCTTCAAGTGTAAGAAGATTGAACAGGGGCAACTGTTATACCCCAAAATTTTCCCTCTCATTCTCAAGGCCTTTCTTACAAGGATTTTCAAGGTTCAAGCTTGAACAAGTGCATTGGGATTTTCCAGTACCAAAATTAAAAGGAAACTGTCAAAAAGGGAGAAAATAGATAAAAATAACATTTTGACAAATTTGGAGGAAAACAGGTCTCCTTCGATTCTACATCCTTCGATTGACTCTTGGCCTCCTTCGATTTCTCAAAGTGGCTGCTAGCGTGCCTCTTTCGCCTGTGCATGTGACTTCTTGTTGCAGGTTTCGTTTGTGTCTTTTGCTGCCTACATGCTTGCAATCGAAGGCCATGACCTACTGGTCACATGTACCCCCTGCAAGGCAAGTCTTCGTTTGGGAACTCACCTTCTGTGTGCCTGGATGAAAACTTCAGTTGAGCAAGAGCCTCCTTCGAATGCAACTTGGATTACATCCTTCATTTTTAGCAAAAGCCTCTTTCGAATGCAACTTGGATATGTCCTTCATGTTGAACTCTAAGCCTCCTTCAAATGCAAGTTTAGGTACATCCTTCGTTTTGAGCAGGAGCCTCCTTCGAATGCAACTTGGGAATACCCTTCGACTCAGAAGCCAGGAACCTCCCTCACACTAAAAGGAAATGACTCCCTTTATGTTTGTTTTGATCCACATGCTTTGATTGGGCAACATTGCTTCCTTCGAACACGGACTTTCGATTGGGAAATATGTTTGCTTCGACCCAGGCTTCGATTGGGCAATATGCTTCCTTCGAGCATGAGCTTTCGATTGGGCAATAGCTTCCTTCGAGTTAGCTTGTTTCGACCACAAGCTTTGACTGAGGCAAAGGCTTCCTTCAAACAGGTGTGCTTCGATCTCATTCTTGCATTGGACTCAAGACCAAATCTCGTTTGCCAGGCTATGTTGCGTCCAAATCTTTACATAGTCAGAAGCTTGTACAAAGGTTTTAAACTTTACCTTTTGGATACTACTATTCTTGGTTAAAGGCTACATACTCTTTCTTTTCATAGAGAGTACTTTTATCACAAAAGCAGCTTTCAACCTGAATTTGGTCTGAGCACAAGCAATGTCAGAAGCATAAGTCACATCTTCTGCACCCCAACTGCCAAGAGGCCCCCCACATGTACTGTCACGTTACATTATTTTATCATTTATTTGCAAGGCTGGCTTTGGACAACATGTCCATTCTTTCTCTATAAATAGAGGAATTTTTGCAAAGCTAAGGGATGATCTTTGGACCAGAGGAACGAATCCCCCAAATTTTCTCAAACACAACAAAACTTCTCAAGTTCATCAACACTTGAGAAATAAAAAAAACCCAGAATCCCAAACACTCACCTCTTTCAATTCTGAAGAACACCCCACACATAGAAGTTTGTTTAAACTCAAAGACAACCTTCTGTGACAACTCTTCGAACCAAAAGCAAGCCCCCTGTGACTACTCTTCGAATTCCAGAAACGTCCAGGTAGCAGTTCAAGTTCGAATCCCACATCCATTCAAGGCCTGAAGCAAGGTAAGTCACTCTTACCCTTGAACCTTTCGTTTCATGGCATAGTATGTGAATAATCTTCCCTTTCATTTCAAAACATGTACATAACACTTTGGTTCTTTTCGTTTCCACCTACTTAATATGTTTTCAGAGCTAAACCCTTTCGTTTTTGCTTTCTGTTTACCTGAACTTGCTTTAACTATTAAACTGTTTACAAGACAAATACTAGCATGGCCTCAGGCCATGTTGCCATTTAATGCTTGAAATGAAAGAAATAGGAAACATGAAATAGGAAACGAAGCTTCTGGCTTCTACCCTCTTTCTCCAGGTCAAACGAAAGAGACAACCAGGAGGAAAACCATGTTGACTTCTAGGCCCAAACGAAAAGCATGCCTTCACTGACTTCCAGCCCCTAATCGAAAGGTATTCCCTCATTGCTTTCAACCTCCAGTCGAAGAAGACAACAAGGCAGAACCAGAAGGCTTCGCCATACACTGACTTCCAGGCCAATCGAAGTACATGACCTGACTGGTGCCAAAGCCCAATCGAAGGCCATGACCTCACTGGTGCGAACTCCCAATCGAAGGAGGCCAGCAGAATGCAAATCGAAGGCTGCTCCTGCCCAAATCGAAGGAGCTCATTTTTTCTTCTTTTTATCTTTTTTTTTTCCTTCATATGTTTTATGCCTTTCGATATGGTTGCAATAGCGTAGGATTTTATCTTTCTGCTTTTTATTACTTTTATACAAATGCTAGTAACTAGGTGTGTATGGCAAGATAAAACCAACAAGTAGACAACCTAAAAATCAAAGACAAATGCATGCAATAAAACACACTATTCACACATGCACCCTTAGGGTATCTCCACTTGGTTGCCTAAACAAATGGGCCATGTTATGCATGTCAAGTATTTTGGCAAAACAAAAACAATCAAAATGATCATAGTCCCTCGATGACGCTATCTGAGTTGCCTAAACAAAATGATCAAGTCCCTCAAGAAAATTTCCAAAGATACTTGACACTATTGCTATCATGGTCTATACGATGACCCACGCCTGTCCCGTTAACATCCTAACACAAGGTTGTTCACCAAATACAATGGTGAAGCAACACTGTTAAAAGGGTTAAAAACATAAGAAAGATCTTTGAGTAAAATAGGGTAGATAGCTCTTAGTTACTTGATCAAAAATCTTGCAAAACATCCTTGCCATTTTTCAAACACACTTCACAACACAACTTCCAAAAACAATTTCCAAACAACTTTCAAAACATTGAATTATCTTTTCAAAAAGACACACACCTTTATATATACTCAAACAAGAGTCATTACAAAGGTTGCCTAGACAAGCCATCTTTTTCAAAACATTATCAAAACCACAAACACAAAGCACCATTTCAAACAATTGAAAAGCAAAGGCAAGTGATCTAAAAAAAGTAACTAAGAGCCCATGGATAACCATGGATGAAAAGGGTGCTAGCACCTTCCCTTTTCATAATCTACCCCCCGAACCCACGAAAACATCTCAAAGGTCTTTCCTGTGCTTTTTGACCTTTCCTTAGGATAAAATAAAAAGTCGGTGGCGACTCTTGCTAAACCGAAACATTTGCGAACACAAACGCAAATCCCAAATCAGTTCTCCCATCGTATCACACATACCATCTATATTATTTTGTTACTGAGACCCAAATGTGCAGTTTACCATATAATAATTGTTTTGTGTTTGGATCCACGAATGAACAAGCAACCCAAATGATGAAGGAGAACATGTGCAATGGAAAGGGGCTGGGTTTGATACCCAGGTCATGTATTGTGTTTTTTCTAACAATTGTATTGCAGATCCAGTGTGTTGCATTTCAATGCTTCCCATGCACATTCAAACCCAGACAATGGATGGCAAAAGAGATCAAATCCAGCGCCTCTGGAATGCTTCCCCATGGTGGATCCTCAAGGACCAGAAGCATGAGATCAGGCACAATATTGGGTTCTCAGATCTGGGCCTATACTATTTCATAATTTTACCCCCTGCTTGCTAGTTAACACCAGACCCCTTTTACATAGTTTTTTTTTTGTTTTTATTGCCTAATTTTTTTATCTTTTTATTTAAACCAGCAAAACAATAAAAAATCACAAAAATATTAGGTTATAATTTTTCTTAATTATACTAATTCTGTAAATTAATTCATATTTATTTAAACCATTTTCTTAATTTTAAAATTAATAGAATTATGATTTATTCGAATTCAATTTTTTTCACAAAACAAAACAAAACGACAAAAAGATTTCTTTTTATATTAGAAACATTTTAGGGTTTTAGACGTCTTTTTCTAATTCGTGCATTTTTATGATTTTAGCATTATTATTATCTTCATATTATTGTATGTGTTCATTGGGTGTACTAGACTTAAATTAGGACTTTACTTTACTGTCTTTCTTTTCCCAATTTTGGATATGTAATTAATCCCCCTCCCCGAAGCCTTGTAATAGCTAGGTTTTAATTTCCGCACTTTATATTTTCTGTACATATATTAACTGCTTAGATGTATGATTAATAGGATTGTATGGAAAGAAATTAAAAACAAAACATTAGCAAACCTAACATCAAGATAAATAACTGAAACACAATACAATTGCACACATGCACCTTTAAGGTACTCCCACTTTGGTTTCCTTCGTAAAATAGTCACAACTCTCGAAACGTGAGAGATTTTAGTGGATGCCCTCCGGTTTAAAAGATCACAAGTTTGTCGATGACCCTCTCGATGTTGCCTCGATAAAGTGATATTAAAACCCTAGGGTAGTTACTAAGGTTTCTTACCCAGTTGCCTTTGTGACTATAAACGTCCCTTCGAATGTTCCTCAAACATCCAACGACTAGGGCTACCTACTCACTAATAGTAGGATAACACTGTCTAAAGGAAAGGAGGAAAAGAATGACCCTTTCGAGTAAAGTAGATAGTTCCTACATGCTTGCTCAAAACAAACTTTTTCACATACACAAACACTTTCAAAAACATTTTCAAATGCTTTATCAACACTCTTGAGGAATGATACAAGAGTTATCATAAAGAAAATCACCGCACTAAGGCATTTCGAAATACTTTTCAAAAATACACAAAGCAAAAGGTATTTCAAAAATGAGCTAAGCATCTAAGAGCCCGTACATAACTATGGATGGAAAGAGTTCTAACACCTTCCCTTTCCATAATCTACCCCCCTTACTCAGAAAATTCTCGAAAGGTCTTTTTCTGTTCTTTTCACCCTTTCCTTTGTTGGATAAAAGAAAAGCCGGTGGCGACTCTTGCTTACCGCAACATTTGCGAATATAAATGCAAAACCAGTACAATAGTCGGTTCTGCCATCGTATTACAAAACTGACGACTCTACTAGGGAAAAATAAAAAGTGGGTTTACCTTAGAGTTTAATTCATTCTTCATTTTGCTTTACATTGTGTGTTTTGTTTGCTTTATCTTTAAGGGTTTGTTTGGGTTTACTTGTAAAGATCCTACACCCGTATCTAGGGCACCTTTTAAGTAAGTAGCATAGATCGTGGGGACTGTGCGGGGTATACTGACGCAGTTGAAATGATAGCTATGTTTGTGTGACACATTTGTTGGTACCGGTAGCCCTTGAGTAGTCAAGGAGAATACAGGGCCGCTGTGTGGTGTCATGAAGCACCAATTGACCTTAGAACCTTTAATTGAACAACTTGTCCATTAGGAAGTAGTGAGATAGCCGACTTTGGTGCAGTCTGAAGTTGGTTGATACTCGATACTACAATCATTGAGATCGGACTTTCATGATATTTCGGTCTCCAATAAAGAAGCTTGCGCTGAAACAATGCCCGATGAAGAAAGATCAGTGATATTGAGATTCCCTAGAACCCGATTGCTTTCTAGGACAGGTTGAGCCAACTAAAATTTCAAGAGGGTACTTACCTATAAACCCCATACAAGCCTGAACCTAAGGCTACTTGTGTGACTTGTTTTCTTTCATTATCTAACAACTTGAACTCCTTGCAGGGATTGTTTGTTTTCATTACCTAATGATGTGAGTTCCTTGCAGGACCTATTTGTATCTTTTATCTAATAACCTGTATTTCTTGCAAGATTTACTTGTTTACGCCACCTTACACTTTTACTTGGTGCATAGCATACACATCATGACATCAGGCCATAGTATTTTGTTAACCATTTCAAGGATCTCAAGGGCCTGTGGTGCAGGTCATGATAAATCAGATGTCTAGCAAGGGGCAAGGGGATTTATTTTTCTCTAGTCAGTGCCGTCAAAAGACCAAAGCACAACAACTTGAGTCAGAGGCTATGACCCACTCAACATGGTGAGCTTGATTCTCGTAGAAGGACCTTCAATGATACGAAGTTCTTCAATCAAACCTGCAGTCGGATTCTAATAACTTCTTATGTTTACCCCACGAAATCCTTGAAAACATTGCATGCAAGTCATTACATAACAGGTCTTCCAGTACAGGTTTCTCATTTTCTTGCTGTTTATTTCAGCAAGGAAAATGGATCTCAAATAGAATGATAGAGATCTCCAAGCTCAAGATGCTCAGTTTAAGGAAATGTTCCTAAATCTATCCAAGGGGAAAGAAGAATTGAAAGCACTCCTCGCTGGGAACATGACCAAGAAAAATCCTGACAACAACAAGGATGAACAATTGGAACAAGTGCAAGCTGAGATGGAAAGGATGAGAATCCAAATGAGTAGTCAGATGGTCCTTATCCAAAGTTTAGCTCGGGAACAAGAAAAGTTGAGGATTCTCATCAGCAAGCTTCATCAAGACAGATACGACCGTCTGGGGCAAACTGCTAGAGCTTAGGGCCTAATCAATGATCAATCTCTCCTAGCAGATAGGGAATTGGGTAACATGTTCATGCAGGAGCATGTTGAAAATAGGATCAGGAGCGGTGAAGTTCAGGGGACCGCAACTTCAAGTGCTCAAAAGAAGCCATACAATGGGAGGAAAGAGTCTAATGCTGTGTACGATCAGAAGGGCCACAATAAGAGTAATCTCAACCAATCTGTGAGGGTAGTGTGGACCTCTATTCCAGCACTGATGCAACAACAACGACAAGGCAATCAACGTAGGTAGGACACACCCGAAAGGAAATTCACCAAAATCAACATGTCCTTGGATCAGGTATTGCAACACATGTTGAAGATGGAGTTGATTACGTTAAGGGATCCTCCTCGGAATCCCAATGTCTCCGCTCCAAGCTATCATCCTGATGCAATGTGCGCATACCATTCCAATAGTCATGGACATGATACGAATTACTGTTGGGAATTGAAAAATAAGATTCAGAACTTGATCAACGAAAGAGTGCTGGAGTTCACACAAGATGGTCAGACTGAATTCTTCTGCCATGCCTCAAAGGCACACCATCTGAAGTGACAAGTTCAGACAAAGAGGCTTTTATTCATTAGAATTTTCAAATTGTAATCTTCTTTTGATTGTTCGAACACTTATTTATGTCAAAATTTGTTATTTCATCAATGCATTGCATATGCTTGTCTTAAATTAATCCATTTATTTTCACTATACCGAAACTATGCTTTTACTTCCTTTTTGTGATATTCGACTCTCGATTGAAAGCTGTAAGCCTTTAGAGGGAGGATGACAAAAACAATACCACAATCTCATACAGTGTGCTTTTGAACAGACCTTGATGACGATGTACAAGCGTTGTTTCAAGTCCTAAATAATGGAGTCCAGATACCCTCTCTCCGGATAATGAAGGATGCAGGCTTGAGCGAAGATGACTGGATCCAGACCCGACTTGATCAATTAAACCTAATTAACGAAAAGAGACTCACTGCTATTTGTCATGGTCAAACGTACCAAAAACGGATGATCAGGGCATTTAACAAGAAAGTCAGACCACAAGAGTATCAAGTTGGGGACCTGGTAATCAAGCGCATCATTCTTCCTCAAAGTGATCCCAGGGGCAAATTGACCCCTACGTACGAAGGGCCATTTGTAGTTAAACATGTGTTCTCAGGAGGAGCCAGGATTCTAACCACCATGGATGGTGACGACCTTCCTCACCCCGCCAATGCAGACATAGCAAAAAGATACTACGCATGATAAAACACCCGCTAGGTTGACATACCTAGGAAAAAATTAGGGCTTCCCGGCGAACCAAAAGGGTTCGGGCAAAATGAGGGATGAAATGAAAAAATCTGTACACCCGGTAAGTCGAAAACCTGAAAAGGCGGCTTGGGCAAAAATGGGTATCCCGGTGGACTGAAAACCCGAAAGGGCGGTCCAGGAAAAAGTTAGGGATAAGCGTAATACTATGTCTCATTGGATCACCTTGCATCCAGAATCCGGTATCAACATCAAGTTCAGACGGCATCGATCAATCAGCTTCATCTTCAACCGTGCAGCCAAGTGATGAGACGCTCGAAGATATAAAGGCGATAGCAGAGTTGGAACCCAGTGGGATTATCTTTTCACATAGCTGTTTTGTTTCCTTTGTACAAATTGTATAAACTCTGTTGTTCGGCGACGTTCTCTTACTAGGACGTCAGCCTCTTGTACATAAATGCCTATTTACAGGAAAATTCAAAAATCAATACAAATTCACTCTTTCAGACCAATTGCAAATTGTTTTTCCTTTTTCTGTTTTGTTTTGCGAAGAACGTCCAATGTTCAATTGTGGTATATGCATTTGACACTAATTGCTAACTCATAAATATTTCCATGCGAAACAAAGGGCTAATTACAGGTGACATCAGAAACAGGGGCAATAATGAGTTGTCTAAGCAATCTAATGGCTCTGTCCACCAAGGTACCAAGGTAAGTTCGGCTGAAGAATGTAACCAAGATACCTTAATTCCCCAGAGAGTGAGCCAAGGTTCAGCAATACTCTCCCCCAAGCAGAGTTGGTCTCCCGTAAACCCTACAAGGCACAGTATCTCCAGCAAGTTAGCAATACTCTCCCCGAGCAGAGTTATACCCAGTTAGCCTTAAGGAAGTTGGATTATCCCCCAGAAGATCTCAACATTCCCCAACGGAGTACACAAACATTCATAACAAGCATCCCCGATAGTCTTAATATAAGATTGCTCCCCGGCGGAATACAAGACACCCTAGTGGAGCCACTTCCCCAGTGCAATCTCAAAAGTCTCCCCAGGAAAGTTCAATCAATGTCCCCAGTAGGAAGCTTATCCGCAGTAGATTCTGGAAGCTTATCCCCTGCAGAGTACGAACGCTCCCCCGACTTTATTCAAAGGTTATTTCCCCATCAGGATATAACTGGGTTATCCTCAGCCAATTGCCACAGAAAGATCGTCCCCGGCGAAGTCTTCCTACCCCTAGCGGAGTTCATCTTCCAACAAAGCTCAACAATGGTATCCCCAGCGGAGTTATCATCAACATCTCAGCAAAATACCTCTCTTTCCCCACAGAGTTCACTCCCCGCAGAGTAATCTATCCGCCAAGTTTATTCCCCAACGGAGTCATCTTCTCCTACCGGTATTCTTGCAACCATCATCCCCAGCGGAAACAAAATACTCTCCCCCTCAAACATCAGCCCAGGATTCAACTCCCCGGCACCCGTCAAGGATTTATTTTCCTAGACGAAAACACAATTCATACACATTTACATACATTATAGCATGCACATACGCATCACGAACATACAATCTCATTTATTTTTAGAACATCACGCATGCCATACATCATGACATCGCATAAAACTAACGTTTTGTCTTTTCAGGACAAAGGTCAGTACAAAGATGATTACTATAAACTGTCGCAACTAAAGATCCGATTCCTGTATATTTCCAGGGTGTATCTGTTGACGACTATATTCCAGACTCGATTCCTGTATCTTGCCAGGGCACGTCTGAAGAGTTCGAAGATCTGATTCCTGTATCTTGCCAGGGTGTATCTGTTGACGACTAATTCCAGACTCGATTCCTGTATCCTGCCAGGGCACGTCTGAAGAGTTCGAAGATCCGATTCTTGTATCTTGCCAGGGTGTATCTGTTGACAACTAATTCCAGACTCGATTCCTGTATCCTGCCAGGGCACGTATGAAGAGTTCGAAGATCCGATTCCTGTATCTCGCCAGGGTGTATCTGTTGACGACTAATTCCAGACTCGATTCCTGTATCCTGCCAGGGCACGTCTGAAGAGTTTGAAGATCCGATTCCTGTATCTTGCCAGGGTGTATCTGTTGACGACTAATTCCAGACTCGATTCCTGTATCCTGCCAGGGCACGTCTGAAGAGTTCGAAGATCCGATTCCTGTATCCTGCCCGGGTGTATCTGTTGACGACTAATTCCAGACTCGATTCCTGTATCTTGCCAGGGGCACGACTGAAGAGTTTAAAGATTCGATTCATGTATCCAGCCAGGGCACATCTACATAAAGAGTTTGAAGATCAACTCCTGTAACAGGCCAAGTAATTATCTTTCTTTCTCAGGTACGCAAGTTCTCGCTAAGGAATCTCTTACGCGATCGACACCTAGATGGCATCTATAAGCCCATCCACATACCGACAGTCTCCAAATGGCATCCATAAGCCCATTCCCGACAAGGTTCTTCCAGATGGCATCTATAAGCCCATCTTCCTATCCATCATTCCTCCAAATGGCATCTGTAAGCCCATTCCCGCCATCACACTGCTGACATTCTACTATGTGAGTGCAAATTTCTGGGCACTCTAGTGTTCAATCATATTCCACCTTCGGATTACGAAAGGCACGCCAGCTAATCTACATCCCCAGGTCTAAGAAGATTGAACAGGGGCAACTGTTGTACCCCAAAATTTACCCTCCCATATTCTTCAAGATTTGCCAAGATCAATCTCCAAATGGTTCAAAATCTCTCAAGGGCTGCACAGTCCAATTGCCTCCTAACACAGTCAAAATTAGGGTTTTGGTTCTTGCAAAGAAATTGAGGTTTACAAGGGACCAATCAAGTCCCACATTCCTATATACATTGTCAAGCATCCATATGTCAAGTTTCAAGACTCACAACATCAAATTGCACAGTCAAAAACCCTAAATGCTTCACAGTCAACTGCAGGGGCAAAATGGTCATTTGACAGTCAAAAGTCAAAATTTTTGGTCAACATCTTATTTCGAAGCCACAATCATCATTTGATCAATTCTTGATCATGATTCTCAAAGCATGGCTCAAAAAGTCTAAAGATGCAAGAGTTTCTATTTTTGGACAGCTGAAAAGTCAACTGCAAATTGACCAAGGCATAACTTCTTCATGGTTTATCAGAAAAATCCCATCCAAATCTCATTTTGTAGAGGATGACATTTCCTACAACTCATCTTCACACTCCAAGTCCAAGAAATGCTCTCACAAAAAGTTATCAATTTCAACATTATAGGTCATTTTCAAAAGTCAACAAAAAGGCACTTTAAGTCAAAGACCATACCTTGAGATTGGTAAATCAAAATGACATGGGACCAAAGGCATTGGTTAGAGGACTTCAAGACCTTTCCAAAATGTCCAAGAACATGATCATAGCTTCAAAATTGAGCAAGATATGCATTGGAGAAGTTGGGAAATTTTTGGGAATTTTCAAAAGTCAACTTTGCCTAAAACACTTCAAAATTGCTAATGGGCCTCAAATTCTTCCTTGAATCATTACCCAAAGCCTATGCACGACCCATTGAGCTCAAAGGGATTTATTTTCTTATTTTTAATTAATTAATTGAATTTTTATTCTTATTAATTCATTTAATTAGATTTAATTATGAGAAAATATCAAATAATGCTTTTTCAAATCTTTTTGTGCAGCAAATCAAACTAGGGCAAGCTGGCCAAGTCATTTCACATCCAAAAAAGGAAAATCATCCATGATTGGCAAAGATTTCAATGAAAAAAGATTGAAAAATATATGATGAAAATCAAAGATTCAAAACATTAATTCATGGACTTATGGGCTTGTTTCTTGACCTAATTTCGTTCACATACAAAGGCTGAGTGAAACCCTATTCAAGCACACACGAAAAAGCTGCTAAAGAGCCAGAACCAAATTGAAAATTTTCAAAAAAAACTTGAAAACTGAAATCACATTTGCAGGGAGATTCAAGGCCTCAAAACATTTCCATTGCCTTACTGACATTGCTAGGAAACTATTGGCATCAAGAACAAGCTTCCACACTCCAAGAAACGGTAGAACAGAATCACCTTTCTCCTAAATATTTCCATGATCGAATTTTAATTTTCACCATCATTCACATGTTTTATTCATTGATTTACACTACTGACATCTCCCTGAAGCGTTTGGTGTAGTTTAATTGTTCTAAAAATGCTTGAAACGAAATTCACCATGGATGAAACCTAGGGTTTCAGAAGCTTCAAAATAGGGCTTTCTTGTAGAGAAAAAATTGGACCTTGAGACCTATGCAGTTGAATTCAGGAGCTCCATACGAATTGAATGGCGACCTCGCGCTCAATTTTTCGTGGCTATGCTTAGTGGGGGTTTAAAACCCCCGCTACTTGTTTTATGTAATTGCAGGAAAACGAAGAAGAAGCATACGTGGCTCTGTGTGGTTGGGAGGTTTGAATCTGCGCGCGTTTCCAGCGTAGTGGTTACTTTTCATACATTATTTTTATTTGTTATTAGGTTTACAAAAGCGCTTGAATGCTTCAGTGGTTGGATATACGCTTGGTGAGTGCTGGGACCTGGGTTCGATTCCCAGGTCCCCCATATAATTCATAATATTTTTCCTAACACAATCTTATGCAGCGTTCATTCAAAGGGCCACCATACGTCCTAACGCCTAAGCTTGCCAAGTGTCCCTGATGCTCCATCCAGTGGCCAGATGATGCCGTCCATAGTGAGTCCCAGTCAAACAGCACGCAGGTGATTGAGAAAGTCAACGTGGCTTAGACTTCTATTGGGCCAGAGTTACTTCAAACACCTCCATAATGGGCCTGACACCCCCTTGGTTTGCATATTTCTTAATTTAATTTTCTTTTCTTTTCTAAATTCTTTTCAATTTTTTTTTAATTATTTTCATTAATTCACCATTAATTAATTTTCATAATAAAAAAAAATCAGAAACTAAAAATATTTTATATTTAACTAATATTTAATTTCAACATTTGAATATTTTTGTAAATAAATAATTAATAATTAATTTAGTTAATTTAGGTTTTAAACTTTAATCTTTTTCTTAATAAATAAAAAATATCTAGAATTAGGTTTTTTGACATTTTGTCCCTTTTTTTAATTAATTATTTTTCTCATTATTTATTATTATAATTACTATTTATTTTTGTAAATAAACATGTACATTAATTAATTAGTAAATTAGAGTAACTTTAATATTGTTTTTTCATTGATAATTAAAATATATAAGAACTAGGGTTTCCTTCTAATTTTAATTTTCTTTATTTCCATTAAAAACCAAAAACATAAAAAACACTTTTCTTTAATTAAATAATTAATTTAGGCTTTAATTTAATTTAATTTCTCAAAAGGGTCGAAACCCTCGGACGTTCAATTTTAATTTCTATTTCGCGCATTATTTTCTTTTTGAATATTATGTAACTGCTTTCTGGATGTAATAGTAATTAGGTATTTATTTACTTTCCGCATCTTTTATCAAAAAACAGGTCTTTGTATTTTGGCGATGTATAGACCCGCGCCTTGTAATAGCGTAGTTTTCTCTTTCCGCACTCTTAAATGCTAACTTGTATGAAAGAATGTATGCTAATTAAAAACAAGCGTAGCTCACAATGCCATGATCAAAGATAACTGTTAAACTGGAAATAACACACAAATACACACACCACTTCTAGGGTACGCCTCACCTGTTGCCTTCGAAACGTGGTCGTCAAGTATAGGACGTTTTAGTAAGTCCTTATGTCCATGATCCAGTTGCCTCGAAACAGTTGCCTCGAAACAGTTGCCTCGGAATAGTTGCCTCGAAACGGTTGCCTCGGATTAAAAAAGGATCAAGGACATAAGGGTAGCTTCTAAGGTGTCCTAACTGTTGCTTCGGTGACCACACTGTCCCTACACTCGAATTGACCCGAACACCTCCGACGGTGGTGATACCTACCTCTCAATGGTGGGATGGCACTACCTTAAGGACATTTACACAGCCTAATTCCTTAGGGTAGGTAGATGACTCATAGATACTTGCTCTCTTCAAAAACAAATCAAAACTCTTTTCACACAGACACTTTCAAAAAGCTTTCAAAACAATTTTTCAAACACTCTTGAGGACAGATACAAGAGTTATTCAGAAATCTTTCAATGAAACTTTTTCAAACCCACGCACATTTTTGAAAAGCAAACACTTTGAAAACATAAGAGCAAGTATCTAAGAGCCCATGGATAACCATGGATAGAAAGGGTGCTAACACCTTCCCTTTCTATAAATCTACCTCCAGAACCGAGAAACTATCTCATAAGGAATTTTGCTGTGCTTTTGTCCTTTCCTTGTTGGAGAAAATAAAAGACGGTGGCGACTCTTGCTTCCGCGACATTTCGTGAACCAGCGTTAAACAGTCAGTTCTAAATCCACCGATCACAGAACTGGCGACTCTGTTGGGGATCCTTAAAAGTGAGGTGTACCTTAGGACTAAGATCACTTGTGTTTTCAATTGTCTGAATTGTTTGCTTTATTATGGGTACTGCCTTGGGAGTTCTATAGATCCTAACCCGGATCTGGGGGATACCTTCTTAAAAAGTAGCAACAAGGCTATGAGGGAACTGTGCAGGGTATACCGACACGATTGAAGCAGTCTGCTACGTTGATGTGGCACTTTGGTGAGTACCGGTAACCCTTGAGTCAAGTCAAGGAGAGTAGGGGGCCGCCGCGTGGTGTCGTGAAGCATCAACTGACCTTAGGAACCTTAATTGAACCATCTTGGCCTCTTTAGGGTAGTGAGATAACTGACTTTGGTGCAGTCCGAGGTTGGTGATACTCG
Source organism: Vicia faba (assembly GCA_948472305.1). Taxonomy (NCBI): domain Eukaryota; kingdom Viridiplantae; phylum Streptophyta; class Magnoliopsida; order Fabales; family Fabaceae; genus Vicia; species Vicia faba. Next base: position 1,350,765,838 of record OX451741.1, read on the forward strand.
ATACTACACTCAATTGAGGGTTGTTTCCTTGGAATATTTCGGTCGCCAGTTCAGTGGCTAAATCGAAACGATGAACACAGAAAACAATCCAATGATATTGGGACCCTTAGAACCCGGTTACTTTTGATAGGACAGGTTCTGAGCCCACCAACTTCAAGAGGGTAGTACCCTAGACCCCATGCTGGCCTAAACTCTAAGGGCTATGGTGTGACTTGTGTGCCTTACCATGTTTGCTTTTTGTGGATATTTGTGGTGTGTTTTTATCATAGCATCATAACATCATACAACATCATATGCATTGACTAACCATTTCAGGGGTTCGAATCTTCATCTTTGTTCTTGTTTTGTAGGACATGGAAACTATCCGCAGAAAGACAATTTAGATCAGCCTTGTAAGGATCCCTCCTCAGCTTAAGGAACTTATATCCAGGATTCCCGAGAGCTCTTCTTTCAGTGAGAAACATGGAGGACTCATCAGCTTGGTCAACACCAACATTGAGGAAGATATGATAAAGGTCCTCTTCCAGTTCTTTGACCCTCTGCACCACTGCTTTACTTTCCTGGATTATCAACTGGTGCCTACATTGGAAGAGTTCTCCCGGCTTCTGAAGATCCCTTTCCTTAGTCAACTACCCTACAACGGTATGGAAAGGGAACCCAAACTTGAAGAGATTGCTAAAGCATTATGCCTACAACCATCTGACATCAAGGGACATTGGGAAGTTAGAATTGGTATCAAAGGGTTCTTGGCCAGGTTTTTGTTTGAGAAGGCCCAAGAATGTTGGAATTCCCTTGACCTACAAGCTTTTGAAGAAGTTATGGCCCTCCTTGTCTATGGGTTGGTGTTGTTCCCGAATCCCGATCAGCTTATAGATATCAATGCTGTCAAGATCTTCATGTCCAGGAACCCTATACCTACGTTGCTTGGGGACATCCTTCACTCATGTTACACTCGAACCATGAGAAAAAGAGGTGTTCTTATGTGCTGCACTCCTCTCCTGGGAAGGTGGTTTATTTCGCACCTTCCACAATCAGTTTTGAAGAATGAGCGGGGTTTGAGATGGTCACAACGATTAATGACTCTTACACATGCTGATATACATTGGTGTTCTCGGTCCAGAGAAGACGTCACTATCATTGATCGTTGCGGGGAGTTTCCTAATGTTTCTTTACTTGGAATCAGAGGAGGTATTACTTACAACCCGTGTCTGGCTTGGAGATATTTTGGTTATGCTCGGAGGGACGACCCTCACGACATGTTAATTCCTGACATAGTTTTTGACTTCGACAACGATGCACAAGGACTTCGCCAGAGATTTATCAGAGCTTGGAGGATGCCCAACAAGGTAGACAGCAAGACACTGGGGCACAGGAACTCCATCCCGTTGGATCCTTATCTCAAGTGGGTACGAGCCCGCTCCCAGAAGCTGGTGATGCCATATCCTCATGTTCTCCCTGTGATCAAAGAGCCAGTTTTGCAAGGAGAGGTGCCCTACACCATTCAACATCCTGACATGCCTACATCCTGGGAAGAAATGCAGAAGAGCTGGATCCAGCTTAAGGAAGAACGAAATTCTCTTGAGTCCAGTCTACACGCCAGTGAGAAGAAGGTCTTGGAGCTCACCCGCCTACTGCACGAGGAAAAGACTCTCAACACTTACATAGCTCCAAAGAGGATGCGCAGTGTCTTTTGGGATTAGTTTACTTTGTAATGTTTGCCCATGAGGCTTTGATGTACTGAACAATTATTTCTTAATGATAACATGTGTTCCTTTTTGTCTACAACAAATTTGAACTTTCGAACCCTTGAATGCATTGCATAAATAGCATATCATGCATCATGTGCATAACAGGTACTCTTCTTTTCAGGTTGCTTAATGTTCTTCGCTGTTTATTTCAACTCGCCATCATGAATCCTGAATCATCTACTGAGCAATCCATCAAGGCCCTCCAGGCTCAGAACGCCCAGTTCCAGGAGTTGATTATGAGTTTAGCCCGAGGTCAAGAGGAATTGGTAACACACTGCAGAATGAGGTTGATCAAGCTGGTTCTTCTGTGGGAAAAGGCAGTCCCCAAGGGGGAAGGGTTCCTAGTCCGGTGGTCTCTGACAACGAGACTGATTTCAATGAGGAGCAGTATCCTCCAGCTGAAGACAAGTACAAGTAGTTAAAGGATCGCCTGAATGCCATGGAAATTCAACAAGTGCCTGGGTTGGATTTTGGAGACTTAGGTCTATCTTCTGGTGTGATGATCCCACATAAGTTCAAAGCACCATCTTTCGCAAAGTATGACGGGGCGTCCTGCCCTAAGCTACATCTCAGATCTTATATGCGGAAGATTCAGTCGTATACTATGGACAAGAACTTGTGGATCCATTTCTTCCAGGAGGGTCTTTCAGGGACTCATCTCGAATGGTTCTATCAGCTGGATGGGACCAAGGTTCGTAACTGGGAGGATTTGGCTACTGCGTTTTACAAGCAGTATCAGTATAATGCCGACCTCGCTCCTACACGTACCCAACTCCAGGGTATGTCGCTATGATCGGGAGAAGGTTTTAAAGAGTATGCGCAGAAATGGAGGGACCTGGCTGGCAGGGTGCAGCCACCATTAACCGACCGTGATCTCGTGGACATGTTCTTGAGGACCCTATCTGGGCCATTCTTTAATCATCTCATTGGCAATTCGTCTGCAGGGTTTACAGATCTCATTCTGACTGGGGAAAGGATAGAAGCTGGAATGAAATCAGGGAAGATACAGAAAGGCGCGTCCTCAAGTTCTGAGAAAAAGCCTTTCAAGAAGGAAGCCAGTGCTGTGTATGGCCCTAGGAGGCAAAATAAACCAGAACGCCACCAAGCTGTCAACGCGGTGGTAATTGCAAAGCCTGTTGCCGCTCCTCGGCAACCTAACCAACCAAGGGGTGAGAGACCCAGAAGAGAATATACTCGGCTTAGTATGACCTTGTCATAGATCTTGCCGCAATTGCTATCGACCAACTTGGTGACCGTCAGAGAAGCTCCGAAGGTGGTAAACACAACCTCTCCGAAGTATAATCCCAATGCCCACTGTGCTTATCACTCTGATAGCCCGGGGCATTCTACTGATGATTGTTGGGCCCTAAGAAATAAGGTTCAAGACCTTATCGATGCCAAGGAAATACAATTTGAGGCGCCCGAGAAGCCTAATGTGGTGACAGCTTCCCTACCTGACCATGGAGTGAATGCTATCAGGGATGGTGACAAAGTGGAAGAATCTGAGTTCAACAGCTGGATCTGCCCGACGACTGACGGTGGACTGAACAATTGGACTGCAAAAGACTACATACCTGTTACTTTTGTTACGCAGTAATGAATTCCTTTGTTTTTATTTGTAATGAAGAATAAATTGAAACTTTATGGCCCGATGTCTTACCCGGGGCACCGCGGCTTCATTTGTGAGGGCTTATTACTTGTCATTTCCATATATCATGAATAAAGACATTGGACGTTTTTCGCATTTAAAATCTTGTGCCCCCTTTCTTTCTTTCTTTATATATTGCAAAACAACTATATTTACACACACTCACCTATACAGGTTTCAATCCACTCTGGATCTCACTGGTAACGACTCTGCTACTGCCAGTTATGACTTCGAAAATCCGATCAACTTAGCCGAAGACGAAGGTGAAGATGATTGCGAAGTGCCTGGTGAGCTTGCAAGACTGTTACTCCAGGAAGAGAGGGCCATTCAGCCACATGAAGAGCCAGTGGAAACGGTAAGTCTGGGTACTGGGACAGATAGAAAGGAAGTTAAGATTGGTGCCAATCTAGAGCTCAACGTGAAGCAACGGTTGATTCAGATGCTGTATGACTATGTGGAAATCTTTTCCTGGTCCTACGAAGATATGCCTGGGTTGGATACCGACATTGTGGTCCATCACCTGCCTACCAAGGAAGACTTACCTCCGATTAAACAGAAGGTCCGCCGTATGCGTCCAGAGATGTCCGAGAAGATCAAAGCTGAGGTTATGAAGCAATTCGATGCCGGGTTTCTAGCAGTGACTTCTTACCCTCAGTGGGTTGCCAATGTGGTTCCGGTGCCAAAGAAAGATGGCAAGGTCAGAATGTGTATCGATTACAGGGATTTGAACAGGGCCAGCCCTAAAGATGACTTCCCCTACCTCACATTGATGTTCTGGTTGACAATACTGCTCAGCACAAGGTGTTCTCCTTCATGGATGGTTTTTCAGGTTATAATCAGATCAAGATGGCTCCTGAAGACATGGAAAAGACTACCTTTGTTACTCAGTGGGGCACCTTTTGCTACAAGGTCATGCCTTTTGGACTGAAAAATGCTGGGGCAACTTACCAACGTGCCATGGTTGATTTATTTCATGACATGATCCATCATGAGATTGAAGTATATGTCGACGACATGATTGCAAGGTCCCAAACTGAGGAGGAACACCTTGACCATCTAAAGAAGCTGTTTGACCGGTTAAAGTTGTACAAGCTGAGGTTGAACCCAAACAAGTGCACTTTTGGGGTGAGATCTGGAAAATTGCTAGGCTTCGTCGTGAGCGACAAAGGTATTCAAGTGGACCCTGCCAAGGTTAAAGCCATACAAGAGATGCCAGTTCCCAAGACAGAGAAAGAATTCAGAGGCTTTCTAGGACGTCTGAATTACATTGCTCGATTCATCTCGCATCTAACTGCTACCTGTGAACCAATCTTCAAGCTGCTGAAGAAAGATCAGGTAGTACGTTGGAATGATGAATGTCAGGCCGCCTTCGACAGAATCAAAGAGTATCTCCAAGAACCACCCATTCTTATGCCACCGGTTGAAGGGAGACCTCTAATACTATATTTGACAGTACTTGACAGCTCAATGGGGTGTGTGCGGGGGCAGCATGACGAGTCTGGACGAAAAGAGCATGCCATTTATTACCTTAGCAAAAAGTTTACCGACTGTGAGACCCGATACTCACTGCTCGAGAAAACTTGCTGTGCTTTGGTATGGGCTGCTCGCCGGCTGAGACAGTATATGCTGACTCACACTACTTTGTTGATTTCAAAGATGGATCCAATAAAGTACATATTCGAAAAGCCTGCCTTGTCCGGAAGAATAGCAAGATGGCAAATGATCTTGACGGAATATGACATCCAGTACACGACTCAGAAAGCAATCAAAGGAAGTGTATTGGCAAACCACTTGGCACACCAGGCAGTAGACGACTATCAATCTATGAACTTTGAATTTCCTGACGAGAACATCATGGTAATGACTGATTGTGAAGTACCTGGACCTGATGAAGGACCTGAGGAAGGATCCCGATGGTCTATGCACTTTGACGGAGCCTCCAACGCTTTGGGTAACGGTATCGGCGCTGTAATCATATCCCCTCAAGGCACTCATACTCCACTCACCGCCCGGCTATGTTTCAACTGCACCAACAACATGGCGGAGTATGAGGCATGCATCATGGGTCTTCAGGCTGCAATTGACTTAAGGATCAAGTTTTTGAGTGTCTTCGGAGATTCCGCTCTCGTGATCAATCAGATCAAAGGCGAGTGGGATACGAAACACCCAAACCTTATTCCTTACAAAGAGTGTGTGTTGACATTGATCCCCCATTTCACGGAGATAACTTTTGAACACTTCCCAAGAGAGGAGAATCAGTTGGCGGACGCGCTGGCTACGATGTCTTCTATGTTCAAAGTCAAATGGGATAACGAGGCTCCCCAGATCATTATCTGGAAGTTGGACGAACCTGCACATTGCTGTGATCTTGAGGCTGAGGTGGTAACTGAAAAACCTTGGTATCATGAAGTGAAAAGGTACTTGGAAGCTCAGGAATACCCTGAAGGTGCATCTGTCAATGACAAAAAGTTTCTGAGAAGGTTCGCAACAAAGTTCTTCCTTAGCAAGGGCATTCTGTACAAGCGAAACTATGATTCGACCTTACTGCGTTGTGTGGATAAAGCTGAAGCAGAAAAGATCATGACAGAACTGCATGAAGGTACCTTCTGAACACATTCCAGGGGACACACCATGGCAAAGAAAATCCTCCGGGCAGGATATTTCTGGTCCACAATGGAAGCTGATTGTTACCAACATTCCCGGACATGTCATAAGTGCTAGATTTATGCTGATAAGGTGCACGTTCCTCCAGTACCTCTGAATGTCTTGAATGCACCTTGGCCCTTTGCAATATGGGGCATTGATATGATCTGCGAGATTAAACCTACGACATCCAATGGGCATCGCTTCATCCTGGTAGCGATTGATTACTTTACAAAGTGGGTTGAAGCAGCTTCCTACGCTATGGTAACCAAGAACGTCGTGGCACGGTTTATTCGGAACAACCTGATCTGTCGTTACGGCGTCCCAGAAAGGATCATTACGGACAATGGTACCAATCTTAATAACAAGATGATCACTGAGCTCTGCGAGCAATTCAAGATACAGCACCACAACTCTTCTCCCTACCGGCCGAAGATGAATGGGGCTGTAGAAACAGCAAATAAGAATATCAAGAAGATCGTGCAGAAGATGACAGTGACCTATAAATATTGGCACGAGATGTTACCGTTTGCTCTTCATGGGTACCGTACCTCAGCAAGAATGTCAACCGGGGAAACTCCCTTTTCCTTGGTCTACGGCATGGAGGCAGTCTTGCCGATTGAAGTCCAGATACCCTCTCTCCGGATAATGAAGGATGCAGGCTTGAGCGAAGATGACTGGATCCAGACCCGACTTGATCAATTAAACCTAATTGACGAAAAGAGACTCACTGCTATTTGTCATGGTCAAACGTACCAAAAACGGATGATCAGGGCATTTAACAAGAAAGTCAGACCACAAGAGTATCAAGTTGGGGACCTGGTAATCAAGCGCATCATTCTTCCTCAAAGTGATCCCAGGGGCAAATGGACCCCTACGTACGAAGGGCCATTTGTAGTTAAACATGTGTTCTCAGGAGGAGCCATGATTCTAACCACCATGGATGGTGACGACCTTCCTCACCCCGCCAATGCAGACATAGTAAAAAGATACTACGTATGATAAAAGACCCGCTAGGTTGACATACCTAGGCAAAAATTAGGGCTTCCCGGCGAACCAAAAGGGTTCGGGCAAAATGAGGGATGAAATGAAAATATCTGTACACCCGGCAAGTCGAAAACCTGAAAAGGAGGCTTGGGCAGAATCCGGTATCAACATCAAGTTCAGACGGCATCGATCAATCAGCTTCATCTTCAACCGAGCAGCCAAGTGATGAGACGCTCGAAGATATAAAGGCGATAACAGAGTTGGAACCCAGTGGGATTATCTTTTCACATAGCTGTTGTACCCCAAATTTTGACCTAAGATACCGTCTTCCATCTGCATTATTCGCATTGCAAGGGTTTTCACATATTTTATCAAATTTTTCAAAGCAGTTTAAAAATTCACAACTTTTTCGAGTCGGGAGCTATTTATTTGTTGAACGCTAAATTTATTAACTGATCAAGACTTAAACAATGTTCATCGATTATTTATTATCTTAAATTCAAATAATTGGAATTTATTTTCGATTATTATGTAATTTAAAGATTTATAAATAATAAAATAAATTATTGAGAAGAGGTTTATTAATTGATCAAATAATGTTTATTAATTATTCATTATCCTAAATTTAAATAATGGGGACCTGTTTTCCGTTATTATATAATTTAAAGGTTTACGAATAATGAAATAAACATTTGAAAAGGAGTCTATTAATTGATCAAGCAATGTTTATTTGATTATTTATTGTTCTAAATTTAAATAGCTGAAATTCTATTTTTTCAAGTTATTATAATTTAGAAGAATTAAAAATAATAATAAAATAAATAATTGAAGTTATTAATTGATCAATGATGTTTATTTATTTGTTTATCATTTTAAATTTAAATGATTGGATTTGATTTTCAGTCATTATATAATTTAAAGAATTATAAACAATAAATAAATAATTGAAAAGAAAAAGAATTAATTGAGAAATAATAGAATTTTTATTCACTTTATTCTATTTATTACAATTGTCATTTAAATGTTGTGTTATTACAAAATATTTATAAAGACAATTACATAAATGCTTAAAGTAAATAAAAAGCTATTTTTCTAAATTCTAATTCTAAATCTTCCATCCAATGCTCTTGTTTGCTCATTTAATTTTACCTGCGAAAACAATTAAAAGAAAAGTCAGAATTGAATAAATAATTAAAATGCAGAAAATAAATTTAATGTTCATCATTAAAAACAATGGCCGGAATCAGTTACTCTTTTTTGCAAATCACGGGATTTCTCCCGGTTCACAAAAAAGAGAGGAATTTTTAATGAATGCACAATTAAAAAATAGCACATTTCAAAATCAATTGCATTTTTATCAAAAAGCCCACTGCATATTTCACATATGTATAAATTCATTTTTTGGTCAAAACTGCATAAGCATAAATCAACAGCATGTGTAGGTACATAACAAAAGCTAACGTTAACCTGCAACCACATAGGAGAGATATGCAAGACAAAAGAAAATGCAATTCCAACAATATGCAATTTCAAACATGTGCAGTCTTAAAACTATGAATGCAAGCAATATATGTTTCCATTTTTCATCATATTCCAGCCTGTTTGCTTTTTCAGACAGCAGTACAAGATATCATTTTTATGTATCATTTATGTACTTGAGAGAGAAGAGAGAAGAGGTTCAGTTTTGCAGGTTTTGATTTAAGCATGAAATGGGAATAAAGTCAACCATATGTAGCAGCGTATGTGCAGCATCAGAAAATATATTAATATACTCAAACCTGAGCCATCAAAGGAGGCAGCGGATATAATATTACCAAACCCCTTCAAATATAAGCAGAGTTCACAACCTGTAAAGAAGAGAGCTCTCCACCACCAAAAAACCTTAAAACCACAACCAGCATACTGCATAAAACTATCCAAACCATAGTCCATTGAAAAACCATCTCTAAGCATATTGCTAAACCACAACCAGCATACTGCATAAAACTATCCAAACCATAGTCCATTGAAAAACCATCTCTAAGCATATTGCTAAACCACGACCAGCATACTGCACAAAACATTCAAAACCTGCATATTGCTAAACCATCTCTAAGCATTTGCAAAACCACAACCTGCATACTGCTATCATAACCCAGAGCATATCTCTACACAACCATCATTGCAAAACCATTCAAAACCGTAACACAAGGCAAAAATCACACAACCTGCATACTGCTAAATCATTTTGCATACCATATTGCTAATCACATAACCTGCATACTGTATCAAAACCATAGACAAAACAGTATAATCCAAATCCATTCAAAAACCAATTATTCAATATTCCAACCAGTTTTTTTAGACGAAGAAGAAGATAAGAATTAGTAGCAGGAAGCAAAGAGCGAAGAATCTTCGGAGCTTACCTGACTTCGCCGGAATTGTACCGTCGGACTAGCTCCGACCATGTGAGTTTCTTCAGTTTTTCGCATAAATCTTTATACCGTTGTGTTGCCTTTGTCTCACTGGATAATAATCCTCTCTCAATTTCCTGAAATCATGTAAAATGGCTATTTAATATCATTGCGAATCATCAATACATCAATCCCTATTTAACACCGGCAATAACTCGTTCGATAAATTTCAAGTTTATTAAATGTTGCAAGACCGATACACAATCACATAAGCACTGTTAATTTAAAGCCAATTTGAAATAATAAACAAATTCACAAATCTGCTCCTTCTCTCTAATCAATTTCTCATCAATTCAATCAAAATGGCTCACTCATCAAACACAAACAAGTATGACTGACTTACCTTTGATTTCATCGATCTAACAACGATATTCTCCTTCCGATACTTTCATCACATTTCTATCGTCTTCATCACAGCGTCACCACATCTTCATCGGGTTGCTCCTCTACTTCAATCAACACACGCGCAACAATGGAACAATTCAGACATAGAGTTTTTCATAAAAAAGAAGATTAAGAGGGCCACTTATACTAGAAAATATACAGGAAGATCATAACATACCTTTAACCTCTGTTTCCATAACCACCATGTTAAAACTCTTTTCAACGACATCATCGCGTTTGCATCTTTGTGAACGACCACTTTTTCTGCGAATCCAACATAAACCATTCTAACATCATCTCTCTCTCCATATCAATCCGTCTCCTTAAACTAAAACTCACCGGAAATCACTTCGACGCGCCAGAGGCTGCGGAACTCCACTGATCTTTAAAAATCTTTCATCCTCCTCCTCGTCTCGTCTTCCTTTCTCCATATCCCAGCTTCATTTCATCATATCGTAACTATCACTTTCTAATCTGAAAAAAACTCAACATGACCTAAAACCCTGAGAATCCGATGAAATCGCTTTGGTAGAGGTTCGGGCCATGAGTCCTTGGGGGAAAGATTCGGAAGAACCTAATCTATATCAATGTATGAAGAATATATAAAAGAAGATGACGAAATGAGAGAATCAGAGTTTTACCTGCCGGAGGAGCTCTGGTGGCTCTTTAAAAGCGATGAAGAGCGTAGCCAAAGATCCAAAGAAATTCAACAATACGAAGGTGGAAGATGTTATTGCGAGGATGTAGAAATGACGCAATTAAAGAAAATTATGGGATGAAATCATTGTTGTGTGATGTTGCAGAAAAACTCAGAGAGAGTTGACGCTGTTGGTGAAGATTAGAAACGTGCAGGGTGAGATTGGAGGAACTTGGGAAGAGGATAGAGAGAGTTGAGGATGTGGGTGAGTTGAACGAGTTGTTGAGATATTTGAGGAGATTGTTAAAGAAGAGAGAGATTGAAGGGAGGTGGCTTACGGTGGTGAGTAGACGCGGCCACAGCGGCGGCCATGGTACAGCGTTCCAAGGGTTTCTTTTTCGTTACAGCTTTGTGTCTCTTTCTTGGGTCTGGGTCTTCCAACGACCCGGCCCATTCCCCTTAACCCAGCTCATTTTCTTCTTTAACTTAAGCCCATCTTTTATTTGCCCTTTAGTTAAATTCTAGTCATTTTCTTAACTTAATTAATCTAGACTAATTAGTTTCTTAGAAATAACATATAGTCTTAATTAAACAATTTTTAATATTTTACCCAAATCTTATTAGTTTAAGTTTTAATTTAGTAAATCAAAAATAAGAGATGTGATTTAAAACATTTTTAATAATTGACTAATTTTATTAATTTAAACTCTTAGGATTTAATTTAGTAATCTTAGTATCTTTTTTTAAAAAAATTAGACTTAAGTTAGTGGAATTAAGTCTTAATTTAATTTAAAGAATTCTTAAAAGTAATACTTTTTATTTATATTAAAAAAAAAGGACATAAAAAAAATAGAAGCATATAAAAAACCTTAAAAAATATTTCTATTAATTCTCGTTACTTTTTATCTATGTTAAAATGCGTAACCAATTAAAACATTTTTCTCTTCATATATTAAACAAAAATCTAAAAAATGCATCGTTCACACACTCAGTCTTTTATTTAATTTGTTGTATATCATTTATCTCATAATTTTCTGTTTAAATATCTCGCATTTACTTGATTATTCGGTTTGCGTTAATCCAAAGGGAATTGTCTAATTTTTGTTGACTTCATGTCCTCAAAAACGATCGAGCGAATACTCTCATTCATTAAAAACTTAGGTTAATTTTCCTCAAATATTCACCTTTTTTTTCAAAATTTCAACCTTTTCAAGACTTATACCTTTTAAGCCAAAACTTCGACATTAGGTCGTCGTATTTTCGAAAACCCGTCCGTATCCCTCTTTCGGCCAAAACGATTTATTTTCAATCAAGCGATCAATTTTAAATAAAACAGATATTTCAAAAGGTTCCTATAGAGTACTATAGATGCATTGGGTGCTAATACCTTCCCATTGTATAACCAACCCCCGAACTCTTGATCTCTTTTCAAAAACGCTTTGTATTTGTATTTTTATTTACATTGCATATTTAGGGTTTTATTTCGCTCTTTTCCCTTTTCCTTTGGAAACAATAAAGCGCGGTGGCGACACTTGCTTTTGTGAGACGAATTAATCAATAATTCGATCTCCGATTTACCCCGCTACATTTTTTATCGCTACAGAATTGGCGACTCTGCTGGGGACAGATTGACCTCTTGCTGGTCCATCCCTAAGTGGGTTAAGCCTAACTTGGCTTATCTGTTTTACTATTATTTGATTTGCTTGATTACGTGTTTAAATTTGGGGTGTTTGGGCTTTTTTGCAAAGGACGAATCCTATACCCGGATTAAGTAACACTTAAGGAATAGGACGGGCGGTATAGTCATGTTAACTTTGAGGGAGTAATCCCGAAGAAGGAGGCATGAGATCCCCCACTCAATGGAAGGCCCTCTCGAACTTAATATTTGTTTACCGAGTAATCGGGAAGACGTTATTATTTTCGACCTAGGAGCCCGAGAAGTTGAGGACCGTAGAACCCTAACCCATCTTGGCCTTTTTTGGTGTAGCGCGGAGACTATAACGGAGTAATTCGGAAGTAGTTGTTACGCGATGCTACGCTCGGACGAGTTTCTCTTGAGAATATTGCTGATTATCGAGTAATCCAGACGTTGGCAATATCCGAAGGAGGAATGTAGACTCTGGGAACTCTTAGAACCTTGTCTTACAGGTGTGATTAAACCCTTAGTACATACCTTGGGGATGTTTTTACCCTTGACTCCATGCTCGTGACGTTGAACCTTTTAACCCCATGTTTTTGACCTTGCTTGTGGTTGTTGCATCGCCATGCATTCATGCATCCATAAAACTCTTTTCACTTGACTTTGAAGGAGTTTGGAGGTCTTTCTTTGTAAACATCGCCAATTTCGTCAAACTCAATGGATCTTGGGTGTCGATAGGGCGAAAACCCTAATCCACCAAAATGGATGATTGATCTTGACGATAACTTGATCAATGTTTGGAGCCAATTTAAAATTCATTTGTTATCTTCATACTTGGATGTTTATAACTTGATATCTTGAGTTCCTTGAAAGTCAAATAAAACTCTCTTTTGCACATCATACATCATTCTACATTTTCTTTGTCTCACTTTCAAAAGTCTTTTTCCGAGTCTCATTTTTCCTTCGGTCTCACCAGTACAACACTGACGCTAAGAGAATAATGGAGAATATCAAGCAAGAGATTTCTGAACTCCGCAGAGAGGTGACTATTTTGAAAGCTGGTTTGGATCACTTAACTGGTTTGGTTGAAATTCTGATCTCCGCCCAAGTCAATCCTTCTAGGAGGGAGGAAGCAAGGATAAAAGTCTTCACGGAGACTCTAAAATCTTTTTCTCATGAAAAGGTGACGGTTAATGCACCTGATGACTTTCCTGACAAGGTGAATGTGGGAGTGCGTCTAGAAGAAGATGCCGGAAAGGGATGTTTATATGAAGTGGGTAACTCAGTTAATGGTGTGAGGAATGTTGATAATGACTTTTCCAAGAAGAGAACAAAAGGAAGGAATAATCATCATCAGAATCATCACGTTCATCAACAGAATCAGCAAGTTCCTAATCAGAGGAAAACCCAGTTTGATTCAATTCCAATCACCTATACAGAGTTGTTCCCTATCCTGTTGCAGAGGAATTTGGTTCAGACCCGACCTCCACCGAAGGTCCCTAAGAAGATACATTGGAACTACAAAGCTGATTTGGCTTGTACTTTTCATCAAGGTGCTCGTGGGCATGACTTGGAGGGTTGCTTCGCTTTGAAGATTGAGGTTCAGAAGTTGGTCAGAGGTGGTATCTTGTCGTTCAAGGACGTTGGTTTTGAAGTTCAAATCAAACAGGCGCCGAAGAGTAAACACGATTGAGGGTGATTTTGGGTTTTTTTGAAGATGTTTTCGGTTGTTCAAGTGGAAAGCCTTCCCAGATTATTAACTTGTTTCTGCTTTTGCAGCTTTTCTTATTTATCGAAACATTGTTTGCATGTAAGAACTTGTTCGCATCTGAATGATCATTTTAATACAATGAGTATGTTTGTCTTGAAGAAATTCATTCGTTTCACTCATATTTGCTTTCAAATTTTAAATTTCTTTTTGCATTGTGATACCAACATGTTGCCCATTCTCTTGCCTAGGCAGAGATTGAAGGGGGGGATGATGATCTAAAGAACACAAAATCTTTGGTTGCATGCTTTTGAATAAAATCTTGTTGATGATGTACGGGCATTGTTTCAACCCTAAACACCGGAGATATAAGGAAGATAATCCCTTGCTAACCCCTTTTGAGCCTTTGAAGCAGAAGTTTCTTTTCTATACGAAAACCTTGAATTTTAACCTGGGGCAGGGTAGCTTTCTGGTAATTTGATTGAGTGTTCAAAATTCGTAAGAAAGATTTTACCGTCACAAAATCCTCTTGATAGATGAACACTCAGTTTGAATTAACCAAACATAGGGTTGGAGAACATCATGAAGAATGGGTGGGCACCAAATATTTTGAGCCTTAAAATCTTTTTCTAAAAAACCCATGAATCGGACCACATTACAACCTTCAAAAGTCCTAATTGAAGCAAGGTTATTTTGAAAGCATATTTCAATGAGACAGTGTTCCCGACTCCCATGAATGATTAAATAATTATGTTGGTATCATATGTTTCTCCTATACAAAAATAAATGGCGCTTTTACTCGCAAAATTTGTGCGATATCTTTCAAAAATCTTCAAGACTTATATAACTGTTGCATTAGAATTCTCATTCTCATTGTAAACTTTTTCTAACTGCAAAACATTTGTTTGATATCAAGGAAGCTCACATAAACACCAGTGATGAGTTTACCCTTTTAAGGCTTGAAACTATGTTGAGTAATTGGGAATTAATTCAAGAAAATCATATCCAGGGGCATGTCAGTTGAAGACCTTAAGCATGGACAGGTTGCTTCTCCTAGTTATGCTTTTCCCAATTTGTTTGCTCGTTTGGGGCAAAAATTCGAAGACTTTGTTGTGCCGACTACAGTCAATCCGGGGCAATCGCGTCAAGATTGGATGATTTCCTCTAAGAGCTTGAAGACACCAGAGCATGGTGAATGCCAGGTCTTTTGTAAAACCCTCGTTAGACGATTTTCTCGCCATCAACCTTTTAGCTTGGGGCATTCTAGAAGTGAAACTATTCGCAAGAATCGTCGTGCATCATGCAGCTCGTCAGCAGTAACTTGGGGCATCCATATTGGTCCCAGGGGCAATCTAGACTTGTTAGAATGTGTGTTATGTATCGTACACTTTATCAGAGGTTGGTGTTCCCAGTACCTCCAGCTAAGCATGACTCCTTCCAGCTGAAGCTTTGTTCGTGTTGTTATCCTTTCAATGGATTGTCGACGTTAGAAGACTAGACTTTGGATTTTCTACCTAAAATATCTTCCTCTCCAAGAGATTTAAGCCTTGTAGAAGGATTTTATAGCATTGTTGGCTTTTGTCTTCTATCTCCAGTGATGTTCCCCTCCTTTTGAGATTAGCCGAGCATCGGGTTGTACTGTGATGTCTTATCATCTTCTGTCCATCTCCCCCGTCGGTTTTTGTCAGCATATACATGGCATTCATTTATTCATTTACACTTGCATCATGCACGTACAATTGTATTTGTTTATGTCATTGAGTTCGTACACCTTGGTTGTGTCTTTTCAAATAGCACATTTGATCTTTCCAAATAGAGTGTCAACTTAAGCATAAAATGTGCCTCCTTTCTAATTCCCCAATTGAGCTAATCCTCGTGGATGATTTTTGATTTAGCTTACCTTGTCCATTTTTGGATAGGATAATTTCCCCAATCGATTTACTTTCTCATTGGGAGGAGTCTTGTTTGACTGTTTTCTCTCTGGTTATTCCTGGATGAAGTGGCTGCCTCTTGCATAGGCTATACTCTTTGATTTTCCCCAGTGAGTTTGCGACCAAGACGACTGGTGCATTTATTTTGCACATTTAAGTATATGATCTCCTCGGGAAGGATTGATTCAGGGTTCTCTTTGATGAAGATTTTATTCTCTGCCAATATCATCGCAGTTTCCTTCTGAATTATGTTGGAAAACGACAAGCGGTAGCTCTTCACGAGCAACTTGTACATTACTTTTTCGAAAGCGCCGAGCAGCAGTTCTTCATGAGCTACTAGTGCGTCATTTTATCTTTTCGAAAGCGCCGAGCAGCAGTTCTTCATGAGCTACTAGTGCGTCATTTTATCTTTTCGAAAGCGCCGAGCAGCAGTTCTTCATGAGCTACTAGTGCGTCATTTATTTTTCTGAAAGCGCCGAGCAGCAGTTCTTCATGAGCTACTAGTGCGTTATTTATTTTCTGAAGCGCCGAGCAGCAGTTCTTCATGAGCTACTAGTGCGTCATTTTATCTTTTCGAAAGCGCCGAGCAGCAGTTCTTCATGAGCTACTAGTGCGTCATTTATTTTTCTGAAAGCGCCGAGCAGCAGTTCTTCATGAGCTACTAGTGCGTTATTTATTTTCTGAAGCGCCGAGCAGCAGTTCTTCATGAGCTACTAGTGCGTCATTTTATTTTTTCTGAAAGCAACAAGCAGCAAACTCTTCATGAGTTACCAGTACGTTATTACTTTTCTGGAATACAACAAGTGGTAGCTTCTTTATTTGAGCAGCTTGTTTGTTATTGGTATTTTCTTTGGATGACAGCAAGCGGCAGCCTCTTTATTTGAGCAACTTGTATGTTATTGGTATTTTTTTCTTTGGACAACAACAAGTGGCAGCTTCTTTATTTGAGCAACTTGTTTGTTATTGGTATTTTCTTTGGACGGCAAGCGGTGGTCTCTTTATTTGAGCAACTTGTACGTTATTTCTTTTCTGGACGACAACAAGTGGCAGCCTCTTTATCTGAGCAACTTGTATGTTATCGGTATTTTCTCTGGACAACAACAAATGGCAGTTTTCTTTATTTGAACAACTTTCGTATCTACAGTCTTATTACCTCAGCATTAATGAGTATATCTCTGAAAACCTCGCAGAGAAGTCTGGTACGAATCTATACCTCCAGAATTCAGTGATCGATTATCAGCCATTTGATACTCTGTCAACCATCGACCTTGAGTTGCAAACTCACTGTTTTGGATCAATAATCTGTTATGGCCTATGCAAGATGCTCTCTTTGTTAGGGTTAGGGGTCGTATTCCCTCAGTTTTTATCCGCTGTCAGGAGTCTGTCGTTTGAAGTCGATAGCTCGTTTTCCCCAGTAGCGTATAATTCATGTCTTTGTGTTTTGTTGGTGTTCGATTCCTCCAACATTTGTCTTGTTTCATACAATATCTTTCTCTGTGAATTCAAGCACTACATTCATATCACTGCATGATGACGGCATCTTAGGACAAAATTTGCGTAATTATGTATTTAAGTACCTTCAATCTCGTCGAAACGAAGACTTTAATCTTCATATCTCCGGATAGAAGGAACTTAAATAGGGGCAGCTGTTGTACCCCAAATTTTGACCTAAGATACCGTCTTCCATCTGCATTATTCGCATTGCAAGGGTTTTCACATATTTTATCAAATTTTTCAAAGCAGTTTAAAAATTCACAACTTTTTCGAGTCGGGAGCTGTTTATTTGTTGAACGCTAAATTTATTAACTGATCAAGACTTAAACAATGTTCATCGATTATTTATTATCTTAAATTCAAATAATTGGAATTTATTTTCGATTATTATGTAATTTAAAGATTTATAAATAATAAAATAAATTATTGAGAAGAGGTTTATTAATTGATCAAATAATGTTTATTAATTATTCATTATCCTAAATTTAAATAATGGGGACCTGTTTTCCGTTATTATATAATTTAAAGGTTTACGAATAATGAAATAAACATTTGAAAAGGAGTCTATTAATTGATCAAGCAATGTTTATTTGATTATTTATTGTTCTAAATTTAAATAGCTGAAATTCTATTTTTTCAAGTTATTATAATTTAGAAGAATTAAAAATAATAATAAAATAAATAATTGAAGTTATTAATTGATCAATGATGTTTATTTATTTGTTTATCATTTTAAATTTAAATGATTGGATTTGATTTTCAGTCATTATATAATTTAAAGAATTATAAACAATAAATAAATAATTGAAAAGAAAAAGAATTAATTGAGAAATAATAGAATTTTTATTCACTTTATTCTATTTATTACAATTGTCATTTAAATGTTGTGTTATTACAAAATATTTATAAAGACAATTACATAAATGCTTAAAGTAAATAAAAAGCTATTTTTCTAAATTCTAATTCTAAATCTTCCATCCAATGCTCTTGTTTGCTCATTTAATTTTACCTGCGAAAACAATTAAAAGAAAAGTCAGAATTGAATAAATAATTAAAATGCAGAAAATAAATTTAATGTTCATCATTAAAAACAATGGCCGGAATCAGTTACTCTTTTTTGCAAATCACGGGATTTCTCCCGGTTCACAAAAAAGAGAGGAATTTTTAATGAATGCACAATTAAAAAATAGCACATTTCAAAATCAATTGCATTTTTATCAAAAAGCCCACTGCATATTTCACATATGTATAAATTCATTTTTTGGTCAAAACTGCATAAGCATAAATCAACAGCATGTGTAGGTACATAACAAAAGCCAACGTTAACCTGCAACCACATAGGAGAGATATGCAAGACAAAAGAAAATGCAATTCCAACAATATGCAATTTCAAACATGTGCAGTCTTAAAACTATGAATGCAAGCAATATATGTTTCCATTTTTCATCATATTCCAGCCTGTTTGCTTTTTCAGACAGCAGTACAAGATATCATTTTTATGTATCATTTATGTACTTGAGAGAGAAGAGAGAAGAGGTTCAGTTTTGCAGGTTTTGATTTAAGCATGAAATGGGAATAAAGTCAACCATATGTAGCAGCGTATGTGCAGCATCAGAAAATATATTAATATACTCAAACCTGAGCCATCAAAGGAGGCAGCGGATATAATATTACCAAACCCCTTCAAATATAAGCAGAGTTCACAACCTGTAAAGAAGAGAGCTCTCCACCACCAAAAAACCTTAAAACCACAACCAGCATACTGCATAAAACTATCCAAACCATAGTCCATTGAAAAACCATCTCTAAGCATATTGCTAAACCACAACCAGCATACTGCATAAAACTATCCAAACCATAGTCCATTGAAAAACCATCTCTAAGCATATTGCTAAACCACGACCAGCATACTGCACAAAACATTCAAAACCTGCATATTGCTAAACCATCTCTAAGCATTTGCAAAACCACAACCTGCATACTGCTATCATAACCCAGAGCATATCTCTACACAACCATCATTGCAAAACCATTCAAAACCGTAACACAAGGCAAAAATCACACAACCTGCATACTGCTAAATCATTTTGCATACCATATTGCTAATCACATAACCTGCATACTGTATCAAAACCATAGACAAAACAGTATAATCCAAATCCATTCAAAAACCAATTATTCAATATTCCAACCAGTTTTTTTAGACGAAGAAGAAGATAAGAATTAGTAGCAGGAAGCAAAGAGCGAAGAATCTTCGGAGCTTACCTGACTTCGCCGGAATTGTACCGTCGGACTAGCTCCGACCATGTGAGTTTCTTCAGTTTTTCGCATAAATCTTTATACCGTTGTGTTGCCTTTGTCTCACTGGATAATAATCCTCTCTCAATTTCCTGAAATCATGTAAAATGGCCATTTAATATCATTGCGAATCATCAATACATCAATCCCTATTTAACACCGGCAATAACTCGTTCGATAAATTTCAAGTTTATTAAATGTTGCAAGACCGATACACAATCACATAAGCACTGTTAATTTAAAGCCAATTTGAAATAATAAACAAATTCACAAATCTGCTCCTTCTCTCTAATCAATTTCTCATCAATTCAATCAAAATGGCTCACTCATCAAACACAAACAAGTATGACTGACTTACCTTTGATTTCATCGATCTAACAACGATATTCTCCTTCCGATACTTTCATCACATTTCTATCGTCTTCATCACAGCGTCACCACATCTTCATCGGGTTGCTCCTCTACTTCAATCAACACACGCGCAACAATGGAACAATTCAGACATAGAGTTTTTCATAAAAAAGAAGATTAAGAGGGCCACTTATACTAGAAAATATACAGGAAGATCATAACATACCTTTAACCTCTGTTTCCATAACCACCATGTTAAAACTCTTTTCAACGACATCATCGCGTTTGCATCTTTGTGAACGACCACTTTTTCTGCGAATCCAACATAAACCATTCTAACATCATCTCTCTCTCCATATCAATCCGTCTCCTTAAACTAAAACTCACCGGAAATCACTTCGACGCGCCAGAGGCTGCGGAACTCCACTGATCTTTAAAAATCTTTCATCCTCCTCCTCGTCTCGTCTTCCTTTCTCCATATCCCAGCTTCATTTCATCATATCGTAACTATCACTTTCTAATCTGAAAAAAACTCAACATGACCTAAAACCCTGAGAATCCGATGAAATCGCTTTGGTAGAGGTTCGGGCCATGAGTCCTTGGGGGAAAGATTCGGAAGAACCTAATCTATATCAATGTATGAAGAATATATAAAAGAAGATGACGAAATGAGAGAATCAGAGTTTTACCTGCCGGAGGAGCTCTGGTGGCTCTTTAAAAGCGATGAAGAGCGTAGCCAAAGATCCAAAGAAATTCAACAATACGAAGGTGGAAGATGTTATTGCGAGGATGTAGAAATGACGCAATTAAAGAAAATTATGGGATGAAATCATTGTTGTGTGATGTTGCAGAAAAACTCAGAGAGAGTTGACGCTGTTGGTGAAGATTAGAAACGTGCAGGGTGAGATTGGAGGAACTTGGGAAGAGGATAGAGAGAGTTGAGGATGTGGGTGAGTTGAACGAGTTGCTGAGATATTTGAGGAGATTGTTAAAGAAGAGAGAGATTGAAGGGAGGTGGCTTACGGTGGTGAGTAGACGCGGCCACAGCGGCGGCCATGGTACAGCGTTCCAAGGGTTTCTTTTTCGTTACAGCTTTGTGTCTCTTTCTTGGGTCTGGGTCTTCCAACGACCCGGCCCATTCCCCTTAACCCAGCTCATTTTCTTCTTTAACTTAAGCCCATCTTTTATTTGCCCTTTAGTTAAATTCTAGTCATTTTCTTAACTTAATTAATCTAGACTAATTAGTTTCTTAGAAATAACATATAGTCTTAATTAAACAATTTTTAATATTTTACCCAAATCTTATTAGTTTAAGTTTTAATTTAGTAAATCAAAAATAAGAGATGTGATTTAAAACATTTTTAATAATTGACTAATTTTATTAATTTAAACTCTTAGGATTTAATTTAGTAATCTTAGTATCTTTTTTTAAAAAAATTAGACTTAAGTTAGTGGAATTAAGTCTTAATTTAATTTAAAGAATTCTTAAAAGTAATACTTTTTATTTATATTAATAAAAAAGGACATAAAAAAAATAGAAGCATATAAAAAACCTTAAAAAATATTTCTATTAATTCTCGTTACTTTTTATCTATGTTAAAATGCGTAACCAATTAAAACATTTTTCTCTTCATATATTAAACAAAAATCTAAAAAATGCATCGTTCACACACTCAGTCTTTTATTTAATTTGTTGTATATCATTTATCTCATAATTTTCTGTTTAAATATCTCGCATTTACTTGATTATTCGGTTTGCGTTAATCCAAAGGGAATTGTCTAATTTTTGTTGACTTCATGTCCTCAAAAACGATCGAGCGAATACTCTCATTCATTAAAAACTTAGGTTAATTTTCCTCAAATATTCACCTTTTTTTTCAAAATTTCAACCTTTTCAAGACTTATACCTTTTAAGCAAAAACTTCGACATTAGGTCGTCGTATTTTCGAAAACCCGTCCGTATCCCTCTTTCGGCCAAAACGATTTATTTTCAATCAAGCGATCAATTTTAAATAAAACAGATATTTCAAAAGGTTCCTATAGAGTACTATAGATGCATTGGGTGCTAATACCTTCCCATTGTATAACCAACCCCCGAACTCTTGATCTCTTTTCAAAAACGCTTTGTATTTGTATTTTTATTTACATTGCATATTTAGGGTTTTATTTCGCTCTTTTCCCTTTTCCTTTGGAAACAATAAAGCGCGGTGGCGACTCTTGCTTTTGTGAGACGAATTAATCAATAATTCGATCTCCGATTTACCCCGCTACATTTTTTATTCAAAGGTTATTTCCCCATCACGATATAACTGGGTTATCCTCAGCCAATTGCCACGGAAAGATCGTCCCCGGCGAAGTCTTCCTACCCCCAGCGGAGTTCATCTTCCAACAAAGCTCAACAATGGTATCCCCAGCGGAGTTATCATCAACATCTCAGCAAAATACCTCTCTTTCCCACAGAGTTCACTCCCCGCAGAGTAATCTATCCGCCAAGTTTATTCCCCAACGGAGTCATCTTCTCCTACCGGTATTCTTGCAACCATCATCCCCAGCGGAAACAAAATACTCTCCCCTTCAAACATCAGCCCAGGATTCAACTCCCCGGCACCCGTCAAGGATTTATTTTCCTAGACGAAAACACAATTCATAAACATTTACATACATTATAGCATGCACATACGCATCACGAACATACAATCTCATTTATTTTTAGAACATCACGCATGCCATACATCATGACATCGCATACAACTAACGTTTTGTCTTTTCAGGACAAAGGTCAATACAAAGATGATTACTATCAACTGTCGCAACTAAAGATCCGATTCCTGTATCTTTCCAGGGTGTATCTGTTGACGACTATATTCTAGACTCGATTCCTGTATCTTGCCAGGGCACGTCTGAAGAGTTCGAAGATCTGATTCCTGTATCTTGCCAGGGTGTATCTGTTGACGACTAATTCCAGACTCGATTCCTGTATCCTGCCAGGGCACGTCTGAAGAGTTCGAAGATCCGATTCCTGTATCTTGCCAGGGTGTATCTGTTGACAACTAATTCCAGACTCGATTCCTGTATCCTGCCAGGGCACGTCTGAAGAGTTCGAAGATCCGATTCCTGTATCTCGCCAGGGTGTATCTGTTGACGACTAATTCCAGACTCGATTCCTGTATCCTGCCAGGGCACGTCTGAAGAGTTTGAAGATCTGATTCCTGTATCTTGCCAGGGTGTATCTGTTGACGACTAATTCCAGACTTGATTCCTGTATCCTGCCAGGGCACGTCTGAAGAGTTCGAAGATCCGATTCTTGTATCCTGCCAGGGTGTATCTGTTGACGACTAATTCCAGACTCGATTCCTGTATCTTGCCAGGGGCACGACTTAAGAGTTTAAAGATTCGATTCCTGTATCCAGCCAGGGCACATCTACATAAAGAGTTTGAAGATCAACTCCTGTAACAGGCCAGGTAATTATCTTTCTTTCTCAGGTACACAAGTTCTCTCTAAGGAATCTCTTACGCGATCGACACCTAGATGGCATCTATAAGCCCATCCACATACCGACAGTCTCCAAATGGCATCCATAAGCCCATTCCCGACAAGGTTCTTCTAGATGGCATCTATAAGCCCATCTTCCTATCCATCATTCCTCCAAATGGCATCTGTAAGCCCATTCCCGCCATCACACTGCTGACATTCTACTATGTGAGTGCAAATTTCTGGGCACTCTAGTGTTCAATCATCTTCCACCTTCGGATTACGAAAGGCACGCCAGCCAATCTACATCCTCAGGTCTAAGAAGATTGAACAGGGGCAACTGTTGTACCCCAAAATTTTCCCTCCCATATTCTTCAAGATTTGCCAAGATCAATCTCCAAATGGTTCAAAATCTCTCAAGGGTTGCACAGTCCAATTGCCTCCTAACACAGTCAAAATTAGGGTTTTGGTTCTTGCAAAGAAATTGAGGTTTCCAAGGGACCAATCAAGTCCCACATGCCTATATACATTGTCAAGCATCCATATGTCAAGTTTCAAGACTCACAGCATCAAATTGCACAGTCAAAAACCCTAAATGCTTCACAGTCAACTGCAGGGGCAAAATGGTCATTTGACAGTCAAAAGTCAAAATTTTTGGTCAACATCTTATTTTGAAGCCACAATCATCATTTGATCAATTCTTGATCACGATTCTCAAAGCATGGCTCAAAAAGTCTAAAGATGCAAGAGTTTCTATTTTTGGACAGCTGAAAAGTCAATTGCAAATTGACCAAGGCATAACTTCTTCATGGTTTATCAGAAAAATCCCATCCAAATCTCATTTTGAAGAGGATGACATTTCCTACAACTCATCTTCACACTCCAAGTCCAAGAAATGCTCTCACAAAAAGTTATCAATTTCAACATTATAGGTCATTTTCAAAAGTCAACAAAAAGGCACTTTAAGTCAAAGACCATAACTTGAGATTGGTAAATCAAAATGACATGGGACCAAAGGCATTGGTTAGAGGACTTCAAGACCTTTCCAAAATGTCCAAGAACATGATCATAGCTTCAAAATTGAGCAAGATATGCATTGGAGAAGTTGGGAAATTTTTGGGAATTTTCAAAAGTCAACTTTGCCTAAAACACTTCAAAATTGCTAATGGGCCTCAAATTCTTCCTTGAATCATTACCCAAAGCCTATGCACGACCCATTGAGCTCAAAGGGATTTATTTTCTTATTTTTAATTAATTAATTGAATTTTTATTCTTATTAATTCATTTAATTAGATTTAATTATGAGAAAATATCAAATAATGCTTTTTCAAATCTTTTTGTGCAGCAAATCAAACTAGGGCAAGCTAGCCAAGTCGTTTCACATCCAAAAAAGGAAAATCATCCATGATTGGCAAAGATTTCAATGAAAAAAGATTGAAAAATATATGATGAAAATCAAAGATTCAAAACATTAATTCATGGACTTATGGGCTTGTTTCTTGACCTAATTTCGTTCACATACAAAGGCTGAGTGAAACCCTATTCAAGCACACACGAAAAAGCTGCTAAAGAGCCATAACCAAATTGCAAATTTTCAACAAAAACTTGAAAACTGAAATCACATTTGCAGGGCGATTCAAGGCCTCAAAACATTTCCATTGCCTTACTGACATTGCTAGGAAACTATTGGCATCAAGAATAAGCTTCCACACTCCAAGAAATGGTAGAACAGAATCACCTTTCTCCTAAATATTTCCATGATCGAATTTTAATTTTCACGCATCATTCACATGTTTTATTCATTGATTTACACTACTTACATCTCCCTGAAGCGTTTGGTGTAGTTTAATTGTTCTAAAAATGCTTGAAACGAAATTCACCATGGATGAAACCTAGGGTTTCAGAAGCTTCAAAATAGGGCTTTCTTGTAGAGAAAAAATTGGACCTTGAGACCTATGCAGTTGAATTCAGGAGCTCCATACGAATTGAATGGCGACCTCGCGCTCAATTTATATTAACGCCTCTTATATTCGCTATTTTTCGTGGCTATGCTTAGTGGGGGTTTAAAACCCCCGCTACTTGTTTTATGTAATTGTAGGAAAACGAAGAAGAAGCATACGTGGCTCTGTGTGGTTAAGAGGTTTGAACCTGCGCGCGTTTTCCAACGTAGTGGTTACTTTTCATACATTATTTTTATTTGTTATTAGGTTTACAAAAGCGCTTGAATGCTTCAGTGGTTGGATATACGCTTGGTGAGTGCTGGGACCTGGGTTCGATTCCCAGGTCCCCCATATAATTCATAATATTTTTCCTAACACAATCTTATGCAGCGTTCATTCAAAGGGCCACCATACGTCCTAACGCCTAAGGTTGCCAAGTGTCCCTGATGCTCCATCCAGTGGCCAGATGATGCCGTCCATAGTGAGTCCCAGTCAAACAGCACGCAGGTGATTGAGAAAGTTAACGTGGCTTAGACTTCTATTGGGCCAGAGTTACTTCAAACACCTCCATAATGGGCCTGACACCCCCTTGGTTTGCATATTTCTTAATTTAATTTTCTTTTCTTTTCTAAATTCTTTTCAATTATTTTTTTTAATTATTTTCATTAATTCACCATTAATTAATTTTCATAATAAAAAAAATCAGAAACTAAAAATATTTTATATTTAACTAATATTTAATTTCACCATTTGAATATTTTTGTAAATAAATAATTAATAATTAATTTAGTTAATTTAGGTTTTAAACTTTAATCTTTTTCTTAATAAATAAAAAATATCTAGAATTAGGTTTTTTTGACATTTTGTCCCTTTTTTTAATTAATTATTTTTCTCATTATTTATTATTATAATTATTATTTATTTTTGTAAATAAACATGTACATTAATTAATTAGTAAATTAGAGTAACTTTAATATTGTTTTTTCATTGATAATTAAAATATATAAGAACTAGGGTTTCCTTCTAATTTTAATTTTCTTTATTTCCGTTAAAAACCAAAAACATAAAAAACACTTTTCTTTAATTAAATAATTAATTTAGGCTTTAATTTAATTTAATTTCTCAAAAGGGTCGAAACCCTCGGACGTTCAATTTTAATTTCTATTTCGTGCATTATTTTCTTTTTGAATATTATGTAACTGCTTTCTGGATGTAATAGTAATTAGGTATTTATTTACTTTCCGCATCTTTTATCAAAAAACGGGTCTTTGTATTTTGGCGATGTATATACCCGCGCCTTGTAATAGCGTAGTTTTCTCTTTCCGCTTTTAACTTTCCGCACTCTTAAATGCTAACTTGTATGAAAGAATGTATGCTAATTAAAAACAAGCGTAGCTCACAATGCCATGATCAAAGATAACTGTTAAACTGAAAATAACACACAAATACACACACCACTTCTAGGGTACACCTCACCTGTTGCCTTCGAAACGTGGTCGTCAAGTATAGGACGTTTTAGTAAGTCCTTATGTCCATGATCCAGTTGCCTCGAAACAGTTGCCTCGAAACAGTTGCCTCAGAATAGTTGCCTCAAAACGGTTGCCTCGGATTAAAAAAGGATCAAGGACATAAGGGTAGCTTCTAAGGTGTCATAACTGTTGCTTCGGTGACCACACTGTCCCTACACTCGAATTGACCCGAACACCTCCGACGGTGGTGCTACCTACGTCTCAATGGTGGGATGGCACTACCTTAAGGACATTTACACAGCCTAATTCCTTAGGGTAGGTAGATGACTCATAGATACTTGCTCTCTTCAAAAACAAATCAAAACTCTTTTCACACAGACACTTTCAAAAAGCTTTCAAAACAATTTTTCAAACACTCTTGAGGACAGATACAAGAGTTATTTAGAAATCTTTCAATGAAACTTTTTCAAACCCACACACATTTTTGAAAAGAAAACACTTTGAAAACATAAGAGCAAGTATCTAAGAGCCCATGGATAACCATGGATAGAAAGGGTGCTAACACCTTCCCTTTCTATAAATCTACCTCCCGAACCGAGAAACTATCTCATAAGGAATTTTGCTGTGCTTTTGTCCTTTCCTTGTTGGAGAAAATAAAAGACGGTGGCGACTCTTGCTTCCGCGACATTTCGCGAACCAGCGTTAAACAGTCAGTTCTAAATCCACCAATCACAGTGATGGTTCTGCATAATCATTAAAACAGGAAGTCATTATCTCTCAAAAGAAAAGCCCGCTAAGTCAAAACCTATGAAGGAGACTTAAGAAAAAAATTGGGGCATCCCGCTGACTATAATCACAAAAGAAATAGTTCAGGCAAAAAGTTGGGATAAAAAAAAGTGGTCGCTACAAATCCCCAACAAAAAGAAAAGGTTACAAAAATGAATGCCTTCTCAAATAAACTTTCAGTATCTGAACCATCACCAGAATATCAGGGCCAAGATTCTAGAACTCAATTGGGATCTAAACGCACAGTTAACTGAGTATAGGACTGAAGAACATCACGAAGAACGAGTTGGGTACAAATAAATTTCGAGCCTTTATCCTTTGTTTCTTAAACCGTGAACTAGGCCACATTACAAACCCTAAAAGTCCTAGCTGAAGCATGGGTTAGTTCGAAAGCATATTGTTAAAAAAAGGTATCCTGACTCCTGTAAGGTTTGCTATAAATCCTGAGTTAATATCACATTCTTGCAAATTTTGTTTAACTAAAAAATGAATTTTCAAAAACTTCAAGACATACATAAGCCTTGCATTTTTAATACCACTGTTTGCATATAACTAATTATTCAACAACAGAGAAATTCGCACGATGAATATTCAATGAACGAAAATCCTCTCAATGAACAAAATCACCTTAGATGGAAAGACATTTCTAATAACAGGCCTTTCATAATCAAGAGACATGGCATGGTGTCTAAACTGATCTGGGGACAATCAAGTCAAGATTCAAGGAATCTCTCAAAAGTGCCAAATAGCCAGGGGCAGATCTCCATCTGAATTAGTTGGGGCATTGGACATGAATTCTAGCAAAGGGCCATGTGCGATCAAGCGAACATCTTTCTGGTAGTGCTGCAACACTTACTACTGTGGACAGTGACAATTTTCCGCATCCTCTAAATGTGGACATAGTAGGAAAATACTACGCATGAACAAAGACCCACTAGGTTGACTGACCTAGGCAAAAATAAGGGCATCCTGGCAAACTAAAAGGGTTCGAGCAAAAATTAGGGATATACATATGGAAAAATCTATACACCCGACAAGTCGAAAACCTGAAAAGGCGGCTTTGGCAAAAAGGGGTATCCTAGTGGATTGAAAATCTGAAAGGACAGTCCAAGCAAAAGTTAGGGATTAAAGCGTACGACTATGTCCAGCCATCTCGTCACTTGTCTATCAGTAGAAGACTCATCACCCTGATCAACATGCACCACTGGCTCTAGAAGCTGAGATACTTTCTCCAGCAAGTACAGAGGCAAAGGCATCCTACTATAAGATCAGTGCCATATCCTCAACGTACTGCCTAATGATGTCAGGTGTTCTTATATCCTCGGCGAAGAAAAAATTTCCAATTACTTACCCGACATCTCAAAGAGTTCTTTAGCCTGGTTCACAAGCTTCTTTGGTTTCACAATAAGGGTTTCATAAAAATCCCCAAGCGGTTCACAGAGTTTCCCTTCCCCAACAGAGTTTATTTCTCTAACAACGGAAATCCATCTCTCAGCATTTCAACTTCAATAAAATTTGAAGACTTACACTCTTCATCCCCAACAACAGTCATGGATTTATTTTTCCCAGTTCAGCAACACTACAATAGAACAACTGATATGTTCATACATTGCGTTCAGACATAATTCTGAAAACATCATAGCATATTCAACACAAATGCATATATTACAATCTCATTTGTTTTGAGAACATCGTTACCCGATGCATATCATGCATCATGATATTGCATATAACTAATTCTTTACCTTTTCAGGAAAGATTAACAGACGAATATCATCAACAATTTTCAAAAGTTCCAGATTAATACCTGAAACAAGACAGGACAACCATATGTGAACGACAGATTATAGATTAATACCTGGAACTAGACAGGACAACTATCTACATAAGCAGATTGAAGATTAACTCCCGAAACAAGACAGGGAAACTATCTTTCTTTCTCTAAGGTCAAATATTAATAGCTGAAACTAGACAGGGCAACTATCTCAACGACCAACAAAAACAAGTTCCAGATTAACACCTGAAACAAGACAGGACAATTATCTGTGAACGATTGATTGTATATTAATACCTTGAACCAGACATGATAGCTATCTATATGAGCAGATTGAAGATTAACTCCCGAAACAAGATGGAGAAACTATCCTTTTTTCTCTTAGGTCAGAGATTAAATCCTGAAACCAGACAGGGCAACTATCTCAACGACCAACAAAAACAAGTTCCAGATTAATACCTGAAACAAGATAAGACAACTATCTTTGAACGATTGATTGTAGATTAATACCTGGAACCAGACAGGACAACTATCTATATGACAAGATTGAAGATTAACTCCCGAAATAAGACATGGAAACTATCCTTCTTTCTCTTAGGTTAGAGATTAATTCCCGAAAAGGGACAAGGCAACTATCTTAACGACCAACAAAAACAAGTTCCAGATTAATACTTGAAACAAGATAGGACAACTATCTGTGAGCGATTGATTATAGATTAATACTTGAAACCATACATGACAACTATCTACATGAGCAGATTAAAGATTAACTCCCGAAACAAGACGGGGAAACTTTCTTTCTTTCTCTTAGGTCAGAGATTAATACCTTAAACCAGACAGAGTGACTATCTCAATGACCGACAAAAACAAGTTCTAGATTAATACCTGAAATAAGATAGGACAACTATCTGTGAACGACTGAGTGTAAATCAATTCCTGAAACAAGACGGGGCTACTATCTACAGGAGCATATTTAAGATTAACTCCCGAAACAAGATGGGGAAACTATCTTACTTTCTCTGGTCAGGGACTAATACCTGAAACCAGACAAGACAACTATCTCAACGACTAAAAAAAAAAGTTCCAAATTAATACCTGAAACAAGACAGGACAACTATCCGTCAATGATTGATTGTAGATTAATACCTGGAACCAGACATGACAACTATCTACATGAGCAGATTGAAGATTAACTCCCGAAACAAGACGGGGAAACTATCCATTTTTCTCTTAGGTCAGAGTTACCAAAGAAGAAATGGCCTGGGAAAAAAGAGGATATGTAGGATAGATGCACAATAATGAGGATATTCAAACTCTGCAACAACGTATGGAAGACGAAGGCATTAACACAATCAAAGTCATTCCACTTGGAGCAGAAATATTTTTTCTAAATTTATTCAAAGAGGAAGATTTCAGAGAATTAGTGAAGGAATCTAATCATTTATTCAATAGTTGGTTCGGTGTGGTTAGAGCCTCGGAAACTAGAGATGTGACAGAAGAGAGAGATATATGGTGCCATATCTATGGGGTGTCAATACATGCTTAGAGGAAAAAAGTATTTTCAATTCTATCCACTTCATTTGGAAGGCTTATAAAAATTGATATTGCAACAGAAAACATGGAGAGACATGATGTTGCAAGATTTTTGGTTAGAACTCCTATTCTAGATCTCAAAAACAAGACTAAAAGAGTCCAGATAAACGATGAAAGCTTCACAATCCAAATAAATGAATAGCTTTGTGAGTGTGCATCAATTGCAAGTGAATTGGAGCTTCTGGAAAATACTAAGGAAGATGCAGGCTATAATACAAATAACTCATTCGATTCAATTATTCCACCATCAATTACGTCCATGGAAGACAAAGGAGTTATGAAGAGGTTGGAGGATAACTTTTTATGCATATTATTGTACCCAAAAATTTTCCCTCTCATTTCTCAAGGATTTTCTCACAAGATCTTCTATGACATCAAGTTTGCAGCACTGATACATCAATTTAGGCTTGAAATTGGCACAAGGGCAAAATGGTCAATTACATACTGAAAAGTCAAACTTTGATTTTTTTGGTCAACATTACATTTCAAAGATCAAATTTCATCAAGACATTCTAGAATATCAAGCTTAATCATCAAGAAGTCAAGAAAGTCAAAAGTCAACTTGAAAAGTCAAGATTTCTAAGACTTGGAAATTTTCTAAGTGTTTTTATACATGATAATTTCATCACTTCATGCCATTCTTTCACCAAGATGCAAGACGGTTCAAGGGAAACTTTCAACATGAAAGTTGTAGATCTCCATGATATCTACAACATTGCTTTATACAACTTCTCTTAAATATGCTTGGATCTCAAGTTATGAATTCATGAAGTCATGACATTTTCATTTAACACTTAGAGAAATTTTCAACAGTTTTGGTTAGGTTTTTATCCCAACTTCTTGCCCATTTTTCATCAAGTTCTAGTTTGATTTAACAAAAGTGGCCAACATGAAAGTTATAGAGGGTGTTTCAAGCTTTCCAAAACATCTAAGAGAATGAATTTATCATATTTGAGCTAGAAGATACAAGGATCTGAAGTTGAACATCCATTCTTGAATTACAAGCCATTTTTGTTGAAGAACACAAAATCTAATTGGCATGATGTGCTGCATAATATCACTTTGCAGGTCTTATGACTTTCAAATCTCAACATAATTTAATTCTTACACCCACTTTTGAGCTATTACCCAAGTGTTTAAGCCATTGTCCAAAGGATCTTTCCATGTATGACATAAGGACATCATTGCTATTCTTGGAAAGCAAACTTTTTGTACAAAGTTTATCTTTAGCCCATACTTTATTTTTTTCTGACTTTACCCTACCATAAAACATGGAAGTCAACCCCTCTAAACCAGCAACTTTGGTACTTCATCTTGGAACCATGGAGTACTTGACATAGTTTGATACTTGCATCCCAACAAAACCATAACATGTTGTGTTGTAAACATATTCAGCCTTTGTTCATAAGTCCTTTTCCTATAAATAAAAGAAGCATTTGCAAGACAAAGAGGTTAGAAGAAATAGAGAGAAAGAACAAGGATAAAAGCCAGAAGTTATATTGATAAACCCTTAAAATCTCATATTCACAAAAAGCCATAACAGTCCATAAAACCTCCACTCTTGAGTTTTGAAGTCTAAACCTTTAAACCTCTCACACTTTGCATATTCCATCTAAAAACCATCCAAACATTTTACACCACACAAAGGTTGTTTAGTAACCTTCAACAAAAAGGAAAGTCTAGTAGCCTGTTGGAGCTTCCTTAAGGTTCATACAACATCTTGAAGGATATTTGGATTCAAAACCTAAAGTGCAGTTTTAAGGTAAGTCATCTTTACCTTGCCTTTTCCATACATCAATTTTTCTGTTTATAAGATGTAGCAATCACTACTTTTGAAGTTAATCATTTATTTGTTGTTCCTGTTATTCATTCATATGTTAAAAACTAACTGATGTATGCAAAGAATGGTGTTTAAGGAAGAAAAATGCAGTATGTATCGACACATATCCACATGTATCGACCCATCTTAGTGAAAATACAGGGTATGAGTCAACATATGACCCTCATGCATCGACCCATACTGAGTTCAGGTCACAAAACAGAAACTGGGAAGGACTATGAGTCGACACATACGCATTTCACGTTGATGCAAAAAGGTGTATGAGTCGATACATCCCATTATGTGTCGACTCATACTGAACAAATTTCATTTTACAGGGGCAAGGAAAAGCTATGTGTCGATGCATAGCAGCATGGGTTGACACATAGCGGTTCAAAAGCGCATTTTTCCTTTATTTTGCACTGTTTTCACTTTCTTTTATTATCATTCGATATGATTGTAATATTTTAATTCCTACTTCACCCCCATTTTTTAAATTGTACCCCCATCCCTCTAAAGTGATGTAATAGCTTAGATTTTATTTTCCGCTTTTTACTTGCTTTTCATATATTGCTAGTAAATAAGATGTATGGCAAGATAAAATGAACAAATAGATGAATTTCAAAAACAAGACAAAACGCATGCAAATAACACACTTGCACACAAGCATCCTTAGGGTTTCTACACTTGGTTGCCTTATACAAAAATAGCCATGTTACACATGCGAAGTATCTTGGCAAAACAAATAACTATAAGATCATATCCCCTCGATGACGCTATTCAAAAGTTGCCTAACAAAAATGATCTTGGTCCCTCAAAAATGCTAAGATACTTTGCAACATTGCTATCATGGCTATACGATGACCCACACCCGTCCCGTTTACATCCAAAGATAAGGTTGTTTACCATATCAATGGTAAGTCAACAATGTCAAAGGAATAGAAGATGCATAAGAAAGACATTTGAGTAGGTAGATAACTTCTAAGTTACTTGCTCCATTTCAAACAACAATCCTTGCTATTTTCAAAACAAACACATACACATTTCAAAAACATCTTATAAACATTGAAAACATTTTCAAAAAGACAAACATCTTTGTATACATTCTTACGAACGAGAATCATTACAAAGATTGCCTAAACGAATGGCCTATTTTTACAAAATACTTTCAAAACCACATCAAACACCATTTCAAACAAACCAAAGCAAGTGATCTAAGCAAGTAACTAAGAGCCCATGGAAAACCATGGATGAAAAGGGTGCTAGCACCTTCGCTTTTCATAATCTACCCCCCGAACTCAAGAAAACATCTCAAAGGTCTTTCCTGTGCTTTTTCACCTTTCCTTTTTGGATAAAAGAAAAGTAGGTGGCGACTTTTTCTAACCGCGACATTTGCGACAAAACGCAAAACCTTAAGTCAGTTCTCCCACCGTATCACAGAACCGGTGACTCTGCTGGGGAAATTCTTAAAGTGGGGTTACCTTAGGGTAAGATCACATTTACTTGCTTACATTGTTTGATTTGTATGCTTTATATTATGGTTCTCTGTTTGGGTTTGCTTTGATCCTCCACCCAGATCTGGGACACCTCTTTAGGTAAATAGCAATAGATTATGGAAACTGTACGGCGTAGACCGATATGGTTGAAACAATGGCTATGTTAGTGTGACGCATTTGTGGGTACCGGTATCCCTCGTGGTAAATCGAGGAGAATACGGGGCCGCTGAGTGGCGTCATGAAGCACTAACTGACTTTATAACCCTAATTGAACAAACTTAGCCATTAGGACATAGTGAGATAACCGGTTTCGGTGTAGAGCTGAAAATTGGTTGATACTCGATACTACACTCGTTGAGGCTGGACTTTTGGGATATCTCGGCCGCAAGAAAAGATTGTTGTGCTGAGACAATGCCTAAGAGAAAGGTCGGTGATATTGAGATCCTTTAGAACCTGATCATTATTTCTAGGACAGGTTGAGCCAACTAGACTTCAAGAGGGTACTCACCTACAAAACTCATGCAAGCCTAAAACATAGGGATCTGTTTGTTGTGTGTGTATATGTTTGCTTGTACATAAACATCATAAACATCATCAACATCATATGCATGCTCACTAACCATTTCAAGGATTTAGAAATTTATCTTTGTTTTTGTTTTGTAGGATATGAATTCTCTCCGAAGAAACACCATCCGAATCAACTTTGTGAAAGCACATCCTAAACTTCAAGAGCTAGCCTCAAGAGTGCCAGGGGATTCTCCTTTTACCAAGAAGTATGGTCGACTCCTCAGTTTGGATACATCCAACTTCCAAGAAGAGATGATGTGTGTACTATTCCAATTCTTCGATCCCGTACACCATTGTTTCACTTTCCCGGACTATCAGTTGGTACCTACACTGGAAGAGTTCTCTCTACTCTTAGGGGTGCCCATGCTTAATCAGATACGGTTCACTGGTCTAGAAGGGATTCCAACACCTGAAGTCATCGAAGAAGCTTTACATGTGAAGAGGGCCGACGTCATAACCAACTGGGAGACGAGACGTGGGGTTAAAGGGTTTTTAGCTAAGTTTCTATTGGAAAAAGCTCGTTCATTCTGGGATGACATGGATTTCCAAGCTTTTAAAGACGTGTTAGCTCTCCTAATTTATGGTTTGGTTCTGTTTCCCAATTCGGACCAATTCATAGACGTTAATGCCATCAAAGTCTTTCTCTCTCGCAATCCTATACCCACCTTACTAGGAGACATCTTGCATTGCCTTCATGCCCGTACCATGAAGAAAAGAGGTACCCTTTTGTGTTGTATACCCCTACTCGCTAAGTGGTTCACTTCACACCTGCCTCAGTCAACATTGAAGAACGAGCAAAGATTGATTTGGTCTCAAAGGATGATGTCTCTCACTCACTCTGATATTTGTTGGTGCTCAAGATCTTTGGAAGATATCCTTATCATTGACCGCTGTAGAGAGTTCCCTAATGTACCTTTGTTAGGTATTAGGGGAAGTATTACCTACAACCCGTGCTTAGCTCTTTGGCCGTTTGGGTATGCCCGAAGAAATGACCCTCATGAGATGCTCATCCAGGGTTTAGTATTCGACTACAACAAAAAAGACCAAGGTTATCGCCAGAGGTTTACACGTGCTTGGAGAATGGTGAACAAGGTAGACAGTAGGACTTTGGGACATAAAAACTCTACCCCTCTCGAGCCTTACCTTAAGTGGGTACGGGATCGTGCCCAGAATCTCTTGATGCCTTACCCTTCCATCCTTCCTATCATTATTGAGCCCGTTATTGAAGGAGACGTCCCATACACCGTTCTTCATCCTGACATGCCTACTTCTCTCAAAGACCTGCAAAAAGCTTGGATTCAGTTAAAGGAAGAACGAGACACCTTTGAAACCCAATACTACGCCAGTGAAAAAAAGGTTCTAGAGCTCACCAAACTGCTTCATGAAGAGAAAAATCCGAATACCTACATTGCTCCAAAGAGGATGCGTTCGGTCTTTTTGTCTTAGAAGTTTTTCCTGTATCTTGTTTCTTTCTTTTTAAGCCCAAGGAGGCATGATGTATTCAAACTTGGTTTTATTTAATATGACGTGTGTTCTTTTTTGGTTTGAACAAAGTTTAAATCTCTAAATTTCCTTGAAATCATTTTCATATTACATATCATTCATCATAAACATAAACAGGTCTTTGCAACAAGTTTCCTCATCTCTCTACTATTTATTTCAGTAAGATGGATCTCGAACAGACGGTCAAAGACCTTCAAGCTCAAAACACACAATTTCAACAGTTACTCATGACCTTAGCCAAGGGTCAAGAGGAGCTTAAGACTCTGCTAGAAAAAGAGAAAAAGAAGAAAGAGAAGAAGCCAGCTGGTGTGGTAATCATGGCCAAAAGGTTTCAGGGACAAGCCAGAAGGACCTTAGAATTTCCAGCAACATCTGATGAAGGGGAAAGGAATGGAAAAGAAACGGAAGTTCCATCAGACTCTGAAGAAGAGGAGGAAGAGGAGGATTACTCTGAACAACAATACCCTCCGGCTGATGATAAATACAAACACCTGGAAGAGCGTTTAACTGCTATGGAAATACATAGGGTACCAGGTCTAGATTTTGAAGAACTGGGGCTGGTGTCAGGAATCGTAATCCCGCTAAAGTTTAAAGTGCCATTATTTGCCAAGTATGATGGGGTGTCTTGTCCTAAAATTCACCTCTGATCATATGTCAGGAATATTCAGTCACACTCTACTGATAAAGACTTGTGGGTCCACTTTTTCCAAGACAGTTTATCAGGAACGCAACTCGATTGGTTTTACCAATTGGAAAGAGCCGACATCCATAATTGGGAAGACCTGGTCGCAACTTTCTATAAACAATACCAGTACAATGCCGATTTGGCGCCTACCCGTACTCAACTTCAGAGTATGACTATGGTTTCAAATGAGGGCTTCAAATATTACGCGCAAAAGTGGAGAGATCTATCGGAAGAGTGCAACCCCCTCTGTCTGAAAGGGAGTTGGTGGACATGTTCTTGGGAACTCTATCAGGCCCTTTCTTTAATCATCTGATTGGAAGTTCCTCTGCAAGGTTTACTGATTTGATTTTAATCGGCGAGAGGGTGGAAGCTGGTATAAGAAGTGGGAAGATTCAGAAAGATGCGTCTGCCTCTACAGCTGTGAGGAAACCTTTCACTGGGAAGAAAGAGGTATCTGCTGTTTATTCACAGAGGAATCAAGGAAGAACAGAACACCGACCAATGGTGGGGGCCGTTATAATTCCGAAGCCCGCATCAGACCAGCCAAGAAATAACCATCCAAGGGTGGAAAGGCAAGTCCGACAATTCATCAGGAATAACATGACTCCATCCCAGGTTCTACCACATCTTCTAAAATTGAATCTAGCAACTTTAAAAGAGGCCCCAAAGAATCGCAATATTACGTCCCCTCATTATCACCCAAATGCCAGATGTGCATACCCTTCTGAAAGTCCAGGGCACGACACTAACAACTGTTGGGCTCTGAAGAACAAAATTCAAGACCTAATAGATGCGAAGGAAGTTGAGTTTGAAGCGCCTGAGAAACCAAATGTTATTTCCGCTCCAATGCCTAGGCATGGTCACAATGCCAATGCTGCCGAGGAAGATTTATTTGTTGCCACCGTGGATGAACTGTTGACTCCGCTCCCGATCATTAAGTTGAATTTGTTGAAAGATGGTATATTCCCAGGTTAGGACAAAGATTGCCATGTTTGCCTATCCTCATCATTTGATTTCCCTCTGTTAAAAAAGGGTATCCAACAACTGATTGATAACTGAGAAATTCTGTTTAAGAATGCCCCTGTTTCACCCGTTCCAGTTAAAGAAGTTTCAAACATAACCATCTACGCCAATCCTTCCAGGGTCCCTAAAAAACCCGTTAGGATTACACATGCTCCAAAAATTACTCCACTTAAGATCACAATGCCCGGGACGATCCCGTACAAGTCAGATAAAATAGTACCATGGAATTACGGTGGAGAAATCTACTACCATGGTATTAAACAAGATGAACCGAATGATGAAGAAGAGAGCTCCGAAGAGGACAATTCCGACATTAGCAATATTGCCAGAACTAGCAAGATTACCCGCAGTGGTAGAATATTCTCTCCAGAGATTGCCGCTCCAAAGGCAGTTTTTGGACCCGCGGCCGTTCTAAAGATTACCTCTGTACCAGTGATTATACCTGAAAGCGTACCTACCAACAAAGACGACGCAATCCCTACCCCTAACAATACCTCCACTGCTAAGAATAAAGGAAAAAGCATTCAAGAAGAGCCTGTCCGGGCGAAGGCTCAATCACTAGTTATTCCCGAAACATCCAAAAAGGAGATGGAAGAGATCCTAAGGATAATAAAGAAAAATGACTATGATGTGGTTGAACAGTTGGGGAAAACCCCTTCCAAGATCTCTATGCTAGCTCTGCTGCTGTGCTCTGAAGCACATGCGAAAGCTCTGGTAAAATTTCTGAAGACAGCTCATGTGCCACAATAGACGTCTGCAGACCAGTTCCAAGACTGTGTGGCCAGTTTGACAGCTGATAATGGCTTGGGTTTCTCCGATGCTGATTTGACACCCAGAGGGAGAAAACACAACGAGGCATTACATGTCTCTGTGGAGTGTAGAGGAACGAATCTGGCCCATGTCTTGGTGGGCACAGGGTCATCTTTAAACGTCTTACTGAAGAAAGCCCTTGATAGATTGGATTGCGAAGGGCTGGCTTTAAAACCCAGTAACATAGTGGTGAGAGCATTTGATGGTTCGAAGAGGATGGTCCACGGTGAGGTGGACATCCCAATAAAGGTGGGAACTCAGATTTTCAACTCAACCTTCTATGTGATGGATATCCTACCTTCTTATTCCTATCTATTAGGACGCCCCTGGATCCATAATGTCGGTGCTGTCACCTCCACATTGCATCAAATGTTGAAGTACCCGGTCCAAGGAAAGATCATAATTGTCCATGGGGAGGAGGAGTACATGATTAGTCATCTAAATTCTTTCTGATATGCAGAGTTGGATGGCGAGTTCATTGAAACCCCTTTCCAACATTTTGAAGAAGTCTCTCAAGAAGTAGCAGCAACCAAGGCGGTATCCTCGATTCCTAAGATCACAAGACCTCCACTTCAGATGTCATCTCTAAAGGATGCAAAGGCAGTAGTAGAAGAAGGTGGATGCACCATCTGGGGGCAGCTTCCAGACATTCTGTACAAATCAAACAAGTTTTTCTTGGGGTTTACTTCAACTGCTCAGAAGGCTGTGCGCCGCGCTCGTGCCGGAGGGCCACCTGTGAAGATTAGCAACCAAGGGGTCAATGCAGTAGAAGACAATGAAGAGGATAACAACTTGGAAGATTGGATATTTCCTACTGTCAACGGAGGACTTCACAACTGGGAAGCCAGAGACTTTGTCCCAATAACTTTCATCTCTCAGTAATTTATCTTTTACATTTCTGTCGGACTTGTAATATTCACGAATAATTCACACTTTAAAAACCTTGTGTCTTACCCGAGGCACAATGGTCCATTTGTAAGGTTTTTTATTTCATCTTCATATGACATTCAATGAATCATGGACGTTTTTTCACATATAAACCTTTTCTGCTCATTGTATTTCTTTTACATTTTATTGTTTAAAGATGGCTATACCCTTACACACACCCACACTCACAAATGCAGGTACCCCTCCATTCCGGATCCCATGGGTAATGATACTGCTATAGCCTTCAGTGACTCTGAAGATCTGATCTACCAAGCCAAATACAAAGGTGAGGAAGATTGTGAGGTGCCGGGGGAATTGGCCAGACTACTACAACAAGAGGAAAGAGCTATTCAGCCTCATGAGGAGATGTTGGATACAATCAATTTGGGTACCGAGGAAGATAAAAAGGAAATCAAAGTGGGTGCCAATTTAGAGTCGAGTGTCAAGGAGCGTCTAATTCAGCTATTGCATGATTATGTTGAGATCTTTGCCTGGTCATACGAAGACATGCCGGGACTCAATATAGACATCGTGGTACATCGTCTACCCACAAGAGAAGACTGTCCACCAGTAAAACAAAAAGTCCGTCGCATGAGACCTGACATGTCAGAAAAGATCAAAGCGGAAGTCATGAAACAGTTCAATGCTGGATTTCTGGCTGTTACTTCTTATCCTCAATGGGTTACCAACATTGTTCCCGTGCCTAAAAAGGACAGCAAAGTAAGAATATGCATGGATTATAGAGATTTAAACAGGGCCAGCCCTAAAGATGATTTTCCACTTCCACACATTGACATCCTGGTTGATAATACGGCCCAACACAAAGTATTTTCTTTCAAGGACGGATTCTCAGGCTATAACTAGATCAAAATGGCACCTGAGGACATGGAGAAAACTACGTTTGTCACACAGTGGGACACGTTTTGCTACAAAGTGATGCCATTCGGACTGAAGAATGCTGGGGCAACCTATCAACGCACCATGGTAGCTTTGTTTCATGATATGATACATCATGAGATAGAGGTATACGTAGATGACATGATAGCCCGATCACAAACTGAGGAGGAGCACCTTGGTCACTTGCAAAAGCTGTTTGTGAGATTGAAGGAGTACAAACTAAGGTTGAATCCTAACAAGTGAACATTCGGAGTCCGGTTCGGTAAACTCTTAGGTTTCATTGTCAGCAACAAAGGCATCGAGGTTGATCCTGCCAAGGTTAAAGCAATACAAGAAATCCCTGCTCCTCGCACTGAGAAGGAGGTCAGAGGATTCTTGGGACGCCTGAAATATATTGCCAGATTCATTTCTCACCTAACATCTACTTGTGAACCAATCTTCAAACTGTTGAAGAAAGATCAAGTAGTCAGATAGAATGAGGGGTGTCAAAATTGCTTTTGACAAAATCAAAGAGTATTTACAAGAGCCTCCTGTCTTGATGCCACCAGTCGAGGGAAGACCACTGATCATGTATCTGATCGTTTTAGAGAACTCAATGGGGTGTATATTGGGGCAGTATGACGAGTCTGGCCGAAAAGAGCACACTATTTACTACCTGAGCAAAAAGTTTATCGACTGTGAAACCAGATATTCACTGCTCGAGAAAATTTGCTGCGCTCTGGTATGGGCTGCTCGCCGGCTAAGATAGAATATGTTGACTCATACCTCTTTGCTGATATCTAAGATGGATCTGATAAAGTACATCTTTGAGAAGCCTGCTCTGTCTGGGAGGATAGCTAGATGGTAGATGATCCTAACAGAATATGACATACAGTACACTACCCAAAAAGCTATAAAGGGCAGCGTGCTAGCTGATCATCTTGCTCATCAAGCTGTAGAAGATTATCAATCCATGAAGTTTGAATTCCCAGACGAAGACATCATGACATTAAACAACGGTGAAGAAATCAGGCCATATGACGTACCTGAACAAGGATCCCGATGGACCCTGTTCTTTGATGGGGCATCCAATGCACTTGGTAACGGTATCGGCGCTGTACTCATATCTCCGGAAGGTTGCCATACTCCCTTTACTGCCAGACATTGCTTCAACTGTACGAACAACATGGCAAAATACGAAGCATGCATCTTTGGTCTCAAGGCTGCCATAGACTTGGGAATCAAATCTTTAGATGTGTTTCGAGATTCAGCTTTGGTCATCAGTCAGATCAAAGGAGAATGGGACACTAAGCATCCAAATCTTATCCCTTACAAAGAACATGTTTTGACATTGTTACCACATTTCGAGCAGATTACCTTCGAGCATTTCCCGCGAGAAGAAAATCAGCTAGAAGATGCTCTAGCCACAATGTCATCTATGTTTAAACTTAATTGGGATAACGAGGCTCCCCAAATCACCATTGAACGAATGGACGAACCAACACACTGTCACGAGATTAATACTGAAAAGGTAGTGGACCAACCTTGGTTTCATGAAGTCAAAAGGTATCTCGAGACTCAAGAATACCCAGAAGGAGCTTCGATCAATGATAAAAAGTTCCTAAGGAGATTCTCTGCTAAGTTCTTCCTAAGTAATGGCATCCTGTACAAACGTAATCATGATTCTATTCTGCTCCGTTGTGTGGATAAGATTGAAGCTGAAAAGATTATGGCTGAATTACATGAAGGTACCTTTGGCACTCACTCTAGTGGGCATACGATAGCGAAGAAAATCCTACGGGCAGGCTATTATTGGTCTACCATGGAAGCAGACTGCTATCAACACTCCCAGACCTGTCATAAGTGTCAAATCTATGAAGACAAGGTGCACGTGCCTCTGGTTCCTCTAAATGTCTTAACAGCTCCTTGACCCTTTGCTATGTGGGGAATCAATATGATTGGGGAGATCAAGCCTACATCCTCCAATGGACATCGCTTCATTCTAGTGGCCATTGACTATTTCACAAAGTGGGTCAAAGCAGCTTCCTTCGTATCCGTTACTAAGAATGTTATTGCCCGCTTCATCAAGCAGAATCTTATTTACCGGTACAGTATCCCAGAAAGGATCATCACTGATAACGATACGAACTTTAACAATACTATGATCACCGCCTTATACGAGCAGTTCAAGATTCAACATCATAATTCATCCCCCTATCGGCCAAAGACGAATGGTGCGGTCGAAGCTGCTAATAAAAACATTAAAAAGATCATACAGAAGATGACAATCACCTACAAAGACTGGAATGAGATGCTACCATTTTCTCTCCATGGGTACCGTACCACGGCTCGCACATCAACTGAGGAAACACCTTATTCTTTGGTTTATGGCATGGAGGCTATTTTTCCTATTGAGGTTCAAATCCCCTCTTTGAGAATTATGAAAGATGCAGGTTTGAGTGAAGACGATTGGATCCAGACCCGACTTGATCAACTGAACTTAATTGATGAAAAGAGGCTTACTGCTGTTTGCCATGGTCAGATGTATCAAAAATGGATGATCAAGGCCTTCAACAAGAAAGTCAGACGCCAAGTATATCAAGTTGGAGATTTAGTGATTAAGCGCATCATCTTGCCACAAAGTGATCCCAGGGGAAAATGGACTCCTACCTATGAAGGACCATTTGTAATCAAGAACATCTTTTCTGGTGGGGCAATGATCTTAACCACCATGGATGGCGATGACCTGCCGCACCCTGCGAATGCATACATAGTCAAAAGATACTCCGCATAAGCGACCCGCTAGGTTGACACACATAGGAAAAACAAGGGCATCCCGGCGAACCAAAAGGTTCGAGAAAAAATTAGGGATAAAATAAAAAAAATCTGTACACCCGGCAAGTTGAAAACCCGAAAGGGCGACTTGGACAAAAAGGGTTTCCCGGTGGATTGAAAACCTGAAAGGGCAGTCCAGGCAAAAGTTAGGGAATTAAAGCGTATGACTATGTCTTGTCGGATCACTTTGAGGATAATCTCTTCACTGGCAAACTCGGAGTTCTGAACAATTCAATCATCTTCGGATGAAGCAACAAATAGAGAAGATATTCAGAGATACAGAGACTATAGCAGAATAGGAACCCCATGGGATTATCACACATAGCTATCTTTCTTTGTATAAAATTTTCTTAATGACATCATCCTCTTACTAGGATGTATGTCTCCTTTGTACAAAATACTTATTCAAAGTGAATACAAGGATATCTCTTTAAAGTACAGAAAACTATTTGTCCTTTTCTTTTACACTTGTGTTTTATTTGCAAAAAAACGTCCAATGATTCATTAATGAACATATGCATTTGAACATAATTACTGTTTACAAATAAACAAAATGAAAAGGGACAATTACTGACAGGTCGAAATAATAGGAAAACGTCTTTAGGCTATTCCCTGAACAATCCCTACAGTATGTCATCAAGATCCCCAGCAGAGCTGAAACTTCAAAACTATTAATCCTCGGTGGAAACCATCCAGTTTCTCTAAGTTCCCCAACAAGTTGTCTTGAAACCTAAAAATCAACCGGATAACGACTAACTTCTGTTTCTCACTAACCTAGGATAATTCCCCAGTAGAGTGGCAGGTGACCGAAACTC
The DNA here is from genome assembly GCA_948472305.1 of Vicia faba. Taxonomy (NCBI): domain Eukaryota; kingdom Viridiplantae; phylum Streptophyta; class Magnoliopsida; order Fabales; family Fabaceae; genus Vicia; species Vicia faba. Next base: position 1,350,810,149 of record OX451741.1, read on the forward strand.
CTGAACTTTTTCCAAATAGGAATAAACTTTTTCCCACAGAGTTTTCATTGTTCCCCAACAGAACGAAGATTCCCATTGTTAAATCCCCAATAGAAGTCATCAAAATTCTATAGATTCCCCAAGCAGATTACTCAAGCAGTATATGGAATTGCCCGCAACAGAATTTTTGTCAATTAATCCAACTTCAAGACATGAAGAATCTGCATATCCTCAGCAGCAATCAAGGATTTATTTTCCTCAGCGAATCAGCTTACATGCGCATACATTACATCCACATATCATAAACATTGATAAAACACATATATTGCATCATACACTTCATGCAACATAACTTTGTATTTTAACCAACATTTTACCCTTTTCAAGATAAGATTAAACAATTATCATTAACGATATGAAATCATGATACAGTTCAGATATGCACCAGATACGGATGCCATCCTGATACTCATTCAAAGACAGCTTTCAGATACAGTTCAGATACGCTCCAGATACGGATGCCATCCTGATACTCATTCAAAGACAGCTTTCAGATACAGTTCAGATACGCTCTAGATACGGATGCCATCCTGATACTCATTCAAAGACAGCTTTCAGATATAGTTCAGATATGCTCCAGATACGGATGCCATCCTGATAGTCATTCAAAGATAGCTTTCAAATACAGTTCAGATACGCTCTAGATATAGATGCCATCCTGATACTCATTCAAAGACAGCTTTCAGATACAGTTCAGATACGCTCCAGATACAGATGCCATCCTGATACTCATTCAAAGATAGCTTTCAGATATAGTTCAGATACGCTCCAGATGCGGATGCCATCCTGATACTCATTCAGATTCAGCTTCCAGATACAGTTCAGATATGCTCCAGATACGGATGTCATCCTGATACTCATTCAGATTTAGCTTCTAGATACAGTTCAGATACGCTCCAGATATGGATGCCATCCTGATACTCATTCAGATACAACTCAGATACATTCCAAACATGGACGCAATTCTGATGCTCATTCTTCCAAACTTACAAATTACAATTCAACAAGCATTCTTGGATGGTATCTACAAGCCCATCTCTAACAAGATTTTATCACCTCTCCAATTGGCATCTTTAAGCCCATTCCTCCTATCATCACATCTCCGAGTGCAAATTTCTGGGTACTCTATTGTCTAATCATCTTCCACCTTCGAGTCACGAATGGCAAAACTCGCCAATCTAACTCTTCAGGTTTAAGAAGATTGAACAGGGGCAGCTGTTGTAACCAAAAATTTTCCCTCTCATTTCTAAAGAATTTTCTCACAAGATCTTCTATGACATCAAGTTTGCAGCAGTGATACATCAATTTAAGCTTGAAATTGGCACAAGGGCAAAATGGTCAATTACATACTGAAAAGTCAAACTTTGATTTTTTTGGTCAACATTACATTTCAAAGATCAAATTTCATCAAGACATTCAAGAATATCAAGCTTAATCATCAAGAAGTCAAGAAAGTCAAAAGTCAACTTGAAAAGTCAAGATTTCCAAGACTTGGAAATTTTCTAAGTGTTTTTATACATGATAATTTCATCACTTCATGCCATTCTTTCACCAAGATGCAAGACGGTTCAAGGGAAACTTTCAACATGAACGTTATAGATCTCCATGATATCTACAACATTGCTTTATACAACTTCTCTTAAATATTCTTGGATCTCAAGTTATGAATTCATGAAGTCATGACATTTTCATTTAACACTTAGAGAAATTTTCAGCAGTTTTGGTTAGGTTTTTATCCCAACTTCTTGCCCATTTTTCATCAAGTTCCAGTTTGATTTAACAAAAGTGGCCAACATGAAAGTTATAGAGGGTGTTTCAAGCTTTCTAAAACATCCAAGAGCATGAATTTATCATATTTGAGCTAGAAGATACAAGGATATGAAGTTGAACATCCATTCTTGAATTACAAGCCATTTTTGTTGAAGAACACAAAATCCAATTGGCATGATGTGCTGCATAATCTCACTTTACAGGTCTTGTGACTTGTAAATATCAACATAATTTAATGCTTACACCCACTTTTGAGCTATTACCCAAGTGTTTAAGACATTGTCCAAAAGATCTTTCCATGTATGGCATAAGGACATCATTGCTATTCTTAAAAAACAAAATTTTTTTACAAAGTTTGTCTTGAGCCCATACTTTATTTTTTTCTGACTTTACCTTACCATAAAACATGGAAGTCAACCCCTCTAAACCAGCAACTTTGGTACTTCATCTTGGAACCATGGAGTACTTGACATAGATTGATACTTGTATCCCAACAAACAAGATAAAGCTTCTCTGAATTGGTGTTGTAGAGACATGATGTCAAGATAAATGTCTTGACATTTCATTCTGAAGATCTGAATTCTTTCAGATTTCTCATTCTGCATGACTGGAGAAAGGACCTTGGTAGTTGTAAAAGACTGATCAAGAATATTATTAAAGGGAAGGTTGTTACTCTAGAGAATATGGATAACAAGGAACAACTTACCGATATAAAAAATAGTAGGATTGGATCTTGTACTATTGAGGAGTTATAACATTTATGGAAATGGAGAAATGTAACTAATGCTGCATATTTCCTTTATACTCTGAGGCATGACATGCCTGGATAAATTTCTACTGAGAATGGAAGAAAGGAAGGTGTTCTACAAGATAGTGGGGCTGGTTAGAACACAAAGGAATACATGAGGCTCTTTGATAGGGGCAGGAGGCTCATTGAAAGAGGCAAGAGGTGGAAGACCACCTGAATTTGGCCAAGAAGTTGTGTTTCCATCTGGTTTTTTTCCATATGGTGCTCATGATTGGCTTGTGTGCTTCTATCTGTGATATTTCTTGAGTGCAATGTGTTCTAATGTGCTTTTTGTTTCCATGTTACATTTACTCTATGTTCTTTTTGTAAATATTTTGGCTAAAAAAGGGGAGTAAAGTGTTGTGTACTGATGATACATCACATCATCACATGTCTTGACATATTTATTTAGCATTGTGATATGACTGTTGTTGTACCCCAAAATTTGCCCTCCCATATTCTTCAAAATTTGCCAAGTCAAAGCTTCAAAATTCCCCAAGGGTTGCTTAGTTCAAAGGCCTCCTAACAGTCAAAAACTAGGGTTTTGGTTCTGACAAAGTAAATGAAGTTTCCAAGGGTCCAATCAAGTCCCACATGCCTACAAACATGGTCAAGCATCCTCATACAAAGTTTCAAGACTTACAGCATAAAATTGCACAGTCAAAAACCCTAATTGCACTACAGTCAACTGCAGGGGAAAAATGGTCATTTGACAGTCAAAAGTTCAAATTTTTGATCAACATCTCATTTTGAAGCCACAAACATCATTTGATCAATGCTTGATCATGATTCTCAAAGCTTGGCTCAAAAAGTCTCAAGATGCAAAAGTTTCCATATTTGGACAGTTGAAAAAGTCAACTGTAACTTGACCAAGGCATAACTTCCACATGGATTATCAGAAAAATTCCATCCAAAACTCATTTTGAAGAGAAAGAAATTTCCTACAACTCCTCTTCATACTTCAAGTCCAAGAAATGCTCTCACAAAAAGTTATCAATTTCAACATTATAGGTCATTTTCAAAAGTCAACAAAAAGGGACTTTAAGTCAAAGGCCATAACTTGAGATTGGTAAATCAAAATGACATGGAACCAATGGAATTGGTTAGAGGACTTCAATACCTTTCCAAAATGTCCAAGAACATGATCAAAGCTTAAACATTGAGCAAGATATGCCTTGTGGAAGTTGGGAAATTTTTGGATATTTTGAAAAGTCAACTTTGCTTCAAATGTCTTAAAATTGCTAATGGGCCACATTTTCTTCCAAGATTCATCATCCAAAGCATGTGCACGACCATTTGGCCCAAAGGGAAGTTATTCATCATTTTTATTTTATTTATTTGAATTTTTAATTGCTAAAAATTCATTTAATTAATTAAAATATGTGGAAAATACTAAACCAAAGTTTTCAAATCTTTTTATGCATGGAATAACTTAAGGATTTCATGCATTATTAGATAGGGAAAGAATCAATGTGATTTGCCATGATTGGAATCAAATATGCATGAGAAAGATTGAAAAATTATGCCATGAAAATCAAATATTCTTTACATCAATGCTTTGATTCTTTGGACCAAAAACTCAACCCTAATCGTTCCAATACTTATACTCATGCAAACCCTAGTGCTAGACACCTCTGAGCTGCGCCAGAAAACAAGAGCAAAGTTTGAGTTTTTTGCCAAAAAATTCCAAAACTGAAAACTACATTCCAGTGCGATTCAAAGGCAAATAACCATTCTATTGCGTTCCTGAGGCTTCAAGGAACGTGTTTGAATAAAAATCATCAACTCTAACGCCCAGAATTGGTATATAGAACTCAAACTTTTTCATATTATATGCATATTCGTGTTTCAGTTTTCAAGCATTCTCATTGCAATTTGTTTGTGGATTTACACTAATTGATTGATTCTAAAGCTAACTGTATACTTTAATTGAGTTTTCGTGCCAAATTAGAGGATCCACCATTGAAGCGTGCTAGGTTTTCAGAGACCTTGAATTGGGGATTCTGGTATAGGGTAAAATTAGAACATCTCAGTGCCATGGTCAAAATCAGGACACTTGGACGAATCGAATGCAACAGTCGCGCCCAATTTATATAGCAAAATGGCCTAATCTCTATTTTTGAAAAGCTTGCAGTTTGGGGGGGTTCAAAACCCCCGCTAATTCCTTTTATGTTTCAGGTAAAATGCAAACGAGGAAGAAGAAGACTAGGTGGCAAGGCATGGTTGGCTCGTTTGAATTTCGCGCTAAAATCAGCCACTAACGCTTGTTTTATCTTATGATATTTATTTGTTATTATATATTCAAAGCGCGTTCATAGCTCCACTGATCAAGCGTAGCATTGGTAACCTCTGGGACCTGGGTTCGAATCCCAGGTCCCCCCCCTCTTCATATTATTTTTCTAACCATACTTGCATGCAGCGCTCTCTCCTAATGATCACCATACGCTCATCATTCAAACGTGCCACACGTCCCACTGCATCCATCCTATGGCCAGGATTCAAAGCCTATGGTATGTCTCAGTCAACGAAGCCACATGCTAGCATGAAAAGTCAACATAAGGCCTTAAACATTGGGCCAAAAATGCTGGAGATACCTCCAATCTGGGACAGAACCCCCCAAGGGTTTGCAATTCTTCTCTTTTGTTTTATTTATTTTTCATTATTTGTATTAATTTAATTGTTTCTTTCTTAATTCTTTAAGTTAATATTTTTCTCAACATAAAAAATAATAAAAATCAGAAAGTCATAAAAATCAAAAATATATTTTATTTTAATATTTTTGTAAATAAAAATCATTAATTAATTTAGTTTTCAAATTTAGGTTTAACTTTAACATTTTCTTAATAAATTTAAAATTTGTAGAATTAGGTTTTAATTACTTTTACCTTTTTCTCTTCTTTTATTAATTATTAATTATTAATTATATTTTTGTAAATAAAATTGCATTAATTAATTAGGTTTAATTTTAGGTTAAATTTTGATGCTTTTCTTAATAAATTAAAAATAACTAGAATTAGGGTTAATTAATTAATTCCATTTAATTCTCATAAAAAACCATAAATACAAAAAACCTCAAAAAAATAATTTCCTTTCATTTTAATTTAATTAATTTGTTAATAATAATTTAATTTCATTAAAAAGGGTCCAACGCCCTCGCATTCGCTAATAATTCCAATTCGCGCATTTATTTCCTTTCTTATAATTTTTTATGTAATTCTCCCAAAGCCGTGTAAAGTAAACATTTATCTTTCTCGCACCTTATTTTATTTTTGTCAATTCGGGTCCTGGATTTAATTTGGCGATGTGGACCCGCGCCTTTGTAATAGTTTAGGAACTTTACATTTCTCGCAACTTTTTAACTGTTAATAATTGCATGCAAGAATGAATGTCAAAATAAAAACAAAAGCGTAGATCACCCATGACATGAACAAGACAAAATATCTGAAAACAACACACAAATCACACACCACCCCTAGGGTACGCCTCACTGTTGCCTTGCCTCTCGAAAGGTGGTCATCGAGTAGAGGATGTCTTAGTAAGTCCTCATGATCCGGGAACCTGGCATGAGGGTAGCTTCTAAGGTGTCTTCCTATTGCTCCGGTGATCACCATGTCCCGAACCTTCGAATTGACCCGAACACCTCCAACGGTGGTGCTACCTATCCCTCAATGGTGGGATGGCGCTACCTTAAGGACATTTACACAGACGAATTCCTTAGGGTAGGTAGACGACTCTAGATACTTGCTCTAAACTTAAAAAACAAATTAAAAAAAACACTTTTCACACCGACACCTTTTCAAAAAGCTTTCGAAAGCAATTTTTCAAACACTCTCGAGGACCGATACAAGAGTCGAACTGAAATTTCAAACGAAACTTTTTTAAACCCACAGTTGAAAAGCAAATAAACCATTTTAAAAACACAAATGAGCAAGTATCTAAGAGCCCATGGATAACCATGGATAGAAAGGGTGCTAACACCTTCCCTTTCTATAACCTACCTCCCGAACCGAGAGCAATCTCTATAAGGAATTTTTCTGTGCTTTTGTCCTTTCCATTTGGAGAAAATAAAAGACGGTGGCGACTCTTGCTTCTGCGACATTTCGCGAACCAGCATTAAACAGTCAGTTCCAGATCCACCGATCACAGAACTGGCGACTCTGCTGGGGAACTATTTTAAAGTGAGGTGTACCTTAGGACTAAGATCATTGTGTTTTCAATTGTATTGATTTGCTTGCTTTAAATTGTGGGACTCTCTTGGGAGTTCTATAGATCCTAAACCCGGATCTGGGGATACCTTCTTAGAAAGTAGCAACAAGGCTGTGAGGGAACTGTGCGGGGTATACCGACATGGTTGAAACAGTCTGCTACGTCGATGTGGCACTTTAGTGTGTACTGGTAACCCTTGAGTTCAGTCAAGGAGAGTACGGGGCCTCCGCGTGGTGTCGTGAAGCATCAACAGACCTTAGGAACCTTAATTGAACTATCTTGGCCTCTTTAGGGTAGTGAGATAACTGACTTTGGTGCAGTCCGAGGTTGGTTGATACTCGATACTACACTCAATTGAGGGTTGCTTTCCTGGAATATTTCGGTCGCCAGTTCAGTGGCTAAATCAAAACGATGAACAATGAAAGCAATCCCGTGATATTGGGACCCTTAGAACCCGGTTACTTCTAATAGGACAGGTTGAGCCCACCAACTTCAAGAGGGTACCACCCAGACCCCATGCTAGCCTAAACCCTAAGGGCTTGTCTTGTGTGACTTGTGTGCCTTACATGTTTGTCTTTGTAAATATCTGTGGTGTGTTTAATCATAGCATCATGACATCATCCAGCATCATATGCATTGACTAACCATTTCAGGGGTTCGAATCTTCATCTTTGTTCTTGTTTTGTAGGACATGGAAACTGTTCGCAGAAAGACAATTCAAATCAGCCTTGTAAGGATCCCTCCTCAGCTTAAGCAGCTTATATCCAGGATTCCCGAGAGCTCTTCATTCAGTGAGAGACATGGAAGACTCATCAGCTTGGTCAATACCAACATTGAGGAAGATATGATAAAGGTCCTGTTCCAATTCTTTGACCCTCTGCACCACTGTTTCACCTTTTTGGATTATCAGCTGGTACCTACATTGGAGGAGTTCTCCCGGCTCCTGAAGATCCCTATCCTTGATCAACTACCCTACAACGGTACGGAAAAGGAACCCAAGCTTGAAGAGATTGCTAAAGCCTTACACCTACAATCATCTGACCTCAAGGGACATTGGGAAGTTAGAAGTGGTATCAAAGGGTTCTTAGCCAGATTCCTGTTTGAAAAGGCCCATGAATGTTGGAACTCCCTTGACTTACAAGCTTTTGAAGAAGTGGTGGCCCTCCTTGTCTATGGTTTGGTGTTGTTCCCTAACCCAGATCAGCTTATAGATGTCAGTGCTATCCAGATCTTTATGTCCAGGAATCCTATACCTACGTTGTTGGGGGACATCCTTCACTCATGTTACACTCGAACCATGAGAAAAAGAGGCGTCCTTATGTGTTGCACTCCTCTCCTGGGAAGGTGGTTTATTTCGCACCTTCCACAATCAGTTTTGAAGAACGAGCGGGGTTTGAGATGGTCACAACGGTTGATGACTCTTACACATGCAGATATACATTGGTGCCCTCGGTCCCGAGAGGATGTCACTATCATTGATCGTTGTGGGGAGTACCCTAATGTTCCTTTACTTGGAATCAGAGGAGGTATGCTCGGAGGGATGGTCCTCATGATATGTTAATTCCTGACATAGTTTTTGACTTCGACAACGATGTGCAAGGACTTCGCCAGAGATTTATCAGAGCTTGGAGGATGCCAAGTAGGATAGACAGCAAGACACTGGGGCATAGGAATTCCATCCCATTGGAACCTTATCTCAAGTGGGTACGGGCCCGCTCCTAGAAGTTAGTAATGCCTTATCCTCATATGCTCCCTGTGATCAAAGAGCCAGTCTTGGAAGGAGAAGTGTCCTACACCATTCAGCATCCTGACATGCCCACGTCCTGGGAAGAGATGCAGAAGAGCTGGATCCAGCTTAAGGAAGAACGGAATTCTCTTGAGACCAGTCTACATGCTAGTGAAAAGAAGGTCCTGGAGCTCAGCCGCCTATTGCATGAGGAGAGGAATCTCAACACCTACATAGCTCCAAAGAGGATGCGTAGTGTCTTTTGGGATTGATTTGCTTTTGTATTATTCTGCCCATGAGGCTTTAATGTACTGAACAATGGTTTCCTTAATAATAACGTGTGTTCCTTTTTTGGCTACAACAAATTTGAACTTTCGAACCCTTGAATGCATTGCATAAACACATATCATTCATCATGTGCATAACAGGCTTTCTTCTTTTCAGGTTGCTTACCGTTCTTCGCTGTTTATTTCAGCATCATGAATCCTGACTCATCATCAACCGAGATGTCCATCATGGCTCTTCAGGCGCAGAATGCACAATTTCAGGAACTAATCATGGGTTTGGCTCAGGGCCAAGAAGAGCTGAAGGCTCTGCTCTTGAAGAAGGAAAAGAAGAAGAAGAGGAGAACTGTTCTTTTCAACTCGGGCCGAAGGTTTGGCAACACTCTGCAGAATGAAGAGGCTGGTTCTTCTATAGGCAAGAGCAGTCCCCAAGGGGGAAAAGGTCCTAGTCCGGTAGTCTCTGACAACGAGACTAATTTTGATGAGGAACAGTATCCTCCGGCAGAAGACAGATACAAGCAGTTGGAGGACAGGCTGAATGCTATGGAGATCCAACAGGTGCCTGGGCTGGATTTTGGAGACTTGGGTTTGTCTACTGGTGTGATTATTCCTCATAAGTTCAAAGCACCATCTTTTACCAAGTATGACGGGGCGTCTTGTCCCAAGCTACACCTCAGATCCTACGTGCGGATGATTCAACCGTACTCAGTGGATAAAAACTTGTGGATCCACTTCTTCCAGGAGAGTCTTTCAGGGACTCATCTCGAATGGTTCTATCAGCTAGATGGGACCAAGGTTCGTAACTGGGAGGAGTTGGCTACTGCTTTCTATAAGCAGTATCAATATAATGCCGACCTTGCTCCTACGCGTACCCAACTCCAGGGTATGTCGCTAGGGTCAAGTGAAGGTTTTAAAGAGTACGCACAGAAATGGAGGGATCTGGCTGGCAGGGTGCAGCCTCCGTTGACTGACCGGGAGTTGGTAGACATGTTCTTGGGGACCCTATCTGGGCCATTTTTCAACCATCTTATCGGTAACTCATCTGCAGGGTTTATTGATCTTATTCTGACTGAAGAGAGAATTGAGGCTGGGATGAAGTCTGGTAAAATTCAAAAGGGTGCATCATCAAGTTCTGAGAAGAAGCCCTTTAAAAAGGAGGCCAGTGCTGTATATGGCTCTAGAAGACAAGAGAAACCTGAGCGCCGCTAATCTGTTAACGCGGTGATGATTGCTAAGCCTGCTTCCGCTCCTCGACAAACCAATCCTCAAAGGGATGAAAGACCTAGAAGAGAGTTTACCCGTTTGAGCATGACTTTATCACAAATCTTGCCGCAGTTGCTGTCCACCAACCTAGTGACTGTCAGAGAGGCCCCAAAGGTTGTGAATACTGCTTCTCCCAAATACAATCCAAATGCCCGCTGTGCTTATCACTCTGATAGCCCGGGGCATTCCACTGATGACTGTTGGGCCTTGAGAAATAAGGTGCAAGACCTTATTGACGCAAAAGAAATACAATTTGAAGCGCCTGAGAGGCCAAATGTGGTGACTGCTCCTATGCCCCAGCATGGAGTAAATGCTATTGATGAAGATGTATACGCCGTTTTTGTGGATGATGTGGCCACTCCCTTAATGACTGTCAAGAGGAACCTACTGCTGGCCGGTTTATTTCCGGGTTGTAGTGAGGGTTGCCTTTTCTGTGCTATTTCCCTTTCTGGTTGTCCTTTGCTGAAGTTGGGCATCCAGAGCCTAATGGACAGCAAGGAGATTCTGTTTAAGAAGACTGCTGTTCAGTTTGTTCCGGTTTAAGAAATTTCTGTTGTTACAATCTTTAATAATCCAATCAAGGCTCTCCCAAGGAAGCCTGTTCAAATCATGATTGTCGCACCTGTTGTTATTACTGTTCCGGGGCCTCTCCCCTACGAATCTGATAAGGCTATCCCCTGGCACTACGGGGCAGATGTGTATGTGAATGGAATCAAGCAAGAGTTCAACACTGGAACCAGTATCAGCAACATTACTGGTCCATCCAAGGTTACCCGCAGTGGTAGGCTCTTCTCGCCTGACATTGCACCACCCGCTGTTCGAAGACCCCTCATTATAACACCTACAAGTGTACCTGTTCCTGTTTCTGATCAAGTTGTTTCCCCTACTACCGAGTCATCTAATGCTCGGGGCAAAGGGATTGAAGATGAGCCTGCCCGGATGGAGGCACCAAGACCTGTAAATGTTGAGGCCTCCCAACAAGAGATGGAGGAAATTCTAAAAATAATCAAGAAGAGTGACTTTAATGTTGTCGAGCAGCTGGGGCATACGCCTTCCAAAATCTCCATGCTCTCCTTGCTACTGTGCTCAGAGGCCCATGCTAAGGCCTTAATTTCATTTCTCAAGACGGCCCATGTGCCACAGGAGACATCTGCAGTTCAGTTTACTGATTGCGTAGCAAATCTGACAGCGGACAATGGTTTGGGTTTCTCGGATGCTGACCTTACTGCTAAGGGAAGAGACCACAATGACGCCCTGCATGTCTCTATCGAATGCAGGGGCACTACTCTTGCGCACGTGTTGGTAGACACTGGTTCTTACCTAAATGTGCTACCCAAGAAAGCCTTAGATCGTTTGGATTGTGAAGGCCTGGAACTAAAACCTAGCAATATTATCATCCGAGCCTTTGACGGTTCCAAGAGAACGGTTCATGGAGAGGTTGACATTCCTATTCGTGTGGGATCTCAAGTATTCGACTCTACTTTCTATGTGATGGATATCCGTCCATCGTACTCTTGTCTACTGGGTCGACCTTGGATCCACAAAGCTGGGGCAGTGACCTCTACCTTGCACCAGAAGCTCAAATACCCTGTCAGAGGGAAGATCGTCACTGTGCAGGGAGAGGAGGAGTATATGGTGAGCCATTTGAATTCCTTCAGGTATATTGAGATGGACGGGGAGTTTATTGAAACCCCCTTTCAGCATTTCGAGGAGGTACCTCCAACTTTGGCAGCAGCAGAAACAGTGGTCGAAGAGGATGTTCCTTTGAAGATGGCTTCCCTAAAGGATGCCCGGGCTGTGATTTAGAAAGGTGAATGTGCTAACTGGGGCAGGCTCCCTAATTTTACACAGAAAACTGACAAGTTCGGATTGGGTTTTACTGCAGAGGGACAGAAAGCTATGCGGAAGGCAAAGACCAGAAGACCTCCTGTGCTCATTACCAATCCAGGAGTGAATGCTGTTGGGGAGGATAATGAGGTGGATGAAGCTGAGTTCAATAGCTGGATCTACCCGACAACTGAGGGCGGATTGACCAATTGGATTGCCAAGGACCATACTCCTGTTACTTTTGTTACGCAGTAATAAACTTCTTTGTTTTGTTATTTGTAATAAACAATAAATTAAACTTTATGGCCCGGTGTCTTACCCGGGGCACCGTGGCTTCATTTGTGAGGGCATATAAATTGTCATTTCATATATCATGAATAAAGATCTTGGACGTTTTCTCGCATTTCAAATCTTACGCTCCTTTTCTTTCTTTCCTTCCTTTATATATTTCAAAAAAGCTGTATTTACACACACTCACTCATACAGGTTTCAATCCACTCTGGATCTCACTGGTAACGACTCTGCTACTGCCAGTTATGACTTCGAAAATCCGATCAACTTAGCCGAAGACGAAGGTGAAGATGATTGCGAAGTGCCTGGCGAACTTGCAAGACTGTTACTTCAGGAAGAGAGGGCAATTCAACCACACGAAGAGCCAGTGGAAACAATAAATCTGGGTACTGAGGCAGACAGGAAGGAGGTAAAGATTGGTGCCAACCTAGAGCTCAGCGTGAAGCAACGGTTGACTCAGATGCTACATGATTATATGGAGATCTTTGCCTGGTCCTACGAAGACATGCCCGGGTTGGATACCGATATTGTGGTCCATCACTTGCCTACTAAGGAAGACTGCCCTCCGGTTAAGCAAAAGGTCCGTCGTATGCGTCCAGAGATGTCTGAGAAGATCAAAGCCGAGGTTATGAAACAGTTTGATGCCGGTTTTCTTGCGGTGACTTCTTATCCTCAGTGGGTTGCTAATGTGGTGCCAGTACCCAAGAAAGATGGTAATGTCAGAATGTGCGTTGACTACAGGGATCTGAACAGGGCCAGCCCCAAGGATGACTTCCCTCTACCTCACATTGATGTCCTGGTTGACAATACTGCTCAGCACAAAGTGTTCTCTTTCATGGATGGTTTCTCAGGGTATAATCAGATCAAGATGGCTCCTGAAGACATGGAAAAGACTACCTTTGTTACTCAGTGGGGTACCTTCTGCTACAAGGTCATGCCTTTTGGACTGAAGAACGCTGGGGCAACCTACCAACGTGCCATGGTTGCTTTATTTCATGACATGATCCATCATGAGATAGAAGTGTATGTTGATGACATGATCGCAAGGTCCCAGACTGAGGAAGAACACCTAGATCATCTGCAGAAATTGTTTGATCGTCTGAAGTTGTACAAGCTGAGGTTGAACCCGAACAAGTGCACCTTCGGGGTAAGATCTGGAAAGTTGCTAGGCTTCATTGTAAGTGATAAGGGTATTCAAGTGGACCCTGCCAAGGTCAAAGCTATTCAAGAGATGCCAGTTCCTAAGACAGAGAAAGAGGTCAGAGGCTTTTTAGGACGCCTGAATTACATTGCTCGATTCATCTCACACTTGACTGCTACCTGTGAGCCAATCTTCAAGCTGCTGAAGAAAGATCAGGTAGTACGTTGGAACGATGAATGTCAGGCTGCTTTTGACAGAATCAAGGAGTATCTCCAAGAACCACCCATCCTTATGCCACCGGTTGAAGGGAGACCTCTGATACTATACCTGACAGTACTTGACAACTCAATGGGGCGTGTGCTGGGGCAGCATGACGAGTCTGGCCGAAAAGAGCATGCCATTTATTACCTTAGCAAAAAGTTTACCGACTGTGAGACCCGATACTCACTGCTTGAGAAAACTTGCTGCGCTTTGGTATGGGCTGCTCGCCGGCTGAGACAGTATATGCTGACTCACACTACCTTGTTGATCTCAAAGATGGATCCTATAAAGTACATATTTGAAAAGCCTGCTCTGTCTGGGAGAATAGCAAGATGGCAGATGATCTTGACAGAATACGACATTCAGTACACTACCCAGAAAGCCATCAAGGGAAGTGTATTGGCAGACCACTTGGCACATCAGGCCGTAGACGACTATCAGTCAATGAACTTCGAGTTTCCAGACGAGAGCATCATGATTGTGACTGATTGTGAAGTACCTGGACCGGATGAAGGACCTGAGGGAGGATCCCGATGGTCTATGCACTTTGACGGAGCCTCCAATGCTTTGGGTAACGGTATCGGCGCTGTAATCATATCCCCTCAAGGCACTCATACTCCACTTACCGCTCGGCTATGTTTCAACTGTACTAACAACATGGCGGAGTATGAGGCATGCATCATGGGTCTTCAAGCTGCGATTGACTTAAGGATCAAGTTTCTGAGTGTCTTCGGAGATTCCGCTCTTGTGATCAATCAGATCAAAGGAGAGTGGGATACGAAACATCCGAATCTTATCCCTTACAGAGAATGTGTGTTGACATTGATCCCTCACTTCACAGAGATAACCTTTGAACACTTTCCGAGAGAAGAGAATCAGTTGGCGGACGCGTTAGCTACGATGTCTTCTATGTTCAAGGTCAAATGGGACAATGAGGCTCCCCGGATCATTATCTGGAAACTGGACGAACCGGCATACTGTTGTGATCTCGAGACTGAATTGGTGACTGAGAAGCCTTGGTACCATGAGGTAAAGAGATATTTGGAAGCTCAGGAATACCCTGAAGGTGCGTCTGTCAACGATAAGAAGTTTCTGAGGAGGTTCGCAGCGAAGTTCTTCCTTAGCAACGGCATCTTGTACAAGCGAAACCATGATTCGACATTACTGCGTTGTGTGGATAAGACAGAAGCAGAAAAGATCATGGAAGAGCTACATGAAGGGACCTTCGGAACATATTCCAGTGGACACACTATGGCGAAGAAAATCCTTCGGGCAGGGTATTTCTGGTCCACAATGGAAGCCGACTGCTACCAACACTCTCGTACATGCCATAAATGCCAGATTTATGCAGATAAGGTGCATGTTCCTCCAGTTCCTCTGAATGTTCTAACTGCGCCTTGGCCGTTTGCAATGTGGGGCATAGACATGATCGATGAGATTAAACCTACGGCATCCAATGGGCATCGCTTCATCCTGGTAGCGATTGATTACTTCACGAAGTGGGTTGAAGCAGCTTCCTATGCTACAGTGACTAAGACTGTTGTGGCACGGTTCATTCGGCATAACCTGATCTGTCGATACGGCGTCCCAGAAAGAATTATTACAGACAACGGTACCAATCTCAATAACAAGATGATCACTGAGCTCTGCGAGCAGTTTAAGATACAGCACCACAACTCTTCTCCTTACAGACCGAAGATGAATGGAGCTTTAGAAGCAGCAAATAAAAACATTAAGAAAATCGTGCAGAAGATGACAGTGACTTATAAAGATTGGCACGAGATGTTACCGTTCGCTCTGCATGGGTACCGTACCTCAGCTAGGACGTCAACCGGGGCAACTCCTTTCTCCTTGGTCTACGGTATGGAGGCAGTCTTACTGATCGAAGTGCAAATACCCTCTCTCCGGATAATGAAGGATGCAAATCTGAGTGAAGATGATTGGATCCAGACACGACTTGATCAGCTAAACCTTATTGATGAAAAGAGACTTGCTGCTATCTGTCATGGTCAGACGTATCAGAAACGGATGATCAGGGCATTTAACAAAAAGGTCAGACCACAAGAGTATCAAGTTGGGGATCTGGTAATCAAGCGAATCATCCTTCCTCAGAGTGATCCAAGGGGCAAATGGACCCCTACGTATGAAGGGCCATTTGTGGTTAAACATGTGTTCTCAGGAGGAGCCATGATTCTAACCAACATGGATGGTGACGACCTTCCTCACCCCGCCAATGCAGACATAGTAAAAAGATACTACGCATAAAAAAGACCCGCTAGGCTGACATGCCTAGGCAAAAATTAGGGCTTCCCGGCGAACCAAAAGGGTTCGGGCAAAATGAAGGGATGAAATAAAAAATCTGTACACCCGGCAAGTCAAAAACCTGAAAAGGCGGCTTGGGCAAAAATGGGTATCCCGGTGGACTGAAAACCCGAAAGGGCGGTCCAGGAAAAAGTTAGGGATAAAGCGTAATACTATGTCTCATTGGATCACTTTGCATCCAGAATCCGGTATCTACATCAAGTTCAGACGGCATCGATTAGTCAGCTTCATCTTCAACTAAGGTCATCAAGTGATGAGACGCTCGGAGATATAAGGGCGATAACAGAGTTGAAACCCAGTGGGATCATTCATTTCACACAGCTGTTTCATTTTCTCTTGTACAAATTTGTATAAACTCTTTTGTTCGGCGGCGTTCTCTTACTAGGACGTCAGCCTCTTGTACATAAACGCCTATTTTACAGGCAAATTCAAAAAAATCAATACAAATATACTTTTCAGTTAAAATTGCCAATTGTTTTTCCTTTTCTGTTTTGTTTTGCGAAGAACGTCCAAGGTTCAATTTGTGATATATGCATTGACAATAATTTGCTAACTCATGAATATTTGCATACGAAACAAAGGATTAATTACAGGTAACATTAGAAACAGGGGCAATAAAGAGTTGTCTAAGCAATCTAATTGTTCTATCCTCCAAGGTACCAAGGTAGGTTCAGCTGAAGAACATAACCAGTACATCTTAATTCCCCAGAGAGTGAGCCAGCAAGTCAGTGCACTCCCCCCAAGCTATATTATCAAACCTTAAGGAAGTTGGGTATCCTCCCGCAGAGCTCAACATTCCCCAGCAGTATACAGACATTCTTAACAAGCATCCCCGGCAGTCTTGACCCAAAGATTGTTCCCCGGCGGTATATCAAACATTCAAAGGAATCAATTCTCCGATACAGCTCAAAACTTCCCCAGGAGAGTCTAATCCAGTCTCCCCAGGAAAAGTTGGAATCCATTTCCCCAAGCAGAAAGCTTATCCCCAGTAGATTCTGGAAGCTTATCCTCGCAGAACACGAACACGTCCCCCGGCTTTATTCAAAGAGTTATTTCCTTACAAGGATATAACTGGGTTATCCTCAGCCAAAAGCCTCGGAAAGAGCGTCCTCGACGAAGTCTTCTTACCCCCAGCGAAGTCTATTAACACTTCCAACACAACAAGGGTATCCCCAGTAAGTTATTATCAACAGCTCAACAAAGTACCTCTCCCCCCACAGAGTATTTCTTCCCAGCAGGATCACTAGAGTACTTCTCTCCCCACAAAGTAATACATTCGCCAAGTTTATTCCCCAACGGAGTTATCTTCTCCTACCGGTGTTCTTGCAACTATCATCCCCAGCGGAAGCAAAGATCTATTCTTCAACATCAGCCCAGGATGTGACTTCCCAGCACCCGTCAAGGATTTACTTTCCTAAGACGAAAACACACGTTCATAAACATCTCATTTTCATACATTATAGCATGCATATACGCATCATATCTTACAAATCTCATTTATGTTGAGAACATCATTGCTTGATCCATATCATGCATTTCATATGACTGACCTTTACCTTTCAGGAAAGATCCAGTTAAGTTCTCAAGCTACATTTCAAGACCTTGACCGGTTCAGTTAAATCGACCCTAAGATTTTTCTGTTTCTTATCCAGTCAAAGGCCTTCTCTGGTTCAGTCAGATCGACCCTAAGATCTCCCTGTTTCTTATCCAGTTGAAGACATTCCAAGACCTAGACCGGTTCAGTTAAATCGACCCTAAGATTTTTCTGTTTCTTATCCAGTCAAAGGCCTTCTCTGGTTCAGTCAGATCGACCCTAAGATCTCCCTGTTTCTTATCCAGTTGAAGATTTCAAGACCTAGACCGGTTCAGTTAAATCGACCCTAAGATTTTTCTGTTTCTTATCCAGTCAAAGGCCTTCTCTGGTTCAGTCAGATCGACCCTAAGATCTCCCTATTTCTTATCCAGTTGAAGATTTCAAGACCTAGACCGGTTCAGTTAAATCGACCCTAAGATTTTCCTGTTTCTTATCCAGTCAAAGGCCTTCTCTAGTCCAGTTAAATCGACCCCTAACAGATTTTCCTGATAAAGACTCAGTAGAAGCTATCCAAGATTATCTCAATGATACTGTTGAGGTTGAAGTCGCCTATGGTTCTCTCCCCGTTACTGCGGAGGTAGTAATCGTCCCCAGATTCTCTCAGCGTTACTGTTGAGGTAGAAGTCGCCCAAGATTCTCTCAGCGTTACTTTTGAGGTAGAAGTCGCCCAAGATTCTCTCAGCGTTACTGTTGAGGTTGAAGTCGCCCAAGATTCTCTCAGCGTTACTGTTGAGGTTGAAGTCGCCCAAGATTCTCTCAGCGTTACTATTGAGGTTGAAGTCGCCCAAGATTCTCTCAGCGTTACTGTTGAGGTTGAAGTCGCCCAAGATTCTCTCAGCGTTACTGTTGAGGTTGTAATCGTCCAAGGTTCTCTCGGCGTTCCTGTTGAGGTAGTAATCATCCAAGGTTCTCTCGGTGTTCTTGTTGAGGTAGTAATCATCCAAGGTTCTCTCACCGCTCCTGTTGAGGTAGTAACCATCCCTGGTTCATTCATCATCGTTTGAAGCTCCAGATCCAGCTCCTGTAACCAGTCAGGACACACCTACACAAAGAATTTGAAGACCAGCTCCTGTAACAAGTCAGGTAATCATTTTCTTTTGCAGGTACGCAAGTTCTCGCTAAGGAATCTCTTACGCGATCAACATCCAAATGGCATCTATAAACCCATCCACCTTCCATCATCTCTCAGCATGGCATCCATAAGCCCATCATCCTATCCAGAAATCTCCAAATGGCATCTATAAGCCCATTCCACTATCACACTGCTACTATATGAGCGCAAATTTCTGGGCACTCTAGTGTTCAATCATCTTCCACCTTCGGATTACGAAAGGCACGACAGCCAATCTGCATCCTCAGGTCTAAGAAGATTGAACAGGGGCAACTGTTGTACCCCAAAATTTGCCCTCCCATATTCTTCAAAATTTGCCAAGTCAAAGCTTCAAAATTCCCCAAGGGTTGCTTAGTTCAAAGGCCTCCTAACAGTCAAAAACTAGGGTTTTGGTTCTGACAAAGTAAATGAAGTTTCCAAGGGTCCAATCAAGTCCCACATGCCTACAAACATGGTCAAGCATCCTCATACCAAGTTTCAAGACTTACAGCATAAAATTGCACAGTCAAAAACCCTAATTGCACTACAGTCAACAACAGGGGCAAAATGGTCATTTGACAGTCAAAAGTTCAAATTTTTGATCAACATCTCATTTTGAAGCCACAAACATCATTTGATCAATGCTTGATCATGATTCTCAAAGCTTGGCTCAAAAAGTCTCAAGATGCAAAAGTTTCCATATTTGGACAGTTGAAAAAGTCAACTGTAACTTGACCAAGGCATAACTTCCACATGGATTATCAGAAAAATTCCATCCAAAACTCATTTTGAAGAGAAAGACATTTCCTACAACTCCTCTTCATACTTCAAGTCCAAGAAATGCTCTCACAAAAAGTTATCAATTTCAACATTATAGGTCATTTTCAAAAGTCAACAAAAAGGGACTTTAAGTCAAAGGCCATAACTTGAGATTGGTAAATCAAAATGACATGGGACCAAAGGCATTGGTTATAGGACTTCAATACCTTTCCAAAATGTCCAAGCACATGATCAAAGCTTAAACATTGAGCAAGATATGCCTTGTGGAAGTTGGGAAATTTTTGGATATTTTGAAAAGTCAACTTTGCTTCAAATGTCTTAAAATTGCTAATGGGCCACATTTTCTTCCAAGATTCATCATCCAAAGCATGTGCACGACCATTTGGCCCAAAGGGAAGTTATTCATCATTTTTATTTTATTTATTTGAATTTTTAATTGCTAAAAATTCATTTAATTAATTAAAATATGTGGAAAATACTAAACCAAAGTTTTCAAATCTTTTTATGCATGGAATAACTTAAGGATTTCGTGCATTATTAGATAGGGAAAGAATCAATGTGATTTGCCATGATTGGAATCAAATATGCATGAGAAAGATTGAAAAATTATGCCATGAAAATCAAATATTCTTTACATCAATGCTTTGATTCTTTGGACCAAAAACTCAACCCTAATCGTTCCAATACTTATACTCATGCAAACCCTAGTGCTAGACACCTCTGAGCTGCGCCAGAAAACAAGAGCAAAGTTTGAGTTTTTTGCCAAAAAATTCCAAAACTGAAAACTAAATTCCAGTGCGATTCAAAGGCAAATAACCATTCTATTGCGTTCCTGAGGCTTCAAGGAACGTGTTTGAATAAAAATCATCAACTCTAACGCCCAGAATTGGTATATAGAACTCAAACTTTTTCATATTATATGCATATTCGTGTTTTAGTTTTCAAGCATTCTCATTGCAATTTGTTTGTGGATTTACACTAATTGATTGATTCTAAAGCTAATTGTATACTTTAATTGAGTTTTCATGCCAAATTAGAGGATCCACCATTGAAGCGTGCTAGGTTTTCAGATACCTTGAATTGGGGATTCTGGTATAGGGTAAAATTAGAACATCTCAGTGCCATGGTCAAAATCAGGACACTTGGACGAATCGAATGCAACAGTCGCGCCCAATTTATATAGCAAAATGGCCTAATCGCTATTTTTGAAAAGCTTGCAGTTTGGGGGGGTTCAAAACCCCCGCTAATTCCTTTTATGTTTCAGGTAAAATGCAAACGAGGAAGAAGAAGACTAGGTGGCAAGGCATGGTTGGCTCGTTTGAATTTTACGCTAAAATCAGCCACTAACGCTTGTTTTATCTCATGATATTTATTTGTTATTATATATTCAAAGCGCGTTCATAGCTCCACTGGTCAAGCGTAGCATTGGTAACCTCTGGGACCTGGGTTCGAACCCCAGGTCCCCCCCTCTTCATATTATTTTTCTAACCATACTTGCATGCAACGCTCTCTCCTAATGATCACCATACGCTCATCATTCAAACGTGCCACACGTCCCACTGCATCCATCCTATGGCCAGGATTCAAAGCCTATGGTATGTCTCAGTCAACGAAGCCACATGCTAGCATGAAAAGTCAACATAAGGCCTTAAACATTGGGCCAAAAATGCTGGAGATACCTCCAATCTGGGACAGAACCCCCCAAGGGTTTGCAATTCTTCTCTTTTGTTTTATTTATTTTTCATTATTTGTATTAATTTAATTGTTTCTTTCTTAATTCTTTAAGTTAATATTTTTCTCAACATAAAAAATAATAAAAATCAGAAAGTCATAAAAATCAAAAATATATTTTATTTTAATATTTTTGTAAATAAAAATCATTAATTAATTTAGTTTTCAAATTTAGGTTTAACTTTAACATTTTCTTAATAAATTTAAAATTTGTAGAATTAGGTTTTAATTACTTTTACCTTTTTCTCTTCTTTTATTAATTATTAATTATTAATTATATTTTTGTAAATAAAATTGCATTAATTAATTAGGTTTAATTTTAGGTTAAATTTTGATGCTTTTCTTAATAAATTAAAAATAACTAGAATTAGGGTTAATTAATTAATTCCATTTAATTCTCATAAAAAAACCATAAATACAAAAAACCTCAAAAAAATAATTTCCTTTCATTTTAATTTAATTAATTTGTTAATAATAATTTAATTTCATTAAAAAGGGTCCAACGCCCTCGCATTCGCTAATAATTCCAATTCGCGCATTTATTTCCTTTCTTATAATTTTTTATGTAATTCTCCTAAAGCCGTGTAAAGTAAACATTTATCTTTCCCGCACCTTATTTTATTTTTGTCAAATCGGGTCCTGGATTTAATTTGGCGATGTGGACCTGCGCCTTTGTAATAGTTTAGGAACTTTACATTTCTCGCAACTTTTTAACTGTTAATAATTGCATGCAAGAATGAATGTCAAAATAAAAACAAAAGCGTAGATCACCCATGACATGAACAAGACAAAATATCTGAAAACAACACACAAATCACACACCACCCCTAGGGTACGCCTCACTGTTGCCTTGCCTCTCGAAAGGTGGTCGTCGAGTAGAGGATGTCTTAGTAAGTCCTCATGATCCGGGAACCTGGCATGAGGGTAGCTTCTAAGGTGTCTTCCTATTGCTCCGGTGATCACCATGTCCCGAACCTTCGAATTGACCCGAACACCTCCAACGGTGGTGCTACCTATCCCTCAATGGTGGGATGGCGCTACCTTAAGGACATTTACACAGACGAATTCCTTAGGGTAGGTAGACGACTCTAGATACTTTCTCTAAACTTCAAAACAAATAAAAAAAACACTTTTCACACCGACACCTTTTCAAAAAGCTTTCGAAAGCAATTTTTCAAACACTCTCGAGGACCGATACAAGAGTCGAACTGAAATTTCAAACGAAACTTTTTTAAACCCACAGTTGAAAAGCAAACAAACCATTTTGAAAACACAAATGAGCAAGTATCTAAGAGCCCATGGATAACCATGGATAGAAAGGGTGCTAACACCTTCCCTTTCTATAACCTACCTCCCGAACCGAGAGCAATCTCTATAAGGAATTTTTCTGTGCTTTTGTCCTTTCCATTTGGAGAAAATAAAAGACGGTGGCAACTCTTGCTTCCGCGACATTTCGTGAACCAGCGTTAAACAGTCAGTTCCAGATCCACCGATCACAACTGTGTACTACTTATTGTGGGAGAGTAACTTTTTGTGGTTGCTTATGCAATTATGTATGCTGAAGCTGCTGCTGCTGCTTTTGCTGTGTTTTCTGTTGCTTGTGTTCTGATATGGGGTTTTCCCTTGAGGGGGAGAACTGATTGTATATGACAGGGGGAGTAGTGGACTTGTCTGATTGTACACGCTTATGAGTTGTGTTATGTTTACAAAGTTTACATGGTTTCATGTAACTTGTGCTTATGGTTTTATTCCTCTCTCTAGGATATTTGGTCTTTGGTTTTTTTAGCCTAAATTTGACAAAGCGGGAGATTGTTAGGTCTATCATTTTACGGTGGGAATTTTTTTTGTTAAAACAAGGTGTTGACAACAATTCTTTCAAAACATATTTCATTGGGAAAAACATGTATTGCAGCCTAATGTTACACAAGATGTCATAACATCTTGACCAGCTGGTACATCAGTGTATGCATATGTTCTATCAGATGTTGTAACATGTTGCAACAAGACATCGTATCAGTGCATCTGGATATTTATGCTAGAAGATTTGATTGATGAGATTCTAGAGGTTTCTAGTACTCATAACTGGCGCATACAATCAAGGATTATTAGGAATAATTGAAAATTTAATTTATTTCATGAAAAGGATCTTTGAGACTTTTTAAGAAATATTTGAAAGATTTGTTATTTTCTATTTTCGTGGAGAATATTGTGCATCGATTTAGAGCTGAAGATTATATTTGATTGAAGAGTCCAAGCTCAACTATATAAGTCTATATAAGGAGTCGTTCAAGACCTAATTTTTTATGCATAGTTTTTATTGTAAATCCTTGTGAAAAATAAGGGTTTAGGGTTTGATAGTTCCTTAGGTTCTCCCGTGATTGATTGTATGTCCTCATGTATCTTTGATGCATTTGAGTTGAGTGATTGCTACTTGTTCATCAAGTTATTGTTCTCCTCAAAGCTTGTAAGCAAGAGTTAAGTATTGTTCTTAGCGAAGCTTTTTAAGCAAACTAAGTATTTGTAATTTGGAAGTTTGTTCTTCATTTTTGGTTTCTTGTGACATTCTATGGGAATGGGATTGTTTGATATCATTGCGGTGATTGGAAGTGAGATGGCGATTTCTCATATCTAGGAGGTGCCTAGGTAGAAGTTGCATTGGGTAGGGATTAGGGGAGAAGTTCTAAACTGGGATTGTATAGGCTTTGAACTAATACTACTAATAGTGTATTTTCTTCCTAGATTTGTATCCCCATGAGTAGGTGAGTTTGCACCAAATTGGTTTAACAATTCCTCGTGTCCTTTACATTTATGTACTTTATCTTCCTGCATAATCTTTCTATTTTTAGCAAGTTTGTTTGCTGTCATCAAATGTCGTAACATCTATTGTGACATTGTGTGTTGTTAAGACCTCAGTCTTGAAATCTCATATTGTGTGTGCCAGAATTTCAATTATATATTTTTATACAATTTTGCACTAAAACTCCACACTCTTCCCATAAGGCCTATTTATAATCATTTTTATGTTCTGTGTGATAAATTCTCTCCCTGTCGATTGTGCGTAATCTTTTGCAACATAATATCTCCCATTATTTTCTCTTCTTCCCAATTCTCAACTTCTAGATTTGGGATATATTTACCTAAAATAGAAAATATTTATCTCATTAATATCTCTTTAACATTAACTACCACCAGAACATTCATCTGACCATCATGCATCACCGTCAAATCATTGTCCTTATTTTTCCTTGGACATCATTGTTTACTGACAAATGACCATGGACCCTCTTGCACCTTACTAACACATTGAATACTATTGGACTTCATATTCTTTCTCCCTCCTTAGCTGCATGAGTTATTGTATCTCCACAACCTTCCATATAGTTACTAAACTTCCCATAGTTGAGCCATAACAAATGTAACCCTTTGTATTACACCTTATAGACATTATCTCTAATAGTGAACATAGTAATTAGCTATTTTGATAAACCCAACTCCGTGCACAATCTTGCATACTTACCTCATTCTTTAACAAGAGTGTTATTGTCTACCTTCATTATTCTACAAATTTTATTACCAATGAAAGTTATAACTTTTGCATCATAATACTCAATTGGTAACCTTTAAAATCTCTCTCAAACCTCCACCTTATCAATTTGATCATTATCTGGATGAAAATTAGGGCTCCATTTTCTAACAATGAGATAATAATCATATATTAACCAATGGCCATACATTAAAACATGATATTGATAATCTTTATCGGGAAAGTTTACAAGAAAATAGTCATTGCTCATATCTATAATATTTATAATGCCATTTATAATGATATATTTATGAAGATCCACGTGGTGTGATAGGATAATATCGCCCACCATGGGATGACATCACCCGCGAAGGGATGACATCGCCCGGGACACATATCACACTTCTAGATTCAGAAAATGTGGGAGGTGACATGTCTTGGTATCATATGAAGCTAAAAAGGAGTCATAGAATAACTCATGTCTCTCTAGGAAATAGAGATCCAACATTCCACTATCATTAGAGGAATGGGAGATTTCTATTTATGAGAAGACATAATCTAGACCCCTAAGCCTCTATAAATATTTCTACCTCAATGTTGAAAAGAGTAAACTAATTTATTGACATAGAGACACTCCAAAAGTAGATATTATCACTACCGAGAGCTTGCTCTAACTCCACAAAAACACTAAAGCCTCTAGTAACCCCTACCAGCCTAGGGTTACTATGCGTTTGTACTTTTATAGCAAGTATAGAGGCACCCACCATGGGCCCCAGTGAAAGTAACCCATGCCATCACCTTGAAAATCATAAAAGTCACCCCTCCTAGTCCTAACCTTCCTATTCATGGTTGCCAGGAGGAACAATCTCCCGTACATGAAGATACTGGAGGAAGCAGTTATTTTGACCCCATGGAAGATATACATACCACCAAGGACGAACTGCAGTGTTAGAACCAAACTTTGGAGGATAAAGTCCTTCACATTCAACGACGCCAATAGGAGGATACCCCCACAGAGGAAGTGGAAATGCTAGATCCCTAGAACCTCTTAGATGAGATATGGGAAGCACCTGTTCTCAAGGCTTCAAGCCTCATTCCTTGGCGAAGTTCAATGGGTGTAGCGATCCTTACAAATATGTCGCCTCCATAAACATTTAGATGGCATTCATCATAACTTTTGATCATATGAAACACAAGCTTTTGTCTAGAACTTTCAGAGATACAACTCTACGATGTTACATGGGCCTACCCCTTCCTCCATCACCAACTACCATGATCCGGAAAGGAAACTTATGCACTAATTTGCAGCAAGTCAACATAGAAAGATGTCTATCACCAACCTTTTTAATATTCAACAAGGTCCCTCGAAGTCACTGAGGGAATACCTTTTCCGTTTCAATAAATCCACAATAAAAATTGTCCTCCCAAACTAAATAATATTCGTAGGCACATTTCATAATGTTTTCAAAGTAGGGAACTTTAATGAGTTCCTCGCCCAAAGGCCAACATCTTTGTTATTAGAGGTGGTCACAAGGGTGATGGTCCTTATAAAGGGTGATTATAGTTATGGTGGGAAGAAAGCTCATGACATGAAAGAGCGTGTTCCCAATGCTAAAGGCTCACAACATATGTGGAAGAACAAATACACCTTGTACGTCAAGGATAAGACAACCTTCAAACTAGGTGGAAAAACTGTTGGGAGTTTCAAACCCTTGAACGCTCACCGCGAGCAGATATGTCATAAGGTCCTCCACTTCCATATCTAAAAGAAGATATCATGAGATCTGGGCCTAGAAGATGGTGCAAGTTCCACACGGTTAAAGGACACCACATATAAGATTGCACCGAATTAAAAACAAAATAGAACGTCCGATCCAGAAGGGCCACCTCAAGAAATACGTCAAAGATGATTACTCAAAAAGATAGGACGGGCCCAACCCGCACAAGCATGATGATCCTTGAAGCCCCAAACCCGAAAATGGTAAGGATCATGGAAAGAAGATGTTGACAAGAATGTGCACCAAACGATCAAAACTACTACAAAAGGATTTGTTGAGGTGAAAGACTAGTTCCGTCCGACAAAGATATGCTCTCCATATATTGAATATAGAGGAACTTTCAAAAAATCAGAGCTCCTAAGATCCTCTATCATCTAATCTCATCACAATTTATCATGATCACACATTTGGGTTGGCTATCTCTTTTACTCTCGCCCATATCTTTAAGTTTGCTCACAAGGGATTGCCTAGCACGTTATTTGTGTATCTTGTATCTTTGTATTTTATATATTTTAGTGACCTCTAATTAAAATACCAAAAATATATGCTTTGTTTTCTTGTATATTTGTGTTTTGTAGGTACTGAGCCAAAGTACCCAGCCAACAAAGTTTTCTGGCATTTTTCTTCTGTGGAAATCGATTACCCCATTTGTGGAAATTGATTTCCCTCACTATTTTTGCACCAGGATTACTGTTTTTTTAGTGGAAATCGATTACCCCATATGTGGAAATCGATTTCCTGAGGCAAATTTCGAAAAAATAGGCAATTTTCAAGTTTGTGATATTTGGCTCCATTTTATTGTTTTAGAGAATATTCTTGATTACTAAAAATAATTCCCCTGTATTGTACCCCAATTTTTGTCCCTAAGATTCCTCTAGCATCTCATATCATCACAGTGCAACCAAATCACAAACTAGGGTTTGAGGTTTTACTCCTACTGCATCTTGTCCCTAGGTTTACCTATAGGAATCACCAAGCACCTTGAATCACTTTGAATGGTGTATATTTGTATATGTATGCTTTTAACTAACCTCAAAATGTGTATATTTTGTCTCTTGGAATATCATATTATAGGTAATGACACAATGGCCTTCACCTCACCATCTCCTAGCACAAAGAATCAAAACTAGGGTTTGGATTTTAATCAGGAGATTTTTGGATTTTTGGGAAATTCTTGATCCCATACTTCTCTATATAATCATGAGCATCTATCATTGGAAGTTTGATCATCAAATTTGGCTTGAAAGGGTTCAATTGATGAAAAGGGGTAAAATGGTTATTTTGTCAGAAGACAGTCAAAATCAGTTGTTGACCAAGTGGACTTTTGGTCAACCATAAATCCAATACCCCTATTCTCATATTTCATTGTCAATATTGGCAAAAATATCAAGAGGAGGTGTGAATTGAAGATAACTTTTCAAGGAAGTTATTTGAAGTTTTTAACCTTTTCTAAGTATCCGTAAGGTTGAATTTTGATTGGCTACAACTTTCACAATTTTTACTGAAAATGTGCAAACATTATATGCCTAGAAATAAGATGAAAAATTCTCCAACTTTGTAGGTGAGGCCACAAGTCCAAAAAATGAAAGTAAAAAAAGTTATGAAGCTTTATAGTTTTGGACACTTAGTGAAATTTTGGTTAAAAATGCAAAAATCTGACATCTTCATGTCCATTTTTGAATGACCGTTTGTACTCAAATCAAAAGGTTGGCAACATGAAAGTTGAATATTGAAGTTTTCTCTTAATTTTTCATTCAAGAATCATCTCAAATGGTTAAGTATAGAGAAATATATGGTGATTAGGATTTTGAGCTGGAAACTGAATTTTTGCCCAGCACAAGGCATGTCACGCGCGCTATGCAGTCATTTCATCAAACCTGTTGTGGGAACTCATTCATCATCACTTTTCTATGAGAAATATTCATTATTTTTAAAATGTCCAATATCAAATATCAAGTCCTAAATGTGAGGAACAACGTTGCTTCAGAAAGTTTCTCCAAATTCTTCCTAAATTTTGAGATATAATTGAAAGAAAAAGGCATCATGCAAGCTGAAATATATGCCCATCAAGGCCTCACGCACACGCAGCAAGCCTAATCAGGCAAGGAATTTTATCATACAGTTTGTAAGCACACATTCATTGCCAAATATCTCATTTATTTAAGCTTCATTTTGAAAATTTTGAACATGAAAGTTGGAGTATGAAGTATCCTCTTCATTTTTTATTCAAACTTCGTGACATTTCATGCATTGTGGAGAGAGATATAAGAGAGAAAATATATGTTCATGAAATAGAAAAATGTTCATGGGAATGCATGAGAATTTTGTTCAATCAAGCCCCATTTTCCAACTCACGCCCCTAGCATGCTTCACTTAACCAAAAGCACGTGATTTGCATCCAAAAACAACATGAAACGTGCATCATACTCTCCCTCTCTCATTCCCCCATTCTCTCACTCCTCACTCTATAAAAAGCATTCAAGTTCAACAAAGAAGGGGTTGGAAAATAGAAGTTAGTCACAAGCTCTCTCTTTCGAAGCAAACCTCTTTCTCTTTCTCTCTTCCTCACAAAGTCAGCAACACACCTTTCTTTCTCTCTCTCTCAAAACAAGGTTAACCTCCATTGTTGAAATTTTATTCTCTTCGAAGTTGCCTCCATTCTTGTTCCAGCTCTCACATCTCTTTCATTTCCTCATAATTGAAGCAAAAGAAGCAAGATTCTCTGGATTTCTCATCATTAGATCCAGACAATAGCAAATTTATTTTTCACTTGAAGAGGTAAAATTCAGTTCCGGATTCCTTGTTTGATAGCTTAAATCAATGCTTGAAATCTTGTATACATGTTATTAGCTGGCCAAACAATAAGTCTGATGTATTTAATTGGTTTGATTCGAGCTCCATTGATGTTTTGAAGTTTTCTGCAAATCATGCTCAAATTCATTTTCAGTGACTTTGAGATCCAATTTTTCTTTGATCTTGCCTTGTTTTTAAAATCTAAAAGATGTGTGATGTTATTAGAAGTTTTGTGATCATGTTTGATTTTTGAATCATCTCAAATGGTTGCGTAATAAGAGAGAAATTGAAGCTGGAAGTTGCCTTGCTAAAAACTGTATTTCCACGCGTTTTAGGGATTTGGCATGCTGGTAGGGACGACGACGTGTCCTTGCCTGATTGAACCCAACACTCTTTTCTTTTACAGCGTGTTTTTTTCCATAATAGGTGTAAATGAGCTTTTGTATGTTTTTTTTATATTTTTTCTCATATTTTCTTTTAATATTTCTTCCCTTCAAAAATTATTAAAATAATATTTTAAACTCCTTTTTCAGTATATTTTCATATTTTGATTTTGATTTCATTATTTTTTATCATTTTTCTTGATTAAATAAAATCATGTACTAAATTAGGGTTTTATTATTCTTTTAAATCTTGAATTTTATTTTCTTATTTCTATTAAATCAAAAAATCTCTAAAACATATTTTTAGGCTTCTCTATTAGTTTATTACTTGAAAATATTTTTTGTCCTATTTTATAAAACTATTGGATCACCAATTAAAATGATTTGGACACATAATCTTTTATTTGTATTATTTTTTATTGAATTGTTTAAATAATTTCCATTTCCTTTTTTCCTTTTGAGATAAAATTCAAGAAAAATATGCTTTCTGATCCTTAGAATTTTCTTAACATTTAGGTTATTTTACATCGAATTTATTTGACCTTTAGATCTAATTGATTAACTTTTGAACTTATTTTCCTTTTTTATGGTTTTTGCTTGATCATTCACAATAATTGATTAAAATTTCTAACTTCCCATACCTATAAAATCGGAAATGAAGTTGTTTAGGGTGATTGAACATGTTAGGGCCATAAAAATAATTTTCTGGAGTTTTACAATGTGATTTCATATTTTTCCCAAATTATTTCCCAAAACCACCTAGTTTAAGGCTTATACTTTCCAGTTTCCAAGTTTGTATTTCTAAAGCAAATTTCTACCTCAATCCAGGGACTCCAAATTTTATTTCTTACTTTTATAGGACATTAGGAAGTTATGGTTTTAATTTCATAATTTTACAAGTCATTTTAATATGTTAAAACTATTCTTGACTTAGGTGTGCATCTAGGGTTTTACCTTTGAATAATGTTTGTAAATTGAAAGCTTTTGTACATGATACTTTTTAATTCTTGAAATAGCATGTGGTACTGACTTGAGACATATTTTGATACAAATTATTCAACATCATTCAGTCTTGGGTGTTGATAGGTTGATAAACCAAATCCATTAAAATAGACGAATGATGTTGATGATATTTGAAACTCCAATCCGTTTCCCTCTTCATCTTATCCCCCTTTCTTGTTGTATTACGTGTTATGGGATAATGATGTCTATATCATTTTTCCAAACATGAAGTACATAGATTGCTATTGACCGACCTCAAAATAGGTGCGACTTCTACATAAGTCCACTTACGATTGCTTAACATAGAGCTAAATTTCATCCCGATTTGAGAAAATGATCATTCATGGCCCAAACATATGTTTGAAAGCCCAAGTATGCTAATTTGATCCCTTTGATCCAATAACCTCGAGATTCATTGGTAGGAGGCTTTGGTTCTACCAATCCTCCAATGGATCTTCATCAATTTTGGTCAACGCGGATCACTTAAACATCGTTGATAATTAAATGTTGCCTTGGGGATTATTAAATGGAAGATATACTTGACAAAAAGCAAATGAAACTTGTTGTTGAGAGGCTTTGGTTCTACCAATCCTCTAATGAGTTCCAAATGCAAGTTTCAAGATGGTCATCCAACTAACTATTAACTTCTAACAATTGACTTTATTTTATGCTTTTATTTTTATGCTTTTACTTTATGTACCAGTTACTTTAGTATTCACATTTCATGCTATTTTAATTTTTTGCTCACTTGAGCATTTATTTTTATGTCATTTTTTATTTTTACTCACTTGAGCTTTTCTTTTCTTTTTGAAGATAATTAATAATCAACATGAACCATAAAAAAAATTAATGATACTTGGACTATTTGGTTACTATCCTTGGCATTATGGAGTATTGGACTTCTTGGACTTAGGATTAGAGACATTGATCATATGTTGGAGACCTTGTGACCTTAATTGATATTTTGTATGAAGTTCTTGAGATTTACCTCAAGACGTTGGGTTGTTTGTTTGTTTTGTGTGCAGGTTATTATGATTACATACTTTGTTTGTAATCTGGAATTCATCTGTATACAGCTGTTACGCTGCCCAATTTTTGTGAAGACTTAATACACTTGAAGTTTATTTCTCTCAAGAGGTCTAGTATATTTACTTGCTTGGTTTCAATCCAAAAAATTGGAATTCTATCTTGACTCATAATGTCAAGTATTAGCTTCTTGTTGGTTAGATGGTTCTTCTCCCTAGCTTTTACCATATGCTTTAGGATAGTCCCTTCATCTCCTTCCATCTTCTTTAATTTCAAATATCCTCTCCCTCCTTTTGAAAACTCTTCTTTTTTCTAAACTTGAACCACTTTCATAATAAACTTGGACTTAGGTCCATGCATTTTGAAAACATTTACATAAACCAACATTAATCAACTTAATAATACCTGGCATTTTTTATGAGAAGACTAAAAGTCAATCAATCTCATTCAAACAATTTTGCCACTTTGGCTCTTATATTTAAATTTTATTTCAAAATATTAGACTATTTTCAATCCTTGTAGTGATGCAAACAACTATACTTCTATATTATGTAGTGAAGAGAGATATTTTCCACTTGGGTGTTGAGTGAGGCATTATTGATTTTAAAAATCCAAGTCATATCCTCCACTTTGAGATGATGAAAATTCTCTTTTCTCATGATTGTGGGTAGTAAGTATGTTTTCCACACGGATAATGACGATGATGTCTTATCTCATAAAACTAACCAACACATTTGTGTTTTAATTTTTTTAAGAGTGAACTACGAGTACCCTGATCCCCTATTGCACGGAAGGTGGTATGTAGGCACTAAAGGTTCGTAACCACGGCGGGTGCAAAAAATCATAAAAAATATTTCTTTTCTCACCTCCACCATCTATTTTTATACAACATATTTTATAGCCAAAATATATAGATTTTTCAAAGAGGTTCCTACGGAGTACCGTAGATGTTTATGGTGCTAATACCTTCCCTTTGCATAACTAACCCCTACCTTGAATCTTTCCCCCTCTTTTTTGGGTTACTCGCTCTTTTCCCATTCCTTTGGAAACAATAAAGTGCGGTGGCGATTTCTATTTTGATCTATACAAGTCAAGTCAATCCAATAGCTTGGTCTTAAACATTTCTACCGCTACAGGAAAAAAATGGAGACTTCACTGGGGACAGATTGACCTCTTGTTGGTCCATCCCTAAGTGGGTTGATCATATCTTTGTTTATAACTGTATATGTGTTATTGTTATTTATATGTTATATGTTGAGTATATGTTTGCCTGGATTTTTCTAGTTTTCAGGGTACTTGGTGATTTCACATAATTCCTATACCCGGACTTGGGAAAACTTTAAGATAGGATGGGCGGTATAATCATGTTAACTTTGAGAGAGTAATCCCAAAAAAGGAGACATGAGATCCCCACTCAGTGGAGGCCCCGTTGACTGTAGTGTAATTTACCAAGTAATCGGAATGACGTACTACTTTTGACCCGGGAGCTTGCTGAAACTAAGGACCGTAGAATACCTAACCCATCTTGGCCTTTTAGGTGTAGTGCGGAAGGTATGATGGAGTAATTCGGAAATATTTGTCACGCAATACTATGCTAGGATGATTTTTTCTTGAGAATATTACTAATTACCGAGTTAATTAGGAAGTTGGTAATATCCGAAGGAAGGATGTGGACTCTGGAAACCTCTAGAACCTTGTTTAGAAGGTGATAACTCTTAGACCATACCTTATGGGTAGTACCTTCGACCTCATGCTCGTGAAGTTGAACCTATGAATCCTATATTTGTGATCTTGTGCGTGATTGTTGCCTCATGCATCCATGCACTCATAAGCATCTTTTGAAGAAATTTTATTTCAAGGGAATTAAAAGTTAACCATTTGTGAATATCTCAGGTACTTTTTGACTATGGATTATGGAAAAAGAAAGACCAGAAAATATAGTTTCAAAGATCCCAAGATAGATAAGTTAATGAGTCTGATTCCTGAGATTGAATGTTCTGAATATTTTTGGAGGAAGTATGGGTCCATCATTTCTCTCATGAAGCTTAGGATGAAGGAGGGTATTCTCTCGACCTTGGTCCAGTTCTATGATCTGATGTATCATTGATTTACTTTCCCTGAATATCAGTTGATGCCTACACTAGAGGAGTATTCTTATCTATTGGGTTTACCTATTATCGATCGTGTTCCTTTTACTGGTTTAGAGGGTGAGCCAAAACAACATGAGATTGCTGATTTGATCCACTTGGGGAAGTCTGAGGTTAAAGACCACATGACTACTAAAGGAGGGATTAGAGGATTACCAGCTCAGTTCTTATTGGAGAAAGCTCGTTACTTTTCCAGGATGAAGAGTACATTCACTTTTGAGGCCATCGTTGCTCTACTCACTTACGGGTTGTTCTTATTTCCTAATATGGACAAATTTGTTGACATTAATGCCATCAGGATCTTCATGATTGGAAACCCAGTTCCTACATTGTTGGGTGATGCTTATTACTATATTCATCTTCAGGATTCTTATCATGGGGATATGATCATTTGTTGCACGCCTCTGTTGTATCGGTGATTTACTTCTCATTTGCCTCAGTCTGATGCTTTCTGGGATGTCAGGAAGGAACCTCGTTGGGCTCCTAAGATCATGTCACTTACTCACTCAGATATTGTTTAGTATCATCAGGTTTACCATGATGTAGAGATTGTCGACATTTGTGGTGGTTTCCCCAATGTACCTCTTCTTGTTACAAAGGGAGGAATTTACTACAAACCTATTCTTGCACGACGACAGTTTGGTTATCTGATGAGGGATAAGCCAAATAGTATTCATTTGATTAGTTTCTTCCTAAAGGAGGGAGAAGACCATAAGGAAGCTAAGGAGCAGATTGTGAAGGCCTGGTGTCACATTCACAGGAAGAGTAGGAAAGACATGGGACCTAGAGGGGTTGTTTCTTTGGAGCCTTATCTTCCGTGGGTCCGAGTGAGAGCTATTCAATTGAAGATGTCGTATTCTTGGGAAGCACCTATGCCTGATTTGTTTTTTGAAGACCACTCCTCCCTTATTTGATGATATGGAAGAGATACAACTTACTTTAGTCAGGATGCAACAGGAAAAGGAAGCCTGGAAGAATAAGTGCCAAACTCTAGAGATTTCCTACAGAGAAGACATGAAGGAGAAAGACGACTTGATTGATATTCTTGAGTGTTGGGCTGTAGAGACGATGAAGAAGCAAGGGGATTTATTTTCCCCTAAGTCTCAGTCAGATTCTAGTTGCTCACTTCCTGATTCATGTGATTGGAAGGAGGTTACCACCAGATATGAGGAAGAAAACCAGAGGTTGAAGGCTCAGATTTCCAGACTTACAGGGAAGCGCTAGCGTATAGAGTGATCTCCATAAGCTTTGCTTCTTAGGGTTTTAGACTTTATTTTCATCTTGTACTTGGGATTATTGAAAATTGTAATCTATTTTGAAGCTATAATATTTTTTTCCAGTATTTCAAATGTGTTATTACTTTGATATTTGCAATGATTGTCTATAAAATCTTTAAGTCCCTTGAAATATTAATAATAAAAATAAATCATGTGAATTGCATATCATGCATCATATTGTACATATTTCTTGCATTTTTTGTGCATATCCAGGTGTCTTAATGAGCTTCTTTACTTCGTTCAGCAAGCTGTCTCACCACTACAATTCTCGGGCTAATTTCAGAAGGAAGATGGACAACTTAGAACAAGAGAATCACGAGCCGGGCGAGGAAGTTTCTGCTCTGAAGGTTGGCATGGCCAATCTTACTACTTTGATTGAATCTTTGGTGGCTGCTCAGAATCAGCCACTGATTGCTTAACCTCAACAGACATTTGTTACTGCTGAAGCTCTGACGGCCCCTGTATCTGCTACTCCAGCTAGTGTTCAGAATCGCATGCCTCAAGGTTATCCATGGGGAATGCCAGAGAACTTTATGACTAGAATTTTTAATCTTGGTCCTCAAGTTACTCCAGTTGTTGAGACTACCGTTGCTCCTGCACCTCTTGTGGTGCATGTTACTCCTGCTGCACCTCCTTCGATGAATGTTGTGCCTTTTGTTAATGATGAAACTTATCGTCCTTCTTCCACCAAGTGAAGGCTTGGGTCTCTATGATCGAATGGATGATTTTCAAGATCAGTTTAACAAGATGCAGAAGGAGATGAAGGCCCTCAGGGGAAGGGAATTGTTTGGGCAGAATGTGAATGATTTGTGCTTGGTCTGGAATGTCAAGATACCTGCAAATTTTAAAGTTCCGGAATTCGAGAAGTACAAGGGAAATACTTGTCCTCGTGCTCATCTTGTGATATATGTAAGAAGAATGTCTACCCACACCGATGATCATCGTATGCTGATTCACATTTTTCAGGATAGCTTGACTGGTGTTGCATTGAAGTGGTACATGAGTTTGGACAGTGCCGATATTCATACTTTCAACGACTTGGGAGAAGCATTTATCAGACAATACAAATAAAATATGGACATGGAACATGACCGTGATCAACTCAGGGCAATGGTCCAGAAAGACAGGGAATCATTTAAAGAATATGCACAGAGATGGCGTGAGGTAGCCGCCCAAGTGATTCCTCTAATGGAAGAAAAGGAGATGACTAAGATTTTCCTGAAGAGTTTGGGTGCTTTCTACTATGAGAGGATAGTATCGAGTGCACCGAGTGACTTTACTAAAATGGTGGGCATGGGTATTGTAGCGGTAGAAATGTTCAAGACCAAGCCATTGGATTGACTAGACTTTATACAAATCAAAATAAAAATCACCACCGTGCTTTATTGTTTCCAAAGGAATGGGAAAAAAGCGAATAACCCAAAAAGAGGGGGGAAGGGGGGGGGGAGATTCAAGGTAAGGGGGTTGGTTATGCAAAGGGAAGGTATCAGCACCCTAAACATCTATGGTACTCCGCAGGAACCTCTTTAAAAAATCTGTATATTTTGGCTATAAAATGCTGTATGTAAAACAAATGGTGGAGGTGAGAAAAAGAAATATATTTTTTATGATTTTTGAATCCTCCGTGATTACGAACCTTTAGTGCCTACGTACCACCTTTCGTGCAATAGGGGATCAGGGTACACGTAGTTCCTATTTGAAAATTTAAAACACAAGTGTGTTGGTTAATTTTATGAGATAAGACATCATCGTCATTGTCCGTATGGAAAACACACCTACTACCCATAATCATGAGAAAGGAGAATTTGCATCATCTCAAAGTGGAGGATATGGCTTGGATTTCAAAATCAACAATGCCTTACTCAACACCCAAGTGGAAAGTATCTATCTTCACTACATATTGTAGAAGTATAGTTGTTTGCATCGCTACAAGGATTGACAAGAGTCCAATCTTTTGAGAAAAGTTTAAAGATAAAAGCCAAAGTGGCAAAATAGTTTAAAATGAGATTGATTGACTTTTAGTCTTCTCACAAAAAATGTCAAGGTATTATTAAATTGATTGAATTTTATTTATGAAAATGTTTTGAAAATGCATGGACATAAGTCCAAGTTTATTATGAAAGTTGTTAAAGTTTAAAAACAAGAAGAGTTTTCAAAAGGAGGAAGAAGATCTTTGAAATTAGAGAAGATGAGAAGAGATGAAGAGACTATCCTAAAGCATAAGGTAAAAGATAAGGATAAGAACCATCTAACCAACACGAAGCCAATACTTGACATTATGAGTCAAGATAGAATTCCCATTCTTTGGATTGAAACCAAGCAAGTAAAGATACTAGACCTCTTGAGAGAACAAAACTTCAAGTGTATTAAGTCTTCACAAAAATTGGGCAGAGTAACGGTTGTATACAGGTGAATTCCAGATTACAAACAAAGTATGTAATCATAATAACCTGCACACAAAACAAACAAACAACCCAATGTCTTAAGGTAAACCTCAAGAACTCCAGACAAAATATGAATTAAGGTCACAAGGTCTTCAGCATTGGTCAAGGTCTTCAACATAGGCCAAGGTCTCTAATCCTAAGTCCAAGAAGTCCATCACTCCATAATGCAAAGGATAGTAGCCAAGTAGTCCAAGTATCATTAATGTTTTTTATGGTTCATGTTGATTATTAAGTGTCTTTAAAAGGAAAAGAAAAGCTCAAGTGAGCAAAGATGAAAATAGCATGAAATGTAAAATGCTAAAAGTAAATGGTACATAAAGCATAAAAATAAAAACATAAAGTAAATTCAATTGTTAGAAATTAGTGGTTAGTTGGATGACCATCTTGAAACTTGAATTTGGAACTCATTAGAGGATTGGTAGAACCAAAGCCTCCACACAACAAGTTTCATTTGCTTTTTGTCAAGTATATCATCCATTTTGGAATCCTCAAAAGTAACATTTAATGATCAACGATGTTTAAGTGATCCGCGTTGACCAAAATTGATGAAGATCCATTAGAGGATTGGTATAACCTGTTGTACCCCAAATTTTGACCTAAGACACCGTCTTCCATCTGCATCATTCGCATTGCAAGAGTTTTGACCTATTTTTATCAAATTTTCAAAGCAGTTAAAAATTCATAACTTTTTCGAGTCGGGAGCTGTTTATTTGTTGAACGCTAAATTCATTAACTGATCAAGACTTAAACAATGTCCATTAATTATTTATTATCTTAAATTCAAATAATTGGAATTCATTTTCGATTATTATGTAATTTAAAGATTTATAAATAATAAAACAAATATTTGAAAGGAGGTTTATTAATTGATCAAATAATGTTTATTAATTATTCATTATCCTAAATTTAAATAATGGGAACCTGTTTTCCGTTATTATATAATTTAAAGGTTTACGAATAATGAAATAAACATTTGAAAAGGAGTATATTAATTGATCAAACAATGTTTATTTGATTATTTATTGTTCTAAATTTAAATAGCTGAAATTCTATTTTTCAAGTTATTATAATTTAGAAGAATTAAAAATAATAATAAAGTAAATAATTGAAGTTATTAATTGATCAATGATATTTATTTATTTGTTTATCATTCTGAATTTAAATGATTGGATTTGATTTTCAGTCATTATATAATTTAAAGAATTATAAACAATAAATAAATAATTGGAAAGAAAAAGAATTAATTGAGAAATAATAGAATTTTTATTCACTTTATTCTATTTATTACAATTGTCATTTAAATGTTGTGTTATTACAAAATATTTATAAAGACAATTACATAAATGCTTAAAGTAAATAAAAAGCTATTTTTCTAAATTCTAATTCTAATCTTCTATCCAATGCTCTTGTCTGCTCATTTAAATTTTACCTGCAAAAAAAAAAAAACGATTAAAAGAAAAGTCAGAATTGAATAAATAATTAAAATGCAGAAAATAAATTTAATGTTCATCATTAAAAGCAATGGCCGGAATCAGTTACTCTTTTTTGCAAATCACGGGATTTCTCCCGGTTCACAAAAAAGAGAGGAATTTTTAAATGAATGCACAATTAAAAAATAGCACATTTTCAAAATCATTTGCATTTTCATCAAAAGGCCCACTGCATATTTCACATATGCATAAATTCAATTTTGGTCAAAACTGCATAAGCATAAATCAACAGCATACATAATTTCAAACAAACATATGCACAACATAAGCTGACGTTAACCTGCAGAATAACATAGGCTAATGCAAGACAAAAGAGATATGCAATTTCAAACAATGTGCAGTCTTAAAACAATGTATGCAAGCAACCTATATTTCCTTTTTCATCATATTCCAGCCTATTACTTTTTCAGACAGCAGTACAAGATATCATTTTTATATATCATTTCTGTACTTGAGGTAGAGAGAAGAAAAGGTTTAGTTTTTGCAGGTTTTGATTTAAGCATGAATTGGGAATAAAGTCAAAATCACTTGTAGCAGCATAGGCAGAACATCAGAAAAATATATTAAGATACTCAAACCTGAGCCATGACACAAAGAGAGGCAACGATCATATGAGAAGGGAACCCCTTCAAGAGGATAAGTTTTAGCTTGCATAAGGGGACTACACAAGACTACCAAGCAAAAATAACATAGTCCATGGCATAACCTGCATGCTATCAAAAAACGACATAACTTGC
This sequence comes from Vicia faba, assembly GCA_948472305.1. Classification (NCBI taxonomy): domain Eukaryota; kingdom Viridiplantae; phylum Streptophyta; class Magnoliopsida; order Fabales; family Fabaceae; genus Vicia; species Vicia faba. The sequence goes on from OX451741.1 coordinate 1,350,849,861, forward strand.
ATTTTGCATGAAACCATTTTTGCATAAAACCATTCTGTATATCAAAGCATTTTGCATAAAACCATTCTGCATAATCCCATTCTGCATATCAAATCATTCTGCATATCAAACCATTCTGCATAATCCCATTCTGCATCTCAATCCAACCTGCATATGGCTAAACCTGCATATTGCAAAAAAACCTGCATTTACCTACTAAAACCAAATCAAAACCTGCTATCCAAACCATAGCATATTTCTACATAACCATCACTACAAAACTATAAAAAAAAACATAGTCCACTGCTATCACCAAAACCATGGCATATCTCTACCTAACCATCACTGCATCAAACTATTCAAAGCCATAACATTGCAAAACCAGCATACTGCATCAAACCATTTTCTAGCATATTGTTAAACCATTATCCTGCATATTGCTAAACCATATCTAAGCATATTGCTAAACCATTTCCAAGCATACTGACCAAAACCACCAAAAAACCATTTATTCAATATTTCCAACCAGTTTTAGACGGAGAAGAAGAGAAGAATTAGTAGCAGAAAGCAAAGAGCGAGAAGTCTTCAGAGCTTACCTGACTTCGCCGGAATCGTACCGTCGGACTAGCTCCGACCATGTGAGTTTCTTCAGTTTTTCACATAAATCTTTATACCGTTGTGTTGCCTTTGTCTCACGGGATAATAATACTCTCTTTAATTTCTTGAAATCATGTTAAAAGGCCATTTACACTCATTGCTGGTCTTAACGTCATTGCCTTCGTCAATCTTACCCCCGCCCTGTTACAGCAACACATTAAATCCAGGCAATAATTTGATCGATAAATTTCAAGATTCATAATGTTGCAAAACCGGCACAATCATAACATACTGTTAATTTAAAGCCAACTTGTAAAAAATACAAAAATTCGCAAACCTTTTTCAACTACCCATTCGGACTTCGCGGTTCATTACTATCATCTTCATTCAATTCTTCTGCCGCTCTTAAATCCGCATCTGATACAACGATATCCTCCTTCCGATACTTTCATCACATTTCTATCGTCTTCATCACAGCATCACCACATTTTCATCGAGTTGCTCCTCTACTTCAATCAACATACGCGCAACATTAGGAACAATTCAGACACAGAACTTTTCACAAAAAAGAGATTAAGAAGGCATACCTTTAACCTCTGTTTCCATAACCACCATGTTAAAACTCTTCTTCAACAACATCTTCGCGTTCGCATCATTGTGAACGACCACTTTTTCTGCGAATCCAACATAAATCATTCTAACATCGTTATCTCCCTCATATCTATGCCGAATCATCGTCATTATCTCCTTCTGAAATCACCCATTTAACCTTCAACATCATTACAGTTTTAAATCAAAAACAAAAACCTTTATTTCACGAAACATTCCATTCAAAAATCTGAATTTGAAAAAGAAAGGAAGCAGTACCTTTAACCGCAACCACCACTACAATGCCTACACGAAGGATTTCCCAGCACAATAAGCAGAACGGCGAGCTCAGTGACTATGTTTCAATTGCGATGATAAGTTCATTCTCGGTCATAAATGAACAACGGAAAACTTTTACTCCTAATGGTAGAGGAAGATGCCTCTTTAGTTGCTACTGAAGACACTACCAAATGCTTCTATAGGCGATAAATCAGGCAAGAAGGTAATGCAGAGAAACAAAGGGAAGTGGAAGAATTCACCTGTCGGAAGCAAGCTCTGGCGGATCTGGATTTTGGTGATGCAGCGAAATCCAAAGCTGATTCATTTGTTATTCTCTGCACCGATTCTTCTTTTTCTCTTCTGCGTTTCCGTTTTTTCCTCTTGCGTTCTGGGTTTGATTTGTGGTGTTATTGTCGTTCTTGAGGTGAAGATGGTGTTTGCGTTTGATGAACGGAATGTTGAAGCAGAGATGGTTTACAGTAGAGTTTTGTGATGCAAGATCGAGATAGATGCCGGTGATGTGATGATTCGGCGTTGATGATTGAAGGAAGATGATGGTTGAGGTTCCACCAGCGGCGGCCAAACTAGCGTTCCAAGGGTTTTTTCGATTACAGCATTTGTGTTCTTGGGTCTGGGTCTTCCATGACCCGCTCCACTCCCCTCAACCCATCTCAATTCCTTTTTAGCTTAAGCCCATTCCATTTGCTAATTCACACCCCATCTTTATTTGCTCTTTAGTTAATTCTATTTCTTTTTTTAACTAACTTAGTTAATTTGGATTAATTAGTTTTCCTAGAAATAAACATAATTTTAAGTAGATAATTTTAATATTTTACCCTAATCTCATTTAATCTAAGTTTAGGTTTATTTAATTTTAGTTTTCCTTATTTTAATTAGATATTTGACTTGTAAGTTTTATTTAATTTGAAAAATATTTAATATCTCTAAATATGTGAAAGTAAAAATGAAAACTAAAAGACATGCTATTTTTCTTTAATTTATTCCCCTCATTTTGGTTAAATACCAATATACAAAAACATAAAAAATAGAACATATAAAACTTTAAAAAATATTTCTATTAATTCTCGTCACCTTTTATCATTAAAAATGCGTAAAAAGTGAAAACCAATTAAACTTTTTCTTTTCGCCTATTAAACAAAAATCATATAAAAAATGCATGTTCACCTTTAATTGTTGTGTATCATTTTCTGTCAATTATTTCGTTGTACTTGTTTATTCTGTTTGCACCAACCCAAAGGGAATAGTCTAATTTTTGTTGACTTCATGTCCTCAAAAAACGATCGAGCGAGTACCCTCATTTCATTGAAACTTAGGATAATTTTTCCAAATATCCGATTTCTCCAAAACTCACACCTTTTAAGTCAAAACTTCAACGTTAGGTTGTCGTATCTTCAAAAACCCGTCCGTATCCCTTTTTCGGCCAAAACGATTTATTTTCAATCAAGCGATCAATTTTAAATAAAACAGATATTTCAAAAGGTTCCTATAGAGTACTATAGATGCATTGGGTGCTAGTACCTTCCCATTGTATAACCAACCCCCGAACCATAAGATCTCTTTTCAAAAACGCTTTGTATTTGTATTTTTATTTACATTGCATATTTAGGGTTTTATTTCGCTCTTTTCCCTTTTCCTTTGGAAACAATAAAGCGCGGTGGCGACTCTTGCTTTTGCGAGACGAATTAATCAATAATTCGATCTCCGATTTACCCCGCTACATTTTTTATCGCTACAGAATTGGCGACTCTGCTGGGGACAGATTGACCTCTTGCTGGTCCATCCCTAAGTGGGTTAAGCCTAATTTGTTTTATCTGTTTACTATTATTTGATTTGCTTGATTATATGTTTAAATTGGGGTGTTTGGGTTTTCTTTGCAAAGGACGAATCCTATACCCGGATTAAGTAACACTTAAGGAATAGGACGGGCGGTATAGTCATGTTAACTTTGAGGGAGTAATCCCGAAGAAGGAGGCATGAGATCCCCCACTCAATGGAAGGCCCTCTTGAACTTAATATTTGTTTACCGAGTAATCGGGAAGACATTATTATTTTCGACCTAGGAGCCCAAGAAGTTGAGGACCGTAGAACCCTAACCCATCTTGGCCTTTTTAGATGTAGCACGGAGACTATAACGGAGTAATTCGGAAGTAGTTGTTACGCGATGCTACGCTCGGACGAGTTTCTCTTGAGAATATTGCTAATTATCGAGTAATCCAGACGTTGGCAATATCCGAAGGAGGGATGTAGACTCTGGGAACTCTTAGAACCTTGTCTTACAGGTGCGATTGAAACGTTAGTACATACCTTTGGGTGGGCTTTACCCTCGACTCCATGCGGAACGTTGGACCTTTAAACCCCATGTTTTTGACCTTGCTTGTGGTTGTTGCATCGCCATGCATTCATGCATCCATAAAACTCTTTTCACTTGACTTTGAAGGAGTTTGGAGGTCTTTCTTTGTAAACATCACGAGTTTCGTCAAACTCAATGGATCTTGGGTGTCGATAGGGCGAAAACCCTAATCCACCAAAATGGATGATTGATCTTGACGATAACTTGATCAATGTTTGGAGCCAATTTAAAATTCATCTGTTATCTTCATACTTGGATGTTTATAACTTGATATCTTGAGTTCCTTGAAAGTCAAATAAAACTCTCTTTTGCATATCATACATCATTCTACATTTTCTTTGTCTCACTTTCAAAGGTCTTTTTCCGAGTCTTATTTTTTCCCTTGGTCTCACTAGTACAACACTCGCGCTAAGAGGATAATGGAGAATATCAAGCAAGAGGTTTCTGAACTCCGCAGAGAGGTGACTATTTTGAAAGCTGGTTTGGATCACTTAACTGGTTTGGTTGAGATTCTGATCTCCGCCCAAGTCAATCCTTCTCGGAGGGAGGAAGCAAGGATAAAAGTCTTCATGGAGACTCTAAAATCTTTTTCTCATGAAAAGGTGACGGTTAATGCACCTGACGACTTTCCTGACAAGGTGAATGAGGGAGTGCGTCTAGAAGAAGATGTCGGAATGGGATGTTTATATGAAGTAGGTAGCTCAGTTAATGGTGTGAAGAAGTTTGATAATGACTTTTCCAAGAAGAGAACCAAGGGAAGGAATAATCATTGTCAGAATCATCATGTTTCTCCTATTCATCAACAGAATCAGCGAGTTCCTAATCAGAGGAAAACCCAGTTTGATTCAATTCCAATCACCTACACAGAGTTGTTCCCTATCCTGTTGCAGAGGAATTTGGTTCAGACCCGACCTCCACCGAAGGTCCCTAAGAAGATACATTGGAACTACAAAGCTGATTTGGCTTGTACTTTTCATCAAGGCGCTCGTGGGCATGACTTGGAGGGTTGCTTCGCTTTGAAGATTGAGGTTCAGAAGTTGGTCAGAAGTGGTATCTTGTCATTCAAGGACGTTGGTTTTGAAGTTCAAATCAAACAGGCGCCGAAGAGTAAACACGATTGAGGGTGACTTTGAGTTTTTGAAGATGTTTTCGGTAGTTCAAGTGGAAAGCCTTCCCAGATTATTAACTTGTTTCTGTTTTTGTAGCTTTTCTTATTTATCGAAACATTGTTTGCATGTAAGAACTTGTTTGCGTCTGAATGATTATTTTAATACAATGAGTATGTTTGTCTTGAAGAAATTCATTCGTTTCACTCATATTTGCTTTCAAATTTTAAATTTCTTTTTGCATTATGATACCAACATGTTGCCCATTCTCTTGCCTAGGCAGAGATTGAAGGGGGGATGATGATCTAAAGAACACAAAATCTTTGGTTGCATGCTTTTGAATAAAATCTTGTTGATGATGTACAGGCATTGTTTCAAATCCCTAAACACCGGAGATATAAGGAAGATAATCCCTTGCTAACCCCTTTTGAGCCTTTGAAGCAGAAGTTTCTTTTCTATACAAAAAACCTTGAATTTTAACCTGGGGCAGGGTAGTTTTCAGTTAATTTGATTGAGTGTTCAAAATTCGCAAGGAAGATGTTACCGTCACAAAATCCTTTGAGAGATGAACACTCATGTTGAATTAACCGAGCATAAGGTTGGAGAACATCATGAAGAATGGGTGGGCACCAAATATTTTGGGCCTTAAAATCTTTTTCTAAAAAACCCATGAATCGGACCACATTACAACCTTCAAAAGTCCTAATTGAAGCAAGGTTATTTTGAAAGCATACTTCAATGAGATAGTGTTCCTGACTCCCATGAATGTTTTAAATAGTTATGTTGGTAGCATATGTTTTTCCTATACAAAAATAAATGATGCTCTAACTCGCAAAATTTGTGCGATATCTTTTCAAAATCTCCAAGACTTATATAACTGTTGCATTAGAATTCTCATTCTCATTGTAAACTTTTTCTAACTGCAAAACATTTGTTTGATATCAAGGAAGCTCACATAAACACCAGTGATGAGTTTACCCTTTTAAGGCTTGAAACTATGTTGAGTAATTGGGAATCATTTCAAGAAAAATCATATCCAGGGGCATGTCAGTTGAAGACCTTAAGCATGGACAGGTTGCTTCCCTTAGTTGTTGCTTTTCCCAATTGGTTTGCTCGTTCGGGGCAAAAATTTTGAAGACTTTGTTGCGCCGACTACAGTCAATCCGGGGCAATCACGTCGAGATTTGATGATTTTCTCTAAGAGTTTGAAGACACCAGAGCATAGTGAATGCCAGGTCTTTTGTAAAACCTCTTGAGACGCTTTCTCCTCATCAACCTTTTAGTTTGGGGCATTTGAGAAGTGAAGCTATTCGCAAGAATCGTCGTGCATCATGCAGTAAATTTGGGGCATCCAACATTGGTCCCAGGGGCAATTTAGACTTGTCAGGATGTGTGTTATGTATTGCACACTTTATCAGAGGGCGGTGTTCCCAGTATCTCCAGCTAAGCATGACTCTTTCTAGCTGAAGCTTTTGTTCGTGTTGTTATCCTTTCAATGGGTTGTCAGCAGTAGAAGACTGGACTTTGGGTTTTCTACCTAAAATATCTTCCTCTCCAAGAGATTTGAGCTTTGTAGGATGACTTTGCTCCTTTGATGGCTTTTATATTCTAGCTCCAGTGATGTTCCCCTCCTTTTGAGATTAGCCGAGCGCCGGGTTGTACTGTGATGTCTTATCATCTTCTGTCCATCTCCCCTGTCGTTTTTGTCAGCATACACATGACATTCATTCACACTTGCATCATGCACGCACAGTTGTATTTATTGATGTCATTGAGTTCGTACACCTTGGTTGTGTCTTTTCAAATAGCACATTTGATCTTTCCAAATAGAGTGCCAACTTAAGCATAAAATGTGCCTCCTTTCTAATTCCCCAACTGAGCTAATCCTCGTGGATGATTTTTGATTTAGCTTACCTCGTCCATTTCTGGATAGGGTAATTTCCCCAATCGATTTACTTTCTCATTGGGAGGAGTGTTGTTTGACTGTTTTCTCTCTGGTTATTTCTGGATGAAGTGGCTGCCTCTTGCATAGGCTATACTCTTTGATTTTCCCCAGTGAGTTTGCGACCAAGACAGTGGGTGCATTTATTTTGCACGTTAAAGTATATGATCTCCTCGGGAAGGATTGATTCGGGGTTCTCTTTGATGAAGATTTTATTCTTTGCCAATATCATCGCAGTTTCCTTCTGAATTATTTTGGAAAACGACCAGTGTTAGCTCTTCACGGGCAACTTATACGTTACTTTTTTGAAAGCGCCGAGCAGCAGTTCTTCATGAGCTACTAGTGCGTCATTTTTATCTTTTCGCAAGCGCCGAGCAGCAGTTCTTCATGAGCTACTAGTGCGTCATTTATTTTTCTGAAAGCGCCGAGCAGCAGTTCTTCATGAGCTACTAGTGCGTTATTTATTTTCTGAAGCGTCGAGCAGCAGTTCTTCATGAGCTACTAGCGCGTTATTTATTTTCTGAAGCGCCGAGCAGCAGTTCTTCATGAGCTACTAGTGCGTCATTTTTACTTCTTTTTAAAAGCGCCGAGCAGTAGTTCTTCATGAGCTACTAGTGCGTCATTTATTTTTCTGAAGCGCCGAGCAGCAGTTCTTCATGAGCTACTAGTGCGTTATTTACTTTTTGAAGCGACGAGCAGCAGTTCTTCACGAGCTACTAGTGCGTCATTTTATTTTTCTGAAAGCGCCGAGCAGCAGTTCTTCATGAGCTACTAGTGCGTCATTTTATTTTTTCTGAAAGCAACAAGCAGCAAACTCTTCATGAGTTACCAGTACGTTATTACTTTTCTGGAATACAACAAGTGGTAGCCTCTTTATTTGAGCAACTTGTATGTTATTGGTATTTTCTTCGGAAAACAGCAAGTGGTAGCTTCTTTATTTGAGCAGCTTGTTTGTTATCGGTATTTTCTTTTCTGGAATACAACAAGTGGCAGCCTCTTTATTTGAGCAACTTGTATGTTATTGGTATTTTCTTCGGAAAACAGCAAGTGGTAGCTTCTTTATTTGAGCAGCTTGTTTGTTATCGGTATTTTCTTTTCTGGAATACAACAAGTGGCAGCCTCTTTATTTGAGCAACTTGTATGTTATTGGTATTTTCTTTGGACGACAACAAGCGGCAGCTTCTTTATTTGAGCAACTTGTTTGTTATCGGTATTTTCTCTGGACAACAACAAATGACGATTTTCTTTATTTGAACAACCTTCGTATCTACAGTCTCATTACCTCATCATTAATGAGTGTACCTCTGAAAATCTAGCAAAGAAGTCTGTTACGAATCTGTACCTCCAGAAGTCGGTAACCAGTTATCAGCAATTTGATACTCTCTGTCTACCGTCGACCTTGAGTTGTGAACTCACTGTTTTGGGATCAATAATCTGTTACGGCCTATGCAAGATGCTCTCTTTGTTAGGGTAGAGGTTGTATTCCCTCGATTTTATTCGCTGTCAGGAGTCTGTCGTTTGAAGTCGATAGCTCGTTTTCCCCAGTAGCGTATAATTCATGCCGCTGTGTTTTGTTGGCGTTCGTTTCTCCCCAACATTTGTCTTGTTTCATACAATATCTTTCTCTGTGAATTCAAGCACTACATTCATATCACTGCATGATGACGGCATCTTAGGACAAAATTTGCGTAATTATGTATTTAAGTACCTTCAATCTCGTCGAGACGAAGACTTTAATCTTCATATCTCCGGATAGAAGGAACTTAAATAGGGGCAGCTGTTGTACCCCAAATTTTGACCTAAGACACCGTCTTCCATCTGCATCATTCGCATTGCAAGAGTTTTGACCTATTTTTATCAAATTTTCAAAGCAGTTAAAAATTCATAACTTTTTCGAGTCGGGAGCTGTTTATTTGTTGAACGCTAAATTCATTAACTGATCAAGACTTAAACAATGTCCATTAATTATTTATTATCTTAAATTCAAATAATTGGAATTCATTTTCGATTATTATGTAATTTAAAGATTTATAAATAATAAAACAAATATTTGAAAGGAGGTTTATTAATTGATCAAATAATGTTTATTAATTATTCATTATCCTAAATTTAAATAATGGGAACCTGTTTTCCGTTATTATATAATTTAAAGGTTTACGAATAATGAAATAAACATTTGAAAAGGAGTATATTAATTGATCAAGCAATGTTTATTTGATTATTTATTGTTCTAAATTTAAATAGCTGAAATTCTATTTTTCAAGTTATTATAATTTAGAAGAATTAAAAATAATAATAAAGTAAATAATTGAAGTTATTAATTGATCAATGATATTTATTTATTTGTTTATCATTCTGAATTTAAATGATTGGATTTGATTTTTAGTCATTATATAATTTAAAGAATTATAAACAATAAATAAATAATTGGAAAGAAAAAGAATTAATTGAGAAATAATAGAATTTTTATTCACTTTATTCTATTTATTACAATTGTCATTTAAATGTTGTGTTATTACAAAATATTTATAAAGACAATTACATAAATGCTTAAAGTAAATAAAAAGCTATTTTTCTAAATTCTAATTCTAATCTTCTATCCAATGCTCTTGTCTGCTCATTTAAATTTTACCTGCAAAAAAAAACGATTAAAAGAAAAGTCAGAATTGAATAAATAATTAAAATGCAGAAAATAAATTTAATGTTCATCATTAAAAGCAATGGCCGGAATCAGTTACTCTTTTTTGCAAATCACGGGATTTCTCCCGGTTCACAAAAAAGAGAGGAATTTTTAAATGAATGCACAATTAAAAAATAGCACATTTTCAAAATCATTTGCATTTTCATCAAAAGGCCCACTGCATATTTCACATATGCATAAATTCAATTTTGGTCAAAACTGCATAAGCATAAATCAACAGCATACATAATTTCAAACCATTTCCAAGCATATTGTTAAACCATTATCCTGCATATTGCTAAACCATCTCTAAGCATATTGCTAAACCATTTCCAAGCATACTGACCAAAACCACCAAAAAACCATTTATTCAATATTTCCAACCAGTTTTAGACGGAGAAGAAGAGAAGAATTAGTAGCAGAAAGCAAAGAGCGAGAAGTCTTCAGAGCTTACCTGACTTCGCCGGAATCGTACCGTCGGACTAGCTCCGACCATGTGAGTTTCTTCAGTTTTTCACATAAATCTTTATACCGTTGTGTTGCCTTTGTCTCACGGGATAATAATACTCTCTTTAATTTCTTGAAATCATGTTAAAAGGCCATTTACACTCATTGCTGGTCTTAACGTCATTGCCTTCGTCAATCTTACCCCCGCCCTGTTACAGCAACACATTAAATCCAGGCAATAATTTGATCGATAAATTTCAAGATTCATAATGTTGCAAAACCGGCACAATCATAACATACTGTTAATTTAAAGCCAACTTGTAAAAAATACAAAAATTCGCAAACCTTTTTCAACTACCCATTCGGACTTCGCGGTTCATTACTATCATCTTCATTCAATTCTTCTGCCGCTCTTAAATCCGCATCTGATACAACGATATCCTCCTTCCGATACTTTCATCACATTTCTATCGTCTTCATCACAGCATCACCACATTTTCATCGAGTTGCTCCTCTACTTCAATCAACATACGCGCAACATTAGGAACAATTCAGACACAGAACTTTTCACAAAAAAGAGATTAAGAAGGCATACCTTTAACCTCTGTTTCCATAACCACCATGTTAAAACTCTTCTTCAACAACATCTTCGCGTTCGCATCATTGTGAACGACCACTTTTTCTGCGAATCCAACATAAATCATTCTAACATCGTTATCTCCCTCATATCTATGACGAATCATCGTCATTATCTCCTTCTAAAATCACCCATTTAACCTTCAACATCATTACAGTTTTAAATCAAAAACAAAAACCTTTATTTCACGAAACATTCCATTCAAAAATCTGAATTTGAAAAAGAAAGGAAGCAGTACCTTTAACCGCAACCACCACTACAATGCCTACACGAAGGATTTCCCAGCACAATAAGCAGAACGGCGAGCTCAGTGACTATGTTTCAATTGCGATGATAAGTTCATTCTCGGTCATAAATGAACAACGGAAAACTTTTACTCCTAATGGTAGAGGAAGATGCCTCTTTAGTTGCTACTGAAGACACTACCAAATGCTTCTATAGGCGATAAATCAGGCAAGAAGGTAATGCAGAGAAACAAAGGGAAGTGGAAGAATTCACCTGTCGGAAGCAAGCTCTGGCGGATCTGGATTTTGGTGATGCAGCGAAATCCAAAGCTGATTCATTTGTTATTCTCTGCACCGATTCTTCTTTTTCTCTTCTGCGTTTCCGTTTTTTCCTCTTGCGTTCTGGGTTTGATTTGTGGTGTTATTGTCGTTCTTGAGGTGAAGATGGTGTTTGCGTTTGATGAACGGAATGTTGAAGCAGAGATGGTTTACAGTAGAGTTTTGTGATGCAAGATCGAGATAGATGCCGGTGATGTGATGATTCGGCGTTGATGATTGAAGGAAGATGATGGTTGAGGTTCCACCAGCGGCGGCCAAACTAGCGTTCCAAGGGTTTTTTCGATTACAGCATTTGTGTTCTTGGGTCTGGGTCTTCCATGACCCGCTCCACTCCCCTCAACCCATCTCAATTCCTTTTTAGCTTAAGCCCATTCCATTTGCTAATTCACACCCCATCTTTATTTGCTCTTTAGTTAATTCTATTTCTTTTTTTAACTAACTTAGTTAATTTGGATTAATTAGTTTTCCTAGAAATAAACATAATTTTAAGTAGATAATTTTAATATTTTACCCTAATCTCATTTAATCTAAGTTTAGGTTTATTTAATTTTAGTTTTCCTTATTTTAATTAGATATTTGACTTGTAAGTTTTATTTAATTTGAAAAATATTTAATATCTCTAAATATGTGAAAGTAAAAATGAAAACTAAAAGACATGCTATTTTTCTTTAATTTATTCCCCTCATTTTGGTTAAATACCAATATACAAAAACATAAAAAATAGAACATATAAAACTTTAAAAAATATTTCTATTAATTCTCGTCACCTTTTATCATTAAAAATGCGTAAAAAGTGAAAACCAATTAAACTTTTTCTTTTCGCCTATTAAACAAAAATCATATAAAAAATGCATGTTCACCTTTAATTGTTGTGTATCATTTTCTGTCAATTATTTCGTTGTACTTGTTTATTCTGTTTGCACCAACCCAAAGGGAATAGTCTAATTTTTGTTGACTTCATGTCCTCAAAAAACGATCGAGCGAGTACCCTCATTTCATTGAAACTTAGGATAATTTTTCCAAATATCCGATTTCTCCAAAACTCACACCTTTTAAGTCAAAACTTCAACGTTAGGTTGTCGTATCTTCAAAAACCCGTCCGTATCCCTTTTTCGGCCAAAACGATTTATTTTCAATCAAGCGATCAATTTTAAATAAAACAGATATTTCAAAAGGTTCCTATAGAGTACTATAGATGCATTGGGTGCTAGTACCTTCCCATTGTATAACCAACCCCCGAACCATAAGATCTCTTTTCAAAAACGCTTTGTATTTGTATTTTTATTTACATTGCATATTTAGGGTTTTATTTCGCTCTTTTCCCTTTTCCTTTGGAAACAATAAAGCGCGGTGGCGACTCTTGCTTTTGCGAGACGAATTAATCAATAATTCGATCTCCGATTTACCCCGCTACATTTTTTATCGCTACATAACCAAAGCCTCCACACAATGAATGTAAAGGTTATTGGATCAAAGAGATAAAATTAACATACTTGGGCTTGCAAACATAGGTTTGTGCCACAAATGTTCATTTATTCGAACCGAGACAACATTTAGCGCTATGTTAAGCAATCGTAAGTGGACTTATGTAGAAGTCACACCTATTTTGAGGCCGGTCAATAGAAATCTATGTACTTCATGTTTGGATAAATGATATCGAATCATTGTTATACCCCAAAATTTGCCCTCCCATATTCCTCGAGAAATTGCCAAGCCAAGCTACAAAATTCCCCAAGGGTTGTGCAGTGCAACAGTCTCCCATACAGTCAAAACTAGGGTTTGGGTTCTGATCAAGAAAATGAAGTGTTCAAAGGTTCAATCAAGTTTCATATGCTTACAAACATGGTCAAGCATCCTCATATCAAGTTTCAAGGCATTCAGCTCAAAATTGCACAGTCAAAACCCTAAATTGCACTACAGTCAACTGTAGGGGCAAAATGGTCATTTGACAGTCAAAAGTTCAAATTTTTGGTCAACATATCATTTTGAAGCCACAAACATCATTTGATCAATGCTTGATCATGACTCTCAAAATTTGGCTCAGAAATCATCAAAGATGCAAAAGTTGCTATATTTGGACAGCTGAAAAAGTCAACTGAAATTGACCAGGGCATAACTTTCACATGGATTATCAGAAAAATTCCATCCAAAGCTCATTTTGAAGAGAAAGACATTTCCTACAACTCATCTTCATACTTCAAGTCCAAGAAATGCTCTCACAAAAAGTTATCAATTTCAACATTATAGGTCATTTTCAAAAGTCAACAAAAAGGGACTTTAAGTCAAAGACCATAACTTGAGATTGGTAAATCAAAATGACATGGGACCAAAGGCATTGGTTAGAGGACTCAAAGACCTTTCCAAAATGTCCAAGAACATGTGAAAAGCTTAAAACTTGAGCAAGTTATGCCTTGTAGAAGTTGGGAAATTTTTGTGAAATGGCAAAAGTCAACTATCCTTGAAACTCCAATTTTTGACAAAAGGGCCCACTTTCTTCCACTTGATTCATCCTTGTCATGCCACACACGTGTCCCATGATTAATTTCAAGATCAAACATTGATTTTTCTATTTTATTTAATTTTTGATAATTAATTCATTTTAAATCTTTAAAAATTCAAATAAAATTCAAAAACCAATGGAATAGTGTCATTTGAATTTGGACAACTTCCATATATCATGGGCCAGCTCACAAACTTATGCTAGGGTTAAATTGCACACTAAGTCTTGGTCTTGGCTTAAAAGAAGGAAAATTGGTTAATGGTGAAAACCCTAGGACTTGTTCTCTCATGAGCATAAATCAAGGCCAGCTAGCAAGCTAATTCTCTTCCATCATAAGCACTGAGTCAAACCCTAAGCCTTGGACACTATAAGCTGCGCCCAAAAAAGCTATTGCACATTAAAAATTTTCCATAAAAACACAAAACTGATTTCAAGGTTAGAGGTGAATTCAAGGCTCCAAACTTGGTTCAATAGCTTCCTTGACAAACTCTGAACGTGTGCCAATCCCTAACATCAACCAAAACGCAAAGAATTGGTACCTGTAACTCAAACTGTAAAGCCAAACTTTTGAAATCGTATATCATGATTCATACATCTTTGTGCATTTTTGTTTATTGATTCTTGTTCATATTGAAGTTTCCAAGCTAACCAATACATTCAATTACATTTTTGTGCCACATATACGATTCTACCATGTTTGAATGTTAGGGTTACAGGTTTTTAAAATTAGGGCTTTTGCAAAGAAGAAAAATCAAAGCTTCAGACCATGGCCATTGAACTCAGTGCAGAGAGACGAAGAAGACCCACCATTCGCGAACAATTTATGAAGCCTATAGCGCTATTCGCTATTTTCCCTAAAGTCCTCTAAGACCACGCATCCAAAACCGTGGCCTTTGTTTTGTGTTTTCAGGAAAATTGGAGAAGACAACATCGTGTCAATACGCGATAGGCCAGTTTGAAATTCGCGCCAGAAACCCACTAACGCATTTGTTTCTTTTTTTATTATTTGTTTCTTATAATATATTAACATATGTTTCATGGCTCAGCTGGCAAACCACCAAGGCATTAGCGTCCAAGACCTGGGTTCGAACCCCAGGTCTGTATAAATTTCAATAATATTTTTCAATACAAGATCTTATGCAGCGCTAACGTCCAGGGCATACCATACACCTCAAAGCCTGATCGTCCACGCGTCCAGTTGGGCCAATTCAAAGGCAAGGATTCAAGGAGCACAATAAACTCCAGTCAACGCTGAAGCAAGCTAGCAAAAAGTCAGCAAGGCCATAACACAAATGGGCCTGAAATGCTAAGGCCTTACCTCCAAATTGGGGCTACCCCCCCCTTGGTTTGCCTTCTCTTTCTTTCTATTTTATTTCTTTTCAAATTATTATTTTCTTTATTAGTTTAATTAATTTATTTTTTTTAACAAAATACAAAAACATCAAAAAATCAGAAAAAGGATAAAAACATAAAAATATTTATTTTACTTATTTTCTTGTAAATAATTAACATGTAAATAAATTTAGTAAAATAGGTTTTAACTTTAATTCTTTTAATAACTAAAAATCCAAAAATATAGCATTAGGTTAATGACTTTTTTTATTCCTTTTAACTTTCCTTGTTTTTTGCCATAATATTAGTAATTTTCATAATTAAACTTGTAAACTAATTAGGGTTGCATTTAGGTTAGATTTTACTACTTTCTTAATAACTAAAAATCCAAAAATATAGCATTAGGTTTAATGACTTTTTATACCTTTTAAATTTTCCTTTTTTTTTATCACGATATTATTTATTTATTTATTTTATTTTTATAATTAAATGTACATAAGTAAAAATTAGGGTTTAATTTAGATTAATATAACATTTTCACAATAACTAAAAAACATTAGAATTAGGATTTGCATTTCAAATTTCATTCTAAAAAGTTCTTTTTTCTTTTAAATCTTAAAAAATACAAAAATACCAAAAACATTTAATTTTTAATTTTAATTTCCTATTAAATTTAATTTTTTGCAAAAGGGTCCAACGCCCATTGTTTAATTATTTTATTTCGCATATTTATTTTATGTCGCTTATTATAATTATGTACATGTCCCAAAGCCTTGTAACAATTTTTACTTTTCGCACTTTTACTTTTTTCGCTTTATTTATTTTTCAGTCAAATCGGGTCCGGTTTAATTTTGGCGATGTGGACCCGCGCCATTTGTAATAGCCTTAGATTTATTTTTCGCAAACTTTATAACTGTTAAATATGCATGCAAGAATGAATGGCCCTAATTAAAATCAAGCGTAGAACACAACAAACATGACAAGACAAATAATTGAAACATGACACACAATTCGCACACACCACCCCCAGGGTACGCCTCACTGTTGCCTTTCGAAAGGTGATCGTCGAGTAGAGGATGTCTTAGTAAGTCCTCATGATCCGGGAACCTGGCATGAGGGTAGCTTCTAAGGTGTCTTCCCATTGCTCTGGTGATCACCATGTCCCTACAAACTCGAATTGACCCGAACACCTCCAACGGTGGTGCTACCTACCTCTCAATGGTGGGATGGCACTACTTTAAAGGACATCTACACAGACGAATTCCTTAGGGTAGGTAGGTTCTCAAGGATACTTGCTCTCTTTTCAAAACAAACTAAAATCTTTTCACACCAACACTTTTTCAAAAGCTTTCAAAGCAAACTTTTCAAACACTCTGACGTACGAGTCGAACTGAAATTTTTTCAAAGAAACTTTTTAAACCCACAATTGAAAAGCAAACAAATCTTTTTGAAAACACATTGAGCAAGTACCTAAGAGCCCATGGATAACCATGGATAGAAAGGGTGCTAACACCTTCCCTTTCTATAACCTACCTCCCGAACCGAGAGCAATCTCTTTAAGGAATTTTTCTGTGCTTTTGTCCTTTCCAATTGGAGAAAATAAAAGACGGTGGCGACTCTTGCTTACTGCGACATTTCGCGAACCAGCGTTAAACAGTCAGTTCCAGATCCACCGATCACAGAACTGGCGACTCTGCTGGGGAATTACAAACTTAAAGTGAGGTGTACCTTAGGGTTAGTTCATAACTGTGTTTTCAATTGTATTGCTTTGTTTGCTTTAAATTGTGGGACTGTCTTGGGAGTTCTATAGATCCTAACTCGGATCTGGGGGATACCCTTTTAGAAAGTAGCAACAAGGCTGTGAGGGAACTGTGCGGGGTATACCGACATGGTTGAAACAGTCTGCTACGTTGATGTGGCACTTTGGTGTGTACCGGTAACCCTTG
Organism: Vicia faba; assembly: GCA_948472305.1. Classification (NCBI taxonomy): domain Eukaryota; kingdom Viridiplantae; phylum Streptophyta; class Magnoliopsida; order Fabales; family Fabaceae; genus Vicia; species Vicia faba. The sequence continues at coordinate 1,350,866,828 of OX451741.1, forward strand.
AGTTCAGTCAAGGAGAGTACGGGGCCTCCGCGTGGTGTCGTGAAGCATCAACAGACCTTAGGAACCTTAATTGAACTATCTTGGCCTCTTTAGGGTAGTGAGATAACTGACTTTGGTGCAGTCCGAGGTTGGTTGATACTCGATACTACACTCAATTGAGGGTTGCTTTCCTGGAATATTTCGGTCGCCAGTTCAGTGGCTAAATTGAAACGATGAACAATGAAAGCAATCCCGTGATATTGGGAACCTTAGAACCCGGTTACTTTGATTAGGACAGGTTGAGCCCACCAACTTCAAGAGGGTACTACCCAGACCCCATGCTGGCCTAAACCCTAAGGGTTTCTCTTGTGTGACTTGTGTGCCTTTGTACTTGCCTACTTGCATGCTTGTTAGCTGACACATGAACAACTTACAGGTTTTGTTTATAGTCCTTAACTAGGACTCATGACAAGGTTTACCAAATTTCTTGCAGGTTTTGTTTATAGTCCTTAATTGGGACTCATAACAAAGTATACTGAATTTCTTGCAGGGTCTGTTTATAGTCCTTAATTGGGACTCATAACAGGGTTACTCACATTACCCCATGCATATCATGACATCATACCATTGCATACCTCCTAACCCATTTCAAGGATCTCAAGGGCTTGTGATACAGGTCATATAAATCAAACATCTAGCAAGGGGCAAAGAGGATTTATTTTCCTCTAGCCAATGTTGTCAGAGGCTATGACCCACTTGATATGGTGAGCTCTGACTCCTGAAGAAGGTTCCCTAACCAGACATGATGACTAAAGTCAGGGGCTATGACCCACTGGATATGGTGAGCCTTTGACCCGTGACGAAGGACTCTCAACAACATGAAGTACTTTCAATCAAGTTGCCAGTTTCCAACTCTAACAAGTTTCTCTGTTTACCCCACGAGGTCCTTGAAATCATTGCATGCATATCATACATATCATTACATAACAGGTACCCTTCCTCTGCAGGTTGCTTACCTTCTTCGCTGTTTATTTCAGCAGTCTCGTCATGAATCCTGAATCATCAACCGAGGCATCTATCAAGGCTCTTCAGGCGCAGAACGCCCAATTTCAGGCGCAGAACGCCCAATTTCAGGAGCTGATCAAAGGCTTGGCTCAGGGTCAACAAGATCTGAAGGCTTTGTTTTTGAAGAAGGACAAGAAGAAGAAGAGGATTGTTCTGTTCAGCCCTAGACGCAGATCTGGGAATACACCGCAGGAGGAAACTGAGGGGACAACCCCATCTGTGAGGGAAAGCAGTCACCATGAGAGAGAGGTGCCTAGTCCAGTGGTCTCCGACAGCGAGACAGATTTCAACGACGAACAGTACCCTCCGGCTGAGGACAAGTACAAACAGTTGGAGGATAGGCTGAATGCTATGGAGATCCAACAGGTACCTGGGCTGGATTTTGGAGATCTGGGTTTGTCAACTGGTGTGATTATTCCTCGGAAGTTCAAGGCACCATCCTTTACCAAGTATGACGGGGCGTCTTGTCCCAAGTTGCATCTCAGGTCTTATGTTCGGAAAATCCAACCATACTCAGCAGACAAGAACTTGTGGATCCACTTCTTCCAGGAAAGTCTTTCAGGGACTCACCTCGAATGGTTCTATCAACTGGATGGGACCAAAGTTCGTAACTGGGAGGAGTTGGCGACTGCTTTCTATAAGCAGTACCAGTACAATGCTGACCTTGCTCCCACACGTACCCAACTCCAGGGTATGTCGTTGGGGTCAAGTGAAGGTTTCAAGGAGTACGCACAAAGATGGAGAGACCTTGCTGGAAGGGTGCAACCTCCGTTAACTGACCGGGAACTCGTTGATATGTTCTTGGGGACCCTATCCGGGCCATTCTTCAATCACCTCATTGGTAACTCATCTGCTGGATTTACCGACCTCATCCTGACTGGCGAAAGAATTGAAGCTGGTATCAAGTCGGGGAAGATTCAAGAGGCCACACCTTCTGATATTCATAAAAAACCTTACACGGGAAAGAAGGAATCCAATGCTGTATACAGTCAAAAGAGTCGCCGTGATCAACATGTAGGGGCAGTCATGATCTCTGGTTCTGCACCACGCCGTCAACCACAAAGGGGAAACCAGCAAAGGCCGGAAGGGCCTAAAAGGCAATTCACCAACATTAACATGCCTTGGTCACAAGCATTGCAGCATATGGTGAAGATGAACCTGATTGCAGTAATCAACCCTCCTGCCAATCCTAAGACCTCCTCTCCTAGCTACAATCCAGAAGCAAGGTGTGCCTATCATTCTGATAGCCCGGGGCACGATACTGAGGACTGTTGGGCACTGAAGTACAAAATTCAGAACATGATCGATGCCAAAGAGATCGAGTTCGAGCCTGCGGAGACTCCCAACGTGATCACCGCTCCATTGCCAAAGCATGGCTAAATTTTTGTTCATTTGATTTCAAGTTGTATTTTTCCTTTTCTTGTTCAGATAAACAATTATTGTGTTAAACTCTTTTATTTCATGAATGCATTACACATGTCTGTCTTGAATTAATTATGTTTACTATGCTTAAAACTGCTTTCATATTTTTTTGCGATGGTCAATTCTTAATTGAAAATTCTAAACCTCTTGAGGGAGGATGACGAAAACAATACCACAATTTACAGTATGCTTTTGAACAGACCCCGCTGATGAGGTACAGGCATTGTTTCAATTCCTAAACACTGGAGTTATAAGGATGATAATCCCTCGTCAACCCATCAGAGCCAAAGAAGTAGGAGTTTGTATTTTCGAAAATCAAAACCCTTAATCATAACCTGGGGCAGGGTAGTTCTCTCAGTCGATCCAAGTGCACAATGAATGTCACTAAATGAGTTTTTCAAAAACAAAAGACAGTGATGGTTCCGAACAATCATAAGGACAGGCAGTCATTATCAAAAAAAAATTCATGAATGAAAAGCCCAAAAAGTCAAAACCAATAAAGAAGACTTACCAAACTGGGGCATCCCGCTGACTGTAATCCCAAAAAGGAAACAGTTCAGGCAAAAAAAAAAGAAAGGGATAACTAAATCAAAAAAAAAAAAGAGGTCTCACAAACCCTCAGCAAAAAAGGGGATGATTTCCTATTCAAATAAACGTTCAATATCCGAATCATCACCGGAAAATCAGAGCAAAGACTCAAACAAGGTCTAACGCACGATCAACTGAGTTTAGGTTTGGAGAACATCACGAAGAGCGGGTGGGTACAAATAATTTGAGCCTTTATCCTTTGTTTCTTAAACCGTGAACCAGGCCACGATATAACTCTTAAAAGTCCTAGCTGAAGCATGGGTTAGTTCGAAAGCATACTGTTACGAAGGTATCCTGACTCCTGAAGGTTTGCTGTAAAATATTGAGTTGACATCGCACTGTATTACAAAAAATGCATTTTCAAAATTCAAGACAGACATAGACTTTTGCATTCTTAAAATAACCTTGTTTGCATATGACTACTTGTTTGAACAAGCAGGGAAATTCGCACGATGAACACCTTGTGAACAGAAGAACCTCCAATCAAGGGGCACATTGCTCATTATCTGGGGCATGGCAAAATACTTCCAACAGGGGCAACTCCCTACATTCTGAGAGCGTGGACATAGTCGAAAAAATACTGCGCATAATCAAAGACCCGCTAGGTTGACATACCTAGGCAAAAATAAGGGCTTCCCGGCGAACTAAAAGGGTTCGGGCAAAATGAAGGGATGAAACGAAAAACATGTACACCCGGCAAGTCGAAAACCTGAAAAGGCGGCTTGGGCAAAAATGGGTATCCCGGTGGACTGAAAACTCGAAAGGGCGGTCCAGGCAAAAGTTAGGGATCGAAGCGTACGACTATGTTCCGGTATCTCGTCACTTGCCTACCCGAAGATTTGTCGATCACCCGCACAGGTATCCTCTTCCCTCACCTCCGAAGCAGGGGCAATAATGAGATATCCAGGCGATCCAATTGCTCTGTCAACCAAATTACAAAGGACAGATCAACATAAAAATGATTACCATCTACCTTTACAAATTCCAGATCGTGGGCTAACGTCCGAGACCAAACAGGACAATTATCCACTTAATCAAAATCATGCAACCCAACACCGGTTTCTGCTCAACCTTCAGACAAAGTCATACACAGACTCCTCCTCCATAAGATGACCTAACCCCGGTTCATCAAGAAGTTTTACACAAACTTATCCCGAAGCAACCTTACCCCGGTTCCTCCAGAAGTTTTTACACAAACTTATCCAAGTAACCTTACCCCGGTTCCTCCAGAGATTTTTACACAAACTCAACCAAATAACCTTACCCCGGTTCCTCCAGAGATTTTTACACAAACTCAACCAAATAACCTTACCCCGGTTCCTCCAGAAGTTTTTACACAAACTTATCCAAGTAACCTTACCCCGGTTCCTCCAGAAATCTTACATGGATTTATCACAAGTAACCTTACCCCGGTTCGTCAAGAAGTTTTACACGAACTTATCCCGAAGTGACCTAACCCCGGTTCCTCCAGAAGTCTTACATGGACCTATCTCAAGATGACCTAACCCCGGTTCATCAAGAAGTTTTACACAAACTTATCCTGCCGTAACCTAACCCCGGTTCCTCCAAGAGTCTCACATGGACCTATCTCAAGATGACCTAACCCCGGTTCATCAAGAAGTTTTACACAAACTTATCCTGCCGTAACCTAACCCCGGTTCCTCCAAGAGTCTCACATGGACCTATCTCAAGATGACCTTACCTCGGTTCGTCAAGAAGTTTTACACGAACTTATCCTGCGGCAACCTAACCCTGGTTCCCCCCAGAAGTCTTACATGGATTTAGCTCAAGATAACCTCACCCCGGTTCATCAAGAAGTTTTACATGAACTTACCTCACCAAGCAACCCTACATCGGTTCCCTCTCTTCAAGATGCAGTTTTACATGGACTCGTCACCCAGAAACCCTACACAGGTTCTCCCTTTCCAAAAAAACGAAGTTTTACACGAACTCATCATCAAAGTAACCCTACCCAGGTTCCTTCTCCATTTCAGATACAGTTTTACACAAACTCATCAGCATGCAACCCTACATAGGTTCCCCCTTTCAACTTATAAAATTACATTCCAAAACTCCCCAGAAGAGTCCAATCCAGTTTCCCCAGGAAAATTGGAATTCATCTCTCCAAGCAGTAAGCTTATCCCCAGTAGATTCTGGAAGCTTATCCCCTCGCAGAGCACGAACGCGTCGTCCGGCTTTATTCAAAGAGTTATTTCCTTAACAGGATATAACTGGGTTATCCTCAGCCAAAAGCCACGGAAAGGTCATCGTCAACATAGTTCTTTCCTATCCCCAGCGAAGTCCATTAACACTTCCAACAACAAAGACATCCTCAGCAAATTACTGCTATCAACACTCAGCAAAGCATCTCTATCCCCACAGAGTATTGCTTCCCAGCATGATCGCTAGAATATCTTTTCTCCCCGCAGAATCTTCCATTCGCCAAGTTTATTCCGCAACGGAGTCATCTTCTCCTACCGGTATCCTTGCAGTTATCATCCCCAGCGGAAGCAAAATCTATTCTTCGACATCAGCCCAGGATACGACTTCCCGGCACCCGTCAAGGATTCACTTTCCTAGACAAAAATATACATGAAACATCACATACATCATTATAGCATGCATGTACACATCATATCTTACAAATCTCATTTATGTTGAGAACATCATTGCTTGATCCATATCATGCATTGCATATGACTGACTTTTACCTTTCAGGAAAGATCCAGTTAAGTTCTCAAGCTACATTTCAAGACCTAGACCGGTTCAGTTAAATCGTCCCAAGATTTTCCTGATGCTTATCCAGTCAAAGGCCTTCTCTGGTTCAGTCAGATCGACCCTAAGATCTCCCTGATGCTTATCCAGTTGAAGACATTTCAAGACCTAGACCGGTTCAGTTAAATCGACCCTAAGATTTTCCTGATGCTTATCCAGTCAAAGGCCTTCTCTGGTTCAGTCAGATCGACCCTAAGATCTCCCTGATGCTTATCCAGTTGAAGATATTTCAAGACCTAGACCGGTTCAGTTAAATCGACCCTAAGATTTTCCTGATGCTTATCCAGTCAAAGGCCTCCTCTGGTTCAGTCAGATCGACCCTAAGATCTCCCTGATTCTTATTCCAGTAGAAGACACCCAAGATTTTTCTCAACGAGCGTTGTTGAAGTTAAAATCGCCCAAGGTTCTCTTACCATCCATGCTGAGGCAGTAACCATCCCTGGTTCATTCATCAGCGTTTGAAGCTCTAGACTCAGCTCCTGTAACCAGTCAGGACACATCTATACCAAGCATCTAAAATCAGCTCCTGCAACGTGTCAGGTACTCATTTTTTCTTTTGCAGGTATGCAGGTTCTCGCTAAGGAATCTCTTACGCGATCAATATCTAAATGGCATCTATAAGCCCATTCCCACCACACTGCCACTATGTGAGCGCAAATTTCTGGGCACTCTAGTGTCAAATCATCTTTTACCCTCGGATTACGAAAGGCACGTCAGCCAATCTGCATCCTCAGGTCTAAGAAGATTGAACAGGGGCAACTGTTATACCCCAAAATTTGCCCTCCCATATTCCTCGAGAAATTGCCAAGCCAAGCTACAAAATTCCCCAAGGGTTGTGTAGTGCAATAGTCTCCCATACAGTCAAAACTAGGGTTTGGGTTCTGATCAAGAAAATGAAGTGTTCAAAGGTTCAATCAAGTTTCATATGCTTACAAACATGGTCAAGCATCCTCATATCAAGTTTCAAGGCATTCAGCTCAAAATTGCACAGTCAAAACCCTAAATTGCACTACAGTCAACTGTAGGGGCAAAATGGTCATTTGACAGTCAAAAGTTCAAATTTTTGGTCAACATATCATTTTGAAGCCACAAACATCATTTGATCAATGCTTGATCATGACTCTCAAAATTTGGCTCAGAAATCATCAAAGATGCAAAAGTTGCTATATTTGGACAGCTGAAAAAGTCAACTGAAATTGACCAGGGCATAACTTTCACATGGATTATCAGAAAAATTCCATCCAAAGCTCATTTTGAAGAGAAAGACATTTCCTACAACTCATCTTCATACTTCAAGTCCAAGAAATGCTCTCACAAAAAGTTATCAATTTCAACATTATAGGTCATTTTCAAAAGTCAACAAAAAGGGACTTTAAGTCAAAGACCATAACTTGAGATTGGTAAATCAAAATGACATGGGACCAAAGGCATTGGTTAGAGGACTCAAAGACCTTTCCAAAATGTCCAAGAACATGTGAAAAGCTTAAAAATTGAGCAAGTTATGCCTTGTAGAAGTTGGGAAATTTTTGTGAAATGGCAAAAGTCAACTATCCTTGAAACTCCAATTTTTGACAAAAGGGCCCACTTTCTTCCACTTGATTCATCCTTGTCATGCCACACACGTGTCCCATGATTAATTTCAAGATCAAACATTGATTTTTCTATTTTATTTAATTTTTGATAATTAATTCATTTTAAATCTTTAAAAATTCAAATAAAATTCAAAAACCAATGGAATAGTGTCATTTGAATTTGGACAACTTCCATATATCATGGGCCAGCTCACAAACTTATTCTAGGGTTAAATTGCACACTAAGTCTTGGTCTTGGCTTAAAAGAAGGAAAATTGGTTAATGGTGAAAACCCTAGGACTTGTTCTCTCATGAGCATAAATCAAGGCCAGCTAGCAAGCTAATTCTCTTCCATCATAAGCACTGAGTCAAACCCTAAGCCTTGGACACTATAAGCTGCGCCCAAAAAAGCTATTGCACATTAAAAATTTTCCATAAAAACACAAAACTGATTTCAAGGTTAGAGGTGAATTCAAGGCTCCAAACTTGGTTCAATAGCTTCCTTGACAAACTCTGAACGTGTGCCAATCCCTAACATCAACCAAAACGCAAAGAATTGGTACCTGTAACTCAAACTGTAAAGCCAAACTTTTGAAATCGTATATCATGATTCATACATCTTTGTGCATTTTTGTTTATTGATTCTTGTTCATATTGAAGTTTCCAAGCTAACCAATACATTCAATTACATTTTTGTGCCACATATACGATTCTACCATGTTTGAATATTAGGGTTACAGGTTTTTAAAATTAGGGCTTTTGCAAAGAAGAAAAATCAAAGCTTCAGACCATGGCCATTGAACTCAGTGCAGAGAGACGAAGAAGACCCACCATTCGCGAACAATTTATGAAGCCTATAGCGCTATTCGCTATTTTCCCTAAAGTCCTCTAAGACCACGCATCCAAAACCGTGGCCTTTGTTTTGTGTTTTCAGGAAAATTGGAGAAGACAACATCGTGTCAATACGCGATAGGCCAGTTTGAAATTCGCGCCAGAAACCCACTAACGCATTTGTTTCTTTTTTTATTATTTGTTTCTTATAATATATTAACATATGTTTCATGGCTCAGCTGGCAAACCACCAAGGCATTAGCGTCCAAGACCTGGGTTCGAACCCCAGGTCTGTATAAATTTCAATAATATTTTTCAATACAAGATCTTATGCAGCGCTAACGTCCAGGGCATACCATACACCTCAAAGCCTGATCGTCCACGCGTCCAGTTGGGCCAATTCAAAGGCAAGGATTCAAGGAGCACAATAAACTCCAGTCAACGCTGAAGCAAGCTAGCAAAAAGTCAGCAAGGCCATAACACAAATGGGCCTGAAATGCTAAGGCCTTACCTCCAAATTGGGGCTACCCCCCCCCCTTGGTTTGCCTTCTCTTTCTTTCTATTTTATTTCTTTTCAAATTATTATTTTCTTTATTAGTTTAATTAATTTATTTTTTTAACAAAATACAAAAACATCAAAAAATCAGAAAAAGGATAAAAACATAAAAATATTTATTTTACTTATTTTCTTGTAAATAATTAACATGTAAATAAATTTAGTAAAATAGGTTTTAACTTTAATTCTTTTAATAACTAAAAATCCAAAAATATAGCATTAGGTTAATGACTTTTTTTATTCCTTTTAACTTTCCTTGTTTTTTGCCATAATATTAGTAATTTTCATAATTAAACTTGTAAACTAATTAGGGTTGCATTTAGGTTAGATTTTACTACTTTCTTAATAACTAAAAATCCAAAAATATAGCATTAGGTTTAATGACTTTTTATACCTTTTAAATTTTCCTTTTTTTTTATCACGATATTATTTATTTATTTATTTTATTTTTATAATTAAATGTACATAAGTAAAAATTAGGGTTTAATTTAGATTAATATAACATTTTCACAATAACTAAAAAACATTAGAATTAGGATTTGCATTTCAAATTTCATTCTAAAAAGTTCTTTTTTCTTTTAAATCTTAAAAAATACAAAAATACCAAAAACATTTAATTTTTAATTTTAATTTCCTATTAAATTTAATTTTTTGCAAAAGGGTCCAACGCCCATTGTTTAATTATTTTATTTCGCATATTTATTTTATGTCGCTTATTATAATTATGTACATGTCCCAAAGCCTTGTAACAATTTTTACTTTTCGCACTTTTACTTTTTTCGCTTTATTTATTTTTCAGTCAAATCGGGTCCGGTTTAATTTTGGCGATGTGGACCCGCGCCATTTGTAATAGCCTTAGATTTATTTTTCGCAAACTTTATAACTGTTAAATATGCATGCAAGAATGAATGGCCCTAATTAAAATCAAGCGTAGAACACAACAAACATGACAAGACAAATAATTGAAACATGACACACAATTCGCACACACCACCCCCAGGGTACGCCTCACTGTTGCCTTTCGAAAGGTGATCGTCGAGTAGAGGATGTCTTAGTAAGTCCTCATGATCCGGGAACCTGGCATGAGGGTAGCTTCTAAGGTGTCTTCCCATTGCTCTGGTGATCACCATGTCCCTACAAACTCGAATTGACCCGAACACCTCCAACGGTGGTGCTACCTACCTCTCAATGGTGGGATGGCACTACTCTAAAGGACATCTACACAGACGAATTCCTTAGGGTAGGTAGGTTCTCAAGGATACTTGCTCTCTTTTCAAAACAAACTAAAATCTTTTCACACCAACACTTTTTCAAAAGCTTTCAAAGCAAACTTTTCAAACACTCTGACGTACGAGTCGAACTGAAATTTTTTCAAAGAAACTTTTTAAACCCACAATTGAAAAGCAAACAAATCTTTTTGAAAACATATTGAGCAAGTACCTAAGAGCCCATGGATAACCATGGATAGAAAGGGTGCTAACACCTTCCCTTTCTATAACCTACCTCCCGAACCGAGAGCAATCTCTTTAAGGAATTTTTCTGTGCTTTTGTCCTTTCCAATTGGAGAAAATAAAAGACGGTGGCGACTCTTGCTTACCGCGACATTTCGCGAACCAGCGTTAAACAGTCAGTTCCAGATCCACCGATCACAATCATCATCCCTTAACATGTAGCATAATTAAAAAAGAAAGGGATAAGATGAAGATGGATGGGAATGATAAGCTAATTTGGATTACCACCACAAAATTCTTTTATCTTTAAATTCAACCACTCCTCTAGATGGATTAAAGCACTAAACATATCATTAATCCAAAGCACCAAAAATGAATTAAATAATTAACTCTTAGGTAGATTTGAATTGATGAACATTTATCCAACTTCATCTACATCACAAAGCCCATTGAGTTTAAAGATAAATTGGACATTTAAAATTGCAATCCAAACCAACAATCATAAGGAATGAGTAGAAATACATTTATGGATCAAAACAGCCCCAAAACAAGGCAAAAAATGCACTTTGTTTCTGTGTAAATCGATTGCACTACTGTGTAAATCGATTTACAAAGTACAATTTTCAAAAATCTGCGCGAAGTTGCTTCTGTGCAATCGACTGCACTGTTACTGCAATCGATTGCATGCTGTTACAGACAGCAAAACACCATTTTAAAAGGCCAAATTCTTGTTCAAACTTTCCATCAAATACCTTATGATCATGGATCCAATTGAGCATAAAAATTCCATCAAATCATGAGAAAGTAACACCATTGGAATCAAAAAATAATGCTCAATGAATCAAACCCAAAGATCAACAAGAGATCACGTTGTGAAAGATGAATTATCCAACTTACCAAAGGTAGATCTAAAGAATTATCAAAACAACTTCAAGAATTTGCTTCAATTCAACCACAAGAATCAATTGCCCAAGCTTAGATGTAGAGAATTGATAAAGAAAAAGTGTTTGGATGAAGGTTTAGCTCAAAGATTAGTAAGTTTTAATGCAAAACTTACTAACTTTTTGAAAATGGAGCTTTGAGTGAATTTGGTAGATGAAGAGAATTGAGAGATTTTTTAGCAAGGTGGATTTGGCTATCAAAAGCTTCAAATTTGAATGAAATGAGTGCTATATTTATAGAGTTTTAGAATTGGGATTAATGGTAATTTGGTAATTGATTCTTGGAGCTAAAATTTGAATTAATGACGACTCTTTCAAATATTAGAGCCAAAATTTGAAATAATGATAATTCTTCTTAAAAAATGAAAGATTGGCACTAAAATTTGAATTAATGGTATATCTTTCAAAAATGAAGAAAAATTGGAGCCAAAATTTGACAAGTTTAAAATTGCTAATTTTTTTTCAAATTTTCACGCTGTGCAATCGATTTCACTATAGTGCAAATAGATTTGCACAGTATATTTTTTTCAAAAATGGCGCAAAATGTACTATATGCAATCGATTGCACTCTAAGAGCAATCGATTGCATCAGTGAAAAAAAATGAATTTTTGTTAAATTTTCCTTTGCAAATAGAGATTTTAGGAAAATAATACCATAAATCCTTATTTGTCAGATGCTTCGACTTGGTACCTACAAAACAAATATATACAAAGACAAAGAAAAATATTTTTTGTATTTTGATCAGAAGTTAGTCAACAACACATATACAAAATACACAATTAAGGTGCTTAGAGATTCCTCAAGAGAAAACTTAAAGATAGGAGATAGAAAAAGAGGAAGAACCAACCCTAATGTGATCTTGTTATGATCGAGTTGATATGATATGATAGAGGAGTATTAGGGGCAAAAATTGGGGTACAACAGGTATCCGTTTGGAAGAGGCTGTAAGAGAAGGTTGTCTAATGAAAAGCGAAAGTTCTGGAAGTATGAAGACGCCATCCTATGGGTTTGCCAAAAAGAAGGAAGGAGATACAAACGCTGTTATGCAAGAGAGACGGGTTAATCCCCCTATAAGAAATAATCAACGTCATCAACAGGTCGCCGCAGTAACTCTAGTTATTAGTGTAGCTCCAACCATAATTGCTTATCAGAGACCACCCCATAAGGGGAATCAAGGGTATAATCAGAGGAGAGAGAATTCTAACCTTATCCCTATGAGTTATACATAATTACTCTCGGCGTTAATTCAAAAGAAGTTGGTTCAGACCAGACCACCTTCTGCTATACCGTCACCGTTGCCTTGGTATTATAAGGCAAACCAAACATGTGATTTTAATCAGGGAGCACCACGACACAATGTTGAGAACTACAATCCTTTGAGAACCGAAGTACAAAAATTGGTGAGGACTGGTATCTTATCCTTTAGAGATGTTGGGCCGAACGTGAAAGATAATCCTCTACCAAAGCATGGGGGAGAAAATGTTGTGAACATGGTGGCTGGTTGTCCAGGCGACTTCTGGATTTTCGATATTAATTTTATTAGAGGATATTTGGTAAAAATACATGCTGAGCTCTGCGAGTTTAGTTACTACACACATGACCATGTTGGTTGTGGTAGTTGCAGCACAGATATACATGGTTGCGACAAGATAAAGGCTGATTTGCAAGAGATGATGAATGAGGGCCTCATCCATATAATCAGGCCTAGGGCAGAGTATGAGGAGGAAGTAAATATGGTTTTTGGATGTCCTGGGGAGTTTGGAATCTTTTATGTGGAATATATGAATGATGACTTGGTGCAGTTGCATGCTACCTTCTGCCATATGGAAGGTCAAAAAAGCACCATTATGGATCTTGTCGGGGATACTGCAGAGATTTGCATGGTTGTTCCATTGTGATAAAAGGTATTCAGTTATTGTTGGATAATGGTACCATCAAGGTTTAAAGAAATAGGGATGATTATGTTAATATGATCGAAGTTTGTTCGGATGAGACTACGTCAGATGATGAGTATGCCTCTACAAATGAGTTCTTATCTTCAGATGAAGATATGTTTTCCATAGATGACTCTATAATGACTGATTATGTTGAACATGGAGTAAATGTTATTGTTCCTTATTTTGGTACGCATACCCCTTTTGAAGTTGAATATCATGGCAAGCAAACTATTACTCCATTGGTGATCAGCTTGGCGGGTCATGTTCCCTACAAGTCCGACAAGGTTGTACCCTACAAGTATAATGCTACAATTTTAGAGGATGGTGTGGAAGTTCCCATCTATCCTATGTCTAATGTTGAAAATATTGTTGAGGCCAGCCGAATGACCCGCAATGGTCGTGTGTTCGCGCCTATCATTAGAAGAAGTGTTAATGCTGATAAGAAAATTGTTGAAGATGTTGAACCCAAGGAGGAAGTAGGGGAATCTAGTGGAGCTACACTAGAAAAAGAGGTGGATGATATTTTGAATATTATAAAGATGAGTGACTATAGGATCGTAGATCAATTATTGCAGACTCCGTCAAAATATCTATTTTGGCTTTGCTTATGAACTCCCCTGCTCATAGAGAATCTTTGATGAGGGTATTAGACTAAGCTTTCGTGGAAAGTGATATGCCAGTACACCAATTCAGCAGTGTGGTAGGGAATATTACATCATGTAATAACTTCAGTTTCTGCGATGATGAACTGCCCGATGAAGGAAGGAATCACAATTTGTCCCTCCACATCACTATGAACTGCAAGAATGATTCATTATCCAATGTAATGATTGATAATGGATCCGCATTGAACGTTATACTGAGGAGCATGCTTATGAAGTTGAAATATCAAGAAACGCCCATGCGCCCGAGTGGCATTATTGTGAAAGCGTTTGATGGATCAAGGAAATCTGTTATTGCTGAAGTGGACTTACGTATTCATATAGGCAAACATTTGTTTCAGATTACTTTCCAGTCATGGATATTATACCCGCTTATAGCTATTTGCTGGGACGACCGTGGATACATGAGGCAGGGGCTGTCACTTTGACTTTACATCAGAAGTTTAAGTTCTTGCGTGAAGGAAAAGTGGTAATTATAAATGGAGAACATGCATTATTGATATCTCATTTGTCCTCTTTCAGTATTATGGAAGTGGATGAAGCTGATGTTGGAACCCAGTTCCAAGATTTATCCATTGATAATATAAGAGGAAATGAGAATTCTATAGCTTCATTCAAGGATGCGCAACAAGTTGTGCGTAGTGGCCAGAGTGAAGTATGGGGACAGATTATTAATCCACCTGTAAACAAGAACAGAGATGGCTTGGGATTCTCTGTAAAGAATGATAAAGGCAAGAGCATGAAGCCAAAGTCTGTTGCAGGAAAGTATCAAGACATCTTTCTTAGCGGGGGTTATCTTAATCCAATTGTTTCCGGGATTAATGCCATTGTGAAAGATGAAGCAGAGCCATAAATGCCAAATTATGTGACACATGGAGTTAGGGTTCAGAACTGGATCACCATTGAGTTCCCTCTTGCATACATGTCTCAAAGTAATTTGTTTTTGTTAATCTTTTCGAAAAGCTTTCACTCTACCCAAGGTGAAAGTATTGATATTGTATGGGCCTATCTATTTGCTTTGATATTTAAAATCAATAATAAAAGTTGTCTTTGCTTCCCAAATTGCTTTTTTTATTGGAAAATGGTAATCAGAAAAAAAACTTTCAAAATAAATAATAACTGAAATTGAATCTACATAATCACTTGTTATATGTGTCAGTTTCTAAAAGCAATCATAAATAATATGTGCAGATTAATTAAAAAAAACCCGTTGAATACAATGACCTTGCACCCTCTCCCAACTTTAAATGTTCTGTGTATGGGGCCGAAGAAGAAGACTATGATGAGATTTCAGAAGAGGTCTCACGGTTGCTTGAGCGTGAGGAGAATGCCATTCAGCTATATAAAGAGCCATTGGAAGTAATCAATTTGGGTTCAGAAGGAGATGCGAAGGAAGTCAAGATCGGAGCATTATTGCATATCGATGTGAAGAGCAAGTTAATTGAGATGTTGAAAGAGTATGTAGATATTTTTGCTTTGTCTTACCAAGATATGCCTGGTCTAGATACAAATATTGTGGAGCATCATTTGCCTTTGAAGCCAGAGTGCCCGCCTGTCAAACAGAAGTTGCGAAGAACTCACCCAAATATGGCAGTAAAAATCAAGGAAGAAGTTCTAAAGCAGATTAATGCTGATTTTCTTGTGACATAAGTGTACGCTCAGTGGATTGCAAATATTGTCCCAGTACCGAAGAAAGACGGAAAAGTTCACATGTGCATAGATTACAGAGATCTAAATAAAGCTAGTCTAAAAGATGATTTTCCATTTCCACACATTGATATGTTAGTGGATAGCAGAACAAAATTCAAAATTTTCTCGTTCATGGACGGATTTTTCGGATATAATCAAATAAGGATGGTGTTGTACCCAAACATTTTCCCTCTCATTTTTCAAGGCATTCCTCAAAAGGATTCTCAAGGTTCAAGCTTGCACAATTACATTTGGATTTTCCAGTATCAAGTCAAAAGGGAAAATGTTAAAAATAGAGGAAAACAGATAAAAATAATCTTTTTGACAAAATTGGAGAAAAACAAGACTTTTGATTCAACTCCTTCGATTGGCCTTTTGGCCTCTTTTGATGCAAGGTTGGCTTGCATCCTTCGACTGGGTATGGGCCTCTAGCACGTTGGTTTTGGTTCACAAGGCAGGAGCTTCCTATACGCCACCTTCGATTGAACCTTTGGCCTAACAGGATTCACAATGCAATAGCTGCCTATATGCCTGTTTCGTTTGGACATTTGATGCTTTCATGCCTATACAAAATTTCCCTCCATGCTTGCCTTGACTCACAAAGTAATGACTAGTTACATACAAGCTTTCGTTTGAGCCATAACTCCTTTCTTGCGTGCAAAAGGATTCCCCCATGCTAGCATGCACAAGGTACAAAGCCTCTTATAGCTTCCTTCGATTCCAAGGCAAAAATCTCCCTTTTGGCATCCTTTGATTACACTTTTTTTACCTCCTGAATGCCTCTTTTGAATCTGGATATTTTTGCCTCCTGCGTGCCTCTTTCGTTTGGGCATGTGGCTCCTTTCATGCAAGTCTTCGTTTGAGCATTGACCTTTTTCATGCATGCTTGGAGTCACAAAGTTTAGACCTTCTGCATGCAGACTTCGACAGGACATTGGCTACGTTTGTACTAGCTTTGAATGGACAACATTTATCTTTAGTATGTTGCATTTCCATCCTTGACAAACTTTAACACACATGGTTGATGGCCCCTTCAAAAGACACACAATGGTGGATTTGAAGGGCATACATATGAGTCCCTGTCGAAGGGTATACCTTACTAATCCATTTGAAGGATACATTTGGCCATTTTCAAAGAAACATACATGACCTATTCAAGGGACATATCTAGGCATCCCATTCGAAGAACACGCTGAATGGCCCATTCGAAGGATTTACAAAGCACACCTTAAGGAATGTTTTGGTGACTCATCCAAGGGCCACACATTTGGATCCTTTGAAGGATGCACAAAAGTGGCCCAGTCGAAAGACACTTGTTAAAGGAAAATCAAATAATATTGTTGGGAGAAGAATCTGGTTGAAGGAAGTTCAAAATAAAAGGATGATATTCAAAGATGCTTGTTGCCAAGTTCAGGCCTGGCACACCGGCCCAAACTGCTGCATAAGCAGTCCTGAAACACTGCCCCATTCTTGCACCAAAATAGCATACAAGGCACTGTCCCTCGAAAGCTACAAAGAGAAAGTTACTTAAATTGTTTAAATTATTTTGTTTTCCCTCAAAAAGTTTCAGCCAGCTTTTCCTATAAATAGGAGGCTCCACAACATGTTTAGGAGGACTTTTTAGCCAGAGGAACGAATCTTCAAAAATTTATCAAACACCATAAAGCTCTCAAACACTTAAACACTCATCAAACACGAACCCAGAATCCAAATACTTGTCCCCTTCGAATTTGAAATATCCCCACACCTTGTTATTCTTCGAATCCAGTAGAAAGAACATTACACTTGTTTCTTCTCATTCGAATCTAGCCTTAGAGAGGTCACCTTTGTTTCCTCCCTTCGAACCCAGAAGCATTCAAGGCAGCCACTCAAGGTCCCGCCCACGCTCCATCTCCAAACAAGGTAAGTCACTCTTAACCTTGAACCCTTTGTTTCCAGCATAACATGTAAATAAGCTTCCTTTTCGTTTCAAACATATATATAGTATTTGCTTCCTTTTCATTTCCACCCTTTTAGTTTGTTTTTTATTGCCTCTCCTTTTGGTTTTGTTCTTTCATTTGTTACAAATTCTATAAGAACTAACATGGCCCTAAGGTAATGCTAGTATGGCCTTAGGCTATGTTGCTATTCAATATCTCAAACGAAAGAAATAGGAGACATGAGAATGAAACGAAGCCTCAGGCTTCCTCATCGACTCCAAGCCTAATCGAAGGAGGTAGAAAGGCAGATTGCATCTTTCACTGATCGCAGGCCCAGTCAAAAGGCACGCTCACACTGATTCCAGCCCCCAGTCGAAAGAGGCAGAAAGGCAGGATCGAAGCCTGCATCTCATGCCTCAGGTTAAAGCCCAAATCGAAGGTCATGACCTCACTGTCTCCAGGCCCAAATTGAAAAGAGCCAAAGAAGCAGAATCGAAGAGTTCTTCTACCTGAATCGGAAGAGCCCATTTTCCTCTTTATTTTATTTATTTCTCCTTTATATTTTCATGCTATTCAATATGGTTGTAATAGTGTAGGATTTTATCTTTCTGCATTTTATTACTTTTTTATGATTGCTGGTAAAATAAGGTATGTATGGAAAGATAAAAACAACAAGTAGACAACCCCTAATCATAGACTAAATGCATGCAAATCAAACACACTATTCACACATGCACCCCTAGGGTAATCTCACTTGTTGCCTCGGAAAAAATAGTCATGTCCCTCGAATATGGGCATTTTAGCAAAGATCCTTGATAAAAGATTGTAGTCCCTCGATGAACCTCAATGTTGCCTTCGGTAAACGATCTAGTCCCTAAACGACATTGCTAAAACGTCCCATAGGTTGCCTTCTATGACTATACAAATATCCCATGTCTGTCTCTTCACATCCAATGATGGGGCTTCTTACCAAATCAATGGTAAGATAGCAATATCTAAAGGAGGAGGAAAAGAACATTAAGACCTTTTGAGTAGGTAGGTTGCTCCTAGTTGCTCGCTTGCTCATAACAAAAACATTTTATACACCAAAACTTTCATTCGAAACATTTTCAAAAGACAAAGCTTTTTGTACACGTTCTTATAGAAACAAGGACCATTACAAAGACACTTTTCAAAATCACTTTCAAAACACATTCCAGTAACACCTCTTTGAGCTATTTTCAAAACAACACTTTGTACGTGTTCTTATAGAAACGAGAACCATTACAAAGAAGTTTTTCAAATACTTTCAAAACCCACACCACAAGCATGTTTTCAAACAAAAGCAAGTGATCTAGCAAGCAACTAAGAGCCCATAGAAAACTATGGATGAAAATGGTGCTAATACCTTCCCTTTTCACAACCTATCCCCTGAACTCAAGAAAATATCTCGAAAGGTCTTTCCTGTTCTTTTCAACCTTTCCTTATTGGATAAAAGAAAAGTCGATGGTGACTCTTGCTATCCGCAACAAATGCGATCAAACGCAAAACACCCAAGTCAGTTCTCCCACCGTGTTACAGAACTGGTGACTCTGCTGGGGATTACTTAAAAGTGGGGTTACCTTGAGGATAGATCACCTTTACTTTCTTTCCTTGTTTGATTTTCTTGCTTTACATTATGGTTCCTTGTTTGGGTTTTCTTTGATCCTCTACCCGGATCTAGGGGCACCTTTTAGCTAAGTAGCAATATATTGTGGAAACTGTACGGCGTAGACCGATATGGTTGAAACAATGGTTACGTTAGTATGACACATTTGTTGGTACCGGTATCCCTTGTGTTGAATCGAGGAGAATATAGGGCCGCTGAGCGGTGTCATAAATCACTAACTGACCTTAGAACCTTAATTGAACAACTTGTCCATTAGGAAGTTATGAGATAGCCAGTTTCGATGGAAAGCTGAAAATTGGTTGATACTCGATACTACACTCATTGAGATCGGACTTTTAGGATATCTCGGCTGCAAGAAAAGATTGATTGTGCTGAGATGTAATACGGTGGGAGAACTGACTTGGGTGTTTTGCATTTTATCGCAAATGTTGCGGTTAGCAAGAGTCGCCACCGACTTTTCTTTTATCCAAAAGGAAAGGCTGAAAAGAACAGGAAATACGTTTGAGATTATTTCTTTGAGTTCAGGGGGTAGATTATGAAAAGGAAAGGTATTAGCACTATTTTCATCCATAGTTATCTATGGGCTCTTAGTTGCTTGTTATATCACTTGCTTTTGTTTGAAAATGTGCTTTGTGTGGTTTTCTGAAAGTGTTTTGAAAAGGCGCCTTCGTTTAGGAAAACTTTGTAATAGTTATTGTTCCTAAGAACGCATACAAAGTGTGGATCTTTTGAAAATGTTTCATGTTTGGAAAATGTTTCTAAAGTGTGTTTGAAAGTGTTGGTGTTTGTTTTGAAAATAAGCAAGGATGTTTGATTTGAAAATGAGCAATCAACTAGGAACAATCTACCTACTCAAAAGTCTTAGTTCATTTCTTCCTTTCCTTTGATATTGCTATCTTACCATTGATTGGTAAGAAGCCTTATCTTTGGATGTAGAGGGACGGGCGTGGGTCATCGTATAGCTATGATAGCAATGTTGTGAGATGCCTTAGCAATTCTATTTGAGGGACTGAGATCATTTTGAAAGGCAACATTTGATAGCGTCATCGAGGGACTATGATCTTATATTTTTGATTGCTTTTTGCTAAGATATCCCACATGCATAACATGGCCATTTTGGTAAGGCAACAAAGTGGAATTACCCTAAGGGTGCAAGTGTGCAAATGTGTTGATTTACATGCATTGTTTTATCTTGAGTTAGGGTTTGCTATTGTTGATTTTAGTCTTTCCATACAAACCCTAATTTACTAGCATTTATATAAAGCGATAAATTGTGAAAAGTAAAAATACTAAGCTATTACATCATTAGGGGAGGGGTATACAAATTCACAAATGGGGATTTGCAAGAAAATTAAACCTAATTATCTATTACAACCATATTGAATATTGTACAAAATTGAAAAGAAAATAATGCAAGAATGTAAATGGAAAAAAATGATTTTTGTTTGGTTTTCATAAAAGGGTTTTAACCTAATAAAAGAAAATGATTAATTAAAAATAAACAAAACAACTTAAACCTAAATTAATTAAGAAAGAAATTAGGTTAAAAAGTACTTTTAGGGTGTTTTATGAAAAGGTTTTAAGTTAATAATAATAATAATGGAAATTAATTAATTAAAAGGAAAAAACCTAAGCTCTAAATTAATTTTAATTAAGAAAATAAAATAATATAATAATTAAACCTAAGTCTAAATATTTATTGATTAAAAAAAGAAATTAATTTATTAAAAGAAAATGTTTTTTTTTTGTCTTTTTGTTTTATGAAGAAATAAAATGTATAAGTGTAAATAATAAATAAAAATATTTTTTTATTTTTTATATTATTAATAATAATAATAATAATAATAATAATAATATAAATAAAGAAAAATAAATAAAATAGAATAAGAAAAAAAGGTAAATAATAAGAGAAAATAGGCCAGGGGTGCAAGAGTAGTCAGGAGGTTAGAAGAAGCAAAAATAATAAAGCCCACTAGAGAGGCCCATGTACCTGTTGCTGAAACAAAAAAGTGAAAAAAAAGTGAAAAATGAACAAAAGGGTACCACGGGGGCTCGAACCCAGGTCCCAAATGTTAATAGATACGCGCTTTACCACTGGGGTGGCTATACATCCGTTCATTAATACAAAACCATAAATATATATTTGAAAACAAGTCAGGAGGGCAACTTCATCTTCTTCCTTGCGCCAACAAATTTTGAAAACTATAACTTCATCAATTCTCAACCATTTTCAAAAGTGTAAACATGAAACTTGTGCATTTTCCACCACGAATCCAACCATATAACTAACTTAAGCTAACACTCAAAGATAAGGATGAATTTATGAAAGTACCAAATTCTGACCTAAATATTTCAGCAAGTTCAAACTCAAAATTCTCACTACTCAAGCAACATAAATAAAATCTATCGACATGTATAGTTTCAGGGCAATGATGTCTACATTTTATCTTCACAAATGCAAGCCTAACAATGCCTAAATAAGAAGATAGAAGTTTAAGAAAAATACCTCAAAACTGGAAATCGTGAAATGAGTTTGAGCTTGATTCAATGTGCTGCAATGATCAGGTTAGCTTCCTTGAGTCTCTAGGAAGCTAATGTAATGCTTAGCTAGAGTTAAGAGTGGCTGAAATGGCTTGGAGAAGTCAATGTGCAGTGTTCTACTTTTGGTTATAGAGGATGATGAAAATGGAGTTACAATCGTGTAACAGGGACATGGATGGTTTGTATTTGATGTAAGGAAGCTTTAGGAACTAAAAGGCCAAAGAACGCACGAGGGAAATGGAAGTTTGATATGTAAAGTCAAAATTTGCACAACAATGGTGTTTTGAGAAAATTTCTGGCTAAAGGGAGTTTGGGAGTGTTTCAGGGTGTTCAATCTCGTGTGTTAAGTTGCATAATAGTGTATCAATGTATAGGAAAAGGTTTTGAGAGCCTTTGCTGATCAGAACTACAAGTTCACATGTTATGGCTCTTTTTCTTATTTTTGAAGCAAGCTTGATATACATTGACCCAATGCATAGTACAAGGCTATCTAGAGTGGTTACAAGATTTAAACATGTTTATCTGACTTTGTATGCTGAGTGGGTGTTGAACAAACAAGTTAGAGGCTCAAGAAGAGTGGACTTTATGCAGAAAGCCACTTTTCCAAATTGGCAATGTTGCCTTTCTTCCTAAAATGGTATTAAGCATGGGCAATGCATTGAATGCTTGGATTAAAGCTTCTAGCAGTTGTGCAAAACATTAATTATGGAGTGATAAACAAGTTTGAGGCCTGCAAAGCAAAGATTATGCAGCCTAGCATGGATTTGGTTCATGTGTTCATCAAGAAATGACTTGTAATTCAAGTTTGAAAACCCTAAGTTCTTGCCTTTGATTCTCCTTGCTCAAGTATGATCTAAATGAGTTATTTGACATTTTTGAAATCTTGTAACATCCTCTACAACCTCTATGTTGGGCATTTTTGAAAATTCATCTTGAAACTATGTGAAAAATTGCCATGAAGTTAGGTCAAAATCCTGCCTAAACTAGGGCAAAATTTCACTAAGTTTGAAAGTTTCATGAACATGTATTCACAAAATCATAACTTGAAATACATGCATTTTTAGGAGAAGTTGTGTTCTACAATGTTTTATATCTCATTGAGATCTACAACTTTCATGTTGGAAGTTTCCTTTGAATCATCTTGCATCATGGTGAAAATTTGGCTCAAAGTTATGAAAAAAATATGATTTTCCAACACTTAGAAAAAATTCTAAGTTTAGAAATTTTGACTTTTCAAAATGAAATATTGATTTTTTTATTTCTTGATGAACAAGTTTCATATTTTGAAATGTCTTGATGAATTTTGATCTTTGGTACTTGATTTTGATCAAAAAGTCAAAGTTTGACTTTTCAGTGGACAATTGACTTTTTCATCTGTTGATTGAAATTCATCTGTCAACCAATTGATCTTGAGCAATATTTTGTGCCATTCCATTATGTCAAAATTAAGTATTTGAATACTTGAGATCATAACTTAAACCAACCAATCATTTTCTAGGTCAAAAATCAAAAATTGCACCTTCTTAGTCCAAAACCCTAATTTTGACCAATTTGCCCTTTTGATGATCTGATCAAGTTTCTTGAGGAATTGTGATGCAAACTTGATCAAATGACATATATGAGTTCATGATGTTGATATGGATAAAAAATTATGAAGTTTGACTGTAAATTGACCACATTTGACTTTTCCCCAACACAACTGATTTTTAGGTCAACTGATCAATTGACTGAACAAAAATGTGATCCAAGACTTGAAACTTGACATGAGAAATATTGAGAGTCCAAAATGATCCATGAAAGTCATATGGGGCATTAAAAGTCCATTTGTCCTTGTGCAATCTCAAACCCTAATTTTCAGTCATCAGTGCTTAAGGAGGTGTCTTGAGCTGATCAACCCTTGTGCAGTCTTGAACCAAAGGAGATATTGTGGGAGATTACTTGAGAAATGAGAGGGAAATTTTTTGGGTACAACCACTGCCCCTGTTCAATATTCTTAAACCTGAAGAGTTAAATTGGCAGATCCGCCATTCGTGACTTGAAGGTGGAAGATGATTGAAAACTAGAGTGCCCAAAAATTTGCACTCGAAGATGTATTATGAATGGGATTATTGATTCAATTTGGAGGAATGATGATAAAAACTGGAAGAAGTATCAGCACACATATTTGGTCGATTTATACTAAAACTTGTTGTTCTACCTGTGGGAAAAAGAGTTAGTTAAATGCAGATATATGCATGATGTTCGCAAGATGAATGAGGTCATGTTGAATGCATTTTGTATGTATATGATATGATGTATGAATGTGAGATGTATGTTTGTCTGGGAAAATAAATCCCTGACTGCTGATGAGGAATTCCTGGGAAGTTGAATTCCGGATCGCTGTTGGGGATGAAGAGTATACATATCTTCAAACTTTGTTGAAAGGATGCTTCCATTGGGGAATATCTCTTGAGTGCTAGCTGTTATCTGGTTGGGTCCAGGCTTCACAACTTGTTGAGGATGAGGAAGTCAATTGCTATCTGGTCAGATCCAGGCTTCACGGTAACTTACTGGGGAAGAATAAATTATTTGTTATCTAGTCGGATTCCAGACTTTGTAGAAAATTTCTTGAAATTGAACTGTTATCTGGTCGGATCCAGGCTTCACAGTAACTGGCTATAAAGGATGAAGTTGACCTAATATCTGGTCGGGTTCAGGCTTCATAGTAACTTGAAGTGGTAACTACTATCTGGTCGAGTCCAGGCTTCATGGTTTTAGAAAAGTTATACTATTATCTGGTCGGGTCCAGGCTTCATAGTGTCTTTTTGGCATTGTAGCTAGTTGTTATCTGGTCGGGCTCCAGGCTTCAGAATAACTTGCTTGAAAAGACGAAGTTGAGCTGATATTTGGTCGGGTCCAGGCTTTACAGTAACTTAATGACATTGAACCTCTATCTGGTCAGATTCCAGGTTTTGCAGATTTCTGAGGTGGATGAGGTTAATTGTTATCTGATCGGGTCCAGGTTTCACAATAAACTGCTTGGGGATTTAGTTTTTATCTGGTCGGATTCCAGGTTTCACAATGAATTTTTGAAGGGAATTTCTATCTAGTTGGATCTAGGCTTCACAATAACTTGTTGAGGTAGAGGCAAACTCTACTGGGGAAAAGAAGTTAAACCTTGGTCTGGTTGAGTCCAGGTTCTTCTATATCTTGAAGAGTTAAACTATTATCTGGTAGGGTCCAGGTTTCATAGTATCTTGCAAAGATAACTATTATCTGGTCAGATCCAGTCTTCATAGTTAGTTGAAAGGTTACACTATTATCTGGTCGGATCCAGGCTCTATATTGACTTGAGAAGTTGGCTACTATCTGGTCGGGTCCAGGCTTCATAGTAGCTTGAAAGTTGTACTATTATCTGGTCAGGCCCAGGCTTCATAGCATCTTTTGGAGATAGTAAAGGTTTTGTTGATGACTTTACTGGGGATTAGGGGTTGTGGCCCTATGATTTGAAATAGTATGAAAGGAAAACTCAAGCTGGAGAGTGTGGACTCAATTGGGGAGGATAGCCTTAGCTTAGGATAACAGGCTCAGCTGGGGAAGATAGACTATGCCGGGGGAAAACAAGCTCGGTTGGGGAGTTATGCTATCTCGTTGTTTGTTAGGGAAATAAACCCTGTTGGGGAAATAAACCCTGTTGATGAACCGTTGAAGAGGTAAGTTCTTCTTCTTGTAAGATCAACTTAGCTGGGAGAGAAAGCTGCCAAGAGATTGGGACTTTGGCTAGAGATCAATATGGGCAAAGAAACTTTGTGGGTAACTCTGTTGAGGATGGTTTATTGTAACCGTCTTTGTGGGGATAATGCTAATGAAATAACTCTATGGGGATATTCCTTATACATTAAAGAGATGCTTGATGCTGTTTAGCAGGACACATGTTCTAAATAGTTTTAATTATGTTCGTATGCATATGTTCGTTCAATTTTAGTCATTGGACAAGTTTGCATTCAAAACAAAAGACAAAAGGTTTCCACTTCAAAGTATATTTATATTATATTTTGCCCATGAATAGGAATTTTTTGCACAAAGAGACGGAGATCCTAGTAAGAGGAAGTCTTCGAAAGGAAAACAAAGATTGAAAACAAAACAAATAGTCATGTGAAATGATCTCATTGTACTCCAACTCTACCATTGTCCCAATGTCTTCGAATGCTCCTTGCCGTTGACAAAAGTTGATTGGATTGATCTTGGACTGTTTGAACTCGGACCTTGGTGATAAAGTTGATTGTGGTGATTCCACGAGACATAGTCATATTCTTTCAATCCTTAACTTTTTCATGGACTGCCCTTTTGGGTTTTCAGCCCACCAGGCTACCCATTTTTGCCCAAGTCGCCCTTTCAGGTTTTCAACTTTCCAGGTGTACAATCTTTTGCATATATCCCTAACTTTTGCCCAAACCTTTTGGTTTGCTGGGATGCCCTTATTTTTCCTAGGTGTGTCAACCTAGCGGGTCTCTTATGTTTAGTATTTTTTAACTATGTTCGCGTTTATAGGATGTGAGAAGTCTTCACCATCCATGGTAGTCAACATCATGGCACCACCATAGAAAACTCTCTTGACAACAAATGGCCCTTCGTAGGTGGGAGTCCATTTGCCTCTGGAGTCGCCTTGTGGCATAATGATGCGCTTTATCACCAAATCACCGGCTTGATATACTCGAGGCTTAATCTTTTTGTTGAAAGCCTTGATCATACGTTTTTGGTATGTCTGACCATGACCAACAACAGCCATTCATTTTTCTTCGATCAAGTTCAGCTAATCCAATCTTGTTTGAATCCACTTGTCTTCGCCTAAGCCTGCTTCATTCATAATCCTTAGTGAGGGAATCTGAACTTCTACTAGAAAAATAGCTTCCATGCTATAGACCAAAGAAAAGGGAGTTGCCCCAGTTGATGTTCTAGCTGAAGTGCAGTAGCCGTGAAGAGTAAACAGTAACATCTTATGCCAGTCCTTATAGGTTACTACCATCTTCTGCACAATCTTCTTAATGTTTTTGTTGGCCGCTTCGACTGCACCATTCATTTTAGGTCTACATGGAGAAGAATTATGATGCTTGATCTTAAACTGAGTGCAAAGCTTGGTAATCATAGCATTGTCGAGGTTAGTCCCATTTTCGGTGATGATCCTTTCGGGGATACCATAGCGGCAAATGAGGTTATGTTTGATGAATCTAACTACCACATTCTTGTGTTTGTTATCATCTCCGAACATTTGTTTCTTGATGCTCTATTTTGCTCGTGTGTGTCTAACTTTGACCAGATATGCATATCTTTATCCCCTATGAGTTCGCCTTTGATTTGCGTTCTTTTCTTAAATCCACCTTTCCTTGGTAGCTTTTGTTAAAGGTTCCCCTTCAGATGGTTTCTTTACCCTTAAAATCAACCTTTGGATGGTAACATTTGTTGAGAGTCCCCTTCGGTTGGTCTCTTTTTGTTTGTATGTTCTCCTTTGATCAGTGTTCTTTTCTTAGGAATCTACCTTCAACATAGTATTCCTTGTTAAAGATTCCCCTTTGGTTGGTTTCTTTATCTTGAAATCCACCTTCGGTTGGCATCCGTAAAATCCACTTTCGGATGGTACCTTCTTTTGAGAGTCCCCTTTGGCTAGTCTCTTTTAGTTTGTAAGCTTGCCTTTGATCGATGTTCTTTTCTTAGGAATCTACCTTCGGCATAGTAGTCCTTGATGAAGATTCCCCTTCGGATGGTTTCTTTATCTTGAAGTCCACCTTTGGCTGGTACCTTTTGTCAAGAGTCCCCTTCGGCTGGTCTCTTTTCAGTTATAAGTTCGCCTTTGATTGGCGTTCTTTTCTTAGGAATCTACCTTCGGCGTAGTATTCTATGATGAAGATTCCCCTTCGGATGGTTTCCTTATCTTAAAGTCCACCTTCAGCTGGCACTCTTTAAATCCACCTTCAGCTGGCACTCTTTAAATCCACCTTCGGCTGGCACCTTTTGTTAAGAGTCTCATTCGGCTGGTCTCTTTTCATGTGTAAGTTCGCCTTCGATCGGTATTCTGTTAAGAGTAAATGTATATTTGTATCCTTAGTAAGTTCTCCTTCGATTGGCGTTCCTTCGTCAGATCCTTCTTCGTTCGGTCTCTCTCTTGTTTATGTATAACCTTGACTTGACATCCAAGAGATTTACTCAGATAACCATTGTAATCCAAAAAAATAAAAAAGAGAAAATGAAGAAAACCAAAAATATAATAATACCTGACTGGCTTCGGAGCGTAAATTTCCGGGTTCTTTTAGTATTTAATCTTCTTCCACCCTGAAAGCTCAAAAGGCTGACGCCAATCTCACCTTCAGGTTGGAGGCGATTAAATAGGGGCAGTTGTTGCCCTCCAAAATTTGTCCACCTAATTTCTTTTATCTGGCTTAGACTTTTGCATTCAGCTGTATATATTCCATTAGGTCACCAACGTAGCATGCATTGCATTCAAAAGAGCATCTGAGGTTCAAAAGATTAGCAGCTATGAAGCTAGGGTTTATGACTGATTTGAAGTGTATATTATTAAATAAGATTGATTATTCTGTTTCTTCTTGGTGTACCAGACTGTGAAATTAGGTTTTTGGTGCATGTTCAGTTTGGACTTTTTCTCCATCAAACAACAAGGCTATTATCTTCTGCTGGACAACAGGTTACAAGTTTTTCTTATCAAGAACTCAAGGGTGTGACCTAGCATACATAGTCTTTGAATCAAGACGTCTCCTCATATAAGTGTGCTTATCATTTGATCAGGATTAATGACTATGACATGACATTCATCCACTCTTCAGTTAACCAATTCAGGTTTTGTTGAATCATGGTTTAAATATATTTCATTTGGATATTTATCTGTGCATCTGAACTAAGAAATCAAGGTTGTGAGGTGTGGTTATCAGGATTTCTTTCTCTTCACAATATAATTGTTTTTATCCCGTCTCGGAAAGTGCAGGGGTTTTCATTTGTGCGACTGGGGTTTCATGTCAAGGGAATTCTTCCATGATCCAAACCTTATCATCTATCTGTAAAGATGTTCATCATGACATTAATTTTGAGTTGAGAAAACCGGTCTCTAAGGGCTGAGGATCAAATTGTGAAGCGCGATTCATGGCCTAGGATATGAATTTGTGGACTTCTTATTAATTAAGGCAATTATTATTCTTATCATTGTCATTTGTTGTCTGCAATACAAGTAGATTTGGATAGAAGTAGGCTTCTTATTGAAGGATTCATGCAAAGTGATTCAGGGTTTATTCATGATTTGATTTAGGATTTTTATTCAAATACTCAACACAAGTTCAATTCATTTATCTTGTATCACGGTTCATTTTATATGATAAATCAAGGAAAACTCGGAATTTAAATGCTAAGGGGAAGGAAAGAGCCATTCAAAATCCATTCCAGTGGTTACTTTGGTTATAGTTTATCAAATTGAATCAACTTTCCTTGAGGCGCGAGTGTGTGGATTGTTTGGAGTTCGCGTAATAGGCATAAGGATCATTCATCATCCAATATTCATCATGTGAAAGTCATCTTGATTCAAGTATCATTTTTAAGTTCTCATCACAAGAATGTTACGTCAAGGAAAAATTTAAAATACATAAGTAACATTCAAATCCATCCAAGTTCATTATAATTTTTGTTATTCATCACATTACATTAAGAATCCACAAAGAAAACAATTACAAAAAGTCCTAAATTTAAGTTCTTAAAGTCCAATGCCCAAAAGTCTATGCTATGCTCCAAGACTCTAAATCTTAGTCATGCTTGAGCCGACTCAGTTTCGTCTATAACCTGCATTAGATACTTGAGACCATGCTATATCAAGGTTCAAAATTCAAACGAATATTGTGACGGGCTGTAGCATATGTAAAGGTACACAAGAAATTCTAAGTGCAAACCAATTCATATAATTCAAATGAAATTTGAATAGCATATTGTAAAACCAGAATTTGAGTTACAAGTAAATCCATTCTAAATCCTAAGAGCTTGTTTACAATCTTCAAAGTCTCCTCACCATAAGTGATGCTCCTTATACAATTACTGAGAATTTCTTGAATCGTCTCTTTCATGAATACAACATTGACTATGTCATACATGGCGATGATCCTTTCCTGCTTCTGGACGGAACAAATGCTTATGCTGCGGCATAGAAAGTTGGTCGTTACAAACAAATCAAGCACAGTGAAGGAGTCGTACGGATATCGTAGGAAGAATAAAATTCGACAATCAATCCTAGCCCTGCATAAAATAGAAAAAAAAACAGAATAAATACCATATACTTGCAGCTAGACCGATAAGCTTGTAGACTGTTACGCACACCAAGCATCATTACATAGAAAAAACATGTTGTTGCTTTCAGGCCCATGCAAAAATAGAGCATTGGTTATGTTGGTAAGCGGCAGGAGCTGAACAATGTAGTGGTTGTGCAAAGCTTGACATCTTAGCTGACAAAAGAGCAACTCGTTAATTTCTAAGCTTTTGTTTTTACTGATGTTAGGCTTGAGAAAGCCCTTGTGTTTAATGATTCCCGTCAACTCTAGCCAATTCCCTAACTGTTCTCCTAACTACCCTCTAACTTCTACCAACCTATAACAACTAAAACAGAGTGGACTCTAAAAAAGGATCTTCAGCTGGCCCCTAACAGAAAATATCATAACTAACAGCCTAAGCCCTAACCTCTGTTTCAATAAACCAGGACTAATTCCAAACCTCTTAACTACCGTAACAGAATTCTTCCCATATTTTCAACAACCCTGCATGACAGAACCGATTAATTCTCACCCCCTCAACTGTGAAAAACCAACTCTCTCTAAGCATAACGGGCTTTCTAACAACTAGAATAGAATTCCAAACAGTTTTCAACAAACCAAAAACCAAAAACAAATAAACTAACAGCTCCAACTAAGAAAATTCCCTAACTGTTTTAGCCAACTTCTAAACAGCCCTGTAACCATCTCCTAACCAACTTCTAACACACTTCGTAACAAACTTCTAACAGAAGGGGCAATGGAAGAGGAGGGAAAGAATCAGAGGATATGGGAGAATAACAGAAAAGAGGGAGAGAGAATTATCAACAAAATTCAGAAGGGAAGAAAAAGGAATTTCACGATTCAGTTTACAAAACAAGAAAGAGAAATTAGTTAGAGGACTCACCTTTTTCAACGCCACTCTCTGCGTTATCTCAAAAAGATCCCTCCATTCATCAACTTCATCTTCATAAATCTCTCAACTCTCTACCCCTTCAATCATCACCAACATTCATCATTTCTCCATCTAAAATTCTCTCTATGCTCTCTCAGCAACCACAACACTTCATCATCATCTTCCTACAACAATCTTCATCCATCTTCAAAACCTTTGCACCTTCTCTTCTCACTTTATCCTTAACTACCATACTTCGTCATATTCATCTTCATCCACCAACCTTTACCTTCTCGACAACCATGTAGAAGCTTAAT
Source organism: Vicia faba (assembly GCA_948472305.1). Classification (NCBI taxonomy): domain Eukaryota; kingdom Viridiplantae; phylum Streptophyta; class Magnoliopsida; order Fabales; family Fabaceae; genus Vicia; species Vicia faba. Next base: position 1,350,897,886 of record OX451741.1, read on the forward strand.
CTCTGAAAAATCTTCATCCACACACGCATCATTAGTAATCATCTGGCATCATCTGCAATTCTCCTTTAACCCACACAATGTAATTACAACAATTTAGAGCAATTCAGAAGAGGAATTCATAGCAGAAGAAGATAGAGGCGAGGAATAAAGAACGCAAACCTGAATCACGCTTGAAGTGCCGTTGGAGCGACTCTGATGAGTAAGAATTTCTTCTTCCTTCAGCCACTTTTTATGAACAAGTGTGTATCCGTATCTGTTGACAGAGTTGAAGCCGAAGTTAAGAATTGAGAACAAAACCACGGTGAGGCCTGAAACTGGAGACGAGAAACCACCGCGCCAAAATATCAGATGCTCCAATCAGGATTATTCCTTGCTCAATCTTGAAGTATTCTGAAGCTTTTTGATGTTCACGAGCGATAATAGCACTCGAGGCGTGATACTTGACCAAAAGGTACGCTATTTTGAAGATTAGGGTTTCTCGTTCTTCTTCTTTGATTCAACCGTATGAAGGTTTTCCTGGAGAAATTGACGGTGAGTTTGGATTTGGAGTGCTGTCTTAGGGTACGCACGTGTTGGACAATGATGATTTGGGCTGGTTTAGTAGCGGCGCTCGTAGCGGCATGCTCATTGGAAATCGCTGCTTGGCATCACGAAGGAGAGAGAGACTGAAATTACATGAAGCTCAAGGGTCACTAACCCTAACTTGATACGACATTGTTTTGGTCTTAGCATACATTCCTTTCATTTTTTTGCTGATACAAATTTGAATTCCTGGATAACCCGTTGGGCCAAGATGCATGCCTCGCCAAATAATTCCTTAAGCGAACCCCCCAAAGGAATCACCACGCCAACTTGTTGGTTTATGTTTAGAGTTGAGATTAGGCCATTGAAGCTTTAGCCCAGGCGCCTTGCTTCACCAAACAAAAAAACAGCATTATGGCCATTATTACTGGGCCTAGTATCATATTTCTATTGCACCTCTTGCTTGTTGGCTTGCACCCTCTAGATTTATTCTCTTAGTATTTTTTTTTCAATTAATTTTGTGGATTGTTTAGATTTTCTTGAACTTTTATCATTACATAATAAAAATAATAAAATCAAATATAAAAATTTGTTATATTTTCCTTATTTTTGATTTTAGGAATTAATTCATGGTTATCTGATTATTCAAAATTCGTGATTCACCTTTGCTTGTTGATATTTGAGTCTTATGCAATATTATTATGCGGATGCGCTTGAGATTTCGATTTCGATTTGTTTTTGCATTGATGATGCTTCAACACTTATTTCGAGCATTTGATTTCTGATCCTTTTCTTTGATTGATGAAGCTTTTCGCGAAGATCGTCAGGTTTCTGTGTTTTGATAGGCTTTGCTACGGATTGATATTTGTTTGGTGTTTTCTCTTGTTTATCTCATTCACACTTTATTGCTTTCTAGATATCATGAGAAGTAGGAAATTAAGAGCGCGCGCTCGAAGTCGCTGTTTAAAGACCTGTAGCAGGCATTTCACACTTCATTTGCTATATGTGTTGTGTTTGTGTTTATTTCCTTGGTTATTGATTGATGAGTCACTCAATTTATAAATTGAGATCACGACTTCTCTCTTAGTGTATGCTCCCTATAGGATTTTATCGCTTTCCTTTATTTCTTGTTGATCGATGAGTCACTCAATTTAGAAATTGAGATCACGACTTCGCTCTCATTGCATGTTCCCCATAGGATATTTTTGTTAGACTTTATTTGGTATGATATCCTAGGTAGGATCTCTCTGGTTGTGCTCTCTTGAGCTAGATCTCTTGAGCTTATTGGCTTGCTTGTTTGATTTTATCTTTGTGTGCATGTTTTGAGATGATACACCCTCGGCATGTTCCCTTAGGAGCTCTTGATTCGACTATAGACGATGATTCGTGATAGACATAGTTTTATGTGATAGACCCTTGCTATGATCCTTTAGGACTTCTTGATTCATCTATAGATGATGATTTGAGATAGACATTAGGATTGTTATCCAAGCATGTCAACTTAGGGTAGGGATTTCCTTTTAAAGCTCAAATTTAGGATCAATCATTGTATGATAACATTAGGGATAGATCTAGGTTAGTCTCCCTTAGATTATTTTTCTTTCTTTTGCATCCATGCATTAAGACTAAAACTCTTATTTTGAAAAAGAATAAAACATCTAACAACTTTCAAATCCTTCTTTAAGGTAAAAAATACCAATCAATATAAAATTTTTTGCGCCTTCGAGCTTTTCTTTCAAACTTTTCAGAAAGAACATGTTAATTCACTTATGTGCTGACGCGTAAATCTCCAAAGGTCGAGTTGTGGCAGAAGGCGAAATTAATATTGTTCATTAAAAATACAAACCAACAAAACTTGTTAGCCGAACTATGGCTGCTCTGATTCCTTAAAAGGTATACTTAGGCATTGGGGTAGGGCCCGAACGAGCACAACTTTTTATTTTTTCCCTACATTCTTTTCTCTTTTCTTTTGCATGCATTCCTTATACAACTTAGATATAGATTCTTACACACCCTACGATTAGAGCAACAAGAGTGGATACCGTATAGTACTACGGGCGTGTGGGGTGCTAATACCTTCCCCTAGTGTAACAGACTCCCTTACCCGATCTCTCGGTCGTTTGATCGTAATTTCACCCTTCTCAGGTTTACTTGATGTTTACATTTACCTTCTCGTGGGATAAAAAACATTCGACGGCGACTTGATTGATTTCATTATCAGTTGATTGTTCAGCCGGTTATTTTAGCTTATACATAACATCATGACATCATACCATAACATTTTCAATAATAATTTCAAGGATCTCAAGGGCCTATGATGTAGGGTCATGTTGAATCAGACGCCTATCAAGGGGCAAAAGGATTTCTCCTCTAATCAAACACCGTCAAAGACCAAAGCACGGTAACTTGAGTCAAGGGCCATGACAAACTTGACATGGTGAGCTTAATTCTCGTGGAAGGAAATCCACCGATACGAAGTTCTCCAATCAAAGTTGTAATTAACTTCTAACATCTTCTTGTGATTACCCCACGAGATCCTTGAAAACATGCATCCACATATAATGCATCATATCATGACAGGTTTCTCCCATACAAGTCTCCTTATCTTCCTACTATTAATTTCAGTAAGATGGATGTGGAACAAACAATGAAGGATCTCCAATCACAAAATGCCCAATTCCAACAAATGTTCCTGGCTATGGCTAAGGGGCAAGAGGACCTAAAGACTCTTCTCAAAGACAAGAAGAAAAAGTCAAAGAAGTCAGTAGGCATCCTGAATTTGGGAAGAAGACTTAGAGGTTCAATCAAGAGAGCTCTAGATCTCTTAACTCCATCAAATGAGGGGAATAATCATAAAGAAGATAACAGTTTGGGGATTGATGAAGTTGAATCTGACTACTTTGAGGAACAATATCCTCCCGCTACTAATAAATACAAATAGTTGGAGGATTTCCTCAATGCTATAGAGATTCAAAAGATACCTGGCTTGGACTTTGAAGATTTAGGGTTGGTTTCTGGAGTGGTCATCCCACCAAAGTTCAAAATCCCTACCTTTTCCACGTATGATGTTGCTCTTGTCCTAAGATGCATATGAGATCTTATGTCCGCAAGATTCAGCCTCACACTGCTGACCAGAAGCTATGGGTCCATTTCTTCCAAGAAAGTTTGGCTGGAACTCAAATAGAGTGGTTCTATCAGTTAGAAGGAACCGACATTCATACGTGGGAAGACTTGGATGCTTCTTTCTACAAGCAGTATCAATACAACGCCGATCTTGCACCAACTCGTGTGCAATTGTAGAGTATGACCATGCATTCCAACGAGGGCTTCAAAGAATATGCTCAAAAGTGGAGAGACCTGGCCGACAGGGTGCAGCCACCCTTAACTGACATGGAACTTATTGAAATCTTCATGGAGACTTTGACGAGACCTTTCTTCAATCACCTGATTGGAAGCTCTTCATCCGGGTTCACCGAGTTAATACTGACTGGCGAAAGAGTCGAAGATGGCATCAAAAGAGGAAAGATCCAAGGAGCTACATCCTCTGATACTCAGAAAAAAACATACAATGGGAAGAAAGAGTCCAATGTTGTTTACGGCCAAAAGGGTCATAACAAGAGAAACCACGACCAACATGTGGGGGCGGTCCTGATCTCCGATCCTGCATCACGGCGATAACAATAAAGGGGAAATCAGCGAAGGCAAGACGAGCCCAAAAGACAGTTTACCAACATCAACATTCCGCTATCTCAAGCATTGCAACACTTGTTGAAGATGAATCTTATTACGTTGATAGGACCTCATCCAAACCCCAAAAATTCTTCTCCTAACTAAAATCCTGATGCAATATGTGCATATCATTCCGGAAGTCCTGGGCATGATACTAATGATTGTTGGGCACTGGAATACAAGATTCAAAACATAATTGACACCAAGGAGATCGAGTTCGACCCTCTAGAGACTCCCAATGTGATCACCACTCCCATGCCAAATCATTGAGCATTCCAGTTCATTTTGAATTTTCAATTGTAATTTCTTTTGTTATTAAAACACTTATTTATTAATGTTAAACTCTGTTTCATTAATGCATTGCATATGTTTGTCTTGAATTCATCCATTTGTTTTCATTATATTTAAACTGTGCATTCTTTACTCCTTTTATAATATTCAACTCTTGTTTCAAAAGTTGCAAGCCTTTAGAAGGAGGATGACGAAAACAATGCCATAATCTCATACAATATGCTTTTGGACATACCTTGCTGACGATGTACATGCGTTTCTTTCAATCCCTAAACACTGGAGTTATAAGGAAGATAATCCCTAGTCAACCCATTCGAGCCCGAGAAGTAGAAGTTTTCTTCTTACACAAATTGAAACCTTTAATCAAAACCTGTGGTAGGGTAGTCTCTCAGTTAATTCAAACGCGCATTCACTCACAAAATTTCACTACGTATACAACAAATGACATCAAAAACATTCCTTTTGAACCAAAAGATGGTGATGGTTCCCTGTCAAATAGGAAGTCATTATCTCTCAATAGAAAAGCCCACTAAGTCAAAACCTACGAAGGAGACTTAAGAAAATCTGGGGCATCCCACTGACCGTAATCTCAAAAACAAGAACAGTCAGGCAAAATCGGGGATAATAAATCAAAAAGAGGTCACTACAAATCCTCAACAACATGGAAAATATGGAAAAATGATTGCCTTCCAACAAACTTAACTTGTTTGAACCATCACCAAAACGTCATTCCAGACTCAATTGGAGTTCAAACGCACAATTAACTAAGTTTAGGACTGAAGAACATCACGAAGAAAGGGCGGGTACAATTACACTTTGAGCCTTATCCCTTATTTCTTAAAACCGTGAACCTAGACCATGATACAACCTTTCAAAGTCCTAATTTAAGCATGGGTTAGTTCGAAAGCATATTGTTACAAAAGGTATCCTGACTCCTGTAAGGCTTTACTTCAAATCCTGAGTTGAATTTTCTTACAATTTTTTTTTATATGCTAAAACGTAGTTTCAAAACTTCAAGACAAGCATAAACTCTGCATTATTTAAATATCGTTGTTTGCATATGGATAATTGTTAGACAGCAGAGAAATTCACATGACGAATGTCCGGCGAATGAAAGCTCTCTCAGTGAACAAAATCACTTCAAATAGGATGACACTTCTAATGAAAAATCTCCTATAAACAAGGGGGAATGACATGTCACTATCCAACTCGTCTGGGGGAAGTCAAGTCAAGATTCCAAGAAATCTCTCAAGAAGTTCTAAATAACCAGGGGCAAATTTGCATCTGAGTCACTTGGGGCATTGAATATGAACTCCAACAAAGGTTTGTGTAAGGTCAGGCAAACATTTCCTGGGTAATGCTACAAACAGTTTCTACTAGGGGCAGTGACAAATCTCCCAAAAATCCTTTTCATAGGGTGATCCCTATCAAGAGTTTCAATCTCTGAAAATTTCTCCCCAACTGAGTTGATCTCAAGAATCCTCGAGGGTTTCTGCCAAAAGAAAATGCCTCTCCAGCAGACTAGGCGACAAGGTTTATTTCCCCAACAAATGGCCCCAGCTTGAATTTGCCTCTCAAACTATCACAAATTTAGGGACCACGACTCCTTTCCGCAAGCAAGAATCAACATTCCCCAATAGAGTTCTCCTCAAACAACAAAAACAGGAATCCCCAGCGAAAACATTCTAAAAAAAAGGTTTGGAGAGAGGTGCATACTCAACGGCAGTCCGAGATTTAGCCTCCCAAAACTCCCCAACACTTGTCAAGGATTTATTTTCCAAGACAAAACTACATTCCAACAACATTTCATGCATGATAAGCGCATACAATACAAATGCATACGACATAATCTTATTTATTTTGAGAATATAATTACGCCATGCATTTCATACATCATGACATTGGATACAACTAACTCTTTACCTTTTCAGGAAAGCTCAATCAACAGAAAATTATCGTCAAAAATTTTCAACAGTTCCAGATTAATCAATGAAATAAGCCAAGGAGACTATCTACATGATCAGCTGAACTGACCCTACCCAAGTTCCTTCTCAGACGTTTCTAGACACAGTCTTACCCTGACTCATCATGAGGCGACCCTACCCAGGTTCCTTCTCAGACATTTCCAGACGCAGTCTTACCCGGACTCATCATGAGGTGACCCTACCCAGGTTCCTTCTCAGACATTTCCAGACACAGTCTTACCCGGACTCATCATGAGGCGACCCTACCCAGATGTTGTTTTACCCGGACTCATCATGAAGCAACCCCACCCAGGTTCTTTCTCATTCCTAGATGTAGTTTTACCCGGACTCATCATGAAGCAACCCTACCCAGGTTCTTTCTCATTCCTAGATGCAGTTTTACCCGGACTAATGATGAAGCAACCCTATCCAGGTTCCTTCTCATTCCTAGATGCAGTTTTACCCTGACTCATCATGGAGCAATCCTACCCAGGTTCATTCTCATTCCTAGATGCAGTTTTACCTGGACTTATCATGAAGCAACCCTACCCAGGTTCCTTCTCATTTCCAGATGCAGTTTTACCCAGGACTCATCACGAAGAAACCCTACCCAGGTTCCTTCTCATACATTCCTGGATGAAGTTTTACACTGACTCATCCTGAAGCAACCCTACCCAGGTTCCTTCTTATTTTCAAATGTAGTTTTACACAGACTCATCCTGAAGCAGCCCTACCCAAGTTCTTTCTCTTAAATTCTAGATGAAGTTTCACTTTGATTAATCCTAAAGCAGCCCTACCCAGGCTTCCTTCTTATATGTCTCCTAAAGCATCCCTACGCAGGCCCATCATAAATTAAAGAATATCCAAGACCTCTGTTGGTTCAGTTTAAATTGATCAACAGTTTATCCTGATTCCTCTCTGGTAGACATTTTCTCTGGTTCAGATAAATCACTCCAAAGATTTATTCTGATTCTTTTCCAGTTGAAGTCAAATTTACACTTAGTCTAATTTCTGTCAACAATCACCTTTGGATGGAATCTATAAGCCCATCTCCGACAACCCTCCACCATCCATCCAAATGGAATCTATAAGAACATTCCCTACACAATCAACCACCACATCATCAAGTGCAAATTTCTGGGCACTCTATTGTTCAATCATCTTCCACCTTCAAGTCACGAATGGCAGATTTGTCAATCTAACTCTTTAGGTTTAAGAAGATTGAATAGGGGAAGCTGTTGTACCCCAAAATTTACCATCTCTTTTTTCAAGGCATTTCTCACAAGGATTCTCAAGGTTCAAGCTTGCACAATTACATTTGGACTTTCCAGTATCAAGTCAAAAGGGAAAATGTTAAAAATAGAGGAAAACAGATAAAAATAATCTTTTTGACAAAATTGGAGAAAAACAAGTTTTTCGATTCAGCTCTTTAAATTGGCCTTTTGGCCTCTTTCGATGCAAGCTTGGCTTGCATCCTTCGACCGGGCATGGGCCTCTGGCGCATTGGTTTTGGTTCACAAGGCAGGAGTTTCCTGTACGCCACCTTCGATTGCACCTTTGGCCTCACAGGGTTCACACTGCAATAGTTGCCTATATGCCTGGTTCGTTTGGATGTTTGATGCTTGCATGCCTATAAAAACTTTCTCTCCATGCTTGCCTTGACACACAAAGTAATGACTAGTTATATAAAAACTTTCGTTTGAGACATAACTCCTTTCTTGCGTGCAAAAGGCTTCCCCCATGCTAGCATGCACAAGATACAAAGCCTCATGTAGCTTCCTTCGATTCCAAGGAAAAAAGCTCCCTTTTGGAATCCTTCGATTGCACTTTTTTACCTCCTGTATGCCTCTTTCGAATATGGACATTTTTTCCTCCCACGTGCCTCTTTCATTTGGGCATGTGGCTCCCTTCATGCAAGTCTTTGTTTGAGCATTGACCTTTTATGTGCATGCTTGGAGTCACAAAGTTTAGACCTCCTGCATGCAGGCTTCGACATGACATTGGCTATGTTTGTACTAGCTTCGACTGGACAACATTTCTCTTTAGTATGCTGCATTTCCATCCTTGACAAACTTTAGCTCACATGGTTGATGGCCCCTTCAAAGGACACATAGGGGTGGATTTGAAGGGCATACATATGAGTCCCTGTCGAAGGGTATACCTTACTAATCCATTCGAAGGACACATTTGACCCTTTTCAAAGAAACATACATGACCCATTCAAGGGACATATCTAGGCGTCCCATTCGAAGAACATGCTGGATAGCCTATTTGAAGGATTTACAAAGCCCATCTTAAGGCATGTTTTGGTGACTCATCCAAGGGTCACACATTTGGCTCCTATGAAGGATGCACAAAATGGCCCAGTCGAAGGACACTTGTTGAAGGAAAATCAAATAATATTGTTGGGAGAAGAATCTAGTCGAAGGAGGTTCAAAATAAAAGGATGATATTCAAAGACGCTTGTTGCCAAGTTCAGGCCTAGCACACTGGCCAAAACTGAAACACTTCCCCATTCTTGCACCAAAATAGCAGACAAGGCACTATCTCTCGAAAGCTACAAAGAGCAGGTTACTCAATTTGTTCAAATTATTTTGTTTTCCCTCCAAAAGTTTCAGCCAACCTTGCCTATAAATAAGAGGGTCCATAACATGTTTAGGAGGACTTCTTGGTCAGAGGAAAGAATCTTCAAAAAATTCTCAAACACCATAAAGATCTCGAACACTTAAACACTCATCAAACACAAACCCGGAATCCAAACACTTGTCCCCTTCGAATTTGAAATATCCCTACAGCTTGTTACTTTTCGAATCCAGTATAAAGAAAATTACACTTGTTTCTTCTCATTCGAATATAGCCTTAGAGAGGCCACCTTCGTTTCCTCCCTTTGAACCCATAAGCATTTAAGGCAGCCACTCAAGGTCCATCCCAAGCACCAGCTCCAAACAAGGTAAGTCACTCTTAACCTTGAACCCTTCGTTTCCAGCATAACATGTAAATAAGCTTCCTTTTCGTTTCAAACATATACATATTATTTTCTTCCTTTTCGTTTCCACCGTTTTAGTTTGTTTTTTATTGCCTCTCCTTTTGGTTTTGATCTTTGGTTTGTTACAAATGCTTTAAGAACTAACCTGGACCTAAGGTAATGCTAGTATGGCCTTAGGCCATGTTGCTATTCAATATCTCAAACGAAAGAAACAAGAGACAAGAGTATGAAGCGAAGCCTCAGGGTTCCTCACCGACTCCAGGCCCAAATGAAAGAGGCAGAAAGGAAGATTGCATCTTGCACTGATCCCAGGCCCAATCGAAAGGCACGCCCACACTCATTCCATCCCCCAGTCGAAGGAGACGGAAAGGCAGGATCGAAGGCTGCATCTCGTGCCTCAAGTTAAGCCCAAATCGAAGGTCATGACCTCACTGTCTGCAGGTCAAAATCGAAAAGAGCCAAAGAAGCAGAATCGAAGAGTTCTTCTTCCTGAATCAAAATAGCCCCTTTTTCCTCTTTATTTTATTTATTTTTCCTTTATATTTTCATGCTATTCAATATTGTTGTAATAATGTAGGAATTTATCTTTCTAATTTTATTACTTTTGTATGATTGTTAGTAAAATAGGGTATGTATGGAAAGATAAAACAACAAGTAGACAACCCCTAATCAAAGACTAAGTGAATGCAAATCAAACACACTATTCACACATGCACCCCTAGGGTCATCTCACTTGTTTCCTCGGAAAAAATAGTCATGTCCCTCGAATATGGGCGTTTTAGAAAAGACCCTTGATAAAAGATCGCACTCCCTCGATGACCCTTAATGTTGCCTTCCGTAAACGATCTAGTCCCTAAACGACATTGCTAAAATGTCCCATAGGTTGCCTTCTATGACTATACAAACGTCCCATGCCCGTCCCTTCACATCCAATGATGAGGCTTCTTACCAAATCAATGGTAAGATAGCAACATCCAAAGGAAGAGGAAAAGAACATTAAGACCTTTTGAGTAGGTAGGTTGCTCCTAGTTGCTCCCTTGCTCACAACAAAAACATTTTATACACCAACACTTTCATTTGAAACATTTTCAAAAGACAAAGCTTTTTGTACGCATTCTTATAGAAACAAGGACCATTACAATGACACTTTTCAAAATCAATTTCAAAAACACATTTCACAAACACCTCTTTGATCTATTTTCAAAAAAACACTTTGTACGCATTCTTATAGAAACGAGAACCATTACAAAGACGTTTTTCAAAATAATTTCAAAACCCACACCACAAGCACATTTTCAAACAAAAGCAAGTGATCTAGCAAGCAACTAAGAGCCCGTAGAAAACTATGGATGAAAATGGTGCTAATACCTTCCCTTTTGATAACCTACCCCCCGAACTCAAGAAAATATCTCTAAAGGTCTTTCATGTTCATTTCAACCTTTCTATATTGGATAAAAGAAAAGTCGATGGCGACTCTTGCTATCCGCAACAAATGCGATCAAACGCAAAACACCCAAGTCAGTTCTCCCACCGCGTTACAGATGGCTCCTGAGGACATGGAAAAAGCAATGTTTATCACACCCTGGGGATCATTGTGTTATAGAGTGATGCCCTTCGGGTTGAAGAACGCTGGTGAAACGTACCAGAGGGCTATGACAACCCTATTCCATGATCTGATGCACAAGGAAATTGAGATGTATGTTGATGATATGATTGCTAAATCCCAGACTGAAGAAGGGCATATAAAAGATTTGTTGAAATTGTTTCAGCGTTTGAGGAAGTATCGTCTCCGCTTGAATCCAAATAAATGTACCTTCAGTGTCTGATCAGGGAAATTATTGGGTTTCATTGTCAACCAAAGAGGGATTGAGGTTGACCCTTATAAATTCAAAGAAATTCAAGAAACTCCAGCACCGAGAACTGAAAAGCAAGTCAGAGGTTTCCTCGGGTGTTTGAATTAAATCTCCAGATTCATTTCCCACATGACTGTAACGTGTGAAACGATCTTTAAGTTGTTAAAGAAAGATCAAGGTTATGTGTGGACAGATGACTTCCAAAGGGAATTTGAAAGTATTAAAGCATATTTTCTTGAACCTCCTATCTTGCTCCCTCTTGTTGAAGGAAGACCATAGATTATGTATCTGACAATGTTAGATGATTCCATGGGCTGTATTCTGGGACAACAAGATGAAACAGGGAAGAAAGAGTATGCCATTTATTATCTCAGTAAAAAGTTTATTGATTATGAGTCATGGTATTCTATGCTGGAAAAGATATGTTGTGCTCTGGCCTAGGTGGTAAAATGTTTGCAGCAGTATATCTTGAGTCACGCCATTTGGTTGATTTCCATAATGGATCCAATCAAGTACATTTTTGAAAAGCCTGCTCTTACTGGGAAAATTTACCGTTGGCAGATGTTGCTATCTAAATATGATATTGAATACCGCACTCAAAAGGCTATCAAAAGCAGCGTGTTGGCAGATTATCTTGCTCACCAGCCAGTTGATGATTATCAGTCTGTAAAGTATGATTTCCCTTATGAGGATGTAATGTTTTTGAAAGTGAAAGATTATGATGAACCATTACCTGAGGAAGGTCCTGACCCTGAGTCTCATTGGAGCATGAAATTTGATAGAGTTGTGAATGCTTATGGTAAAGGAATTGGTGTTATGATTGTTACTCCTCATGGGTCACATATACCTTTTACTGCGAGGTTGACATTCGATTGCACCAATAATATGGCAAAATATGAGGCTTGCATCATGGGTCTCGAAGAAGCAATTGATCTCAGAATTAAAATTCTAGATATGTATGGTGATTCAGCTTTGGTAGTAAATCAAATTAAAGGAGAGTGGGATACTCGTCACCCTGGCTTGATCCCTTACAAAGATTATGCTAGAAGATTGTTACCCTTCTTTAATAAAGTTGAATTTCATCACATCCCCAGAGATGAAAATCAAATGGTGGATGCTCTGGAAACTATGGTTTCTATGTATCAAGTGAATACTTGGAATGATATACCTTGAATTATAGTTCGACGACTAGATAGGCCCGCTCATGTGTTTACGACAGAAGAGGTAGAAGATGAGAAACCTTGGTATCATGATATCCAACATTTTCTCCAGACACAGGAATATCCGATTGGTGCATCGAATAAAGATAGAAAGACATTGAGAAGATTGGATGACAGCTTCTTCCTCAGTGAAAATGTGTTGCACAAGAGAAATTATGACATGGTCTTGCTCAGATGCGTGGATAGACATGAAGCAGACATGTTGATGCATGAGATTCATGAAGGTTCCTTTGGAACTCATGCCAATGAATATTCGATGGCTAAGAAGATGCCAATGGCAGGTTAGTATTGACTGACAATGGAATCTGATTGTTACAAATTTTCCAAGAAGTGCCATAAATGCTAGATTTAGCAGACAAAATTCATGTGCCTCCGACACTTCTCAATGTTATTTCTTCCTTGTGTCCTTTCTCTATGTGGGGTATTGACATGATTGAAATGATTGAACCCAAAGCTTTGAATGGACAACGGTTTATCTTGGTAGCAATTGATTACTTCACCAAATGGGTGGAGGCTGCTTCATATGCTAATGTTACCAAGCAGGTGGTAGTGCCCTTCATTAAGAATAATCTCATATGTCGGTATGGTATGCCCAGCAGAATTATCACCGACAATGGCTCGAATATGAATAACAAGATGATGACAAAACTTTGTGAAGATATCAAGATCGTCCATCACAATTCATCTCCATACAGGCCGAAGATGAATGGGGCCGTTGAAGCTGCTAATAAGAATATCTAGAAGATGGTTGTTACTTATAAAGATTGGCATGAAATGCTCCCTTTTTCTTTACATGGATATCAGACATTTGTCCGCACTTCAACAGGAGCAATTCCGTTCTCCCTTGTGTATAGTATGGAAGCAGTGCTCCCAATCGAGGTTAAGATTCCCTCTTTACGCGTGATAATGGAAACCAAGTTGTCAGAGGATGAATGGGTCCAGAACAGGTTTGACCAATTGAATTTGATTGAAGAGAAGAGAATGACAGCTTTGTGTCATGGGCAGTTATATCAGAAGAGAATGAAGAAAGCATTTGATAAGAAGTTCAAGACTCGTGAATTCAGAGAAGGCGACCTCGTGCTCAGGAAGATCATGTCTTTTAATGCTGAATCTAGGGGAAAGTGGACTCCCAATTTTGAAGGCCCATATGTTGTCAAGAAAGCCTTCTCTAGAGGTGCATTAATTCTTGAAACTAAGGATGGCGAGGAGTTCCCACATCCCATGAATATTGGTGAAGTCAAGAAATACTTTACCTAAAGAAATAAAAGAATAACTCGCTAAGTTGAAAACTCGAAAGGGAGGCTTAGGCGAAAAGGAGCGCCTCGGTAGGCCGAAAACCCGAAAGGGTGGTATAGGAAAAAATTAGAGACATAAACAGAATGAATCTTCCCGCTAAGTTGAAAACCTACAAGGGAATCTTAGGAAAAATTTAGGGACTTTCTTGGAAAGTAACTACATCAGACAAGACTTGATCATTGAAGCAAAAATCTTCTTGGATCCTCAACATACTTCGACGGAAGCTGCTGCTGCTCAGGATTTCAAAGTTGTTAGGGATAATAGTGGTCATTGTATTTCAATGTATCTTTTCCATTATATATTACCATTTTACGAACTTTGTAATCATCCATGGAGTCTCGCCATTCGCAGACTACCATTTTATTAATAAAGTTTGAGCTTTTATCCAATTCTTTGTAATTCTTATTTTATTCTGCTTAAAAAGACTTCATTTATTATTGATAGTAATTTTCAAAGCGAAAAGATTAAATAACAAAATTGTTATTCGAAAAGAAGTTACAAATTACTTTTACTTTAGATTTTATGATTCAAGAGGAAAACAAAAGTGGTGATCCCAGGAATGGACGAACTCCAGTAATTTTGGGAAGTTTTGTTTTCCTTAGGAAGGTTCTCTCAGGTTATTTTTCGTTGGTATGTGCATGATTTTTGTATATTTAAGATGATACCAATTGGCACAAGGTACGGTATTGGGTTTGTGATCCCATTGTCCCCAGTCAAGTCTTGTTGTATTTTGATTTTGGGTTTGCATGGTCTGAAGCCTCTATCTCAGATTTCCCAGTGAGGTCTGACGAAAACTCCTTCTCCCGTTGTGTGCTGAGATGGAATTATTTGCAAAATGTCGCTCTTTTTGAATTGTTGGCATTATTTTTGGTATTTATTTCCCAAGTAAGTAGACCAAGTCAGTATCTTTTCTAAGAAGTGTTGAGACATTTGTCAAGTTTTTTGGGTTTTCACCAACAAAGTGTTTGGTTTGATTTAAAATCCCCATAAGTTTGACCTCTTGCTATAATGTTAACTTATTTATTCCCCAGTGAAGGCTTCACTTATTTGATAGAAGTCTTTTCTCCCCGTGCATGCTGAGTTGGACTCATTTGCGAAACATCTCCTTTCGGCGGTACTTGCATTTTGTTTGATTGCTCGTTAGTCAGGAAAGGGTAATGTTTTATTTAAGAAGTGTTGAAATGGTTATCAACTTTTTGGGTTTTCACCCGCCAAGTACTGGGTTTGATTTAAAATCCCCATAGTTTTGATTTCTTGATGTTTTGATTGACTTCTTAACTCCCCAGTTTGTTATCCCCACGAGGTTTCATACTTTCTCCCCAGAGAAGTTGATGCAATAGTCACTCTCAATATTGAAGAATGTATCTGGATTTTCCCTCGACGATGTGGTGTTGTCTTCCCCAATGAAGTCAGCACGGGGTCTCCAGTTAATATCTCGATGATGAAGCAATATCTCCCCTAGTGAAGTTTGTATGATATTTCCCCAATGAAGTCAGCTCGAGATCCTTAGTTGATGTTTTGGCGATATGGTTTTCGTCTGCCTTATTGAAATCAGTATTGCACTCCCTAGTACAAGTATAGACTGTAAAATAGTTGTTTTCCCCATTGAAGTCTGTGTGGTATTCCCCATTGAAGCGTGAAGGATGATGTTATATCCCTATACATGTACTGATTTATTGCTATGATGCGATTGCTTTTGGATTATGTTCCTTCCCAGTGAAGTTAATCCGCAAAATAGGATTTTGTTTCCTCAGTTGGTGCTTACATTTCTTATGGGATTTTTCATCTTGGATGAGATTTAGCCGAGTGTTGACGTTACCCATGTTGGTTTTATCTGGTTATCCCTAGTGTTATATTTCTGTTTTGTGAGCATATACATGATAACACTCATACATTCATACATACACCATGCATAGTTCAATCTAGAAAATCATTGCTCATTCGCATTCATTAACATTTTGTTGACATATTACCCTGTTTTACAGAGTTGTGTTATCCTCTCTCCAATAGAATGTCAACCTTAAGCAGAAAGTGTATATTCTTTCAATTTCCCTATTGAGCTATCCCTCGTGGAAGATATTTGCTTTAGCCTTCCTGTACAGCTCTTTGTCTAGATGATTTGGATTTCCCTGTTGAGTTTATTTCTTAAAGGATGTATTTTTGTTGACTGTTTTACTCCAGTTTATTTCTTGTTTGAATCTATGATCCTCAGCAATATTATTACTTTGGATTTCTGCAAGCTTCGAGCATTGGTTTGAGAATATGCATTTATTTTGGCACGAGAAGACTTTAGCTTCTCAAGCAGGAATATGTTGGCATTTCCCACAGGAAGCCATATTTCTATCCCGAGGAAGCCATATTTCTTTCCCCAGGAAGCCATATTTCTTTCCCCAAGAAGCCAAATTTATTTCCCCAGGAAGCCATATTTTTTCCCAGGATGTCATTTTTACAATCCTTCCAATAACAGTAAGTACCAGGTCTCTTTATTGGAGCAACTTGTACTTCCCCGTAAAAAGTCGACATTATTTTTTTATGCTATCATCTCTATGAGCGGATAGTTTGCAGTTTGTTGTCAAATTACTCCAATGGATGACAAGTCTTTTCAATATGAAAGAGACAGTTAATTGAGAAATCTTTACAAGTGGCAGTCTCTTTATTTGAGACAGTTTATATATTACCCTTTCCAGGAGGAATGCCTCGGTTAAAGAAGAAGTTATTCGTTCTAGGTGAAACACCAGAATTTTGGGGAAACTTGTTATTATCATCTTTTCTCTCTACCTTCAGTGAATGTTGGTAGCTCACCGTTAGTGAACTTCGGTGTTATTCTTTTTTCTACCTTCAGTGAACATTGATAGTTCACCGCCAGTGAACGTTGGTAGTTCACCGTCAGTGAACGTCAGTGTTATTCTTTTTTCTACCTTTAGTGAACGTTGGTAGTTCACCATCAGTGAACGTTGGTGTTATATTCTTCTCTCTCTACCTTCAGTGAATGTTGGTAGTTCACCTTCAGTGAACGTTGGTATTTCACCTTCAGTGAACGTTGGTGATTATTTTCTCTCTCTACCTTCTGTGAATGTTGGTAGTTCACCTTCACTGAATGTCGGTGTTATTCTTTTTTCTACCTTCAGTGAACGTTTGTAGTTCAGCATCAGTGAACATTGGTGTTATATTATTCTCTCTCTACTATCAGTGAACATTGGTAGTTCACCGTCAGTAAATGTCGGTGTTATTCTTTTTACTACCTTCAGTGAACGTTGGTAGTTTACCATCAGTGAACGTTGGTGTTATATTCTTCCCTTTCTACCTTCAGTGGACGTTGGTAGTTCACCTTCAGTGAACGTTGGTGATTACTATTTTCCCTTTCTACCTTCAGTAAATGATGGTAGTTCACCTTCAATGAACGTTGGTGATTATTCTTTTTTTTTCTACCTTTAGTGAATGTTGGTAGCTCACCGTCAGTGAAAGTCAGTGTTTTTTATTCTTTTCTCTTTCTACCTTCAGTGAACTTTGGTAGTTTCTCCTTCAGTGGAAGTTGGTGTATCCTTTGATCTTTTACCGTCATCTGTGAGTCGGTATTTTTTTTATCTTCTACCTTCAATTATTAAGCTGGTAGTTCACAGTTGGCTATTAATCATTTTTATCTTGTACTATTTCCTCTTTAGCTGAGTTGATGCTACCTTATCCCCTCTTTGGGCTCTCCCCCAATAGAGTAGGGTCTTTTATTCACTAGTAATTTATTTTCCTGGTCGGGTTTATCCTTTGATCCTTGCTACATCCCCAATGGTTTCTTGCGTCCTTTTGAATTTTTTCATTTGCATTCATAACCATAAGCATTGCATGGCATCTTAGGGCCAAAAATAGGGTTTGTTTTATATTTAAGTAGCTTTGATCACATAGACACAAAGATTTTTAACCTTCATATCTCCGGATAGAAGACACTTAAATAAGGGCAGCTGTTGTACCCAAAGGTTTCCCTCTAAGATTCCTCTATCATCTCATATCATCACAATGCAACCAAATCACAAACTAGGGTTTGGGGTTTTTCTCCTACTGCATCCTGTCTCTAGGTTTGCCTATGGGAATCACCAAGCACCTTGAAGCACTTTGAATTGTGTATCTTTGTATATGTATGCTTTTAACTAACCTCAAAATGTGTATATTTTGTCTCTTGGAATATCATATTGTAGGTAATGGCACAATGACCTTCATCTTACCATCTCCTAGCATAGAGAATCAAAACTAGGGTTTGGATTTTAATCGGGAGATCTTTGGATTTTTGGGAAATTCTTGATCCCATACTTTTCTACATAATCATGATCATCTATCATTGGAAGTCTGATCATCAACTTTGGCTTGAAAGGGTTCAATTGATGAAAAAGGGTAAAATGGTCATTTTATCAGAAGACAGTCAAAATCAGTTGTTGACCGAGTGGACTTTTGGTCAACCATCAATTCAATATCCCTATTATCATATTTCATGGTCAATATTGGCAAAAATATCAAGAGGAGGTGTGAATTGGAGATAACTTATCAAGGAAGTTATTTGAAGTTTTGAAATTTTTCTAAGTATCCATAGAGCTGCATTTTGATTGGCTACAACTTTCTCAATTTTTATTGAAAATGTGCAAACATTATATGCCTAGAAAGAGGATGAAAAATTCTCCAACATTGTAGGAGATTCCACAAGTCCAAAAAATGAAAGGAAAAAATGTTATAAAGCATGGAAGTTTTTGACACTTAGTGAAATTTTGGTTACAAAAATATGACTTCTTCATGTCCATTTTTGAATGACCATTTAGACTCAAATCAAAAAGTTGGCAACATGAAAGTTGAATATTGAAGTTTTCTCTTCATTTTTAATTCAAGAATCATCTCAAATGGTTAAGTGTAGAGAAAGATATGGTGATTAGGATTTTGAGCTGAAAACTGAATTTTTACCCAGCACAAGGCAAGTCACGCGCGCTAGAAAGTCATTTCATCAAACATGTTATGGGCACGCATTCATCATCACTTTTATATGAGAAATATTCATTATTTTGAAAATTTTCCAACATCAAAGATCAAGCCCTAAATGTGAGGAACAACTTTGCTTAAAAAAGTTTCTCCAAATTCTTCCTAAATTTTGAGATATAATTGAAAGGATAAGGCATCATGCAAGTTGAAATTTTTTCCTAACAAGGCCTCACACGCACGCAACAAGCCCAGTCAGGCAAGGCATTTTATAAAACAGTTTATAAGCACACATTCCTGGCCAAATATCTCATTGATTCAATCTTTATTTTGAAAAATTTTGAACATGAAAGTTGGAGTATGAAGTATCCTCTTCATTTTTTATTCAAACTTCGTGACATTTCATGAATTATGGAGAGAGATATAAGAGAGCAAAGATATGTTCATGAAATAGAAAAATGTGCATGGGAATGCATGAGAATTTTGTGCAATCAAGCCCCATTTGCAAGCTCACGCCCCCAACATGTTCCACTTAACCAAAAGCACGTGATTTGCATCTAAAAATAACATGAAACACGCAACATTCTCTCCCTCTCGCATTCCCTCATTCTCTCACTCCTTACTCTATAAAAAGAATTCAAGTTCAACAAAAAAAGGGGTTAGAAAATAGAAGTCAGTAGCAAGCTCTCTCTCTCTTTCAAAGTAAACCTCTTTCTTTTTCTCTCTTCCTCACAAAGTCAGCAACACACCTTTGTTTTTCTCTCTCAAAACAAGCTTAACCTCCATTGTTGAAATTTTCTTCTCTTCGAAGCTACCTCCATTGTTGTTCCAGCTCTCATATCTCTTTCATTTCCTCATAATTAGAGCAAAAGAAGCAAGATTCTCTGGATTTCTCATCATTAGATCCAGACAATAGTGAATTTAGTTTTCACTTGAGGAGGTAAATTTTAGTTACGGATTCCATGTTTGATAACTTAAATCAATGCTTGAAATCTTGTATACATGTTATTAGTTGGCCAGATAATAAGTCTGATGTATTTAATTGGTTTGATTCAAGCTCCATTGATGTTTTGAAGTTTTCTGCAAATCATGCTCAAATTCGTTTTCAGGGACTTTGAGCTCCAATTTCTCTTTGATCCAGCCTTGTTTTTAAAATCTAAAAGATGTGTGATGTTCTTATAAGTTTGGTGATCATGTTTGCTTTTTGAATCATCTCAAATGGTTGAGTAATAAGAGAGAAATTGAAGCTGGAAGTTGCCTTGTTGAAAACTGTATTTCCACGCGTTTTAGGGATTTGGCATGCTGGTAGGGACGACGACGTGTCATTGCCTGATTGAACATGGCACTCTTTTCTTTTACAGTGCATTTTTTCAATAACAGGTGTAAATGAGCTTTTGCACGTTTTTTTTTCCTCATATTTTCTTCCCTTCAAAAATTATTAAAAAAATATTTTAAACTTCGTTTTCAGTATATTTTCATATTTTGATTTTTATTTAATTTTTTAAATAATTTTTATTGATTAAATAAAATCATGTACATGATTAGGGTTTTATTATTCTTTTAAATCTTGAATTTTATTTTCTAATTTCAATTAAATAAAAAAATCTGTAAAAAATATTTTTGTGCTCCTCTCTAAGTTTATTACTTGAAAATATTTTTTGTCCTATTTTATAAAACTATTGGATCACTAATTAAAATCATTTGGACACATAATCTTTTATTTGTATTATTTTTGATTGAATTCTTTAAATAATTTCCATTTCCTTTTTTCCTTTTGAGATAAAATTCAAGAAAAATATGCTTTCTGATCCTTATAATTTTCTTAACATTTAGGTTATTTTACATCAAATTTATTTGACTTTAGATCTAATTGATTAATTTTTGAACTTATTTTCCTTTTTTAGGGTTTTTTGCTTGACCATTCACAATAATTGATTAAAAGTTCTAACTTCCCATACCTATAAAATCAGAAATGAAGTTGTTTAGAGTGCTTGAACATGTTAAGGCCATAAAAATAATTTTTCTGGAATTTTACAATGTGATTTCATATATTTCCCAAATTATTTCCCAAAACCACCTAGTTTAAGGCTTATACTTGCTAGTTTCCAAGTTTGCATTTCTAAAGCAAACTTCCACCTCAATCCAGGGACTCCAAATTTTATTTATGAGTTTTACAGGACTTTAGAAAGTTGGCGTTTTAATTTCATATTTTTTCAAGTCACTTTCATATTTTAAAACTATTCTTGACTTAGGTGTACATCTAGGGTTTTACCTTTGAATAATGTTTGTAAATTGAAAACTTTTGTACATGATTCTTGTTTAATTCTTGAAATAGCATGTGGTACTAACTTTTGACATATTTTGAGACAAATTCTTCAACATCATTGGGTCTTGGATGTTGATAGGTTGATAAACCAAATCTATTAAAATGGACGAATGATGTTGATGATATTTCAAACTCCAATCCCTTTCCCTCTTCATCTTATCCCCCTTTCTTATTGTATTACATGTTATCAGATAATGATGTCTATATAATTTATCCAAACATGAAGTACATATATTGCTATTGACCGACCTCAAAATAGGTGCGACTTCTACATAAGTCCACTTACGATTGCTTAACATAGGGCTAAGTTTTGTCCCGATTTGAGAAAATGATCATTCTAGACCAAACCAATGTTTGCAAGCCCAAGTATGCTAATTTGATCTCTTTGATCAATAACCTTGAGATTCATTGTTAGGAGGCTTTGGTTCTACCAATCCTCCAATGGATCTTCATCAATTTTGGTCAACGCGAATCACTTAAACATTGTTGATCAATAAATGTTGCCTTGGGTATTATTAAATGGATGATATACTTGATAAAAAGAAAATTCAACTTGTTGTTGAGAGGTGTGATACGGTGGGAGAACAAACTTGAGGTTTTGCGTTTGTATTCACACTTGTTCGGTTTAGCAAGAGTCGCCACCGACTTTTTATTTTATCCTAAAGGAAAGGTTAAAAAGCACAAAAAAAACCTTTGAGATGTTTTCGTGGGTTCGGGAGGTAGATTATGAAAAAGGAAGGTATTAGCACCCTTTTCATCCATGGTTATCCATGGGCTCTTAGTTACTTGTTTTAGATCACTTGCCTTGATTTTCAATTGTTTGAAATGGTGCTTTGTGTGTGTGGTTTTGAAAATGTTTTGAAAAATATGCCTTGTCTAGGCAACCATTGTAACAATTCTTTACTCGAATGTTTTACAAAAGGTGTTTGTCTTTTTGAAAAGATGTTTCAATGTTTTTGAAAGTTGTGTTGTGGAGTGTGTTTTGAAATTAGGCAAGTGCGTTTTGAAAGTTTGATCAAGTAACTAAGAGTTGTCTACCCCTAAATTTACTCAAATATTTTTCTCATGTTTTAACCCTTTTAACAGTATTGTTTCACCATTGTATTTGGTGAACAACCTTGTGTTAGGATGTTAACGGGACGGGCGCGGGTCATCGTATGGACCATGAATGCAATGGTGCCAAGTGTCTTTGGCAATTTTGCTTGAAGGGACTATGATCATTTTTTTTAGGCAACTTCGAAAGCGTCATCGAGGGACTATGATCATTTGATTTGTTTTTGTTTTGCCAAAGAAACTCAACATGCAAGCATGGCCTATTTTGGAAGGCAACAAGCGGGATTACCCTAGGGGTGCAAGTGTGATTAGTGTATTGATTGTCATGCATTTGTCTTTGTATTAAGTTATCTAGCGGTTGATTTTATTGGCATACAAACCCTAAGTCTAAGCATGGTATAATTGAAAGCGATAAATTACGGGAATTTAAAGTCCTAATCTATTACAAATAAATATCCGGGGATGGGGGTACAAATATTTACAAATGGGGGATGATACTTGTCGGAATAGCGGTGTCCAAATAATATTTACAACCAAATCGAATCGCATTCTCAATGTAAAATGTAGCAATGTACAAGAATAAAAGCAATGTATCAAAAGTATTAGTGAAAGTGTATGTGATTATTTACAAGTGATAAAAATGTGAACCTAATGTATTATTAAGCATTTATTTATTTTTATGTTTTTGTTAATATGTACAAACAAAAGTTTTAATGAAAAGAAAGTTTTAACTTAATAAAAAAATCTATTGTTTATGTATTTTGTTAATGTTTTATATACAAAAGTTTTTAAAAAAGTTATAAAGAGAAAATTGTTTAAACCTAATGATAAAAAAAATCTAATATTTACATTTCAAGTGTGATAAACAATATTAGTAAGATTGTTTACAAAAAAGGAGATTAATGTATTATTTAATCAAAAGAGAATTAGGTTATGAAATTAAAAAGTGTTGATTTATAAGTATATAAAAAAAGTAAATAATAAAAGGGTTAAGATTGAATGGGCTTGGTGCATATTGTTTGGCCCAAACAAAAGAGCAGACAAAGCCAGAGAAGGGGGTGAGGCACCTGAATCAATTGGGCCTAAGGAGTTTTGTGAGGGATCCGGCCCAAGCGCTTGAGATTTTGTTTAGGGTTGGAATATGTTTGCTCAAAAACAAGGGTTTACAGAGGCTAGAGCGGCGCTCTCATCTCTCCACCTTTCTTCGTCTTCTTCCTCGCTCGAACCAAGCTTTCTGAACAAAATTCTCCGCCTGTGGCCACCAGGCGCCACCGTCAACTCCTCCTCCCTCCACGGTCAAGCAAGGCGGCGTCACGAAAAGGTTTGATTTCTTAGTTCTGTATGTTTTACGCTTTAGGGTTTCAAGCTTTGCATGTTTTTAATCTTTGACAAATTCTGATCTTCATATTATCATTGTTTGTGTGAGGTGTGAAAGAAAAGGGAATACGAAATTGAAGGGGTGAAAAACACAAGAAGGGGGGGTTGAATTGTAAAACTGGAAACTTTAAAGCAAATGACAAGGTATTTTTATCCTGGTTCGTTTGATCTCAAACTACTCCAGTCCACCCGTTCAAGGTGATTTCGCCTCTCTCCAACGAGGTCTTAATTCACTATATTCAACTGAATACAAATCTGCTTTAGCAACTGCTAAAACCTTCTTGATTCAAACCACAATCCGGTTTGTCAAGGCAACACTTTCTTACAAAGGAATGAACAAGTGTGTATGAATGTTTTCTACAAAAACTATATCACAACTGTGATGTTTACACAAATGAAGCTTAGAATACTAAGATGCTAAACGCTAATAGAGTATCAGAGTTTGGTGGTTTAGCAAAACTTGTAGAGTTAAGATTACTGTTCAGCTTTTTGCGTATAGAGAGTTTGGAAGCATTAGCCGTGATAATCTTCAAAGCTTGGTTTATATAGCACTTGAGAAGATGAACGTTGAAGCAAATATTCTTGATTCAATGCTATTAACAAGCTTTCCTTTCTGAGCAGATCTTGTCTAGAATGATGCCGTTGGTATTGATTAGCTTTCAATGCACAGTACCGTTGCTTCTTCAATGCACGTTCTGGCTTGGCTCATTCTGATTCTGCTTCGCTGCTGATGAACTAATTTGATTCTGTATCAGAGTATTTTACGCGCAGTTCTGTTCATCAAGCTTCAGCATGTGCAAGCGTTGATCTTCTGATCTTGACGTTCTGATCCAGCAACTTCTGATGCTGGTGTGCAAACTCATATTCTGATGCTGAGAACGTGATCTTGCTTATTTTAATCAGCATATCTGCAAGTCAGAGCATAGTAATTTTAAGTAGCATATAATTCAAACATGAAATATTTAACTACTATATCTTTTCACTTTGTTATCATCAAAACTTAATTATAGGGTACTAGATTCAAACATTGTTCTAACAATCTCCCCCTTTTTGATGATGACAAAAACTAGATATTTTAAATAAAAAATAACGTGAAAAGTTATCAGATCTATGTATCAGAATAAGAAGTACGGAGAAGTCAGAGTTAAGAGATACTCCCCCTGAGTTTGTTACTTCCCTTTGATATGTGTGTTCTTCAGAGTCAGATCTTTTTCTATCTTTGAGCATCAGATTATAAGTCTTTGACTTATCAGAGAGCAGAACTTCAGAGCTTTTCCTGTCAGAGCTTTGCTTCGGATCAGAGTGTTAGGTCGATCAGATCTTCATATATCAGAACTTCATATTTGATCAGAGCTTCTAGTCTTCATTGTGCCTGTAGACTTAAAGACAAAACAGAAAAACATTTCACGTAATAGAGTTAGAATGTTTGAGAATTTCTGTCTAGTTAGCCGTTATTGATTTTAAATATCATTCTTGTTCTCCCCCTTTTTGTCAGCAATCAAAAAGTGCTGGTGATGTGCTAAAATGATTTAGATCAGAAAAACTAATAATATTAAAGATAGTTCAGAATCAGAGCAAAATAGCATTACAAACCATAGTCAAAACATAGTCAAAAGTACATCAGAAAATGAAGAAAATATAGAGAATGTCATGCATGAAAAAATTTCAAGGTTGTGGGGGCATGCGTGAGAACAGGCTTTCCAGCATTGCCTGAATCTTTTCAGAAGTTGCATTCTGCTTCTGAACCATGGTGACAACAGTATCAATCTTGCTGTCCTGGACATTCATTCTTGCTTCCATCTTCTGATTATTCTCATCCATCCGCTGCTGTAGACGCAAGTCATTCAGCCTTAATTCTTCCAGAGCCTGCCTGTCCAAGGCAGCTTGAGAACTTTCAGCAGGAGGAAGCTTCTCAGAACTTTCAGCTACATCTTCTGCTGGATTTTCTTCTTGAAGAGTCTTGTCTTCTTCTGCTGGTTCCACCTGTGCAGCTTGTTCTTTCTCAGACCACGATTCAGAGTCCAGAGGGAGCACAACTTCTTGAGGCAGCTGACTCTCAACTTCCTTCAGCAGCTTGCTAAAGTTCTGTTGAGCCTGCTCATAGTTGACGTCCTGCAGCTTGAGTGCTTCAGCACGAACCCATACTCTGAACTGTGACCAGAGCTGATCAGAAGCAGCTGGGTCGATCATCCCCGGACAAACTTGCTTCAGCGAAGTAATCCACTGCAGCATACCTGTTTCAAAGTCCAAAATACCAGAGCCAACATCTAATTGCTTTGGTTTGGGAATGGCCAATTTGTGTCTTAAATCAGCAAGACGTTCAAGACTTGTTAAGTCAATGAATGTTCTGCTGGGGTTTTCAGATGATTGGTTTTCAGAGGTGTGCTGAGGTGCTGTTTGTTTTGGTGGATGGTTATCAGAGTCAGAGGATATGTCTATTGGAGTGGTTGGAGTTTTTGGAGGTGTTGATTCCTCTGATGATGGTAACTGGGGTGTGATAATGGTGGTTCCACATGGCAACTGGATTGCCAGCGGTGAAGGTTGAGGTGAGTGGGGATCAGAATGATGAGGAGATGGGGTTTCATAGCGATGAAACTCTGTTTGAGGTGAGGGAGGATTATTTTCTGGTTGAGGAGGTGGAACTTCTGATTGTTCAGGGATCAGAGGTTCTTCTGTGATAGGTTGTTGTTGTTCTGGTTCTGGTTGTGGTTCTGGTTGAATTTCTGGTTCAGGTTGTGGAGGAGGAATATTTGGTGGTTCAGAGTGAGGTTGAACAGAATCATGTTCACGCTCAATGTCAGCTAGCACGCTATCAAGTGCTGATGTTGTTGAAACAGTTGGTTGTTGTTTGGTAATTTTGAGAGGAATTTTAATTCTGGTTCTTCTGAGTTGTAAGGCCTCAGAAGGGTCTTCTGGTATGTTTTCATCAATAGTGGGGATTGGAATGGAAATTCTGTGAGAGGTTTGGGGTGGAGCAACAGATGATGGAATAGTAGTTGAAATTGAAATAGGAGCAGCAGATGGATTACCTCGTTTCTTTGGAGTCTGGTGAGATGATCCTTCTGCTTTCCTCTTCTTTGACTTCTTCTGAGTCACTTCAGGTTGAACTTGACTCAGGTCTTTGATCTTCAGCTTAGAACCTGCAACTTCTGCCTTGGGAGAATCTGGATACTTGGCAACCATATCAGGGTGAGATTCCATCTCAGAAAATCTTGGAAAATCATTCAGAGGCACTCTTCTTCTGGAGATGTCAGCAGTTGAAGAAGCTCTGGGTTCCTTCCTGATATTGTCTATCAGCTTCATCTTTTTCAGATTCTTGGCATTCAGCGGTTTTCCAACAGTTGGTTCAAAATTGCCCAGTACTTTAGCTTCGCTCAGATAATCTATCAGCTTATTCTCTGTCAGAATATCTGATATGAGCCTCCCAAAAGGTATCCAGTCTCTTTTCGTCCTTTCTTCTTCTCTAGTCTCTTTCACACTAGTCTTCAGATGATTGAACAGGAAGTGTGCCAAATTGATCTTCACCCTCTGATTAATAAAGTAGATCAGAAATTGCTGATCCACGTTTATATAGTCAGGAGAGCTTGTTGGCTTCCTGTGATTGAAACAGCCTAGGACAATCTTGGCCCACACTCTGCAGTGATCCTTCAGATCCTTGATTTTGCTGCTGGGAAAACCAAGAGTGAAGATGCAGTTTGCTACCACACCAATATCAGGGCACCTATCAGCCATGTCCACACAACGGACTCCACCACCACTCTGACCTATTAACCTGGCAATGAGGTCTTCAGAAATTATTATCTTCTTCCCCATGACAGAAGAGATAACTAGATGCTTATCAATCTTGGCATGAATCCAAAATTCTTTGACAAGCTCTGGGAAGGTTGGTCCAACCAATCTATCAAAGTACCTCTCCCACTTCTGAGCTTTGACTTCAGCAGATAGGTCAAATCCATTATCCTTCAAACTTTCGAAATCGATGATTAATTCAGAGAGAACCTCAAGATTCTTAACCGGTGTGAGAAGAGTTCTGGTAGGCGCTTGATATTGCTCAGAGGTTTCTTTCTTCTGATTTCCTGCAGAAATGCTGGAGGATGCCATTGTTCTCACACAAAAAGCTTGAGAGTGATTTGAGAAAAGCTAGGGTTTTGAAGGAGATATGCAGAAAAATTCTTAAGAGATTATGAATAAGCGTAAAGAATAAACATGAAGAGTAATGTGCTTAAATAGGATTTTCAAAAATTATTTTGAAAAATAAAACGTTTTTAAGAGAGAGAAAAAAATAATGATTGCAATTAACAAGCGTGATTACTTTTGCATTTAATGCTTGCTGATTTTGGGGGATTTGAGAAAGATACTTAAAAACGGTTACCAGACATGTGTCTCAATGCACCCAATCAGCGCTTTCCTTTCTCAGAAGCGTGCACGCGTTCTGCTTCAGGGATTTGCTGATGATTGGATGACACTTGTTTGATGTAGTGATCAGCACGTCTGTATTTGAGATTAGACTCTCAGATCTTTAGACTTGCCTCTGATACAATCTGCATGTTCTAACTTTCTGAAACAGAGATTGATCAGAAGTTCACAGTAATATAATTACATTCTGAAAGATAAAAATATGGAATTAAAGCATTTTCATTCTGGGCATACTTTCATGCTGAGATGTTTCAGAATGAAATTAAACCTATCTTCTGAAAGGGGTTTTGTAAAGATATCAGCCCATTGATGGTCTGTATCTATAAATTTCAAGTTTAAAATGCCTTTCTGAATATAGTCCCTAATGAAATGATGTTTTATTTCTATATGCTTAGCTCTAGAATGTAAAATAGGATTCTTACTTAAGCAAATAGCAGAAGTATTATCACAAAGAATAGGAATGTTACTCTCAAAAATCTGGAAGTCTTCAAGCTGACTTTTCATCCAGAGCATCTGTGTGCTACATCCAGCTGCTGCTATGTACTCAGCTTCTGCTGTTGACAGAGCAATAGTTGATTGCCTTTTGCTGGACCACGAGATCAGATTTTCTCCCAGAAACTGGCAGCTTCCAGAAGTACTTTTGCGTTCCACTCTGTCTCCAGCAAAATCAGCGTCGCAGTAGCCTACTAAACTGTAATCACTAGATTTTCTATAAAACAAACCCAGATTAGTAGTACCTTTCAGATACTTGAAAATTCGCTTAACAGCTGTTAAGTGAGATTCTCTAGGATCTGATTGGAATCTAGCACAAATACATACACTGAATAGAATATCAGGTCTTGAAGCAGTCAGATAAAGGAGAGAACCAATCATACCTCTGTAGACCTTCTGTTCTACGCTTTTGCTTACCTCTTCTCTTTCCAGAATGCACGTGGGATGCATTGGAATCTTTGATGGCTTACATTCTGAGAGGTCAAATTTCTTCAGAAGATCTCTGATGTATTTGCTCTGATGAATGTAAGTTCCCTCTGGAGTTTGATTGATCTGAATTCCTAAAAAGAACTTCAGTTCCCCCATGAGGCTCATCTCAAATTCTGCCTGCATACACTTAGCAAATTTTCTTCCAAGAGAAGGATTAGTAGAACCAAAGATTATATCATCAACATAAATTTGACAGACTAAAATGTCACTCTTAACTGTTTTACAGAATAGAGTGGTGTCCACTTTCCCTCTGGTGAACTCATTTTCAAGCAGAAAGTTACTTAGCCTTTCATACCAAGCTCTGGGAGCTTGTTTCAGACCATACAGTGACTTTTTCAGTTTGAAAACATGTTCTGGATGTTTAGTATTTTCAAAACCTGGGGGTTGGTGAACATACACTTCTTCTTCTATATAACCATTTAAGAATGCACTTTTGACATCCATCTGATACAGAGTGATGCCTCTATTAACAGCAAATGAGATTAAGAGTCTGATAGATTCTAACCTGGCGACTGGGGAAAAGGTTTCTGTATAGTCTATCCCCTCTTGCTGACTATAACCTTGTGCAACCAGTCGTGCCTTGTTTCTGACGACTTCACCTTGTTCATTGAGCTTGTTTCTGAACACCCATCTTGTTCCAATGACGTTGAATCCTTTTGGTCTTGGAACGAGATCCCAAACGTCGTTTCTGGTGAATTGATTCAGCTCTTCTTGCATTGCCAGAATCCAGTCATTGTCCAGAAGTGCTTCATCAATAGAAGAAGGTTCAATCAGAGACACAAGTCCCATCAGAGTTTCTTCAGAGTTTCTGAAGCTTGCTCTTGTTCTGATTGGATCTTCCTTTCTTCCTAGGATAGTCTCTTCTGGGTGATCCAAACTGCTTCTGGGTAATCTCTTCTGAGGTTGATCAGCAGCAGTTGTAGGATTTCTAGCATTGCTTCTTTCAGACGTTGAAGGAATGTCTGTGTTGAGAGCTTCTGATGACCTGTCTTCAGAACCTGCAAATTCAATTTCTATACCTGCAAGATTTTCATTCTGCTTTGACTTTTCAGAGTCAAGCTTGTCATCAAAACGAACACTGATTGATTCTTCCACAATCTGTGTTTCTGTATTGTATACTCTGTACCCTCTTGAGCGTTCAGAGTATCCTAACATAATACACTTCTGTGCCTTAGAATCAAACTTGTTCAAATAATTCTTAGTGTTTAACATATAGCAAGTACATCCAAATGGATGAAAATACGAAATGTTGGGCTTTCTGTTCTTCCACAATTCATATGGAGTCTTTTCCAGAATAGGTCTTATTGAGATTCTATTCTGAATGTAGCACGCTGTGTTTATTGCCTCTGCCCAGAAAGTCTTAGCAACGTTTGTCTCGTTGATCATGGTTCTGGCCATTTCTTGCAATGTTCTGTTCTTTCGTTCTACAACTCCATTTTGTTGAGGAGTTCTAGGACAAGAGAAATCATGCAGAATGCCTTTGTCATTAAAGAATGACTCAAAATCTTTATTTTCAAATTCTCCACCATGATCACTTCTGACTTTAACGATTCTAAGATCTTTTTCATTCTGAACTTGGTTACAGAAGGTAACAAACACAGAGTGTGACTCGTCCTTGTGTCTTAAGAACTTTACCCATGTCCATCTGCTATAGTCATCTACGATTACTAACCCATACTTCTTGCCACTGACAGAAGCAGTTTTAACTGGTCCAAATAAGTCAATGTGCAGAAGTTCTAATGGCTTAGAGGTAGAAACAACATTTTTGGATTTAAAAGAGGGTTTTGCAAATTTGCCTTTCTGACATGCTTCACACAGAGCATCTGAATTGAACTTCAAATTTGGAAGTCCTCTGACCAGATTGAGTCTGTTAATCTGAGATATTCTTCTCATACTAACATGTCCCAATCTTCTGTGCCAGATCCATTGCTCGTTGTTAACAGACAGAAGACATTTTACGTTCTGACTCTTAAGTTCAGAAAGTTTGATTTTGTAAATGTTGTTTTTCCTCTTACCATTAAATAGGATAGTCCCATCTTTCTGACTAACAGCTTTACATGATTTTTGATTAAAGATTATATCATAACCGTTATCACTTAATTGACTTATGGATAACAGGTTATGCATCAATCCATCAACAAGCAGAACATTATTAATAGAGGGAAGATTTCCGTTACCTACAGTTCCAGAGCCAATTATCTTTCCCTTCTGATTGCCTCCAAAGCCAACGTGGCCTCCAGGCTTAAGTTCCAGGCTTTGGAACATATGCCTTCTTCCCGTCATGTGACGTGAGCAGCCAGAGTCCAGGTACCATGACTGGTGTTTCTGACTTGCTGCTAAAGATATCTGCAACATGTATTATTTTATCCTTAGGTACCCAGATCTTCTTGGGTCCTGATTTGTTAGTTTTACCAAAACTCTGGTTGAATTTTGGTTTCACAAAGTGATTACTACTAGTATATTTGATGTCATGTGTGTGACCATACACAAAGTGTGAATTTAGAGGAGTGTATTTAATTGTTAAATCCATGACATTTTTAGGTGTAGGAACCTTACCTAGGTATCCTATTCCTTTCCTGCCGTTTCCGCTAACTCCATAGATCATTGAAGCCATTCTGCTTCTATCTATGCTTTTAGCAAGGAACTTCTGGAAACTATGATCATACTCCTTGATGATCTCATCAGCGTTGCTGGGAGTTTCAGAAATTGGTACCTTCTGAGAGTTTTGTAAAGAGTTTTCTAATTTTAAAATTTTATCTCTCAGCTCAGAGTTTTCCAATTTGAGACTCTCAGACTTATTAGAGTCAGATTCAAGAGTCCTTTTCAGGTCTCTGAATTTAGCTCTAATCTGCTGATAACGTTCCAGAATTTCATTTAAGCTTTCAGCAAGTTCAGCCTTTGTAAAATTAACAGCGAAGTTAGGGAATACCTCTTCTGTGTCTGATTCTGAGTCTGAGTCAGAAGCTTCACTGTCATCTGGAATGTTAGCCATAAGCGCTATGTTCGCCCTTTCATCATCTGATTCTGAGTCAGCTTCAGACGAGTCAGAGTCATCCCATGTGGCCATGAGACTTTTCTTCTTCTCTCTTCCAAACTTCCTTTTTGGCTTTTCCCTCTGAAGCTTTGGGCAGTCACTCTTGTAGTGACCTTGCTCATTGCACTCGTAGCAGATGATGTCTTTTGTATTTGGCTTCTTGCTACCTGAGGAGCCTTCAGATCTTCTGTATCCAGAGGAAGAATCTGTTCTTCTGTATCTGGAGGAAGACTCGTTCTGATCAGATCTTCTGGGATTCCTGAATTTCTTTTGTCTTTGCTTCCACAGTTGATTTACTCTTCTGGAGAGAAGAGAAAGCTCGTCTTCTTCTGATGAGGATCCATCAGATGTTTCTTCAACTGCCTGCAAAACTTTAGATTCAGATTTTCTGTTAGATTTTAAAGCTATAGGCTTACCTTGCTTCTGAGGCTCGTCAGCTTCCAGCTCTATCTCATGACTTCTGAGGGAGCTTATAAGTTCCTCCAGAGTGATTTTGTTGAGATCTTTCGCCAGCTTCAGAGCAGTAACCATAGGCCTCCACTGCTTGGGTAAACTTCTGATTATCTTCTTGACATGGTCAGCAGTAGAGTACCCCTTGTCCAGAACTTTGAGACCAGCTACCAGAATCTGGAATCTGGAGAACATAGTTTCAATGGATTCAGATTCTTCCATTTTAAACGCCTCATACTTCTGAATGAGCGCCAGAGCCTTTGTTTCCTTGACTTGGACGTTGCCCTCATGCGTCATTCTGAGAGAATCAAAGATGTTCTTAGCTGTGTCTCTGTTGGAGATCTTCTCATACTCAGTATAGGAGATAGCACTGAGGAGGATGGTTCTGGCCTTATGGTGATTCTTGAAATCACGCTTTTGTTGATCAGTCATTGATTTTCTATCAATCTTCTGACCAGTTGCATTAACAGGGTGCGTGTATCCATCTGTCACCATATCCCACAGATCAGCATCATGTGCTAGAAAGAAGCTTTCAATTCTGTCTTTCCAGTAGTCAAAGTTTTCTCCATCAAAGACTGGAGGTTTGCCGCTGAATCTGTCTCTATCCTCATTGTTGTCATTGCTGAAATGAGAGTTGTTTCCTGCCATAGTGTTTTTCTGACGCTGGATCTTTTACTGACACGGTTAAGTGTTTTAGCTCAGAACCAGGCGCTCTGATGCCAATTGAAGGGGTGAAAAACACAAGAAGGGGGGGTTGAATTGTAAAACTGGAAACTTTAAAGCAAATGACAAGGTATTTTTATCCTGGTTCGTTTGATCTCAAACTACTCCAGTCCACCCGTTCAAGGTGATTTCGCCTCTCTCCAACGAGGTCTTAATTCACTATATTCAACTGAATACAAATCTGCTTTAGCAACTGCTAAAACCTTCTTGATTCAAACCACAATCCGGTTTGTCAAGGCAACACTTTCTTACAAAGGAATGAACAAGTGTGTATGAATGTTTTCTACAAAAACTATATCACAACTGTGATGTTTACACAAATGAAGCTTAGAATACTAAGATGCTAAACGCTAATAGAGTATCAGAGTTTGGTGGTTTAGCAAAACTTGTAGAGTTAAGATTACTGTTCAGCTTTTTGCGTATAGAGAGTTTGGAAGCATTAGCCGTGATAATCTTCAAAGCTTGGTTTATATAGCACTTGAGAAGATGAACGTTGAAGCAAATATTCTTGATTCAATGCTATTAACAAGCTTTCCTTTCTGAGCAGATCTTGTCTAGAATGATGCCGTTGGTATTGATTAGCTTTCAATGCACAGTACCGTTGCTTCTTCAATGCACGTTCTGGCTTGGCTCATTCTGATTCTGCTTCGCTGCTGATGAACTAATTTGATTCTGTATCAGAGTATTTTACGCGCAGTTCTGTTCATCAAGCTTCAGCATGTGCAAGCGTTGATCTTCTGATCTTGACGTTCTGATCCAGCAACTTCTGATGCTGGTGTGCAAACTCATATTCTGATGCTGAGAACGTGATCTTGCTTATTTTAATCAGCATATCTGCAAGTCAGAGCATAGTAATTTTAAGTAGCATATAATTCAAACATGAAATATTTAACTACTATATCTTTTCACTTTGTTATCATCAAAACTTAATTATAGGGTACTAGATTCAAACATTGTTCTAACAGAAATTACCCTTTGGAGAGGAGACGGAGGAGGGGACTGGAGGTGTGTCTCAGGCGGCCTGGCGGAGGGAGTATGAAGCTGTGAGCTTTGCTAGAAATCTGGTACTTGTATCTTGTTTTAGCTTTTGTGGTTTTATGATGAACACTGAAAACCCTAGTTTTTCACTTCTGCATCTTCTTTCCCTCCTTCTGATTGCTGGCTTTTGCTTCTGTATGTTGAAATGTTGATGTTGATTCTGAGTTCTTTGATTTGCTAACCCTATGATGAAGTCATTCTGAGGGTTTTGTTAGTTTGAATGTTTTGATTTGATGACTGTATGCTTGGTTTCTTGATGATGAACCTTTGTGTTCTTTGATAATGATGATGATATTGACTCTGAGGTTACTTTTGATATTGTTGGCCCTGTGATGAGGTTGCTCTGAGGGTGTTGGGATTCTGTATGTTTTTTATTGAAGCTTAGCAGGTAATTTGGTTTGTGTTGGTAGGCTTCAAGGCTTGATGTTTACAGGCTTTTTGATTTGAGGGCTGTAAGTTTGAAGGCAGGATGTTACAGTTTTGTGAACTGGTTTGATGCTTTGAAGCAGGTTACAGGCTTGAGGCTGTTAGTTTGTGTTTGACAGTTTGTAGGCTTGGCTTGAATTTCTGGTTTTTAATGTTGAGTTTTTGTAACTTACAGGCTTATTGGCTTGTAAGTTGAAAGGCAGGAGGTTTATATTTTGTGTGAACTCGTCTCCTCTGTTTTGTAGGCAGGCTGTTTGTTTTTAACAAGTTTTTGAATTTGTTTTCTTTGCTTTTGGCTTCTCCTTCTGGTATTATGCAGGCAAGTCTCCTTGATATAGGCTTCAGGCTTGTTTTTTGAAGTAAGTCTTGGTTTGAATGCCAATGCTTGAGCAGGTTGCAAGGCTTGAGGTTTACAGTTTTTTGTGATATCTTTTTCTGTGTGCATTCTGCCCCCCCCCCCCCCCCCCCTCTGACAATATCCTGATTTTGTTATATTTATCTTTAGGCCTGCCTGGAAAACTGTAAGCCTGCTACTTTTCTCTTTTTTTCTCTCTCCACAGAAAGCACATATTGCTTAGACTGTACTATCTACTTCTGAAAAAGGGTTGGCTGGAAAGTGATGAAGTGAAATAAGTTTGTTTGCATTGTATCTTTCCTCTGCATACTTCCTGTTTTTTTATCTGTCTTGCTTTTGCTAGCTTGTAGGCAGCTTTGACAGTTTGACAGCTTTGCACTTGGTTAGGCATTTTTTTAGTTTGCATATGTGTAGTTCAGTTTGTACTTTGTAATTTGTTTGGCATATTCAGTTTGTCCATTTTGACATTTTTGTTGACACTTTGCAATTTGAAACTATGCAGCCTTGTACATTTAATTGCTTGCAAACATTTTCTATCCCTCTTTGTGAACCAAGAGTTTTCTTGTGATTTGCAGAGAGGGCAAACAACTGATTCCGGCCAATCACTTTTAATGATGAGCTTTAAATATCTGTCTGCTTTTTTTAATTCATCTGCATTTGACTTCTTCCTTTTCTTTTTGCAGGTAAAAATCAGTTGAGCAAAGGATGTAATTAGAAGATGAAGATTTCAAGACATTTAGGATATATCTTTATTTCATTTTAATTATTTGTAATAATATTAATGTAAATAACTGTAAATGAATTTACAGTATTCAAATAATATCTGTAACAAACAATTGAAAATGAATAAACAAATCTTTTTTGTCAGATTTCTCTTTTAATTTCTCTTCAATTGTTTATTTAATTATTTATATTTCTTGAATTATAATAACTGGACAATATCCAATAATTTTAACTTAGAAATGATAAATAATCAATAAACGTCAGGCATTCCGAATAATCAAAAGCATTGCACAGTTAATCAAACAAACATCCCCATGTCTTTCCTTTTACTGATTAAACCAAACACTGCAAATTCTCAATTCAAATGCCTCAGCTTTTATCCCAGATGTTTAGACAGAAATCTTGAACAAACGTCAAAACCATGTTACAGTCAATTAAGACACTGTTGATTCAAATTCTTCTGAAAATGCGCGTGCAAACCCTAATTCTTGATTTATTGCCAAAGAAGTGTCTGCCTGATCAAACCCTGAGCCAAACTCAAACAAATTAACCAAAACCCTGATAATCTGTTTGACTGATTCAAAATCAATGAAAAACCCTAATTTTGTCTGACTGATGAGAAAAGTCGGTTTGACCGATTCTTAAACCAATCTGAAAAATCAGGAAAAGTCTGAAGCTGTGATTTCTTGTGAAAAAGAGAGAGGGCAAATTTTGGGGTACAACAGTTGCCCCTGTTCAATCTTCTTGAACCTGAAGAGTTAGATCGGCAAGTTTGTCGTTTGTGTCTCGAAGGTAAAAGGAGATTGGACACTAGAGTGCCCGTAAATTTGCACTCGTCAGAACATGGATGCGGGAATGGGCTTAGAGATGCCATTTGGAGATGGGCTTAAAGATGCCATCTGGAAGGGGAGACAGAATCTTGTCGGGGATGGGCTTAACGATGCCACCTGGAATGTTTGTTGACCTGTATGTCATTGAAATTGAAGCTTAATAATCTTATCCTGAAAAGGGTAAAAGGTTAGCTAGAACACAACGTTATGTTGCATGAAATGTATGATGCAATACCTGTTATATCAATGTTTATGACATGAATGTAATGATTGCGCATGTAAGCTGATGAGCTGTCTTGCTGAGGATAGATGGATCCTGGATAGCCGGAGATAATAGATTCTTGACTGCTGTCGGGGAAAGTGAATCCTTGACTACTGCAGGGGGTTGCAAGAATCTTAGGATCGTTGAACATGAGAAGTACTGGGACCGCTGTTGGGGGAATCAGGAGCTTGGGTTGTATGCCACTTCGAGAATGAGAATCTTCATTCTGTTGGGAAATATCAAGAACTCGGGTTATCTGCCACTTTGAGAATGAGAATCTTCATTCTGTTGGGAATATCAGGAGCTTTGGCGTATGCCAATCTACTGGGGTTTCAAGGATGAAAGTCTTCATTCTGTTAAGGGTCAGAAACTGGGAGTATGCCAATCTTCTAAGGTTTTAAGGATGAGAATCTTCATTCTGTTAAGGGTCAGAAATTGGGAGTATACCAATCTTCTGAGGTTTTAAGGATGAGAATCTTCATTCTGTTAAGGGTCAGAAACTGGGAGTATACCAATCTTCTGAGGTTTTAAGGATGGGAATCTTCATTCTGTTAAGGGTCAGAAATTGGGAGTGTACCAATCTTCTGAGGTTTTAAGGATGAGAATCTTCATTCTGTTAAGGGTCAGAAATTGGGAGTATACCAATCTTCTGAGGTTTTAAGGATGAGAATCTTCATTCTGTTAAGGGTCAGAAACTGGGAGTATACCAATCTTCTAAGGTTTTAAGGATGAGAATCTTCATTCTGTTAAGGGTCAGAAATTGGGAGTATACCAATCTTCTGAGATTTTAAGGATGAGAATCTTCATTCTTGAGAGGAACATATTTTTAGGAGCTTCAATTGTCCGTTATTCTGTTGGTGGTTGTAACTTCCAGCAGGTGATGAAGGAATTTGAAACTTGAAATGTGATTTGTTTTGGAGAATAAATCCTTGACAAATGTTTGGGATTGGAAATCTTTGGACATCCTTGTTGACTGCTGATTGCTTTGGGAGCAAGATCTTCAATGGTTGAGGAATTTCAGGGCCACTTCTGGGGATTGAAATCCTTGGTGATTTGGGGAATGAGAATTCTGATGATCTCTACTGGGGAGTTCAGAACCTGGGAGACTCATGCTGGAGGAGTGAGACTGAGAATCTTCAATCTGGTGGGAAATATCTCTGTGGGGAGAGTGTTCACTAGTCTGGTTCCGCTGGGGATTGATAGTTGGAAGTTTTAACTCCGCTGGGGATTAATAGCTTTGACTTCACTGGGGATAGAATTTTTAGATTTTTAGGGCTCCACTGGGGAACTAAAACTTGAACCTGAGGGGAATTAAGTTCAGGAAGGCTCTCTGGCTGGGGAAATCAGCTTTGAGGAAGCTTTTGTTCTGCTGAGGATCCTGAAGTTTAACTCTGTTTGGGGATTAAGTTCTGGATTTTAACCTTGTTGAGGCATTTGGAGTTTAACTCCGCTGGGGATTCTTTCGGAAAGGGCATCAAGATATCTATCTGTACCTTTAACCTATCAGCAATCATCTTTCTTGATTTGTAAGAAAATGATTATGTTCAAATGCATATGCCTATTTAACAAAACATTGGACGTTTCTCAAATTAAACATAAGTGTAAGAAGCAAGAGGAAGACAAAGCGAATTTCTGTATTTGGAAAAGCATTTGTATTAACTTTTCATGAGTATCTTTGTACAAAGGAGACAGACATCCTAGTAAGAGGGTGTTGTCGTAAAAATTTTATACAAAAGAAAGATGTCTATGTGTAACAATTCTATGGGATTCCCATTCTGCTATAGCCTTCACAACTCTGAATGTCTGTCCATTCGCTGCTTCATCCGTCGATGACTGGATTGATCAGAAGCTCGGAGCTTGTTGATGAAGAGATTGTTCTTTAAAGTGATCCGACGAGACACAGTCATACGCTTTAATTCCCTAACTTTTGCCTGGATCGCCCTTTCGGGTTTTCAATCCACCGAGAAACCCCTTTTTGCCCAAGCCGCCCTTTCGAGTTTTCGACTTGCCGGGTGCACAGATTTTTTTTATTTTATCCCTAATTTTTGCCTGAACCGCCCTTTCGGGTTTTCGGTTCACTGGGATGCCCATTTTTTCCCAAGTCGCCCTTTTGGGTTTTCGACTTGTCGGGTTGTTTTATGCGTAGTATCTTTTGACTATGTCTGCGTTCGCAGGGTGTGGCAATTCGTCGCCGTCCATGGTGGTCATAATCATTGCACCACTAGAAAATATGCTCTTGATCACAAATGGTCCTTCGTAGGTAGGGGTCCATTTTCCCCTGGGATCACTTTGCGGCAAGATAATCCGCTTGATTACGAGATCTCCAACTTGGTATACTTGACGTCTGACTTTCTTGTTGAAAGCCTTGATCATCCGTTTTTGGTACGTCTGACCATGGCAAACAGCAGTGAGTCGCTTCTCGTCGATCAAATTGAGCTCATCAAGTCGGGTCTGAATCCAATCGTCTTCACTCAAACCAGCGTCCTTCATAATCCTTAAAGAAGGAATCTGAACTTCCATGGATAGGACAGCTTCCTTGCCATATACCAAAGAAAATGGGGTTGCCCCTGTTGAGGTACGTGTCGTGGTACGGTATCCATGCAGAGCAAACGGTAACATCTCATGCCAGTCCTTGTAGGTGACTGTCATTTTCTGAATGATCTTCTTGATGTTTTTGTTCGCAGCTTTAACAGCACCGTTCATCTTCGGCCGATAGGGAGATGAATTGTGATGATAAATCTTGAACTGTTCGCATAGAGCGGTGATCATAGTATTGTTCAGATTTGTACCGTTGTCTGTGATGATCCTGTCGGGGACACCATATCGGCATATGAGGTTCTGCTTGATGAAGCGGGCAACCACATTTTTTGTAACAGAGGCGAAGGAAGCTGCTTCGACCCACTTGGTGAAATAGTCAATGGCGACCAGGATGAAGCGATGTCCATTGGATGCCGTGGGCTTGATCTCTCCAATCATGTCAATGCCCCACATTGCGAATGGCCAAGGAGCTGTCAGAACGTTAAGAGGAACAGGAGGAATGTGCACCTTATCGGCGTAGATTTGGCATTTATGGCAGGTACGGGAGTGTTGATAGCAATCAGCTTCCATGGTAGACCAGTAATAGCCTGCCCTTAGAATCTTCTTAGCCATCGTATGTCCGCTCAAGTGGGTGCCAAATGTACCGCTGTGTATCTCAGTCATGATCAACTCTGCCTCAGCTCTGTCCACACATTAGAGTAAAACACAACCATGGCTGCGTTTATAGAGGACGTCATTGCTCAGGAAGAACTTGGCAGCACATTTCCTTAGGAACTTCTTGTCATTTACGGAAGCTCCTTCAGGATATTCTCTAGTCTGGAGATACCTTTTGATTTCGTGAAACCAGGGTTGTTCCACTACTACTTCGGTATTAATCTCGTGACAATGCGCGGGTTCATCCATTCGCTCGAT
Source organism: Vicia faba (assembly GCA_948472305.1). Classification (NCBI taxonomy): domain Eukaryota; kingdom Viridiplantae; phylum Streptophyta; class Magnoliopsida; order Fabales; family Fabaceae; genus Vicia; species Vicia faba. The sequence continues at coordinate 1,350,938,141 of OX451741.1, forward strand.
GGTGATTTGGGGAGCCTCATTATCCCAGTTGAGTTTAAACATGGAAGACATTGTAGCCAGAGCATCTTCTAGCTGATTCTCTTCTCGCGGGAAATGCTCGAAGGTGATTTGCTCGAAATGAGGCAACAATATCAAGACATGTTCTTTGTATGGGATAAGATTAGGATGTTTGGTGTCCCACTCTCCTTTGATTTGACTGATAACCAAAGCCGAGTCCCCAAATACGATCAAAGATTTGATCCCCAAGTCTATAGCAGCCTTGAGACCAAAGATGCAAGCTTCATATTCAGCCATGTTGTTGGTACAGCTGAAGCAAAGTCGGGCCGTGAAAGGTGTATGGCAACCTTCCGGGGAGATAAGTACCGCACTGATACTGTTTCCAAGTGCATTTGAAGCACCATCAAAGTACAGGGTCCATCGAGATCCATTTTCAGGTCCGTCATACAGTCCGTTACTTTCAATGTTGTCCAAAGTCATGATGTCCTCGTCCGGGAAGTCGAATCTCATGGATTGATAATCTTCGATAGCTTGATGAGCTAGATGATCATCTAATACACTCCCCTTTATAGATTTTTGGGTAGTATACTGGATGTCATACTCAGTCAAGATCATTTGCCATCTAGCGATTCTTCCAGATAAAGCAGACTTCTCGAAGATATACTTGATAGGATCCATTTTGGAAATCAACAGAGTGGTATGAGTCAACATATACTGTCTTAGTCGGCGAGCAGCCCATACCAAAGCGCAACAAGTTTTCTCAAGCAGTGAGTAGCGAGTCTCATAGTCGGTAAACTTTTTGCTAAGGTAATAAATGGCATGCTCTTTTCGACCAGACTCGTCATGCTGGCCCAGTACACATCCCATTGAGTTGTCCAAAATAGTCAGATACATGATCAGCGGCCTTCCTTCGACGGGTGGCATCAAAATAGGAGGTTCTAGCAAATACTCCTTGATCTTATCAAAAGCAGCTTGGCAATCGTCGTTCCATTCGACTACCTGATCTTTCTTCAATAGTTTGAAAATTGGCTCACAGGTAGACGTCAGGTGAGAGATGAACCTTGCAATATAGTTCAAGCGTCCCAAGAATCCTCTAACCTCCTTTTCAGTATGAGGAGCAGGCATCTCTTGTATAGCTTTCACTTTTGCTGGATCGACCTCAATGCCTTTGTTGCTGACAATAAATCCTAGAAGTTTACCAGACCTAACTCCAAAAGTGCACTTACTTGGATTCAGCCTGAGTTTGTACTCCTTCAACCTGGCAAACAGCTTCTGCAAATGTTTAAGGTGTTCCTCCTCTGTTTGTGACCGAGCTATCATATCGTCTACGTAAACTTAGATCTCGTGATGTATCATATCATGAAACAAAGTTACCATGGCGCGTTGATAAGTTGCCCCTGCGTTCTTCAGTCCGAACGACATCACCTTGTAGCAGAAGGTACCCCATTGGGTAACAAAGGTTGTTTTCTCCATGTCTTCGGGGACCATTTTGATCTGGTTGTAGCCCGAGAATCCATCCATGAAGGAAAACACCTTGTGCTGAGCTGTGTTGTCAATCAAAATGTCGATATGCGGTAGCGGAAAATCATCTTTAGGGCTAGCCCTGTTCAAATCCTGGTAGTCCACACATATTCTGACCTTGCCGTCTTTTTTAGGTACTGGCACAATGTTAGCAACCCATTGTGGATAGGATGTAACAGCCAGAAAGCCAGCATTGAATTGCTTCATTACTTCAGCTTTAATCTTCTCAGACATGTCGGGCCTCATTCGGCGGACTTTTTGCTTGATCGGTGGACAATCCTCTCTTGTAGGGAGACGGTGAACCACTATATATGTGTCTAAACCCGGCATGTCTTCATAAGACCAGGCGAAGATTTCAACGTACTCATTCAACAGCTGTATCAAGCGTTCCTTGACACTTGGTTCCAGATTGGCACCCACTTGTACTTCCTTCCGGTCTTCCTCTGTTCCTAAGTTGACAGTTTCCAACAACTCTTCGTGAGGCAAGACGGCCCTCTCTTCTTGTTGTAGAAGTCTGGCTAGCTCTCCCGGTACTTCACAATCCTCGTCATCTTCGTACTCAGCCTGATTGGCCAAATCTTCAGAGTTATTGAAGGATACAACAAAATAGTCACCCATGGAATCCGGAGTGGATGGGTACCTGCATTTGTGAGTGTGGGTGTGTGTAAGGGATAGCCATCCTTCAACAAACAAAAATGCAAAAGGAAAGAAAATGAACACAACAGTTTATAAATGAAAAACGTCCAATGATTCATTAAACATGGCATATGATTATGAGGAGAATCAAAACCCTTACAAATGGACCTACATGCCCCAGGCAAGGCATGAGGTGAAAAAGTAGTGTGCAGATTGTTTTAGTAATTATTACAGACCAACAGGAAATGTTCGAAAGATAAATTACTGATTAATGAAAGTAATGGGGACGAAGTCTTCCGCCTCCCAGTTGTGCAGTCCCCCTTAGATGGTTGGGAAGATCCAATCTTCAACGTTGGCCTCTTCGTCTTCGTCTTCCAAGGCATTGATTCTATGAGGAGAAATCTTGATGGGTGTCTTTTCAATTTTTGACCGGCGCATAGCTTTTTGCCCCGCAGCGGTGAATCCCAACCCAAACTTGTCTGTCTTGTGGGGAAAGTCAGGCAACTGACCCCATGTTGAGTTCTTCCCTTCTTTCATTGCAGCCTTTGCGTCTTTCAGATATGCCATCCTGGCCACCTGCTTGGGTACCTCAGTTATCGTCTTTGCTACTGCAACCTCGGGAGCAATTTCCTCGAAGTGTTGGAACGGTGTCTCAATGAATTCGCCCTCCACTTCCATATACCGAAAGGAGTTCAGGTGACTGATCATATATTCCTCTTCACCGTGTACAGTTATGATTTTTCCTTTGACAGGGTATTTCAGCATCTGATGTAGGGAGGAAGTGGCCGCGCCAGCATTATGTATCCATGGTCTCCCTAGCAAGCAAGAGTATGACGGACGGATGTCCATCACATAGAAAGTTGAGTGGAATACTTCAGTGCCCACCTTGATGGGAATGTCGACCTCCCCGTGCACCATCCTTTTAGACCCGTCGAAGGCCCTTACAATGATATTACTTGGTTTCAGCTCCAAGCCTTCACAATCCAATCGATCGAGAGCCTTCTTATGCAGTGTGATCGGTGGATCTGGAACTGACTGTTTAACGCTGGTTCGCGAAATGTCGCGGAAGCAAGAGTCGCCACCGTCTTTTATTTTCTCCAAATGGAAAGGACAAAAGCACAGAAAAATTCCTTATAGAGATTGCTCTCGGTTCGGGAGGTAGGTTATAGAAAGGGAAGGTGTTAGCACCCTTTCTATCCATGGTTATCCATGGGCTCTTAGATACTTGCTCATTGTGTTTTCAAAATGGTTTGTTTGCTTTTCAACTGTGGGTTTTAAAAAGTTTCTTTGAACATTTCAGATCGACTCTTGTGTCAGAGTGTTTGAAAAATTGCTTTGAAAGTTTTTGAAAATGTGTTGGTGTGAAAAGATTTTTATTTGTTTTTGAAGAGAGCAAGTATCTACGAGAACCTACCTACCCTAAGGAATTCGTCTGTGTAAATGTCCTTTAAAGTAGTGCCATCCCACCATTGAGAGGTAGGTAGCACCACCGTTGGAGATGTTCGGGTCAATTCGAGTTTGTAGGGACATGGTGATCACCAGGTTCCCGGATCATGAGGACTTACTAAGACATCCTCTACTCGACGATCACCTTTCGAGGCAAGGCAACAGTGAGGCGTACCCTAGGGGTGGTGTGTGCGATTCGTGTGTCGTTTTCATTTGTATTTGTCTTGTCACGTTAAAGTGATCTACGCTTGATTTTATTATGGTCATTCATTCTTGCATGCTTTTGATTAACAGTTAAAATATTGCGAGAAAAGATAAAATTCCTAAACTATTACAAAGGCGCGGGTCCACATCGCCAAAATTAAACCGGACCCGATTTGACAGAAAAGTAAATAAAGAAAAGAAATTAAAGAAATTGCAAAGTGCGAGAAGTTTAAGTTACACGGCTTTGGGAGAGGTACATAATTATTTAAACGATATAAAATAAACATGCGAAATTAAACAATTAAGAATATGGGCGTTGGACCCTTTCGCAAAAAAACTAAAATTAATATGGAATTAAAATTAATATTAAAAGAAAATGTTTTTTTGGTGTTTTAGTATTTTTGAGATTTTATAGGAGAAAGAATTAATTAAAATTAAAATTGAATGCAAACCCTAATTCTAATAGCTTTTAAATTTATTATAAAAAAGATTGAATTTTTACCTAATTTAAACCTAAGTTAATTTACATGCAAATTTAATTATAGAAATAAATAAAATAAATATTATTATAAAAAAGAAAAATTAAAAAGGAATAAAAACAATTATTAAACCTATTTCTACATTTTTTTGTATTTTTATTTTAAAAAAGTTAAAGTTAAAACACCTAAATTAAAACTAAATTTATTTACATATGAATCCATTTATAAAAAATATTAAAATAAACTATTTATTATGTTTTTATCTTTTCTGATTTTTTAACCATTTTTTGTATTTTGTAAAAATAATTAATTAATTTAGACAAATAAAGAAAATAAAACAATAATTAAAAATAGAATATAAGAAATATGAAAAATTGCAAACCAGGGGGGTGGAAGTCCCAATATAGAGGTATAGGCCTTAACAATTTGGCCCAGTAAAGCATGGCCCTTCTGACTTTTGCATGTCACGTGTGGCAACGTTGACTAGGGTTTATTGTGTGCTTCAGATCTAGGCCTTTGGTTTGATCTCCAGAGGGACGTGTCATGCTTGATTTGGAAGTACATGGTACATCCAGACATTAAGCGCTGCATGGGATTGGTTAATGAAAAATAGCATGAGAAATTATACAGACCTGGGGTTCGAACCCATGTCTTGGACGTTGATACTCTCTTCGCTTGCCAACTGAACTGAATCACGCGTGTTAACATATTATAACAAATAAATAATAAAAAGAAAAACCAAGGCATTAGTGGTTCAGCGCGCGAAAATTCAAACCAACGTATCATGTGTTGCCACCACATCATCGTCTTCCTTTTCCCTGAAACACAAACATTCAGCCACGGTTTTTTAGCGTTGTTTAAAGTCAGTTTCAAGAAAATAGCGACTAGCGCTATGGTGTCCATAAATTAATCGCGAGTGGTGCTTCCTGTTCGTCCAGACTGGCTGAGTATAACCATCATGGTCTTGAGGGATAATTTTACTTTATTGCAAAAGCCCTATTTTAATATTCTGCAAACCCTAAATATTAAACATGGTGAAATCGCGTTGAGAGCACAAAAACACAATCAAATGGTACAGTTAGCATCAGAAAACATCCATGAGTAACAATCCATAAAAAAAATGCAATGATTATGCTTCAAAATCAAAATACGATTATGCAATTTTCTTGATGCAGTTGGCGTTCAATATACCAATCCTTGGAGTTTTGATGGTGGTTTCTGATTGGAATGTGTTCAATAGACCTCGAGCAAGCTATTGGAACCAATTTCGTGCCTTGAATCCACCTCTAACACTGATTTCAGTTTTGCTTTTTTTGACAAAAATTCCAAGTTTTTGGAGAGCTTTTCTGCGCAGCTTTTTGTGTATGTGCACTAGGTTTTGATTCATGCTTATGTAGTGAATGTATTAGGTTAACAAAATTCAACCAAATCTCTTGTAATCATGGATTGAGGATTTGATTTGTTAAGGATCTTTTTCAATCTTTTTTTTCAAGTGTTCTTTGTTCTCAATCATGCCAATCAGTCCAATTCTTTCCTAATTAGCCTATGCACGAAATCTTGATGGCAAAACATGCATGAAAAGATTTTTTAGGTCAAGTTATATATTTTCCACATATTTAAATGATTTAAATGAATTAATATAAATAATAATTCAAATAAATAAATAAAAAATGAGAAAATACTTCCCTTTGGGCCAAGTGGTCGTGCATATGCTTGGAATGATGAATCATGGAAGAAAAATGGGCCCATTAGCAATTTTAGGTCATTTGGATCAAAGTTGACTTTTCAAAATATCCAAAACTTTCCCAACTTCCACAAGGCATAACTTGCTCAATTGTTAATCTTTTCTCATGTTCTTGGACATTTTGGAAAGGTCTTTGAGTCCTCTAACCAATGCCTTTGGTCCCATGTCATTTGGATTTACCAATCTCAAGTTATGGCCTTTGACTTAAAGTCCCTTTTTGTTGACTTTTGAAAATGGCCTATAATGTTGAAATTGACAACTTTTTGTGAGAGCATTTCTTGGACTTGAAGTATGAAGATGAGTTGTAGGAAATGTCTTTCTCTTCAAAATGAGCTTTGGATGGAATTTTTCTGATAATCCATGTGAAAGTTATGCCCTGGTCAATTTCAGTTGACTTTTTCAACTGTCCAAATAAGGAAACTTTTTGCATCTTTATGATTTCTGAGCCAAACTTTGAGAATCATGATCAAGCATTGATCAAATGATGTTTGTGGCTTCAAAATGATATGTTGACCAAAAATTTGAACTTTTGACTGTCAAATGACCATTTTGCCCCTACAGTTGACTGTAGTGCAATTTAGGGTTTTGACTGTGCAATTTTGAGCTGAATGCCTTGAAACTTGATATGAGGATACTTGACCATATTTGTAAGCATGTAAGACTTGATTGGATCCTTGAAAACTTCTTTTTCTTGATCAGGACTCAAACCCTAGTTTTGACTGTATAGGAGACAGTTGCACTGTGCAACCCTTGGGGAATTTTGTGACTTGGCTTGGCAATTTCTTGGAGAATATGGGAGGGCAAATTTTGGGGTACAACAGTTGCCCCTGTTCAATCTTCTTAGACCTGAGGATGCAGATTGGCTGACGTGCCTTTCGTAATCCGAGGGTAGAAGATGATTGGACACTAGAGTGCCCAGAAATTTGCGCTCGCATGTTAGCAGTGTGATGGGAATGGGCTTATAGATGCCATTTGGAGATTGCTGGATAGGATGATGGGCTTATAGATGCCATCTGGATGTTGATCGCATAAGAAATTTCTTAGCGAGAACTTGCGTACCTGCAAAAGAAATGATGAGTACCTGACACGTTGTAGGAGCTGATTTTTAGATGCTTGGTATAGATGTGTCCTGACTGGTTACAGGAGCTGAGTCTGGATCTTCAAACGGAGATGAATGAACCAGGGATGGTTACTGCCTTAGCCTGAATGGTAAGAGAACCTTGGGTGACTTTAACTTCAACCACGCTCGTTGAGAAAAATCTTGGGTGTCTTCTACTGGGATAAGCATCAGGGAGATCTTGGGGTCGATCTGACTGAACCAGAGGAGGCCTTTGACTGGATAAGCATCAGGAAAATCTTAGGGTCGATTTAACTGAACCGGTCTAGGTCTTGAAATATCTTCAACTGGATAAGCATCAGGGAGATCTTAGGGTCGATCTGACTGAACCAGAGAAGGCCTTTGACTGGATAAGCATCAGGAAAATCTTAGGGTCGATTTAACTGAACCGGTCTAGGTCTTGAAATATCTTCAACTGGATAAGCATCAGGGAGATCTTAGGGTCGATCTGACTGAACTAGAGAAGGCCTTTGACTGGATAAGCATCAGGAAAATCTTAGGGTCGATTTAACTGAACCGGTCTAGGTCTTGAAATATCTTCAACTGGATAAGCATCAGGGAGATCTTAGGGTCGATCTGACTGAACCAAGAGAAGGCCTTTGACTGGATAAGCATCAGGAAAATCTTAGGGTCGATTTAACTGAACCGGTCTAGGTCTTGAAATATCTTCAACTGGATAAGCATCAGGGAGATCTTAGGGTCGATCTGACTGAACCAGAGAAGGCCTTTGACTGGATAAGCATCAGGAAAATCTTGGGATCGATTTAACTGAACCGGTCTAGGTCTTGAAATATGATTGAGAATTTCAACTGCATCTTTCCTGAAAGGTAAAGGTCAGTCGTATGCAATGCATGATATGGATCAAGCAATGATGTTCTCAACATAAATGAGATTTGTATGATACAATGCGTTATGCATGCTATAATGATGTATGTGATGTTTTATGTATGTATATTTTCGTCTAAGAAAGTAAATCCTTGACGGGTGCCGGGAAGTCGTATCCTGGGCTGATGTTGAAGAATAGATTTTGCTTCCGCTGGGGATGATAACTGCAAGAATACCGGTAGGAGAAGATGACTCCGTCGCGGAATAAACTTGGCAAATGGAAGATTCTGCGGGGAGAAAAGATACTCTAGCGACCATGCTGGGAAGCAATACTCTGTGGGGAGAGAGATACTTTGCTGAGTCGTTGATGATAACTTCGTTGGGGATATCTTTGTTGTTGGAAGTGTTAATGGACTTCGCTGGGGGTAAGAAGATTATGTCGACGACGATCTTTCCGTGGCTTTTGGCTGAGGATAACCCAGTTATATCCTGTTAAGGAAATAACTCTTTAAATCCAGCCGGACGACGCGTTCGTGTTCTGCGAGGGGATAAGCTTCCAGAATCTACTGGGGATAAGCTTATTGCTTGGGGATATGAATTCCAACTTTCCTGGGGAAACTGGATTGGGCTCTTCTGGGGAAGTTTTGGAACTGCGGGGGAAGTGATTCCTTTGAATGTTGAGATACCGCCGGGGAACAATCTTTAGGCCAAGACTGCCGGGGATGCTTGTATTGAATATATGCTGCTGCTAGGGAAGTATTGAGATCTACGGGAGGATAATCAACTTCTTTGAGATTTGATAATTTTGCTTGGAGAAGAATGTACTGTTTTGCTGAACCACTCTCTGGGGATTTAAGGAATCTGGTTATGTTCTTTAGCTGAACCTACCTTGGTACCTTGGAGGATAGAACAATTAGACTGCTCAGACAAATCTTTATTGCCCCTGTTTCTAGTGTCACCTGCAATTAATTCCTTTGTTTCGTATGCAAATATTTATGAGTTAGCAAATTATTGTCAATGCATATATCACAAATTGAACCTTGGACGTTCTTCACGAAACAAAATAGAAAAAAAGAAAAACACTTGGTACGTTTAACTGAAAATATATTTGTATTGATTTTTTGAATGGCCTGCAAATAGGCGTTTTGTATACAAGAGGCTGACGTCCTAGTAAGAGGAATGTCGCCGAACAAGAGAGTTTATACAAATTTTGTACAAAAGAAAATAAAACAGCTGTGTGAAGTGAATGATCCCACTGGGTCTCAACTCTGCTATTGTCTTTATAACTCCGAGCGTCTCATCACTTGATGACCTTGTTTGAAGGTGAAGCTGACTGATCGATGCCGTCTGAACTTGATGTAGATACCGGATTCTGGATGCAAAGTGATCCAATGAGACATAGTATTACTCTTTTATCCCTAATTTTTGCCTGGACCGCCCTTTCGGGTTTTCAGTCCACCGGGATACCCATTTTTGCCCAAGCCGCCTTTTCAGGTTTTCGACTTGCCGGGTGTACAGATTTTTTCATTTTCATCCCTTCATTTTGCCCGAACCCTTTTGGTTCGATGGGAAGCCCTAATTGTTTCCTAGGCATGTCAGCCTAGCGGGTCTTTTTTCATGCGTAGTATTTTTTAACTATGTCTGCATTGGCGGGGTGAGGAAGGTCGTCACCATCCATGTTGGTCAATATCATGGCTCCTCCTGAGAACACATGCTTAACCACAAATGGCCCTTCGTACGTAGGGGTCCATTTGCCCCTTGGATCACTCCGAGGAAGGATGATTCTCTTGATTACCAGATCCCCGACTTGATATTCCTGTGGTCTGACTTTTTTGTTAAATGCCCTGATCATTCGTTTCTGATACGTCTGACCATGACAGATAGCAGCAAGTCTCTTTTCGTCAATGAGATTGAGTTGGTCAAGTCATGTCTGGATCCAATCATCTTCGTTCAGATTTGCATCCTTCATTATCCGGAGAGAGGGAATTTGTACTTCAATCGGCAAGACTGCCTCCATGCCATAAACCAGAGAGAAAGGAGTTGCCCCGGTTGACGTCCTAGCTGAGGTACGGTACCCATGCAGAGTGAACGGTAACATCTCGTGCCAATCTTTATAAGTCACTGTCATCTTCTGCACGATCTTCTTGATGTTTTTATTTGCTGCTTCTACAGCCCCATTCATCTTCGGTCTGTAAGGAGAAGAATTGTGGTGCTGTATTTTGAACTGTTCGCAGAGCTCAGCAATCATCTTGTTGTTCAGGTTGGTACCATTGTCTGTAATAATTCGCTCAGGGGCGCCGTACCGACAGATCAGGTTGTGCCGAATGAACCGGGCCACGACAGTCTTGGTTACTGTAGCATAGGATGCCGCCTCAACCCACTTCGTAAAATAGTCAATCGCCACTAGGATGAAGCGATGCCCATTGGATGCCATAGGTTTAATCTCGCCAATCATGTCTATGCCCCACATTGCAAACGGCCATGGCGCAGTCAGAACATTCAGGGGAACCGGAGGAACATGCACCTTGTCTGCATAAATCTGGCACTTGTGGCATGTCCTGGAGTGTTGGTAGCAGTCAACTTCCATTGTGGACCAGTAATATCCTGCCCGTAGGATTTTCTTAGCCATGGTGTGTCCACTGGAATGCGTACCAAAGGTCCCTTCATGTAGCTCTTCCATGATCCTTTCTGCTTCAATCTTATCCACACAACGCAGTAAGGTTGAATCATGGTTTCGCTTATACAAGATGCCGTTGCTAAGGAAGAACTTGGCTGCGAACCTCCTCAGGAATTTCTTGTCATTGATAGAGGCACCTTCAGGGTATTCCTGAGCTTCCAGATATCTCTTCACTTCGTGGTACCAAGGCTTCTCAGTCACCAATTCAGTCTCGAGATTGCAACAGTATGCCGGTTCGTCCAGTTTCCAGATGATGATTCGGGGAGCCTCATTATCCCATTTGACTTTGAACATTGAAGACATTGTAGCTAACGCGTCCGCTAGCTGATTCTCTTCTCTTGGAAAATGCTCAAAGGTTATCTCTGTGAAGTGGGGAATTAGGGTCAACACACATTCTCTGTAAGGAATTAGGTTTGGATGTTTCGTATCCCACTCTCCTTTGATATGATTGATAACAAGAGAGGAATCTCCGAAGACACTTAGAAATTTGATCCTTAGGTCGATCGCAGCTTGAAGACCCATGATGCACGCCTCATACTCCGCCATGTTGTTGGTATAGTTGAAACATAGCCGGGCAGTGAGTGGAGTATGAGTACCTTGAGGAGATATGATTATGGCGCCGATACCATTACCCAAAGCATTGGAGGCTCCGTCAAAGTGCATAGACCATCGGGATCCTGGTTCAGGTCCTTCATCCGGTCCAGGTACTTCACAATCAGTCACTATCATGATGCTTTCATCCGGGAATTCGAAGTTCATTGACTGATAATCATCTACAGCTTGATGTGCCAAGTGGTCTGCCAATACACTTACCTTAATGGCTTTCTGGGTCGTGTACTGAATGTCGTATTCTGTCAAGATCATTTGCCATCTTGCAATCCTCCCCGACAGAGCAGGCTTTTCGAATATGTACTTTATAGGATCCATCTTTGAGATCAACAAAGTAGTGTGAGTCAACATATACTGTCTCAGCCGGCGAGCAGCCCATACCAAAGCGCAGCAAGTTTTCTCAAGCAGTGAGTATCGTGTCTCACAGTCGGTAAACTTTTTGCTAAGGTAATAAATGGCATGCTCTTTTCGGCCAGACTCGTCATGCTGCCCCAGCACACACCCCATTGAGTTATCAAGTATTGTCAGGTAAAGTATCAAAGGTCTCCCTTCAACCGGTGGCATAAGGATGGGTGGTTCTTGGAGATACTCTTTGATTCTGTCAAAAGCAGCCTGACATTCATCATTCCAACGTACTACCTGATCTTTCTTCAGCAGCTTGAAGATTGGCTCACAGGTAGCAGTCAGGTGTGAGATGAATCGAGCAATGTAATTCAGGCGTCCTAAAAAACCTCTGACTTCCTTCTCTGTTCTAGGAACTGGCATCTCTTGAATAGCTTTAACTTTGGCAGGGTCCACTTGAATACCTTTATCACTGACCACGAAGCCTAGCAACTTCCCAGATCTTACCCCGAAGGTGCACTTGTTCGGGTTCAATCTCAGCTTGTATAGTTTCAACCGGTCAAACAACTTCTGTAGATGATCTAGATGCTCTTCCTCAGTTTGGGACCTAGCGATCATGTCGTCAACATACACTTCTATCTCGTGGTGGATCATGTCATGAAATAAAGCAACCATGGCACGTTGGTAGGTTGCCCCAGCGTTCTTTAATCCAAATGGCATGACCTTGTAACAGAAGGTGCCCCACTGAGTAACAAATGTAGTCTTTTCCATGTCTTCAGGTGCCATCTTTATCTGATTGTAACCTGAAAAGCCATCCATGAAAGAGAATACCTTGTGCTGAGCTGTATTATTAACAAGGACATCAATGTGAGGTAAGGGGAAGTCATCTTTGGGGCTGGCCCTGTTCAGATCCCTGTAGTCGACACACATTCTTACCTTGCCGTCCTTCTTAGGTACCGGCACCACATTAGCAACCCACTGAGGGTAAGAAGTCACTGCAAGGAACCCAGCATCAAACTGTTTCATGACCTCGGCTTTAATCTTCTCAGACATCTCTGGACGCATCCGACGGACCTTTTGCTTAACTGGAGGGCAGTCTTCCTTAGTTGGCAAGTGATGGACCACAATATCGGTATCCAACCCGGGCATGTCTTCATAGGACCAGGCAAAGATCTCCATATAATCATGTAACATCTTGGTTAACCGTTGCTTCACGCTGAGCTCTAGGTTGGCACCAATCTTTACCTCTTTCCTGTCTGCCTCAGTACCCAGGTTTATGATTTCCACTGGCTCTTCATGGGGTTGAATTGCCCTCTCTTCCTGAAGCAACAATCTTGCAAGCTCGCCAGGCACTTCGCAATCATCTTCGCCTTCGTCTTCGGCTAAGTTGATCGGATTTTCGAAGTCACAATTGGCAGTAGCAGAGTTGTTATTAGTGAGATCCATAGTGGATTGAAACCTGTAGGAGTGAGTGTGTGTGTAAATACAGCTGTTTTGAAAATTATGTAAAGGAAAAGAAAGACAGAAAAGGAACACAATATTTGCAATGCGAAAAATACGTCCAAGATTTTCATTCATGGTATATGAAATGACAATTTGTATGCCCTCACAAATAGAACCACGGTGCCTCGGGTAAGACACCGGGCCATAGAGTTTATCATTGTTTATTACAAAATAACGAAACAAAGAAATTTATTACTGCGTCACAAAGGTAACAGGAGTATGATCCTTAGCAATCCAGTTGTTCAATCCGCCTTCGGTCGTCGGATAGATCCAGCTGTTAAATTCCGCTTCATCCACTTCGTTGTCTTCCCCGACCGCATTCACTCCTGAACTTTTAATAAATACCGGAGGTCTTCCGATCTTCGCTTTCCTCATAGCTCTCTGACCTTCTGTGGTAAAACCCAGCCCAAGTTTATCAGTCTTCTGAGTAAAGTCTGGAAGTCTGCCCCAGTCGGCACATTCACCCTTCTGAACCACAGCCCGGGCATCCTTCAGGGAAGCCATCTTCAAAGGACCACTTTCTTCTGTTGTTGTTTCTGCTGCAATTGGAAACACCTCCTCGAAATGCTGAAAGGGGGTTTCAATAAACTCCCCATCCATCTCAATGTACCTGAAGGAGTTCAGGTGGCTCACCATATATTCTTCCTCTCCTTGTACAGTGACAATCTTCCCTCTGACGGGGTACTTCAACTTCTGATGCAAGGTAGAGGTCACTGCCCCAGCCTTATGTATCCAAGGTCGACCCAATAGACAAGAGTAAGATGGACGGATATCCATCACATAAAAAGTGGAGTCGAACACCTGAGAGCCCACACGAATCGGAATATCAACCTCTCCATGAACCATCCTCTTTGAACCATCAAAGGCCCTGACGATGATGTTGCTGGGTTTTAATTCCAGTCCTTCACAATCTAGACGGTCCAAAGCCTTCTTGGGTAGCACATTCAAAGATGAACCAGTATCCACTAACACATGTGCCAAGGTAGTGCCCCTGCATTCAATAGAGACATGCAGAGCATCATTATGGTCTTTCCCCTTTGCGGTCAAGTCAGCATCTGAGAAACCCAAGCCATTGTCTGCCGTTAGACTTGCCACGCAATCAGTGAACTGGACTGCAGAGGTTTCATGTGGCACATGGGCCGTCTTGAGGAATGAGATTAGGGCCTTAGCATGGGCCTCGGAGCACAGCAATAAAGAGAGCATGGAGATCTTGGAGGGCGTATGCCCCAGCTGTTCCACAACATTAAAATCGCTCTTCTTTATAATCTTCAGAATCTCCTCCATCTCTTGTGGGGAGGCCTCAGCAGCTATGGGTACGGGTGCCTCCATCTGGGAAGGCTCAAGTTCAATTCCCTTGCCCCGAGCATTGGATGACTCGGCAGCAGGAGAAACAATCGGATCAGCAGCAGGAACAGGTATACTTGCAGGGGTTATGAGAAGTGGTCTTCGGGCAGCAGGTGGTGCAATGTCAGGCGAGAAGAGCCTGCCACTGCGGGTAACTTTGGCTGGGCCGGTAATGTCACAAATGCTGGCGGCAGCGTTGAACTCTTGTTTAATCCCGTTTACATATACATCTGCCCCATAATGCCAGGGGACAGCTTTGTCATATACATAGGACAGGGGCCCTGGAACAGTGATAATAACAGGCGCAACGGTCATGATTTGGACGGGCTTCTTCGGGAGAGCCGGGATCGGATTATTGAAGATAGTCACCACAGAAACTTCTTCCACTGGAACCAACCGAACAGCAGACTTCTTGAATAGAATCTCCTTGCTATCCATTAAGCTTTGGATGCCTAACTGTAGCAAGGGACAACCAGATGGGGACACAGCACAGAACAGGCAACCCTCACTACAACCCGGAAATAAACCGGCCTGCAGTAGGTTCTTCTTGACAATCTTTAGAGGAGTGGCTAGATCATCCACAGAAACAGCATAAACATCTTCATCCACAACATTTACCCCATGTTGAGGCATAGGAGCAGTAACTACATTCGGCTTCGCCGGCGCTTCGAACTGTATCTCCTTTGTGTCGATAAGGTCTTGCACCTTATTTTTTAACGCCCAACAGTCATCAGTAGAGTGCCCTGGGCTATCTGAATGGTAAGCACAACGAGCATTCGGGTTGTACTTGGGAGATGCAGTATTGGGGAACTTAGGAGCCTCCCTGACAGTCACCAAATTGGTGGATAGCAACTGTGGCAGGATTTGCGACAAAGTCATGCTTAAGCGGGTAAATTCTCTCTGGGGTCTTTCAACCTTTTGAGGATTGTTTGATCGGGGAGCGGCAGCAGGCTTAGCAATCATTACCGCACTGACAGATTGGCGGTGCTCATGTCTCTCTGATTTCCTGGAACCATATATGGCACTAGACTCCTTCTTGAATGGTTTCTTTTCAGAACTGGATGCTGCACCCTTCGGAATTTTTCCAGACTTTAACCCAGCTTCAATCCTCTCTCCAGTCAAGATCAGATCAGTGAACCCAGCAGAAGAATTCCCAATGAGATGGTTGAAAAATGGCCCAGATAGGGTCCCCAAGAACATGTCTACCAACTCCCGATCAGTCAATGGTGGCTGCACCCTGCCGGCCAGATCTCTCCACTTCTGAGCGTACTCCTTAAAACCTTCGCTTGCACCTAACGACATACCCTGGAGTTGGGTACGTGTGGGGGCAAGGTCGGCATTATATTGATACTGCTTATAGAAAGCAGTAGCCAACTCCTCCCAGTTGCGAACTTTGGTCCCATCCAGCTGATAGAACCATTCGAGATGAGTCCCTGAAAGACTCTCCTGGAAGAAGTGGATCCATAAATTCTTATCCGCAGAGTACGGCTGAATTTTCCGAACATAGGACCTCAGGTGCAGCTTGGGACAAGACGCCCCGTCATATTTGGAGAAGGATGGTGCTTTGAACTTGTGGGGGATGATCACACCAGTTGACAAACCCAGATCTCCGAAGTCCAGCCCAGGTACCTGTTGAACCTCCATAGCCTTCAATCTGTCCTCCAGTTGTTTATACATGTCTTCTGCAGGAGGGTACTGCTCTTCGTCAAAATCTGTCTCGTTGTCGGAGACTACCGGACTAGGAACCTTTACTTCTGCCTGAGAAGGACTCTTGCCAACAGAAGAACCAGCCTCTTCATGCTGCAGAGTATTGCCAAACCTTCGGCCCGAGTTGAACAGAACAGTTCTTCTCTTCTTCTTCTTCTCCTTCTTCAGGAGCATAGTCTTTAATTCTTCTTGGCCTTTAGCCATACCCTTGATTAGTTCTTGAAATTGCGCATTCTGCGCCTGAAGAGCCTTGATCGATGTCTCGGTTGATGCAGATTCGGGATTCATGATGCTGAAATAAACAGCGAAGAACTGTAAGCAACCTGAAAAGGGGAAAAACCTGCTATGCACATGATGTATGAAATGCGTATGCAATGCATTCAAGGGTTCGAAAGTTCAAATTTGTTGTAGACAAAAAGGAACACACGTTATCATTAAAGAAATCATTGTTTGATACATCAAAGCCTCATGGGCACAAGTACAAAAATCAAATCAATCCCAAAATACACTGCGCATCCTCTTTGGAGCTATGTAGGTGTTGAGATTCCTTTCCTCATGCAACAGGCGGGTGAGCTCCAAGACCTTCTTTTCACTGGCATGCAGACTAGTCTCAAGAGAATTCCTTTCCTCCTTAAGCTGGATCCAGCTCTTCTGCATCTCTTCCCAGGATGTGGGCATATCAGGGTGCTGAATAACGTGAGACACTTCTCCTTCCAAGACTGGTTCTTTGATTACTGGAAGCATATGAGGATAAGGCATTACTAACTTCTGGGAGCGGGCTCGTACCCACTTGAGATAAGGTTCCAGCGGGATGGAATTCCTGTGCCCCAGTGTCTTGCTGTCTATCCTACTTGGCATCCTCCAGGCTCTGATAAATCTCTGGCGAAGTCCTTGAGTATCGTTGTCGAAGTCAAAAACTATGTCAGGAATTAACATGTCATGAGGACCATCCCTCCGAGCATAACCAAACTGTCTCCAAGCCAGGCATGGGCTATAAGTAATACCTCCTCTGATTCCAAGTAAAGGAACATTAGGATACTCCCCACAACGATCAATGATAGTGACATCTTCTCTGGACCTAGGACACAAATGTATATCTGCATGTGTAAGAGTCATCAACCGTTGTGACCATCTCAAACCCCGCTCATTCTTCAAGACTGATTGTGGAAGGTGTGAAATAAACCACCTTCCCAGGAGAGGGGTGCAACACATAAGGACACCTCTTTTTCTCATGGTTCGAGTGTAACATGAGTGAAGGATGTCCCCCAGCAATGTAGGTATAGGATTCCTGGACATAAAGATCTGAACAGCACTGATATCAATAAGCTGATCTGGATTAGGGAACAACACCAAACCATAGACAAGGAGGGCCACAATCTCTTCAAAAGCTTGCAAGTCAAGGGAGTTCCAACATTCAAAGGCCTTTTCAAACAGAAACCTGGCTAAGAACCCTTTGATACCACTTCTAACTTCCCAATGTCCCTTGAGGTCAGATGACTGTAGGTGCAAGGCTTTAGCAATCTCTTCAAGCTTAGGTTCCTTTTCTGTACCTTTGAAGGGTAGCTGATCAAGGATAGGGATCTTCAGGAGCCGGGAGAGCTCCTCCAATGTAGGTACCAACTGATAATCCAAGAAGGTAAAACAGTGATGCAGAGGATCAAAGAACTGGAACAGGACCTTTATCATATCTTCCTCAATATTGGTGTTGACCAAGCTGATGAGGCTTCCATGCCTTTCACTGAATGATGAGTTCTCGGGAATCCTGGATATAAGCTCCTTAAGCTGAGGATGGATCCTTACAAGACTGATTTGAATTGTCTTTCTACGAACAGTTTCCATGTCCTACAAAACAAGAACAAAGATGAAAATTCGAACCCCTGAAATGGTTAGTCAATGCATATGATGCTGGATGATGTCATGATGCTATGATTAAACACACCACAGATATGTACAAAGACAAACATGTAAGGCACACAAGGCACACAAGACAAGCCCTTAGGGTTTAAGGCCAGCATGGGGTCTGGGTAGTACCCTCTTGAAGTTGGTGGGTTCAACCTGTCATAATCAAAGTAACCGGGTTCTAAGGTTCCCAATATCACGGGATTGCTTTCATTGTTCATCGTTTCGATTTAGCCACTGAACTGGCGACCGAAATATTCCAGGAAAGCAACCCTCAATTGAGTGTAGTATCGAGTATCAACCAACCTCGGACTGCACCAAAGTCAGTTATCTCACTACCCTAAAGAGGCCAAGATAGTTCAATTAAGGTTCCTAAGGTCTGTTGATGCTTCATGACACCACGCGGAGGCCCCGTACTCTCCTTGACTGAACTCAAGGGTTACCGGTACACACCAAAGTGCCACATCAACGTAGCAGACTGTTTCAACCATGTCGGTATACCCCGCACAGTTCCCTCACAGCCTTGTTGCTACTTTCTAAGAAGGTATCCCCAGATCCGGGTTAGGATCTATAGAACTCCCAAGACAGTCCCACAATAATAAAGCAAGCAATGAAAGCAATTGAAAACACCGTGATCTTAGTCCTAAGGTACACCTCACTTTAAGTTTAATTCCCCAGCAGAGTCGCCAGTTCTGTGATCGGTGGATCTGGAACTGACTGTTTAACGCTGGTTCGCGAAATGTCGCGGAAGTAAGAGTCGCCACCGTCTTTTATTTTCTCCAAATGGAAAGGACAAAAGCACAGAAAAATTCCTTATAGAGATTGCTCTCGGTTCGGGAGGTAGGTTATAGAAAGGGAAGGTGTTAGCACCCTTTCTATCCATGGTTATCCATGGGCTCTTAGATACTTGCTCATTGTGTTTTCAAAATGGTTTGTTTGCTTTTCAACTGTGGGTTTTAAAAAGTTTCTTTGAACATTTCAGATCGACTCTTGTGTCAGAGTGTTTGAAAAATTGCTTTGAAAGTTTTTGAAAATGTGTTGGTGTGAAAAGATTTTTATTTGTTTTTGAAGAGAGCAAGTATCTACGAGAACCTACCTACCCTAAGGAATTCGTCTGTGTAAATGTCCTTTAAAGTAGTGCCATCCCACCATTGAGAGGTAGGTAGCACCACCGTTGGAGATGTTCGGGTCAATTCGAGTTTGTAGGGACATGGTGATCACCAGAGCAATGGGAAGACACCTTAGAAGCTACCCTCATGCCAGGTTCCCGGATCATGAGGACTTACTAAGACATCCTCTACTCGACGATCACCTTTCGAGGCAAGGCAACAGTGAGGCGTACCCTAGGGGTGGTGTGTGCGATTCGTGTGTCGTTTTCATTTGTATTTGTCTTGTCACGTTAAAGTGATCTACGCTTGATTTTATTATGGTCATTCATTCTTGCATGCTTTTGATTAACAGTTAAAATATTGCGAGAAAAGATAAAATTCCTAAACTATTACAAAGGCGCGGGTCCACATCGCCAAAATTAAACTGGACCCGATTTGACAGAAAAGTAAATAAAGAAAAGAAATTAAAGAAATTGCAAAGTGCGAGAAGTTTAAGTTACACGGCTTTGGGAGAGGTACATAATTATTTAAACGATATAAAATAAACATGCGAAATTAAACAATTAAGAATATGGGCGTTGGACCCTTTCGCAAAAAAACTAAAATTAATATGGAATTAAAATTAATATTAAAAGAAAATGTTTTTTTGGTGTTTTAGTATTTTTGAGATTTTATAGGAGAAAGAATTAATTAAAATTAAAATTGAATGCAAACCCTAATTCTAATGGCTTTTAAATTTATTATGAAAAAGATTGAATTTTTACCTAATTTAAACCTAAGTTAATTTACATGCAAATTTAATTATAGAAATAAATAAAATAAATATTATTATAAAAAAGAAAAATTAAAAAGGAATAAAAACAATTATTAAACCTATTTCTACATTTTTTTGTATTTTTATTTTAAAAAAGTTAAAGTTAAAACACCTAAATTAAAACTAAATTTATTTACATATGAATCCATTTATAAAAAATATTAAAATAAACTGTTTATTATGTTTTTATCTTTTCTGATTTTTTAACCATTTTTTGTATTTTGTAAAAATAATTAATTAATTTAGACAAATAAAGAAAATAAAACAATAATTAAAAATAGAATATAAGAAATATGAAAAATTGCAAACCAGGGGGGTGGAAGTCCCAATATAGAGGTATAGGCCTTAGCAATTTGGCCCAGTAAAGCATGGCCCTTCTGACTTTTGCATGTCACGTGTGGCAACGTTGACTAGGGTTTATTGTGTGCTTCAGATCTAGGCCTTTGGTTTGATCTCCAGAGGGACGTGTCATGCTTGATTTGGAAGTACATGGTACATCCAGACATTAAGCGCTGCATGGGATTGGTTAATGAAAAATAGCATGAGAAATTATACAGACCTGGGGTTCGAACCCAGGTCTTGGACGTTGATACTCTCTTCGCTTGCCAACTGAACTGAATCACGCGTGTTAACATATTATAACAAATAAATAATAAAAAGAAAAACCAAGGCATTAGTGGTTCAGCGCGCGAAAATTCAAACCAACGTATCATGTGTTGCCACCACATCATCGTCTTCCTTTTCCCTGAAACACAAACATTCAGCCACGGTTTTTTAGCGTTGTTTAAAGTCAGTTTCAAGAAAATAGCGACTAGCGCTATGGTGTCCATAAATTAATCGCGAGTGGTGCTTCCTGTTCGTCCAGACTGGCTGAGTATAACCATCATGGTCTTGAGGGCTAATTTTACTTTATTGCAAAAGCCCTATTTTAATATTCTGCAAACCCTAAATATTAAACATGGTGAAATCGCGTTGAGAGCACAAAAACACAATCAAATGGTACAGTTAGCATCAGAAAACATCCATGAGTAACAATCCATAAAAAAAATGCAATGATTATGCTTCAAAATCAAAATACGATTATGCAATTTTCTTGATGCAGTTGGCGTTCAATATACCAATCCTTGGAGTTTTGATGGTGGTTTCTGATTGGAATGTGTTCAATAGACCTCGAGCAAGCTATTGGAACCAATTTCGTGCCTTGAATCCACCTCTAACAGTGATTTCAGTTTTGCTTTTTTTGACAAAAATTCCAAGTTTTTGGAGAGCTTTTCTGCGCAGCTTTTTGTGTATGTGCACTAGGTTTTGATTCATGCTTATGTAGTGAATGTATTAGGTTAACAAAATTCAACCAAATCTCTTGTAATCATGGATTGAGGATTTGATTTGTTAAGGATCTTTTTCAATCTTTTTTTTTCAAGTGTTCTTTGTTCTCAATCATGCCAATCAGTCCAATTCTTTCCTAATTAGCCTATGCACGAAATCTTGATGGCAAAACATGCATGAAAAGATTTTTTAGGTCAAGTTATATATTTTCCACATATTTAAATGATTTAAATGAATTAATATAAATAATAATTCAAATAAATAAATAAAAAATGAGAAAATACTTCCCTTTGGGCCAAGTGGTCGTGCATATGCTTGGAATGATGAATCATGGAAGAAAAATGGGCCCATTAGCAATTTTAGGTCATTTGGATCAAAGTTGACTTTTCAAAATATCCAAAACTTTCCCAACTTCCACAAGGCATAACTTGCTCAATTTTTAAGCT
Organism: Vicia faba; assembly: GCA_948472305.1. Classification (NCBI taxonomy): domain Eukaryota; kingdom Viridiplantae; phylum Streptophyta; class Magnoliopsida; order Fabales; family Fabaceae; genus Vicia; species Vicia faba. The sequence continues at coordinate 1,350,959,886 of OX451741.1, forward strand.
TTTCTCATGTTCTTGGACATTTTGGAAAGGTCTTTGAGTCCTCTAACCAATGCCTTTGGTCCCATGTCATTTTGATTTACCAATCTCAAGTTATGGCCTTTGACTTAAAGTCCCTTTTTGTTGACTTTTGAAAATGGCCTATAATGTTGAAATTGACAACTTTTTGTGAGAGCATTTCTTGGACTTGAAGTATGAATATGAGTTGTAGGAAATGTCATTCTCTTCAAAATGAGCTTTGGATGGAATTTTTCTGATAATCCATGTGAAAGTTATGCCCTGGTCAATTTCAGTTGACTTTTTCAACTGTCCAAATAAGGAAACTTTTTGCATCTTGATGATTTCTGAGCCAAACTTTGAGAATCATGATCAAGCATTGATCAAATGATGTTTGTGGCTTCAAAATGATATGTTGACCAAAAATTTGAACTTTTGACTGTCAAATGACCATTTTGCCCCTACAGTTGACTGTAGTGCAATTTAGGGTTTTGACTGTGCAATTTTGAGCTGAATGCCTTGAAACTTGATATGAGGATACTTGACCATATTTGTAAGCATGTAAGACTTGATTGGATCCTTGAAAACTTCTTTTTCTTGATCAGGACTCAAACCCTAGTTTTGACTGTATAGGAGACAGTTGCACTGTGCAACCCTTGGGGAATTTTGTGACTTGGCTTGGCAATTTCTTGGAGAATATGGGAGGGCAAATTTTGGGGTACAACAGGCAGCATGTTTAGAGAAGAACCAGTGTCGACCAAGACATGGTCAAGAGTGGTTCCTCGGCATTCGACTAACACATGTAATGCATCATTGTGCTTTCTTCCCTTCGGAGTCAGGTCAGCATCAGAGAATACCAGACCGTTGTCGGCGGTAAGGCTGGCTACACAATCCTGGAATTGATCGGCTGAGGTTTCCTGGGGCACATGGGCTGTCTTCAAAAACCTTATCAAGGCTTTGGCATGAGCCTCCGAACAAAGCAGCAAAGCTAACATGGATATCTTCGAGGGGGTTTTCCCCAGTTGCTCTACCACGTCATAATCACTCTTCTTAATTATTTTCAGAATCTCCTCCATTTCTTTCTTAGAGGTTTCGGGGATGACCAATGTCTGAGCCCTCGTCCTGACGAGCTCATCTTGGATCCCTTTCCCCTTATTAGCAGAAGTAGGAGGGACAACCACAGGGGTGTCGGCTTCTTCGATCAACGGAGTTCTTGCAGAAAGTTTTATCGGTGCAGGAGCAACTTTGGCAGCAGCTGAGGGTCCAAAGATTGCCTTTGGAGGGGAAATCTCTGGAGAGAAAATTCTCCCACTTCGGGTGATCTTACTCGTACCGGCAATGTTTCCAATGTCGGTAGTCTCTTCGTCAGAGCTCTCTTCAGTTATCTCAATTTGTTTAACACCATGGTAGTAGATTTCTCCACCATAATTCCATGGTATTGATTTGTCAGATTTGTAGGGGACAGGCCCAGGCATGGTTTTTCAGAGGAACAAACTTCGTAGCGGATGTAATCTTAACAGGTTTTTTAGGGACCTTGGAAAGATTGGTGGAAATGGTGATTATTGAAACATCTTCGATAGGGGTTGGAGTAGCAGGAATCTTTTCGAAAAGAATTTGTTGGTTGTCCATTAGGCCTTGGATGCCTATCTTCAGTAATGGACAGTCAATTGGTAGGGAGGAACAACAGTAGCAGTCTTCTTTACAGCCTGGGAAAATCCCAGCTTTCAACAGATTCAACTTGATTGTTAGTAGTGGAGTTACCAGATCATAAACAACAGAAACATACAGATCTCCTTCAACAGCATGGACGTTGTGACCATGCTTTGGCATCGGAGCGGATATTACGTTCGGTTTCTCAGGGGCGTCGAACTCAACCTCTTTTGCGTCTATCAAGTCTTGAATTTTATTCTTTAGCGCCCAACAATTGTTGGTGTCATGTCCGGTGCTATCAGAATGGTAGGCACATTTAGCATTGGCATGATAATATGGAGATGTGGTGTTAGGGTTTTTCGGTGCCTCCTTTAAACCAGTTCGATTCAACTTCAACAGATGGGGAAGAACTTGTGCAAGCGTCATATTGATGCGGGTGAACTGCCGTTGTGGCCGTTCTACCCGTTGCTGGTTAGGTCTAGATTGATTGGTACGAGGCTGGTCATTTGACGAATTTTGAATCATCACGGCCCCTACAGTCGGCCGGCGCTCAGTTCTCCCCAATCCTTTTTGAGAATACACAACATCTGCTTCCTTCTTGGCTGGAAATGGCTTTTTAACAGTTATAGATGTAGAGGCATCCCTTTGAATCTTCCCATTCTTAATACCAGCTTCCACTCGTTCGCCAGTCAGAATCAATTCAGTAAACCCTGCGGAAGAGCTCCCGATCAAATGGTTGAAGAACGGGCCAGATAGGGTCCCCAAGAACATATCAACTAGTTCCTTATCTGAAAGAGGTGGCTGCACTCTTCCGGCCAAGTCGCACCATTTCTGGGCGTATTCTTTGAATCCCTCATTTGAGGCCATCCCCATACTTTGTAACTAAGTACGGGTTGGCGCCAAGTCAGCGTTATATTGATACTGGCGATAAAAGGAAGCTGTCAAGTCTTCCCAGTTATGCACTTCTGACCTCTCAAGCTGGTAAAACCAATCTAGCTGTGTACCAGACAGGCTATCCTGGAAGAAGTGTACCCAAAGATTTTTATCGGACGTATGAGGTTGAATTCTTCTGACATACGACCTCAGATGCATCTTCGGGCAAGACAGTCCATCATATTTTGCAAAGATTGGCACCTTAAACTTTGGAGGGATCACAATTCCAGCAATCAATCCCAATTCTTCAAAATCTAACCTGGGAACCCTTTGCAGCTCCATAGCTGCCAGTCTATCCTCCAGGTTTTTGTATTTGTCGTCCGCTGGCGGGTATTGCTGCTCTGAGTAGTCTTCATCTTCCCCAACCTCTTCCTCTTCAGCCTCGGACTTGGAAGGTAATGCAACCCCTTTTCCTTTATCGGTCCCCTCATCAGATGCAGAGGGGAATTCAAGAACTCTCCTAGCTTCATTCTCAAATCTTCTTCCCAGTGTAGCTACCCCAACTCTTTTCTTCTTCTTTTTCCCTTTTTCTTGCTCTTTATTCCCCAGTAGTGCTTTAAGATCCTCCTGACCCTTTGCCAAGGTCATAAGGAGCTTTTGAAACTGCGAGTTTTGTGCCTGCAGATCTTTGACCGTCTGTTCGAGATCCATCTTACTGAAATAAACAGCAGAAAGATAAGGAAACCTGGTGTGGAGACCTGTTTATGCATATGATGAATGATATGTTTATTCATGCAATGCATTCAAGGATTTAGAAATTCAAAGTTGTTGCAAACAAAAAGAACACACGTCATATTAATAAGAAGAAATTTATCAATACATAAATGCCCCATGGGCCAAATATTACAAAAACTTCTTAAGATAAAAAGACGTTGCGCATCCTCTTTGGTGCGATGTAAGTGTTGAGGGTCTCCTCCTCGTGAAGTTGGAGGGTAAGCTCTAAAACCTTCTTCTCACTGGCGTAGAAGCTGGCTTCAAAAGTATCCCTTTCTTCCTTGAGTTGGATCCAACTCTTCTGCATCTCCTCCAATGATGTTGGCATGTCATGATGTAGGATGGTGTAGGGAACCTCTCCTTCCTTAACAGGCTCTTTGATCAAAGGGAGAATATGAGGGTAAGGCATCATAAGACTCTGGGCTCGGGTTCGTACCCACTTAAGGTAAGGCTCAAGAGGGATGGAGTTCTTATGCCCCAGTGTCTTGCTATCTACCTTGTTAGGCATCCTCCAAGCTCTGATGAATCTTTGGCGAAGTCCTTGCGCATCGTTGTCGAAGTAAAAAACTAGGTCAGGAATCAGCATGTCATGAGGGCCGTCCCTCCGTGCATATCCAAATTGTCTCAAAGCTAGACAAGGGTTGTAGGTAATGCCTCCTCTAATTCCAAGTAATGGAACATTAGGGAACTCACCACAACGATCGACGATGATGACATTTTCTCTGGACCGAGAACACCAATGTACATCAGAGTGCGTGAGGGTCATCAACCGTTGTGACCACCTTAAGCCTTGTTCATTCTTCACAGATTGTGGAAGGTGAGAAATAAACCACCTTGCAAGGAGAGGAGTACAGCACATGAGAACACCTCTCTTTCTCATTTTTCGTGTGTAAAATGAGTGGAGGATATCCCCAAGTAATGTAGGTATGGGATTCCTGGATAGGAAAATCTTGACATCATTGACATCTATAAGTTGGTCAGAATTTGGGAAGAAGACCAACCCATAAATGAGAAGTGCCACAATTTCTTCAAAGGCTTGTAGATCCAATGAATTCCAACACTCTTGTGCCTTCTCAAATAAGAATTTTGCCAACAAGCCTTTGACACCACTTCTAGTTTCCCAATGCCCCTTGATGTCAGATGGTTGCAAGTGTAGTGCTTGAGCAACATCTTCAGGCTTTGGTTCTTTTTCCGTACCGTTGTAGGGTAGTTGATTAAGAATAGGAATTCTCAGGAGTTGAGAAAATTCCTCCAAAGTAGGCACCAATTGGTAGTCGGGGAATGTGAAACAGTGGTGAAGGGGGTCAAAGAACTGGAACAACACTTTCATCATGTCTTCTTCAATGCTGGTGTTGACTAGGCTGAGCAGTCTACCATGTCTTTCACTGAAGAGAGAGCTTTCTGGAATTCTGGATGTGAGCTCCTTGAGTTGAGGAGGGATTGTCACAAGGTTGACTTGGATAGTTTTCCTGCGAAGAATTTCCATGACCTAGAAAACAAGAACAAAGATGAAGATCCAAACCCTTGAAATGGTTAGTGGATGCATATGATGCTTTATGATGTTTATGATGTATGAGCAAACACATGTACAAGCAATTCACACAAAACCCTAGTTTCAGGCTTGCATGAGGTTTCATAGGTAAGTACCCTCTTGAGTGTAGTTGGCTTAAAACATGTCCTATAAATAATAACCGGGTTCTAAGGAGCTCAATATCATTGGATTGTTTTCCATGTTCATTGTTTTGGTTTAGCCACTTAACTAGCGACCAAAATATTCCAAGAAAACAACCCTCAATGAGTGTAGTATCGAGTATCTACCAACTTCGGACTGCACCAAAGCCGGTCATCTCACTACCCCTAATAAAAGGCCAAGATGGTCAAGTAAGGTTCTAGGTCATTAGTGCTTAGTGACATCACTCAGCGGCCCCGTACTCTCCTTGATTGAACTCAAGGGTTACCGGTACTTACAAATATGTCGCACTAATATAGCTATTGCCTCAACCGTGTCGGTATACCCCGCATAGTTTCCATAACGTATTGCTATCTATGAATGTTTCCCAAATCCGGGTGTAGGATTTCAAGCCCAAACAAGAGAACCACTAAGGTGAAGCAATCAAAGCAAACAATTAATCATGCAAAAGGGTGATCTAAAACCCTAAGGTAACCCCACTTTTAATTTTGTCCTCAGCAGAGTCGCCAGTTCTGTGATACGGTGGGAGAACTGACTTGAGGTTTTGCGTTTGTATTCACACTTGTTCGGTTTAGCAAGAGTCACCACCGACTTTTTATTTTATCCTAAAGGAAAGGTTAAAAAGCACAGGAAAAACCTTTGAGATGTTTTCGTGGGTTCGGGAGGTAGATTATGAAAAGGGAAAGGTATTAGCACCCTTTTCATCCATGGTTATCCATGGGCTCTTAGTTACTTGTTTTAGATCACTTGCCTTGATTTTCAATTGTTTTAAATGGTGCTTTGTGTGTGTGGTTTTGAAAATGTTTTGAAAAAGATGCCTTGTCTAGGCAACCATTGTAACAATTCTTTACTCGAATGTTTTACAAAAGGTGTTTGTCTTTTTGAAAAGATGTTTCAATGTTTTTGAAAGTTGTTTTTGAAAGTTGTGTTGTGGAGTGTGTTTTGAAAGTAGGCAAGTGTGTTTTGCAAGTTTGATCAAGTAACTAAGAGTTGTCTACCCCTAAATTTACTCAAAGATTTTTCTCATGTTTTAACCCTTTTAACAGTATTGTTTCACCATTGTATTTGGTGAACAACCTTGTGTTAGGAGGTTAACGGGACGGGCGCGGGTCATCGTATGGACCATGAATGCAATGGTGCCAAGTGTCTTTGGCAATTTTGCTTGAAGGGACTATGATCATTTTGTTTAGGCAACTTCGAAAGCGTCATCGAGGGACTATGATCATTTGATTTGTTTTTGTTTTGCCAAAGAAACTCAACATGCAAGCATGGCCTATTTTGGAAGGTAACAAGCGGGATTACCCTAGGGGTGCAAGTGTGATTAGTGTATTGATTGTCATGCATTTGTCTTTGTATTAAGTTATCTAGCGGTTGATTTTATTGGCATACAAACCCTAATTCTAAGCATGGTATAATTGAAAGCGATAAATTGCGGGAATTTAAAGTCCTAGACTATTACAAATAAGTATCCGGGGATGGGGGAACAAATATTTACAAATGGGGGATGAGACTTGTCGGAATAGCGGTGTCCAAATAATATTTACAACCAAATCGAATCGCATTCTCAATGTAAAATGTAGCAATGTACAAGAATAAAAGCAATGTATCAAAAGTATTAGTGAAAGTGTATGTGATTATTTACAAGTGATAAAAATGTGAACCTAATGTATTATTAAGCATTTATTTATTTTTATGTTTTTGTTAATATGTACAAACAAAAGTTTTAATGAAAAGAAAGTTTTAACTTAATAAAAAAATCTATTGTTTATGTATTTTGTTAATGTTTTATATACAAAAGTTTTTAAAAAAGTTCTAAAGAGAAAATTGTTTAAACCTAATGATAAAAAAAATCTAATATTTACATTTCAAGTGTGATAAACAATATTAGTAAGATTGTTTACAAAAAAGGAGATTAATGTATTATTTAATCAAAAGAGAATTAGGTTATGAAATTAAAAAGTGTTGATTTATAAGTATATAAAAAAAGTAAATAATAAAAGGGTTAAGATTGAATGGGCTTGGTGCATATTGTTTGGCCCAAACAAAAGAGCAGACAAAGCCAGAGAAGGGGGTGAGGCACCTGAATCAATTGGGCATAAGGAGTTTTGTGAGGGATCCGGCCCAAGCGCTTGAGATTTTGTTTAGGGTTGGAATATGTTTGCTCAGAAACAAGGGTTTACAGAGGCTAGAGCGGCGCTCTCATCTCTCCACCTTTCTTCGTCTTCTTCCTCGCTCGAACCAAGCTTTCTGAACAAAATTATCCGCCTGTGGCCACCATGCGCCACCGTCAACTCCTCCTCCCTCCACGGTCAAGCAAGGCGGCGTCACGAAAAGGTTTGATTTCTTAGTTCTGTATGTTTTACGCTTTAGGGTTTCAAGCTTTGCATGTTTTTAATCTTTGACAAATTTTGATCTTCATATTATCATTGTTTGTGTGAGGTGTGAACGAAAAGGGAATAAGAAATTACCCTTTGGAGAGGAGACGGAGGAGGGGACTGGAGGTGTGTCTCAGGCGGCCAGGCGGAGGGAGTATGAAGCTGTGAGCTTTGCTAGAAATCTGGTACTTGTATCTTGTTTTAGCTTTTGTGGTTTTACGATGAACACTGAAAACCCTAGTTTTTCACTTCTGCGTCTTCTTTCCCTCCTTCTGATTGCTGGCTTTTGCTTCTGTATGTTAAAATGTTGATGTTGATTCTGAGTTCTTTGATTTGCTAACCCTATGATGAAGTCATTCTGAGGGTTTTGTTGGTTTGAATGTTTTGATTTGATGACTGTATGCTTGGTTTCTTGATGATGAACCTTTGTGTTCTTTGATAATGATGATGATATTGACTCTGAGGTTGCTTTTGATATTGTTGGCCCTGTGATGAGGTTGCTCTGAGGGTGTTGGGATTCTGTATGTTTTTTATTGAAGCTTAGCAGGTAATTTGGTTTGTGTTGGTAGGCTTCAAGGCTTGATGTTTACAGGCTTTTTGATTTGAGGGCTGTAAGTTGGAAGGCAGGATGTTACAGTTTTATGAACTGGTTTGATGCTTTGAAGCAGGTTACAGGCTTGAGGCTGTTAGTTTGTGTTTGACGGTTTGTAAGCTTGGCTTGAATTTCTGGTTTTTAATGTTGAGTTTTTGTAACTTACAGGCTTATTGGCTTGTAAGTTGAAAGGCAGGAGGTTTATATTTTGTGTGAACTCGTCTCCTCTGTTTTGTAGGCAGGTTGTTTGTTTTTAACAAGTTTTTGAATTTGTTTTCTTTGCTTTTGGCTTCTCCTTCTGGTATTATGCAGGCAAGTCTCCTTGATATAGGCTTCAGGCTTGTTTTTTGAAGTAAGTCTTGGTTTGAATGCCAATGCTTGAGCAGGTTGCAAGGCTTGAGGTTTACAGTTTTTTGTGATATCTTTTCCTGTGTGCATTCTGCCCCCCCCTCTGACAGTATCCTGATTTTGTTATATTTATCTTTAGGCCTGCCTGGAAAACTCTAAGCCTGCTACTTTTCTCTTTTTTTCTCTCTCCACAGAAAGCACATATTGCTTAGACTGTACTATCTACTTCTGAAAAAGGGTTGGCTGGAAAGTGATGAAGTGAAATAAGTTTGTTTGCATTGTATCTTTCCTCTGCATACTTCCTTTTTTTTTTGTCTTGCTTTTGCTAGCTTGTAGGCAGCTTTGACAGTTTGACAGCTTTGCACTTGGTTAGGCATTTTTTTAGTTTGCATATGTGTAGTTCAGTTTGGACTTTGTAATTTGTTTGGCATATTCAGTTTCTCCATTTTGACATTTTTGTTGACACTTTGCAATTTGAAACTATGCAGCCTTGTACATTTATATGCTTACAAACATTTTCTATCCCTCTTTGTGAACCAAGAGTTTTCTTGTGATTTGCAGAGAGGGCGAACAACTGATTCCGGCCAATCACTTTTAATGATGAGCTTTAAATATCTGTCTGCTTTTTTTTAATTCATCTGCATTTGACTTCTTCCTTTTCTTTTTGTAGGTAAAAATCAGTTGAGCAAAGGATGTAATTAGAAGATGAAGATTTCAAGACATTTAGGATATAGCTTTATTTCATTTTAATTATTTGTAATAATATTAATGTAAATAATTGTAAATGAATTTACAGTATTCAAATAATATCTGTAACAAACAATTCAAAATGAATAAACAAATCTTTTTTGTCAGATTTCTCTTTTAATTTCTCTTCAATTGTTTATTTAATTATTTATATTTCTTGAATTATAATAACTGGACAATATCCAATAATTTTAACTTAGAAATGATAAATAATCAATAAACGTCCGACATTCCGAATAATCAAAAGCATTGTACAGTTAATCAAACAAACGTCCCCATGTCTTTCCTTTTACTGATTAAACCAAACACTGCAAATTCTCAATTCAAATGCCTCAGCTTTTATCCCAGATGTTTAGACAAAAATCTTGAACAAACGTCAAAACCATGTGACAGTCAATTAAGACACTGTGGATTCAAATTCTTCTTAAAATGCGCGTGCAAACCCTAATTCTTGATTTATTGCCAAAGAAGCGTCTGCCTGATAAAACCCTGAGCCCAAACTCAAACAAATTAACCAAAACCCTGATAATCTATTTGACTGATTCAAAATCAATGAAAAACCCTAATTTTGTCTGACTGATGAGAAAAGTCTGTTTGACCGATTCTTAAACCAATCTGAAAAATCAGGAAAAGTCTGAAGCTGTGATTTCTTGTGAAAAAGAGAGAGGGCAAATTTTGGGGTACAACAAGAGGCTTTGATTCTACCAATCCTCTAATGAGTTCCAAATGCAAGTTTCAAGATGGTCATCCAACTAACCATTAATTTCTAACAATTTACTTTTTTTATGGTTTAATTTTTATGCTTTTACTTTATGTACCATTTACTTTAGCATTTACATTTCATGCTATTTTCCTTTTTTGCTCACTTGAGCATTTATTTTTATGTCATATTTTATTTTTTCTCACTTGAGCTTTTATTTTCTTTTTGAACATACTTAATAATCAACATGAACCATAAAAAACATTAATAATACTTGGACTATTTGGTTACTATCCTTTGCATTATGGAGTATTGGACTTCTTGGACTTAGGATTAGAGACCTTGATCATGTGTTGGATACCTTGTGACCTTAATTGATATTTTGTCTGGAGTTCTTGAGGTTTAACTCAAGACATTGGGTTGTTTGTTTGTTTTGTGTGCATGTTATTGTGATTACATACTTTGTTTGTAATCTGGAATTCATCTGTATACAATCGTTACTCTGCCCAATTTTTGTGAAGACTTAATACACTTGAAGTTTATTTCTATCAAGAGGTCTAGTATCTTTGCTTGCTTGGTTTCAATCTAAAAATGGGAATTCTATCTTGACTCATAATGTCAAGTATTGGCTTCTTGTTGGTTCGATGGTTCTTCTCCCTAACTTTTACCTTATGCTTTAGGATAGACCCTTCATCTCCTCCCATCTTCTTTAATTTCAAAAATCTTCTCCCTCCTTTTGAAAACTCTTCTTGTTTCTAAACATGAACTACTTTCATAATAAACTTGGACTTAGGTCCATGCATTTTCAAAACATTTTCATAAACTAACTTTAATAAACTTAATAATACATTGACATTTTTTGTGAGAAGACTAAAAGTCAATCAATCTCATTCGAACCATTTTGCCACTTTGGCTCTTATCTTTAAAAAATTTTCAAAAGATTAGACTGTTATCAATCCTTGTAGTGATGCAAATAACTATACTTTTACAACATGTAGTGAAGAGAGATGTTTTCCACTTGGGTGTTAAGTGAGGCATTATTGATTTTAAAAATCCAAGCCATATCCTCCACTTTGAAATGATGCAAATTCTCCTTTCTCATGATTGTGGATAGTAAGTATGTTTTCCACATGGACAATGATGATGATGTCTTATCTCATAAAATTAACCAACACACTTGTGTTTTTAAATTTTTTAAGAGTGAACTACGAGTACCCTGATCCCCTATTGCACGGAAGGTGGTACGTAGGCACTAAAGGTTCGCAACCGCGGCGGGTGCAAAAAATCATAAAAAATATTTATTTTCTCACCTCCACCATCTATTTTTATACAACATATTTTATAGCCAAAAAATACATATTTTTCAAAGAGGTTCCTACGGAGTACCGTAGATGTTTAGGGTTCTAATACCTTTCCTTTGCATAACCAACCCCCTTACCTTGAATCTCCCCCCTCTTTTTTGGGTTACTCGCTCTTTTCCTATTCCTTTGGAAATAATGAAGCGCGGTGGCAATTTTTATTTTGATATGTACAAGTCAAGTCAATCCAATGGCTTAGTCTTAAACATTTCTACCACTACACCCTACTTCATCAAAATTTAAATTCCATCATCCACTTTTATTTTGATTACATGTGCACCACTTTATTCAATTTTGGATCAAAAAATCAATTACCAAGCCTAATTTTTATTCCAAAACAAACTCCAAACAACCACTAATTCCAAGTCTAAACTCTATAAATAGAGCCCTCATTTCATTCAATTCTCAAGCTTTGGATAGCCAAAACCACCTTGCTAAAAATTCTCAAGAATCAATCTACCAAATTCACTCAAAGCCCCATTTTAATAAAAGTTAGTGAGCTTTTCATTGAATCTTACTAATCTTTGAGCTAAATCTCCATCCAAACACTTTCTCTTATTAATTCTCAACATCAAAACTTGGGATATTGATTCTTGGAGCTGATTTTTGAAGTTAGTTTGATAAATTTCTATATCTACCTTTGGTAAGTTGGATCTTCATCTTTCACAATGTGATCTCTTATTGATCTTTGTGGTTTGATTCTGAGCTACTTTTTTTATTTCATTGGTGCAATTTTCTCATAATTTGATGGAATTTTCATGCTCAATTAAATCCAAGATCATAAGGTGTTTGATAAAATGTTTGATCAAGATTTGTAACTTTAAAATGTTGTTTTCTGAAAATTTCGCAGCAGTAAACGTTTTCCCATATTCAAGAAACCTGTTTCCTTCAGTGTTTTTTCACCAGATTTAGAAATTTTATGTAGGAAATCTGTTTCCTATATTCTGGAAACCGGTTTCCTAACCGCAAAATGCTATTTTTGCTTTGTTTTGGGTCTATTTTGGTTCCTTTTCTTATTCTTACTCCTTTCTTTTGATTATTGCTTTATATTACAATTTTGAATGTCCAATTTCTCTTCAAGTGCAATGGACTTAGGATATAGAGAAGGTAAATAAGCATTCATTAATTCAAATCTATGTTAGAGCGAATTATTTAATTCATTCTTGGTGCTTTGAATTAGTGATATGTTTAGTGATGTAATCCATCAATTATGAATGATTAAATTTGAAGATGAAATAATTTTGAGGATGTGATCCAAATTAACTTCTCATTCCCCCTACTCATCTTATCCTTTTCTTTTCATTCCTTTAGATGATAATTAGTGTCCCAAACTTTATGTTTGAAAGCCCAAATATGATTTATTATTGAACCTTGATTCAAGACCTTTGAAGCTTGTTGTTAGGAGGCTTTGATTTTATCCATCCTCTAATGATTCTTCATCAACCTTGAGCTAAGTTCAATATTCAATAATCATGATCATTTATTATGGAATTCATCTATTCTTCACCTCCATTCTTCTTTATTTTTGTTTTTACTTGTGCTATATTTTTTAGGAGCTTGGTTTCTATCATGTCTCTAACATTTATGGTACATACATTATTATTGACCAACCTCAAAATAGGTGTGACTTCTACATAAGCCCACTTACCATTACTTAACATAGCGCTAGACTTTTCCTGATTCGGAAAATGATCATTCGTGGCCCAAACTTTATGTTTGTATGCCCAGGTATGGTTGATTGTTTATTTTGGATCCATACCTATGAAGCTTGTCATTAGGAGGCTTTGATTCTATAAATCCTCTAATGAGTTTTCATTATTATTTGGTCCAACATAATCATTCAATCATTGTTGATCATATTTGTTACCATTAACTTCTAATTTCTAACTTCTAACTCACTAACAATTAAATTTACTTTATGCTTTTTATTTTACGCCTTTACTTTGATGCACTTTTACCTTTAACATTTACATTTCATGTTATTTTCCTTTTTCTCACTTGAGCATTTATCTTTATGTCATTTTATTTTTGCTCACTTGAGTATTTATTTTTATGTCATTTTATCTTTCCTCACTTGAGCTTCCTTTTTCTTCTTAAGACACTTAATAACCAACTTGATCATTAAAATATTTAAGGCTCTTTATGGACTATTGGTTACTATCCTTAGCGTATTGGAGTTGTGGGTCTCTCGGACTTAGGATTAGAAGACTTACCCTGATGCTTTAGAGACCTTATTGTCCTGTTGTTATGTTGTCTAAAGTCCTTGGGGTTTACTCTGAGGCATTGGGTTGATTTTCTTTGTGTGCAGGTTATTCTGACGTTTTAGCCATGATTAGGAATTCCTCTGTATATAGTCGTTACTCTATCCAAGTTCTTTGAAAACTTTATTTGATTATTATTTCATCTGAGGAGCAAGTTTATCTGAGGCTTTCTTTATCTGAAGCTTGGTTTTATCTTAGTATTATGCTTGCTTGGTTCTTAATCTAAAGGATGAGAATTCTACATTGACTTCTTTATGTCAAGTATTAGATTCTTATTGGTTAGACCTTTCCTTACCTTAGCTTTTACTTTGTGTATATATGATAGTCCCTTCATCTCCTCCTATCTTGAACCGCTTTCATAAATAACTTGTACTTCGGTCCATGCATTTTCAAAACCTTTTTCTTAATCAAATTTTAATCAATTTAATCATACTTTCACATTTTTTTAAAGACTAAAAGTCATTAAACTCATTCAAACCTTTTTACTGCTTTTGCTTTCCTCTTTAAAACCTTTTTTTCTTAAAATTAACCAACACATAAAACTTTTCAAATTTTTTGAGGTGAACTAAGAGTATCCATATCCTCAATCGCATGAAGGGGGTACGTAGGCAAAAAAAGTTCGCAACTACGATGGGTGTAAAAATTATAAAAACAACTTATTTTCTCATCTCTCTAGCTACTTGTGAAAACTACCATTTTTAGCCTATACACGGATTTTCAAAGAGGTTCTTGTGGAGTACCATAGATGTTTAGGGTACTAATATATTCCCTTTGCATAACTAATCCTCGTACCTTGATCTCTATTTCATTTTGGAGTTTGTTCACTTTTTCCCATTTCCCTTTGGAAACAATAAAGTGCGTTGGCAACTTCATTGATATGAGTTAAGTCAATTGATGGCTTAGTCTCAAATTTTTTACCGCTTCATAAAACTGGAGACTTTACTGGGGAGAAATATCTAAAGTGGGTTTAGCTTATCTTTGTTTATCTGTATATGTACTATATTTGTTGTATATTTGTATATATGTTTGCCCAAATTTTTCTGGTTTTCAGGGTGCTCGGTGATCTCTTATAAGTCCTATACCCGTACTTGGGAAAACTTACGATTAGGATGGATGGTATATTCATGTTAACTTTGAGGAAGTAATCTTGAAAAAGGAGACATGAGATCCCCCACTCAATGGAGGCCCCTTTTATTGTATTATTTGTTTACCAAGCAATTGGGAAGACACTGCTACTTTTGACCTGGGAGCCAGCGAAGCTGAGAAGTCGTAGAACCCTTAACCCATATTGGTCTTTTAGGTGTAGTGAAGAGACTATGGCGGAGCAATCCAGAAGTAGTTGTCACGCGATACTGGACTTAGGTGAGTTTCTCTTAAGAATATTACTATTTACTGAGTAAATCGGGACGTTGGTAATATCCGAAAGAGGATTGAGGACTCTGAGATTCCTTAGAACCTTTCTTTACAGGTGATTGAACCATTAGTCCTTACCTTGTGGGTAGTACCTCCGACTCCATGCTCGTGACTTTGAACCTGTGATCCTGTTACAGTGTTGTGCATTGCATAACATTGCATATCATTTGCATCGCATGCATCATTCATGCATACATCTAGGTTGCCCAGGATCTCATTCCTAGTTGTTTCTTTCTTCTAATTATCTGTTGATTTTCAATCTGTATCCTCAACACAACTAAGGGACTAGAGATGTCATCAGATTGAGAAAGGAAAACCAAGAACAACACAACATGGAAGTTTGAATAGAAATCGATGAGTTAAAGTCAGGCATGACCAATCTCACATAGATGATGCAAGTTCTAATTTCCAGAGGGGAGCCACCTCAAAGGACTGTTATCTCATAGGTTACTGCTGCTGTTGATCCTCAACCAATCTAACATCCATCCACTACATGGAAAAAGTTTGGTTTACCTAAAGACTATTCTCCACCCACTGCAATTACACCACTGGTTAGCCAATCTTCCCAACCAGTTTTCCAGGCTCCAGTTTTCACTAAACCTCAACCATTCATTCATACTACTTCTTATCAACCTGCTTCCCATGTTGCTTATGGGAACCCTCTCTTTGAGTACCCTACTGCTAGTCCTCGAAGTATGAGTTAAGTTGATTTTGATGAGTTTGAAGACGTCAAGGAACAATACCATACTTTAGATAAGAGACTTCGAGCTATGGAAGGAAATGAGTTCTTCAGTGTTGATGCTGGCAATATGTGCTTAGTTTCTGACCTTGTGATACATGCAAAGTTCAAGACTCTTGAGTTTGAGAAATACAGGGGTATACTTGTCTGAGAAGTCATTTGTTCATGTACTTCAGGAAGATGTCTTCCTATACCAGCAATCAGAAACTGCTTATCCATTGCTTTCAAGACAGTTTGAGTGGTGCTTCACTTAAGTGGTATATGGGGCTTGAGGGCAACCGTATCCATTGCTTACAAGATATTGTTGATGCTTTCATGAAGCAATATAAATACAACCTTGACACAACTCTTGACCATCGCCAACTGTAAAACATGTCTCAGAATGAGAAAGAATCTTTTATGGAGTATGCTCAACGATGGAGAGAACTGGCATCTCAAGTTGAACCAGCTCTGGCTGAGGAAGAGCTTACAAGAATGTTTATGGATACCTTGTCCCCTTTCTTTTGGGAGAAGATGATTGGTAGTATGTCCTCCAGCTTCATGTACCTGGTGACTATTGGCCAAAGATTAGAAGAAGGAATCAAGAATGGTAAAGTGTCTAAAGCTGCTGAATCTTCTAATAGTGTGAAAAGTACTTTGGGAACTTCTAGAAGAAGAAAGAAGGTGAAGCCAATGCTATCTCGATTGAGAGAGGAATACCTCTCCATAGGCATTAGTTTTATGATCAACCACAAGTAGCGGTTGTTGCTCTTATAGTCAATGCTCAACCAGTCCAGGTTCCCCAACATCAAGCTGTTGGACATAATCAGAATCTTAATAGGACTCGCTTTGATCCTATCCTGATGACTTATACTAAATTGTATCCTGCAATGGTGCAAAAGGTTTGATTATAATAAGGCCCATGAGTCCTCGAAATCCTCCTCTAGTCGGATTTAGATCTGACTTTCACTGTGAGTTTCATCAGGGAGTTGTCGCTCATGATTTAGAAAACTACTATGCATTGAAGACCAGAGTGCAAGAATAGGTGAAGGTCAATATTCTCTCCTTCAAAGATGCAGGTCCTAATGTTGTCAACAATCCTTTTCCAAAATAAAGCGGCTGAAGACTGAGTCATAGTATCTCAAGTCACTTCCTAAATCCAGTGTTTCAGACGGGTCATCTCATCTTTGTTTCTGATTAGTCACTAGGCCGTGTTTTTCTTTCTATTTGCATTTTCCTTTAATTGTATTAAACTGTTGCTTTCAAACTCTATTTGTACTTTCATGTTAAGTTTAATGAAATGAGCATTTCAATTTTTTGATTCAATTCATTTTTATTTACTTCTTTCTTTTCAAAAATATATCTCCTGTTTACTTTCTTTATCAAGCTTTGTTAATGCAAATATTGGAGGGAGAATGATGAAAATAAAATACTCATAACTGTTGTTGGTATGCTTTCAAATAAAATTCTGCTGACGATGTAAGGCATTATTTCAATTTCCAAACACTAAAGAAATAAGGAAGTTAATCCCTCGTTCACCCCCTTTGATCCTAGAAGTTGGAGTTTCTTTCTATACCAAAAAACCCGCAATCTTAATCTGGGGTAGGGTAGTTCTCAGTTAATTTGGTTTTGCATTCAAATACAAGAGAATCATGCGAGACACCTTTCAATAAAGGTCGCAATCATGCTTTCCTTCGCTTACATCAAAGAAGTGTCAAAGATGTTCTCAAATCAAAAGTGAGAATGATGGTTCCCTGGAATCATTAAGCCATGCAGTCACTATATTTCCAAAAAGAAAAAAATGAAATGAAAAATCAAAAGAATAGCCTGCTAAGTCAAAACCTATGAAGGTGATTTAGGCAAAAACTAGGGCATCCCGCTGACTATAACCTCAAATGAAACAGTTCAGGCAAAATTTAGGGATAACATAAACAAAAAAAGAGTCTACAAAAGTCCTCAACAAAAACAACAAAAAGTTATAAGGTAGAAGTGACTACCATTTCAAAGAATCCCTTGGTTCCCAAGCCATCATCATCACTATCATCAGTACAATTCTAAAATATCTTGGAACCTGAATGCATAGTATAAATTAACTAAATGTAGGACTGAGAACACCATGAAGATTGAATTGGGTACAAATAAAATTTAATCCTTTATCCTTTATTTCATAAATCGTGAACCAAGCCACGTTACAACCCTGAAAAGACCTAATTGAAGCCAAGTTTCTTTTGAAAGCATACTACAACAAGGTTGCGTAAACTGACTCCTAAGATCTTTTGCAAATAATTTGTCTTGGTATCATACCTTTGCTTTCCTTTTCACTTTAAATGCTTAAGCTGTTGTGTTTTGACTAGTTATTCATTTTCTATACATCAATAACATCATTCTAAAAATGATTTTGATTTCAAAACTTTTGCATGAACTTTGCATTAAAATTACCATGTTTGAATAAACAATTTTTCTTGCGAAACATGCTTCCCTCATCAAGGAATTTCAAATAGTTGAGAAACTTGGTCAGTGATCTTATCAGGGGCAAGTATCTTCCAAATCCTATTGTGAATCAGTTTAAGATTTGTTGCTAAGAGAAAGTTATTCTCGTAATTAGTTAACCAAAATATCTCCTTCAAGATTCATACTGGGGCAATTCTTTCCCTTAAATCATTTCAAGTACTAAAGTCATGATCAATTTATCCTCAACAATCAATTAATCTAGGGAAATCCCCATGCATCTCTTTATGTCCTTCCTCAAAGGATCATCAATCTGATACAATTCACAAGACTTCTTCTTTCAAAGTAGAGTTGGAAATGTTCCCCGTGTTAAGGAATTAGATTTCCAATTTCACTCCACAAAAGAGTCAAGCTCTGTAGTCGTAAACATTTGTATTACATGCATAGATCATTCATATATCATGCATAGAAAAATTCAATATCGTGCATAGAAAGAGTCTTTCATCCTCATTTTTCATTTCCCGAGGTCTTGTTGCTATCAATGGCTTACCTTGCGGTCAAATTCCAACTTACTTGGCACCTACCAAAACAAATACATGTCTTTTCACTCTAGTGTTGTTCATGGATGTCTGTGTCTTTTTCTCCCTAGTGCTATTCCTGGAAGTTCTGTTATCCCCCAACATATTTTCTTGGATATCTTTCAGTGTCATTCCTGAAAGTTTATCTTTTCTTTCAGTGCCATTCATGAAGTCTCGTTTCTCAACTTATTCAAATCCGGTAATTGGATATCGTGATCTTTCGTCCAAAGCTAGTAATTGGATGTCATATTATTTTTCCCTTCATCTAAAGCTTGTAATTAGATGTTAAGGTCTTATTTCATCCAAATCCAGTAATTGGGTGTCATCCGTCCAATACCATTCATATATGTCTTTGATGTATTTTTCAGAGAGTTTCTCACTTTATTCAAAGCATGCAATTAGATATCGTGATTCATCCCTTCGTCCAAAGCCAAAAATTGGATGTCACATTTTTTTTCCTTCATTCAAAGCCACTAATTGAATGATGTGGTTTTTTCCATCCATAGACAGTAGTTGGATGTCATGGTTTTCTTTCGTCTAAAGCCAGTAATTTGATGCTATATTCTTTTTCCCTTTATCCAAAGCAAAAAATTGAATGTCGGGGTCTTCATTCATTCAAAGCCAGTAATTAAATAACATGGTCTTTTCCATCTAAAGCCAGAAATTAGATGTCGTGGTATTTTTCATTCAAAGCCAGTAATTGGGTGTCATAATTCCTTTCTCATTTCATCTTCAGCTAATTATTAGATGTTATGGTCTTTTGTTATCCAAAGCCGGTAATTGGGTGTTGTTATCTCTTTCCCTATCATCCAAAGCCAATAATTGGATGTCATAATCCCTAGTAGAGTTCAATGCCCTTATTGGACATCTCTTGGACAAACCTTTATATTGGTTGTAGTTTCCATCTGATGCATTCGTGGAGGTCACTACTTGCCTTTTCAGGGTTTTATCCCTCGCTTTCCAAGTATTTATGGATAATTCTTGTCACCTTGACAAATATCTAGAAATAGATTGTATTCCCAATGTGTCTTTCCATGTAGTCTCATTGAATTTGCCATAATATCTTGTTTCAATTTTTCTCACATAGTATCTTATCCTATGCATTCATATCATATCATATACAAAAAATGTCAAAAAAGAGCCTATTGCGTTCATTCACAACATTGCATAAAGGGACAAAAATTAACTACTTTAGTATTTAACTATCGACCACTATGATTATATGAATAATGATCATCTTCATATCATCTGGTTGAAGATATTTAAATAGGGGAAGCTCTCATACCCCAATTTTTACCCCCTAATATCCTCTATCATTTCATCTCATCACAATGTATCAAGATCACGCATTTGGTTTGGATATCTCTTTTACTCTTGCCCCTATCTTTAAGTTTACTCTCAAGGGACCTCCAAGCACCTTATTTGTGTATCTTGTAACTATGTAGTTTATATTATTTAGTGACCTCTAATCAAAATACCACAAATATATGCTTTATTTTCTTGTATATTTGTGTTTTGTAGGTACCGAGCCAAAACACCCAGTCAAAAGAGTTTTTCGGCATTTTTCTTATGTGGAAATCCATTACCCTATTTGTGGAAATTGATTTCCCTCACTATTTTTACACCAGGATTAATATTTTTTCAGTGGAAATCGATTACCCCATATGTGAAATAGATTTCCTGAGGCGAATTTAAAAAAAAAAAGAAGGCAATTTTCAAGTTTGTGATTTTTGGCTCCATTTTCTTTTTTTTAGAAAATATTCTTGATTACAAAAAATAATTCCCCTTCTTCATCATAATTAAATTCCATCATACACCTTCATTTTGATTACATGTGCACCACTTGATTCAATTTTGGCTCCAAAAATCAATTACCAAGCCTAATTTTGGTTCCAAACCAAACTCCAAACCACAACTAATTCCAAGTCTAAAATCTATAAATAGAGCCCTCATTTCATTCAATTATCAAGCTTTTGATAGTCAAAATCACCTTGTTAAAAATTCTCTCTACTCTCTTTATCTACCAAATTCACTCAAAGCTCCATTTTTATAAAAGTTAGTGAGCTTTTCATTGAAGCTTATTAATCTTTGAGGTAAACTTCCATCCAAACACTTTCTCTTCATTAATTCTCAATATCAAAACTTGGGAGATTGATTCTTGGAGCTTATTTTTGAAGTTGGTTTGATAATTTTTTAGATCTACCTTTGGTAAGTTGGATCTTCATCTTTCACAATGTGATCTCTTGTTGATCTTTGTGGTTTGATTCTTTGAGCTACTTTTTTTATTCCATTGGTGCTATTTTCTAATAATTTGATTGAATTTTCTTGCTCAATTAAATCTAAGATCATAAGGTGTTTTATAAAATGCTTGATCAAGATTTGTCTATTTAAAATGTTGTTTTCTGAAAATTTCACAGCAGAAACCAGTTTTCCATATTCAGGAAATGGATTTCCTTCACTGTTTTTGCACTAGATTTGGAAATTTCATGCGGGAAACCTGTTTCCCATATTCTGAAAAACGGTTTCCTAATAACAGAATGCTGTTTTTTCTTTGTTTTGGGACTGTTTTGATTCCTTTTCTTATTCTTACTCCTTTCTTTTGACTGTTGTTTTGGA
Organism: Vicia faba; assembly: GCA_948472305.1. Classification (NCBI taxonomy): domain Eukaryota; kingdom Viridiplantae; phylum Streptophyta; class Magnoliopsida; order Fabales; family Fabaceae; genus Vicia; species Vicia faba. Next base: position 1,350,981,021 of record OX451741.1, read on the forward strand.
TTGCAATTTTGAATTTCCAATTTATATTCAAATTCAATGGACTTAGGATGTATATGAAGTTAGATAAACACTCAGTAATTTAAATCTATCTGAGACTGAATTATTTAATTCATTCTTGATGCTTTAAATTATTGTTATGTTTAGTGCTTTAATCCATCTATTATGAATGATTGAATTTGAAGATGAAATAATTTTGAGGATGTGATCCAATTTAACTTCTCATTCCATTCTTATTCATCTTATTCCTTTCGTTTGTTTCCTTTAAATGATCATTAGTGGCCCAAACTTTATATTTTAAAGCCCAAGTATGATTGATTATTGAATCTTAGTTTATGACCTTTGAAGCTTGTTATTAAGAGGCTTTGATTTTTATCAATTCTCTACTAAGTCTTCATCATCCTTGATCTAAGTTCAATCTCCAATCATCATTGATCATTTATTATGGAATTCATCTCTTCTTCATCTCCCATCTTCTTTATTTTTATTTTTACTTGTGCTACATATCTTAGGAGCTTGGTTTCTACCATGTCTCTAACATGTATGGTACATACATTGCTATTGACCAGCCTCAAAATAGGTGCGACTTGTATATAAGTCTACTTATAATTGCTTAACATAGCGCTGAATTTGTCCTGCTTCAGAAAACGATCATTCGTGGCCCAAACTTTATGTTTGTATGCCCAAGTATAGTTGATTGTTTATTTTGGATCCATACCTATGAAGCTTGTTGTTAGGAGGCTTTGATTCTATCAATCCTATAATGAGTGTTTCATTATTCTTTGGTCCAAGATCATTATTCAAACATCGTTGATCATATTTGTGACCATTAACTTCTAACTTATAACTCACTAACAATTAACTTTACTTTATGATTTTTATTTTACGCATTTACTTTTATGCACTTTTACCTTTAGAATTTACATTTCATGCTATTTGCCTTTGACTCACTTGGGCATTTATCTTTATTTCATTTTATTTTTGCTCACTTGAGCATTTATTTTTATGTCATTTTATCTTTGCCCACTTGAGCTTCCTTTTTCATCTTAAGACACTTAATAACCAACTTGAAAATTAAAAGACTTAAGGCTCTTTGTAGACTATTGATTACTATTCTTAGCATATTGGAGTTATGGATCTCTCGAAATTAGGATTAGAAGCATTGCCCTGATAATTTGGAGAATTCGTTGCCCTGTTGTTATGCTGTCTGAAGTCCTCGGGGTTTACTCCAAGGCATTGGGTTGATTTTCTTTGTGTGCAGGTTATTCTGAGATTTTATCTTTGATTGGAAATTCCTCTGTATATAGCCGTTACCCTGCCTAATTTTTTGAAGATTTTATTTGATTATTATTTCATCTGAGCCGCAAGTTTATCTGAGGCTTTCATCATCTTAAGCTTGGTTTTATCTTGGTATTATGCTTGCTTGGTTCTTAATTCAAAGGATGGTAATTCTACATTGACTTCTTTATGTCAAGTGTTGGCTTCTTGTTGGTTAAACCTTTCCTTACCTTAGCTTTTACATTGTGTATATAGGATAATCCCTTCATCTCCTGCTATTTTCTTTAATATAAAAGCTTCTCCCTCTTTTTTAAAACTCTTCTTGTTTTTAAACTTGAAGCACTTTCGTAATAAACTTGGACTTCGGTCTATGTATTTTCAAAATATTTTTATTATCAAATTTTAATCAATTTAAACATACTTTGACATTTTTTTAAAGACTAAAAGTCATTAACCTCATTCAAACATTTTTGCCGCTTTGACTTTTCTCTTTAAAATCATTTTTTCTTAAAATTATCCAACACACAAAACTTTTTGAAAATTTTAAGGTGAACTACGAGTACCGTGATCCTCTATTGCACGATGAAGGTACATAGGCACAAAAAGTTCGCAACCGTGACAGGTGTAAAAATTATAAAAACGACTTTTTTTCTCATCACTCCAGTCACTTTTACAAACAACCATTTTTAGCCTATACACAAATTTTCATAGAGGTTCATGCGGAGTATCGTAGATATTTAGGATGTTAATATCTTTCATTTACATAACTAACCCATGTACCTTGATTTCTATTTTATTTTGGGTTTTGTTGATTTTTTCCCATTTCCCATTATGATTTACGTGAATGTGCAGTTTTTATTTATGAGAAGCCCTATTTCAGGCCCATAAGCCTCTATAAAATACTTCTACCTCGAGGTTGAAAGGAGGACAACGTCACATTCACTAAGAAACACTCTAAAAATAGAGCTTCTCACCCTCGCAAGCTTACTCTAACCTCACAGAAACACTAAAGCCTCTCGAAACTCCTACCATCCTAGAGTTTCTACGCATCTGTATTTTTTTTAGCAAGTACACCATTCCTCATCCACATATGTTTCAAACGAGTTTCCAAGACCTTATATCAATCTTCCTTCCAAGAAGTTTAACAATAACTTCTAATTTCCATGGTTTTGTAATTCTTTCCTCTTCTTTTCCTGAAACTATGAAAGTTGGACAATCATATTAACCCATCTTCCTTTCTTCTACCAATAGACATTTTTCCTCATCATCTCTTCAGAGATTCTCTATTTCTTCATTAGTCAAATAATAATCATAGTACCATCATTCTACTCACCTCCATTATAATTCTCCATTATTGGATTCTTATAGGACTTTTTGGGTGTATGAATTTCTTGATCATTCTTCTTCATTGCAACCCATCCTCATACACCAAATACATGATAAATCCTTGTTTGAAATTTTGATCACCGTCTTTAACTTTTTAGAGTTGCGCTTCAAAAAATCTTGTTCCTCTTGCGAAATTCCATGTTTTTCAATTACAAACCCTAGCAATTTTCAACCATGCAGATCCTTATATATAGTTAGTTACAAGGATTTCCACTCTTAAAATTATATTCACGTATACTTAAAATATATTATTTAACATACAATTTATGACTATCAAAAAATAATTAAATAAGATGATAAAAAATCTCTTCTAACATAACTAGAAATTTTAGATGCAAACTCAAAGAGTATTGTTTCTATTAGAGAAAAAGTGACAGTGCATGGCTTTTAACTAAAACAATAAAATAGAAAGAGAAACCATTGATATGCACACAAGTAGTTGGTTACAAGTGAACAGCCATGGTGGCCAACTTATACTCTATCATGCTAAGCGTCTTTCTTCTTTATAGTCTTTCTGTTGATTCAAATAATCATTAAGTATGATGGTTCATCTAAGCACCAACAAAGAACCATGGATGGCCCCTCAATTTTTTTCTGGTAAGAATGTCTATATCGATGTTTGAATATACGGTCAAGTGTGTAGCTCAAAGCATTCATTTCACCCCAACAGATTCAACTAAATTAAGTACATTTTATTTACTTTTGTTAAATTAAAACACGTGCCAAAAAAACTAATGAGTATCTTTAGTTGTGAGATGAAAACAAGAAGATAGTACAATGTGAGATAAAGTATGACGAGAAAGAAAGATATGAGAAAAAATATAATAGATTTAATATATTATTTGTTATAAAAGGAATATAAAAAAAATAGAACAGAAAGTAGTGTAAGTATTTTTAAAAAAATATAAATATTTTTAAATTAAAAATATTGATATACAATTTTATATCATTTAAAACATATTTTTTATCAAATTTTTTAAATTATAAGGGATACTTTTATATTAAAATTTATTAAAAATTTTATTTGTAACTTATCTAAAAACTTAAGAAATATTTGGTATATATTTTCAGGTGGTTATATAACTATAAAACTTATTAGTATTTATTTAAACTAATTTTATATGTTTTTAACTTTTTGATCCCTTATTTTAAAGTTTAGTATTATAATTTTGTTGTTCTTCCCCCACTTTTACATATATGACAATGATGATTTAAATAAAAAAATTAATTTTAATGAGATGGTAATGATGACTAGATAATTTGTTAATTAATATTATTTTACAGAATAACTTAATTTATAAATAATTAATTATGTTTTTTTTTTAGAATTTTATTTAAAAATTAATTATTATAAGTTTAAAAGGAAATTTATGTAGACTATTGGCCCAAGTAAGTGTGCCTTTTTGCCCGTACATAAAATATAAATGGAGAATTTTTTAATATACCCTTACGTCGATTTAGAGGTCCTTGGCAAAATGACAAAAATGCTCATTATTTTAGGAGATATATCTCCGAACGTACCATTTTCACAAAAAACTTAATTTTCGAGATTCATATATGAAATTATCCTATTTTTAACAAAAAAAAACATATTTTCGAATATGCATCTCCAAATAAACCTTATTTTATTACGAAAAAAGTGCTTTCGGATGCATATCCGAAAAGTTCTTTGCTGTGAAAACCTCAAACAACCTCAAAAACCTTAACTTGCAATGGTGAATTTAGATCATCAATTTTGAGCATTACTTCATAAATATGCAACTTTATTGATTGCAGACTGTAGAAGGCAAAAATTCGTCCATTTTAAGCTACTATTTCGGTCATTAAATATCACGTGGTTGCCATTATTTACAGATATGCCAAAGTGGTTGGCGAAAATTCGTGAATGCATTTTACCATGGCTTCTATTTGACAGCACAATGAGTTTAATAAATTTGTATGGATAGAAGAATAACTTATTTTTTAATCAAATGTCTTAATGTATCATAATCCATGTAACAATTTCGTAGTTATCTTATCAGCTCATGTAATTGTAAGCTCTTGTTGTCTTGATTCTGATGATGTTGTGACACTAAAGGTGATGGCGGTCTTGCCAATAATTTCCCCCTATAACTTAAAAAAAACACAGCAGAAAACTTTTCAGATATGCATATCCAAAAACATATTTTTCGTAAAGAATAAGGTTTATTCAGAGATGCATATCCCAAAATACTTTTTTTGTTAAAAATAGAGTAATTTCGGATATGCATCTTCGAAAACACATTTTTCATAAAAAATAATTGTTCTTGTGACCATAATTGGACTTTGGATTGGATTACACAACTCAGATTATATATAATATTATATCAAATATTTCAACATTTCTATCATCGATTTTTTCTTCGATTTGGCATCTTTTTGTGTTTCTTCATGTCTTTTGCTTAATTATTTTTTATTGTATGATTGATTATCCCCTTCCTCTGCTTGCTTTGCTTGTAATGTGACTAAAAATAGTGAAATTTGGGTTAGGTTTTCTGCGGGTTTATGGTGTTCGATCTATGTTGTTTGTTGTGTATTTGTTTATTTTGTTGTTGGATTCGTGTACGAGGGTTCATTTTATGGGGGATTAGTGTTTAGGGTTTTCGATTTTGGTTAGATTTAGGGTTTTTTTTTGGAAAAATTGGATGAATGTTAATGAATATGGCGGTGTAGGTGGAGGTTTTATGGAAAGTGTGATGGTTCGGTGGGTGGTTGGGTTGGTCATATATATATATATATATATATATATATATATATATATATATATATATATATATATATATATATATATATATATATATATATATATATATATATATATATATAGAGAGAGAGAGAGAGAGAGAGAGAGAGAGAGAGAGAGAGAGAGAGAGAGAGAGAGAGAGAGAGAGAGAGAGAGAGAGAGAGAGAGAGAGAGAGAGAGAGAGAGAGAGTAGAAGTGAAGGGAGAGAAAGTTTGTTGAAAAATGAGAGAGTTTACGTTGACTCTCTCCTAAGTACTCTCTCTTTGCACCTTGAGATTGGGGCATGTAGCGCCTCTAATGACTATTCATTTTTCTCACTTTTTGGTTGATTTAGGGCCCCTGTATAGGGAGTCTCATCTGGTTACCATATGCCTTCCCCTCTAAGCCTTTGGATTTGATCTTTGACTCACTTGTATGCTCATCAAGCCTTCCTCATTGATTCAACAAGTTGACTCTTTCTTTAGGCTTTAGATTGTTGGGCTTAGCCCCATTTCTATTCAAATTTCATAACCGGTTTCATAATCGGTTTGGATGAAAAAGGATTAGCTTTGACAAATTTTTAATGTTATTCGTACTTACCTTGTTGTTTGAATTCAAAGCTTCGCTCCTACCATGTGTGAGTATTAAGTAACATTTCCGTTTGAATGCGATGAGAACATAAATGTATGAGAATCTAGATTATGTTGTTCATTCTAACGTGACACAAATGTTCACTTATCCATGTTTGGGTAGTAAGCAATTTTTTCCACTCGAATAGAACTAAATAACTTTCACTAAGATCGACCAACCAAATAAACATTTTCTTCCCAGAATAACGTAGCTTTGAATTCCTCATCGCACCAAAGGATACGTAGGAGCGAGATTAAACATCTCGTCAAGCACCCTACAATTAACATTAAACTAATAGTCTATTCACAAAACTAACTAAATGGTTTCTTTTGAATACAACCGATATATGGGGTGCTATTACTTTCCTCGTGCATAACTGACTCCTGAGCTCGAATTTGATTGTGATGACGATTTTATTTTTATTTTTCGGGTTTTATCAATATTTATCTTTCCTTTTGGAATAAATAAACTTTGGTACCAACTCTCTCATTTTTCAACAAACTTTCTCTCCCTTCACTTCCTTTCCCTCTTCTCTCTCCCTCTCTCTCTCTCTCTCTCTCTCTCTCTCTCTCTCTCTCTCTCTCTCTCTCTCTCTCTCTCTCTCTCTCTCTCTCTCTCTCTCTCTCTCTCTCTCTCTCTCTCTCTCTCTCTCTCTCTCTCTCTCTCTCTCTCTCTCTCTCTCTCTCTCTCTCTTCATTTATGGTTTGTTAGCCTAGTTAGTGTACAAGTTAGTTGTACATAAAAAAACTAGTTTATAAATCAGCTTTTAACAATTTAATTCAATAATACAATCCTTATTTCCTTTATTATCTCTTTCTCTCATCACTAAAAGTGTCTCACGTACTAACAAATTGGTATCTAGAGCTCCAGTTAGGTTCTTGATCATGTTTTCAAGAATCACACGTCAGAGATCTTATTTTCGGGATTGTGGGTTGTTCACTAGCAATCATTGTGAAGATGAATGGTTACAATAGCAATCTGAAATCATACAATAAAAAATAATTTAAAAAAAAATACATGAAGAAACACAAAAAGCTGGTAAATCGAAGAACAAATCGGTGATAGAAATGTATAAATATTTGATATAATATTATATATAATTCGAGTTGTGTAATCCAAGCCAAAGGCCAATTATGGTTTGTTAGCGTAGTTAGTGTACAAGTTAGTTGTATATAAATAAACTAGTTTGTAAATCAGTTTTTAACAATTTAATTTAATAATACAATCCTTATTTCCTTTATTATCTCTTTCTCTCCTTACTAAAAGTATCTCACATACTAACAAATTGGTATCTAGATCTACAGTTAGATTCTTGATCGTGTTTTCAAGAATCACACATCAGAGATCTTATTTCAGGGACTGTGGGTTTTTCACTAGCAATCATTGCAAAGATGAATGGTTACAATAGCATTATAAAATCTCGTCCAACTCTTGACATCAAGAATTGGATTCGATGGAGAAAACATATGCAATCTCTATTTGGCTTTCATGAAACCCTAGAAGTGGTTGTTAGAATAAGATTTGGTTCTGCAATATTATCTATGAGTTTTGATGATAACAAATAAATATGTTTGTATGAACAATTTTGATACTCTAATGTTTGTTATTTTTGAGTATTTAACAAACATATTTTTCTTTTGATGGATGGCGTGGCTAAGACATTAGAAGAGAACTAATTCCATTTCTGCACTACACAAGTTCTGATGAACAGTAGAAAGACACTCCAGAAACTTCTGAAGTGTAGGCTCTGATGTTTGTTTAAAGAAAAAAGTCAGAAGATCTAAAGACAGAAGTTCTACTTATGTCCAGATACTGAAGACTCATTCTTCTAAAGACAACATGCTCTAAAGAAACAAGTTAGAAGATCTGAAGACAGAAGTTTCTACTAAAGTCCAATTACTGAAGACTCATGCTTTTAAATACAATGGGTTTTAAAGAAACAGTCAAAATATCTGAAGACAAGAAGTTCTACTTAAGTCTAGATGCTAAAGACTCAAGTTTCTAAAGACCCATGGTTCTAAGAGAAGGATTCTAAAGACCAAGTGTTGAAGACTCTGAAGATAAAAGTTCTAAAGACTCTGAAGACTTGAAGTTCTAAAATACCCAAGGTTCTAGAAAAGGTTCTCACGACCAAGTGCTGAAGATTCTGAAGACGTAGTTCTGAATACTCTGAAGACTTGAAGTTATGATGACCTTGTGTTATGTTCTTTCTTCTAAACTCATGCTCACAGAAGCCTATTAAGTGTAGAAGGAAAGAAGATAATGTTAACATGGTACAAAAGTACACGGTACCGAAAAACCTTATTCCACTACCTTTCCACTAGCTTGAATTATGGAAAAGAAAAGGACGTAGCAGTACTATTTCATCATTACGTAACGTCTCTTTTCTAAATGGCCAACAACTCTATTTTTCTTATGTCGCGCATCAATCGCCGCTGTCATCAAAGACGAGGAAGATGAAACGAAATATGAAACAGTGATGATAGGAAAAGAAATGTAGCGGTAAAGATTTGAGATTAAGACATCAATTGACTTATCTCAATACAATGAAGTTGCCACCACACTTTATTATTTCCAAAGGGAAATGGGAAAAAACGAACAAAATCCAAAAAGATCAGAGATCGAGGCACGGGGGTCGGTTATGTAAAGGGAAGGTATTAGCACCCTAAGAATCTACGGTAATCCGCAGGATCCACTTTGTTTGGTTTCTTTTAAAAGTAGTGTTATGTAAAGGTTTACTTGCTAAAGGAAAAGAATGAATGAGTATTTACACATAAAAGAAAATGAAAAGTTTTTTATTATTTTTGTTGCTCTCCTTGGGTCATAAGACTTAGTGCCTACGTACTCCCTCGTGCAATGGGAAAGTCAGAGCATCGTAGTTCGACTAGAAAACACTTGTCCATTGATTGATTTTAAATAAGGAGACAAGTCGTCATTATTAGGAAAGAAATCTCGACTAACGCCTACAATGTGTGAGAAAGATGGACCCTGCGTCAACAAGAGTGAGGGTTTGAGAACGCCTCTAGTACTCAAGTGGAAAAGTCGACACCTTATAACCATGAGGATATGAGAATGTTGATCTACTATAAATGAATCATGTCTCATCTTGAAAAAAGTTTTGAAGGTAAAAGGTGCTCGAGCGCACAAAAGAGTTTGAATGAGTTGAAGTGTTTTTGTTAATTTTGTAAAGAAATGTCAAAGTGTGATTAAGTGAATTGAAGTTTGTTTGCAGAAAAGAGGTTTTAAAAGAAAAGGAACTCGAAAAAGCCGAGGTTTATTATGAAAGCTGTTTGTGTTTATAAACAAAGAAGATTTTGAAAAGGAGGGAGAAGATTTTTGAAATTAAAGAAGATGGGAGGAGATGAAGGGACTATCCTAAAGAAGAAGGTAAAAGCTAGGGAAGAGAACCGTCTAATCAATAAGAAGCTAACACTTGACATTATGAGTCAAGATAGAATTCTAATTTTTTGGATTGAAACCAAGCAAGGATATCGAACCTCTTGAAAATACCAAACTTCAAGTGTATTATGTCTTCACAAAAATGGGCAGAGTAACGTTTGTATACAGATGAATTCCATATTATAGACAAAGTATGTAATCACAATGACCTGCGCACAAAAAAAACAAACAACCCAATGTTTTGAGGTAAACCTCAAGAACTCCAGACAAAATATCCATTAAGGTCACAAGGTCTCCAACATAAGATCAAGGTTTCTATTCCTAAGTCCAAGAAGTCCAATACTCCATAATGCCAAGGATAGTAACCAAATAGTCTAAGTATCATTAATGTTTTTTATGGTTCATGTTGATTATTAGGTATCTTTAAAAGGAAAATAAAAGCTCAAGTGAGCAAAATAAAAATGACATAAAAATTAAATGCTCAAGTGAGCAAAGATGAAAATAGCATGAAATGTAAATGTTAAAGTAAAATGGTGCATAAAGTAAAGGGCATAAAATAAAAGCATAAGATAAAGTCAATTGTTAGGAATTAGTAGTTAGTTGGATGACCATCTCGAAACATGCATTTGGAAATCATTAGAATATTGGTAGAACCAAAGCCTCTAAATGACAAGTTGCATTTTCTTTTTGTCAAGTATATCACCCATTTAAGAATCTTCAAGGAAACATTTAATGATCAATGATGTTTAAGTGATCCGTGTTGACCAAAATTGATGAAGATCCATTGGAGGATTGGTAGAACTAAAGCCTCCTAACAATGAATCTCAATATTATTGGATCAAAGGGTTCAAATTAACATACTTGGGCTTGCAAACATAATTTTGGGCCACGAATGATCATTTTCTCGAATCGGGACAAAATTTAGCGCTATGTTAAGCAATCGTAAGTGGACTTAGGTAGAAGTCGCACATATTTTGAGGTCGGTTAATAGAAATCTATGTACTTCATGTTTGGGTAAATTATATAGAGATCATTATCCCTTAACATGTAGCACAAATAAAAAAGAAAGGGATAAGATGAAGAGGGAGGGGAATGATAAGGTAATTTGGATCATTACTTCAAATTTCTTTCATCTTTAAATTCAATCACTCGTCATGGTGGATTAAAGTACTAAACATATCATTAATATAAAGCACCGAAAGTGAATTAAATAATTTACTCTTTGGTAGATTTGAATTAATGAACATTTATCCAACTTCATCTACACCTAAAGTTTATTGAATTCAAAGAGAAATTGGACATTTAAAATTGCAATCCAAATCAATAATCAATAGGAGTGAGTAGAAAACGAGAGATGGATCAAAAAAGCCCCAAAACAAGGTAGGAAAAGCATTTTTGTTTTGTTGCAATCGATTGCACTCTTGCAACAATCGATTGCATCAGTGCATTTTTAAAAAAAAATGTGAAAATTTGCTGTGACAATCGATTGTACTATTACAGCAATCGATTGCACCCTGTTAAAAACAGAAAAACAACATTTCAAAAGCCAAGTTCTTGTTCGAACTTTCCATCAAACACCTTATGATCATAGATTCAATTGAGCATGAAAATTCCATCAAATAATGAGAAAATATCACCAATAGAATTACAAAATAATGCTCAATGAATCAAACCCAAATATCAAGAAGAGATCACATTGTGAAAGATGAAAAATCCAACTTATCAAAGGTAGATCTAAAGAATTATCAAAACAACTTCAAGAATTTGCTTCAATTCAACCCCAAGAATCAATTGCCCAAGCTTGGATATAAAGAATTGATGAAGAAAAAGTGTTTGAATTCAATAGAAAAGCTTGAAATTGACAAGCTTGAAATTGCTGATTTTTTATTCAAAATTTCACATTGTCCAATTGATTGCACTCTGGGAGAAATGATTGTACAGTGAGATTTTTTCAAATATTGTGCAAAATGCACTATGTGAAATCGATTTCATTCTAAGAGAAATTGATTGTACAGTGAAAAAAAATGAAAATTTTTTAATTATTTTTCTTTGCAAATAGATATTTTAGGAAAATAATACCGGAAAACCCTATTTATCAGATGCTTTGACTCGGTACCTACAAAACATAAATATACAAAGACAAAGACAAATATTTTTTTGTATTTTGATTAGAAGTTAGTCAACAACACAAGAGCAAACTTAAATATAGGATGCAAATGTGATAAACGAAGCTATTTGTTAATGATTATGACCAAATGATAAAATATGATATGAAAGTGTGACTGAAAAAATTAGGGGCGGAATTTAGGGTACAACACTTGGTGTAATACGGTGGAACAACTGACTTTTTTGGTTTTATCACAAATGTTTCCGTTAGCAAGAGTCGCCACCAACTTTTCCTTTATCCAATATTTAGGAAATATGAAAAGAATAGGAAATACCTTTGATAGGTTTTTAGTTCAGGGGGTAAGTTATGAAAAGGGAAGGTGTTAGCACCCTTTACATTTGTCTACAGACTTTTAATTGCTTAGCTCACTTTAAACTTGATTTGTGTGTGTGATTTGTTTGAAAATATTTTGAAATGCCAATGTAAGTCTAACTTTGTAATAATCCATGTGTCAGTCCTCAAGAATGTATACAAAGTGTTTTAGAAAATATTTGTTGTTTTGAAAGTGAGATGTATGAACATGTTATGAGCAAGCAACTAGGAGTCTTACCCATTAATAAGGTCTTTCTTGTTATTTTCCTTCTCATTGGGAGATAATATTATCCATACCATTAGTTGGTAGGTAATCCTATCTACTGGATGTGAAGGGACATGTGTAGGGTCATCATATGGTCATCAAAGGAAACATATAATGATACTTTAGCAATTGTATTGAATGGACTATCATCATTTTGCTCGTAGGGTCATCGAAGGGACTAGATAATTTTGTAGGAAACTCGAAGGGTCATCGACAGATTATGATCTTTATTCGAAAGAGACGATGATGATATTGTATATCGAGGGTTTTTTCTAAAGTATCCCCGCTTTTGAGGGACATGACCAATATTCGTAAGGCAACAAGAGAGGTTACCCTAGCGGTGAATTGTGGAAAGTGTATTAGTTTCAGTTATTTAGTCTTGAAAATTAGGGTTATCTATGTCCAATTATTAGTCTTTCCATACAAACTCTTATTACTAACAGTTAACTATATACAGAAAATTAAAGTGTGGAATCTAAAATCCTACGCTATTACGTGGCTTTGGGGCAGATACATAATAGGAAAATGCGAGAAAAATAAATCTACGCTATTACAATGGATAATGTGATATATACACTCGATCTATGAATTTAAATAGCACAAGATGAGAAAACGAATGTTAGAATAATGTTAAATGCCCTAAAAAATTCTACATGTTAATGCTATTTTTGGTGTTTTTTTTTGAAAATAATGTGAGTGTTAATAAATAGTAATTAATGCCTAATTCTAATTAATTTTAATATTAAGAAAAGGATAATTAACTTAATTAATTATTAAATAAAAATATGTCAAAAATTTAATTACTAACTAAAAAACCCTAATCCTAATTTGTTATGGTTTGAAAAAAAGTATAAGGTTTGTTAATGGTTAATTAGAAAGTAATTAGTAAAATGGAATAAAAAACTAGGGTTAGTAAAATAGAAAAACCAAAATTCATGGGGTGGGAGTCGAATCCACGCACTCAGCTTCATAGGTTTGCTCTTCTATCCACTGCGCCATAGTGTTGTTTGTGACATGGAATAGGAATGAATCCATTTGTAATAATCTTGCGTTGAAACTTAAAAAGTAAAAAAAAAAATTGCAAAACATAGGGATTAAACCCACGCTTCTCATGTCACAGGTCTCCAACCATCTGAGCTATGGTGGTTTTGTATTATTTAAACACACATCAAACATTATATAATAAAACAGCTGAATCAGAGAAGCGCCAAAACCCTAGCTCTGGTCATCTTCTCTGGTGAGCTTCAACATCAAACCTACAAATCACGTAAAATCGAGACACAAGATGAACCCTATCCCCCTAATTTGACCCTTTTGAATCCAATGGTAGCATTGGCTTGACCTGAAAATGCTTGTAGAGTGATTTTTGAAGAAAATATTTCAAACTGCCCTAACAATGGCATATCTCCATTTCTGCGTCAAACCTCACAAGTAATTCGTCAAACAAGTTCCACACATCAATATGAACATGAATGTATGCATCAAATTCATTTAAATTGCATGAATTAAAAGTTTAAATTCAAGGAAGTTTGTCAAACAGGTGATACCTTGTTGGCGAGTTCTTGCGTGCTTCAAGCTTGAGTAAGGACTGAAAACGACTCCTAGAGGTCTCAGGAGAATGATGGAATGCTTGGAATTGATTGATAAAGGATGGAGATAAGGGTTTGTGTTTGCCCTAGTTCTTGAAAATTTTGGGAGATTTAGAATTTGTTCTTGAGGCATCATTTGTGTCTTTTGAGGTCTGAATGTGTTATGTATTTATAAGCCAAAGATTAGGTTAAGAAAAGTGGCAAAAATCTTGTGTGATCAAAGCATGATTTGTTTCCAAAATTATTTCAAAAACTTTCAAAAACATGAATATTTATTTCCTTCTTGGTTCCACACGTTTCCTTTGCATGGTTGGCAAGGTTTTTGGGCCCTTGACTGATCCAATTGAAGTCCATCCATGCTTTAATCTATTTATTTGATATTTTGATTTAATTCTTTTGCAAAAATTAAATAAAAATTGAAATAAATAGAATAAAAAATCATGGTCATACACCAATGGACTTAGAGGTCTTATAACATGTTATAAGCATGTTTAGACTTCAAACATTAGGCCCACTAGCTCAAAAATTCAAAATTGCTCAATTGAGGTTTCATGCATTTCTCAAAAATTTCTCAACTTGCACAACTCATAACTCTCTCAATTTTTGTCATATGAAGATGATCATTGACTTTTTGGAAACCTAATGATGTCTCCTACAACTTTCATTTTGGTCATTTTTTCATTTGAAGTCTTTAACTTGATGTAAATTGCTTTGATAAAAGATGTCTTTTTGTTGACTTTTAAAATGACCTGTAAAGTTTTGGCTCACATCTCTCAAATGAAGCATTTTTGGACTTAGACTTAGAGAGGCAAAGTTGTAGAGAATCAAATTTGCTTCAATATGAGCTTTGGTTGAGGAATTTTTAATGAAGTATGTGATAATTGTGCTTGGTCAAAGTTCAGTTGACTTCTCCTTAAGAAAACCCTAATTTAGTAACTTTTGACTTTTTATGAATTTGAGTTTTCTTGATGAATCATGACCAATCCTTGATAAAATGATGAAGTTGACTTCAAAATGTTGATGTTGACAAAAAATTATTGAAGTTTGATTGTAGATTGATCAAAGTTGACTTTTTTTCAAGATAACCGATTTTCAATCCTCTGGCTCATTGACTTAGTAAACTTGCGATGTAAGGCCTAAAACCTGACACGAGAACTCTTTGAGGCATATGAGAAACCATGAAATCCACTTGAGGCATTAGAAACTCAATTTACTTTGAGAAAAGTAAAACCCTAGTTGTAGGTTGGTTGCTTAGGAGAAGAGTCCATCTGATCAATCCTTGATAAGTCTTTAGTGTTGTAGACCTTCATGAGCATGGGGAGGTATCTTGAACCATTTTGTCTTAAGAATGGGAGGGAAAATTTTGGGGTACAATAGTTGCCCCTTTTCAATCTTCTTAAACCTAAGGCTTTAGATTGGCATGTCCGCCATTCGTTATCTGAAGGTGGAAGAGGATTGAATACTTATAAGTGCATGGAATTTTGAACTCGCAGATGTACGAAGTAACGCTGTCGGTTGAATGTATCGGGAATGGGCTTAAAAATGCCATTTGGAAGAGGTGACGGGATGCCATCGGAGATGGGCTTATAGATGCCATCCAAAGTAACTGTGTTATTAGATAATTATTGACAGGAGTATCAGAATGAGTCTATGCCCGACCGTATCTGAAAAAGTATTAGAATGAGTCTACGCCCGGCTGTATCTAAAGGTAGATTGGAATGAGTTCTCGTACGACTATATCTGAACAATATATTAGAATTAGTCTACGCCTGACTGTATCTAGAAATGGATCAGAATGTGACTTCGCTCGATTGTATCTGAACAATGTATTGGAATGAATCTATGCCCGACTATATCTAAAAGTGGATCAGAATGAGTCTTCACCCGACTGTATCTGAAAAATGTATTAGAATGAGTATCAGAATGAATCTATATCTTGATCATATATTAATTGTATCCATAAGAGAATCTAGAGTGAATCTTTGTCTGATTATATTTGAAAGATGTGTTTATCAGAATGAATCACTGTCTGATTGTATCCGAAAGATGATAAACTATTGACAATATCTATCTGTTCAGGAACTAACCTGAAAAGGTAAAGTTATTTTTATGCAATGTCATGATGTATGTAATGCATTGTGTAATGATGCTCTCAAAATAAATGAGAATATTATATGAGTTTCATATGCATATGTTATGATATTTTGTAAATGATGTATAGATGAAATATGTCGTTGAAGCGTATCGGTAGCTTCTTATAACAACGTCTAGCTGGGGAAAATAAATCTCTGACTGTTGCTGGGGATGAAAAAAGTAATTCGTCAATTTTTGTTTAGAATGACTTTACTGGGGATTTTTGCTTTATGTTTGAGGAAACTCCATTGGGTATGTTTGACTTTTGCTTGGGTATAAAAGCATTTAAGGAGAGTTAGTCGTACATCGTTCTTTTTTATTGAAGGATTTGATTCTGATGTACCCTGACTGGGGATAAAAGCGATGGATATTCCTCTAATGTGCTATTTGAGTAGGTTTCAGATATGGGTATCAGCTCTTCTGGGGAGGACAACATTGAATGACATTTGGATGGAGAAGATAATTCTGTCGGGGAATTTGCAGTATTGGAGAAATAAACTTTGCTAGGGAATTAAATCATGTAGACTGCATTGAGGAAAGAATCTCTGTTGGGGATTGGAAATTCATAGGCTGTGCTGAGGAAGTTTCCACTGTATACTGAGGAAATGATCAAACTTACTTATCCGTTAGGGGACCTATTGGGGAAGATGATCATGTCAAACTATCCATCAGGGATATGGAAGTGAACTGCTGGAAGATGCCTCAATTTTTGTCTGAGGGCATATTAGACTTGCTGGAGAATATATCTCTATTGGGGATGAGCTTGTGAAGATAGCTCTGTAGAGATAGTTCCATGAAGATTACTCTGTGGGAATTTATGGACAAATTTTTAAAATTACCCCAACTCCTAGGGTCTTTAGTAAATGCTAATCATGTTTTCATGCATATGTTTTGTAAACAATAATCATTTTAAAATGCATATGTTCATTCAATGTAATCATTGGACGTTTTTGCAAACAAAACAGAGAAAGTAAAAACAATTTTGAATTTTGAAATATATTTAATTGCATTGAATATGATAGTTTTCCTATAAGCAGACAGTTTTATACAAGAAGACAGAAATCCTAGTAAGAGGAAATTGTCATAAAAATTAAAAAGGGGTACAAAGTGATAAACAACGAAAAACAACTATGTGTAAACGATCCCATCGAGTTTCAACTCTGCTATTGCCCCTATGTCTTCAAGTATCTCATCACTTGCTGTTGGAAGAAGATGATTGAATTGATCTGTACCGTTTAAACTTGACGCTAGTAATAAAGCGGGTTGTAAGTAGATGGGTGATCCAACGGGACATAGTCGTACGCTTTAATCCCTAACTTTTTCCTGGACTGCCCTCTCGGGTTTTCAATCCATCGGGATATCCTTTTTTACCCAAGCCGCCTTTTCAAGTTTTCGACTTGTTCGATGTACAATTTTTTCCTAGGCATGTCAACCTAGCGGGTCTCTTTTATGGGTAGTATTTTTTTTACTATATCCGTGTTCACAGGGTGCAGAAAACCATCACCGCCCATGGTGGTAAGTATCATAGCACATCCATAAAATATCTTTTTAATCACAAATGGCCTTTCGTATGTGGGAGTCAATTTGCCCATGGGATCACCTTATGGTAGGATGATGCGCTTTATTACCAAATTACCATCCTGGTACACTTGATGTCTGACTTTCTTGTTAAAAGCCTTGATTATGCGTTTCTGATATATTTGACCATGACAAATAGCTGCAAGCCTTTTTTCATTAATCAAATTTATCTGGTCAAGTCGAGTCTGAATCCATTCGTATTAATCTAAATTTGCGTCTTTCATAATCCTTAGGGAAGGAATCTTGATTTCAACAGGTAAGACAACCTTCATATTGTAGACGAGAGAGAACGTGGTTGGTCCAGATGTGTGTACTGAAGTGCGGTAACCATGAAGAGAAAATGGTAGCATCTCATGCCAATCTTTGTATTTCATCGTCATCTTCTGCAAGATCTTCTTGATATTCTTGTTGGCAGCTTCCACTGTGCCATTCATCCTTGGTTGATACAAAGAAGAATTGTGATGCTTAATCTTGAACTACGTGTAGAGTTCCATGATCATAGTATTGTTAAAATTTGTAACATTGTCCGTGGTGATCCTTTCAGGGATGTCATACCGATAAATAAGGTTATATGTAATGAACCGAGCCACAACATTCTTGGTAACAGAAGTGGACGAGGCTTCCTCTACCCACTTAGTGAAGTAATCAATAGCGACAAGGATAAAACGATGCCCATTGGAAGCATTAGGCTTAATCTCTTTAATCATATCAATTCCCCACATTGCAAACGACCAAGGAGCTGTCAAGACATTCAAAGGAACCAGAGGCACATGTACTTTGTCAACATAAATCTGGAATTTGTGGCAAGTTCTGGAATGATGATGGCAATCAACTTTCCTGGTAGACCAATAATAACCTACTTTCAAAATCTTCTTAGCCATTGTATGTCCACTGGAGTGAGTACCAAATACACCTTCGTGCATATCTTCCATAATTTTCTCAGCTTCCTTCTTGTCTACACAATGAAGCAAAGTCAAATCGTGGATGTGCTTATACAAGATTTCGTTACTCAGAAAGAACTTGGCAGAGAACCTCCTTAGAAGTTTCTTATCATTGATAGATGCCCCTTCAGGATATTCTTGAGTTTTTAGGTATCATTTTACTCTGTGGTACCAAGGCATTTCCTCTACTCCATCAGTATCAACTTCGTGTCAATGTGCTGGTTCATCTAGTCTCTCAATAGTAATTCGAGGAGCTTCATTATCCCATCTGGCTTTGAAAATAGATGACATGGTAGCTAGTTCTTTTGCCAATTGATTCGCTTCTTGTGGAATGTGTTCAAAATTGATTTCTTCGAAGTACGGAATTAATGTCAACACATGCTCTCGATAAGGAATGAGATTTGGATGCTTCGTGTCCCATTATCCCTTAATCTGACTGATCACTACGACTGAGTCCCCATATACATTCAAGAATTTAATTCTCATATTGATGGCAGCTTTGATACCCATGATGCATGCTTCGTACTCGTCCATATTATTGGTACAATCAAAACACAATTTGGCGGTGAAGGGAGAATGGAGACCCTTGGGAGAGACAATCACAACACTAATTCAATTACCAAGCACGTTGGAAGCTCCATCAAAAGCCATAGTCCATCAGGATCCCGGTTCAGGTTCTTCATATGGTCCAGGTTCCTCACAATCAGTAACTAGCATGATATTCTCATCTAGGAACTCAAAATTCATAGACTGATAGTCATCTAGAACTTGATGAGCCAAATGATCTTCCAGTACACTTCCTTTGATTGCCTTCTAAGTAGTGTACTGAATGTCGTATTCTGTCAAAACCATTTTCCATCTTGTTATTCTTCCGGAGAGGGCGGATTTCTCAAATATGTATTTTATTGGATCCATCTTAGAGATCAACAAAGTAGTATGCATCAACATATATTATCTTAGTCGGCGAGCAGCCCATGCTAAAGTGCATCAAGTTTTCTCGAGCAGTGAGTATCTTGTTTCACAATCGGTAAACTTTTGTCTAAGGTAGTATATTGCATGCTCTTTTCAACCATACTCGTCATCTTGCCCCAATACACACCCCATTGAGTTCTCTAATACTGTCAAGTACATGATCAAAGGTCTTCCTTCAACCGGTGGCATCAGAATTGAAGGTTCTTAGAGGTACTTCTTGATTTTGTCAAAGGCTATCTAACAATCATCATTCCACTTCAGTACTTGATCTTTCTTCAGTAACTTGAAGATTGGATCACAAATAACGGTAAAATGGGAAATAAATTTGGCAATGTAGTTCAATCGTCCCAAGAAACCTATGACTTCCTTCTCAGTACGGGGAGCTGGAATTTCTTGAATGGATTTAACCTTGCAGGATCAAATTCAATACCTTTACCACTAACGATGAGACCTAGGAGTTTATCGGATGTTACCCCAAAGGTGCACTTGTTTGGATTCAACCTTAACTTGTACTTCTTCAATCTCTCAAATAGCTTATGCAGGTGGTCGAGATGTTCTTCTTCAGTCTGAGACCTACCTATCATGTCATCAATATAAACCTCTATCTCATGATGGATCATATCATGGAACAAAGCTACCATAGGATGCTGATATGTTGTGTCGGAGTTCTTCAAACCAAAAGGCATAACTTTGTAACAGAAAGTGCCCCACAGTGTGACAAAAGTAGTCTTCTTCATGTCTTCAGGTGCCATCTTAATTTGATTATAACCAGAGAAACCATCCATGAAGGAAAAGATTTTGTACTGAGCGGTGTTGTCAACCAGAACATCAATATGCGGAAGCGGAAAGTCATCTTTGGGGATTTCCCTATTCATATCCCTGTAGTCTATACACATACGTACTTTACCATCCTACTTAGGTATCCACACCACATTTTCAACCCACTGAGGATCGGATGTAACAACTAAGAAACCTGCATTGAACTACTTTATGACCTCAACTTTAATCTTTTCAGACATCTCGGGATGCATACTGTGATACAGTGGGAGAATTGACTTGGGATTTGGGTTTGGGTTTGCAAATGTTGCGGTTTAGCAAGAGTCGCCACCGACTTTTTATTTTATCCTAAGGAAAGGTCAAAAAGCACAGGAAAGACCTTTGAGATGCTTTCGTGGGTTCGGGGGGTAGATTATGAAAAGGGAAGGTGCTAGAACCCTTTTCATCCATGGTTATCCATGGGCTCTTAGTTACTTGTTTTAGATCACTTGCCTTTGTTTTTCAATTGCTTGAAATGGTGTTTTGTGTGTGTGGTTTTTGAAAATGTTTTGAAAAAGATGCCTTGTCTAGGAAACCTTTGTAACAATTCGTTTGAATGTTTTACAAAGGTGTTTGTCTTTTTGAAAAGATGTTTCAATGTTTTTTTGAAAGTTGTTTTTGTGTTGTGGAGTGTGTTTGAAAAATGGCAAGGATGTTTTGCAAGTTTGATCAAGTAACTAAGAGATATCTACCCTATTTTACTCAAAGATTTTTCTTGTGTTTTAACCCTTTTAACAGTGTTGTTTCACCATTGTGTTTGATGAACAACCTTGCATTAGGATGTTGAACGGCACGGGAATGGGACATTTGTATATTCATAGAAGGCAACATATGGGACGTTTTAGCAATGTCGTTTTAGGGACTAGATCGTTTACCAAAGGCAACATCGAGGGTCATCGAGGGACTACGATCTTTTATCGAGGGTCTTTGCTAAAACGCCCATGCTCGAGGGACATGACTATTTTCCGAGGCAACAAGTGAGATTACCCTAAGGGTGCATGTGTGCAAAGTGTGTTTTATTACATGCATTTGTCTTTGATTTTTAGGTTGTCTACTTGTTGGTTTTATCTTGCCATACACACCTATTACTAGCATTTGTACAAGGTAAATAAAATGCAGAAAGATAAAATCCTACGCTATTACAACCATATCGAAAGGCATACAAAATATGAAAAAATAAGATAAAAGTAAGAAAAATGAGTGTCTTTCGACCCAGGCAGTAGCAGCCTTCGATTTGAATTCTGTTGGCCTCCTTCGATTGGGGACAACAACAACAAAGTCATGTCTTTCGATTAGGCTTTGGCACCAGTCAGGTCATGTACTTCGATTGGAGGCTGGCACCAGCATGGGAGTGCCTTTCGTCTGAGCCTGGACTTAGTGCAAGCGTGTCTCTGGCTGGGCCTGGAAGTCAGTGTGGAAACCAAAGGCTTCATTTCATACTCCTGTCTCCTGTTTCTTTCATTTCAAGCATTAAATGACAACATGGCCTGAGACCATGCTAGTATTTATCTTTCAAACAGTTTAATAACTAAAGCTAGTTCAGGAAAATAGCAAGCAAAACGAAAGGGTTAACTTTGAAAAACATGTTAACAGGGTGGAAACGAAAAGAACCAAAGTTTTAAGTACATGTTTTGAAATGAAAGGGAAGATTATTCACATACTATGCCATGAAACGAAAGGTCCAAGGGTAAGAGTGACTTACCTTGCTGGAGGATTTGAATGGGTGTGGGGACCTTGAGTGGTTTCCTTGAATGCTTCTGGATTTGAAGGGAGGAACCAGGGGTTATGTCTTTGATACTGGATTTGAAAGAGAAGAACAAGTTTGAGGTTCTTCCTACTGGATTCGAAGGGTAACAAGGTATAAGGATGTTTCAGATTCTAAGGGGATGAGTGTTTGGATTCTGGGTATGTATTTGATGAGTGTTTAAGTGTTTGAGAAAATTTGGTGTTTTTGAGAATTTTCTGAAGATTCGTTCGCCTGGCCAAAAGATCCTCTCCAGCTTTGCATAAATTCCTCTATTTATAGAGAAAAATAATGGACATGTCTTCAACAGCCAGCCTTGCAAAATAATAAAAATAATAGGTAACGTGACAGTACATGTGGGGGGCCTGTTGGCAGCAGCAGCAGTGGGGTGCAGGAGATGTGACTTATGCCTCTGACGTTGCTTGTGCTCAGACCAAATTCAGGTGGAAAGCTGCTTTTGTGATAAAGTACTCTCTGTTTGAAGAAAGAGTATGTAGCCTTTAACCCAGAATAGTAGTATCCATAAGGTAAAGTTTAAAACCTTTGTACAAGCTTCTGACTATATAAAGATTTGGACGCAACACAGCCTAGCAAACGAGATTTGGTCTTGAGTCAAATGCAAGAGTGAGATCAAAGCACACCTGTTTGAAGGAAGCCTTTTCCTCAGTCGAAGCTTGTGGTCAAAACAAGCTAACTCGAAGGAAGTTATTGCCCAATCGAAAGCTCATGCTTGAAGGAAGCATATTTCCCAATCGAAAGTCCGTGTTCGAAGGAAGCAATGTTGCCCAATCGAAGCATGTGGATTGAAGCAAACATATTTCCCAATCGAAAGTTCGTGTTCGAAGGAAGCTTAGAGTTCAACATGAAGGACATATCCAAGTTGCATTCGAAAGAGGCTTTTGCTAAAAACGAAGGATGTAGTCCAAGTTGCATTCGAAGAAGGCTCTTGCTCAACTGAAGTTTTCATCCAGGCACACAGAAGGTGAGTGCCCAAACGAAGACTTGCCTTGCAGGGGGGTACATGTGACCAGTAGGTCATAGCCTTCGATTGCAAGCATGCATGTAGCAATCTTGTCCAGTCAAAGTAGGCTTGTAGGCAGCAAAATATCCATATTCGAAAGAGGCACGCTAGTAGCCATTTTGAGCAATCGAAGGAGGCCAAGAGTCAATCAAAAGAGCTGAATCGAAAAACACTTGTTTTTATCCAAATTTGCCAAAATATTAATTTTATTTGTTTTCCCCCTTTTTGACAGTTTCCTTTTGGTATTGGAAAATCCCAATGCACTTGTTTAAGCTTGTAACTTGAAATCCTTGTAAGAAAAGCCTTGAGAATTGAGAGGGCAAATTTTGGGGTACAACAGCTGCCCCTGTTCAATCTTCTTACACCTGAAGAGTTAGATTGGTAATTCTGCCATTGGTGACTTGAAGGTGAAATATGATTGAACACTAGAGTGCCCAGAAATTTGCCTTCGGTGATGTGATGATTGGGAGAATGGGATTAGAGATGCCATTTGGAGAGATGATAGAAAGTTATTGGAGATGGGCTTAAAGATGCCATCCGAAGGTGTGACAGAATCTTGTCGGGGATGGGCTTAAAGATGCCATCTGGAGATGTAATGGATAGTTGTTGGAGATGGGCTTAAAGATGCCATCCAGAAATGATTGCTACTCCAAATAGATGATGAAGGAATCTTGGACGATTACAACCTCAGCAGGATGATGAAGGAATCTTGGACGATTACAACCTCAGCAGGATGATGAAGGAAACTTGGACGATTACAACCTCAACAGGATGATGAAGGAATCTTGGACGATTACAACCTCAGCAGGATGATGAAGGAATATTGGATGACTACAACCTCAGCAGGATGATGAAGGAATCTTGGATGACTACAACCTCAGCAGGATGATGAAGGAATCTTGGATGACTACAACCTCAGTAGGATGATGAAGGAATCTTAGACGATTACAACCTCAGCAGTATGATGAAGGAATATTGGATGACTACAACCTCAGCAGGATGATGAAGGAATCTTGGACGATTACAACCTCAGCAGGATGATAAAGGAATCTTGGACGATTACAACCTCAACAGTATGATGAAGGAATCTTGGATGACTACAACCTCAGCAGGATGATGAAGGAATCTTGGATGATTACAACCTCAGTAGGATGATGAAGGAATCTTGGACGATTACAACCTCAGCATGATGATGAAGGAATCTTGGACGATTACAACCTCATCAGTATGATGAAGGAATCTTGGATGACTACAACCTCAGCAGGATGATGAAGGAATCTTGGACGATTACAACCTCGACAGGATGATGAAGGAATCTTGGACGATTACAACCTCAGCAGTATGATGAAGGAATCTTGGATGACTACAACCTCAGCAGGATGATGAAGGAATCTTGGATGACTACAACCTCAGCAGGATGATGAAGGAATCTTGGACGATTACAACCTCAGCAGTATGATGAAGGAATCTTGGATGACTACAACCTCAGCAGGATCATAAAGGAATCTTGGATGACTACAACCTCGGCAGGATGATGAAGGAATCTTTGACGACTGCTACTCCAAAAGGTAATGACTTTTATCTGTCGATCGATCTTTCCTGAAAAGGTAAAGAGTTAGTTGTATGCAATGTCATGATGCATGAAATGCATAATGTCATGATGTTCTCAAAAGTAAATGAGATTGTGTTGTATGCACTTATCATGTATGTAAATAGGATGTATGAAATGTGAAATGTTAATGAATGTATTTTTGTCTGGGAAAATAAATCCTTGACAAGTGTTGGGGAGTTATTAAATCCCGGACTGTTGTTGAAGAGTATGTGTGTCTTCAAACTTTTCTTAGAATATTTCCAATGGATTCCTGTTTTTGTTGTTTGAGGAGAACTCCACTGGGGGATATTGAAAACTCTGTGAGGAGTATGTTTATTTTTGCTTGGTAAAAGAGTTTAGGAGTCTTAGTCGTCCGTTGCTCTACTCGGGAGTCGAAGTTGAACTGATATCTGGTCGGGTCCAGGTTTTGCAGTAACTTGTTGGGGATTGTAGAGTAGTCTACTGGGGAAGAGGAGTTGTGGTCCTTTGATTTGTAGTAGTCGGAGAGGCAAACTCAAGCTGGGGAATCCTGGTGTTGTTGGGGAAATAAACCCTGTCGTCAGTTCGCTAGAGAGGTGACATCTTCGTTGGGGGAAGTCCTCGAGTATTCTTGAGGTTGATTCAGCTGGGGAAAGGGGTTAGAGATTATACTCTTGCTGGAGAATCATCCTATGAGAAGGACTTTGGGGAGACTTGTCATTGCTCCTAGTAGCAAATGTTTGTGACATTGCTAGAAAATGTTTAATTGTACGTAACCCTTCACTGAGATTGATATTCAATGGCCCAAGTGACGGAGATGGAGGCCTGCCCCTGGTTACTCTGCAATTCTTGAGAGATTTCTTGGAATCTTGACTGAACTGCCCCAGGTGTGTTGGATAGTGACATGTCAAGTCCCCCTGTTGATAGGAGATTTGTCAATGGAAATGTCATCCTTTTTGAAGTGATTTTGTTCACTGGGAGAGCTTTCGTTCATCGGATATTCATTGTGTGAATTTCACCGCTGTCAAACAAATAGCCAAATGCAAACAGTGATTTTCAAGTAATGCAAAGTTTGTGCTTGTCTCGAAGTTTTGAAAAATGCGTTTTTTAGCAGAAAACTTTTTATAAGACAAATTCAACACAAGATTTAGGGCTAAGCCTTACAGGAGTCAGGATACCTTTTGTAACAGTATGCTTTCGAACTAACCCATGCTTCAGTTAGGACTTTTGAAGGGTTGTAACGTGGCTTGGTTCACGGTTTAAGAAACAAAGGATAAAGGCTCAAAGTATATTTGTACCCACCCGCTCTTCGTGATGTTCTTCAATCCTAAACTCAGTTAATTGTGTATTTGAACTCCAAATGAGTCTGGAACGACTTTTTTGGTGATGGTTCACACAAGTTGAATTTGTTGGAAGGCAGTCATTTTTGCAACATTTTTCATGTTGTTAAGGATTTGTAGCGACCTCGTTCTTTTGATTTATTATCCCTAACTTTTGCCTGACTGTTCCTGTTTTCGAGATTATAGTCAGCGGGATGCCCCAAATTTCTTAAGCCTCCTTTGTAGGTTTTGGCTTAGTGGGCTTTTCTCTTTTGAGAGATTGACTGCCTATGAGATAAGGAACCACCACTGTCTTTTGGTTCCAAAGGAATGTTTTTGATGTCGTTCGTTGTATTACGAACTGAGAGTTTGCGACTTCAATGTGCATCTTTTGAATTGTTATCAATATAACCCAAGGTGGATGTGGATCTGCAATTTGTTATGTAGGTGTGTGTAAGAACACATAGCTATTTTGAAAGCAATAAAGTAAAATAAAGACAAAGAGTTCAAAATTTGAATGCAAATGTCCAATGATTTATTAAATGAAAATATATGGATGAAAAATGACAACCCTAACAAATGGACCATTGTGCACGGGGTAAGGCACACGGCTTAAAGTTATTGTTCAAATTACATAACCAAAAACTTGAAAGCCAGAAAACAGAATATAGCATTTACTCCTGACTAAACGATATTGGTATAAAGTCTTCATCCTCCCAATTATTTAGCCCATTTTCGATAGTAGGGAAAATCCAATTGTCAATGTCATAGTCACTATCAGCGTCTTCCACATTGTTGACTTGATTTTTCTAAATTCCATTGTTGTTGATGCAGAATGGCGGTCTCCCAGAATTAGCACGAGCACGACGGACAACCCTCTGAGCCTCTGAGGTGAAACTTAAGCCAAATTTGTCGGACTTGTAAGTAATGTCGGGAAGCTGACCCCAATCAGTGCCACCACCTTCTTCTACTACAACATTAGCGTCTTTCAGAGAAGCCATTCTTGGTGGAATCCTGATAACCTTAGGAACAGTAAGAGCAACTTTAGCAACATGGGTTAACTGAGGAATAACTTCAAAGGCCTGGCAAGGAGTCTCGAGGAATTCACCATCTATCTCAACATACTTGAAGGAGTTCAAATGGCTCACCATGTATTCTTCTTTGCCATAAACTGTAATGATTTTTCCTTTCACGGGATACTTCAACTTTTGGTGTAAAGTAGAAGTAACAGCGCTTGCCCCATGAATCCAAGGGCAACCAAGAAAACTGGAATAGGTTGGACGAATGTAAAACACATAGAAAGTAGAGTCAAAGACTTGGGAACCCACTTTGATTGGAAGATCAACCTCTCTATGCACCATTATCTTTGAACCATCAAAAGTTCTCACCACAACGCCACTGGGTTTTAGCATAACCCCTTCATAGTCAAGTTTGTCTAAAATAGATTTTGGCAATACATTCAATAAGGACCTGTGTCCACCAACACATGAGATAAGATAGTGCCCCTACACTCAATAGAGTTATGCAGGGCCTTATTTTGGTTCCTTCCTGCGGGATTTAAATCAGCGTCAGAAAAGCCTAGCCCATTATTAGTTGTCAGGCTAGCAACACAACTTTCGAACTGATCAATAGAGATTTTCTGCGGTACATGAGCAAATTTCAGAAACTTTACCAAAGCCTGAGCATGGGCTTCAGTGTACAACAACAGATATAGCATAGATATTTTGAAGGGGGTCAACCCTAACTGTTAAACAGACTTATAGTCACTCTTTCGAATAATTTTCAGTACCTCCTTAATCTCTTGGTTTGAGGTATCTTCAACAGTAACCTCTTTCGCTGCCTCAATCTGGGCAGGCTCAATCATTTGTTCTTTGCCTCGAATATCAGTAGTTGATTCAGTAGTAGTGATACGAACTGGTGTAGTAAAAGCCTTTGGAGAGATCTCTAGAGAGAAAAATCATCCACTTCTAGTAACCTTACTAGTCCCAACAATATTGCCAACATTGGGATCAATAACTTCAGTATTTTTATTTTTGACAACCAATGGTTATTTCTTGACGCCATGGTAGTAGACATCAACTCCATTATTCCAAGGGATATCCTTGTCAAAGGAATATGGAATTGGCCCATGTGCGGTAATGATTAGAGGAGCAACCCTAGGCTCGACAGTAATCTTTACAGGACCCTTAAAAGTAATCCTTACAGGAGTACCAAAAATTGTAATCACAGGCATGCCTTCAAGCTTCAGACCTTGAGGTATACTTTTAAATAGGCTCTCCTCAGAAGGAGTCTTCTCAAATAGAATTATACGATCATCCATCAAACGCTGAATACCTTCTTTCATCAGTACACAATCATTGGATTGGGACGCACAGTAGTAGAAATTTTCAACGTAACCTGAAAATAAACCGGCTCGCAACAACTTCGTCTTAACAATCATCATAAGTGTAGTCAAGTAACTCATAGAAGAAACATAAGAAACATCATCAATAGAATTAACGTCGATGTCATGATTAGCCATAGGTGCAGTGATCATATTTGGAGTCTCTGGAGGATCAAATTCAATCTCCTTAGAGTCAATCATATCTTGAATCTTATTTTTCAGAGCCCAACAGCCATTAGTATCATGTCCCAGACTGTTGGAGTGATATGATACCTTGCATTCGGATTGTAACAGGGAGAAAAAGTATTGGGATTCGGAGAAGGATCCTTCAGTGTAATAAGATCTGCCTTCAACATGTGTTGCAATACTTGAGACAACGGCATGTTGATTTTTCTGAATTGTCTCATGGGTGCGACTTGCATACGCTGATTATTTTGTTGTTGCTGTTGCACTGGCGCATGACTAAAGATCAGAACTACCCCCACAGATTGGTTGCGATCACTCTTATTATGACCCTTCTGGATGTATACAACATTGGATTCTTTCTTACCAATGTATGACTTCTTTGCATTATTCGAAGATGTAGCCACCTGAATTTTACCACTTCTGATTCCATTCTCAACATGTTCCTCTGTCAATATCAGTTCAGTGAGATCGGATGAAGAACTTCCAAGTAGGTGATTATAGAAAGGACCTGTTAGCATACTCATGTCAACCATTTCCCTATCAACCAAAGGAGGTTGAACTTTGTCTGTAAGATCTCTCCATTTTTATGTGTACTCTTTAAAGCCTTCCTCAGAATCCATGGACATACTCTGTAGTTGCATGCGGGTTGGTGCCAAATCAGAATTATATTGATACTGTCTATAGAAATCTGCAACCAAATCTTCCCAGGTATAGATATTGGTACCTTCGAGTTGATAATACCATTCCAATTGTATTCCAGACAGACTCTCTTGAATGAAATGCAACCACAATTTCTTGTCAGCAGTATATGGTTGAATTTTCCGAACATATGATCTCAAATGCAGCTTTGGGCAAGAAATTCCATTATACTTAGCAAAGGTAGAAGTTTTGAACTTATGAGGATTGAAGACTTATGAGACTAAACCCAATTCTTCAAAGATCAAGCCAGGAACCTTCTGGATCTTCATAGATTTTAGACGCTCTTCTAATAGCTTATACTTCTCACCAACAGGGGGATATTGTTCATCCAAATAATCCTCTCCCTCGTCATCAGAACATTTGTCATAACCATGATTTCTTTTTTCAATTTTAACTATCTTACCATCTTCATCCAGTTCGTCGTCTTTGTCCAATGGGATATCAAGATCTTCAGCTCGCTTGAATGGACCTATGAACTTTCTCCCCATGTTAAGGATTCTAGTTTCTTCTGTTGTCTTCTTCTTCTCGTTAGTGATGAGCACCTTCAGTTCTTCTTGCCCCTTGGCTAAGCTTAGGAACATCTCTTGGAACTGAGCATTGTGCGCCTTAAGATCTTTGATTGTCTGTTCGAGAGCCATTTTTGTTAAAATAAATAGCAAGAAGATGAGAAACCTGTCTTGGAAACCTGTTATGAAATGATATGTATGGCATGTAGGTGCCTATGCAACATTTTCAAGGACCTCGTGGGATTTAAATTTGTTAATCAAAGGGAATAAAAAGGGTTACAAGGAAACAAAAAGGGTTACAAGGAAACAAATTGTGAGCTCCTAAGACCTAAGACTCAAGTCTCCCATGGAAGCTTCCTCTTTGTGTTGACATATGCATTAAGACTCTGCTCTTTGTGAAGTTGTTTTGTCGGCTCCAACATTTTCTTCTCACTAGCATAGAACTGCGTCTCAAAGGTGTCCCTTTCATCTTTCAATTTGAATCCAAGACTTATGTAGATATTTAAGGTTAGTAGGCATATCTGGATGAAAAATGGCATGAGGAATATCTCCTTCAACAACAGGCTCCATAATTATTGGTAGGACATCAGGATATGACATTATAAGATTTTGAGCACGAGATCGCACCCATCTGAGGTAGGTATCCAAAGGGATGGATTTTCTGTCTCAAAGTCTTTATATCAATCTTATTCACCATGCCTCAAGCACGTATAAACTTTTGATGGTAACCTTGAGGATCGTTCTTGTAATCAAATACAATACCCTGGATAAGCATATCATGAGGACCGTTTCTTCTAGCATAACCAAATTGACGTAAAGCTAGAGAAGGGTTATAAGTAATACCTCCCTTTATTCCAAGGAGTGGCACATTAGGGAATTCCCCACAGCGGTCAATAATAGTGATGTCCTCCTGAGATCGGGAACATCAATAGATATCTGAATGAGAGAGCGACATCATCCTTCGAGACCACTTCAAACCTTGTTCATTCTTCACCATTGATCGAGGAAGGTGAGAAATAATCACCTGGATAGTAAAGGTATGAAACACATGAGAGTCCGTCGCACTCTCATAGTACGAGTGTGAAGAGGGTGAAACATATCTCCAAGCAAAGTAGGCACAAGATTATGAGTAAGAAATATTTTAATGGTGTTCACATCTATGAGTTGGTATGGATTAAGGAATAGTACCAAACCATATATCAATAGAGCCAAGATCTCCTCAAAAGCATGAAAACTCATAGCATCTATAAACAACTGAGCCTTCTCTATCAGAAATTTAGCAAGAATACCTTTAATTCCACTTCTTGTTTCCCAATTAGACACAATGTCAGACTGCTTCAGATGTAAGGTTGCTGCAATAAATTCAAGTTTTGGAACTTTCTCTAAACTGGTGAAGGGTGTCTGATCAAGAATAGGTACTCCAAGTAGCTTAAAAAACTCTTCTATTGTGGGTACCAACTGATAATATGGGAAGGTAAAATAGTGATGCTTAGGATCAAAGAACTGGAACATAACACTCATCATATCTTTTTCAAAACCTAAGGTGACCAAACTGAGTAGATAACCATGCCTCTTGGTCACTTGAGAGTTTTCGGGAACATTTTATACTAACACCTTAAACTTGGAAGGTACCCTTACAAAGTTGATTCAAATAGTATTTATGCGAGTGGAGGCCAAAACCTGTAACAAGGAACAAAGATAAATCCCTAGGTCCTTGAAATGGTTAGTGAAAATGTTATGTTATGATGATATGATGTTATGATGTTATGTTCATGTTGAATAAGTAGAAAACACAAACAAGTCATACAAGAGCCTTAGGTTTAAAGGCTTGCATGAAGTCCATAGGTAAATACCCTTCCCCACTAAATTTAAGTTGGCTCAACATGTTCTAAAATAGTAATTGGGTTCTAATAATATCATATCACATATCTTTCTAGAAGGCTTTATTTTAGCACGGCAACTGACTTCCCACCAAAACATCCCGAAAGTCGAATCTCAATGAGCGTAGCCTCGAGTATCAACCAACTTCGGACTGCACCAAAGCCGGCTATCTCACTACTTTCTAATGGCTAAGATGGGTCAATTAAGGTTCTAAAAGCAAGTTAATGTTAACGACACCACACAGAAGCCTAATGTTATCCTCGACTGACTCAAGGTACATCAGCACAAACCAAAGTGTCACACTAACTGTAGCTATCATGTTAACCATATCGGTATATGCCGTACAGTCTTTATGATCTATTGCTACTTACCAAAGGAATCATTAGATTCAGTTGTACGATCTTTCACACAAGCAATAATACAAAAGCCCTTAAATTTAAAGCAAACAATTCAAATAATTAAAGCAAGTAAAAGTGATCTAAACTCTAAGGTAACCACTATTTTTTTAAGTAAGTCCCCAACAGAGTCGTCAGTTCTGTAATATGGTGGGATAACTAACTTTTTTGGTTTTATCACAAATGTTGCGGTTAGCAAGAGTCCCACTGAATTTTCTTTTATCCAATATTTAAGAAAGATAAAAAGAACAGCAAAGACCTTTGATAGATTTTGAGTTTGGGAGGTAAGTTATGAAAAGGGAAGGTGTTAGCATCCTTTACATTTGTAGTTATCCACTGACACTTAATTTCTTAGCTCACTTTAAACTTGTTTTGTGTGTGTGTGATTTGTTTTAAAATATTTTAAAATGCCAATGTAAGACTAAATTTGTAATAATCCTTGTGTTAGTCCTCAAGAATGTATACAAAGTGTTTTAGAAAATATTTATTATTTTGAAAGTGCGATGTCTGAACATGTTGTGAGCAAGCAACTAGGAGTCTTACCCATTAATAAGGTCCTTCTTGTTATTTTCCTTTTAATTTTGAGATAGTATTATTCATACCATTAGTTGGTAGGTAATCCTATCTATTGGATATGAAGGGACAAGCATAGGGTCATCGTATAGTCATCAAATGCAACATGTAAGGATACTTTAGCAATTGTATCGAAAGGACTATCATCATTTTGCACGTAGGATCATCGAAGGGACTAAATCCTTTTGTAGGAAACTAGAAGGGTCATAAAGGGATTATGATCTTTATTCAAAAGGGACCATGATGATATTTTATATCGAGGGTCTTTTGCTAAAGTATCCCCACTTTCGAGTGACCAATATTCGTAAGGCAACAAGAGAGGTTACTCTAGAGGTGAAGTGTGCAAAGTGTATTAGTTTCAGTTACTTAGTCTTGAAAATTAGGGTTATATATGTCAAATTATTAGTCTTGCCATACAAACCCTAATTACTAACAGTTAACTATGTACAAAAAATTAAAGTGCGAAATATAAAATCCTACGCTATTACATGACTTTGAGGCAAATACATAATAGGAAAATGTGAGAAAATAAATCTATGTTATTATAATTAAGAATGCGATCTATACACTCGATCTATGAATTTAAATAGCAAAAGATGAGAAAAAGAATGTTAGAAAAATGTTAAATGCCCTAAAAATTCTATATGTTAGAAAATATATTTTTGGTGTTTTTTGTAGAAAATAATTTAAGTGTTAATAAATAATAATTAAAACCTAATTCTAATTAATTTTAATATTAAGAAAAGTATAATTAACTTAATTAATTAATAAATAAATAATTTAAAAAAATTTAATTACTAACTAAAAAGCCCTAATTCTAATTTGTTATGGTTTTGAAAAAAAGTTTAAGGTTTGTTAATGGTTAATTAGAAAGTAATTATTAAAATGAAATAAAAAACTAGGGTTAGTAAAATAGAAAAACCAAAATGCATGGAGTGGGAGTCGAACCCACGCCCTCAGCCTCACAGGTATGCCATTCTATCCATTGCGCCATAATGTTGTTTATGACATGGAATATGAATGAACCCATTTGTAATAATCTTGCGTTGAAACCTGAAAAAGTAAAAAAAACAATTGCAAAACATATGGATCGAACCCACGCCTCTCATGTCTCACGTCTCCGTCTCCAACCATCTGAGTTACGCTGGTTTTGTGTTATTCAAACATAAATCAAACATTATATAATAAAACAAATGGATCAGAGAAGCGCCAGAACCCTAGCTCCGGTCACCTTCTCCGGTGAGCTGCAACATCAAACCTGCAAATCATGTAAAATTGAGATACAAGATGAACCCTATCCCCCTAATTTTCCCCTTGATAATCCAATGGTAGCATTGGCTTGACCTGAAAATGCTTGTAGAGTGATTTTTGAAGAAAATGTTTCAAACTGCCCTACCAATGGCAGATCTCCATTCTTGTGTCAAACCTCACAAGTAATACGTCAAAATAATTCCACACAACAATATGAACATGAATGTATGCGTCAAATTCATTTAAATTTCATGAATTAAAAGTTTGAATTCAAGGAAGTTTGTCAAACCAGTGATACTTGGTTGGTGAGTTTTGGCGTGCTTCAAGCTTGAGTAAGGACTGGGAATGACTCCTGCAGGTCTCAGGAGACTGATGGAATTCTGGGAATTGATTGATAATGGCTATAGATAAGGGTTTGTGTTTGATATGGTTCTTGGAAATTTTGAGAGCTTTAGGGGTTGTTCTTGAGGCACGATTTGTGGCTTTTGAGGTCTGAATGTGTTGTGAATTTATAGGCCAAGGATTAAGTTAACAAAAGTGGCAAAAATCTTGTGTGATCAAAGCATGATTTGTTTCTAAAATGATTTCAAAAACTTTCCAAAATATGAAGATTTCTTTCCTTCTTGTTTCCACACGTTTTCTTTGCATGTTTGGCAAGGTTTTTGGGCCCTTGACTGATCCAATTGAAGTCCATCCATGCTTTAATCTATTTATTTGATATTTTGATTTAATTCTTTTGCAAAAATTAAATAAAAATGGAAATAAATAGAATAAAAAATCATGGTCATGAACCAATGGACTTAGAGGTCCTATAACATGTTATAAGCATGTTTATACTTCAAAAATTAAGCCCACTAACTCAAAAATTCAAAATTGCTCAATTGAGGTTTCATGCATTTCTCAAAAATTTCTCAGCTTGCACAACTCACAACTCTCTCAATTTTTGTCATATGGAGATGATCTTTAACTTTTTGGAAACCTCAAGATGTCTCCTACAATTTTCATGATGGTCATTATTTCATTTTAAGTCTTTAAATTGATGTAAATTTCTTTGACAAAAGATGTCTTTTTGTTGACTTTTAAAATGACCTGTAAAGTTTTGGCTCATATCTCTCAAATGAAGCATTTTTGGACTTAGGCTTAGAGAAACAAAGTTGTACAAAATAAAATTTCCTTCAAGATGAGCTTTGGTTGAGGAATTTATGATGAAGTTTATGAAAGTTGTGCTTGGTCAATGTTTAGTTGACTTCTCCTTAAGAAAACCCTAATTTAGTAACTTTTGACTTTTGATTAATCTTGAGTTTTCTTGATGAATAATGATCAAACCTTGATAAAATGATGAATGTGACTTCAAAATGTTGGCGCTGACCAAAAAATCTTGAAGTTTGACTGTAGATTGATCAAAATTGACTTTTTGTTCAATATAATTGGTTTTTCAATCATCAGGCTAATTGACTGAGCAAACTTGTGATGTAAGGCCTGAAACCTGACATGAGGACTCTTTGAAGCATATGAGAAACCATGAAATCCAATTGAGGTATTTGAAACTCAATTTCCTTTGATAAAAGCAAAACCCTAGTTGTAGGTTGGTTGCTTAGGAAGAGAGTTCATCTGATCAATCCTTGATAACTCTTGAGTGTTTTAGACCTTCATGAGAATGAGGAGGTATCTTGAATCATTTTGTCTTAAGAATGGGAGGGAAATTTTAGGGTACAACACTTGGCTATATAATAAAAATATCATATGCTTAAAATGTTGTTGGTGTTCTAATTTTAAAAATGAAGTTGTCATTGTGGGAACACAACCAAAAAGTATCACAATGAAGATAATCACGAAAGCTTCAATTACAAATCCACAACATGAATGTTGTGCCTTAAAGTGATAATTGAACTAAATAGAACAAGGGACGTTGCCTGGATTGTTCTAAGATGAATCAAGAAGAATAAGCTCTTCTCTTTACTACATCAAGATCAACAAAGCTTTCAAAAGCTTATGAAGAAGAAGACTTCAGTGATTCTAGTGTTTTGAGCTGTTGTCCGTGAAGAAGCTACTTGAAGAAACTGAAGACAAGAAGAATACAAGATGCTACACTTAAACTTAGATTATAGTCATATTTGTATAATCATATGAGCACAAGAGTTGTTGCTCATATTATGGTATATCTTTATTTCTTCATGTAAATTGTTTGTACACAAGAGTTGTTGCTCACAATCCTGTTAAACTATCAGGACTTAATCATTTGTGTAACTTGCTTAGAAAGAAGCAATAATGTAAACACAAACATTATCAACTGAATGTTGATGGTTCCTTGAGAGACTCATTTTATCCAGGATTCTCAAGAAGACTTTGGTTGTGGCCATCGTAGATGATATCCTGTTAAGAAAGACCAGGTTGGTCATATTTCTTAACGGGTCCTTGATCGTTATATCTCATGAAGATCACTGAACGTATCATTGTATTGTTCCTTGAGAGACTCAGTTGAGTCTGGATTGTCAAGATGGCATAGGCTGTAGTCTTTGTAGAACTGGCAATAAGGATCAGTTGAACTTGTTGGGGTTGTCAGCAAGGTTGATCAGACTTATTGTTATCATTTGTGATTAGATTTGGTTATAATGGATTAAGTCCTTGAGTTTAAGGAAAAATCACCTTGGTAGGGTGGACTAGACTAACTTGAGGGTTTCTCAAGTGAACCATGATATATTACACGTTCTTTACTCTTGCTTATGCTTTACTATTTATTCTTCTACAACATATTCAAAAGCATCACTTAACACAACAATGTTAAGAGAAAATTTTTTAGCATGAAATAGAAAATCCAATTCACCCCCCTTTTTTCTTGCATTTTGTTCACACCTTCAATTGGTATCAGAGCCTACTTCTATTATTGATGGATATCAAATACCTAACAGTATCAGTTAAAGATCCAAATGTTGTGTGAAGAAATATTCTGGGTGATAGTTACTCCACCTTTAATTACAGTCCCATATCAGAAGATGATGATTGAGTACTAAATTGTAACCAAATGGATTACCTTGAGAAACTCTCTAATTCTTCAAAAACCAAAGATGTCAACAACAAAATCTCCTCTTTTGGAGATAACCTGTTCAAAAGCCAAGAAGAAGATACCAGAAGCCGTAGTATTAGAAGCTCCCAATTCTGGGTTTGGTATCCTTGATTGAGACAACCTTTTCTAATGAAGCTCTTCTAGACAAAGAATGAATTTTGGAAATAAAATAAGTTTAAAGAATCATCTCACAAGACAGATTCATTAAGTAAGAATTAATATTTGTTGAATTCTTTTGTTAAAAATTTATGATTAGATGAACAATGTATTTGCTCAAAGATCAAATCATCAGAAAATAAGAAAATCTTGCTTGCTGAAGATTAATTCATTATGAGTATGAGATGTTTCCAAGAAAATGATTAGTCCACCCTGACTTTCTCATAAAAATATCATTAGGAATTTCTTCAATTAAAGAAGAAAGAGTGGTGTCTTCTGATTTTGATTCATAGGAACTTCATGATGAAGTCTGCATAAAATTGTCAGAAATCTTGAACATGGGAATTCAAATATCTCAAATAATTTGAGTCATAACATCTGAAGCCTAACTAATCAAGCAGGTAGAAGATCTAATGCATAAATTCTGAATATTGTTTCCTTTGGAAAGCTTCTTAGAAAATTGAAATCTGCTTACGAAAGAAAGCTTATTGATTCATCAGGAATATAATCAAAGAAATTCTTGATATATGAATTCATGAATGGAAAATGATTTAAAGGATGCAAAGATAAAAGACATTAACTCTGAAGCGGATATGTTAATCCTTGATAGACTAACTCTAAACAAGTTAGCTCAGCATTGCAAGAACAAGATTGTCATTTAAAATCCTCAAAGGTTGATGATACTTGTCTTAGAACAGATTCAGTAATTTGTTCAAGGAATCAAAAATTCAGAAGACGCTAAGAAATGTTATCAAATTTTCTCGAGCACATAGCTTCTCAGAAGTTTATGAAATATTGACCTTCTAAAAATTAAGCTTCTACTCAAAGGAAGCTTGATAAATAGATGGATGTTATGAAAATAAAAGATCAGAATATTTATGCTCTGTGGATTACTCTCAAGAAATCAGACGTGTGATTCTAAATAGAAGAATGAAGAGATCATCTGAAGAGAAGACTGATTCTAGATCTCAGATTAGAGATTAGATTTTAGAAGAAACTTATACTCCACGAATCAGAAAAGAGATAACCTCTAAATAAGTAAGAGGAACTAGTAAGTACGAGTCCAGAACCTCTGATAGATCACTCTGAAGAAAGCATATGATCAGTCAGACTCCAAAGATGAAGCTGAGGTAATTTCCTTTCTTTCTTGTTTTCAACTTGAATCTCGACTTTCTGAAATGGTGAAAAAGTATCAAACTCTTCTAAGTAAATACAAAACTCTGAAAAAGAAGTTTGTAGTTACTTCTGAAAACTCTACTAGTGATGAGCAAAACGTTTCTAATTTAAATGAAAAATTATTTGTTTTAGGAAAATCAAATCTAGCTCTCAAAAGTAAAGTTTCTAGGCTGGAAGAAGACATAATTTCTACCATAACTATTACTAATGAAGTAATCAGATATGATAGAGCGTTTCAACATTTCATAGATAAGAGCACAGATTGAAGAAAAATGGCTTCAATGATCTAAGGTGTTATTAGAAATGGAAGCAAAGGCTTGGAATATTCAGGACCATCAAATAAAATTGATGAGACTCTGAATGTCAAACAAAACCTCTTTCTGAACATTTCGTGCTTGCTGGCACATAATTGAAATGTCCAAAACAAGAAGGTTTTGATACTAATGTAGCACAAACACATACACAAGGAAACTTCTAAACCAAAGTATCATGCACAAATTTCACATAATTATCCTGTTTCACAAAAGTCCAAAGGTGTCAGAACCTCTGAAACTGCTAACAAGAAAGGACCCAGAAAATGGGTACCTAAGGATCAGATAATCTATGTTGTAGATGTTCTTGATGGCGTCACTGAAACACCAGTCATGGTACCTGGACAGTGGATGCTCGCGACACATGACGAGCAAAAGGCATATGTTCTAAGATTTGGAACTTAAGTATAAAGTAATTGTCAGTTTCAGAGGCAACTAGAAGGGAAATATAATCAGCTTTGGAACTATTTGTAATACTGTGTGAAAATCTTGCAGATGTAACTATAGCATTCACATAGACAAAGAAGAAGATTCAAGAAGATAAAGAATCAGAAGCTCCTTCTTTTGATGATGTTGATAGTCCTTCTGATCAACCTCAACCAAGGAATAACAAAATCATGTCCTCCCATCCTGAAGATCTCATTCTCGGAAATAAAGAGGCTCCAGTCAGAATAAGCCCAACTCTCAAACCTTCTAATGAAGTGCTTCTGGGTTTAGTTTATTTAATATAACCTAAATCTATTGAGGAATCCCTTCTAGATAACAATTGGATTCTGGGTATGGAAGAAGAACTCAACCAATTCTCGAAGAATGATGTTTGGGATCTCGTTCAGAAACCCAAAAGTGTCCATATAATCATAACCAAATGAGTGTTCTGAAACAAACTCAATGAGAAAGGTGAAGTTGTCAGAAACAAAGCACGGCTAGTTGCACAAGGTTATAATCAACAAGAAGGGATAGACTACACATAAACCTTTGCACCAGTCGCCAGGTTAAAATATATTCCTTTGTTAGTTTCTTTTTCTGTAAATCATAACACCATCCTTTATCAGATGGATGTTAAAAGTGCATTTTTGAATGGTTATATTTCAGAAGAAGTGTACGTCAAACAACCTCCTGGCTTTGAAAACTCTGATAAAGTAGACCTTGTTTTTTAACTAAAGAAATCTCTTTATGGCCTAAAATAAGCTCCCAGAGCTTGGTATGACAGATTGAGTAATTTTATTTTAGAAAATAAGTTTACCAGAGGAAAGGTTTACACTACACACTTTTGCAAAACCTTCAAAAATGATATTCTAATTGTTCAAATTTATGTTGATGATATTATTTTTGGTTCT
This sequence comes from Vicia faba, assembly GCA_948472305.1. NCBI lineage: Eukaryota > Viridiplantae > Streptophyta > Magnoliopsida > Fabales > Fabaceae > Vicia > Vicia faba. The sequence goes on from OX451741.1 coordinate 1,351,020,796, forward strand.
GCTAATCCATTCGGCTACGAGGAATTCTCTAAGTTAATGCAGGCTGAGTTTAAAATGAGCATGATGGGAGAGTTAAAGTTCTTTTTGGGAATCCAGATTGATCAGAAACCTGAGGCTACTTACATTCATCAAAGTAAGTACACTAAAGAACTTCTGAAGAAATTCAACATAACAAACTGCACTATAGAAAAGACTCAAATAAATCCAACATGTATTCTTGAGAAAGAAGAGGTAAGTGGAAAGGTATTGTGATACGGTGGCCAGAACCGGAACTGTTTTAGGAATGCTGGTTTGGGTTTTGCGTTTGTGTTCGCAAAATGTTGCGGTAAGTAAGAGTCGCCACCGAATTTTATTTTATCCAGCAGGAAAGGAAAAAAACACAGAAAAATTCCTTTTTCCGAGATTTTGAGTACGGGGGTAGATTATAGAAAGGGAAGGTATTAGCACCCTTTATATATGTGGTTTTCCACAGGCTCTTAGGTACTTGCTCATATTTTTCAAAATTGCTTGTGTATGTTTGATTTAAAAGAAGTTTTTTGACTTCGATTTAACCCTTGCTTCTGTCTTCAAGAGTGTTACGAAGTTGTTTTGAAAACTTTATTTGAAAAAGAGTGTAAGTAGGAAAAAAAGTTTATTTGTATTGAGAAAGTATTTAAGAGCTAATCTTCCTACTCAAAAAAAGAATTGTTCTATGTTCGTTTCCTTTAGACAGCGCTATGCTACTATTAGTGAGTAGGTAGCACCGTCGTCGGAGTTTTAAAGGGTCAATTCGAAAGGGACGTACGATTACTAAAGCAATGCTAGGACGTCTTAGTAATAACCCTAATGTCTTAAGATCAATATTCGAGGCAACGATTCCGAAGCAACCTTTCCGAGGCAACTTTGACCTTTTAGACAAGAGAGCGACCACTAAAATATCCTATACTTAATGATCGTTTACCGAAGGCAACCGAAGTGGGAGTATACCCTAGGAGTGCGCATGTGCGAGTGATTCAATTTCAATTTTATTATCTTTGCACATTTATGGTTTGCTAACCGTTTTAAAGTTTACATACATTCTTGTCATGCATCCCTAATATTCATACATCTAACAGTTAATATTTGCAAGAATTTAAAGTGCGGAAAGTAAAGCTACGCTATTACAAGGCTTCGGGTATTAATTACATAGCCAAAAACAACCCGTAAAAAACGATAAATGAAAAGAAAAAGGTCCTAATTAATCTATTACATCTTGTGAGCAATTACATTAATATGGTAAAATAAAATAATGAAGCGCGCGCGATGAATTTAAGAACGATTAGGAAATTAGGGTTTTGACCCCGTCTAACCTAATTGAAAGAAAAAATTATTTTTGTTGTTTTTGATTATTTTTAAGAAAAAGGATAAGGTTTTTGAATTAAATACAAATCTAATAATTAATTAATTTAAAGAAAATAATTTACATGATCTATTTTGGTATTTTTGTTATTTTTAAGAAAAAGAAAATAGAATTTAAATTGAACAAAACCCTAATTTCTAATTAATTTTAATTTATTTACAAAATAATTAAAATTACCCTAAAATTAAATCAACTAATTAAATTAATTTTTGTATAAAAAATAAATCCTAAATCTAATTGGATGAAAATATTATTTTTTGTGATTTTTATTAAAAAATAATTAATTTTTATGTTAGTAAAATAAATAAATAAATTAAAAAAGGGAAATATAAAAAGAAAAGAAAATAGAAAATGGGTCTGTGAAAGTAATTTGGAGGGTGTGTTGCTAGCAATCTTGGCCCAAAAGAAATTTCTCCATGTTGACTTCCCAGAATCCCTGTTGCATGTTGACCAAGGCCTATGATGCTCCTTCGTCTGATGGCCCTTAGATCTGGCCTCATGGAGATCCCATGGTTGGATCCTGAGGGAGCATGGTGGTCCTTATGATTTGTGTGCATGTCTGATCAATGAAAGAAAAATAACATGAAAGAATGGGGGGACCTAGGATTCGAACCCAGGCCCCAAAGCCTTTTCCACTAGCCTTGCTACCAACTGCGTTGCATGCTTTTGTTGTACATAGAATAAACAATAATCATTATATTGAAAACAAGCGAAATAAAAAAAAACATCCGCGCGAAAATTTAAATGGGCGAATAGGGTGGTGCCACGCCTTCATCACCGTCCTCCCTCCATTGGTAAAAGATCATTGACTTTTACCTACAGATGAACGTCTGTAACTATAAGCCAACGATTTTCCAGAATCATCCACAGGCATGATGAATGAAATCCAAAGCCATGAATCAACTCGTATGGACCTGCTGAGCATTATGGTACCCTCTTTGGGGGCCAATTTTACCTGTACACAAAGATCCTAAATCGAAGCAAAAACCCTAACAATGGCAAATCCTGATATGTTCCACAAAAATGCAATTGAATGTTATAGATAGTTTGCAAATGTTTCAAGGAGCAAGAATATATAAGTATCTCATGCTATAGATGCCAGAATCATGCAATTCAATTTCATGAAGAAGCCATGGTCGTGGCTGACTTACAGTCAATTCTAGCGCTGGAAAGTCCTTGTTCTTGATTGGTATAGCTTGCTTGTGATCCCAGGAAGTGAATGAGATGGCTATGGGACCTTGAAAGTGCCTGGAAGTGCAAAATCAGTTTGTCACTTTTCTTTGTTTTTTTCAAGTTTGGTTCTGACTTCTGACGCCTCCAAAGCTTATGTTTTAGGTCTGCAAATGTTCACTATATACCAAGGATTGGATTAGGGTTGAAATTATGCTCTCAATATTTATCCATTATAGCTTTTGATCTTGATTTGATTCACTTGAAAATCTTTCTAAAAATAGGCCAAAACCAATCTTTTTGTGCATACAAAGTCCTTGCACGAATTAATTCACTTGCCAACTGGATATAGGACCTGAAATATGCACAAGGTCTTGAAGTTTCAATGATTTGGATTTTTCATGATTTGTTTTGATTTAAATTGATTTAATTGCAATAAAAATCAAAATAAATAATAAAAATAAGATAAAGACAAGTGGAAAGAGATAGGGATCATGGACCATGCTACCAACTCAAAACAAGTGCAAAAGATTGGGCCCATTTAACAAAAATTGTAATTTTGGGCATAGTTGACTTTTGACAATTTTGCAAAAAGGGTCAACTTCACCAATGCATAACTTCCTCAATTTTGAATATTTGAAGGTGTTCTTTGACTTTTTAGAAATATTGAGATGTCCTCTAAGCAACCCTTTTTTTCTCATCTCAATTTAGTCTTCCATGTTCATGTATGAAGCTTTGACAAAAAAGGTGTTTTTGTTGACTTTTCAAAATGACCTATAATGTCCAAATTCATAACTTCTTGTGAGTGCATATTTTGAACTTAGGAGATGAATATGTATTGTATGGAATTTCATCCTATTCAAAATGAGCTTTGTATGGGTCATTTCTCATGAAGTATGAGAAAGTTATGCTTGGTCAAAGTTGGGTTGACTTTTCCTGCAAAACCCTAATTTAGCAACTTTTGAGTTTTAATGAAATGTGAGCAATCCTTGTTGAATCATGATCAACCCTTGATCAAATGATGAATGATACTTCAAAATGAGGATGTTGACCAAAAGTATTGAAGTTTGACTGTATGTGGGCCACAGTTGACCTTTGCCATAGCACAGTCGAATTTCAGGCCTTTGAGCAATTGACTGAGCAAGCTTCCTCTGCAAGGCTTGAAACTTGACATGGATAATCTTGAGCACATATTAGGACAATGGTGAGCATTTGAGATCCCTTGGACTCAAGCATCTTGATGCAATATGAAACCCTAATTTGAGGTAGTCTGCCTTAGGAGAGAACTTGTATGGTCAACCCTTGGACTTCCTTGAGCAATTTGAGGATCTTTCTTGAAATGTTTTGAGAAATATGGGAGGGAAAATTTTGGGGTACAACAGCTGCCCCTGTTCAATCTTCTTAAACCTGAAGATTTAGATTGGCTTGTCTGCCTTTCGTGATCTGAAGGTGGAAGATGATTGAACACTAGAGTGACCAGAAATTTCACTCGCATGAAGTGGTACTTGTCTTGTGATGTCGGGAATGGGCTTACAGATGCCATTTGGAAATGAATGACATGAGGTGGGCTTAAAGATGCCATCCAAAGGATTGTCGATCGCATAAGATATTCCTTTGCGAGAGCCTGTATACCTGTTGTTGAGGAAGACTTCGCTGGGGAATGTTGATCTCTGTCTTGAGAGAAAAGTTGAATTTTAGGAGCTTCGGTCATCCGTTATTATAATGGGGAATAGTCTATTGGTCGAAGAGGTGAAAATGAACTACTATCTGGTCGTGATCCAGGCTTCATAGTGATAAGATCGACTGCTATCTGGGCATAATCCAGGCTTTAAAGTGACTTACTGGGGAGATGAGATTAAACTTGCTATCCCGTCGTGATCCAGGCTTTGCAATTTCTCGATTCTTATCTTGTCGTAATCCAGGCTTCAGAAGTAATTAAGTTGTTATCTGGTCGCATCCCGGTTTCAACTTGAATTTAGGGCACACTAATATCCGGTCGACTCCGGGCTTCTTAGTATTTGTCCAGGTAAACTGCTATTTAGTCGAAATCCAAGCTTCGCAGTGTCTTGTACTGTTATCTGGTCGTAATCCAAGCTTCACGATGTCTCATACCACTATCTGGTCGAATCCAAGCTTCATGGTGTTCGGAGGAATCAAGAGACTATCCAATCGAATCCGGGCTTCATAACTTGTATTAAAGATATACCACTATCTGGTCGTAATTCAGGCTTCACAGTGTCTTTGGCTGCTATCTGGTCGTAATCCAGGCTTCACAGAAACTTGTATTGCTATCTGGTCGTAATCCAGGTTTCACAATTACTTGTTGAGCTGTTATCTGGTCGTAGTCCGGGCTTCACGACTTGCCGGGGATTAAACTATTATCCGGTCGAATCCGGGCTTCGCGGTGTTTGATACTGTTATCCGGTTGTTCTCCGGGCTTCACAATATGATGTGGAAATCAAGATATTATTCGGTCGTACCCGAGCTTCATAGCTTGAACTTTGGTGAGAATTTGATTGTACTTTCCTGAAAGGTAAAGGGTTAGTCATATGTAATGTATGATATGTATCAAGCAATGATGTTCTCAAAATAAATGAGATTGCGTTGTATGATGCATATGCATGTGCCATGATGTATGGAAATGTGATGTTTTTATGATAATCTCTAACTGGGGAAAATAAATCTCGGATTGCTGCTGGAGAAAAGAGTTTCATTCGCTGGAGATAACGACCAAGGATGATTTGAGAATAATCCTGCTGAAGAATACATTGGTGAGAGAATGACTTTGTGGGAAAGAGATACTCTTTTAGAAAATTCGCTGATTTGGAGAAACAATCTCGGCTGGGGATGAATTACCGTTACTGGCGATAATAAACTCTGTCGGGGAGAAAACTTCTGTGTGTGGAAGAAATAAACTCCACTAGGGATAATTTTCTAGTGATGGTGATAGATAAATTCTGCTTGGGGAGAATCACTGACTCATTCGCGATTGCGAACCTTAGCTGGGGAGAGTTACGTCCTGTTCGGGAAAGCTAACATCACTGTCTTTTTCTTACTCCGCGGGGAGTGTATGTACCTTTAGTCATATTCTCCAGCTAAGTCTATCCCTATACCTGGTGGACAGAGCAATTGTAAAGCTTGGACATTTCTTGTTTGCCCCTGTTCCTGATATTACGAGTAATTGTCTTTTGTTTCGCATGTAAATATTTATGAGAAACAATTATTGTCAAATGCATATATCAAAAATGAACCATTGGACGTTCTTGCAAAACAAAACAGAAAAAGGAAAACAATTTTGAATTTTATTGTAAAATGAATTGTATTGATTTTGAAGTTGGCCTGTAAATAGGCGTTTTTGTACAAGAGGCCGATGTCCTAGTAAGAGAATGTCGTCGAAAGATGAATTATACAATTTGTGAAAAACAAAGAAAAACAGCTATGTGAACAATCCCACTGGGTTCCAACTCTGCTATTTCCTTTATATCTTCGAGCATCTCATCACTTTGCTACTTGGTTGAAGGTAGATCAAATTGATTAGTGTCGTCCGAGCTTGATAGTTGATACCGAAGTCTTGTTACAAGGTGATCCAATGAGACATAGTGTTACGCTTTAATCCCTAATTTTTTCCTGGACCGCCCTCTCGGGTTTTCAGTCCACCGGGATACCCTTTTTTTCCCAAGCCGCCTTTTCAGGTTTTCTAATTGTCGGGTGTATAATTTTTTTTCATTTTCATCCCTTACTTTTGCCCGAACCCTTTTGGTTCGCCGGGAAGCCCTTATTTTTGCCTAGGCCAGTCAAACTAGCAGGTCTTTGATTATGCGTGGTATTTTTTCACTATGTTTGCATTAACGGGGTGAGGAAGGTCGTCCCCATCCATGGTGGTTAGAATCATAGCTCCTCCTAAGAAAATGCTCTTAACCACAAATGGCCCTTCATATGTAGGGTTCCATTTACCCCTGGGATCACCTTGTGGCAGTATGATGCGCTTGATCACCAGATCCCCAACTTGATACTCTTGTTGTCTAACTTTCTTGTTAAATGCCTTGATCATTCATTTTTGATACGTATGACCATGACAAATAGCAGTAAGTCTCTTCTCGTCGATTAAGTTCAGCTGGTCAAGCCGGGTATGGATCCAATCATCCTTGCTCAAACCTGCATCCTTCATAATCCGAAGAGAGGGTATCTGGACTTCAATGGGTAAGACAGCCTCCATGCCATACACCAAAGAATAGGGTGTTGCCCCTGTTGACGTCCGTGCTGAGGTGCGGTACCCATGAAGAGAAAATGGTAACATCTCGTGCCAGTATTTGTATGTCAGCGTCATCTTCTGCACAATATTCTTGATGTTCTTATTAGTCGTTTCAACAGCCTCATTCATCTTCGGCCGATAAGGAGAAGAGTTGTGATGTTGTATCTTAAACTGTTTGCAGAACTCGGTGATCATCGTATTGTTGAGATTTGTACCATTATCCGTAATGATCCTCACTGGTACACCATATCGACAGATCAGATTATGCCGGATGAACCGCACCACGACGTTCTTGGTTACTGTAGCAAAGGAAGCTGCCTCAACCCACTTCGTAAAGTAATCAATAGCTAACAGAATGAAACGATGTCCGTTGGACGCAGTAGGTCTGATCTCGCCAATCATATCGATGCCCCACATTGCAAAGGGCCAAGGGGCTGTCAAGATGTTCAGAGGAACTGGAGGTACATGTACCTTATCAGCATAGACTTGGCACTTATGACAGGCCCGGAAGTGATGGTAACAGTCGGCTTCCATGGTAGACCAATAATATCCTGCCCGTAGGATTTTCTTTGCCACGGTGTGTCCACTGGAATGAGTCCTGAAAGTACCTTCATGTAACTCTGCCATGATTCTTTCTGCCTCGCTCTTATCCACACATCACAGTAAGGTCGAATCATGGTTACGCTTGTACAGGATAGCATTACTAATGAAGAACCTCGCACCGAATCTCCTCAGAAACTTCTTATCATTAACAGATGCACCCTTGGGGTATTCCTGAGCCTCAAGATACCTCTTTACCTCGTGAAACCAGGGTTTATCTGCTACCTCTTCAGTCTCAATATCACAACAATGTGCAGGTTCGTCCAACCTCTCAATGGTAATCTAGGGAGCCTCATTTTCCCACCTGACCTTGAACATAAAAGACATGGTAGCTAGCGCGTCCGCTAACTGATTCTCCTCTCTTGGGAAGTGTTCAAAGGTTATCTCTTCAAAGTGCGGAAGCAACGTCAATACATACTATTTGTAGGGAATAAGATTTGGGTGCTTCGTATCCCACTCACCTTTGATATGACTGATCACCAGAGAAGAGCCTCCGATCACACTCAAGAACTTAATCCTTAGGTCAATAGCTGCTCGAAGGCCCATGATACATGCTTCATACTCCGCCATGTTGTTGGTGCAGTTAAAACATAATCGAGTGGTGAACATAGTATGACAGCCTTCAGGAGATATAATCACGGTGCCAATGCCATTACCCAACGCGTTTGAGGCTCCATCAAAATACATAGACCATCGGGATCCTTCCTCAGGTCCTTCATCCGGTCCAGGTTCTTCACAGTCGGTCACCAACATGATGTTCTCATCCAGGAACTCGAAATTCATGGATTGGTAATCATCCACGGCCTGATGCGCCAAATGATCTACCAATACACTCCCCTTGATTGCTTTTTGGGTTGTGTATTGGATGTCATACTCGGTTAAGATCATCTGCCATCTTGCTATTCTTCCGTACAAGGCAGGATTTTCAAAGATATACTTGATTGGGTCCATCTTTGATATCAATAGGGTAGTGTGAGTCAGCATATACTGTCTCAGCCGGCGAGCAGCCCATGCCAAAGCGCAGCAAGTTTTCTCAAGCAGTGAGTATCGGGTCTCACAGTCGGTAAATGTTTTTCTAAGGTAGTAAATAACATGCTCTTTTCGGCCAGACTCGTCATGCTGCCCCAGCACGCACCCCATTGAATTATCCAACACTGTCAAGTATAAGATCAAAGGCCTTCCTTCAACTGGAGGCATTAGAATTGGTGGCTCTTGGAGATATTCTTTGATCCTTTCGAAAGAGGCCTTACATTCATCATTCCATCTTACCACTTGATCTTTCTTTAGCAACTTGAAGATTGGTTCACAAGTAGCAGTCAAATGTGAAATGAATCTGGCAATATAATTCAGACGTCCCAAAAAGCCTCTGACTTCTTTTTCCATTCGGGGAGCTGTCATTTCCTGTATAGCCTTCACCTTTGCAGGATCCACTTGAATACCTTTATCACTAACGATGAAACCCAGCAGCTTACCCGACCTCACTCTGAAGGTGCACTTGTTCGTGTTTAACCTCAGCTTGTACATTTTTAACCTGTCGAACAGTTTCTGGAGATGGTCAAGGTGTTCCTCTTCAGTTTGGGACCTTGCAATCATGTCATCAACGTAAACCTCAATCTCATGATGAATCATGTCGTGGAACAAAGCGACCATGGCACACTGATATGTTGTCCCAGCATTCTTCAATCCAAACGGCATGACCTTGTAGCAAAAGGTTCCCCACTGCGGTCTTCTCCATATCTTCGGGAGCCATCTTAATATGATTATAACCAGAAAAACCATCCATAAAGGAGAAGATCTTATGCTGCGCGGTGTTGTCGACCAGAACATCAATGTGAGGCAGAGGGAAATCATCCTTGGGGCTCGCCCTATTCAGATCCCTATAGTCAACACACATCCGTACCTTACCATCTTTCTTCGGCACTGGAACCACGTTGGCAACCCACTGTGGGTAAGAAGTAACAACTAGAAATCCGGCGTCAAACTGTTTCATAACCTCAGCTTTGATTTTATCAGACATCCCTGGGCGCATACGGCGAACTTTCTGCTTTACCGGAGGACAGTCTTCTTTGGTTGGCAGGCGGTGTACCACAATATCAGTATCCAACCCAGGCATATCTTCATAAGACCAAGCGAAGATCTCAACATAGTCATGTAGCATATGTATCAACCGTTGCTTGACACTAAGCTTCATATTTTCACCGATCTTGACCTCTTTCTTGTCTTCCTCTGTACCCAAATTCACTGATTCCACTGGCTCTTCATGCGGCTGTATGACCCTCTCTTCCTGAAGTAACAGTCTAGCAAGTTCCCCAGGCACTTCACAATCATCATCACCTTCGTCCTCGGCTTGGTTGATCAGATTTTCGAAGTCATAATTGGCAGTAGTAGAGTCGTTATCAGTGGGATCCAGAGTGGATGTGGATCTGCATATGTGAGTGTGTGTAAGATAATAGCCATTTTGATAAAGTGCAATATAGAAAAGAAAAACAAGGAGCGCAAAATTTGTAATGCAAGAAAACGCCCAATGCTTTATTGATGATATATGAAAATGACAAATAGTAAGCCCTCACAAACAAAGCCAAAGTGCCTCGGGCAAGGCACCGGGCCATAAAGTTTTAAACTCTCTATTACAAATCTCAAAAACAAAAGTCTATTACTGTGTAATAAAAGAAACAGGCACGAAGTCCTTGGCCGTCCAATTGTTCAATCCACCGTCGATAGTCGGGTAGATCCAACTATCGAAATCTGACTCTTCCTCATCCTCTTCAATTGCATTCACTCCTGGATTACTGATGCACAGAGGCGCTCTTCCAATTCGCACACGCCGAACAACCCTTTGAGCTTATGCAGTAAAACCCAAACCAAACTTGTCAGTCTTGTGTGCAAAGTCAGGGAGTTGGCCCCGATTTGCACACCCACCTTTTTCAATAATAGCCTTGGCATCCTTGAGGGAAGCCATCTTTATTGTAGGTTCTTCAACAACAACTTCAGTCGACACCAGGGTCTGGGGGACCTCTTCAAAGTTATGACACGGGGTTTCGATGAACTCTCCATCCATCTCCACATAGAGAAAGGAGTTGAGATGACTCACCATGTACTCGTCTTCTCCTCGTACCCTAACAATCTTCCCTTTTACTGGATATTTCAACATATGATGGAGCGTAGAAGTTACTGCCTCAACCTTATGAATCCACGGGCGACCCAGCAAACAAGAATAAGATGGTCGGATGTCCATCACATAGAACGTAGATGCAAAAGTCTGAGATCCAACTTTAACAGGGACATCCACCTCCCCGTGCACCATCCTTTTGGATCCATCAAAGGCCCTAACCATAATATTACTTGGCTTCAGAACCAACCTTTCATAATCCAGCCGATCTAATGCTTTCTTGGGTAAAACATTTAATGAGGACCCAGTATCCACAAGTACGTGGTCCAGAGTAATGCCCCTGCACTCGATCGAAACATGCAGAGCGTCATTGTGATTTCTTCCTTTGGCAGTCAGGTCTGCGTCGGAGAAACCCAACCCGTTGTCAGCGGTTAAACTAGTCACACAGTCTTTGAATTGATCAGCAGAAGTTTCCTGTGGCACATGCACAGTTTTAAGGAAATAAATTAAAGCCTTTGCATGGGCTTCCGAGCACAACAATAAGGATAACATGGAGATCTTCGACAGGGTTTACCCCAGCTGCTCGACTATGTTGTAGTCGCTCTTCTTGATAATCTTCAGAATTTCCTCTATCTCCTGCTTAGAGATCTCTATAATAATCTTCTTAGGCGCCTCCGTCCGAGAAGGCTCACCTGTGACTTCCTTGCCCCGAGTGTCAGATGACTCAGCGACCAGGGTGATAACTGGAGTAAGAATTGGAACAATGGATGATGTACTGGCAGACGGAATAGTAACAGGCTTTTGAACAGTCGGAGGGGAAATTTCAGGAGAGAAGAGTCTTCCATTTTTGGTGACCTTGCTAGACCCGACAATATTGCTGATCTCAGTATTAGCCTCTTCAACCTTCAAATCTTGTTTGATTCCATGATAATACACATCGGCCCCATAGTGCCACGTGACAGCCTTACCCGAAGTGTATGGGATAGGACCAGGAATAGTAATGATCAATGGAGCAACTCTTGGAACGGATGTAATCCTAACACACTTTCTCGAGGAAGCCTTGGAAGGATCGGCGGAAATGGTTATGATGGAGACATCTTCAACAATAATCAATGGAATCAAAGTTTTCTCTAATAGGATCTCTTTGTTATCCATCAGGCGTTGAACACCTGATTTCAAAAAATGGCAACCAACAGGCAGGATTGAACATAGGTGGCAACCTTCGCCACAACCCGGAAATAAACCGGCTAACAATAGGTTCTTCTTTACCATCATCAACAGAGTAGAAATGTCTTCCACAGAGGTTACAAATGAATCGTTGTCCACAACATTTACTCTATGCTTGGGCATAGGAGCAGTCATGACGTTAGGCTTTTCCGGTGCGTCAAACTCAATTTCTTTAGCTTGAATCAAATCTTGCACCTTATTCCTCAAGGCCCAGCAGTTGTTGGCATCATGCCCTGGGCTATCAGAGTGATAGGCACAACGGGCGTTTGGATTATACAGTGGAGATGTGGTGCTGGGATTCTTCGGGGCTTCCCTCAGAGTTACCAGGTTGGTTTTTAACAGTTGCGACAGAATTTGAGATTAGGTCATACTGAGCCGAGTATATTGTCTTTGCGATCTCTCTACTCTTTGCTGATTGTTGAGTTGTGGGGCAACTGTGGGTCTTGATATTACTACCGCATTAACTGCTTGGCGGCGTTCAAGTCGGTTTTGGCTCCTCGAGCTGTAAACTGCACTAGCTTCTTTTCTAAAAGGCTTTTTTTTCTGTACCTGATGAAGCACCTTTCTGTATCTTGCCACTTTTGATACCAGCTTCTACCCTCTCCCCAGTCAAGATCAATTCAGTAAACCCCAATGATGAACTATCGATCAAGTGATTGAAAAATGGACCAGACAAAGTCCCAAGAAACATATCCACCAACTCCCTATTAGACAGAGGGGGTTGGAATCTTCCATCCAGATATCTCCATTTCTGAGCATAGTCCTTAAAGCCTTCACCTGTACCCATAGACATACCCTGAAGCTGAGTACGCGTGGGAGCAAGGTCGGTGTTATACTGGTATTTCTTGTAAAAAGCAGCAGCAAGGTCCTCCCAGTTGCGGACATTATCTCCTTCCAATTGATAGAACCATTCAAGCTGAGTCCCTAACAGACTATCTTGAAAGAAATGAACCCAGAGATTTCTATCAGCAGTGTAAGGTTGAATTTTTCTGACGTACGAGCGGAGATGAAGCTTTGGACAAGATACTCCATCATACTTAGCAAAAACAGGAGCTTTAAACTTGTGAGGGATCACCACCCCAGATGCTAATCCCAGATCTCCGAAGTCCAACCCAGGGATCTTCTGAATCTCCATTGCACTCAGACGGTCTTCGAGTTGCTTGTACCAATCCTCAGCAGGAGGATACTGTTCTTCATCAAAATTAGTGTTATTATCAGAGACTACGGGACTAGGCCCGGTTCCTTCCTCTTGATTCTCTCCTCCTCCAGATGAATGAGACAGATCAGCTTCCTATCACAAACTGTTCCCAAATCTGTGACCCATATTCAACAGAACCACCTTCTTCTTCTTCTTCTTCTTCTTCTTCTCCTTCAGGATGAGAGTCTTCAAATCCTGTTGTCCTTTAGCCAAGTTCAAAAATATCTCTTGGAATTGAGCATTCTGTGCTTGAAGAGCTTTGATAGCTTGATCGGTAGGTACTTCAGAAGACATGATTGCTGAAATAAACAGCGCAGAAGATGAGAAACCTATAATGATACCTGTAATGGGGTACATGGTAATGGAATGCGTATGAAATGATTTCAAAGACTTTGGGAGATTTAAATTTGTAAAACAAAATAAAACACACTTTATTAGATTAAACTTGTAACAATGTTTTACAATGCCTTCAAGGCGTTACAAAAGAAATAAACTGAAAAGCGAATCTATACTAGGAACAATAAAAGACATCAGAAATCCCATGGTCGCTTTCCCTTCGTGCTGACATAATCATTGATTGTCCTTTCATTATCAAGCTGCCTTGTGAGCTTCAAGATCTTTCATTCCTGCTCATGATACTTCTCTCGGTAGGTATCCCTTTCTTCCTTCAACTAAATCCAAGATCTCTTCAATGCCCCAAGATCAGTAGGCATATAGGGATATAGGACTGTATAAGGGACACCTTCTTCATTGGTATGCTCCATAATTATTGGAAAAACGGCTTCATAAGGCATCCCTAGCTTTTGAGCATGGGCTCGAACCCACTGGAGATAAGGTTGCATAGGGAGAGAAGTCTTTAGTCCTAGCTTGTGAGGGTCAGACCTGTTCACCATGCCCCAAGCTCGTATAAACCTGCGGTGATGCTCACCAACATCCTCCTTATAATTAAATGCATTATCTGTAAGAAGCAGCTCATGAGGACCGTCTCTCCGAGCGCGACCAAACTGTCGTAAGGCCAAACAAGGACTGTAGGTTATACCCCTCTACTTCCAAGCAACGGGATATTAGGGTATTCCCTGCATCTATCAATGATAGCTACTCTTTCCATATCCTTAGAACTCTAAAGAATGTCCATATGGGAAAGGGACATGATTCTGTAAGCCCAACCTAACCTGTTGTACCCCAAAATTTGCCCTCCCATAATCTTCAAAGTTTTGACAAGCAAATGGTTCAAAGTCTACTCAAGGGCTACACAGTTAACCATCCTCCTAAGCCAGTCAAACTAGGGTTTTGGTTCTTGCAAGGAAGTTGAGGGTTTCAAGGGCTCAATCAAGTCTCCTATTCTCATACACATTGTCAAGCACCTACATGTCAAGTTTCAAGGCTCACAAGGTCAAGTTGCACAGCCAAAAACCCTAATTGCTCCACAGTCAACTGTAGGGGCAAAATGGTCATTTGGCAGTCAAAAGTCAAATTTTTTGGTCAACATCTTATTTTGAAGCCACAAACATCATTTGATCAATGCTTGATCATGATTCTCAAAGTATGGCTCAAAAAAGTCTCAAGATGCAAAAATTTCTATTTTTGGACAATTGAAAAGTCAACTGTAACTTGACCAAGGCATAACTTTTTCATGGTTCATCAGAAAAATCCCATCCAATGCTCATCTTGAAGGGGAGGACATTTCCTACAACTCATCTTCACATTCCAAGTCCAAGAAATTCTCTCACAAAAAGTTATCAATTTCAACATTATAGGTTATTTTCAAAAGTCAACAAAAAGGGACTTTAAGTCAAAGACCATAACTTGATATTGGTAAATCAAAATGACATGGGACCAAAGACATTGGTTATAGGACTTCAAGACCTTTTCAAAATGTCCAAGAACATGATCAAAGATTAAAAATTGAGCAAGATATGCATTGGAGAAGTTGGGAAATTTTTGTGAAATGGCCAAAATCATTTATCCTTAAAACTTCATTTTTGACAAAAGGGGCCCACTTTTTCCACTTGAATCAGCTTGGCCATGCTTCCCACGTGTCCCCCATTTTATTTCAAAATTTAAAATTAATTTTTTCATTTTTATTTGATTTTATTGGATTTAATTCATTTTAAATCTTTTAAAATCAAATAAAAATCAAAAAGGTTAATTAAGGGACATATTTGGCTTTGATTAGCTTTGAATCATAATTATACACATCCCAAATTCGTGCCAAGGCCTAATCAAGCAAGAATTCCAAAATTGGCTCAAAAATGGAAGGTGTGTTAATGGAGGTTTATGGAAAATCTTAAGCATGAATGCAAGGCATTATGGGCCATAATTCTTATCAAAACATATTACATAATGCATAGGCAAGCTAACACAAAGGAGAACACGACCTAAGCTGTGCCCAAACTCAGAAACAACTTTGCATTTTTCACAAAAAACTTCAAAAACTGATTTCATAGCTAGAGTGGGTTTCAAAGCAAAAGAACCATTCCATAAGCTTGCCAAGACTACCAGGAAGCTTTCCCAATCAAAATCAGACCTCCACACGCAAAGAACTGGTATAACCAAGTCATCCTGTTCATGACATTTTGCATATTCATGTTTGTATTTTCAGGCCATATCAATGCATTTTAATGTTTCATTTGTACTAATATGATCATTCCAACGCTAATGGTACCATTCAATTAAAGAATGGCTGCCTGTATAAGAATACACCATTGATGCTTGCTAGGGTTTCAGAAACCTCAAAAGAGGGGTTTATATATCTGGGAAAATTAGGCCATGAGACCTAGACCAATGCACTCGGGACATTCCAACGAATCCAAATCACTTATCGCGCCCTTTTTATATTCATGTATGGCCTAATCGCTATTTTCCAGGTTTAGGGTTAGTGGGGGTTTAAAACCCCCGCTATCTATCTTATGAATGCATGCAAAACAAAGAAGAAAGGAGACGTGGCTCATGGAGACTGGCGCATTTGAATTTTGGCGCGTTGGATACCACTCAGTGCTGCTTTGCCTTATGTTATTTGCTTGCCAATTTCCATACAACGCGCGCGCATGGCTCAAATGGTTGGACGTATATGGGGTAAACGCTAGGACCTGGGTTCGATTCCCAGGTCCCCTTGCATATTTCATAATTTTTTCTTTAACCTATTCCTATGCAGCGTGCCCTTCTAATGACCATCATGAAGCCCAACACCATGGCACGCCACATGTCCCTGAAGATCAATCCAGTGGCCATTACCAGCAATCCACCATACGCATTGGTCAACTGTTTCCCACTCAATCAGGGAAGTCAAACAAGGCCTCATTCAAATGGGTCTAATTGCTGCAAATATACCTCCAAATTGGGACAACCACCCCCCATGTTTGCATTTTTCTTTCTCTCTTTTTTTCTTTTCTTTATTTTTAATCATGCTATTTGTTTTATTTAATTCCATAAAAATAATTTCATAACACAAAAAAAAAACAGAAAATCATAAAACAATAAAAATATGTTTCATTAATATTAATTTCTATTAATTTTGTAAATAAATTTAATAATCAATTTAGTTTTAATTTAGGGTTTAAATTTTAATTTGTTTTCTAAATAACTAAAAAGGGTAGAAATTAGGTTTTAGATTTTTATTCTTTTTCTCAATAAAATAATTTCATCTTATTCTTATTATTAATAATTAATTATTTTGTAAATAAACTTGTCATTAAATAATTAGGTTAAATTAGGTCAAACTTGAACATTTTTCTTTAAATAATTAAAAACAATTTAGAACTAGTTTTTTTTAATTTAATTTCAAATTCCAATTAATTTTCTTTATTTCATAAATCCAAAAACATAAAAAATAAGTTCTTTTTCTCATTTAATAATTAAATCAATTTTCAATTCCAATTTATTTTCTTTAAAGGGTCCAACGCCCTCGCACTCGATTCTTAATTCTTTTCGCGCATTTATTTTTTATTTCTTTTATGAATGTAATGTAATTGCCCCAAGGCTTTGTAATAGATAATTAGGACATTTACTTTCCGCACTTTTATTCAAATCGGGTCTTGGTTTAATTTGGCGATGTAGACCCGCGCCTTGTAATAGCGTAGGACCTTTATTTTCCGCATTTTAATTCCCGCACCTTTTAACTGTTAATAATCACATGAAAGAATGTATGCCCAAATAAAATCAAAGCGTAGATCACCCAATGCATAAACAAGACAAATAATAAACTGAAAATGACACACAATTCACACACCACTCCTAGGGTACGCCTCACTGTTGCCTTGCCCTTCGAAACGTGGTCGTCGAGTATAGGACATTTTAGTAAGTCCTTATGTCCATGAACATGGAATAAGGGTAGCTTCTAAGGTGTCCTACCATTGCTCTGGTGGCCACACTGTTGCCTTGCCCCTCGAAACGTGGTCGTCGAGTATAGGACGTCTTAGTGAGTCCTTATGTTCCATTGATCTAGTTGCCTCGAACAAGTTGCCTCGGAACAAGTTGCCTCAGAACAGTTGCCTCGAAATGGTTGCCTCGGAATAAAAAGATCAATGGCATAAGGGTAGCTTCTAAGGTATCTTACTATTTCTTAGTGACCACACTGTCCCTAACCCTCGAATTGACCCGAACACCTCCAACGGTGGTGCTACCTACCTCTCAATGGTAGGATGGCACTACCTTAAAGACATTTACATAGACTAATTCCTTAGGGTAGGTAGATGACTCGTAGATACTTGCTCTAATTCAAAACAAATCAAAACTTCTTTTCACACCGACACTTTTCAAAAAGCTTTCAAAAACAACTTTTCAGACACTCTTGAGGACCGATACAAGAGTCGATCTGAAACTTTCAAAGAAACTTTTTCAAGCCCACTCACCTTGAAAAGCAAACAAACATTTTGAAAACACAAATGAGCAAGTATCTAAGAGCCCATGGATAACCATGGATAGAAAGGTTGCTAACACCTTCCCTTTCTATAAATCTACCTCCCAAACCGAGAACTAATCTCAATAAGGAATTTTTCTATGCTTTTGTCCTTTCCATTTGGAGAAAATAAAAGACGGTGGCGACTCTTGCTTACCGCGAAATTTCGCGAACCAGCGTTAAACAGACAGTTCCAGATCCACCGATCAACGAACTTGCGACTCTGCTGGGGACTAAACTTAAAGTGATGTGTACCTTAGGATAGTTCATAACTGTGTTTTCAATTGCTTTGACTTGTTTGCTTTAAATTGTGGGACTGTCTTGGGAGTTCTATAGCTCCTAACCTGGATATGGGGGATACCTTCTTAGAAAGTAGCAACAAGACTGTGAGGGAACTGTGCGGGGTATACCGACATGGTTGAAGCAGTCTGCTACGTTGATGTGGCACTTTGTGTGTACCGGTAACCCTTGAGTCCAGTCAAGGAGAGTACGGGGCCGCCACGTGGTGTCGTGAAGCATCAACTGACCTTAGGAACCTTAATTGAACTATCTTGGCCTCTTTAGGGTAGTGAGATAACTGACTTTGGTGCAGTCCGAGGTTGGTTGATACTCGATACTACACTCAATTGAGGGTTGCTTTCCTGGAATATTTCGGTCGCCAGTTCAGTGGCTAAATCAAAACGATGAACAATGAAAGCAATCCAGTGATATTGGGACCCTTAGAACCCGGTTACTTCTAATAGGACAGGTTGAGCCCACCAACTTCAAGAGGGTAATACCCAGACCCCATGTTGGCCTAAACTCTAAGGGCTTCTCTTGTGTGACTTGTGTGCCTTCTAACTTGACTACTTGCATGCTTGTTATCTGACACTTGAGTTTCTTGCAGGTTTTGTTTATAGTCCTTAATTGGGACTCATAACAGGGTTTACTGAGTTTCTTGCAGGTTTTGTTTACAGTCCTTAATTGGGACTCATAACGGGGTTTACCTACATTACTCCATGCATAGCATAACATCATACCATTGCATACATCCTGTATAAGGACTAACCCATTTCAAGGATCTCAAGGGCTTGTGATGCAGGTCATGATGAATCAAACGTCTAGCAAGGGGAAAAGAGGATTTATATTCCTCTAGCCAAGGTTGTCAGAGGCTATGACCCACTTGATATGGTGAGCTTTGACACTTGAAGAAGGTTCCCTGAGCCAAGATTGTCAGGGGCTATGACCCACTCGATATGGTGAGCCTTGACTCTTGAAGAAGGACTCTCAATGATATGCAGTTCCTTCAATCAAGCCACTGGATTCAAATTCTAACAAACTTCTTTGTTTATCCTGCGAGATCCTTGAAAACATTGCATACACATCATTGCATTACAGGTACCCTTTTGACAGGTCACTTACCTTCTTCGCTATTTATTTCAGCCGATCGCCATGAATCCTGAAGCATCTACTGAGCAATCCATCCAGGCCCTCCAGGCCCAGAATGCCCAATTCCAGGAGTTGATTAAGAGTCTAGCCCAGGGCCAGCAGGATTTGAAAACTCTGCTCCTGAAGAAGAAGAAGAAGAAGAAGAGGACGGTGCTGTTCAACCCTAAACACAAATCTGGGAATGGGTCACAAAATGAAGCTGAACTGACTACCCCATCTGTTGGGAAAGACAGTCCCCGTGAGAGAGAAGCTCCTAGCCCAGTGGTCTCCGACAACGAGACTGATTTTAATGATGAACAGTACCCTCCAGCTGAGGACCGGTACAAGCAACTAGAGGATCGTCTGAATGCTATGGAAATTCAACAAGTGCCTGGGTTGGATTTCGGAGACCTGGGTCTATCTTTTGGTGTGGTGATCCCATACAAATTCAAGGCTCCTTCTTTTGCTAAGTATGATGGGGCATCCTGTCCCAAGCTGCATCTCAGGTCATACATGAGGAGGATCCAGCCCTACACGACCGACAAGAACTTATGGATCCACTTCTTCCAAGAGAGTCTTTCAGGGACTCAGCTCGACTGGTTCTATCAACTGAATGGAGCCAACATCCGCAGCTGGGAGGACTTGGCCACTGCTTTCTACAAGCAGTACCAGTATAATGCCGACCTTGCTCACATGCGCACTCAACTTCAGGGAATGTCTATGGGTGCAGGTGAAGGTTTCAAAGAATATGCTCAAAAATGGAGGGACCTTGCTGGAAGGGTACAACCACCTCTGACTGACCGCGAGCTCGTCGACATGTTCTTAGGGACCCTGTCCGTCCCATTCTTCAATCACCTGATTGGGAATTCTGCTGCTGGGTTTACAGATTTGGTCTTGACCGGGGAAAGAATAGAAGCTGGCATCAAGTCAGGGAAAATACAGAATGGTGACTCCTCGAACACTGAGAAGAAACCATCCAAGAGAGAATCTAGTGCTGTCAACGCAGTAGCTATTGCAAAGCCGGCCGGTGCTCCTCAGCGTCACCATCAGCAAAGGGAAGAGAGACCTAAGAGGCAATTTACTCCCCTCGGCATGACCTTGTCACAGATATTGCCACAGCTGCTAGAAACCAAGTTGGTAACTCTCATGGATCCCCCGAAGAATCCTAACAGGACACCTTCAAGGTACAACCCCAATGCTCGCTGCGCCTATCATTCTGATAGCCCGGGGCATGCTACAGATGACTGTTGGACTTTGAGAAACAGGGTTCAAGATCTGATTGACGCAAAGGAAGTCCAGCTCGACTCTCCAGAAGCTCCCAATGTGATCACTGCTCCCTTGCCAAAACATGGCTAGGATAGAAAGCACTTTTTGTTCATTTGAATTCAAGTTGTATTTTTCTTTGTTTATTCAAACAATAATATTCATGTCAAACATTGTTATTTCATTAATGCATCGCATATGTCTGTTTTGGAATTAATACAATTGTTTTCATTATATTCAAAATTGCTTTCATTTTTCTGTGATGATCAACTCTCGATTTTAAAACTCTAAGCCTCTTGAGGGAGGATGACGAAAACGATACCACGACATCGACAGTATGCTTTTGAACAGACCCTGCTGATGAGGTACAGGCATTGTTTCAATTCCTAAACACTAGAGTTATAAGGATGATAATCCCTCGTCAACCCCTTTGAGCCAAAGAAGTAGGAGTTTTCTTTTCGAAAATTAAAACCCTTAATCATAACCTGGGGCAGAGTAGTTCTCTCAGCTGATCTAGGTGCACAACGAATGACACCAAAGGAGTCCTTCCAAAAACAAAGGACAGTGATGGTTCAGAACAATCATAAGGGCAGGCAGTCATTATAAAAAATAAATGAAAAGCCCAAAAAGTCAAAACCTATGAAGGGGACTTACAAAACTGGGGCATCCCGCTGACTGTAATTACAAAAGAAACAGTTCAGGCAAAAAAAAACAGGGATAACGAAATCAAAAGAAAGAGGTCTTACGAACCCTCAACAACAAAAAAGAAATGACTGCCTATTCAAAATAAACTGTCAATATCTGAACCATCACTGGAGCATCAAAGCAAAGACTCGAACAAGGTCTAATGTGTGATCAGCTGAGTTTAGGATTGAAGAACATCACGAAGAACGGGTGGGTACAAATAAATTTGAGCCTTTATCCTTTGTTTCTTGAACCGTGAACCAGGCCACGTTATAACCCTTAAAAGTCCTAGCTGAAGCATAGGTTAATTCGAAAGCATACTGTTACCAAAGGTATCCTGACTCCTTAAGGCTTGCGGTAAAATAACGAGTTGACGTCACAGTTTACAAAAAAAATTCACTTGTTTTTATGAAAAAATGCATTTTCAAAAACTTCAAGACAGACATAAGCTTTGCATTTTTAACATAACTTTGTTTGCATGTGACTTTTTGTTTGAACAGCATAGAAATTCGCACGAAGAATATCTAAAGAACAAAAGCACTTCCAATCAAGGGGCATGGCATGATCATTGTCCGTCATCTGGGGCAGTTAAGTCAAGATTCGGAGAATCTCTCAAAAGGCCAACCAGCCTGGGGCAAATCTCCATCTGGATCACTTGGAGCGTTGGACGATCAAACAAATATCTTCTGGTAGTATGGCAACACTACACTACTGACAGAGGCACCTCCCTACATCTTGAGAGCGTGGACATAGTCGAAAAAAGTACTACGCATAATCAAAGACCCGCTAGGTTGACACGCCTAGGCAAAAATAAGGGCTTCCCGGCGAACCAAAAGGGTTCGGGCAAAAATAAGGGATGAAACGAAAAAATCTGTACACCCGGCAAGTCGAAAACCTGAAAAGGCGGCTTGGGCAAAAATGGGTATCCCGGTGGACTGAAAATCCGAAAGGGCGTTCCAGGCAAAAATTAGGGATCAAAGCGTACGACTATGTCCTGGCATCTCGCCACCTGTCTACCAGAAGATGTGTCAATTACCCCCACAGGTGCCTTCTCCCACTGAAACTGGGGCAATAAAGAGTTGTCTAAGCGATCTAGTTGCTCTGTTCACCAAGGTACCAAGGTAAGTTCGGCTGAGGAATGTAACCAAGATACCTTAATTCCCCCAGGAGAGTCCAGTCCAAAAGTTTCCCCAGGAAAGTGGAATGAATCTCCCCAACAGGTCTTAAAGCTTATCCCCAGTAGATTATGGAAGCTTGTCACCCACAGAGCACGAACGCGTCTCCCGGATTTTATTCAAAGGTTATTTCCCCACCAGGATATAACTGGGTTATCCTCAGCTAATGACCATGGAAAGATCGTCCTCGGCGAAGTCTTCCTATCCCCAGCGGAGTTCATCAATTCCTTCAACATAACACATCAATGGTATCCCCAGCGGAGTTATCGTCAGCCCCTCAGCAAAGTGCCTCTCTTTCCCCACAGAGTTATTTCCCCGTAGAGTAATCTATTCGCCAAGTTTATTCCCCAACGGAGTCATCTTCTCCTACCGGTATCCTTGCAACATCAGCCCAGGATTCAACAAGCTCCCGGCATCCGTCAAGGATTTACTTTCCTAGACGAAGATACATTCATAACATCACATTGTTATACATCATGATACATGCATATACGCATCATATCATACAATCTCATGTGTTGAGAACATCATTGCTTGATTCATATCATGCATTGCATATGACTGACCTTTACCTTTCAGGAAGGATACAGTTAAATGATCAACCATGTAGACGAATATAGTCAAAAGAGACCAACCCAGTCAAAGAATACAAATCCAGTTAAATCAATGCCTAAAGATTTCTCTTATATAACTCGTCGTTATAGACACTCGTCGTCATAGACACTCGTCGTTATAGACACTCGTCGTTATAGACACTCGTCGTTATAGACACTCGTCGTCATAGACACTCGTCGTCATAGACACTCGTCTTCATAGACACTCGTCGTCATAGACACTCGTCGTCATAGACACTCGTCGTAATAGACACTCGTCGTCATAGACACTCGTCGTCATAGACACTCGTCGTTATAGACACTCGTCGTTATAGACACTCGTCGTCATAGACACTCGTCGTTATAGACACTCGTCGTTATAGACACTCGTCGTTATAGACACTCGTCGTCATAGACACTCGTCGTCATAGACACTCGTCGTCATAGACACTCGTCGTTATAGACACTCGTCGTCATAGACACTCGTCGTCATAGACACTCGTCGTCATAGACACTCGTCGTCATAGACACTCGTCGTTATAGACACTCGTCGTTATAGACACTCGTCGTCATAGACACTCGTCGTCATAGACACTCGTCGTTATAGACACTCATCGTCATAGACACTCGTCGTTATAGACACTCGTCGTTATAGACACTCGTCGTCATAGACACTCGTCGTTATAGACACTCGTCGTCATAGACACTCGTCGTTATAGACACTCGTCGTTATAGACACTCGTCGTTATAGACACTCGTCGTTATAGACACTCGTCGTTATAGACACTCGTCGTCATAGACACTCGTCGTCATAGACACTCGTCGTCATAGACACTCGTCGTTATAGACACTCGTCGTCATAGACACTCGTCGTTATAGACACTCGTCGTTATAGACACCCGTCGTTATAGACACTCGTCGTTATAGACACCCGTCGTTAAAGACCACCCGTCCATGGAAATAACGTGTCAGTAGAGATACCTCACCAACCTTTTTGAGTACCAGACTCGATTCCTGTATCCTGCCAGGGCACGTCTGAAGAGTTCGAAGATCCGATTCCTGTATCTTGCCAAGGTGTATCTGTTGACGACTACATTACCAGACTCGACTCCTATATCTCGCCAGGGCACGTCTGAAGAGGTTTAAGGATTCAATTCCTGTAACCAGTCAGGGCACATTTACACAAAGAGTTTGAAGACCAACTCCTGTAACAAGTCAGGTAATCATCTTTCTTTTTCAGGTACGCAAGTTCTCGCTAAGGAATCTCTTACGCGATCGACAACCAGATGGCATCTATAAGCCCATCCACTTATCCAACAGTCTCCAAATGGCATCTATAAGCCCATCCTCCTATCCATCATATCTCCAAATGGCATCTGTAAGCCCATTCCCTGCATCATACTGCTGACACTCTATTATGTGAGTGCAAATTTCTGGGCACTCTAGTGTTCAATCATCTTCCACCCTCGGATCACGAAAGGCACACAAGCCAATCTACATCCTCAGGTCTAAGAAGATTGAACAGGGGCAACTGTTGTACCCCAAAATTTTCCCTCCCATAATCTTCAAAGTTATGACAAGCAAATGGTTCAAAGTCTACTCAAGGGCTACACAGTCAACCATCCTCCTAAGCCAGTCAAACTAGGGTTTTGGTTCTTGCAAGGAAGTTGAGGTTTTCAAGGGCTCAATCAAGTCTCCTATGCTCATACACATTGTCAAGCACCTACATGTCAAGTTTCAAGGCTCACAAGGTCAAGTTGCACAGCCAAAAACCCTAATTGCTCCACAGTCAACTGTAGGGGCAAAATGGTTATTTGGCAGTCAAAAGTCAAAATTTTTGGTCAACATCTTATTTTGAATCCACAAACATAATTTGATCAATGCTTGATCATGATTCTCAAAGTATGGCTCAAAAAAGTCTCAAGATGCAAAAATTTCTATTTTTGGACAGCTGAAAAGTCAATTGTAACTTGACCAAGGCATAACTTTTTCATGGTTCATCAGAAAAATCTCATCCAATGCTCATCTTGAAGGGGAGGACATTTCCTACAACTCATCTTCACATTCCAAGTCCAAGAAATGCTCTCACAAAAAGTTATCAATTTCAACATTATAGGTCATTTTCAAAAGTCAACAAAAAGGGACTTTAAGTCAAAGACAATAACTTGAGATTGGTAAATCAAACTGACATGGTACCAAAGACATTGGTTAGAGGACTTCAAGACCTTTCCAAAATGTCTAAGAACATGATCAAAGCTTAAAAATTGAGCAAGATATGCATTGGAGAAGTTGGGAAATTTTTGTGAAATGGCCAAAATCATTTATCCTTAAAACTTCATTTTTGACAAAAGGGGCCCACTTTTTCGACTTGAATCAGCTTGGCCATGCTTCCCACGTGTCCCCATTTTATTTCAAAATTTAAAATTAATTTTTTCATTTTTATTTGATTTTATTGGATTTAATTCATTTTAAATCCTTTAAAATCAAATAAAAATCAAAAAGGTTAATTAAGGGACATATTTGGCTTTGATTAGCTTTGAATCATCATTATACACATCCCAAATTCGTGCCAAGGCCTAATCAAGCAAGAATTCAAAAATTGGCTCAAAAATGGAAGGTGTGTTAATGGAGGTTTATGGAAAATCTTAAGCATGAATGCAAGGCATTATGGGCCATAATTCTTATCAAAACATATTACATAATGCATAGGCAAGCTAACACAAAGGAGAACACGACCTAAGCTGCGCCAAAACTCAGAAACAACTTTGCATTTTTCACAAAAAACTTCAAAAACTGATTTCATAGCTAGAGTGGGTTTCAAAGCAAAAGAACCATTCCATAAGCTTGCCAAGACTACCAAAAAGCTTTCCCAATCAAAATCAGTCCTCCACACGCAAAGAACTGGTATAACCAAGTCATCCTGTTCATGACATTTTGCATATTCGTGTTTGTATTTTCAGGCCATATCAATGCATTTTAATGTTTCATTTGTACTAATATGATCATTCCAACGCTAATGGTACCATTCAATTAAAGAATGGCTGCCTGTACAAGAATACACCATTGATGCTTGCTAGGGTTTCAGAAACCTCAAAAGAGGGGTTTATGTATCTGGGAAAATTAGGCCATGAGACCTAGACCAATGCACTCGGGACATTCCAACGAATCCAAATCACTTATCGCGCCCTTTTTATATTCATGTATGGCCTAATCGCTATTTTCCATGTTTAGGGTTAGTGGGGGTTTAAAACTCCCGCTATCTGTATTATGAATGCAGGCAAAACGAAGAAGAAAGGAGACGTGGCTCATGGAGACTGTCGCATTTGAATTTTGGCGCGTTGGATACCACTCAGTGCTGCTTTGCCTTATGTTATTTGCTTTCCAATTTCCATATAGCGCGCGCATGGCTCAGATGGTTGGACGTATATGGGGTAAACGCTATGACCTGGGTTCGATTCCCAGGTCCCCTTGCATATTTCATAATTTTTTCTTTAAGCTATTCCTATGCAGCGTGCCCTTCTAATGACCATCATGAAGCCCAACACCATGGCACGCCACATGTCCCTGAAGATCAATCCAGTGGCCATTACCAGCAATCCACCATACGCATTGGTCAACTGTTTCCCACTCAATCAGGGAAGTCAAACAAGGACTCATTCAAATGGGCCTAATTGCTGCAAATATACCTCCAAATTGGGACAACCACCCCCCATGTTTGCATTTTTCTTTCTCTCTTTTTTTCTTTTCTTTATTTTTAATCATGCTATTTGTTTTATTTAATTCCATAAAAATAATTTCATAACACAAAAAAAAAACAGAAAATCATAAAACAATAAAAATATGTTTCATTAATATTAATTTCTATTAATTTTGTAAATAAATTTAATAATCAATTTAGTTTTAATTTAGGGTTTAAATTTTAATTTGTTTTCTAAATAACTAAAAAGGGTAGAAATTAGGTTTTAGATTTTTATTCTTTTTCTCAATAAAATAATTTCATCTTATTCTTATTATTAATAATTAATTATTTTGTAAATAAACTTGTCATTAAATAATTAGGTTAAATTAGGTCAAACTTGAACATTTTTCTTTAAATAATTAAAAACAATTTAGAACTAGTTTTTTTTTATTTAATTTCAAATTCCAATTAATTTTCTTTAATTCATAAATCCAAAAACATAAAAAATAAGTTCTTTTTCTCATTTAATAATTAAATCAATTTTCAATTCCAATTTAATTTCTTTAAAGGGTCCAACGCCCTCGCACTCGATTCTTAATTCTTTTCGCGCATTTATTTGTTATTTCTTTTATGAATGTAATGTAATTGCCCCAAGGCTTTGTAATAGATAATTAGGACATTTACTTTCCGCACTTTTATTCAAATCGGGTCTTGGTTTAATTTGGCGATGTAGACCCGCGCCTTGTAATAGCGTAGGACCTTTATTTTCCGCATTTTAATTCCCGCACCTTTTAACTGTTAATAATCACATGAAAGAATGTATGTCCAAATAAAATCAAAGCGTAGATCACCCAATGCATAAACAAGACAAATAATAAACTGAAAATGACACACAATTCACACACCACTCCTAGGGTACGCCTCACTGTTGCCTTGCCCTTCGAAACGTGGTCGTCGAGTATAGGACGTTTTAGTAAGTCCTTATGTCCATGAACATGGCATAAGGGTAGCTTCTAAGGTGTCCTACCATTGCTCTGGTGGCCACACTGTTGCCTTGCCCCTCGAAACGTGGTCGTCGAGTATAGGACGTCTTAGTGAGTCCTTATGTTCCATTGATCTAGTTGCCTCGAACAAGTTGCCTCGGAACAAGTTGCCTCGGAATAGTTGCCTCGAAACGGTTGCCTCGGAATAAAAAGATCAATGGCATAAGGGTAGCTTCTAAGGTATCTTACTATTGCTCGGTGACCACACTGTCCCTAACCCTCGAATTGACCCGAACACCTCCAACGGTGGTGCTACCTACCTCTCAATGGTAGGATGGCACTACCTTAAAGACATTTACACAGAATAATTCCTTAGGGTAGGTAGATGACTCGTAGATACTTGCTCTAATTCAAAACAAATCAAAACTTCTTTTCACACCGACACTTTTCAAAAAGCTTTCAAAAACAACTTTTCAAACACTCTTGAGGACCGATACAAGAGTCGATCTGAAACTTTCAAAGAAACTTTTTCAAACCCACTCACCTTGAAAAGCAAACAAACATTTTGAAAACACAAATGAGCAAGTATCTAAGAGCCCATTGATAACCATGGATAGAAAGGGTGCTAACACCTTCCCTTTCTATAAATCTACCTCCCGAACCGAGAACTAATCTCAATAAGGAATTTTTCTGTGGTTTTGTCCTTTCCATTTGGAGAAAATAAAAGACGGTGGCGACTCTTGCTTACCGCGACATTTCGCGAACCAGCGTTAAACAGTCAGTTCCAGATCCACCGATAACGTAACCCTTCTTCATTCTTCAATACAGACTTGGGGAGGTGCGAAATAAACCACCTCGCCAGTAGCAGCGTGCAACACATGAGAGTCCCTTTTCTTCGCACGGTACGAGTATAGAGAGCATGCAAAACATCACCTAGAAGGGTAGGCACAGGATTGTGGGACAAGAAGATCTTAACCGCATTTATATCTATAAAGGAATCTGGATTCGGGAAAAGAACCAAGCCGTAGATGAGGAGAGCCAAGATGTCTTCGAAGGCTTGAAAGTCCAAATTATCCCAGAACTGTTGAGCTTGATCCATCAAAAATTTGGCCAGGAAACCTTTAACCCCGCTCCGTGTCTCCCAGTTGAATACCACATCAGCCCTTTTTAGATGTAAGGCTGAAGCAATGTCCTCAGGCCTGGGAGCCTCTTCTAAACTTGTGAAGGGTGTGTGCTCGAGGATAGATATGCCCAGTAAGTCAGAAAACTCCTCCAAAGTGGGAACTAGCTGATAATCCGAGAAGGTGAAACAATGATACACTGGATCGAAGAACTGGAAGAGCACGCTCATCATCTGCTCATCCAACTTTGAAGTGACCAAGCTAAGGAGATGACCATGTCTTCTAACGAATGAAGAGGTATCCAGAACTTTTGAGACTAACTCTCTGAGATGAACAAGCATTTGCACGAAGTTAACTCGAATGGTGTTTCTGCGTACGGAAGCCATGATCTACAAAACAGAACAAAGATAAATCCCCTCGGTCTTCGAAATGGTTAGTACAATGAGGTATGCATGATATGTCATTATGCATGATGTCATGATAAAACACACAACAAGTATAGCAGGTAACAAACATGGTAAAGCCACACAAGTCACACAATATCCCTTAAGTTTCAGGCTTGCATGGAGTCTAGGTACTACCCTCTTGAAGTTCAGTTGGTTTCAACCTGTCCTAATAATAGTAACCGGGTTCTAGAGGTTCCCAATATCACTGACCATCCTCCATCGGTCATGGTTTCATCTCATGCAATCTTTTCTTGCAGCCGGAACTATCTCGAGAGTATGGTCTCAATGAGTGTAGTATCGAGTATCAACCAGTTCTCAGCTCTATATCGAGGCCGGCTATCTCACTACTTCCTATGGCTAAGTTGGTTAATTATAGGTTCTAAGGTCAGTTGATGCTTAACAACCCATATAGCAGCCCCGTATTCTCCTTGTTTCTCCATAAGGGATACCGGTACCAACGAATGTGCCACATCAACGTAGCTACTGCTTCAACCGTATCAGTCCACACCGTACAGTTCCCTCACAGTTTATTGTTACTTACCTAAAAGGTGTCCCCCAGATCTGGGTTAGGATCTATAGTAACTCCAATACAAAGCCCACAAAGATAAAGCAATCAAATCAAACAATACAAGCAATATGATGAACTAATCCTAAGGTATACCCCACTTATAAATCCCCAACAGAGTCTCCAGTTTTGTGATACGGTGGCCAGAACCGGAACTATTTTAGGAATGATGGTTTGCATTTTGCGTTTGTGTTTGCAAAATGTTGCGGTAAGTAAGAGTCACCACCGACTTTTATTTTATCCAGCAGGAAAGGAAAAAAGCACAGAAAAATTCCTTTTTTCGAGATTTTGAGTACGGGGGGTAGATTATAGAAAGGGAAGGTATTAACACCCTTTCTATCCGTGGTTTTCCATGGGCTCTTAGGTACTTTCTCATCTTTTTCAAAATTGCTTGTATGTGTTTGATTTGAAAGAAGTTTTTTGACTTCGATTTAACCCTTGCTTCTGTCTTCAAGAGTGTTACAAAGTTGTTTTGAAAACTTTATTTGAAAAAGAGTGTAAGTGTGAAAAAAAGTTTGTTTGTATTGAGCAAGTATTTAAGAGCTAATCTACCTACTCGAAAAAAGAATTGTTTTATGTTCGTTTCCTTTAGACAGTGTTATCCTACTATTAGTGAGTAGGTAGCACCATCGTTGGAGTTTTAAAGGGTCAATTCGAAAGGGACGTACGATCACTAAAGCAATGCTAGGACGTCTTAGTAATAACCCTAATGTCTTAAGATCAATATTAGAGGCAACGATTCCGAGGAAACTTTTCCGAGGCAACTTTGATCTTTTAGACAAGAGAGCGACCACTAAAATATCCTATACTCAATGATCGTTTACCGAAGGCAACCGAAGTGGGAGTATACCCTAGGAGTGCGCATGGGCGAGTGATTTAATTTCAAGTTTATTATCTTTGCACATTTAGGGTTTGCTAACCGTTTTAAAGTTTACATACATTCTTGTCATGCATCCCTAATATTCATACATCTAACAGTTAATATTTGTAAGAATTTAAAGTGCGGAAAGTAAAGCTACGCTATTACAAGGCTTCGGGTATTAATTACATAGCCAAAAACAACCCGTAAAAAACGATAAATGAAAAGAAAAAGGTCCTAATTAATCTATTACATCTTGTGAGCAATTACATTAATATGGTAAAATAAAATAATGAAGCGCGCGCGATGAATTTAAGAACGATTAGGAAATTAGGGTTTTGACCCCGTCTAACCTAATTGAAAGAAAAAATTATTTTTGTTGTTTTTGATTATTTTTAAGAAAAAGGACAAGGTTTTTGAATTAAATACAAATCTAATAATTAAATTAATTTAAAGAAAATAATTTACATGACCTATTTTGGTATTTTTGTTATTTTTAAGAAAAAGAAAATAGAATTTAAATTGAACAAAACCCTAATTTCTAATTAATTTTAATTTATTTACAAAATAATTAAAATTACCCTAAAATTAAATAAACTAATTAAATTAATTTTTGTATAAAAAATAAATACTAAATCTAATTGGATGAAAATATTATTTTTTGTGATTTTTATTTAAAAATAATTAATTTTTATGTTAGTCAAATAAATAAATAAATTAAATAAGGGAAATATAAAAAGAAAAGAAAATAGAAAATGGGCATGTGAAAGTAATTTAGAGGGTGTGTTGCTAGCAATCTTGGCCCAAAAGAAATTTCTCCATGTTGACTTCCCAGATTCCCTGCTGCATGTTGACCAAGGCCTATGATGTTCCTTCGTATGATGGCCCTTAGATATGGCCTCATGGAGATCCCATGGTTGGATTCTGAAGGCGCATGGTGGTCCTTATGATTTATGTGCATGCCTGATCAATGAAAGAAAAATAACATGAAAGAATAGAGGGACCTAGGATTCGAACCCAGGCCCCAAAGCCTTTTCCACTAGCCTTGCTACCAACTGCGCTGCTTGCTTTTGTTGTACATAGAATAAACAATAATCATTATATTGAAAACAAGCGAAATAAAGAAACATCGACGCAAAAATTCAAATGGGCGAATAGGGTGGTGCCAGGCCTTCATCCCTGTCCTCCCTCCGTTGGTAAAAGATCATTGACTTTTACCTACGGATGAACGTCCGTAACTATAAGCCAACGATTTTCCAGAATCGTCCACAGGAATGATGAATGAAATCCAAAGCCATGAATCAACTCGTCTGGACCTGCTGAGCATTATGGTACCCTTTTTGGGGGCCAATTTTACCTGTACACAAAGATCCTAAATCGAAGCAAAAAAACCCTAACAATGGCAAATCCTGATATAGTCCACAAAAATGCAATTGAATGTTATAGATAGTTTGCAAATGTTTCAAGGAGCAAGAATATATAAGTATCTCATGCTATAGATGCCAGAATCATGCAATTCGATTTCAAGAAGAAGCCATGGTCGTGGCTGACTTATAGTGAGTTCTAGCGCTGGAAAGTCCTTGTTCTTGATTGGTATAGCTTGCTTGTGATCCCAGGAAGTGAATGAGATGGCTATGGGACCTTGAAAGTGCCTGGAAGTGCAAAATCAGTTTGTCACTTTTCTTTGTTTTTTTCAAGTTTGGTTCTGACTTCTCACGCCTCCAAAGCTTGTGTTTTAGGTCTGCAAATGTTCACCATATACCAAGGATTGGATTAGGGTTGAAATTATGCTCTCAATCTTTATCCATTATAGCTTTTGATCTTGATTTGATTCACTTGAAAATATTTCTAAAAATAGGACAAAACCAATCTTTTTGTGCACACAAAGTCCTTGCACGAATTGATTCACTTGCCAACTGGATATAGGACCTGAAATATGCACAAGATCTTGAGGTTTCAATGATTTGGATTTTTCATGATTTGTTTTGATTTAAATTGATTTAATTGCAATAAAAATCAAAATAAATAATAAAAATAATATAAAGACAAGTGGAAAGAGCTAGGGCTCGTGGACCATGCTACCAACTCAAAACAAGTTCAAACGATTGG
This sequence comes from Vicia faba, assembly GCA_948472305.1. Classification (NCBI taxonomy): domain Eukaryota; kingdom Viridiplantae; phylum Streptophyta; class Magnoliopsida; order Fabales; family Fabaceae; genus Vicia; species Vicia faba. The sequence continues at coordinate 1,351,053,511 of OX451741.1, forward strand.
GCCCATTTAACAAAAATTGCAATTTTGGGCATAGTTGACTTTTGACAATTTTGCAAAAAGGGTCAACTTCACCAATGCATAACTTCCTCAATTTTGACTCTTTGAAGGTGTTCTTGGACTTTTTAGAAAGCTTGAGATGTCCTTTAAGCAACCCTTTTGGTCTAATTTCAATTGAGTCTTCCATGTTCATGTATGAAGCTTTGACAAAACAAGTGTTTTTGTTGACTTTTCAAAATGACCTATAATGTCCAAATTCATAACTTCTTGTGAGTGCATATTTTGAACTTGGGAGATGAAGATGGATTGTAGGGAATTGCATCCTCTTCAAAATGAGCTTTGGATGGGTCATTTCTCATGAAGTATGAGAAAGTTATGCTTGGTCAAATTTTGGTTGACTTTTCCTACAAAACCCTAATTTAGCAACTTTTGAGTTTTGATGAAATGTGAGCAATCCTTCATGAATAATGATCAACCCTTGATAAAATGATGAATGATACTTCAAAATGAGGTTGTTTACCAAAAGTCTTAAAGTTTGACTGTATGTGGGCCACAATTGACCTTTGCCCTAGCACAGTCGATTTTCAGGCCTTTGAGCAATTGACTGAGCAAGCTTCCTCTGCAAGGCTTGAAACTTGACATGGATGATCTTGAGAACATATTAGGACAATGGTGAGCATTTGGGATCCCTTTGACTCAAGCATCTTGATGCAATATGAAACCCTAATTTGAGGTAGACTGCCTTATGAGAGAGCTTGTTTGGTCAACCCTTGGACTTCCTTGAGCAATTTGAGGATCTTTCTTGAAATATTTTGAGAAATATGGGAGGGCAAATTTTGGGGTACAACAGGTATGTCAGAAGCTGTATCATGGTATGCTAGGACCTCTTCTGTATCTGACTGCATCTAGACCTGACACTTTATTCAGTGTTCATCTTTGTGCTAGATTCTAATATGATCCTAGGGAATCTCACTTAACTGCTGTTAAGATAATTCTAAGGTACCTGAAAGAAACCAATAACCATGGCTGAATGTATGAGAAAACGTCAGAGTACACTTTTCTGGTTTCTATGATGCAGATTAGCTGGAGACAGAATGGAAAGGAAAATTACTTCTGGAAATTGTCAATTTCTAGGCAAGAATCTGATATCATGGTCAAGCAAGAGGAAATCAACAATTTCTCTCTCAACTGCAGAAGCAGATTATATCTCAGCAGTACTATGCAGTACTCAGATGCTCTGGATGAAGAATCAACTAGAAGATTATCAGATTTATGAGAGTAACATTCCTATCTTCTATGATAATACTGCTCTTATTTGCTTGAGTAAGAATCCTATCTTACACTCTAGGGATAAACACATAGAAATCAAACATCATTTTATTAGAGAATGTGTTCATAAAGGGATCCTATCTCTAAAATTCATAGATATAGACCATCGGTGGGCTGATAATTTTACAAATCCCTTAGCTGAAGATAGATTTATGTTTATTCTAAAGAATCTGAAAATGGATCTCTGTCTAGAGTAAGGTATCATTAGAATTAAACGTGTTTTAGTCTTAGTGTGAAGTGATAAGACTCTGACTCAATCAAAGGCCTTATAATTTCTTTTACCTCAGTCATCAGAAGATGTTTCAGTCAGAAATGTATCTAATTAGAAGGAAACCTTCGTGGTTTTTCAGATGCTGAGAATATCAAACGCAATACTATGATTCAGATAATATGAAAAGATTTACTCGTTCTTGTTCTCTAACTTTTTTATGATGTCAAAAAGGGGGAGAAATATAATGATTTTGATAAACCTTAAAATAAATTCAAAACTCATCATAATAATATAAAATTTGCATTTACCACCGACGTGTGTTTGTTTGATGATTAATCAAGGAACTTTGAACAAGTTCACTAGGCATTCTAAGACAGGTCAAAATGAAAGAACTCTGTTAAAGTTCTTAAGAACTGATTGTTCATATAATCAAAGATGTACACTTTGTGAACATATGTTCAAGAACCAGATAGACCCAATACTATTCATAAGTTGAGAACTCTCTGAAAGTTAAAGTTATCTTGATTTTAGTATCATGATGTTCAAAAGAGAACATAAGAATGAAAAGAAGAAGCAGGTGTCTTCCAGAAGAACTGAGCGAATCAGAAGTTGAAGAGTGTCTAAAAAATCTAGATAGAAGATTAAATAAGAAAAAGCTCTGATGAATTTAAGATTTCAATTGATTTCATTTTCATTGGAATCTAGAGTCAAGACTCTCAAGATCTCAATATCTGATCTATTGGAACCAGGGGAGTTTTTACTCAAATGGTTCAGAGTCAGGATATTCGAGCTTCATCAAGTCATAGACTCAGGGGGAGTTTCATAAAAAGGATAAGTATTCTTTACCTTTTTATTTTCACTTTTTTTTGATTATATGAACAAAATTGTGTCATCAAAATACATAGTTTTGTCATCATCAAAAAGGAAGAGATTGTTAGAACAAGATTTGGTTCTGCAATATCATCTCTGAGTTTTGATGATAAAAAATGAGTATGTTTGTATGAACAATTTTGATAGTCTAATGTTTTTTTATTTTTTAGTATTTAACAAATAGGTTCTCCTTCTGATGGATGGCGTGGCTAAGACATTAGAATATAATTAATTATGCTTCTACGCCATACAAGTTCTGATGAAAAGTAGCAAGACACTTCAGAAGCTTCTGAAGTGAAGGCTCTGTTGTTTGTCTAAAGAAACAAGTCAGAAGATCTGAAGACAGAAGTTCTACTTACGACCAGATGCTAAAGACTCATACTTCTAAAGACAACATGCTCTAAACAAACAAGTCAGAATATCTGAAGACAGAAGTTTCTACTAAAGTCCATATGTTGAAGACTGATGTTTCTGAAGACAACGAGTTCTAAAGAAACAGTCAGAAGATCTAAAGACAAGAAGTTCTACTTAAGTCCATATGCTAAAGACTCAAGTTTCTAAAGACCCATGGTTCTAAGAGAAGTGTTCTAAAGATAAAGTTCTGAAGACTCTGAAGACATAAGTTCTAAAGACTCTGAAGACTTGAAGTTCTAAAAGACCCAAGGTTCTAGAAAAGGTTCTCACGATCAAGTGCTGAAGATTCTGAAGACGCAGTTTAGAAGACTCTGAAAACATGAAGTTCTGATGACCTTGTGTTATGTTCTCGCTTCTAAACTCATGCTCGCAGAAGCCTCTTAAGTGCATAAGGAAAGAAGACAACATTAACGTGGTACAAAAGCACGTAGTACGAAAAAGACTTATTCCACTACCTCTCCACTAGCTTAAATTATGGAAAAGAAAAGGACGTAGCAGTACTATTTCATCATTATGTAACATCTCTTTTATAAATAGCCAATGACTCTATTTCTCTTGGCTATATAAGAAAAATATCATATGCTTAAAATCTTGTTGGAGTTCAAATGTTAAAAATGAAGTTGTCATTGTGGGAACACAATCAAAAACTATCATAATGAAGATAACCATGGAAGCTTCAATTACAAATCCACAACATGAATGTTGTGCCTTAAAGTGATCATTGAATCAAATAGAATAAGGGATGTTGTCCAGAATGTTCTAAGATGAATCAAGAAGAAGAAGTTCTTCTCTTTACTACATCAAGATTTACAAAGCTTTCAGAAGCTTATGAAGAAGAAGACTTCAGCGATTCAAGTGCTTTGGGATGTTGTCCATGAAGAAGCTACTTGAAGAAAATGAAGACAAGAAGCATACAAGATGTTGCACTTAAACTTATATCATATTCATCTTTGTAGAATCATGTAAGAAAAGGATTTGTTGCTCATATTGTGTTATATCTTTAGTTCTTCATGTAAATTGTTTGTACACAAGAGTTCTTGCTCACAATTGTGTTAAACAATCAAGACTTAATTGTTTGTGTAATATGTTTAGAAAGAAGAAATCATGTAAACACAAACATTATCAACTGAATGTTAATGGTTCCTTTAGAGACTCGGTTGAGTCAGAATTCTCAAGAAGACTTTGGTTGTGGTCATCGTAGATGAAATCCTGTTAAGAAAGACTAGGTTGGTCAGATTTCTTAAGGGGTACTCAATCGTTATATCTCATGGAGATCACTGAACGTATCATTGTATTGTTCCTTGAGAGTCTCGGTTGAGTCAGGATTTTCAAGATGGCATAGGTTGCGGTCTTTGTAGAATTGGTAATAAGGACCAGCTAAACTTGTTGGGGTTATCAGCCAGGTTGATAGAACTTACTATTGTCATTTGTAGTAAGATTTGGTTATAGTGGATTAATTCCTTGAGTTCAAGGCGAAATTACCTTGGTAAGATAGACTGGATTATCTTGAGGGTTTCTCAAGTGAACCGAGATATATCACTTATTCTTTACTTGTACTTATGATTTACTGTTTACTCTGCTACAACATATTCGAAAGCATCACTTAACGCAACAATTTTAAGAGACGAAAGTTTATCAAGAAATGGAAAACCAAATTCAAACCCCCCCCATTTTCTTGCGTTTTCTTCACACATTCAGTGGTTGCCGACGATGTTCATGCGCTCGCTGCAAATGCAACCGACACACTGAAAACCGCCCACAACAAAGCCAAGAAGAAGGATTGTAAGGCTGCGTATTGCATTCAGACGATGGTTGATGCAACAAACTTCGACAAGATCTATCATGCTAAACCAGCGAAAGAGGCTTGGGATATTCTTGTCACGTACTATGAATGAGGTGGGAAAGTCAAGGTTGTCAAGTTGCAGACTGAAATTCTGGTAGATCAAACTTCAGATGTCTTATGACATGTTGAGACATCTGATCTAACTTAAAAAACATAAACAAGGTATAAAAATAAAAATAGTAATGAAAAACATAGACAACACACAAAAATTATTAACCCAGTTCGGAGTAACTCTCTTAATCTGGGGGCATACCAAGCCAGAGACAAGTCCACTATGATAGTATCAATTCATAGACCCTACAATAAACATAGCAGTTTACGATCTACTCACTTAATCACTACCCGTGCTATACATCATCTAAGGCTCACCTAGATATCAGGCCCTCCTCAATCCCTCATCAATCATAGACAGCGATCGGACAACAAACAAGAAGACACACTTCCATGTTAGCGAAATAAAAGACACACTTCCATGACAATACTCAGTCAAGACCTAAAGCTAAACTCCACCATTTAAAACTTTACTCCTAACTAAGAAAATAACTTGGATTTGCTTAAAAGCTTCCTCCAAGAACAATAATTAACTATGTACTTAAAAGCTTAAGAGTGATAACAAAAACTTACAATTCAAGGAACACAATCCAACTCACATGTTGAGTGGATTACACAACCAAGTCTCCTAGAGAGTGGTACAGACTCAACCCTAATGATTACATATTTTCAATTATCGGCTGGTATAAAACCTAGGTTACAATGCTTCTATTTATAAAATATCTCCCAACTGGACTTGAGCTACAAATCACAGCTCTTTAGCTGTTACAAATCTACAGAAGATTCTGTTACAAAATAGGTCTTCAATCAAATATTTCCTAAAAAGTCTCCTTATTTATAAATTCAATATTCTTCTTGGTTCTTCCAGGCCTTTAAATCAATGCCTCATAAGATTGCATAATATTTCTAGAATATTCTGCATCTGATAAATCATAACAAAATCTAACTTTTCAGCTCAGCTCAGGCGCAATGTCGTATGACCCTGTATAGGACATCTTATCTGACATGTTGCTCCAAATGTTGAAACATTTCAAATCAACATGTTCTTCATAAAATAGAACTTCAACATGTTTTCTCTATAATTTAGAAGATCATATTTAACATATTGCTGATATATTAGTTTTACCAAACATACTATCAAACATATAATTCAGAGAATTAACAATCTCCCCGTTTGGCTTATTTTGGCTAAAACATATTTACATAACATTTTCATACAGAAGCAGAACACAATAAATCAAAGCAGAACACAATAAATTAAAGGTTAAATAAAACATTCAGCAGCAACCATTGAGAGCATTCAATCTTCACTATCTTTTCACATGATGTCACAATATCAACAATATAATGTTACAATATCCACAATATGACTTCTTCATTACAGTCCAACACATATTATCTCCTATTTTTTAGCCAGAATATGATAAAGGAAGCAAGAAGAAATAATATACTCAATCTAATTGATGTCAGAACATCATCTCCAACATCTCTTCACAACATCTCTAAACATTTCCATTCCAGACTCAAAAGCTTGACCACCACAGACTACTCCTCTTCATGTTTAGTCGTACCAATTCATTACGACCAATACATGATGGTTTTAATTCTAGAAACATTCCTCCTAGGATGAAGACACTCCCTCTTAACCCCAGAATACCTTCAATTCGGGTAACTCAGAACGCAAGTCACAATTGTGTTCATAACTTAGATCATAAGTCACAAATATCAAGACCAAGAGACTCAGGACTGAACATTCTGTTTGACATCCTTGTGAAATTGGTTCAAATACCAAGTTCATACTCAATAGTATAACAACACTTCTCTCCTCCATTTTGGCTAAAAATTGACAACTAAGACCTTCACGTGACCAGACCCAAGATGTACTCATCCACATCCGGACAAAAGCCATAGAGAGAGAGAGAGAGAATAACCACCACAAGATGAACGAGGTGAAGAAAGACATCTTTAAATAGCCAAGTAGTATTATTAGGAAATAAAGGTCTTGGTAAATGAGAATATATTTGAGGGAGATTACCAAATACAAATGCACCATCAAGTACATATTCTGAATTTCTTTATAATTCCAATACATGCGCATGCAAAGACAAACATCACGTTCTATACAACCTCTTGACAACAACATCCACACTAATTCCTTGTTTGGCTCAAGGAGAGAAAACATGTCCTGATAAATGTCTTGACATCATGTCAGACATTGTTTACTTTCTCTTCTACGCACACAAAACAACTTGACCTACACTTCTCCAAAAATGCTTCACAAAATTCTCCATATGTTTCTGAATCATAAACACAATGCCTTCCTCTAGACTCTACATGCTTTTACTTTGGCCAACACATATCAAAATATCAAGACCCAAAAACATCACATGTTGGACATCTCGTATCAAACTCAACTTTTTAGAATGCTTCCAAAACCTGCAGAGAAAAATAAATTCTCTCAGATACAAACACTGTCTTTTAGAGAGGACAGTACAATGCAACTTTATATGATTGGAACCATAAAGACCTATAGACAGGTACTTTACCCCCTCTAATGGATAACTAATTCTCCAGCCGAAGATAAAAACTTGAGCACCAAATGAAGATTCATGAAGGACTTCATTCTTACACAATGGAGGGAAACCACTTCACACACTTGGATGAACACACTTGCTGAACATATTCACACAAGACATACTTGATTTGGAATTTCTCACACATTTAAGAACAAATGCTCTTAGCTTTCTTGCTACACAAGTCCCAGATTGCCACCATCTCTTACTTGTAGTAGAACAAACCACCACCTTAACAACATTTTGATCAGAAGAACACCTCCAAAAACATTCAGTTCAGACCTCAGTATCTGATAACCTTCTTTTTCCCTTCCATCCACTAGTATTTGCTGATATTGGTGAAGTATTAAAAAAATAGTAGTCATGCTTTGCCAGAATATACTATGATGAACAAGATCAGAACCTCCACATATTTATTCACACAGTCAAAATCACCTCCTCATATATAATGCTTGGGCATCCATCTCCATAAGCACAATCACAAGCATCCCCACAGACCATGATGTTAAAACCTCACATTTGGACATCATCTTCCCAGCATAGAACTCAAAACACTCTGGTTCTTAAAAACATGATTCAAAGGACTCATTATGCAGAGAAGTCCTTCAAGAAGCTCCTAACAAATTCAAGAAGATATCAAACGATCACACCTTCTGGAGTTTATTCAGGTTATCACAAACACCTGAATGTCATAGAGAGAAATAAACTCAAATAATTTCTGAAGCAAAGAGTTCAGAAAGCATATTTGCACAAACATCAGATAATTACCCAGCTCCAGACAAGGTTTTTACCATCAATCAAATACACATCTTCACCATATCATACTAATACCCATCTCCCAACAAGGTACTCGTCATCAAAGGAAAATATCCTCAACTAAAAACAGCAGATGATGCTCCATTTCCACAAATGTTAGAACTTGTGATCTGTCATCCTTTTTCACACTTCTAACACAAGAGGATTCTACACAACATTCCACACTTGGGTAATGACTGGACTCCACTTCATCATGGTCAGACTTCCAACTCTCACCCATGATCTTAAAAAAACAAAACAACTTCCTTCTCTGAAGTAGCAAAGACCTGAGATGAAGTTCCATAATCTTTTCAGACATCACTCTCAGTCATATGGATTTCAACCTTGACTATGGTTCTGGATACAATACCATAGTAATCCATACATCACTCTTGAAGGAACCATAAAAGAATCAACCATCAGTAGCTGATCATCCTTCAAGACCAGATCATTAAACCATGCAGAGCATGCACACCTTAAGAATCTTCTTCTTAAAAGCACAATGTTCAGACCATCTGTCTGACTTTGAGGTTTTGGATGTCATCATTCTACATCACAAGAGCAGATTCCCTCTAATAGGTATTTGTACCATACTTCAACAACCAAGGCTTTAACGTGCCATAACCAGTCTTCTTCTTCCAATTCTTCAACGCACAAGAATACCCTTTAATCCTTGCAAAAACAAATGTTTCATCATGTGAGGACACCATATAACCGAACCCATGCTTGTGGAAAACTTCCCAAAAAGTAAGAACCACGATCCTTTTGTTCCAAAACAAACTCATCCATCTTTCTCCATACAAAAATCTGAAATGATCATCCTAGGTGATTCAGATGGCACTTCAATAGTGCAGACACCAATCAACCATAAAATTCCGGTTGATACATCTTCAATGCACACAATCCTTGAAAGACTTTTTCACAACAACAAAACAAGAGTTTCATGCTCTTATAGACTTGATAAGAGATATCAATTTTGAGTAAACAACCTTTATCCTTTTAATGAGAAACACCACCAGTCATATTGAGAAAAATAAATTCTCAATACAAGGATGTCAAGACATTAAATCAAACATTTTTTTCAAGAATCTCCAACTCCAAATTAGGGTTTCTTCTTCACCAACTACTAGGTACACATTGAGATTTAAAAATTCTCCTTCTTTAATAGCAGTACAATATGTGGTTAGTGCATACCACCATTACTCCCCTTGAACAGAATCTATTTCATAGCCATAAACAAGATTCGATACAAACCTGGTTTCTTTGATCAGAAGAATAATCCATATATCAGAGTGAATGTCCTTGACATTTTACCTTTATGTACAAGTAACCTGGCTGAGATAACACAACTCTAATGGACACTAGATCTCAGCCTCTACACTTTTACTTCTGGATAAAATATCTTAGATACATATCCCAGATGCCTCCTCTTCCAAATCAGAAGTTGGTACCAAACATATGTGATCATCACACATTTGTCTAGCACCCAGAGCATCTATTATACAATAGTATTCTGCACACTTGCTGACATGATGTCCCAACATCTAGTAGGAAATCAGTTCCCTTCTTATGGAACACAAAACCGAACTCTGTTCTAAAGTCAATATTGCTTCCAGAAAATCAAAACATCCCTTGATCACCTTAAAGGTCTTAAAAATAGTCCAAGCTGCATCTATACCAACAACAACAAGACTCAAAGTCACTTTCCTAATTAGGTCAAGAATTAGGAAGACTCTTTCAGAGGCCAAAATAAATGGCTTTATCCTTTCTTCAATAGTTTGTCAGGTAAACAACAGATTTTTAAAAAATATATCAACCACACACTAAAGTTCCTTTATGAGTGGACTTGAGAAATAAAACTCAAGTATCGTTGGAAACTTTACAGAAATGGTTTAAATAGTCTTGCACATATCCTATCACCATAGGATAGACCTACTGAGGAAACCAAACCCTAATTTCATGCTGACCAGGGTTACAATAGATACCATGTAGCGGAAAAACACACCGAACGCTCCTCAACATCCATGAGGAACAACATAAAAACCTTGCACACAATCATCATAGTCCAAGTGCAAACAAAATAACCTAGTTTTGAAAATAAATCAAACCTTAACACAACAGCTCACCATCAGAGCTACATGCTTGATAACACCAGACAGGTCCAACACATCCCTGTTATGAGTAGTCCATCCTCCACTTCAAGGGACCATTCAAACAAACAATATGAACTATCCAAGTTCAAATAACTTTTCAGTAAAACTCTTTCCTTGCCCATGACCAGAAAGTATCTTCCTTAGGATCTCACCCAAAAATAGAACAGGATGCCTGCTCTGATACCAATTGAAATTCTTATAGATCAGACTTCAGATGTCCTATGACATGTTGGGACATCTGATCTGGCTTAAACAATGCGGGAAAGGTATAAACAATAAAAATAGTACTGAAAAGCATAAACAACACACATAAACTATTAACCCAGTTCGTAGCAACTCTCCTACTCTAGGGGCATACCAAGCTAGGGACAAATCCACTACGATAGTGTCAATTCATACACCCTACTAAAAACATACTAGTTTATGATCTACTCACTTAATCACTACCCGTGCTATACTTCTATCTAAGACTCACCTAGATATGAGCCCATCCTCAATCTCTCATTTATCACACACATCTATTGGACAACAAACAGGAAGATACACTTCCATGATAGCAAAACAAAAGACACACTGTTGTACCCCAAAATTTTCCCTCCCATATTCTTCAAGATTTGCTAAGATCATGCTTCAAAATCTCCCAAGGGTTGCACAGTCCAATGGCCTCCTAACAGTCAAAAAATTAGGGTTTTGGTTCTGGCAAAGAAGTTGAAGTTTCCAAGGGTCCAAACAAGTCCCACATGCCTATAAACATTGTCAAGCATCCATATGCCAAGTTTCAAGACTCACAGCTCAAAATTGCACAGCCAAAAACCCTAATTGCTCAACAGTCAACTGTAGGGGCAAAATGGTCATTTGACAGTCAAAAGTCAAAATTTTTGGTCAACATCTTATTCTGAAGCCACAAACATCATTTGATCAATTCTTGATCATGATTTTCAAGGCATGGCTCAAAAAGTCTCAAGATGCAAAAGTTCCCATATTTGGACAGTTGAAAAAGTCAACTGTAACTTGACCAGGGCATAACTTCCACATGGTTTATCAGAAAAATTCCATCCAAATCTCATTTTGAAGAGAATGACATTTCCTACAACTCATCTTCACACTTCAAGTCCAAGAAATGCTCTCACAAAAAGTTATCAATCTCAACATTATAGGTCATTTTCAAAAGTCAACAAAAAGGCACTTTAAGTCAAAGACCATAACTTGATATTGGTAAATCAAAATGACATGGGACCAAAGGCATTGGTTAGAGGACTTCAAGACCTTTCCAAAATGTCCAAGAACATGATCAAAGCTTAAAAATTGAGCAAGATATGCCTTGTGGAAGTTGGGAAAGTTTTGGGAATTTTGAAAAGATAACTTTGCTTCAAATGCCTCAAAATTGCTAATGGGCCACAATTTCTTCCAAGAATCATTACCCAAAGGCCATGAACGACCCATTGGCATCCAAGGGAGTTATTTCATCATTTTTTATTAATTATTTGAATTTTTAATGTTATTAATTCACTTAATTAAAATTAAATATGAAAAAATACTAAAGCATGTATTTTAAATCTTTTTATGCAGCTAATAGGTCCATTAAAAGCTCAAGATTTCGTGCATACTCAAAAAGGCAAGATTTCTCATGATTAGCAATGGTTTCATGGCAAAGAGATTTGGAAAAAGATCATTGAAAACCAAATATTTGAATCATGAATGCAAAGGTTTGGGCTTGGTTTTTCTTAACCTAAATCGTTTCAGATACATATACAAACCTAAACCTAATCACAAGACCAAGAAGCTGCGCATAAACCTCAAAGCAAAAACTTGTAATTTTGACAAAAAACTCAAAAACTGAAAACATAGCTCCAGTGTGTTTCAAAGCCTCAAAACCATCCCAATTCATTCCTGACGCATCAAGGAAGCTTTTCCAATCAAAATCACAATCCCTAACCTCAAGAACTGGTAGCACGAAGTCACCCTGTTCATACATTTTTTGCATATTCGTATTTATATTTTCATGCCATGTTAATGCATTCTAATGATTGATTTATATTAAGCTGATTGTTCTAAAGCTATTGGTATTCTTTGATTGAGTTTTTAAGCCATATACACGAATCCACCATGAAAGCTGCCTAGGGTTTCAGAGGTTTGAAATTGGGGTTTCTTTCCCATGGAAAAATTGGACCATAAGACCAACACCATTACAATCGTGACTTCCAGACGATTCAATTCCACATATCGCGCCCAATTTATATTATGCTATGGCCTAATCGTTATTTTTGCAGGTTTGAGTTAGTGGGGGTTTAAAACCCCCGCTATCTAGCTTATATTTCCAGGCAAAAGCGAAGAAGGGAGAAGAAGACGCTGGCGTGTTGAATAATGATTGGCCAGTTTGAATAACTGGCGCCCTTTTTTGTTGTCCCACTAACCCTTGCTTTCTCTCTCTTATTATTCTTTATCCATTATATATCAAACAAACGCGTTTGGCTGGTTGGTGAGTGAGGTGTCCTTCAAGCATTGGGACCTGGGTTTGATTCCCAGGTCCCCCATATTTCTCAATATATTTTGTTTTAACACGCTTCTATGCAGTGCTTCATCAAGGGTCTACCATACAGCCTCATCATCTGGCTTGCCACGCGCTCAACAACTCCAATCCAAAGGCCATGATAGGCAGTCCACCATGGACACCAGTCAATTGCTTCCCACTCAATCAGAAAAGTCAAAAAGGCCTCATTCTAATGGGCCAAATTGCTTGCATATACCTCCTAATTGGGTCAGAAAACCCCCCATGTTTGCACTTTCTTCTCTCCTTTTTTCTTTTCTTTTATTTATTTTAATTATGTTAATTGTTTATTTAAATCCACAAATTAATTTTTATAACATAAAAATACAAAAAATCAGAAAGTCAAAAATAAAATATTTTTATTATTTAATTCACTAAATGTTTTATTTTGTAAATAAACTTAATAATCAATTTAGTTTTAATTTTAGATTTTTAACTTTAATGCTTCTTCTTAGGTAATTAAAAAATATAAAAACAAGTCTTTTAGCATTTTTTATTCTTTTTCTTAATAAATAATCTTTTTTTCCTTATCACTATTAATTATTAATTATTTTTGTAAATAACTTATAATTAAATAATTAGTAAATTAGGTCAAACTTGAATTTATTTCTTTAATAATTAAAAATGTTTAGAATTAGGGTTTTAATTCCAATTAATTTTCTTCATTTCTATTAAATACAAAAATATCAAAAAATAAGTTCTTTCCTTTATTTAATTCAATTAATTTACAATTTCGATTTAATTTCTTTAAAGGGTCCAATGCCCTCGCGCTCGGTTCTAATTTCTTTTCGCATTTATTTTTATTTTTGTGGACATAATGTATTGGCCCCAAAGCCTTGTAATAGATAATTAGGATGTTTCTTTACGCACTTTTATTCAAATCGGGTCTTTGTTTAATTTGGCGATGTAGACCCGCGCCTTGTAATAGCGTAGGACCTTTATTTCCCGCATTTTAATTCCCGCACCTCTTAACTGTTAATAATCACATGAAAGAATGTATGCCCAAATAAAAACAATGCGTAGAACACCCAATACATGACAAGACAAATATAAACTGAAAATGACACACAATTCACACACCACTCTTAGGGTACGCCTCACTGTTGCCTTGCCCTTCGAAACGTGGTCGTCGAGTATAGGACGTTTTAGTAAGTCCTCATGTCCATGAACATGGCATGGGGGTAGCTTCTAAGGTGCCCTACTATTGCTCTGGTGACCACATTGTTGCCTTGCCCCTCGAAACGTGGTCGTCGACTATAGGACGTCTTAGTAAGTCCTTATGTTCCATTGATCTAGTTGCCTCGAAACAAGTTACCTCGGAATAGTTGCCTCGGAATAGTTGCCTCGGAATAGTTGCCTCGGAATAAAAAGATCAATGGCATAAGGGTAGCTTCTAATGTGTCTTACCGTTGCTCGGTGACCACAATGTCCTTACAAACTCGAATTGACCCGAATATCTCCAATGGTGGTGCTACCTACCTCTCAATGGTGGGATGGCACTATCTTAAGGACATTTACACAGACTAATTCCTTAGGGTAGGTAGATGACTCGTAGATACTTGCTCTAATTCAAAACAATTTAAAAAACTTCTTTTCACACCAACACTTTGCAAAAAGCTTTCAAAAACAACTTTTCAAACACTCTTGAGGACTGATACAAGAGTTGATCTGAAACTTTCAAAGAAACTTTTTCAAACCCACTCACCTTGAAAAGAAAACAAACATTTTGAAAACACAAATGAGCAACTATCTAAGAGCCCATGGATAACCATGGATAGAAAGGGTGCTAACACCTTCCCTTTCTATAAATCTACCTCCCGAACCGAGAACTAATCTCAATAAGGAATTTTTCTGTGCTTTTGTCCTTTCCATTTGGAGAAAATAAAAGACGGTGGTAACTCTTGCTTCCGCGACATTTTGCGAACCATCGTTAAACAGTCAGTTCCAGATCCACCGATCACAGAACTGGCGACTCTGCTGGGGACTCTTATAAAGTGAGGTGTACCTTAGGATAGTTCATAACTGTGTTTTCAATTGCTTTGATTTGGTTTGCTTTAAATTGTGGGTTGCATCGGAGTTACATAGATCCTAACCCGGATCTGGGGATACCCTGTTTAGGTAGCATAAGCTGTGAGGGACCTGTCCGGCGTAGACCGACATGGGTGAAGCAGTGGCTACATTGGTGTGGCGCCTTGGTCTGTACCGATATCCCTTGTGTTGCAACGAGGAGAATATGGGTCTTCTGAGGAATCATTAAGCACCAACTGACCTTAGAACCTTAAATGACACAACTTGGCCTATAGAACAGTAGCAGTATGCTACACCCATTGAGGCTAAACTCTCGCGATGGTTCTGGCTGCAAGAAAAGATTGCGATGCTGGAGTTATGACCGATTGAGGGTAGTCAGTGATATTGGGATCCTCTAGAACCCGGTTACTTTTGATAGGACAGGTCTTAACCAACCAACTGAAAGAGGGTAATACCTGAACTCCATGCTGGCCTAAACTCTAAGGGCTCTCTGTGTGACTTGTGTGCCTTAAAACTTTACTACTTGCATGCTTGTTATCTGACCCATGAGTTCGTTGCAGGTTTTGTTTATAGTCCTTAATTGGGACTCATAACAGGGTCTACTTACATCACTCCATGCATAGCATACCATCATACCATTGCATACATCCTGCATAAAGACTAATCCATTTCAAGGATCTTAAGGGCTTGTGATGCAGGTCATGATGAATCAAACGTCTAGCAAGGGGCAAAGAGGATTTATTTTCCTCTAGCCGAGGTTGTCAGAGGCTATGACCCACTTGATATGGTGAGCTTTGACTCCTGAAGAAGGTTCATCTAGCCAAGGTGATCTAGAAATTCAAACATGATAACTCGAGTCAGGGGCTATGACCCACTCGATATGGTGAGCCTTGACTCTTGAAGAAGGACTCTCAGCAACATGAAGCTCCTTCAATCAAGCTACAAAATTCTAACAATTTTCTTGTCTACCCCGCGAGATCCTTGAAAACATTGCATGCATACATACACATCATTGCATCGCAGGTATCCTTGTTACAGGTCACTTACCCTCTTATTGGATATAGAAAGATGCATGCCTAAGAAAAATAATTTGCCAAAATCCTTATGGGGTGAAGCTGTTTTGACTGCAGTTTATATTTTGAACAGGTTCCCTACCAAGAAATTAAAGAACAAGGTTCCCGAAGAAGTGTGGAATGGAAATCAACCATCAATAATTCATTTGAAGATGTTTGGATCTATGTGTTACAAGCATATTCCTGATGCGAGAAGAATGAAGCTTGATGACAAAAGTGAACCTATGATTCTGGTTGGATATCACAAGGCTGATGCATACAGGCTATTCAATCCAATTAATGAGAAGATTGTGTTAAGTCGAGGTATTGTGATTGATGAAAATTTTGCATTGGATTGGATCTCTGGTGATGGAATTAATAAGCCATTGATGAGTTATGGTTTCGACGAAGTAACTGATGAAGTCGAAGTAGAAGAAAATGAAAATATTCTAGTCCAATTTGAAGTCGAAGAAGGTACTGACATTCCAAACACAGTTGAATTTGAAGAGGGTGTGGGTAGCACAAGTCAAAGACCTCAAAGAACTAGAGTTCTTCCAACAAGACTTCAAGACTATGAAGTGACTGGTGATGATGAAGTTACACCAGATGGAAAATTAGTTCATTTTGATTTACTTGTAGATGCTGAACCAATCAACTATAATGAGTCTTTGAAGATTAAACAGTGCCAATTTTCTATGGTCGAAGAGTTATAGGCAATCAAAAGAAATAACACATGGGAGCTATTCGAATTTCCAGCACATATAAAAGCTATCAAAATAAAATAGGTGTTTAAGTTGAAACACGCTACTAATGGGTCAATAGCAAGACATATAGCAAGATTAGTAGCTCGATGTTTTCTTTAAAGAACAGGACTTGACTATTCTGAAGTATTTGCTCCAGTAGTAAGATTAGAGAATGTTCGACTAGTGGTACCGTTGGCATGCAACCAAGGCTGGTCGACATTTCATTTAGATGTGAAATCAGCATTTATGAATGATCCTTTAGACGAAGAAGTTTATGTTACACAACCTCCTGATTTTTTATTTAGAATGAAGTGAGTAAAGTATATAAGTTTCACAATGCACTCTATGGCCTCAAGTAGGCACCTAGGGCATGGAACAAGAAGACCGACTCATACTTAGTCAAATTGGGATTTGTAAAATACAAGTCTGAGTATGGTGCCAATGTTTAGATTGTGGCACAAGATATATCAATCATCTATTTATAAGTTGATGATTTGTTTTGATGACGGGAAATATCTTGGAGAACTTGTCGAAGTTCAAAGAGCTGATGAAGAGGGAATTTGAAATGTCAGATCTGACAAAATTGTCTTATTTCATAGGCATAGAATTTCAAATGTAGAATCAAGGTATGGTGCTACGTAGAAGAAAGTATGCCGAAAAGATACACAAGAGATTCAGAATAAATGATTCGAATCTTGCATCCTCACCTGTCAAACCACATTTGAAGTTGGAGAAATATGGATAGGGAGACAAAGTCGATATAACTTTATTTAAATAAATAGTTGAATCTATGAGGTATGTGTGCAACAGTCGACAAAATATAGGTTTTGCAGTTGGATTAGTAAGCAGATACATGAGTAAACTAAAGATGTCACATATGAAGGCTGCAAGAAGAATCCTGAGATACTTAATAGGACCGATAAACTGTGAAATACTATTTTGAAGAGACTTTGAAAGCAAAGAAGCAACATTTACATATTTTTCACATGTTAATTATTTTGGAGATAAGGATGATTGAAGAAGCATAATTGGATATTTCATCCAAGTCTTTGGTACCCCAATCTCATGGTGCTTGAAAAAGTAACCCGTGGTGGCATTATCATCGTGTGAAGCTGAATATATAGCGGGATCCTATGCTTCATGTCAAGCAATTTAGATCAAATCAATACTTAAAGAAATGAGGGTCGAAGTAAAGAAACCTCTTGTGTTGCAAATCGACAAGAAGTCTCATATAAAACTAGGGAAAAATCTGGTTCTACATGGAAGAAGTAAGCATATCGAAGCTAGATTTCACTTCTTGAGGGAAAAGGTAAATCGAGGTGAACTTGAAGTTAGGCATTGCTCAAGTGAAACACAATTGTCTGACATTTTCATCAAAGAATTGAAGATCGACAAATTCTTGAATTTGAGAACGAAATTAGGAGAATGTTCACTTAAATTTAGAAGTCACGTAACAAAATTCAATTTGTTTAGTCCAGAGTTCTTTTAATTTAACATGATGATGATCATGACAAAATGAATGGAATTCAAATACATTTAATCTTGAATTAAGCAATATTTTGAATTTGTGAAAAGAAAGTGAAGATGGAAACCATGCATGTGATTTGGTATTATGAAAATGAATGTTGACTTAAATTCACATGAAAACCAAGTTTGATTCCAAGTGACACTTATGTAGTGTTAAAATTAGTTGATTTGAAATTAACTTGAGAAATAGGTAAGTCATGTTGATAATGCAAATGAAAGAAAATTAATTTAAATTTTGAATTCAAAACATGACTTAGTTAAAAAGAAATGAAATATTGATCCAACTTCCAATTCACATGAAAGTTCAAAATATTTGCTTTGACTTTGTTAAATTCAATTTGAATTAGACAACTAAGATGAAAATCATGAGAATGATCTTGAAAGAAACATGAGGTTCTTTGGGTCACAATCTCTTTTCCCTAACTTGCAAATAGTCACAAGCATATGAGATAATTGACTAAAGGTTTAATTGGAAAAAAATGATTCTTTCTTTTTCTTACATTACATGCAATGGATCATATTGAAGTAAAAAAATGATGAATATCATTGAGATGGAACTATTCCAATAAATGCAAATTGAGGTATAATAGCTGCTACTATTTAAATATCATTTATAAGAGAATACGAAGAATGTCAATCTTCATATAATCGCAATGAAAGATAGTTAAATACTAAAGGACTCAAATTTTTCTCCATGATACAATGAGATGATATGATATGTTATGAGTTTATGGAAGATTTTTCTTGTTGGAGATATGAAAATTGTGAAGCGGACCGTTTGGGGATTACTGAGATGATTTGTAAAGGAGGTCGGTTGGAGATTAAATGAGGTAAGGTAAAAGATTCTCTGGGATAAAACAAATGTATGTTTTGGAAATACATCCGAACAAAAGAAACATCTGGAAATGCATAAGATAGAAAACAAAGACAGTTTTAAAAATACATCAGAACGAAAAGAAAACATCTAGAAATGCATCTGATAGAAAACAAGGTAATTGAAACTACAACAAATAACGCATTTTATGACGGAGTTTTCACGTCATCCAGAAAAACAACGAGGTATTAAGCATAAGCGCACCATGTTTTATATTTTTTTAATTATAAAAATAACAATTTACATCGGTTTCTAATATATCCGATGGGTAAAAATAACATGGATGCGATTCGAGTCCAAACTTTTACAGTTTATGTTTTATTTTGATTATAATTGTAAACTAAAACAACTAACCCTTTGATTTTTCAATATAATTGAGGGATCAACTAAACAAATTTCACTATAAAAGCAAAAATATTTTACCCAAATTCTTACTTATTTGTAGCCGCCCCAAACTCACAAGAATCATTCTTTAGAATGGATTGCAAGATAGAAAAAACCTTCAATGTTCTTATATAAAAAAAAAAATTATGCCCTTGGAATCTATATCACATAATGGTGTTGATTTTGTTATTATTGTTATTGTTGCTGTTGTTATATTTTTGCTCATTAAATATATTACAAATGCAGAAAAATTATTTTTGATTCAAGGAGACAATGAAGGGAACTCCCTTATCTTTTTAAAAGTTATACAATAAAGGGAGCTTAACTAATCGGATAATGGATAACAACAAAGATATTCATTCAAAAGAGCAAATATTGGTTTTAAACCATTTATTTTAATATTTTGTGTAAACAATGTAAATTTTAAAAAAAAACTTTTTACCTCAGTTTTTTAACAAAAATATAGGTGATAGCTATAATCAGAAGATTTAATACCTCGATTTTATGCTAACGCCGAGGAGGTAAAGTTATCAGATTTTACTATAAATACCTTTGTTAAACAGATTTTATCCTAAATCTAGCTATAATCACTGTCATTACCATAAAATTTTTTGATCTAGAATCTCTTAAGAACATGTCTCTGAGATGATCACAAGTGCAGAAAATAAAATAACTTATTCGAAATTGGATAAGTTATGGAGTACTTTTTGGATATGCAACATAAAGGTATGCAATAAAATTTGGATTCCACCAAAAATCTGTTGATGAAAATACTTTCTCCTTTAAATTTGTCTAATTGCCGATAGATTTCAGGTACGCTACCAAATTCCTTCTCTAGAACATTCAGTGTTCTTACCCTTCTCTAAAAATAATGATGATTGATGATTGTGTGTTGTTTACTATTAATTTGCAGAACTGAGCTGAATAAAAGATATGCTTTTGTTAATTTCACTAAGCCTAAATAAGTGTAAATTTGTTGTAATATTCTTTGTAGTTAATTAACTTTAAAAAAATTATATATATTTTGCACCTCGGTGTTCCTAAAAATTGAGGGGACATTTTAGCGTTAAAATTGAGAATATTTGTCACTGTCCTTAATCAAATCCTTGTCATCAATTTCATGACTATCAACGCTCAAGACACTACCATTAGTGATCCACGTGAAACCTAGGTTAAGTTTCAATTTAAAAGCATTATGAATATCCAAAATTGATAACAAAACATCATGAAGATCTTGAAACTATCCGCCACTTTAAGATATACAAGAGTCTTTGTCATGAAGAGTTCTCTATGATGGATTGTAAGAGCAGAAATCTATTTGGATTTAAGGTTTGTGTACTTCAATATTTATTTGAGAAGAAAATTATTTATTTATCTAACCCTTTTTTTAACTAACCATTTTTTTATTGATATCAGAGACAAATTCAAGGAAAAACATAAAAAATATATTATTTCCCAACATATGATCTTCCTAGGATATCAAGGATTTGAAGATCCAACATATGATCTTCATGGACAAATTAATTTTTATTTTGATATTCCGTGTAAACAATTAAACCAGTTTAATATTTTGGGTAAACATTGTATTTTATAAACATATTATTTTATTAATTTTCTATGTAAGCAATGTAACCAGTTTAAATTAAAAAATACAAATAATTTACCCCTCGATTTTATTGATAATCCGAGATATATGAAACGTTATTATTGTAAATAATAAAAATGCAGCTGGTGGAGTTCGAACCCGTGCGCAATTACAATACCCATCGGTGTTTTAAACACCGAGGTGCTAAGTCCATACTTTTTGTGACGAACTTATTTACGTCGCTACTGCAACAGAAGTAAAACGCATTATGCGTCCGACGTTACAAGGACTTTTTGTAGTAGTGTGAGTAAATACGTCAGAACATTTGAAAATATATCAGATAAAAAGATTTTGAAAATACATGAGAACAAAAGAGATATCTAGAAATACATCACATGGAAGGGAAATAATTCTGGAATACATTAGAATGAAAAGAAACATATCCGAAAATACATCGGATAAAAGGGTGACAAGCTTTGGAATTACATCAGAACAAGGGAAACATCCAGAAATACATCGGATAAAAAGGTTATGGAAATACATCAGAACAAAAGAGAACATCTAGAAATGCATCAGAAGGAAATAAATTCTGAAAATACATCAGAACAAAAGAGAACATCCTAAAATGCATTGGAAGGAAATAAATTATGGAAATACATCAGAACAAAAGACATATTTAGAAATACATCAGATAGAAAAGGAAATAGGTTATGGAAATCCATCAGAATAAAAGACATATCCATAAATACATCTGATAAAAAGAAACAAGCTCTAGAAATATATCAGAACAAAAGGACACATTTGGAGTTACGTTGGACAGAAAGGAAATGAGCTATGGAAATACATCATAACAAGAAGGAAAATTCAGAAATACATCAGATAAAAAGGGAATACAAATTTTGGAAATACCGCTGAATAAAACACACATATGGAAATACATCAGATAAAAGGGAAACAAATTATGTAAATACATCAAAGTGAAAAGAAACATATCCAAAAATACATCGAATAAAAGAAAAAGGTTTAGGAAATACATCATAACAACAATAAGCATATGAAAATACATCAGATAGAAAAGGAGATAAGTTCTAGAATTACATCATAACTAAAAATGAAATTCTGGTATACAAATCGTAGATGTCCTGAGAGATGTTGAGACACTGATCTCTGAATAATAACATAATGAATAATTTCAAACAATAAAGTAGTGGAGAAAATAAAAGGGACACAAAATTGTTTATCCAATTTACTATACAACAACACCTACTATAGGGGCTACCAAACCAGGGACAAAATCAACTAAGTAGTATCAATTTGTAGATCCACAATAAAATCCCACTAGTTTACAATCTACTCATTTAATCACTACCCGTACTTAATTTCTACCTAAGACTCACCTAGGTATGAGACCCTTCTAAAATCCCTTTCAATCACAAACAGTGATAAGAATACAACTCAAAAGAATTAGAAGTCAACATTCAAAAAACACAATCATTCAATGCTTAAAAGCTTTAGAATGACATACAAAATTACAACTCAATAGAGACAATCCTACTCTTCTATGAAAGTAATATTAGAGAGGCTCACAATAAAAAAGTAGTCCTAATACATTCACTGAGACTCATAGTTCTATAAACACACAAGAACCCACAAAATCACGTTTGGTAACGCTATAAAACACACTTCAGTTCCACACCCTAATTAGGTTTGTAGCCTTCTATTTAAAGCAATCTTCTGGACTGGATTGACCTTCAAAAACGCAAAAAATTAGCTACTAAAGATCTGCAGAAACTTCTGCATAAAAATAAGACTTCAATCATTAGTTTCCTAAATTATCTCCATAATTAGAAACTAAGAATACTCCTTGAATAAAGCTTGAATCTCTTAATCCTTAAACAGAACACCACATAGGATATCATAATATTCCCAGAAAATTTCGCATCTGTAATGTAGGTGTTTAGGTATTGGCTTGCATTTTTGGTAAATCCCAAGTGTATGTGTGAATGTCATGACTGATGTCATAACATTCTAGTTTAGTTTGTACTGACTCATTAGGTACCTTTGCAGAAAAATATTGTAATTCAAATACTGATGTTTATAAGTGTGTATCTGAGCATTTTGCAAAATGATCACATTTTGCTAAATCAGTAGACAGGTTTTCTCAGATGTCATAACAGATGTTATGACATCCTGTTCTGAACTAACAGGTTTGCAGGTTGGATAAGTCTGAGTTTTTTCAGGAAAATAACTCAGTCTTTCCTGAACAGAATCCTGCGTTTTCTGAGGGGTAACCTAGCTCAACCCTAACCTGATTAATAAAGTCCTGTGACCTGGTCTTTAGGTCAAACGGAATTAACCCTAGGTTTTTGTGGAAACCCTAACTGAAGTTGCAGCTGCTATATATTCAACAGAGCTGCTGTTTTGCAAGCCATCCCTTTTATTGATCAGAAGATCATTTGTAATCTGTATAGATTTGATTATTGTACTCCAAGCAATTATCATTGTGATAAGTGACTTGGAATAGGTTTCAAATTGTAAGGGCTGTGTAGCACTCAAAGCTTTGAAGAAAGAGTGTTTGAATGTTCCTTGACTAAAGCTGTGAAGCAGAGTCAAGTTAGTTGTGTGCATCACTCAAAGCTGTGAAGCACGAGTGATTGTGTTGCTTGATTAAAAAGCTGTGAAGCTTAATCAAGTGTTTGTTTTTGAAGAGTGTCTTCATCAATTCTTAAGTCAAATTGGTTTATGAATCACTTCTGTGATTGAGGGGGAGTGAGTAGGAACTCAGGTTTAAGTTGTACTTAGATTGGAATTGCATTGGGTAGGTCTTAAGTGAAGGAGATAAACTGGTTGGTTTATTCCTGAATTAACATCTCTTATAGTGGATTTCCTCCCTGGCTTGGTAGCCCCCAGAGTAGGTGTTGTTTCACACTGAACTGGGTAAACAATTGACTGTGTTCTTTATTGCTTTTGTATTTACTGTCATATAGTAAGTCAGATACGGTGTCATAACATTGAACGTGACATTGAGTATCTGCAGCCAGAATTTCAATTGGTATCAGAGCAGGCACCCTGCCTGTATTACTGGGTGAGATCTAGGGATATCACTTTCTGGCACTATGGACAAAGAAGGAGTTTTTGGAAATAGACCACCCATTCTGGATGGAACTAATTATGACTACTGGAAACCTCGTATGATTGCCTTCCTAAAATCTCTGGACAAAAAGGCTTGGAGAGTTGCTGACAAAGGATGGATTCATCCCACCATAACTGAGAAAGATGGGACAATCAGTCTAAAGCCTGAGGAAGATTGGAGTAAAGAAGAAGATGAGTTAGCTCTGGGAAATTCAAAAGCTTTAAATGCCTTGTTCAATGGAATTGATAGAAACATTTTCAGACTAGTACATCAATCTGAACTGGCCAAGGAAGTTTGGGACACTCTCAAAACTACTCATGAGGGCACTTCTAAAGTAAAAATGTCAAGGCTTCAGATGTTGACCACCAAGTTTGAGAATCTAAAAATGATGGAAGATGAAACCATTCATGAGTTTCACATGAACATCTTGGAGATTGCCAACACCTCAGGAGCACTGGGAGAAAAGATGTCAGAAGAAAAACTGGTAAGGAAGATTCTCAGATCCTTGCCTAAAAGATTTGCAATAAAGGTAACTGCCATAGAGGAAGCCCAGGACATCAGCAAGTTGAAAGTGGATGAACTTATTGGGTCTCTTCAGACTTTTGAGATGGGGATCACTGATAATGGTGACAAGAAGAACAAAAGCATAGCACTTGTATCCAACACTGATGTTGAAAACAAGGAGGATGAAGAAGAAAATATATCAGAAGCTATTGCCATGCTTGGAAGACAGTTCAACAAGCTCATCAAAAGAATGGATCCAAAGTCAAGGTCTAATGTTCATAACATTCCCTCTGACATTGACAGTTCCAGCAGAAGACCAAGGTCAGAAGATAAGGGAAACCAAGGCAGAGGTATTCAATGCCATGGATGTGAAGGATATGGACATATTCGAGCTGAATGTCCTACCTTTCTTAAGAAACAAAAAGGAATGACAGTTACTTGGTCTGACTGTGATTCAGAAAGTAATTCTGAAGAAGAGACTGCCAAACGAGTTACTTCTTTAACTGGTGTTTGTACCTCTGAAAGTGACATCAGTGATGAAGAGGTGACTTTTGAAGAACTGGCTGATACTTACAAGAAATTGTGTATCAGAAGTACTGAAGTCTGTGTGCAGAATGAGAAACAATCAAAACTCATCATAAAGCTGGAGGCTGAAAAAAGGGCAAACCTTGAAACTATAAGTCATCTAGAAGGAGAAGTTCAATTGCTGAACTCACAACTGAATCAAATGACCAAATCTGTCAAGATGTTGACAAATGGAACAGACAAATTGGAAGAGATCCTTCAGGTTGGACAAAATGTGGGAAATAAATCTGGACTAGGATTTATGGAAGCAACGAAATCTGGTACTGGTATGCAAATGTCAAAACAGATGTCTCAACACAACTCTCGACATCAGGAACAGAGACATATGAGGAAAAGGTACCAAAGATGGAAATGTCATCATTGTGGGAGATATGGCCACATAAAGCCCTTCTGCTTCAGATTACATGGATACCCTAATCAGAACTCAGGTGTCAAACCTAAGTCTAAAAAGGTACCACATGCTCCTAAATGGAAGAAAAAGGCTACTGCACTGATAGCTCACACTTCCCTGAGGGTCTCTGCAAAGGAAGACTGGTACTTTGACAGTGGATGTTCCAGACACATGACTGGAATCAAGAACCTCCTCAATAATGTTAAGCCTCACACCACCAGTTTTGTGACCTTTGGAGATGGGGCTAAAGGTGAAATCAAAGGAGTTGGTGATTTGGACTGCCCTGGAGTTCCAAGTCTGAATGAAGTACTGCTGGTGAAATGGCTGACCGCTAATCTCATTAGTATCAGTCAACTGTGTGATCTAGGATTCAAGGTCAATTTCTCAAAATCTGAATGCCTTGTAATCAATGACAAACAAGAGATAGTAATGAAAGGAGTCAGATCCAAAGACAACTGTTACTTGTGGGAGCCTGAGAACACTAATTTCTCATCTGTGTGTTCCATTGCAAAAGAAGAAAAAGAGGTGAAACTGTGGCACCAAAAACTTGGCCATCTTCATCTAAGGGGTATGAAGAGGATTATCTCCTTGGAGGCAGTCAGAGGGATTCCAAGACTGCAAATTGATGAAGGAAGAGTTTGTGGTGAATGTCAGGTTGGTAAGCAGACTAGGATGTCACATCCAAAGTCAAGACATCTGACCACCTTTAAGGTTCTAGAACTCCTCCATATGGATCTGATGGGACCAATGCAAGTAGAGAGTCTTGGTGGTAAAAGATATGCCTATGTGGTTGTGGATGATTTTTCCAGATTCACCTGGATTAATTTCATTAGGGAAAAATCAGATGCATTTGAAGTTTTTAGAGTGCCTGAAGTGCCAACAGACAACATCTCTTTTCATCATCCTGACAATGCAAATAGATGGAAGTATGTTTGCTTAAAGAGAATAGCCTTAGAGAGAGAACTCAACAATGATGCCTTGGAGTGCAAAGACATCATGGACCTAATCAAGAATGCTGGACTAATGAAGACAGTGATAAAGTTTAACAAATGTTATGAAAATCTGGTCAAGGAGTTTGTAGTGAACTTGTCTAATGATTGTGCTGATGGAAGGTCAGCTGACTTTGAAAGTGTTTTTGTTAGAGGAAGAAGGGTCAAGTTCTCTCCATCAGAAATCAACAAGTTTCTTGGAAGAACAAATGAGGACTGTCCTGATCTGGAGGCAACTGACAATGAAGTTTGTCAAACCATCACAGCCAGGCAAGTAAAGTGCTGGCCCTTGAAAGGCAAGCTGAATGCTAGTAAACTCAGCATGAAATTTGCCATCTTGCATAAAATAGGTGCAGCCAACTGGGTGCCTACAAATCATAAATCAACTATCTCCACAGGATTGGGGAGATTTATTTATGCTGTGGGAACCAAGACTGCTTTTGACTATGGCAGGTACATCTTTGAACAAACTTTAAAGCATGCTGGCAGTTATGCTGTCAAAGGACCAATTGCCTTTCCCTCCCTCCTTTGTGGAATCATCCTTGCACAATACCCTGATATCCTTGTGGCAAGAGATATAGTCTGCAAAAGAGCTCCTGCCCTTGGCTTGCACTACAAACTGTTTCAGGGATCTCATGCTCCAGACATTGTCATAACATCAGCTGAGACATCGTCTGTGAAGACCCAGTCCAAGACATCAGATGTCATAGCTGTTTTAAAAGAAACTTGCAAAGAGCTGGATGCTAGAAAAAGGACCCTAGAAATTCTAATTGCCAGGCTAGAAAAGGAGGAAGCTGAAGAAAACAGAAGGGAAGAAGGTGTAGAAGCTGAAGGTCATCTCAACATTGAAGAAACTAGCTCCTCTGAGTCTGATGACAGTGCTTGAAGGTTGGTTGCTGTTTGGTGGTGTTGCTGGTTGGTGCTGATATCTGGTTGAGTTTGGAAGTGTATTCAGTTGTTTTCTGCTGCTGCTCTTATTATTTTGTTTTGGATAACTGTATAATTTTATGAACATGTATCTTTGGCCCATTTGTGGCTAAAGAGGGGGAGAATATTTTTGTACTTACTTAATTAGTACTTGACATTCTATTTTTCTGCTGTCACTTATTTCTGCTGCTATCTATCTCTGATTGCTTAGGGTCTTTAGCCAAAAATCTGCCAAAGGGGGAGTTTGTAGGTGTTTAGGTATTGGCTTGCATTTTTGGTAAATCCCAAGTGTATGTGTGAATGTCATGACTGATGTCATAACATTCTAGTTTAGTTTGTACTGACTCATTAGGTACCTTTGCAGAAAAATATTGTAATTCAAATACTGATGTTTATAAGTGTGTATCTGAGCATTTTGCAAAATGATCACATTTTTCTAAATCAGTAGACAGGTTTTCTCAGATGTCATAACAGATGTTATGACATCCTGTTCTGAACTAACAGGTTTGCAGGTTGGATAAGTCTGAGTTTTTTCAGGAAAATAACTCAGTCTTTCCTGAACAGAATCCTGCGTTTTCTGAGGGGTAACCTAGCTCAACCCTAACCTGGTTAATAAAGTCCTGTGACCTGGTCTTTAGGTCAAACGGAATTAACCCTAGGTTTTTGTGGAAACCCTAACTGAAGTTGCAGCTGCTATATATTCAACAGAGCTGCTGTTTTGCAAGGCATCCCTTTTATTGATCAGAAGATCATTTGTAATCTGTATAGATTTGATTATTGTACTCCAAGCAATTATCATTGTGATAAGTGACTTGGAATAGGTTTCAAATTGTAAGGGCTGTGTAGCACTCAAAGCTTTGAAGCAAGAGTGTTTGAATGTTCCTTGACTAAAGCTGTGAAGCAGAGTCAAGTTAGTTGTGTGCATCACTCAAAGCTGTGAAGCACGAGTGATTGTGTTGCTTGATTAAAAAGCTGTGAAGCTTAATCAAGTGTTTGTTTTTGAAGAGTGTCTTCATCAATTCTTAAGTCAAATTGGTTTATGAATCACTGCTGTGATTGAGGGGGAGTGAGTAGGAACTCAGGTTTAAGTTGTACTTAGATTGGAATTGCATTGGGTAGGTCTTAAGTGAAGGAGATAAACTGGTTGGTTTATTCATGAATTAACATCTCTTATAGTGGATTTCCTCCCTGGCTTGGTAGCCCTCAGAGTAGGTGTTGTTTCACACTGAACTGGGTAAACAATTTGT
Source organism: Vicia faba (assembly GCA_948472305.1). NCBI lineage: Eukaryota > Viridiplantae > Streptophyta > Magnoliopsida > Fabales > Fabaceae > Vicia > Vicia faba. The sequence goes on from OX451741.1 coordinate 1,351,082,264, forward strand.
TCTTTATTGCTTTTGTATTTACTGTCATATAGTAAGTCAGATACGGTGTCATAACATTGAACGTGACATTGAGTATCTGCAGCCAGAATTTCATGTAATAAACTAAAACATTCAAATGTCCAGTTGTACACAGGCGCAATGTCGAATTATTCTGTATAGGATATCTTGTTCAACATGTTTCTCCAGTTGATAGAATATCTTATTTCAACATGTTTCTACTAAGAAACCAAGAAGAACTCTAACTTGAAAAATCCAAGTTAGAAGACCATGTGATAGAAGCAACACATATTAGAAGATCGTGTGACAGAAGCAAAAAGAAAACCCCAAATAAGATGTTAGAATAACTGAAACGACATCCTGTATACACCCACAACAAGAGATATAACAGACGAGGAAATAGAAAACATTTATGATATATGATTATACTAATCCCCCTTAATTATTTCATGTAAGGAGCAACAACACTAAATAAGACTAAATGGCACTACTCTTCCCCTTTTTAGCCAAAAGAAGACAACCAAAACCTCAACTACACTAAACAAAGACTGAGTGTGAGAAAGAAAGCAAAGAAAACATAAACAAAACTTTAATTAAAGGCTCGGAAAAAATACTGAAAAGAAATAAAAAAATGACAGACAGACGTAGAGGAAAACATGAGAGGGAAGAACAAGTGAGAGGTATTTATATTCAAGGAAAGTTACTATGGTTTGTAACAATGCCTTGTTTGTAATAACACAACCAATCAACGCATGAATTTTCCAAGAAGATAAAATCATCCTTGTTAATGACGCATCACTCATTTTAGGAGAGAGTTGGATCTGTTCAATTTCTCTCTTTCCAAGCCTTGATCGCTGAAATGTTTCAACATCGTGAGTGACATTCTTCATACAGTTGAAAAAAAATTCACATGTCACTAGGTGAAGAAATAATGTAGGCACACCGTCTACAAAATACTAAACTCATTCTTTAGTAGAGCAACTCCAAGCATGCCCTCTAGAATAACTTTCTCCTCAAGTCATGAAAAACACAATTCCTAGAGTTTATCAAACAAACAACATTGGAAGTGTCAACAAGTGTCTGTAGCAGGACCCTTGATAAAAAGAAAACCATTATAAGTACTTGCCATGCTATACATACTGTCATTATTGGGACATTTGGACTCAGCTCTCCATAATACAATGTCATGACATCTGGTTGAACATTGAATCCAAACACATTGAGAGTTAAGACTTCCCTTAACCTTAACCATAGACTTTGAGGAAGACTAGAATACACAAATAACCACAGTTGAACAAAGAACCAAAAAGAAGTATTATTTATAGACCCTGACTCAATCATACTTGGCAAAAAGAGTTATTCTAACACTTCACAAAATACTAACTCCCAAAATAAAGAACTCTCTTAGATTCATATCTCTGAGCACAAAGACACTAACCAATGATGACTAGAGAGTTTTCAAATATAACTCCTCCTAACTCTTGGAGTCTCAATATGCTGAGATGATTTCCTAACATTAGTTACTTTCTCAACGATCCCTAATGGACTTACTTTTGAGGATTCCAGCTATAAACACCCAGCACACATGCAGTCCATCAGACTTTGTCCTGCCATGTTACTTCTAGGAGAACCATCCTGATTATTAAACACATGGATGACCAAAACATTTCATGATGAACCACCTATAGCAGCTATCTTCTTCACAATAATAATCAACCTTACAATTATTTCTCCCCTTCAAGAAAAAAACATGACATAAGACAATCCAAGGCAAAAAATGAACTATTGAAGTTCACACATCATAAAAGATGTCATAACATTTGGTAAGACATCATGCACACACACATGCCACCATCAGCAGTAGCAGCAGAAGCATATTATAGCCTTGGGAACAAAAAAACCTTGATCATTTTCAGGTGATCTTCCACCTCTTGCCCCATTCAAATAACTTCTTGAACTCCCTGAATCTGTCACATTTTTTAGGAGTGTTACCACTGACCTCCCTTGTCATCACTTCAGAAAATCTTTTTCAAATCAGCCCTTTACAGAGATCTTTTGTTCCAACCTTTGACAGTTTAAACCATAGTACCATGGAGAAAACATAGAGAATCTGTTGCATTCCTCCCCATCTGTAATTGCTATAAATACTTAAAGACTTCAATTACATTTTATTTTTATTTGTTAAAGTTCATCCCTACAGATTTTGAATAATCATCAGCAACTTCACCAACATATCTCTTTTTAACAAGACTGTCAACCTGCATAGGTTCCATTAATGACATATGAAGAATTTCTAACCCCGTGGAAGTAAATTGATGATGCAACTTTTGATTAAACATATTGTTTTAATTCCCTATTTGATAATCACCACATACATTTCCTTAATCAATTTTCAGCTTGGGAATACCTATGACTTCTTCCTTTGATAGAACTTACTTCATACCTTTCAGGAGTAAATGGTCAAGTTTTTTATGTAATAACTTCACTTCAACTTCTTTTAACATCAAGCACGTGGAGGAGAATTTTTTTTTCTTGAGGAATCTATAAGTAACAATTATATTTTGATTTTCCTCCCTTCATGATAACTTCATTCTTCTCATTTATTACCAGACATTCATATGTAGTAAAGTTAACTTTGAGACCTTGGTCACACGGTTGACTAATACTTATCAAATTAGCAGTCATCCCCTTAACAAATAGAACATCATCAAGATTAGGCTGTCCTGTATAGTCCAACTTTTCAACACCCTTTATTTCTCCTTTTGACCCATCTCCAAAAGTGACATAGTTAGTGGAATATGATTTAATATCCACCAAGAATTTATTGACACCAATCATGTGCCGAGAACAACCACTATCAAAATACCAACCCTCTCTTGTAGAATCTCTGAGAGAGGTGTGAGCTATGAGTCCACAAGTGTCATTTTTGGGACGCCACTTAGACCTTGCTTTAACATCATCCTGTTTTCTTTTATGTTGTGTAACATGTTTGGGATAGCCATACAACCTGTAGAAAAAGGGTTTTAAATGACCAAACCTTCCACAATAATGACATCTCCACTACTGATTCCTGACTCCATTGTACTATGATGTTGTTGTACCCCAAAATTTTCCCTCCCATATTCTTCAAGATTTGCCAAGTCAAAGCTTCAAAATCTCCCCAAGGGTTGCACAGTTCAAAGGCCTCCTAACAGTCAAAAACTAGGGTTTTGGTTCTGACAAAGAAAATGAAGTTTCCAAGGGTCCAATCAAGTCCCACATGCCTACAAATATGGTCAAGCATCTTCATACCAAGTTTCAAGACTTACAGCACAAAATTGCACAGTCAAAAACCCTAATTGCACTACAGTCAACTGCAGGGGCAAAATGGTCATTTGACAGTCAAAAGTTCAAATTTTTGATCAACATCTCATTTTGAAGCCACAAACATCATTTGATCAATTCTTGATCATGATTCTCAAAGCTTGGCTCAAAAAGTCTCAAGATGCAAAAGTTTCCATATTTGACCAGTTGAAAAAGTCAACTGTAACTTGACCAAGGCATAACTTCCACATGGTTTATCAGAAAAATTCCATCCAAAGCTCATTTTTAAGAGAAAGACATTTCCTACAACTCCTCTTCACACTTCAAGTCCAAGAAATGCTCTCACAAAAAGTTATCAATTTCAACATTATAGGTCATTTTCAAAAGTCAACAAAAAGGGACTTTAAGTCAAAGGCCATAACTTGAGATTGGTAAATAAAAATGACATGGGACCAAAGGCATTGGTTAGAGGACTTCAAGACCTTTCCAAAATGTCCAAGAACATGAGCAAAGCTTAAAAATTGAGCAAGATATGCCTTGTGGAAGTTGGGAAATATTTGGGTATTTTGAAAAGTCAACTTTGCTTCAAATGCCTTAAAATTGCTAATGGGCCTCTTTTTCTTCCAAGATTCATCATCCAAAACATGTGCACGACCATTTGGCCCAAAGTGGATTTATTCATCATTTTTATTTATTTATTTGAATTTTTAATTACAATTAATTCATTTAAATTAAATAAAATATGGAAAAATGCTAAACCAAAGTTTTTAAATCTTTTTATGCAGTGTAATCATCCATTAAAGGCTCAAGATTCGTGCACATTTCAAATAAGGAATATTGGACATGATTGGTATCAAATATGCATGGAAAAGATTGAAAAATATATGCATGAAAATCAAATATCTTGTACATCAATGCAAAGGTTTTTTGGATCCAAATCTTTACCCTAATCATTCCATACATAAGCCTAATGCAAACCCTAGTGCTAGAGACCTCCAAGCTGCGCCAGAATTCAAGAACAACTTTTGCATTTTTTGTGAAAAACTCCAAAACTGAAAACGTGATTCCAAGGCTTTTCAAGATCAAATAATCATTCCATTGCATTCCTGAGACTTCAGGGAAGGTTTTCAGATCAAAACCATCAACCCTAACGTCAAGAAACGGTAGAACGATCGTGTCCTGTACAGGATTTTTTTCCATATTCTTGCATCATGATTCATGCGTTATCTGCAATTCTTAATGTTTGGTTTATGTTATTTGGTTCATTCTGAAGCTAACCGTGTGTTTTAATTAAGTTTTTATGTATCATACACGATTTCACCATTAAAGCTAGCTAGGGTTCTTCAAGCTCCAAATTGGGCGTTTACTTATATGGTAAAATCAAGACATCTCAGTGCCATGGTTAAAATCAGGAAGCTTGGACGAACATAACTACCCTATCGCGCCTAATTTATGTAGCAAGACGAGCTATTCGCTATTTTTGAAAAGGGTACATTTTGGGGGGGTTTAAAACCCCCGCTAATTCTTTTTATGTTTCAGGAAAAATGCAAACAAGGAAGAAGAAGATTAGGTGGCGAGCGATGGTTGGGTAGTTTGAATTCAACGCGCGTTTTTTTTATTTCTATGTCACTAACCAATTTTCCATTATAATAATTATTTGTCATTCCATAAACAAGGCGCGCGTTTGGTACAGATGGTGAAGGCATTATCTCATAAGGCACTGGGACCTGGGTTCGATTCCCAGGTCCCCCACTTTGTTCAATATTTTTTCTTCCAACATAATCCCATGCAGATTCAATTCAAAGGCCTATCATACGCCCCTAACCCAAGCGTGCCACATGGCCACTGAGGGCAATCCAAAGGTTGAGATCTGATGACCACCATGGGCATGAGTCAAGCGTGTCATATGCAAGCCAATAAAGTCAACGAGGCCAGGAACTTAATGGGCCTAAATTGCTGGAACAAAACCTCCACTTGGGGTCAGCACCCCCTAGGGTTTGTGTTTATTTTTTTATCTTTTTTTATTATTTGTTTAATTTCATTATTTCCTTTTAAAACTTTGAATTAATATTTTCATAAAACATAAAAAATAATAAAAATCAGAAAGTCATAAAAATCAAAAATATATTTTATTTTAATATTTTTGTAAATAAAAATCATTAATTAATTTAGTTTTCAATTCTAGGATTAATTTTGACATTTTTCTTAATAAACTTAAAATTTGTAGAATTAGGGTTTTAATCAATTTTTTATCCTTTTCTTTTCTTTTTATTAATAATTAATTGTTTATTTTTGTAAATAAAATTGCATTAATTAATTAGGTTTAATTTTAGGTTCAATTTTAATATTTTTTCTTAATAAATAAAAATAGTTAGAATTAGGGTTAATTAATTAATTTCTTAATTTCATTTAATTCTCTTATTAAAAAATTCATAAATACAAAAACTCAAAAAATAATCTCTTTTCATTTTAACTTAATTAATTTGTTAATATAATTTAATTTCATTAAAAAGGGTCCAACGCCCTCGTATTCCCGATTTTTATTCTCTTCGCGCATTTTATTCTTATTCCTTCTTTTAAATATTAATGTAATTCTCCCAAAGCCATGTAATTCAGACATTTATATTTCTCGCACTTTACTTTATTTTATGTCAAATCAGGTCCTGGATTAAATTTGGCGATGTGGACCCGCGCCTTTGTAATAGTTTAGGAACTTTATATTTCTCGCAACTTTTTAACTGCTAATAAATTGCATGCAAGAATGAATGTTAAAATAAAAATAAAGCGTAGATCACCCATGACATGAACAAGACAAAATATCTGAAAACGACACACAAATCACACACACCACCCCTAGGGTACGCCTCACTGTTGCCTTGCCTCTCGAAAGGTGATCGTCGAGTAGAGGATGTCTTAGTAAGTCCTCATGATCCGGGAACCTGGCATGAGGGTAGCTTCTAAGGTGTCTTCCTATTGCTCTGGTGATCACCATGTCCCGAACTTCGAATTGACCCGAATACCTCCAACGGTGGTGCTACCTACCTCTCAATGGTGGGATGGCACTACTTTAAAGGACATTTACACAGACGAATTCCTTAGGGTAGGTAGACGACTCTAGATACTTGCTCTAATTTCAAAACAAATCAAAAATACTTTTCACACCGACACCTTTTCAAAAGCTTTCGAAAGCAATTTTTCAAACACTCTTGAGGACCGATACAAGAGTCGAACTGGAATTTTCAAAGAAACTTTTTAAAACCCACAGTTGAAAAGCAAACAAACCATTTTTGAAAACACAAATGAGCAAGTATCTAAGAGCCCATGGATAGAAAGGGTGCTAACACCTTCCCTTTCTATAACCTACCTCCCGAACCGAGAACTAATCTCAATAAGGAATTTTTCTGTGCTTTTGTCCTTTCCATTTGGAGAAAATAAAAGACGGTGGCGACTCTTGCTTCCGCGAAATTTCGTGAACCAGCGTTAAACAGTCAGTTCCAGATCCACCGATCACAGATGTCTCTGCTGATGTTGGGACATGTGATTCAACATCTTCTGCTCCTGTGTACAAACTTCACTTCAAGCCTCTCTCTTTTACTCTTTGCAGCTTGATTACCATTACCAAGGCCTTTAATATTTCCAGCATTCTTACTAGTTTGAAAAATCTCATCAAGATCAGTAGAACCATTATTTAAAATTCTTACAGATTTAGTCATATTGTCAAGTTTTGAATTGAGAAATACAACCTCCTCCTTCAGATCAGAAACGATGGATAAATGCTCTACTTTCTCAACATGTATTTGAGCAATAAAAATATTTTTCTCTTCTCCCATTTGTCACACTTCTTCAATTTTGAGACATAACTCCTTGTAATATGCAGCAAGTTCCTCAAAAGTAAATTCCCCACCATCTGATTCGTCATCAAAGTCATAAATTCTAGTAAAGACAGTCACTTTCTTGGTAGATTCCTCTTCATGATCACTCTCAAAATATTCGTCTGGCCATGACACAGACAAGTCTTTCTTCTTCTTCTTGAGATATGTGGGACACTCAACTCTTACGTGTACAAACCCTTCACATTCATGACACTGATCTCCTCTTCCTTGGCTGGAATTATCATCAGTTCTGGCCCTTCTACCAAAGTCTTGATTTTTGTTGATGTTCAATGACTTGTTCTTGACATTTGACCTTGACTTCCAGTACACTTTCTTCAATACTTTGTTGAACTGTCTTCCAAGTAACATAATAGCATTATATATCCCTTGTTTTGTATCCAAGTCACGTTCATCTTCTAGGTCATCAATATTAGAGACAAAGGCAGTGCTATTCTTCTTTTCATATTTTCCACTGATCCCTAGCTCAAAGGTTTGTAGGGATGATATAAGCTCATCAACCTTCATGTTGTTTATATCTTTTGCTTTTTCTATGAAGTCACCTTCATGGAAAACCTCTTTAGAAGAGATCTGAGAATATTTCTCACCAACTTAGCTTCAGACATCTTCTCCCCCGAGGAACTAGAGGCGTTTGCTATCTCAATAATATTCATGTGAAAGTCATGAATAATCTCATCCTCCTTCATTATTAAATTCTCAAACTTGGTGATAAGAATTTGGAGTCTAGACATCTTCACCTTAGAGGTTCCTTTAAGAGCGATCGTCAATACCTCCCAAGCTTCTTTAGCAACAGTGCAATTACTTATCAGTCTGAAGAAGTTTTTATCCACTCCATTAAATAAAGCATTCAAGGATTTAGAGTTTCTTTAAGATTATTTTTCATCTTCATCATTCCAGTCTTCTTCAGCCTTTTCAACACCAGTAACCTTCCCATCTTGACTTACGACCTTTGGTAGATCCCATCCCCTGACCACATATTTCCAAGCCTTATTGTTCAAGGACTTTATGAAAACCGTCATACAAGCTTTCCAATAATAATAATTTGTTCCATCAAGAATGGGTGGTCTATTCATAAATCCTCCTTCCTTGTCAATTGTACCAAAAAGTATCTTCCCTGAATCTCACCCAGAGTTAGAGCAGGATATCTGCTCTGATACCAATTGAAATTCTGGTATACAGATCTCAGATGTCTTAAGAGATGTCGATACACTAATCTATGAACAACAACACAATTAACAATTTCAAACAATAAAGAAATACAGAAAATAAAAGGGACATACATAATTGTTAACCCAGTTCGGTGTACAACAACACCTACTCTGGAGGCTACCAAGCAAGGGAATAAATAATCTAAGTAGTATCAATTTGTAGACCCATAACAAACTCTCACTAGTTTACAATATAATCGTTTAATCACTACTCATTCTTAACTTCTACCTAAGAATCTCCTAGGTATGAGACCCTTCTCAAATCGCTTTCTGTCACAAATAGTGACAAGAACACAAATCAAAATAATTAGAAGACACCCTTCAAAAACACACAATCATCCAATGCTTATTATCTTTAGAATGACAAACATACTTACAACTCAATAGAGATAGTCCTAATCTTCTATCAAAGTGATATTAGAGAGGCTCAGAATAAACAAAACAATTCTAATACATTCACTGAGACTCATTGTTCTATAAACATACAAGAACCCACAAAATCATGTTTTGTAACGCTACAAAATAATTCAATTCCACACCCTAATTAGGTTTGTAGCCTTATATTTAAAGCAATATTCTGGACTGGATTGGGCTTCAAAAATGCAACAAATCAGCTGCTAAAGATCTGCAAATACTTCTGCATAAAAATAGGACTTCAATCATTAGTTTCCTAAATTATATCCATAATTAGAAACTAAGAATACTCCTTGAATAAAGCATGACTATCTTAATCCTTAAACTGAGTCCGTATAGGATATCATAATATTCCCATAATATTTTGCATCTGTATTAACTAAAACATCCAAATGTCCAGTTGTACACATGCGCGATGTCAAATGATTTTGCATAGGACATCTTGTTCGACATGTTTCTCCAATTGATAGAACATCTTATTTCAACATGTTTCTACTAAGTTTGTTTTACCAAGCATGATGCTAATTACAAAAATAGATAATTAAAAAAAAGAAACATTTGGAAATACATTGGGAAGAGAACAACTGTGATTCTAGAAATACATCAGAACAACAAGATACATCTAGTTCTAGACTGGTATGAACAATTAGATATGGCCCAATCCACTTCTACGTCTGAAACGGCCCAATAGCGTTGGCCCAGTCAGTTTGGTCATACTAGGGACACTTCTCCCTTCTTCCCCTCACTCAAGGAGCTGTGTTTGGTTGACCCCTAGAATCAACGAGACCACTTATGCCTACTCAAACAGGCTAGTCCTCACCCTGTCAGTCTTATGAGGACAACCACCCACGAACGATCAGAATCATGCTTGCCCATGAATACTCTTCTGCCTGTCATAACGGCTAGTTCTGAGCACCTCTTCCCATTACAATGGCTAGTTCCTTGAAGTTACTTATTTTTTAGGAACCTGATATGCAAGCCTAAAAATAGGAACCAATGGCTAAGCGCCGGGGGAACTATATAAATCCTCACATTTGTGAGGGTCAGGTATTCCATATTAACTCAAAAACTCTAAACTCTCTCTTATATCTCTTTGGATTCTTACTTACTTGAGTGTCGGAGTGCCTTTTAGGTACACCCTATCTTCCTTGATTCTAGCCTTGCAGACGTCATCTATAGGCCCATTATAGGTTCTGATCACCGGTAAGATCACATCCTAAAATACACCAGGTAGAAAACAAATGTGGTTCTAGAAATACATCAGAACAAAAGGCATATATGGAAATACATCAAGTGGATAAATGATAATTTGAACCTTAACCGACAAACATCTGTCTGTATAGGTGCGAACGAAGTTGGACTTTGACCAAAGGGTAAAATTTTTACAGCAACAAGTCTTTGGAAAATGCATATGAGCGTGAAACACACTTTGAGCTATGCATAATATTGAATCTTGCTTCTGTGCATGATATAATAATGATCCATGCATTCGATGTTAATGCTTATGAAGACTGGGTTAACGTGCCAAGCACAACCGAGTTTTTGAATGGTATTGGTATTTTAATTCATTGACATGGGGAACTATGCAAATCCTTGCCTTTGATAGATACCTATGAGGCACTTTTGTCAAGCCTGTGAGTTATATACCATGTTGATGATCCATTTAGAAAATTGTGTAAAGAACAAGATTTGGTTATGCATCTGGCTTTAGTTTTAATGATAACAACACATTGTTTCTTATAGAACAATTTTGTATCCTAATGCAAGGGTGCACCAAACGACACAGAGATACCTTCCAATATACAAAAATTCTATGTTTCCTAGTTTTGATATCAGTGAAAACATCTAATGGTGAAATTGCACTCAGAATTGATGGCTATGAACATCATGTTGATGCTAGTGGTAACATAATATAAAGAAGAGTGGTGACTGATCAACAAAAGAAAGACTATAAGAATCATCACAAGGCTATAACTATTCTTCCTAATTTTATTTCTTACACTGAGTATGAGAAAATTACAAATAGAGACAAATCCAAGTCTATATTTAATTCCTTGAGGATGATTCATGAAGGAAATGCTCAAGTAAAAGAGAACCAGGCACTTGCCTTGATACAAAAGTATGTAGCAAAATGGATGGAGGATTATGAGTTATCTCTTCTCTCTAGAAGAGTAAATCAACTCTAGAAGAAAAGACAACACAAAGGTAGAGGATTCAAAAGGATAGGTGGTCACTTAAAATTATCTTTTTGAAAAAAGAAGTCTGGTGCAAGCAAAGACATCACATGCTTTAAATGCAAGGAGCCAGGTCACTACAAGAATGAATATCCCTAGCTCAAAAAAGATAAGCCAAAGCAGAAAGTTTTCAAAGGAAAGAAAAAAGGGCTAATGGCTACATGGGATGATTTTGATTCTTTAGAAGATGATACCGAGGAATATCAAGCAAAAGTGGCAAGCATCAAAGCTTCTAATGATAAGATTTAGTCAGAACTAGAATCTGAATCTGAATTAGATTCTGAAGAGGTATTTTTCAAACTCCCTCTTTCTGAATAAGAATTTTGTTTATGTAAGATTCTGGAAAAATATCAGGAGCTTCAGAACAGAACAAATACAAGGATCTGAAACAAGTCCATATATTTTAATCTGAAGCATATAACAAGCTTAAGAAAGAATTATCCATTTTAAATAAATAAAATTTTATTCTTAAAATGATAACTCTTCCCTCAAAAGCTAGAGCTTAAAACTTGAAAAAGAAATTATTTTGAAAGCTTTTGTGAATTTTGATGATGTCATAAAGAAGTATGGAAAATCTTTCCGAAAATTCCTTGCTAGAAGTCTAGATAGAAGCATAATGGATTCAATGATCTATGGTGTTAGCAGAAATGGAACAAGAGGAATTAATTATGATTCTGATGAAGAATCTACTTCAGAAAAAGATGAAAAACCAAATACTCTTAAGCGTCACTTTGTACCTGTTGGTTCAGTGCCTAAAGAAAAACTTATTTCAAAACCTAAGGCTAAACCAAAGGCTTCTTCTCCTCTTCATTTTAACTATTAATATTGATATTATTATCCTACTTAGAAACCCAAGTTTGTTAATAACTCTCGGAGTACTAACAAGAAAGGAACTAAAAGAATGTCGGTACTGTAATGCGGTGGAAGAAGTGACTTTTGGTTTTTCATTTTATCGCAAATTTTTTGGATAGCAAGAGTCGCCACCGACATTTGTTTTATCCAATAAAGGAAAGGGTGAAAAGAACAGGAAAGACCTTTGAGAATTTTTCTGAGTTCAGGGGGTAGGTTTTGAAAAGGGAAGGGATTAGCACCCTTTTCATCTGTAGTTATCTATGGGCTCTTAATCGGTAGCTCACTTTTGAAAATTCTTTGTGAATGTGTAAGTTTAAAAATATTTTGAAAATTCCTAAGTTCGGAAACTTTGTAATGGTTCTGGTATCGTTGAGAACGCATACAAAGTGTTTGTTTTGAAAATATTTCTGAAAAGTGTTTGTGTGAAAAATGTTTTGAAATGTTCGCGAGCAAGCGGTTAAGAACTATCTACCTACTCAAAAGTATTTTATTCTTTTCCTCCTCATTTAGATGATGCTATCCTACCATTGGTTAGTAGGAAGCTCTATCTTTGGATGTATGAGGGACAGGCACGGGTCATCGTACAGTCATAAAGGTAACTTGTAGGATGCTTTAGAAATTTTATCGTAAGGACTAAGATCGTTTACAGAAGGCAACATCGAAGAGTCATCGAGGGACTACGATCTTTTTAACTGAGGTTCTTTCCTAAAGTGTCCCACGTTCGAGGGACATGACTGTTTTATCCGAAGCAACAAGTGATGGTTACCCTAGAGGTGCACATGTGTGAAGTGTGTTATGTTTCAGTTTTTTTAATCATGGATTTATGGTTATCTAGCATTTGATTTTAATCTTTACCATACAATCCTATTACCAGCAATTAAATATATATACATACATTCATTCATAAGTGCGGAAAGAAAAAAATGCGAGAAGATGAATCTATGCTATTACAACGCTTTAGAGATGGGGAATTACAAACCATAAAATGGAGGAAAAATGTAAAGAAATCCTAGTTTATCTATTACATACCATTGACAATTACAATATTTATAATAATGCGAAAATAAATAGACGTGCGGAGATTGAAAAGGGAAAGATGTAAAAGACCCTAAAAAATTTCTAAACATCTAAGAAAATGTTTTTAGTGTTTTTATTTAGAAAAATGTTTTATAGTGTGAAATAATAATTAAACCTAATTTTAATTAGTTTACTAATTAATTATTTAAAATAAAACAAAGTGTGATTTTTTTTATGATTAATCTAATTTTTTATGATTAATTTTTTATAATTAATTTTTTATTAAAAAAAGTTTAATAATTAAATCTAATTTTTTATGATTTTTTTTGCGATTTTTGCTGATTAAATAAAATTTATTAAAAAAGAAAATATTGAATTAAAACAAAAAAGAAAACAAACATGTCTGCAAGAATAGAAAATTGGAGGTGCGAATCAGAAATCCGTAGGCCTATTTCAAGGAGCCCAGGTTGCTGCGATGGATCTAGTGAGGACCATTCCTTAGAGTGCATCGTGGGCGTGAGGCTTGATTCACTAGATCTCGATCTATTGAGATCTACTGGCTGTTAGATGAGGTACACCATGCGCGCGTTGGACATGACCTGTATGGGGATCTGCAAGGAAATGTTGAAAAATAATATGCTAGAGGCAGGGATCAAACCCCTGCCATGGCACACCAAAGCCTTAATCACACACATGCTTGCCGCTGGGGCGGTCATTTCATCTGGTACAAATATCAAACAAAAACAACAAAAGCCTTCAATGAAGTAAATGACCGGAGAAACGTCGGAGCCCTAGCTCCAGTCGTCTTCTCCGACGAACCAAAATCCAAAACCTGCGAAAACGTCAGATTTAAACACAGAAACACATGCTACCCCCTAATTCAAGTATGGTGAATCCAATAATGGGATTATTTTGACCTGAAAAGCACTGGAAACAGAGTTATAATAAAAATGAAAACAAGACGGTTAAAATGGCAGGTAGCCATGTTTACGTTTAAGCTAGCACGTAAGGCTTCGTTCCAGCCCTAATCATCACCCTGATCACATCTAGCCACAAAATATTATTAAACAATTCATGGATTTAAGATTTCGAATGTAAGAAATTTACCAATCGATGGATCACGGCTAGGCTTCTTTTGGGCACGGCTGGAAGTGTTCTTAGGCTGAATCTACTCCTGAGAACGCCAGGAAGGCGAGTAGATGCCTGAAACTTGTTGAGAGTTGCTGGAGAATAGGTTTTTGGGTTGTCCTAGCTCTAAACTTTTTGATAGTTTTTGTGTTATCTTTAGGCAGCTTGCTCGTGTCTTTGGAGCTGATGTTGTTGTGCTTAAATAGAGTAGTGAAAAGACTCCAATAACATGGAAAGAAATCAAGCCATCAAGCCATGTTTAAACAAGAATCAAACACTTTGAAAACCTTCCATTTTTGAATTATTCTTTCCCCTTCGAGCCTTACACGAATTTGGCATGTTGTAACAGGCTAAAATGTGTTGTATTGGGCTCTAAGAAACCACTCATGTGCCTGACCCATTTACCTTGTACTTCATTTAACTTATTTTGCATTTATTTGAATAAAAACAAAATAAATATAAATAAAATAATAATAAAATACAAGACATGGTAGGAATGCACTTAGGAGTCTTTCACAAGGTCATCAACATGTTTGAAGCCCAAAAAGTTGGGTCACATGTCCAAAATTTCAAGTTTGCACATTTTGCATTTCATGTATTTTCTCAAAATTTCCCAACTTGTGCAACTCATAACTTGCTCAATTTTCATCTTTTGAAGGTGATCTCTCTCTTTTTGAAAAGCTCAAGATATTCTCTAAAATTTATCTTTTTATAATTTTCGCTTTTGGAGATTTATCTTGATGTTAGTTGCCTTGACAAAAAGTGTCTTTTTGTTGACTTTTGAAAATGACTTGTAATGTATTAGCTCATATCTTTCCAATGAAGCATTTTTTGGACTTGAGCAAAAATACAAATTTGTAGAGAATTGAACTTCCTTCAAAATGGGCTTTTGTTGGGGAAAAGTTGATGAGCATGTGAAAGTTATGCTTGGTCAAAGTTCAGTTGACTTCTCCTAAGGAAACCTTAGTTTGACAATTTTTGACCTTTGATGATTTGAGGGCTTTCCTTGAGGAATCATAACCAAACCTTGATCAAATGATGAATACCAATTCAAAATGTTGATGTTGACAACAAATCTTGAAGTTTGACTGTATGTTGACCATAATTGACTTTTTACCCAATATAGTTGGTTTTCAATCATTTGAGCCATTAACTGAACAAACTTATAATGTGATACTTGAAACTTGACATGAACATTGTTGAAGGACTATGGAGAACCATGGAAATCATTTGAGACCTTTGAAACCCAAACTTCCTTTAGGAACTCAAAACCCTAGTTGTAGACCTTGGCTTAGTAGGATCATCTTGTCTGGTCAACTCTTGAGATTCTTGAGTATTTTGAGAACCCTTAAAAGAATGTTTTGAAGAAAAATGGGAGGGAAAATTTTGATGTACAACAGCTGCCCCTGTTCAATCTTATTAAACCTAAAGAGGTAGATTGGCATGTCCACCATTCGTAACTTGAAGGTAGAAGAGGATTGAACACTTAAGTGCCCAGTAATTTGCACTCGCTCGTGCAAGAAGTAACGTTGTTGGTTGATTATTCCGGGAATGGGCTTATAGATGCCACTTGGAGAGGTCATGGAGAGTCATCAGAGATGGGCTTATAGATGCCATCCAAAGTATCTGTTTATAGAAGTTAGATGAGGTCTACACTCAACTTCAACTGGAAGAAGTATCAGAATAAATCTACGTTCGATTTAATCAGAGCCAGAAGGTGTATACGCTTGAATTTAACTGGAAGAAGTATTAGAATAAATTTACGCTCGATTTAAACTGAGCCAGAAGATGTCTATGCTCGTTTTTAACTGGAAGAAGTATTAGAATAAATTTATGCTTGATTTAATCTGAGCCAGAAGACGCTTATGCTCGTCCTCAACTAGAAGAAGAATCAGAATAAATCTACGCTCGATTTAATCAGAGCCATAAAATGTCTACTGGAAGAAGTATCAGAATAAATCTACGCTTGATTTAATCTAAGACAGAATATTTCTATGCTCATCTCTAACTGGAAGAAGTATTAGAATAAATCTATGATAGATTTAATCTAAGCCAGAAAATGTTTACGACCGTCTTCAACTGAAAGAAGTATCAGAATAAATATACACTTGATTTAAACAGAGCCAGAAGACGTATATGTTTGACTTTAACTAGAAGAAGTGTCAGAATAAATCTATGCTCGATTTAATCTGAGTTAGGAAATGTCCACGACCGTCTTCAACTAGAAGAAGTATCAGAATAAATCTACGCTCGATTTAAACTGAGTCGGAAGATGTCTGTGACCGTCTTCAACTGGAAGAAGTATCAGAATAAATCTATGTTTGATTTAAACTGAGCCAAAAGATGTTTGTGACCGTCTTCAACTGGAAGAAGTATAAGAATAAATCTATGCTTGATTTAATCTAAGCCAGAAGATGTCTGCAACCGTCTTCAACTGGAAGAAGTATCAAAATAAATCTATGCTTTATTTAATCTAAGCCAGAAGATGTCTGCAACCGTCTTCAACTGGAAGAAGTATCAGAATAAATCTATGCTTGATTTACTCTGAGCCAGAAGATGTCTACGTCCGACTTCAACTAGGGAATATGCTTCTTTGAGAATGACCCTCTGAGGAAATTTCTTAAGTAGCCATTTGTCAGATGTACCCTTTGAGAAGATTGTCTGGTCATATAAGTAGTTGATGATATTTGTCTGTTGATTAATCTTTCCTGAAAAGGTAAAGAGTTAGCTTGTATGCAATGTCGTGATGTATGAAACGCATTGCGTAATGATATTATTAAAATAAATGAGACTGTGCTATATGCGTTTCGTATGCACATGCTATGATGTTTGTAAATGATGTAAGAATGTGAAATGTTGTTGAAGTGTTTTTGTAAACTCATGCAGCATCTTTGTCTGGGAAAATAAATCCTTGACAGTTGCTGGGGATGAAGAATATGTGTATCTTCAATCTTGTCTGGAATATTGCCGCAGGGGAATCCTGCTCTCTTGTTTGAGGAAACTCCATTGGGGAACATTGATTTCTTCTTGGGGAGAAAAGCCCAAGAATATTGGTCGTTTATTGCTCTACTAGGGAATTTAGTTCTTATATACCCTAAATAGGGATAAAGAAGATGAATAACTTTTCGAGGTACTATCTGACCGAGTTTTTGATATGGGTACCGAATCATCTGAAGAGATTAAGGTTGAACGATATTTGATCCATTTTTAGATTCAGTAGAAACTCTTTGGGGATATCAAACTGGACTGTCTTGCTGGAGATGGGAATCTTGCCGATAATTTGTGGTAGAAGCAGACTCAAGCTAGAGAGATTGAACTCCGTTGGGGAAGTAAACCTTGTTATGGAAATAAACCTTATTGACAGAGAAATACTCTACTGAGGAAACAACCTTTTCTAAAGAGAAGAGCTCTGCTGGAGAGAAAAGATCTGCAGGGGATTTTACAGTTTTGGAGGAATAAACTCAGTTGGGGAAGAGAATTTCCATAAATTGTAATGATCGAGACCCCATAAGTGGGCGATATAGCCGGGAAAAGGTCATAATCTTTTACCCGTTGGAGTGAATTTTCTGGTGAGTATGATTAGACTATTCTGTGGGAATGATCCCATGGAAGTGGCTTTGTGGAGATTTGTGGACAGCTTGAACGTTATCCCAACTCCTAGAGTCTTGAGTAAATACTTATTCTTGTTTCCATGCATATATTTGTTAAGAGTTAATCGTATTCATATGTGTTGTACCCAAAATTTACCCTCTTACTTATCAAGAATTTGCTCTCAAGATCTCCTTGACTCAAGACTGCATTAGGGTTTGATCAACTCAAGACACCTCCTTAAGCACTGCTGACCAAAATTAGGGTTTGAGTTTGCACAAAGATATTTGAACTTCAAATGTACCATGTGACTTTCATGGATCATTATGGACCCCCAATATTACTCATGTCAAGTTTCAAGCCTTGGATCACACTTTTGCTCAGTCAATTGAGAAGTTGACCTAAAAATCAGCTGTATTGGGGAAGAAGTCAACCATGGCCAATTTACAGTCAAAATTCATAATTTTTGATCCACATCAACATTTTAAAATCATATGTATCATTTGATCAAGTTTGGATCACAATTCTTCAAGAAATTTGATCAAATCTCCAAAAGGGCAAAATGGTCAAAATTAGGGTTTTGACTGGGAAAGGGCAATTTCTAATTTTTGACCTAGCAAATGGTCATTTGGTTTAAGGCATGATCTCAAGAGTCCAATTGAATAATTTTTACATAATGACATGGTTCAAAAAATTGCAAGTCCATTGGATTGATAGATGAATTTTGCAATCAACTGATGAAAAGTCAATTGTATATTGAAAAGTCAAATTTTGACTTTTTAGTCAAATTCAAGTGCCAAAGATCATAATTCATCAAAACGTGTCAAAATATGAAACTTATTCATCAAGAAATCAAAAAGTCAAGATTTCATTTTGAAAAGTCAAAATTTCTAAACTTAGAAATTTTTCTAAGTTTTGGAAATTTCATGTTTTTTCATAACTTTGAGCAAAATTTTCACCATGATGCAAGATGATTCAACATAAACTTCCAACATGAAATTTGTAGACCTCCATGAAATCTACAACTTTTTTTTACACAACTCCTTCCAAAAATGCTTGGATCTCAAGTTATAATTTTATGAACATGTGGTCATGAAACTAAACACTTAGTGAAATTTTGCCCTAATTTTGCCAGGATTTTGAGCTAACTTCATGAAACTTTTTCGTATAGTTCTAAGGGGAATATTCAAAAGAAATTCAAATATGGGTTGTAGAGAACATTGCAAGCTTTCCAAGATGTCCCAGAACTCTTTGAGATCATTCTTGAGTAGGGATAATCGAAGAGATGAAGTTAGGGTTTTATCACTTTAATTACAAGTCATTTTAGTGATGAACAAAATTCAAATTCAAACCATGCTGCATAAACACTAATTTGCAGGCCTCAAACTTGTTATGCACTCCATAATTAATGGTTTACACAACTATTAGAGGCCTCATTTCAAGAATTCAATGCATGGACATGCTTTTTATCCATTTTTGGAAGAAAGGTTACATTGCCATTTTGATAAAGTGACTTTTTATAGAAAACTTGTTCTTGAGCCTTGCACTTATTCTCTTCTGATCAAACATGTCCTATAACTAATGAGAAATGTTTCAAACACTTACAATCACCTATCCCATGCTTGTACCTCTTCTTGAAACTTGTTTCCCTCTTTTCTTCAAAATCAAGTAACCTAGCCAAAAGCTAAAAACTTGTACTTCTGACTGTCCAAAGCTCTCAAACACTTTTGTTTATACATACACAAACTATTTGCACCAAAGACACGAATGCTCAATCCTTGAAAACACCTAGAACTCAGAATCACACATCACACTTTCATTTTCACACAAACTGACCAAAAACTTGAAACTCATAATCTATTCGTGCGTTTCTTGGCATTTTGGTTTCTAAAGTTTCTAAACATCACATAGAATCAATCCCACACCCTGTTATAGAACTGTAAAACCATTAACACCATTTTCCATTTCCAAAAACAGAGCTCTGCACATTGACTTCTCCAGACCATTTCAGCCATCCATTGCTCAAGCTAATCATTGCATTAGCTTTCTGGGACCTCAAGGAAGCTAACCTGATCATCACAACCACTTGAAACAAGCTCAAACTCAAAATATGATTTGCAATTTTTAGGTAAGTTTTCTCAAGTTTGAACTCTTCATACATGCATCATCAATAGTTTATTTGTGAACAAAACATGTAGATATCATTGCCCCGAAACTAACCATGTCCATAGTTTCCATTAATTTTGCTTGAGCTTAGAGAATTTTGAAACTGAAATTTATGAGATTTTTAGGGTTCAGATTAGGGCCATTAAAATTCATGCTTATCTTTGATCTATATTTTTAATGCTTTACATTTCTGAAACAACGAGAAAATTTGCTACAAGTATCATGTTTACAGTTTTCATTTTTGATGAGAAATGAGCAAGTTACAGTTAGTCTGGTTGGAGGTTGAAGATGAAGTCATCAGGGCACGTTTTGTCTTGTATATTTATTGATTTGCCTATGTTAATGGATGTATAGCCACCCCATTGGTAGAAGCACGCGCCTGTAACCTTTGGGACCTGGGTTCGAGCCCCCGTGGTACCCTTTTGCATTTTTTACATGTTTTGCATTTCTGATTTTTTTGCAAGCGCCTGGGCCTTATTGGGCTTATATTGTTTTTTTAATTTCTTTTGCTTACTAACCCCCTGCAGGCTATTGGCACCCTTGACCCAAGTTTATTTATTTTCTTTTTTATTTCATTTTTATTTTTTTAATATAGTTTCTAAATACTGAAAAATCATAAAATATAAAAAATGATAGATTTATATTTTGACTTAGTTTATTTTATTGTTCTCATAAAAAAATATTTTTATTAACTATACTTTATTTATTTTACTTATCCTCTTGAACATATAATATAAACTAGGTTATTAGTTATTTTCTTTTATACTAATTAAAATATATTTTTTAATATTAAAAAAGGCCAAGAAATATTTTATAATACCATAAATATTTTCAAGACAAAAATACCAAAAATACTTTTTCTAAACTTATTTTCTTTTAATCAACTAAATAGAATTAGGGTTTTATTCAAAAACTTTTCTTAATAAATTTAAATTTAATTAATTATTTTCTTTAATTAATTAGGTTAAAACAAAATCCCTTTTCTCTAAAAAAATCCAAACATATATCCATTTACTTCACATTTTGCATTTTTGTACATTTATTCATTTTATACTTTGTATTTATTCAATTTCCTTGTACATTGATACCAATTCAATATGGTTGTAATATACTCACTAGGTTTACATTTTTTCAATCCCCATTCAATTTGTACACCCCTCCCCACCAATGTTGTAATAGCGTAGTAACTATAAATTCCAGAATTTATCGCTTTTATACATGATATGCTAGTAAATTAGGGTTTGTATGGAAAGACTAAAACCAATGCTTAGAAAAACTTAATTCAAGACAAAAACAAGCATTAAAACAATACACTTGCCCACAAACACCCCTAGGGTAATTCCACTTGGTTGCCTTATACAAAATGACCATATTGCGCATGTAAGGTATCTTAGCAAAAACAAGCAAATAGAAGATCATAGTCCCTCGATGACGCTATCTAAGTTGCCTTTCAAATGATCTTAGTCCCTAAAAAAGAATGCTAAGATACCTTGCAACATTGCTAATCATGGTTATATGATGACCCACGCCCGTCCCGTTTACATCCAAAGATAGGGTTACTTACCAAATCAATGGTAAGATAAAAATATCAAAGGAAAAGGAAAATGAACAAGAAAAGACTTTTGAATAGGTAGAATGCTCCTAATTACTTACTCCATTTCAAAACTAACATCCTTGCTATTTTCAAAATAATCACCTACACTTTTAAACATCTTACAAAATTGAAAACCTTTTCAAAAGATCAAACATCTTTGTATACATTCTTACAAACAATAATCATTACAAATATTGCTAAAACAAATGGTCTCTTTACAAAATAATTTCAAAAAACCCACACAAAGCACAATTTCAAACAAAAGCAAGTGATCTAGCAAGTAACTAAGAGCCCATGGAAAACCATGGATGAAAAGAGTGCTAATACCTTCCCTTTTCCTAATCTACCCCCCGAACTCAAGAAATAATCTCAAAGGTATTTTCTATGCTTTTTCACCTTTCCTTTTGGATAAAAGAAAAGTCGGTGGCGACTCTTTCTAACCTCAACATTTGCAATCAAAAGTACAACCTTCAAGTCAGTTGTCCCACCGTATCACAGAACTGGCGACTCTGCTGGGGAAAATTCTAAAAGTGGGGTTACCTTAGGGTTAGATCACATTTACTTGCTTACATTTTTTGACTTGTATGCTTTACATTATGGTTCTTTGTTTGGGTTTGAATCCTCTACTCAGATTTGGGATACCTTATAGGTAAGTAGCAATACATTGTGGAAATTATGCAGGGTATACCGACATGGTCTAAGAAATAGCTACGTTAGTACGACATATTTGTAGGTACTGGTAGCCCTTGAGTTAATCAAGGAGAATACGGGGCCACTGAGTGATGTCATGAAGCACTAATGAACTTTTAGAACCTTTACTTGACCAACTTGGCCTTTAGGATGTAGTGAGAAGACTGGCTTTGGTGCAGTCCGAAGTTGGTAGATACTCGATACTACACTCATTGAGGTTTGGTTTCTTGGGATATTTTGGTTGCCATTAAAGAGGCTTGTGCTGAAACAATGACCAAGGAAACAAACCAATGATATTGAGCTCCTTAGAACCCGATTACTATTTGTGATACGGTGGCCAAAACTGAGACTGTTTTTTAGGAATGCTGGTTTGCGTTTTGCATTTGTGTTTGCAAAATGTCGCGGTAAGAATGAGTCGCCATCGACTTTTATTTTATCCAACAAGGAATGGAAAAAAGCACAGAAAAATTCCTTTTTCGAGATATTTCTGAGTACGGGGGGTAGATTATAGAAAGGGAAGGTATTAGCACCATTTCTATCTGTAGTTATCTAGGGGCTCTTAGGTACTTGCTCATCATTTTCAAAATTGCTTCTGTGTGTTTGATTTGAAAAAAAGTTTTTGACTTCGATTTAACTCTTGCTTCTGTCTTCAAGAGTGTTACGAAGTGTTTTTTGAAAACTTTGTTTGTAAAGGAGTGTAAGTGTGAAAAAGTTTGTTTAGATTGAGCAAGTACTTAGGAACTAATCCACCTACTCGAAAAAAGAATTGTTCTATATTTGTTTCCTTTAGACAGCGCTATCCCACTATTAGTGAGTAGGTAGCACCATCGTTGGAGTTTTGAGGGTCAATTAGAAAGGGACGTACGGTCACTAAAGCAATGTTAGGACGTCTTAGTAATAACCCTAATGTCTTAGATCAATTTATTCGAGGCAACAATATCCGAGGCAACCATTCCGAGGAAACTTTGATCTTTGAGACAAAAGGACGACCACTAAAGTATCCTATACCTAATGACCGTTTACCGAAGGCAACCGAAGTGGGAGTGTACCCTAGGAGTGCGCATGTGCGAGTGATTCGATTTCAGATTATTTATCTTTGCACATTTTAGGGTTATCTAACTGTTTTAAAGTTAATCATACATTCTTGTCATGCAACCTTAATCATACACCTAACAGTTTAATGTTTTGCAGAATTTAAAGTGAGGAAATTAGACTACGCTATTACAAGGCTTCGGGTATTTACATAGCAAAAAACAAACCCTTAAAAATAAAGCGATAAATGAAAAGTAAAAGTCCTAATTAAGCTATTACAACTTGTGAGCAATTACATTAATAGGATAAAAATAATAATAAAAGTGTGCACGATGAAATTTAGATCGGGAGAGAACTAAGGTTTTGACTCTTTCTAACCTAATCGAAAGAAAAATGTTTTTGTTGTTTTTAATTATTTTTAAGAAAAAGGAATTAAGTTTTAAAATTAAATACACAATTAATTAGTTAATTAAATTAATTAATGAAAATAAATAAATGACCTCTTTTTTGTGTTTTGTTATTTTAAGAAAAAAGTGATAGAATTAAATTATAAACAAAACCTTAATTATTCTAATTAATTTTAATTATTTACAAAATAATTAAAGTTATCTAAAAATTAAACCTAATTGATTTAATTAATTTTTGGATAAAAAATAAAATCTAAACCTAATTTGGTGAAAAGTTGATTTTATGATTTTTTTGATTGCTTAAAAAAAATTAAATTTGTTAGTAAAACAAATAAATAAATATAAATAAAACAAAATATAAAAAGAAAAAGAAAAGAAACTTGCAAACTGGGCCTGAAAAGTAGTTTGAGGGTGGTGTGAATATCCAAGTCTGAGCCCAAAACAAGGAGGTCCACGTTGACTTCCAGAATCCTATGTATTGCATTGACCATGGCCTATGGTGTTCCTCCATTGATGGCTCTCAGATCTGGATCTCAGGACACTTGGCAAGTTGGATCATGATGGACCATGGTAGTCCTTGGCATCGTGTGCACGCTGGATCCTGGAAAGACAAAATATATGAAACAATTGGGGGACCTGGGATTCGAACCCAGGCCCTGAAGCACTTTCCAACCACATGGCTACCAACTGAGCTACACGCGTTTCTTGTATACAAAACAAACAACAATTATTATATTAAGAACAAATGAAATAAAATAAATTCGCGCGGAAATTCAAATGGACGAGTGGGAGGCTTCCATGCTAGTTGTCTTCTTCCCTTCTCCGCTGGTAAAAGTCCCAGACTTTTACCTATGGACGTTTATCCGTCACTACAAACCTGCATACTCTTAAAATCAACCATGAGCAAGATAAATAAAAACTAGGGCCACCAATCAACTCGTCTGGACCTTCCTAGCGTGATGGTGCCCCTTTCATGGCCCAATTTTACCTAGGTTCAGAAACCCCAAAGCGAGCTTGTAAACCCTAATAATGGCAAACTCCAATATAGTTCATGAAAACGAAATTAAATGTTACAGAAAGCTTTCAAATGTGATGGTGAACAAGAACATATTATTATATCATGCTATATGTGTCAGAATTATGCAAACCGAATTAAAAAAAAGTCCAATGTCACGAATGCCTTACAGTGAGTTTCAGGGCTTGGAAATGCTTGTTCTCAATTGGTTTTGCTTGCTGGTGATCCCAGGAAACGATTGGGATGGGCAGGAAGCTTTAAAATTGCCTGGAACAAAGAGTTTGACTCAGCACTTTTGTTGTGATTTTTCAAGTTTTGTTCTTCTTCTCACGCCTCTTTCTAGCCTTCTTTTGGGTTGCAAATACTCCGTATGTACTGAGGAATGAATTAGGGTTGCCAATATGATCACAATCTTCCTCCATCATTGATTTTGATTTGGATTTGATACACTTTGAATACCTTTCTAAAATTAGGCAAATTCAATCTTTTTGTGCACACAAAGCCTTGGCACGAATTCAATCTTTATGCTAGCTGGATGTAGGACCTGAAACAAGCACAAGATCTTTGAATTTCAATGTTTTGGATTTTCTATGATTTGTTTTGATTAAAAATGATTTAATTCAAATAAAAATAAATAAAAAATAATAAAAATAAGATAATGACAAGTGGAAAGGGCTAGGGCTCGTGGACCATGTTGCCAACTTAAAACAAGTGCCAAAGATTGGGCCCCTTTGGTAGAAATTGCAATTTGAGGCATAGTTGACTTTTGGCAATTTTGCAAAAAAGGTCAACTTCACCAATGCATAACTTCTTCAATTTTGACTCTTTGAAGGTGTTCTTGGAATTTTTAGAAATCTTGAGATGTCCTATAAGCAACCCTTTTGGTCTCATCTCAATTTGTTATTCCATGTTCATGTATGAAGCTTTGACAAAAAAGGTGTTTTTGTTGAATTTTCAAAATGACCTATAATGTCCAAATTCATAACTTCTTGTGAGTGCATATTTTGAACTTGGAAGCTGAAGATGGATCATAGAGCATGGTATCCTCTTCAAAATGAGCTTTGGATGGGTCATTTCTCATAAAGTATGAGAAAGTTATGCTTGGTCAAAGTTGAGTTGACTTTTCCTACAAAACCCTAATTTAGCAACTTTTGGTTCTTGATGGATTATGAGCAATCCTTGATGAATCATGATCAACCCTTGATCAAATGATGAAATATACTCCAAAATTAGGATGTTGACCAAAAATCTTGAAGTTTGACTGTATGTAGGCCACAATTGACTTTGGCCCTAGCACAGTCGATTTTCAGGCCTTTGAGCAATTGACTGAGCAAACTTCCTCTGCAAGGCTTGTAACTTGACATGGATGATCTTGAGAACATATTAGGACAATGGTGAGCATTTGGGATCCATTGGACTCAAATATCTTGATGCAACATGAAACCCTAATTTAAGGTAGACTGCCTTAGGAGAGGGCTTGTCTGGTCAACCCTTAGACTTCCTTGAGCAACTTGAGGATCTTTCTTGAAATGTTTTGAGAAATATGGGATAGAAAATTTTGGGGTACAACAGCTTCCCCTGTTCAATCTTCTTAAACCTGAGGATGTAGATTGGCTTTCGTGCCTTTCGTGATCCGAAGGTGGAAGATGATTGAACACTAGAGTGCCCAGAAATTTGCACTCGCATGAAGTGGTGTCCGTCTTGCGATATCGGGAATGGGCTTATAGATGCCATTTGGAAATTTCTGACGGGGGATGGGCTTAAAGATGCCATCCGAAGGAGTGTAGATCGCATAAGAAATTCCTTAGCGAGAGTCTGTATACTTGTTGTTGAGGAAGATTCCGCTGGGGAGTGTTGATCTCTGTCTTGAGAGAAAATAGAATTTTAGGAGCTTTAGTCGTCCGTTATTCTACTAGGGAATCATCTTTGCTTTGAGAAAAGTTGAATTTTAGGAACTTCGATCGTCCGTTATTTTTATTGAGGAATCGTCTCTTCGTCAAAGAGGTGAAAGTGAACTATCATCTGGTCGTAATCCAGGCTTCATAGTGATAAGGCCGACTGCTATCTGGTCTTAATCCAGGATTTACAGTGACTTACTGGGAGATGAGATTAAACTTGCTATTCGGTCGTAATCCGGGCTTCGCAATTTCTCGATTCTTATATGGTCGTAATCCAGGCTTCAGAAGGAAATGAGTTGTTATCCGGTCGCATCCGGGCTTCAATTTGAACTTAGGGCACACTAATATCCGGTCGACTCCAAGCTTCTTAGTAATTGTCCAGGTAAACTGCTATTTGGTCGAAATCCAAGCTTCGTAGTGTCTTGTACTATTATCTGGTCGTCATCCAGGCTTTAGTCCTTTTATCGTTATCCGGTTATAATCCAGGCTTCACGATGCTTTGTACCATTATCTGGTCGAATCCAGGCTTCATGGTGTTCTGTATTGTTATCTGGTCATACCCAGGCTTCACAATACCTTGCTTCTTATCTGGTCGTAAATGGTTATTCGGTCGTAATCCGGGCTTCCCCTTTGGCTTTGGGCCTACTAATATTCGGTCAAATTCGGGCTTCCTAGTAATTGGCCGGGTAAACTGCTATTTGGTCGTAATCCAAGCTTCACAGTGTCCCTCACTGTTATTTGGTCGTAATCCAGGCTTCAGTGTCTTTTTACCGCTATCTGGTCGTAATCCAGGCTTCGCGATGCATCATACCATTATCTGGTCGAATCCAGACTTCATGGTGTTCAGAGGAAATCAAGATATTATCCGGTCGTAATCTGGGCTTCATAACTTGTGTTAAATATATACCACTATCTGGTTGTAATCCAGGCTTCGCGGTGTCTTTGGCAGCTATCTGGTCGTAATCCAGGCTTCACAGAAACTTGTATTGCTATCTGGTCGTAATCCAGGCTTCACAATAACTTGTTGAGCTGTTATCCGGTCGTAATATGGGCTTCACGGCTTGTGTTTATGCCATACCACTATCTGGTCGAAATCCAGGCTTCATGGTACCTCGCACTGCTATCTGGTCGTAATCCAGGCTTCACAGTAACTTTGTTGAGCTGTTATCCAGTCGTAATCCGGGCTTCACGGATTGCTGGGGATTAAACTATTATCCGGTTGAATCCGGGCTTCATAGCTTAAAGATAAACCACTATCTGGTCGAATCTAGGCTTTGTGGTGTTTGATACTATTATCCGGTCGAATCCGGGCTTCACAATATGCTGTAGAAATCAAGATACTATCCTGTCGGATCCGGGCTTCATAGCTTGAACTTGGTGAGAATTTGATGGTATCTTTCCTGAAAGGTAAAGGTTAGTCGTATGTAATGCATGTCATGTATCAAGCAATGATGTTCTCAAAATAAATGAGATTGTGTTGTATGGTGCGTATGCATATGTCATGATGTATGGATGTGTAATGATTTTACGATGTTCTCTAGTTGGGGAAAATAAATCCCGGATTGCTGCTGGAGAGTGCAAGACATTGAATTCTTCGTTTCCGCTGGGGATAGTGAATGAAGATGATTATGAGCATAATCCTGCAGGAGAGAATAACTCTGTTGGGGAATAAACTGACGAGGAAATGACTCTGTGGGGAGGACATACTCTGTCGGAGGATCTGTTGATTTGGAAGAATAACCTCAGCTGGGGATGAATTACCGTTGTTGGCGATAATGAAACCTGTTGGGGATTGAGTTTCCGTTTGTGAAAGAAATGAACTCCACTGGGGATAATCTTTTAGTGGCGACTTCACTGGGGATAATATTGTAGACTCTACTGGGTACAATCCTCCAAACTCTACTGGGGATATTCCTCCAGTGTTGATGATAGATAAACTCTGCTCGGGGAGAGTGTTGTCGACTCATTCGCGGTTGCGAGCCTCAGCTGGGGAGAGTAGTGTCCTGTTCAGGATCACTAACATCACTGTCTTTTTCTTAATCTGCGGGGAGTGAATGCACCTTTAATCATATTCTCCAGCTAGGTCTATTCCTATACCTGGTGGACAGAGCAACTGTAAGGTTTGGACATTTCTCGTTTTTCCCCTGTTCCTGATATTACGAGTAACCGTCTTTTGTTTCGCACGTAAATATTTATGAGCAACAATTATTGTCAAATGCATATATCAAAAATGAACCATGGGATGTTCTTGCAAAACAAAACAGGAAAAAGACAACAATTTGAAATTTCTTTGTGAAAATGCACTGTATTGATTTTGAACTTGGCCTGTAAATAGGCGTTTTTTGTACAAGAGGCTGACGTCCTAGTAAGAGAACGCCGCCGAAAGATAGATTTTATACAATATGTAAAAACAAAGAGAAACAGCTATGCGAACAATCCCACTGGGTTCCAACTCTGCTATTGCCTTTATGTCTTTGAGCGTCTCATCACTTTGCTACTTGGTTGAAGGTAGATTAGATTGATTAGTGTCGTCCGAGCTTGATAGTCGATACCGAAGTTTGATTGCAAGATGATCCAATGAGACATAGTGTTACGCTTCAATCCCTAATTTTTTCCTGGACCGCCCTTTCGGGTTTTCAGTCCACCGGGATACCCTTTTTTGCCCAAGCCGCCTTTTCAGGTTTTCGACTTGCCGGGTTTACAGATTTTTTATTTTCATCCCTTATTTTTTCCCGAACCCTTTTGGTTCGCCGGGAAGCCCTTATTTTTGCCTAGGCCAGTCAACCTAGCGGGTCTTTGATTATGCATAGTATTTTTTCACTATGTCTGCATTGACGGGGTGAGGAAGGTCGTCACCATCCATGGTGGTTAGAATCATAGCTCCTCCTAAGAAAATGTTCTTAACCACAAATGGCCCTCCATATGTAGGGGTCCACTTGCCCCTGGGATCACCTTGCAGTAGTATGATGCGCTTGATCACCAGATCCCCGACTTGATATTCTTGTCGTCTAACTTTCTTGTTAAATTCCTTGATCATTCACTTTTGATACGTCTGACCATGAAAAATAGCAGTAAGTCTCTTTTCGTCGATTAAGTTCAGCTGATCAAGCCGGGTCTGAATCTAGTCGTCCTTGCTCAAACCTGCATCCTTCATAATCCGAAGAGAGGGTATCTGAACTTCAATGGGCAAGACCGCTTCCATGCCATACACCAAAGAGTAGGGTGTTGCCTTGTTGAAGTCCATGCTGAGGTACGGTACCCATGAATAGCAAACGGTAACATCTCGTGCCAATCTTTGTATGTCACCGTCATTTTCTGCACAATTTTCTTGATGTTTTTATTAGTCGCTTCAACAGCCCCATTCATCTTCGATCGATAAGGATAAGAGTTGTGATGCTGTATCTTGAACTGATTGCAGAGCTCAGTGATCATTGTATTGTTGAGATTTATACCGTTGTCCGTAATGATCCTCTCGGGTACACCATATCGATAGATCAAATTATGCCGAATAAATCGTGCCACGACGTTCTTGGTCACTATAGCAAAGGAAGCTGCCTCAACCCACTTTGTAAAGTAATCAATTTCTACCAGGATGAAACGATTCCCGTTGGATGCTGTAGGTCTGATCTCACCAATCATATCAATACCCCACATTGCAAAAGTCCAAGGAGCAGTCAAGATGTTCAGAGGAACTGGAGGTATGTGAACCTTATCAGCATAGACTTGACACTTATGACAAGTCCGAGAATGCTGATAACAGTCGGCTTCCATAGTAGACCAATAATATCCTGCCCGTAGGATTTTCTTTTCCATGGTGTGTCCACTGGAATGAGTTCCGAAAGTACCTTCATGTAACTCTACCATGATCCTTTCTGCCTCATTCTTATCCATACACCGCAGTAAGGTTGAATCATGGTTACGCTTGTAAAGGATACCGTTACTGATGAAAAACTTCGCCGTGAACCTCCTCAGAAACTTCTTATCATTAACAGATGCACCCTCGGGGTATTCTTGAGCCTTAAGATACCTCTTTACCTCGTGGAACCAGGGTTTATCTGTTACCTCTTCAGTCTCAATATCACAACAATGTGCAGGTTCGTCCAACCTCTCAATAGTAATCTGGGGAGCCTCATTGTCCCACCTGACCTTAAACATAGAAGACATGGTAGCTAACGCGTCCGCTAACTGATTCTCCTCCCTTGGGAAATGTTCAAAGGTTATCTCCTCAAAATGTGGGAGCAACGTCAGTACACACTCTTTGTAAGGAATAAGATTTGGGTGCTTCGTATCCCACTCGCCTTTGATCTAACTGATCACGAGAGAGGAATCTCCGAATAAACTTAACAACTTAATCGTTAGGTCAATAGCTGCTCGAAGGCCCATGATGCACGCTTCATACTCCGCCATATTGTTGGTGCAGTTAAAACATAATCGGGCGGTGAACAAAGTATGACAGCCTTCAGGAGATATGATCACGGAGCCAATGCCATTACCCAAAGAGTTTTAAGCTCCATCAAAATACATATACCATTGGGATCCCTCCTCAGGTCCTTCATTCGGTCCAGGTGTTTCACAGTCAGTCACCAACATGATGCTCTCATCCGGAAACTCGAAATTCATAGACTGGTAATCGTCTATGGCTTGATGCGCCAAATGATCTGCCAACACACTTCCCTTGATTGCTTTTTGGGTTGTGTATTGGATGTCATACTCAGTCAAGATCATTTGCCATCTTGCTATTCTTCTGGACAAGGCAGGCTTTTCGAAGATAAACTTGATTGGGTCCATCTTTGATATCAATAGGGTAGTGTGAGTCAGCATATACTGTCTCAGCCGGTGAGCAACCCATGCCAAAGCGCAACAAGTTTTCTCAAGCAGTGAGTATCGAGTCTCACAGTCGGTAAACTTTTTGCTAAGGTAATAAATAGCATGCTCTGTTTAGCCAGACTCGTCATGCTGCCCCAGCACGCACCCCATTGAATTGTCGAGTACTGTCAAGTATAAGATCAAAGGTCTTCCCTCAA
This sequence comes from Vicia faba, assembly GCA_948472305.1. Taxonomy (NCBI): domain Eukaryota; kingdom Viridiplantae; phylum Streptophyta; class Magnoliopsida; order Fabales; family Fabaceae; genus Vicia; species Vicia faba. The sequence continues at coordinate 1,351,113,721 of OX451741.1, forward strand.
CTGGAGGCATCAAAATAGGAGGCTCTTAGAGATATTCCTTGATCCTTTTGAAAGCGGCCTGGCATTCATCATTCCACTTTACCACTTGATCTTTCTTCAGCAGTTTGAAGATTGGCTCACAAGTAGCAGTCAAATGTGAAATGAATCGGGAAATGTAATTCAACCGTCCCAAAAAGCCTCTAACTTCTTTTTCTGTTCGGGGAGTCGGCATTTCCTATATAGCCTTCACCTTTGCAGGATCCACTTGAATACCTTTATCACTAATGACGAAACCCAGCAGTTTACCAGACCTTACCCCGAAGGTGCACTTGTTCGGGTTTAACCTCAGCTTGTACATCTTCAACCTGTCAAATAACTTTTGGAGATGGTCAAGATGTTCTTCCTCAGTCTGGGATCTTGCAATCATGTCGTCAACGTATACCTCAATCTCATGATGAATCATGTAGTGGAACAAAGCGACCATGGCGCACTGATAAGTTTCCCCAGCATTCTTCAATCCGAACGACATGACTTTGTAGCAAAAGGTACCCCACTGTGTAACAAAGGTTGTCTTCTCCATGTTCTCGGGAGCCATCTTAATCTAATTGTAACTAGAAAAACCATCCATAAAGGAGAAGACCTTATTATGTGTGGTGTTGTCGACCAGAACATCGATATGAGGCAGAGGGAAATCATCCTTGGGGATTGCCCTATTCAGATCCCTATAGTCCATACACATTCGAACCTTGCCATCTTTATTCGGCACCGGAACCACGTTGGCAACCCAATGTGGGTAAGAAGTAATAGCTAGAAATCCGGTGTCAAACTGTTTCATGACCTCAGCTTTGATTTTCTCAGACATCTCAGGGCGCATACGACGGACTTTCTGCCTCACTGGAGGACAATCTTCTTTGGTTGGCAAGCGGTGTACCAAGATATCAGTATCCAACCCAGGCATATCTTCATAAGACCAGGCGGAGATCTCAACATAGTCGCGCAACATCTGTATCAACCGTTGCTTGACACTAGGCTCTAGATTTGCACCTATCTTGACCTCTTTCTTGTCTTCTCCTATACCCAGATTCACTGATTCCACTGGCTCTTCATACGGTTGTATGGCCCTCTCTTCCTGAAGCAACAATCTAGCAAGTTCACCAGGCACTTCGCAATCATCTTCACCTTCGTCCTCGACTTGGTTGATCAGACTTTCGAAGTCATAACTAGAAGTAGAAGAGTCGTTATCAGTGGGATCCAGAGTGGATATGGACTTGTATTATGATGCGTGTGTGTAAGACAAATAGCCGTTTTGATAAGGTGCAAGATAGAAAAAGAAAAACAAGGAGCGCAAAATTTGTAATGCAAGAAAATGTCCAATGATTTATTGATGATATATGGAAATGACAAACATTAAGACCTCACAAACAAATCCAAGGTGCCTTGGGCAAGGCACCGGGCCGTAAAAGTTTCAAATTATCTGTTACAAATCTCAAAACAAAAGTCTATTACTGTGTAATAAAAGAAATGGGTACGAAGTCCTTCGCCATCCAATTGTTCAAGCCACCATTGGTAGTCGGGTAAATCCAACTATCAATATATGACTCTTCTTCATCATCCTCAATTGCATTCACTCCCTGGTCATGCTTGGGCATGGGTGCAGTTATAACGTTAGGCTTTTCCGGTGCGTCAAACTCAATCTCTTTAGCTTCAATCAAATCTTGCACCTTATTCCTCAAGGCCCAACAATTGTTGGTATCATGCCCTGGGCTATCAGAGTGATAAGTGTTGAACCCCAAAATTTTCCCTCTCATTTTATCAACATTTCTCATCACAAGGCTCTTGGAACTCAAGATCAAGCTAGGGTTTGCTTTGCTCAAGACACCTCATTGCACTGTTGACCTAAATTAGGGTTTGAGTTTTCACAGGGATTTTTGACTTACAATTCCCAAAGTTACTTTCATACTTCATGTTGGACTCATAATTTTGTCCCTACCAAGTTTCAAGTCTTGAATCAAATTTTTGCCTAGTCAATTGGACAGTTGACCTAGAAATCAACTGTATTGGGGAAAAAGTCAATTGTGGCCAATTTACAGTCAAACCTCATGAATTTTGACCCACATCAACATTATGAACTCATATGAACCATTTGATCATGTTTGGACCACAAATCCACAAGAAATTTGATCAGATCACCAAAAGGGAAAAATGGTCATTTTTAGGGTTTTGACGGTACAAGGACAATTTTTGACTGTTTGACCTAGCCAATGGCAAATTAGGTTCAACCATGGACTCAAGTACTCAATGGAATCATCTTTACCTATTCAACAAGTTCAAAAGATCTCAAATGCATAGGATTGACAGATGAATTTTTCAGTCAACTGATCAAAATTTGACTGTACACTGAAAAGTCAAACTTTGACTTTTTTTGGTCAAAATCAAGTGCCAAGGGTCATTTTTCATCAAGATGTGTCAAATTGTGAAACTTGTTCATCAAGAAACCCAAAATTGCAAATTAGGGTTTGAAATTGAAAATTTTCATAACTTAGAATTTTTCTAAGTTATGAAATTTTCTTAATCTTTCCTAACTTTGTCCCACATTTTCACCATGATGTAAATCGATTAAAACAAAACCTCCAACATGAAAGTTGTAGTACTCCACAAAGTCTACAACTTTTATACACAAAGTTTTCTCAAAAGAAACTTGGATCTCAAGTTATGATTTTTGGAACAAGGGTACCTAAAACTTTTAACTTAGAGAAATTTTGCCCTAGTTTAGGCAGGATTTTGGCCTATCTTCTTGGCCATTTTTCACATAATTCCACTTGGAGTATCAAGTTGCATTTCAAATATGGATTATATAGCATGTTGCAAGCTTTCCAAATTGTCCAAGAACTCCTCAAACACATTTGTGGTTAGGGAGAATCGAATGCTTGAAGTTGGAAAAAACTCACTTTGTATCCATGGCAAATTCATGTTCACTCAAGTGGAATTTTCAAACCAGAATGCCTTCTACTAGTTTGCAGGCCTCTAAACCACTTTACACTCCTTAATTAAATTCAAATCCATCAGTCTAAGCATTTGTTTTGGCCATTTGGGCATTGTACACAAAACTAAGCCCTAAGTAGAAAAAGGCACATTTCCATTTTTGCAAAAGTGTGCTTTATGTCAAACCACTATCCCTTGAACATTGGTCCATATCTTAGAAGCCAAATCAAATCCACAAATTGCAGGGGCTAAGAGCAAAGTATACAACATATTTGATGGCTTGTACAGGCCTGTAATCACAACTTCCCATTCTTGCTTCAAAAATAAGAAACTTGTCAAAATCCTAAGAACTTGGAAACCAACCAATGTTAACTTACACAAACATTTCAAACATCTTTCACACAACCCTTTGAGCAATAAACACGAGTGCTAGAGCCTCAAAACCTCCCATAGCCAGAAATCACACTTCTTTGATAAAACAGGGCAGATGCTGCAACTTGAGTTCTCTAACTCATTTGGCTCGTGCGTTTTGCCCCAAGTTGCTTCAAACACCTTCCATTCAACTCACTCAAGTTATCCCAAACACCAAAAACCAACTATAACTCCATTTACAGTGTTCACCATTTTCATTTCAAGCTTGTGCAGGTTGAGTTCTATAGGCTGATTCAAGGACATTCAAGGCAAGCTAGCTATTGGAAAAGGTCAAGTGAAGTTCAAGCAAGCTACCAAACATCTCAAAACTTGTTGAGAAGCACTGCATTGCCCTACACGAATCCAACTGAAACAAGTTTTTCTTCACTTTCTATCTCTCTATTTAGGAATATTTAGTCTTAGGTTTGTGAATAAAAAATGTAGTGTTCATTGCCATGAAGCTGTACATATGCTCAGTTTTCATTTATATTAAGTGTGCTAGGAGAATTTCATCCATGAACATGCTGAAAAAACTAGGTCAGATTTTGGGGCCAAAGAAATTCTCTCTGGTCTTTGAGAGTTAGGATTAGTTTGTTATATGGTTGGAATCGTCTTGAAATTCTCTACAAGTTTGATGTTGTGAGTTTTTGTAATAGATCACGTATACAGGATGTCCAAGTTTGTACAACAGGCACGCGTTTTTTTTTAAATGCTGGAGGTTGAAGATGAAGATTTGGGCTGGGCTTGGCATGTTTGCTTTTGACACCCTCTTTTTCATTTTTGCACCCCCTGGCCCAATTTCTTGAATAATTATATTTTTGCATTTTTGTTTTCTTTTTTGATTTTGTTTATTTATTTCCAAATATAATAAATGCTCAAAAAATATTTTCATAATTTTTTTTATTTATTTGGCATTTTATTTTAATTTTTTCTAACATTAAAAGCATTTAAACATTCTTTTATATCATTAAGACTTGAAAAATATTTACAATTTATACTTTTATTTTTTTTCCTTTATTTTTATTCTTACTAAAAATATTTTCTTAAACATAATTTATTTTTGTACGTATTTTATTTTATATTATACATATTTATTATTTAATATACATATATATACATATATACTTTTTTTTATTTTTATTAAATACCTTAGAATAAAAATATAAAAATATTACGTTTTCACTTTTATTATTATTCATACTAAAAAATACTTTTTTCTAAGTATATTTTATTTTTACATATTAATATATTTTATTGTATATAAATAATATATTATATTTATTTTCTTAAAGAAATTAGGGTTTTAACCTTAAACAAATAAAATAAATCTTTTTTATTTATTTCTTAATTTTCCACATTAAATATTTTACATACATAAATGAACCAAAACCTCTTTTTTTTTTTTGCATACTTCATATTATTTGTTATATTTATCTATTTTGTTTATTTAAATATTGTCCATTTAATATTTATGCTTTGGAAATTCAATTTGGATGTAATAGTAAACTAGAGTTTATGTTTCTTGTCAAATACCCCCCCATTCAAAATTGTACCCCCATCCCCATAATCATGTTGTAATAGCTTATAACTTTAAATTCTCGCATTTTACGCTTTCAATTATGCCATGATTAGAGAATTAGGGTTTGTATGTAAAAATCCAAATCAACAAATAGTTTTATCTAATCAAAGACAAAAATGCATGAAAATCAAACACAATGCACACTTGCACCCCTATGGTTACAATCCACTTGTTGTCTTCAAAAATAGGCCATGGTATGCATGTTGGGTACTTTGGCAAAACAAAAACAAAACAAAAGATCATAAGTCCCTCGATGATGCTATCTTGGTTTCCTAAACAAAAATGATCAAGTCCCTCAAAAATTTGCCAAAAATACTTAACACAATTGCTATCATGGTCTATACGATGACCCGCGCCTGTCCCGTTTAACATCCTAACACAAGGTTGTTCACCAAATGCAATGGTGAAATAACACTTTCAAAAGGGTTAAAAACATTAAGAAGGATCTTTGAGTAAAATAGGGTAGATAGCTCTTAGTTACTTGATCAAAAGCTTGCAAAAAACATCCTTGCTATTTTCAAACACACCTCACAACACAATTTCAAAACATTTCCCAAATCAAACTTTCAAACATTGAAATCTTTTCAAAAGACAAAAACACCTTTGTATACATTCCAACAAGAATCATTACAAAGGTTGCCACAACGATGGCCTCATTTCAAAACATCTTTCAAAACCACACACAAAGCACCATTTCGAACAATTGGAAAAGCAAAGCAAGTGATCTAAACAAGTAACTAAGAGCCCATGGATAACCATGGATGAAAAGGGTGCTTGCACCTTCCCTTTTCATAATCTACTCCCCGAACCCAAGAAAACATATCGAAGGTCTTTCCTGTGCTTTTTGACCTTTCCTTAGGATAAAATAAAAAGTCGGTGATGACTCTTGCTAAACCGAAACATTTGCGAACACAAACACAAAACCTCAAGTCAGTTCTCCCACCGTATCACAGAACTGGTGACTCTGCTTGGGATATTGCTGTTAGTGGAGTAACCTTAGGGTTTAGATCACCTTTGCATGCTTATCTTTTTTGCTTTGATTGCTTTACATTTGGTTCTCTTGTTTGGGCTTGAAATCCTCTACCCGGATTTGGGAAACATTCATAGGTAAATAGCAATACGTTATGGAAACTGTGCGGGGTATACCGACATGGTTGAAGCAATAACTATATTAGTGCGACATATTTGTGAGTACCGGTAGCCTTTGAGTCAATCAAAGAGAATACGGGGCCGCTGAGTGATGTCATGAAGCACTAATGAACTCTTAGAATCTTACTTGACCATCTTGGCCTTTTTTAGGGGTAGTGAGATGACCGGCTTTGGTGCAGTCCGAAGTTGGTAGATACTCGATAATATACTCATTGAGGGTTGTTTTCTTGGAATATTTTGGTCGCCAGTTAAGTGGCTAAACCAAAACAATGAACATAGAAAAATAATCCAGTGATATTGAGCTCCTTAGAACCCGGTTACTATTTATAGGACAGGTTGAGCCAACTAACTTCAAGAGGGTACTTACCTATGAAACCTCATGCAAGCCTGAAACTAGGATCTTGTGTGATTTGCTTGTACATGTGCTTGTACATACATCATGAACATCATAAAGCATCATATGCATCCACTAACCGTTTCAAGGGTTTGGATCTTCATATTTGTTCTTGTTTTGTAGGTCATGGAATCTCTTCGCAGGAAAACAATTCAAGTCAACCTTGTGAGAATCCCTCCTCAACTCAAGGAGTTACTTCCAAGATTCTGGAGAATTCTCTCTTCAATGAAAGACATGGTAGACTTCTCAACTTGGTCAACTCCAACATTGAAGAAGACATGGTGAAATTTCTCTTCCAGTTTGTTGTACCCCAAAATTTACCCTCTCATATTTCTCAAGGCATTGCAAGAATAATCTCCAAGTGGTTCAAGATTGCTCAAGAATTGGACAGTCAAGTCATCTCCTAAGGCAGTCAACCTCAAATTAGGGTTTTGTGTTGCATCAAGGTCTTTACATCCAAATGAATTCAAATTTTCCCCAATGTCCTAATATGTTCTCAAGTTCATCCATGTCAAATTTCAAGCCTTGGAAGTTTGGTCAGTCAATTGCTCAAAGGGTCCAAAAATCGACGGTGCTAGGGCAAAAGTCAACTGTGACCTATAAACAGTTAAACCTCAAGATTTTTGTCAACATTCTCATTTTGAAGGATAATTCATCATTTGATCAAGGGTTGATCATGATTCATCAAGGATTGCTCAAAGATTCATCAAGATTCAAAAGTTGCTAAATTAGGGTTTTGCAGGAAAAGTCAACTCAACTTTGACCAAGTATAACTTTCTCATACTTTATGAGAAATGACCCATCCAAAGCTCATTTTGAAAAGGATGCAATTCCCTACAATCCATCTTCCCAAACCCACAAACACAAAGAAAATCCAATTTTGAAAATACTTTGAGCAAGTACCTAAGAGCCTGTGGATAACCACGGATAGAAAGGGTGCTAACACCTTCCCTTTCTATAATCTACCTCCCGGACCCGAGAAACATCTCGAAAAAGGAATTTTTCTGTGCTTTTTTCCTTTCCTTGTTGGATAAAATAAAAGACGGTGGCGACTCTTGCTTACTGCGACATTTTGCGAAAACAAACGCAAAACGCGAACCAACATTCCAAAAATAGTCAGTTCTCTTCCCACCGATCACAGAACTGGAGACTCTGCTGGGGACAATAATAAGTGAGGTGTACCTTAGGACTAGATCATTGTGTTTTCAATTGTATGCTTTGTATGATTTATATTTGTGGGCTTGTATTAGAGTTCTTTAGATCCTAACCCGGATTTGGGGGTACCCTTTAGGTAAGTAGCAATAAACTGTGAGGGAATTGTACGACGTAGACCGATACGGTTGAAGCAGTAGCTACGTTGGTGTGGCACTTTAGATTATACCGATATCCCTTATGTTGGAACAAGGAGAATATGGGTCATCTAAGGGTTCATTAAGCACCAACTGACCTTAGAACCTTTAAATTGACCAACTTGGCCATAGAACAGTAGCAGTATGCTACACTCATTGAGACTAAACTCTCTCGATGATTCAGGCCGCAAGAAAAGGTTACTAAACTGGAATTCCGATTGAGGGTAGTCAGTGATATTGAGATCCTCTAGAACCCGGTTACTATTTTTAGGACAGGTTTAAACCAACTGAACTGAAAGAGGGTAGTACCTAAGCTCCTTGCCAACCTGAAATCTAAGGGCTCTCTGTGTGATTTGTGTGCCTTTACCATGTTTGCCATTTGTGAATACTTGTGGTGTTCTTACTATCATGACATCATGACATCATAACATTGCATACATCTTGCATTGGACTAACCTATTTCAAAGACAGGAGGGATTCATCTTTGTTCTGTTTTGTAGGTCATCATGATGCCCATGCGTAAGAATACCATCCGGATCAACTTTGTCCAGGTTCCCTCCATGCTTAAAGAGTTGGTTGCAAAGATGCCTGATACTACCTCCTTCATCATAAGACATGGGTATCTTCTCAGTTTGTTCACCTTCAAATTGGACGAGCAGATGATGAGTGTTTTGGTCTAATTCTATGATCCGCTGTACCATTGCTTTACTTTCCAGGACTACCAGTTGGTACCCACCTTAGAAGAGTTCTCTGATCAGCTCAGTATCTCTATTTTGGAGCAGACCCCGTTTACTGGTTGGGAGAAGATCTTTAGGCCAAAAGAGATTGTTCAGCCCTTCATTTGACAAAGGATGAGGTGATGGCTAATTGGGAGACTAGAAGTGGAGCAAAGGGCTTTTTGACTAAGTTTTTGGTTGGTAAGGCTAACTATTTCTGGGATAGCCTAGATTTCAAGGCATTCGAGGATATTCTGGCCCTTCTGATATACGGCTTGGTATTATTTCCAAACTCTGACTCCTTTGTTGATGTTAATGCGGTAAAATTCTTCATCTCTCGTAATCCTGTACCCACTCTCTTGGGTGACATCCTTCATCAGCTTTATGCTCGTACTGCCCGAAAGCGGGGAACCTTGATGTGATGTGCTTCCTTTTTGGCAAGGTGGTTTATTTCGCACCTTCCCAAGTCAGTGCTAAAGAACAAAGAAGGCATGGGCTGGGCTTATAGGGTGATGTCTCTTTCTCATAATGACATTATCTGGACCCTCAAGGGTATGGACGAGGTGACTGTCATTGATCGATGTGGGAAGTACCCCAATGTTCCACTGTTAGGAACCCATGGAGGAATTTCTTACAACCCATGCTTGGCCTTACGTCAGTTTGGGCGTGCCAGAAGAGAAGGACCTCATGAGCTGTTAACGCCTAGTATCATCTTTGATTTTCAAGGGGAAAGCGGCGAGCAACGTCGCAGATTCATAAGGGCTTGGGATAGAGTTCACCAATCTGATCCACATGAGATGGGCCCAAAGACTTCTCTGCCAATGGAGCCATATCTCATATGGGTCCGTATCCGTGCCCAAAAGCTAGGTATGCCATATGAAGCCGTCCGGCCTGTCACTCTTGAAGTTGCTAATGAAGAAGGGGTTCTTCCAACCATCCTCCATCCTCATATGCCCATTGACATTGGGGCACTAAAAAGGTCATGGATGCAACTGAGGGAAGAACTGGATTCTTACCGAGAGAAGTTCAACGAGCAAGAGCAGAAGATCCAGAGGTTGACTAGGAAGTTAGAGAACGAGCGGATTCTCAACGACTATGTCCGCACTGAGAAGAAGAGACCATGGGAGCGTTGATTGACCTTTGATGATTTCCTTTCCAGTTTTATTTACTTTTCAGTATTTCCATTCTTGTAACGCCTTAATGGCATCAGCTGAACAATTTGAATTATAAAGTTTACCTAATAAAGTGTGTTTCCTTTCTGGTTTACAAATTTGAATCTCCCGATTGTCTTTGAAATCATAATCATACGCGTTTCATCCCATGCACTTCATAAACAGGTACCCATTACAGGCCTCTTATCTTCTTCGTTGTTTATTTCAGCACTCATCATGTCTGCTGAACCTTCAACTGAGCAAGCCATCAAGGCCCTCTAGGCCCAGAATGCCCAATTTCAAGAGCTGTTCATGAATCTAGCTAAGGGTCAGCAAGACTTGAAGACCCTGATTCTGAAAGAGAAGAAGAAGAAGAAGAAGAAGAAGAAGAGGACCATCCTGTTCAGCACAGGACACCGCTTTGGAAACAGGTTACAGAATGAAGTTGATCTGACCACCTCATCTGGAGGGAAAGGTAGTCAAGAGGAAAGGAGGGCTTCTAGCCCTGTGGTCTCCGACAACGAGACGGACTACGATGAAGATAAATATCCTCCTATTGAGGATAGATATAAGTAACTGGAAGACCGGTTGAGTGCTATGGAAGTTCAAAAAGTGCCTGGTCTGGACTTTGGTGATCTAGGTCTATCATCTGGGGTGGTGATTCCCCACAAATTCAAGGCACCAGCCTTTGCTAAGTATGACGGAGTTTCTTGTCCGAAGCTGCACCTCCGGTCATATGTGAGGAAGAATCAGTCGTACACCGCTGATAAAAACCTATGGATCCACTTCTTTCAAGACAGTCTCTCAGGGACTCAGCTTGAATGGTTCTATCAGTTGGACGGAACCAGTATCCGCAGTTGGGAAGATTTGGCTAGTGCATTCTATAGGCAGTATCAGTACAACTCCGACCTTGCTCCCACGCGTACCCAACTCCAGGGTATGTCAATGGGAACGGGTGAAGGATTCAAATATTATGCTCAAAAGTGGAGAGACCTCGCCGGAAGAGTACAACCACCATTGGCTGATCGGGAACTTGTGGATATGTTTCTGGGGACCCTGTCTGGTCCATTCATCAACCATCTGATTGGAATCTCCTCGTCTGGATTTACAGAGCTAATCTTGACCGGTGAAAGGATTGAGGCTGGTATTAAGGCTGGTAAGATACAAAAGGGTGCTTCATTGAGCATCGAGAAGAAGCTGTTTAAGAAAGAGTCTAGTGCTGTCTACAGTGCGAGAAGACAGAATAGACCTGAACACCGCCAAGTTGTTAATGCGGTCGTTATTTCAAAACCTGCTGGTGCTCCTCAGTACAACAATCAACAAAAAGACGAGATACCTCGAAGGCAATTCACCTGTCTCAGCATGACCTTATCTCAGATTCTGCCACAGTTGCTGAAGACCAATCTGGTGATTCTAAAGGAAGCCCCAAAGAATCCAAATACGACATCACCAAAGTATAACCCTAACGCCCGATGTGCTTATCACTTTGATAGCCTGGGGCATAATACAGATGATTGTTGGATTTTGAAGAACAAGGTAAAGGACTTGATCGATGCGAAGGAGATTGAGTTCGGAGCACCAGAGAAGCCTAAACAAGATGCAGGTGTGAATGCTATCAAGGATGACGATGATGAAGAGTTCGATATCGACAGTTAGATCTACCCGACTGCCAACGGTGGACTAAGCAACTGGACAGTGAAGGATTCTATGCCCGTTTCTGTCATTATCCAGTAATGAAACTTTTTGTTTTGAATATGTAACAAACAATGTTCTAAACTTTATGGCCCGGTGTCTTACTCGGGGCACCGTGGCTTCATTTGTGAGGGCTTTGTGTGTGTCATTTTCATATATCATTAATAAAAGCATTGGACGTTTCTTGCATTTTAAATTTTGCGCTCCTTGTTTTTCTTTATTATATATTGCAAAACAGCTATTTACACACACTCACGTATACAGGTCTACATCCACTCTGGATTTCACTGGTAACGACTCTGCTACTGCCAGTTATGACTTCAAAAATCCGATCAACTTAGCCGAAGACGAAGGTGAAGATGATTGCAAAGTGCCTAGTGAACTTGCAAGACTGTTACTCCAAGAAGAGAGGGTTATTCATCCACATGAAGAGCCAATAAAAACGGTGAATCTGGGTACAGAGACAGACAAGAGAGAAGTTAAGGTCGGTGCAAATCTGGAGCTTAGTGTGAAACAACGATTGATTCAGATGTTGCGTGACTACATTGATATTTTTGCCTTGTCTTACAAAGATATGCCCGGTTTGGATACTGATATTGTGGTTCATCGCCTGCCTACCAAGGAAGACTGTCCTCCAGTAAAACAGAAGGTCCGTCGAATGCGCCCAGAGATGTCTGAGAAGATCAAGGCTGAAGTTATGAAACAGTTTGACGCTGGTTTTCTAGCAGTTGCGTCTTGCCCTCAGTGGGTTGCCAACGTGGTTCCAGTGCCGAAGAAGGATGGTAAGGTCCGAATGTGTGTTTACTACAGGGATCTGAACAGGGCGAGCCCCAAAGATGATTTCCCTCTGCCTCATATCGACGTTCTGGTTGACAACACCGCTCAACATAAAGTCTTCTCCTTTATGGATGGTTTCTCCGGTTATAATCAGATCAAAATGGCTCCCGAAGACATGGAGAAGACAACTTTTGTTACTCAGTGGGGTACCTTTTGCTACAAGGTCACGCCTTTTGGACTGAAGAATACTGGGGCAACGTATCAGCGTGCCATGGTTGCTTTGTTTCATGATATGATCCATCATGAGATTGAAGTATACGTCGACGATATGATTGAAAGGTCCCAGACTGAGGAGGAACACCTTGACCATCTGCAGAAGCTGTTTGATAGATTGAAGTTGTACAAGCTGAGGTTAAACCCGAACAAGTGCACCTTCGGGGTGAGATCTAGTAAGCTACGGGGTTTCATCGTAAGCGACAAAGGTATTCAAGTGGACCCGGCAAAAGTGAAAGCTATACAGGAGATGCCAGCTCCCAGGACAGAGAAAGAAGTCAGAGGCTTTCTGGGACGACTGAATTACATTGCACGATTCATCTCACACCTGACTGCTAATTGTGAACCAATCTTCAAGTTACTGAAGAAAGATCAAGTAGTACGTTGGAACGATGAATGTCAAGCCGCTTTCGAAAGGATTAAAGAGTATCTCCAGGAGCCACCCATTCTAATACCACCAGTTGAAGGGAGACCTCTGATCTTATACTTGACAGTACTCGACAACTCAATAGGGTGTGTGCTGGGTCAGCATGACGAGTCTGGCCGAAAAGAGCATGCTATTTATTACCTTAGCAAAAAGTTTACCGACTGTGAGACCCGATACTCACTGCTCGAGAAAACTTGATGCGCTTTGGCAGGGGCTGCTCGCCGGCTAAGACAGTATATGTTGACTCACACTACTCTGTTGATATCAAAGATGGATCCAATCAAGTATATCTTTGAAAAGCCTGCCTTGTCCGGAAGAATAGCAAGGTGGCAGATGATCTTGACAGAGTATGAAATCCAGTATACGACCCAAAAGGAAATCAAGGGAAGTGTGTTGGCAGACCATTTGGCACATCAGGCAGTGGATGATTACCAGTCTATGAACTTTGAATTCCCGGACGAGAATATCATGTTGGTTACTGATTGTAAGACACCTGGACCAGATGAAGGACCTGGGGAAGGATCCGGATGGTCTATGTACTTTGATGGAGCTTCGAACGCTTTGGGTAATGGCATTGGCGCCGTGATCATATCTCATAAAGGATCTCATACTCCATTTACCGCCCGGCTATGTTTCAACTGCACCAACAATATGGCGGAGTATGAAGTGTGCATCATGGGTCTTCGAGCAGCTATTGACCTAAGGATTAAGTTTCTTAGTGTCTTCGGAGATTCCGCTCTTGTGATCAGTCAGATCAAAGGCGAGTGGGATAAAAAACAACCAAATCTTATTCCTTACAAGGAGTATGTATTGACATTGCTTCCCCATTTCAAGCAGATAACCTTTGAACACTTCCCCAGAGAGGAGAGTCAGTTGGCGGATGCGCTAGCTACAATGTCTTCTATGTTTAAAGTCAATTGGGACAATGAGGCTCCCCGGATTATCATTGAAAGATTGGACGAACATGCACATTGCTGTGACATTGAGACTGAAGAGGTAACCGAAAAACCCTGGTTTCATGAGGTGAAAAGGTATCTTGAGACTCAAGAGTACCCCGAGGGTGCATCTGTTAATGACAAGAAGTTTCTAAGGAGGTTCGCGGCGAAGTTCTTCATCAGCAATGGCATTCTTTACAAACATAACCATGATTCGACCTTACTGCGTTGTGTGGATAAGAATGAAGCAGAAAGGATCATGGCGGAGTTACATGAAGGTACTTTCGGAACTCATTCCAGTGGACACACCATGGCAAAGAAGATCCTACGGGCAGGATACTATTGGTCCACTATGGAAGCCGACTGTTATCAGCATTCTCGGACGTGTCACAAATGCCAAGTCTATGCTGATAAAGTGCACATACCTCCAGTTCCTCTGAACATCTTGACGGCACCTTCGCCTTTTGCAATGTGGGGCATTGATATGATCGGCGAGATCAGACCTACGGCATCCAACGGGCATCGTTTCATCTGGGTAGCAATTGATTACTTTACGAAGTGGGTTGAAGCAGCTTCCTTTGCTACTGTAACAAGAACGTTGTGGCACGGTTTATTCGGCATAATCTGATCTGTCGATATGGTGTACCAGAGAGGATCATTACGGACAATGGTACCAATCTCAACAACAAGATGATCACCGAGCTCTGCGAGAAATTCAAGATACAGCATCACAACTCTTCTCCTTACCGGCCGAAGATGAATGGGGATGTCGAAGCGGCAAATAAGAATGTTAAGAAGATTGTGCAGAAGATGACGGTGACGTACAAAGACTGGCACGCGATGTTACCATTTGCTCTTCATGGGTACCGTACCTCAACTCGGACGTCAACATGGGCAACACCCTATTCCTTGGTATATGGCATGGAAGCAGTCTTGCCTATTGAAGGTCAGATACCCTCTCTTTGAATCATGAAGGATGCAGGTTTGAGTGAAGACGACTGGATTCAGACCTGGCTTGATCAGCTAAACTTAATCGATGAAAAGAAACTTACTGCTATTTGCCATGGTCAGATGTACCAAAAACGGATGATCAAGGCATTTAACAAGAAAGTCAGACGACAAGAGTAGCAAGTTGGGGATCTGGTAATCAAACACATTATCCTACCTCAAGGTGATCCCAGGGGAAAATGGACCCCTACTTACGAAGGGCCATTTGTGGTTAAGAACATTTTCTCAGGCGGAGCTATGAGTCTAACCACCATGGATGGTGATGACCTTCCTCACCCCATCAATGCAAACATAGTGAAAAGATACTACGCATAATCAAAGACCCGCTAAGTTGACTGGCCTAGGAAAAAATAAGGGCTTCCCGGTGAACCAAAAGAGTTCGGGCAAAAATAAGGGATGAAAATGCAAAAATCTGTACACCCGGCAAGTCGAAAACCTGAAAAGGCGGCTTGGGCAAAAATGGGTATCCCGGTGGACTGAAAACCCGAAAGGGCGGTCCAGGAAAAAATTAGGGATCAAAGCGTAATACTATGTCTCATTGGATCACCTTGCATCCAGACATCG
Source organism: Vicia faba (assembly GCA_948472305.1). Classification (NCBI taxonomy): domain Eukaryota; kingdom Viridiplantae; phylum Streptophyta; class Magnoliopsida; order Fabales; family Fabaceae; genus Vicia; species Vicia faba. The sequence continues at coordinate 1,351,129,107 of OX451741.1, forward strand.
GTATCGACTATCAAGCTCAGACGACACTAATCAATCTGATTCATCTTCAACCAGTAGCAAAGTGATGAGATGCTCGAGGATATAAAGGTAATAGCAGAGTTGGAACCCAGTGGGATTTTTCACATAGTTGTTTTCTTTTCTTTTCACAAATTGTGTAAATTCTATCTGTTCAGCGGAGTTCTCTTACTAGGACGTCAACCTCTTATACAAAAACGCATATTTACAGGCCATACTTCAAAATAAATACAAATTCATTTTCAGACAAATTTAAAACAGTTTTTCCTTTATCTGTTTTGTTTTGCAAAGAACGTCTAATGTTCATTTTTGATATATGCATTTGACATTAATTACTGATCATAAATATTTACATGCGAAACAAAAGATAAATTATGGGTAATAGCAGAAACAGGGGCAAATAAGAATTGTCTGAACTGTACGGTTGCTCTGTCCACCAGGTACCAAGGTATATTCAGCTGAAGAATATGGCTAAGATGCTTTCTCTCCCCGCAGAGTAAGATAGTAATAGTAGCTCTCCCCAAGCAGAGTTAGTCTACCATCAGCACTAAAAGGATCCTAATATTCTCCAGCGGAGTGTAAGAATATCCCCGGCAAGCATAAGAGTATCTCCGACAGTCTTAATATTCTCCAATGGAGTATAAGAATGTTCCCCGGCAGAACACGAGATACTCCGGTGGAGTCAATATTTTCCCAGCACGGTCTAAAAAGCTTCCTCAACGGAGTTGAATCATCATCCCTAGTAGACTCTGGAAACTTATCCCCTATAGAGAACAAATAAATCTCCCCAGCCAAATTCAGAGGGTTATCCCCCACAAGAGTCTAACAGGTTTATCCCTAGCAAGTTGCAACTGAAAGGTCGTCCCCAGTGAAGTTCTGTCCTTTCACAAGCAGGAATTCAATCCTCAACAGATTTAATATCACCAGCAACGGTAATCCATCCCCAGCGGAGTTTATCGTTGAAATCCCCGGCGGAGCTTATCAGCGGAATTCCCAGTAGAGTTTATCAGTGACATTCTCAGCATAACATCTCTTCCCCACAGAGTAATCCCCCTCGGAGTAATCTCCTCATCAGTTTATTCCCCAACGGAGTTATCCTCTCCTGCAAGTTTATCATCTTCGTTCATCATCCCCAGCGGAAACGAAGAATCCAACTCTATTCTCCAGCAGCTTTGGGATTTATTTTCCCCAGCTAAAACATCACATTTCCATACATCATGATATATGCATATACGCATCATATAATACAATCTCATTTATGTTGAGAATATCATTGCTTGATCCATATCATGCATTGCATATCACTGACCTTTACCTTTCAGGGAAGATGCAGTTAAATTCTCAACTATGTCAAAGGAGACAAAATCAGTTAAATCGATTCCTAAAGATTTTTCTGAGGCCAATTCAGTCAATGGAGACAAAATCACTTAAATCGATTCCTAAAGATTTTTCTGAGGCCAATTCAGTCAATGTAGACAAAATCAGTTAAATCGATTCCTAAAGATTTTTCTGAGGCCAACCCGTCAATGGAGACAAAATCAGTTAAATCGATTCCTAAAGATTTTTCTGAGGCCAATTCAGTCAATGGAGACAAAATCTGTTAAATCGATTCCTAAAGATTTTTCTGAGGCCAACCCGTCAATGGAGACAAAATCAGTTAAATTGATTCCTAAAGATTTTTCTGAGGCCAACCTGTCAATGGAGACAAAACCAGTTAAATTGATTCCTAAAGATATTTCTGATGCGAACACAGTCAATGGAGACAAAACCAATTAAATCGATTCCTAAAGATTTTTCTGATGCAAACGCAGTCAATGGAGACAAAAACAGTTAAATTGATTCCTAAAGATTTTTCTGATGCGAACGCAGTGAATGGAGACAAAACTAGTTAAATCGATTCCTAAAGATTTTTCTGATGCGAACACAGTCAATGGAGACAAAACCAGTTAAATCGATTCCTAAAGATTTTTATGATGCCAATCCAGTCAAAGAAGACAAGACCACCTACCAACAATATCCAAATGGCATCTGTAAGCCCATTCCCGACATCATAATGCTGATACCACATCACGCGAGTGCAAATTTCTGGGCACTCTAGTGTTCAATCATCTTCCACCTTCGGATCACGAAAGGCCCGAAAGCCAATCTACATCCTCAGGTTTAAGAAGATTGAACAGGGGAAACTGTTGTACCCCAAAATTTCCCCTCTCATATTTCTCAAGGCATTGCAAGAATAATCTCCAAGTGGTTCAAGATTGCTCAAGAATTGGACAGTCAAGTCATCTCCTAAGGCAATCAACCTCAAATTAGGGTTTTATGTTGCATCAAGGTCCTTACATACAAATGACCTCAAATGCTCCCCAATGTCCTAATATGTTCTCAAGTTCATCCATGTCAAATTTCAAGCCTTGCAGAGGAAGTTTGGTCAGTCAATTGCTCAAAGGGTCCAAAAATCGACGGTGCTAGGGAAAAAGTCAACTGTGACCTATAAACAGTTAAACCTCAAGATTTTTTGTCAACATTCTCATTTTTAAGGATAATTCATCATTTGATCAAGGGTTGATCATGATTCATCAAGGATTGCTAAAAGATTCATCAAGATTCAAAAGTTGTTAAATTAGGGTTTTGCAGGAAAAGTCAACTCAACTTTGACCAAGCATAACTTTCTCATACTTTATGAGAAATGACCCATCCAAAGCTCATTTTGAAGAGGATGAAATTTCCTACAATCCATCTTCCCAAACCCATAAACACAAAGAAAAGAAAATTTTGAAAACACTTTGAGCAAGTACCTAAGAGCGCGTGGATAACCACTGATAGAAAGGGTGCTAACACCTTCCCTTTCTATAATCTACCTCCCGGACCCGAGAAACATCTCGAAAAAGGAATTTTTCTGTGCTTTTTTCCTTTCCTTGTTGGATAAAATAAAAGACGGTGGCGACTCTTGCTTACCGCGACATTTTGCAAAAACAAACGCAAAACGCGAACCAGCATTCCAAAAACAGTCAGTTCTCTTCCCACCGATCACACAGTTCTTTGACCCCCTACACCACTGTATCACATTCGCTGATTTCCAACTAGTACCTACTTTGGAGGAATTTTCTCAACTCCTGAGGATTCCTATTCTTCATCAACTACCCTACAACAGTACGGAAAAAGAACCAAAGCCTGAAGATGTTGCTCAAGCCTTACACTTGCAACCATCTGATATCAAAGGACATTGGGAAACCATAAGTGGTGTCAAGGGTTTCTTGGCAAAGTTTCTGTTTGAGAAGGCACAAGACTGCTGGAATTCTCTAGATCTACAAGATTTTGAAGATATTGTGGCACTCCTCATTTATGGGTTGGTCTTGTTCCCAAACCCTGATCAGCTTATAGATGTGAACACTGTCAAGATTTTCATATCTCAGAATCATGTTCCTACATTGCTTGGGGACATCCTACACTCATTTTACACACGAACAATGAGGAAAATAGGTGTTCTGATGTGCTGTAATCCTCTTCTAGCAAGGTGGTTTATTTCTCACCTTCCCCAAACAGTTTTGAAGAATGAGCAGGGTTTAAGGTGGTCACAATGGTTGATGACCCTCACACATTCTGATGTTCATTGGTGTTCTCGGTCCAGAGAAAATGTCATCATCATTGATCGTTGTGGAGAATTCCCTAATGTCCCTTTACTTGGCATTAGGAGAGGCATTACCTACAACCCCTGTTTAGCTCTGAGACAGTTTGGATATGCCCGGAGGGATGGCCCTCATGATATGCTGATTCCTGACCTAGTTTTTGACTTCGACAACGATGCGCAAGGACTTAGACAAAGTTTTATCCGAGCTTGGAGGATGCCCAACAAGGTGGATAGTAAGACACTGCGGCACAAGAATTCCATCCCCCTTGAGCCTTATCTCAAGTGGGTACGAACCCGCGCCCAGAGTCTTATGATGCCATACCCCCACATTCTCCCCGTGATCAAAGAGCCTGTTATGGAAGGAGAGGTTCCATACACCCTCCTACATCCAGACATGCCAACATCATTGGAAGAATTACAAAAGAGTTGGATCCAGCTTAAGGAAGAACAAAATACTTTTGAAGCCAGCTTCTATGCCAGTGAGAAGAAGGTTTTGGAACTTACCCGCCGACTTCATGAGGAGGAAACTCTTAATACTTACATCGCACCAAAGAGGATGCGCAATGTATTTTTACATTAAGAATTTTATAATATTTTGCCCATGGGGCATTTATGTACTAACAAATTTCTTCTTAATATGACGTGTGTTCTTTTTTGTTTGCAACAAATTTGAATTTCTGAATCCTTGAATGCATTACATGAATAACATATCATTCATCATATGTATAAACAGGTCTTCACGCCAGGTTTCCTTATCTTTCTGCTGTTTATTTCAGCAAGATGGATTTGGAGCATACGGTTAAGGATCTGCAAGCATAAAATTCACAATTCCAGCAACTCCTCATGACCTTAGCAAAGGGTCAAGAGGACCTTAAAGCACTGTTGGAGAAAATGAAAGATAAAGAGAAAAAGAAGAAAAGGACCGGTATGGCCACTATGGGAAGAAGGTTTGAAAACCAGGCTAGAAAGGTTCTCGAGTTCCCCTCGACGTCTGATGAAGGGATTGGTAAAAGAAAAGGAGTTGCGATGCCTTCTGAATCTGAAGTTGAAGAAGAAGAAGAGGAAGAGGATGAAGATTACTCTGAACAAAAATATCCCCCTACGGATGATATGTATAAAAATCTTGAGGATCGGTTGGCAGACATGGAGTTGCAAAGGGTACTTGGGTTAGATTTCGAAGAACTAGGGTTGGTCGCTGGGATCATCATTCCTCCCAAATTCAAAGTTCCTACATTTGCTAAGTATGACGGTTTGTCCTATCCGAAGATGCATCTGAGGTCCTACGTCAGAAAGATCCAACCCCACTCTTCTGATAAAGACCTCTGGGTCCACTTTTTTCAAGACAGTTTGTCAGGCACACAATTGGACTAGTTCTATCAACTTGAGAGATCTGATGTTCACAACTGGGAAGATTTAGCTGCTGATTTCTACCGACAATACCAATACAATGCAAATTTAGCGCCTACTCGTACTCAACCACAGAGTATGGGTATGGCCTCTAGTGAGGGATTTAAGGAATATGCCCTAAAGTGGCGGGATTTGGCTGGAAGAGTGCAGCCACCTTTGTCAGATAGAGAGTTGGTTGACATGTTTTTAGGGACTCTGTCAAGTCCATTCTTCAATCATTTAATCGGGAGTTCATCTACAGGATTCACCGAACTAATTCTGACCGGTGAAAGGGTCGAAGCTGGCATTAAAAGTGGTAAAATTCAGAAGGATGCCTCCGCTTCCACTGCTATTAAGAAGACCTTCCCAGCCAAGAAAGAAGCTTCTGCTGTTTATTCCCAGAAAAATTAAGGAAGAACGGAGCGCCGACCAACGGTGGGGGCTGTGATGATTCAGAACTCTTCAACCGATCAACCTCGCAGCAATCAACCAAGGGCTAATCAGCAAAGGGTAGAAAGGCCACAACGGCAATTCACCCGAATCAATATAACACCGGCTCAAGTCGTCCCTCATCTATTAAAGCTGAACCTCATCAACTTGAAAGAAGCGCCGAAAAACCCCAATACCTCTTCTCCTTATTATCACTCCAATGCAAAATGTGCATACCATTCTGACAGTGTAGGGCGTGATACCAACAACTGTTGGGCTCTTAAAAACAAGATCCAAGACTTAATAGACGCCAAGGAGGTAGAGTTTGATGCTCTTGAAAAACCCAACGTGATATCCGCTCCAATGCCCAAGCACGGTCATAATGTCCATTCCATTATGGAAGATCTTCATGTTACCACTACTAATGACCTTTTGACTCTGTTACCAGTGATTAAAGTGAATTTGATGAAAGTCGGGATATTCCCAGGCTGTGGAAAAGACTGTTACTTTTGTTCAAACTTGCAAACTAACTGCCCACTGTTGAAATCAGGCATCCAACGCCTGATAGATACCCAAGAGATCCTCTTTCAAAAGACTCATGTTGATACTATCACTCATGTTACTCCTGTTACCTTTGATACTCCAACCAATGACATTGCTATAATAACCATCTCCGACGATCTTTCCAAGACCTGCAAAAGGCCTGTTAAGATTACGCCTGATCCTAAGTTTGTGCCGTTGAAAATTACCATGCCGGGTCCTGTCCCGTATAAATATAACAAGACGATACCATGGAACTACGGATGAGAAATCTTCTACCATGGTATCAAGCAGATTGAATCAATCCAAGAGAATTCCGTTGATGAAACCCATATTATAGGGAATATTGCGGGAACGAGGAAGATAACTCGCGGCGGAAGGATCTTTTCTCCGGAGATTGCTCCTCCACGGGAAGTCTTCGGACCCTCGAGAGTTTCTGTGCCTGTCAAGCCATATGTGCAAAGCCCGGTAATTGAAGAATTTGATGCTCCTGAAGTTAGACCCTCTGATGTTGCTACCAAAGGTAAGGGGATACTAGAAGCGCCTGTCAGGATGAAGGCTCAGACTGTGGTAATCCCCGAGACCACCCTGAAAGAGATGGAAGAAATCTTAAAGATAATCAAGAAGAGCAACTACGATGTCGTGGAGAAGCTATGGCATACCCCTTCCAAAATCTCCATGCTGGCTCTCCTACTCTGCTCTGAGGCTCATGCTAAGGCCTTAATCAAATTTCTAAAGACGGCACACGTGCCTCAAGAAACTTCTACTGACCAATTTCAAGAGTGCGTGGCTAGCCTTACTGCCGATAATGGCCTTGGTTTTTCTGACGCTGATTTGACTCCTAAGGGAAGGAAGCACAACGACGCGCTGCATGTCTCGGTGGAATGCAGAGGGACCACACTTGCCCATGTTCTGGTTGACACCGGTTCATCTTTAAATGTTCTATCGAAGAAGGCGTTGGACAGATTGGACTGCGAAGGTTTCACCCTAAAGCCCAGTAACATCATTGTTAGAGCCTTCGACGGTTCTAAGAGGATGGTTTACGGAGAAGTGGACATCCCAATCAAAGTGGGCACAAAAATTTTCAACTCTACTTTCTATGTGATGGACATCCGTCCTTCATATTCATGCTTGTTGGGAAGGCCATGGATCCACAACGCTGGGGCAGTCACTTCCTCTTTACACCAAATGCTAAAGTACCCAGTACATGGTAAGATTATAATGGTGCACGGTGAGGAAGAGTACATGATAAGTCACCTCAACTCCTTCCGCTATGTGGAGTTAGATGGAGAATTCATAGAAACGCCTTTCCAACATTTTGAAGAAGTTTCTCCCGAAGTCGCAGTTGCAAAGACAATGACTGATGTGCCTATCGTTCCCAAGCCTGTGTCTAGGATGGCATCCCTCAAAGATGTGGAGGCTATAATCAAAGAAGGAAGGAGTACAATGTGGGGGAAACTGCCTGATTTTTCTCACAAGACGGACAAGTTCGGATTAGGTTTTACTATTGCTGGCCAGAAAGCTGTGTGTCGCTCCCGGACTGGAGGACCACCCTTAAAAATCACTCACCTTGGAATTAATGCTTTAGAAGATGTTGATGAAGAAGGAAACTTTGAAGATTGGATCTTTCCAACCGTTGAAGGAGGATTAAGCAACTGGGAAGCGAAATACTTCGTTCCCATCACTTTTATCAACCAGTAATTTATCTTTGAACAATTTCCTATTTTGGTCTGTAATAATTAAACAATTTGTACACACTCTTTTCACCTTATGCCTTACACGGGGCATATAGGTCCATTTGTAAGGGCTTGATTTCTTCATTATCATATGCCATGTTTAATGAATCATTGGACATTTTCATCTATAAACTGTTGTGTTCATTTTCTTTCCTTTTACATTTTGTTTTGTTTAAGGATGGCTATCCCTCACACACACACACACTCACAAAATGCAGGTACCCATCCACTCCGGATTCCATGGATGACTATTCTGCTTTGGCCTTCAGTGACTCTGAAGACTTGGTCAATCATGCCGAGTACGAAGGTGATGAAGACTGTGAAGCGCCTAGAGAGTTAGCTAGACTTTTGCAACAAGAGGAAAAGGCTATTCTGCCCCATGAAGAGTTGCTAGAGACTATTAATTTGGGAACAGAGGAAGACAAGAAAGAGGTAAAAGTGGGTGCCAACCTGGAGCCAAGTGTCAAAGAGCGCTTAGTAGAGTTGTTGAATGAATATGTTGAGATATTCTCCTGGTCCTATGAAGACATGTCGGGACTCGACACAGATATCGTGGTTCACTATCTCCCTACAAGAGAAGATTGTCCACCAATCAAACAAAAGGTCCGCCGAATGAGGCCCGACATGTCTGAAAAGATCAAAGCTGAGGTGAGGAAGCAATTCAATGCTGGCTTTCTGGCTGTTACTTCCTATCCATAATGGGTTGCTAACATTGTGCCCGTGCCTAAGAAGGACGACTAAGTCAGAATGTGTGTGGACTATCGGGACTTAAACAGGGCTAACCCTAAAGATGATTTTCCACTACCACACATTGACATCTTGGTTCACAACACAGCTTAACACAAGGTATTTTCTTTCATGGATGGATTCTCGGGATACAACCAGATCAAAATGGCCCCCGAATACATGGAGAAGACTACTTTTGTCACGCAGTGGGGTACCTTCTGCTATAAAGTGATGCCATTTGGACTGAAGAATGTTGGGGCAACCTATCAGCGAGCCATGGTAACTTTGTTTCATGATATGATACATCATGAGATCGAAGTCTACATATACGACATGATAGCCTGTTCACAGACAGAAGAAGAACACCTCGACCATCTACAAAAGATGTTTGTCAGATTAAAGGAATATAAGCTTAGACTGAACCCTAGCAAGTGCACTTTTGGAGTCAGGTCTGGTAAACTTTTGGGATTTATTGTCAGTAACAAAGGCATTGAGGTTGATCCTGCTAAAGTAAAAGCTATACAAGAAATGCCTGCTCCCCGCACTGAAAAGGAGGTTAGAGGTTTCTTGGGACGCTTAAACTATATTGCAAGGTTCATCTCTCACCTAACATCTACCTGTGAACCAATCTTCAAGCTGTTGAAGAAAGATCAGGTGGTTGAGTGGAATAATGATTGTCAAGTTGCTTTTGATAAGATCAAGGAGTATTTGCTGGAACCTCCTATCTTGATGCCACCCGTCGAAGGAAGGCCGTTAATCATGTATCTGACTGTTTTGGATAATTCAATGGGGTGCATACTGGGCCAACATGACGAGTCTGGCCGAAAAGAGCATGCCATTTATTACCTTAGCAAAAAGTTTACCGACTGTGAGACTCGCTACTCACTGCTCGAGAAAACTTGTTGCGCTTTGGTATGGGCCGCTCGCCGGCTAAGGCAGTATATGTTGACACATACCACTTTGCTGATTTCTAAAATGGATCTGATTAAGTATATCTTCGAGAAGCCTGCTTTATCTGGAAGAATCACTAGATGGCAAATGATCCTGACAGAGTATGATATCCAGTACACAACCCAAAAAGCTATAAAAGGGAGTGTACTAGTTGACCATCTAGCTCATCAAGCCGTCGAAGATTACCAATCTATGAGATTCGACTTCCCTGATGAGGACATCATGACATTGGACAACATTGAAGGTAACGGACCGTATGACAGACCTGAACAAGGATCCCGATGGACCCTGTACTTTGATGGTGCTTCAAATGCACTTGGAAACGATATCGGTGCGGTACTTATTTCTCCGGAAGGTTGCCATACACCCTTCACTGCCCGACTTTGCTTCAGCTGTACCAACAACATTGCTGAATATGAAGCTTGTATCTTTGGTCTCAAGGCTGCTATTGACTTGGGAATCAAATCTTTGGTTGTATTTGGGGACTCGGCTTTGGTTATCAGTCAAATCAAATGAGAGTGAGATACTAAACATCCTAATCTTATCCCATACAAAGAACATGTCCTGACATTGTTGCCTCATTTCGAGCAGATTACCTTTGAGCACTTCCCGCGAGAAGAAAATCAGCTAGCAGATGCTCTGGCTACAATGTCTTCCATGTTTAAACTCAATTGGGATAATGAGGCTCTCCAAATCACCATTGAGCAAATGGAAGAACCTGCGCACTGTCATGAGATTAATACCGAAGAAGTAGTGGAACAACCCTGGTTTCATGAAATCAAAAGGTATCTCCAGACTCGAGAATACTCTGAAGGAGCTTCTGTCAATAACAAAAAGTTCTTAACGAAATTTGCTGCCAAGTTCTTCCTGAGCAATGGTATCTTATATAAGCGCAACCATGATTGTGTTCTACTTCGTTGTGTGGACAAGGCTGAAGCAGAGTTGATCATGACCGAAATACATAGTGGCACCTTTGGCACCCACCTGAGTGGACATACGATGGCTAAGAAGATTCTAAGGGCAGGCTACTATTGGTCTACCATGGAAGCTGATTATCATCAACATTCCCGTAGTTGTCACAAATGTCAAGTCTATGCTGACAATGTACATATTCCTCCAGTTCCTCTCAACGTTCTGACAGCTCCTTGGCCATTCACGATGTGGGGAATCGACATGATTGGAGAGATCAAGCCCACAACATCCAATGGACATCGCTTCATCTTGGTCGCTATTGATTATTTTACCAAGTGGGTCGAAGCCGCTTCCTAAGCCTCTGTTACAAAGAATGTGGTTGCCCGTTTCATCAAGCAGAATCTCATATGCCGATATGGTATCCCCGACAGGATCATCACAGACAACGGTACAAATCTGAATAACACTGTGATCACTGCTCTGTGCGAGCAGTTCAAGATTCAACATCACAATTCATCTCCCTATCGGCCAAAGATGAACGGTGATGTTGAAGCTGCGAAAAAAAATATCAAGAAGATCATTCAAAAGATGACAGTCACCTACAAGGACTGGCATAAGATGTTACCGTTTGCCCTGCATGGATATCGTACCACGGTGCGTACTTCAACAGGGGCAACCCCCTTTTCTTTGGTATATGGCATGGAAGCTGTTTTACCCATGGAAGTTCAGATTCCTTCCTTGAGGATCATGAAGGATATTGGTTTGAGTGAAGACGATTGGGTTCAGACCCGACTTGACCAACTTAATTTGATCGATGAGAAGCGACTTACTGCTGTTTGTCATGGTCAGACGTATCAGAAACGGATTATCAAGGCTTTCAACAAGAAAGTCAGACGTCAGGTATATCAAGTCGAAGATCCTGTAATCAAGTGGATCATCTTGCCGCAAAGTTATCCCAGGGGAAAGTGGACTCCTACTTACGAAGGACCATTTATGATCAAGAACATCTTTTCTGGTGGGGCAATGATTATGACCACCACGGACGGCGACGACCTGCCGCACCCTACGAACACAGACATAGTCAAAAGATACTACGCATAAAATGACCCGACAAGTTGAATACCCGAAAGGGCGACTTTGGAAAAATTGGGCATCCCGGTGAATCGAAAACCCGAAAGGGCGCTTCAGGCAAAAATTAGGGATAAAACAAAAAAAATCTGTACACCCGGCAAGTTGAAAACCTGAAAGGGCGACTTGGGCAAAAAAGGGTTTCCCGGTGGACTGAAAACCCGAAAGGGCGGTTCAGGCAAAAGTTAGGGAATTAAAGCGTATGACTATGTCTCGTTGGATCACTTTAAGGACAATATCTTCCCCAACAAGCTCCAAGCTTCTGATCAATCCAATCATCCGCGGACGAAGCAACAAATGGACAAGATACTCATAGTTGTGAAGGCTATAGCAGAATGGGAACCCCATGGAATTGTTACACATAACCATCTTTCTTTTTGTATAAATTTTTTCTCAATTTTTCGACAACATTCTCTTACTAGGATGTTTGTCTCCTTTGTACAAAGATACTTACAAAAGTTAATACAAAGATACTTCAAAGTGCAGAAATTTGCTTGCCTTTCTTTTCTTTTTACACTTATGTTTTATTTGAAAATGTCCAAAGGTTTGTTAAATAGGCATATGCATTTGAATATAATCATTGCTTACAAATAAAATGAAATGAGAAAGGATAATTACTGGTAGGTCGAAAGTATAGGAAAATGTCTTTAGGCTATTCCAGAAGAAATCCCCTGCAATATGTCATTCAGATCCTCAATAAAGCTAAAACCTTGAAGTATATATCCCCAGCGGAGTTAAGTTTCAAAATTCCCATCAGAGTTAAGGCTCTAAACTCCCGATCCCCAGTGGAGCCTGAAAACTTTGAACTACAGACCCTCAGCGAAGATGAAACCTTCTTCCCCAGCAAAGTCAAATTTCCGACTATCAATCCCCAGCGGGAACCATTCAGTTTTCCCCAACTTCCCCAACAGGTTATCTTAAAAGTCTGAGAATCAACCAGATAACAGTTAACTTTTTTGTTTTATCCCCAACTAGGATAATTCCCCAGTAGATTGGCATACAACCCAATCTCCTGATTTCCCCGGCATAATAAACACTCTCCCCATAGAGTTATTTCCTGACAGAATGAAGATTCTAATTCCTATTTTTCCATTTGAAGCCTCTCAGGTTTTAATTCCCCAGTAGAGGTCGTTGGATTTCTCCTTACTTCCCCAGGAAAGTCATGAAGGATTCTCATTCCCCGCAGAAGTTGTCAAAACTCTTGTTAATCCCCACAAGATACCAAGGGTTTTCAATCCCCAACAGTGTCCCCAGGATTTCTCATTCTCAACAAATCAAAGATTTTTGGAATCCTCAACATCGGTCAAGGATTTACGTTCTCCTGCAGCAGTCAAAGATTTCATTATCTCTAGTTATCAAGGATTTATTTTCCTCAGCAAGATAGCTAATCAGCTTACATGCACATCCATTACATTCATATATCATAAACATTGATGAAACACATTCTATTGCATCATACATATCATGCAACATAACTTTGTGCTTTAGCTAACATTTTACCATTTTCAGGATAAGATTAAAAAGCTATCGTTAACAATTATTCAGAGATTTCAGATACAGTATGGATACACCCCAGACACGGCGGTCATTCTATTACTCATTCATAATTTCAAGTCAGATACAATATGGATACACCCCAGACACGACGGTCATTCTATTACTCATTCAAAATTTCAAGTCAAGATACAATATGGATACGCTCCAGACACGGAATCCATTCTATTTCTCATTCAGATTCAACTATCAACTTCAAGTTCAGATACACTCCAGACACGGAAGTCATTCTGCTACTCATACAAATCTCAACTTCAGATACAGTCCAAATACGCTCCAGACACGGTTGCCATTCTGTCACTCATTCAGAATTTATCCCCAACACATAGATGCTTCATACACAGATGTTTCTCTGTCATCCATTCAGAATACAAATACACTCCAGACACGGCAGTCATTCTGATATTCATTCAAGAATCAAATACAGTTACAGCTCGGATACGCTCTAGACACAGACGCCACTCCCTTGCTTATACAAACCCAGTCTCCAGATACAACGCAGATACGTTCCAAATACGGGTACCATTCTGACGTTCATTCTACTGATCTTCAACAAACAAATTTTGGATGGCATCTCTAAGCCCATCTCCAGCAAGACTTTACCATCTCCAAATGACATCTTTAATCCCATTCCCTCAGATACATTTTGATGAGTGCAAATTTACGGGCACTCTAGTGTCCAATCCTCTTTTACCTTCGAGTCACGAAAGGAAAACTTGCCAATCTAACTCTTCAGGTTCAAGAAGATTGAACAGGGGCAACTGTTGTACCCCAAAATTTTCCTTCTCATTTTATCAACATTTCTCATCACAAGGCTCTTGGAACTCAAGATCAAGCTAGGGTTTGCTCTGCTCAAGACACCTCCTTGCACTGTTGACCTAAATTAGGGTTTGAGTTTGCACAGGGATTTTTTAACTTACGATGCCCAAAGTGACTTTCATACTTAATGTTGGACTCATAAGTTTGTCCCTACCATGTTTCAAGTCTTGAATCAAAATTTTGCCCATTCAATTGGACAGTTGACCTAGAAATCAGTTGTATTGGGGAAAAAGTCAACTGTGCCTAATTTACAGTCAAACCTCATGAATATTGACCTACATCAACATTATGAACTCATATGAACCATTTGATCAAGTTTGAACCACAAATCCACAAGAAATTTGATCAGATCACCAAAAGGGAAAAATGGTCATTTTTAGGGTTTTGACTGTACAAAGGCAATTTTTGACTGTTTGGCCTAGCCAATGGCAAATTAAGCTCAACCATGGACTCAAGGACTCAAGGGCATCATCTTGACTTATTCAACAAGTTCAAAAGATCTCAAATGCATAGGATTGACAGATGAACTTTTCAGTCAACTGATCAAAATTTGATTGTACACTGAAAAGTCAAACTTTGACTTTTTGGTCAAAATCAAGTGCCAAGGGTCATTTTTCATCAAGATATGTCAAATCATTAAACTTTTTCATCAAGAAACCCAAAATTGCAAATTAGGGTTTGAAATTGAAAATTTTCATAACTTAGAATTTTTCGAAGTTATGAAATTTTCTTAATTTTTCCTAACTTTGTCCCACATTTTCACCATGATGCAAATGGATTAAAACAAAACCTCCAACATGAAAGTTGTAGTCCTCTACAAAGTCTACAACTTTTACTCACAAAGTTTTCTCAAAAGAAGCTTGGATCTCAAGTTATGATTTTTGGAACAAGGGTACCTAAAACTTTTAACTTAGAGAAATTTTGCCCTAGTTTAGGCAGGATTTTGGCCTATCTTCTTGGCCATTTTTCACATAATTCCACTTGGAGTATCAAGTTGCATTTCAAATATGGATTATATAGCATGTTGCAAGCTTTCCAAATTGTCCAAGAACTCCTCAAACACATTTGTGGTTAGGGAGAATCGAATGCTTGAAGTTGGAAAAAACTCACTTTGTATCCATGGCAAATTCATGTTCACTCAAGTGGAATTTTCAAACCAGAATGCCTTCTACTAGTTTGCAGGCCTCTAAACCACTTTACACTCCTTAATTAAATTCAAATCCATCAGTCTAAGCATTTGTTTTGGCCATTTGGGCATTGTACACAAAACTAAGCCCTAAGTAGAAAAAGGCACATTTCCATTTTTGCAAAAGTGTGCTTTATGTCAAACCACTATCCCTTGAACATTGGTCCATATCTTAGAAGCCAAATCAAATCCACAAATTGCAGGGGCTAAGAGCAAAGTATACAACATATTTGATGGCTTGTACAGGCCTGTAATCACAACTTCCCATTCTTGCTTCAAAAATAAGAAACTTGTCAAAATCCTAAGAACTTGGAAACCAACCAATGTTAACTTACACAAACATTTCAAACATCTTTCACACAACCCTTTGAGCAATAAACACGAGTGCTAGAGCCTCAAAACCTCCCATAGCCAGAAATCACACTTCTTTGATAAAACAGGGCAGATGCTGCAACTTGAGTTCTCCAACTCATTTGGCTCGTGCGTTTTGCCCCAAGTTGCTTCAAACACCTTCCATTCAACTCACTCAAGTTATCCCAAACACCAAAAACCAACTATAACTCCATTTACAGTGTTCACCATTTTCATTTCAAGCTTGTGCAGGTTGAGTTCTATAGGCTGATTCAAGGACATTCAAGGCAAGCTAGCTATTGGAAAAGGTCAAGTGAAGTTCAAGCAAGCTACCAAACATCTCAAAACTTGTTGAGAAGCACTGTATTGCCCTACACGAATCCAACTGAAACAGGTTTTTCTTCACTTTCTATCTCTCTATTTAGGAATATTTAGTCTCAGGTTTGTGAATAAAAAATGTAGTGTTCATTGCCATGAAGCTGTTCATATGCCCAGTTTTCATTTATATTAAGTGTGCTAAGAGAATTTCATCCATGAACATGCTGAAAAAACTAGGTCAGATTTTGGGGCCAGAGAAATTCTCTCTGGTCTTTGAGAGTTAGGATTAGAAATACCTAGGCCCATTTCAAGGAGGCTAGGTTGTTGTGCTGGATCCAGTGATGACCATTCCTTGGAGTGCATTATTGGCGTGAGGCTTGATTCACTAGATCTGGATCCATTGAGATCTACTGGTTGTTAGATGAGGTACACTCTGCGCGCGTTGGACATAACTTGTATGGGATTTGCATGGAAATTTTTGAAAAATAATATGCTAGAGGCATGGATTGAACCTCTGCCCTACCACACCAAAGCCTTAATCACACACAGGCTTGCCGCTGGGACGGTCATTTCATCTTATACATATATAAAACAAAATCAACAAAAGCCTTGAATGAAGTATATGACTGGAGAAATGTCGAAGCCCTAGCTCCGGTCATATTCTCCAGCGAACCAAAATCCAAAACTTGCAAAAACGTCAGATTTAAACACAAAAACACATGCTACCCCATAATTCAGGTATGGTTAATCCAATAATGGGATCATTTTGACTTGAAAAGCACAGGAAATAGTTATAATGAAAATTCAAGCAACATAGTTAAAATGGTAGGTAGCCATGTTTACGTTTAAGCTAGCATGTAAGGCCTCGTTCCAGCCCTAATCATCACCCTGATCACATCTAGCCACAAAAAATTAGTAAAAAATGCATGTATTTAAGATTGCGAATGTAAGAAATTCACCAATTGGTGGGTCGCGGCTAGGCTTCTTCTGGGCACGACTGAAAGTGTTATTGGGCTGGATCCACTCTTGAGAACGCCAGGAAGGCGAACAGATGCCTGAAACTTATTGAGAGTGGCTGGAGAATAGGTTTTTAGGTTTCCCTAGCTCGAAAATTTTTGAGAGTTTTTGTGTTCTCTTTTAGGCAGATTGCTCGTGTATTTGGATTTGATGTTGTTGTGCTTAAATAAAGGCTTGAAAAGACTCCAATAACATGGCAAGAAATTAAGTCATCAAGCCATGTTTAAACAAGAATCAAACACTTTGAAAACTTTCCATTTTTGAATGATTCTTTCTTCTTTGAGCCTTACACAAATTTGGCATGTTGTAATAGGATGGAATGTGATGTGTTAGGCTCTAAGAAACCACTCATGTGCCTGGCCCATTTACCTTGTACTTCATTTAACTTATTTTTCATTTATTTGAATAAAAACAACATAAATATAAATAAAATAATAAAAAAATAGAATACATGGTAGGAGTGAGCTTAGGAGTCTTTCACAAGGTCATGGACATGTTTTAAGCCCAAAAAGTTAGGCCACTAGTCCAAAATTTCAAGTTTGCACATTTTGCATTTCATATATTTCCTCAAAATTTCCCAACTTGTGAAACTCATAACTTTCTCAATTTTCATCTTTTGAAGGTGATCTTAGACTATTCCAAAATCTAAATATGTCCTCTACAATTTCTCTTTTGATCATTTTTGTATTTGGAGAATTTATCTTGATGTAAGTTGCCTTGACAAAAAGTGTTTTTGTTGACTTTTGAAACTGACTTGTAATGTATTAGCTCATATCTTTCCAATGAAGCATTTTTTGGACATGACCCTAATTAAAAATTTGTAGAGAATTGAATTTCCTTCAAAATTGGATTTGTTTAGGGAAAAGTTTATGAAGCATGTGAAAATTATGCTTGGTCAAAGTTCAGTTGACTTCTCCTAAGGAAACCTTAGTTTGACAATTTTTGACCTTTGATGATTTTAGGGCTTTTCTTGAGGAATCATGATCAACCCTTGATCAAATAATGAATATCACTTCAAAATGTTGATGTTGAAAAAAATCTTGAATTTTGACTGTGTGTTGACCATAGTTTACCCAATACAGTTGGTTTTCAATCATTAGAGCCATTGATTGAGCAAACTTGTGATGCGGGACTTGAAACTTGACATGAACATTGTTGAAGGCCTATGGAGAACCATGGAAATAATTTGATACCTTTGAAACCCAAACTTCCTTGAGGAACTCAAAACCGTAGTTGTAGATCCTTAGCTTAGTAGGAACATCTTGATTGGTATACTCTTGAGATTCTTGAGTATTTGAGAACCCTTAAAAGAATATTTTGAAGAAAAATGGGAGGCAAAAGTTTTAGGTACAACAGGTACCTAAGGATAATATAATCTATGTTGCAGATCTCCTTTGCAGTCAAGTTGAAACACCAGTCACGGTACCTGGACTCTGGGTGCTCACGACACACGACAAGAAGAAGGCATATGTTCCAAAGCCTGGAACTTAAGCTTGGTGGCTTCATGGGTTTTAGAGGTGATCATAAAGGGAAGATCATAGGCTTCAGAACAGTAGTTAATGGTAATATCCCTTATATTACTAATGTTTTACTTTTTGATGGATTAATACATAATATATTGTCTATAAGTCAATTAAGTGACAATGGTTATGATATTATCTTTAATCAAAAGTCCCGTAAAGATGTTAGTCGGAAGGATTTCTCCATTCTTTTTTGTGGAAAGAGGAAGACCAACATCTATAAGATTAGAGTTTTTGATCTTATAGAATAATATGTTAAATGCCTCTTGTCTATTAATAAAGAGAAATGGGTGTGGCATAAACGATTGGGCCATGTTAGCATGAGAAACATTTCTTAGCTAAATAAGCTTGATTTAGTCAGAGGCTTCCCTAATCTGAAGTTTTCTTTAGATGCTCTTTGTGAAGCATGTCTGAAAGGTAAGTTTTCAAAAACTTCTTTCAAATCAAAGAATGTTGTTTCTACCTCTAGGCATTTGGAACTCTTGCACATTGACCTTTTTGGACCAAGGAAAATTGCTTCTGTTAATGGAAAGAAATATGGATTGTTCATTGTTGATGACTACAACAGATGGACATGGGTTAAGTTTCTTAGACAAAAGGATGAGTCACACTCTATGTTCTCTACCTTCTACTCATAAGTAAAAAACGAGATAGATTTCAAAGTTGTTAAAGTCATAAATAATCATGGTGGTGAGTTTGAAAATAATCTTTTTGAATTTTTTTCTTCTGAAAATGGCATTTCCCATGATTTCTCCCGCCCTAGAACTCTATAACAAAATGGAGATGTGAAGAAGAAGAATATGAATTTTCAAGAAATGGCCAAAACCATGATCAACGAGGCTAACATGGCTAAGCACTTTTAAGCAAAGACAGTTAACATAACATGCTATATTAAGAACTTGAATTCTATAAGACCCATTCTGAATAAGACTCCATATCAATTGTGGAAGAATAGATAACCCAACATTTTATATTTTCATCCTTTTGAATGTGATTGTTTCATTATGAACACTAAGGAAAATCTTAACAAGTTTGATTCTAAATCATAAAAGTGTTTAATGATAGGATAGTCTGAATGCTCAAAAGGATATAGAGTACATAACACATAAACACCGATTGTTGAAGAATCAATTCATGTTAGATTTGATGATAAGCGTGACCCATTAAAATTCAAAGCTAGTTGAAAAGTTTGCAGATTTGGAAATCACCTTCTCAGGCTCTAAAGGTGAAATAGCTGCTAAAGAAACTCAAACAAAAGATTCTAACCATGATCAACCAGAAGTTGTTAAAGTTCAGACTCCTTTGAGGAAGCACATACAAAGATCTTCACATTCTGAAGAATTGAATGTGGGTGACAAGACTGAACCAATAAGAACCATATCCTCATCCAAACCTTCTGAAGAGACGTTTATGGGTTTGGTGTCCCTCGTAGAATCAACATTTGTTGATGAAGTGCTTCTGAACATAAGGTGGATTGTGGAAATGGAAGAAGAACTCGATTAATTCTCCAGAAATAATGTGTGAGATCTTATGCCCACACCCAAAGGTACTCATGATATTGGAACCAAGTATGTCTTTAAAAACAAACTCAATGGGAAAGGATTTGACTATATAAAAACCTTTGCACCAGTTTCCAGGTTAGAGTTTATTTGTCTTTTAATTTCTTTTGTTGTTAATCATAACATCATATTGTATCAGATGGATGTTAAAAGTGCATTTCTGAATGGTTACATTACTAAATAAGTGTATGTACATTAACCTCCTGGTTTTGAAAATCAGTAAAATACAGATTTTGTCTTCAAACTTAAGAAATCATTGTATGGTCTAAAACAAGCTCCCAGATCATGGTATGAAAGACTAAGCAATTTTCTTTTAGAAAAGGATTTTACCAGAGGAAAGGTTGACACTACTATGTTCTGTAAGAAATTTAAAAATGATATTCTAGTAGTTCAAATATATGTTAATGACATTATATTTGATTCCGCTAATGCTACCTTGGGCAAGGAGTTTACTAAGTTTATGCAGACTGAGTTTGAGATGAGTTTGATGGGAGAAATTAAGTTCTTTCTGGGTATACAGATTAACCAAAGTCCAGAAGGGTCATTTATCCATTAGAACAAGTATACCAAATAACTTTTGAAGAAGTTTGACGTGTTAGAATGTAAGACAACCAAGACTCCAATACATCCTTAGTGTTAGCTGGAGAAGGATGAGGTAAGAAATAAGTTAGATCAGAGGTTGTACAAAGGTATGAAAGGTTCTCTGTTATATTTGATTGTTTCTATACCTGTAATTTTATTTAGTTTTTGTTTATGTGCTCACTTTCAATCAGATCCTAGAGACTCACACTTAACAATTGTTAAGATGATTTTTAGATATCTAAAAGGTATTACTAACCTTCGTTTGTGTTATAGAAAATAAAGTGAATACAAGTTAGTAGGCTATTGTGATGCTAATTACGCTCGGGATAGACTAGAGAGTAAAAGTACTTCTGGAATATGTCAGTTTCTGGGAGATGATTTGATCTCATGGTCTAGCAAAAGGCCATAAACAATTGCATTGTCAACTACTGAAGCTTAGTATATTGCAGGTTTTGGATGCGACACTTAGATCCTATGGACGAAAAGCTAGCTAGAAGACTTTCAGATATATGAGATTAACATTCCTATTCTTCGTGATAATACTTCTTCTATATGTTTATCTAAGAATCTCATTTTACATTCTAGAGCCAAGCATATTAGATTAAACATAACTATATACGAGACTATGTTCAGAAAGGAATTTTAAATTTAAAATTCATTGATACAGACTATCAATGGGCCGATATCTTTATAAAACCCCTTACTAAAGATATATTTGTTTTTATTCTGAAAAACTTTAAAATGGTGCTTTGTCCAAAATGAAAAAGATGGAAATCTAAAAATGGTTATTTTTTAGAATGATAAACTAAGACTATGAGATGTTGTATGTTTCTGAAATGTGAGTCTTCTAAATTTTGAAGATCTCATGTGTCAGAAGTGTTCTAGGTTAGAACAGTTTTACAGAATTTTAAACATTAATCTCATATTTTTTATAAATTATTTTGTTAAACCTCTAGTTTGAGTCTTTTGCCAACTAGTCCTAATGCTTGAACTTCAAAACCAAACTTTTTCTTTCATCCAAGAACTTTAAACCATGTTTCTGACTTTTAGAAGTCTTTAGGAAGTTGGAACTAAATTGACATGAATTTACAAGTAATTTTCCTATCTTTTAACCTATTCTTGATGTAAATGTGTCCATATGAGTTTTGTCTTGTCAAAATGCTTTCAATTATTGGTTTATGTGCATAATTTTAGGCTAATATTTTATGTATGATATGATACTGACTTGATCTTGTTATAATCCATTTTTCCTATTTTTTTCATGCCTCTAACTCACTTTTCCTAGATCAAATGTTTGTTTGCCTCTCATGGTCTTACCTCTTGTATGCTTTGTGTGCAAATTTCTTCTACTGTTTGTAATGCTTGAATGATTAGATGCCTTGTGCTACTGACTTGTATTTTTTACATCATCTAATCATGTCTTATATAGATCTATATCCTTTCTTGAACTTCATTTTCCTTTAGAAACATGATAGGATGTGTTTTTTACCTAATATTTGCATTAGCTTTTGTGTGTGTCTTAATTATGATGCATTAGGGATGATTAGAGATCTTAGAGTGAGTTAAAATGATATGTTTTCTTATGACTTCACTTTTATTTGACACTCCATTCCATGATCAATCAATCACACACTTGTTTCTACCTCACATTCACTCTTTGTTTATCTTAGTGTATGAATATGTGTTGATTGTTGTTGAGGACCTTGAGTCCATTCTTTACAATGTCTAAATTTTGATTTTGACATCTCTTATCATCTCAATTCTTTATGCTCCTATGATCCTTTTAGTTTCCACTCATTTTTCAACTAACATGGTGACCTAATAAGAGCTACATTTGTCTAATTTCACTTGTTATTTTTAAGGGTCATTGTTTAGTGATTGTCTCATGAATTATTATGATATGTCTCCTTAACGTATCTTGATGTTGGACATTTCCTATAGCATCTAAGAACCTTGGGTTTGAAATATTTAGATTACCTTTGCTTGTATGCATTAGAGACTACAATTTTTACAAGTCATCATGACACTTAAGAATGTTATGTTGATGGCATTTCTCGGGGTTTTAATTTCTTTATAGGTACTATAGGAGCGATCATGCCACTTCCATATGACATATAAGTATCATTATTTTTCATCTCATTTTATCTTTATCAATTTCATTTGGTTTAAGACAAATGTTTTCCATCTTTTATGATGTTGACTATCAAACTTTGTGACTTTTCTTGTGTATGAAGCTTCATCTTCATGTTATGTTACTTTTGAACCTCATCATAATTTAACTTGTAACATAAGTCATGCATCTCATAATTCTAAAATTATGATCTCTTTACTTCACCTTTACTCTCTCCACTAAACTTGCTAGTTTTGTCTCTTTGAATCACTTCTTTTGTATGCAATGTGTGCAACTTCTCTTCTTTGATTATGATACTTTAACATGGTGTTTTATATGTCATTTTCTACTGACTTGGGTGTCTCAACACATTATAAACTTCTCCCCTCTTCATCTATCAAATTCTTTTTTTACTTTACCTTTTAGTTTTGTTTGAAGGGTTTTATTTTGATTTTTATTCTTACTAACCTTTGTGTTTGATTTGATAATGATTTTATATGTTTGTTTATAAGTATTTCATGTGAGTTACATATTTATGTTGCTACTGACTTCACACTTACTCCACACATTATTCCATGATCATTGAATCATACACTTGCTTCCACTTCACTTCACAAGTTTGTTTTGACCTTCTTTGTGTGCTTTGGTGTTTGTACCATGGTCTTATTGACTAATTGAGTTTTATATTGATTATTTCATATGTGTTGGGTGTATAGCATGTCCATTTTTACTTAAACTTATTTATATTACCTCTTCCACCTTACATGATTATTTGTTAGCATTGCATGAGGACTTAAGTCCACTTAGGATTCTTCAACCAACTTCTCTTGTATGACTTGATGGTGAATTTTTCTCAAGATTGTTTATGTGATGATGATGAGTAACTTATGTGTTTAATTCTGAATTGTATAATTATTTACCTCTTTCACCTCACTTCACCTTCTCATACCCTGTTTTGTTAGGCACTTGATACATAAATGCTTCTATGCTAGTGTATTTGCCTTGATCTTTTGTCTTGTGACCTTAGATCCAAACCACTTGTGTATGACCCTTAGGGATATATCTATATCAACTTGATGATATGCTATTAACTCATAATTTATTGCATGTCTTATTAGGATATGAAGTTCTGTCTTCTAAATGCATTTTTATGCTTTTACTTGTCTAGTTAGACAATTTCTTCACTTTCTTGACCCGTGTTGCTATGCTTAGGGTATTCTAAGGTCTTTAACATATTAGGATCATAAATAAAACTTTGGCTTGATGTAATTTCATTCCATACTCCTTTGATTTCTTATTTTTGTACCCCAAATTTTTCCCTCTCATTTATCAAGTATTTTCTCACAAGATCTCCCTTGGTTCAAGATTGCACAAGGGTTGATCAACTCAAGACACCTCCTTAAGCTCTGATGACTGAAATTAGGGTTTGAAATTGGACAAGTATAATTAAACTTTTAATGCCTCATTTTACTTTCGTGGATCATTATGGACCCTCAAGATTGCTTATGACAAGTTTCAAGTCTTGGATCACTTTTTTTGCTCATCCAATTTATCAGTTGACCTAAAAATCAGTTGTGTTTGGGAAAAAGTCAATTGTGGCCAATTTACAGTCAAACTTCATAATTTTTTATCCATATCAACATTGTGAACTCCTATATGTCATTTGATAAAGTTTGGAACATAATTCCTCAAGAAATTTGATCAGACCATCAAAAGGGCAAAATGGTCAAAATTAGGGGTTTGATTGAGAAAAGAGAAATTTCTGATTTTTGACCTAGAAAATGGTTAATTGGATTGAGACATGATCTCAAGGATTCAATTGCGTCATTTTAACCTAATGAAATGAATCAAAACATCCCTCAAGATCAATTGATTGATAGTTGATTTTCAGTCAACTGATCAAAAAGCAATTGTACACTAAAAAGTCAAACTTTGAGTTTTTGGTCAAAATCAAGTGTCAAAGATCACAGTTCATCAAAACATGTCAAAATATGAAACTTTTTCATCAAGAAATCAAAAAGTCAAGATTTGCTTTTGAAAAGTCAAAGTTTTCAAACTTAGAAAATTTTCTAAGTGTTGAAAACTTCATATTTTTTCACAACTTTGAGCCAATTTTTCACCATGATGCAGGATGATTCAAAGGAAACTTTCAACATGAAAGTTGTAGATATCAATGAGATCTAAAAAATATCTTTACACAACTTCTCTGAGAAATTCATGGATTTCAAGTTATGATTTTGGGAATACATGTTCATGAAACTAAACACTTAGTGAAAAATTTTCCCTAGTTTATGCAAGATTTTGACCTAACTTCATGGCAATTTTTCACATAGTTCCAGAAGGAATTTTCAAAAGTGATTTAAAGAGGGGTTGTAGAGAACATTACAAGATTTATAAAATGTCAAAGAACTCCTTGAGATCATGTTTGAGCGGGGAGAACCGAAGGCATGAAGTTGGCATTTCATTCTTGATTTATAGGTCATTTTCATGAAGAACAAGAATTCAAATCCATGTTTAGGCTGCACAATCTTTGCTTTGCATGCCTCAAACTTGTTTGGAACTCCATAATTAATGATTTACACAGCTATTAGGGGCCTCAACTCAAGCATTCAATGCATTGCCAATGCTTAATGCCATTTTTGAAAGAAAGTGCACATTGCCATTTTTGAAAAGTAGCTTTATGCACAAATTCAGTTCTTGAGCTTTGCACTTGTTTGCTTCTAATCACACACAACCTATAACCCAAAAGAAACTTGTCTCAAGCCTATAACAAGTCAGACCATGCTTGTACTATGCCTTGAAACCATATTCCCACTTTTCTTCAAAATCAAGTAACATAGCAATCAGTCTACAACTTGAACTTATGACCCTCTCAAGTACTCTAACCTTCTCCTTACTTATGCACAAGTTATTTTGCATCAAACACACGACCTCAAGAACTCTCAAAAACACCCTTGTTGCATAGAACTGTCCCACTTGATAGTTTCGAGCCAAAAATCTCCATCTCCATTTCCACTCGTGCGTTTTGATTCTTAACCATCCAGACACCTTACTTACATCATATACAAGTGATCCAAGTCCCTATTTCAAGACTGTAACTCCTCCATCACTATCCACCATTTCCAAAACTGAAGCTTGCAACTTGACTTGAGTTGGGAGTTTCATCCATCCTCAAAGCAAAGTAGGAGTTGGGACACACTCAAGGAGGTCCAGGCAAGCTACAAAAATCATCAGGCCATCTCAAAGGTTGCTCAAACTTCATACACGACTCCAACTGCAAGAGGTAAGTTTTCAAACTTCTATCTCTTCATACAAACATCATTTAATTCTGATTTGTGAAGATAAAATATAGATACCATTGCTATGAAGCTGTACATATCCATAGTTTGCATTTATATGGCTTGAGGTTAGAGAATTTTGGAGTTGAAATTTATGAAATTTTTAGGTTTCATATTAGGGCCAATTAAATTCATGTTTGTCTTTGATCTATAGTTTTAATGCTTTATATTTCTGAAATCGTGAGGAAATTTTCCACAAGATTCATGTTTACACTTTTGCAAATAGATGAAAAATGAACAAGATGCAGGTGGTCTGGCTAGGCGCGAGGTTGAAGATGAAGTTGTCTTCAGGAAGTAGTTTCTAATATATATTTATGGTTTGATATAAGTTAACGGATGTATAGCCACCCCAGTGGTAAGGCAGCACGCTAGTAACCAAGAGGGCGTGGGTTCAACACCCAGCGCGCTGCCTTTTGTTATTTTTCATACTTTTTTCCACATTTTTGTTCTTTACAGCGCCTGGACCCAACTTTGGGCTTTCTCCATTTTTGCTGCACCACACCCCTTGCTTTCTAGCTACCACACAGGTCCAAATCCTTTTTTTATTATTTTCTGATTTCTAAACAAAAATATCATCTGGGCCAGATTAAAAGCTACTTTTCTAACAAACTCCCAAGTTTAATTTCATACCTTTCTGACTTTTTCTTTATATTTTATTTTTATTTTATTTTCATTATTATTATTATTATTATTATTATTATTATTATTATTATTATTATTATTATTGTTATTAAGAAAAATACAAAAAAATATTTTTATTTTATTATTCATGTTTATTTAGTTTATTTTTCTTCATAAAACAAAAGAATAAAAAACATTTTCTTTAATAAATTAATTTCCCTTTTTTAAAAACTTAGATAATTAGTATTAATTATTATATATTATTTTCTTGTAAGTTAAAATCAATTTAGAACTTAGGACTTTTATTTAATTAATTTTATTTATTAATTTCATCAAATTCACAAAAAACCCTAAAAAAACTTGTTTTCTTTAATAAATTAATTTATTTTATTAACTTAATTTTAATTTTCTTATTCTATTCAATTAGTTTTATTTTAATTTAATTATATCAACACTTTTAATACAAAAAAATCCATTCCTTATCTATTCATACTTGTACAATATATTCATTTCATTTCTTGTACATTTATCCAAGTTCAATGTGGTTGTAATAGATAATTAAGGTTTTAATGTTCTTGCAATTTTCCCCATTTGTAAATTTATACACCTCCTCCCCTAATGATGTAATAGCTTAGTATTTTTATTTCCCGCAATTTAATGCTTTATATATAAATGCTAGTAAATTAGGGTTTGTATGGAAATATAAAATCAAAGTTTAGAAAATCCTAATCAAGACAAATCAAGCATGTAAACCAATACAATTGCACAATTACACCCTTAGGGTAAATCCACTTTGTTGCCTTATAAAATAGCCATATTATGCATGTGAGGTATCTTAGCAAAAATAAATAAAATATAAGATCATAGCCCCTAGATGACGCTATCAAACTTGTCTTTCAAAAATGACCTTAGTCCCTTAAGGAAAATGCTAAGATATATTAAAATGTTGCTAATCATGGCTATGCGATGACCCATGCCCGTCCCTTTTACATCCAAAGATAGGGTTACTTACCAAATCAATGGTAAGATAACAATGTCAAAGGAAAGAAGTAATGAACATGAAAGACTTTTGAGTAGGTAGAATGTTCCTAGTTGCTTGCTCATTTTCAAACCAAAACATCCTTGCTAATTTCAAAACAAACACCAACACTTTCGAAACATCTTACAAACTTGAAACATTTTCAAAAGCTAAAGCACTTTGTACACGTTCTTATAGAAACGAGAGCCATTACAAAGGAAACCCTTTTCAAAATCACTTTAAAAAACACACTCCACAAACACCTTTTTGAACTACTTTCAAAACAACACTTTGTACGCGTTCTTATAGAAACGAGAACCATTACAAAGACATTTTCAAAATATTTTCAAAAACCATACAAAGCACATTTTCAAACAAAAGAAAGTGATCTAGCAAGTAACTAAGAGCCCGTAGATAACTACAGATGAAAAGGGTGCTAATACCTTCCCTTTTCATAATCTACCCCCCGAACTCAAGAAAACATCTCTAAAGGTCTTTCTTGTTCTTTTCAGCCTTTCCTTTTGGATAAAAGAAAAGTCGGTGGAGACTCTTACTAACCGCAACATTTGCGATCAAACGCAAAATAACCAAGTCAGTTCTCCCACTGCGTTACACTTATGATTTCGTTATTCCTCTCTTTCTCCACTTCTTCAAGTTTGTTTGTAAGAGTTTTATCTCTTGTGTGCTTTGTGACATGAACTTTGTGTGTGATTGATGCTTAATCATCTTGTATCTTGATGTATTGTCATCTTTGTCATGTATTTCCATCTTTGTGATGTTTTACCATACTCTATTTTAATGTTTTGTCATCTTTATGATATGTTATCATCTCTTCTTTATGACTTGATGCCTTGTCATCCATACTTGATATTTTATCATCTCTTACTTGATGTTTTATCATCTATGATTGATGTTTTGTCATCTCCCTCTTTATGTGATGTATTGCCATCTCTCTTCTTATATCTTGATGTATTGTCAACTTTGTGATGTTTTGTCATCTTTGTGATGTATTGTCATCTTTATGATGCGTTTCCATCCCTTCTTTATATCTCGATGTTTTGCCATATTTGTGTGATGCTTTATCATCCCTCTCCCTTTATTTGCTTGTATTTCCACTTGTATACTTCCCATAGGATCTTTAGTTCACTCTTCTCCAAGTTTGGACTAAATAGACCTTAGGATCTTTATTTATGCATGACAATATTAGGTAGATGCTTCCCTCATATCCCAACTCTAGGATCAATATTGCATGATAACTTTATGACTATTTTGCTAGTCTCCCCTTATACTTTTTCTCTTCTCTTTTGCATTTGCATTAAAACAAAAACTTCTTTTTCTTTTCAAACTCTCAAAACACTTAATAATAATTGATGAGAATCATACTTTTTACTAAGTATGGTAAATGATAAGCGGGTTTCTTCTCGATCTTATCATTCGTTCTTAGTATTTGGTGTGATTCAAATCTCAAATTCTTTTTTCAAGGTAAAAAAATATCAACCAATGCAAACCTTTTTGCCTTTGGACTTTTTTTTATTTTAAAAACATTTAAAAAAAAAGACATGCTTCGCTAGCATCGTTTATACAAAACACACAACAAATCGAATCATGTGAGCTGAACTAAGGCGCTCTGATTTCTAAAAATGATATGTAGGCATCTGGTCACGGGGCTCAACCGAGAGAAACTTTGTAATTATTTCCTTATTTTCCCCGTGTTTTCTTTTGTATGCATTCCCTCTTTGCATTTTGTTTCTTATCTCGTTAAGCTTTTGACATAGTGTAGATACACCCTTATAATAGAACAAACTTAAGTGGATCCTGTGGAGTATCACAAACGTGAGGGGTGCAAATACCTTTCGCTCGTGTAACTGACTTCCTTACACTTTTTCTCTTGGTCGTGAGACCATGTTATTTCCTTCCATCGCTGTTTCTTTTCCCTCTTTTAGGATAAATAACATTGATGAAGACTCTTATGTCTTTCATCTTCGTTCGCGCTTCGATGAAAATCCCAGACGCGATAACTGGTGACTCTATTGGGGAAAGATTGGCCAATTTCTGATCCATCCCTATGCAATTCAGTCCTAGCTTGTGTTTGTTTTCTTTTCTTTGTGTGTTTGTTTACTTAGTTCTTTATTTTCTTATATGCTTTCATGCATTGCATTTTATTTTACTGGTTACCTATACACCCTGGATATTATTGTTATGTTATTTCTTTGTTGGGATTGGTTGATACTATTGAGGTAAAAGGCGCAATACCCAGGCGAGAGTTGTAAACCAATAGGAACCCTAAGACTAGATTGGGTACATGACAACTATTGGATGAGGTTCTACTAGTGCGGTCATGTGTACCATGCTCAATTGAGGTACAAATGGGGTATTTTCATCATACACGTTTGTGTTACGATGATAGTACTTTCATGCGGACCCATGATTCTGAGTCACCCTAGACTTCACCCGTGATTGGAGAGGGATGATTCTTACAGGTACCTTTGTTGACTATGTTTTTGTTGGTGACTATTTAGTTCTTGTTAGTGACTATTCCGAACTTTTGATCCAGTGACTTATGGCTTTATAGACCAAATCTTCAGTGTCCAGTTTATCGAAACCTTGATCCTATCATGTTACATCATAGCATATTTACTTTTCAAAAAATGATGTACAAAAAAATTGTTAACTTGCATATGCATTTTCATTTCCATAATACTCTTGAGTTTTCACCACCTCCGAGAATGGAAAACAACACTGGCACCGTCGAGAAGACTATAAGAGATAAGTTTAGTTACAAACTCCGTCCTAGTGTGTGGCCTTTCTTGAAGATCTTAGAGACTGTATGGATTACCAGAAGATAGTGTTTTTTAGCAAAAGACATGGGAATCTCCTGTCTTTGTTGGATGCACAAGTTGATGATGTTTCTCTTTAAATTTTGCTGCAGTTTTATGATCCAAAGTTGCACTGCTTCACATTCCAGGATTTCCAATTAACGCCCATGCTTGAAGAGTACTCTTACCTTCTTAATACCAGAGTTACAAATCACGTTCCATTTGTCTGAGTTCCTGATGAGACCAACTTTGAAGCCATTACTAAGGTTCTTTATTTGAGCCTTAGTGATGTGAAAGGGAGATGGAGGCAGAATAAGGTTACATGTGGACTTCCTATGGATTTCTTGGTAGAAAAAGCTAAAGAGATAGTGGACAAAGAGTGTTGGGATGCTTTCTATGCATTATTGGCTGCTATTATTTATGGTATGATTCTCTTTCCTGAAATCAAAGAAATAGTGGATTTGGCTGCTCTCTGCGTTTTCATGAACAAAAACCCCGTACCCAGCCTGTTAGCTTACACTTACCATGATATTCATTCAAGGCATGGGAATAAAGGAGTCGTAGTATGTTGTGTACCAATGCTATACAAGTGGTTCATGGCACAATTACCTACAAAGGGACCGTTTATGGATTTCAAGGGCACTCTTACATGGGTATCAAGACTAATGGCACTAACTTCTTTTGATATTCGATGGTATAAACCCAGGGTTGACAGTGTTGAGGTAATTTCTAATTGCGCAGGTTTCTCTAATATTATACTCATAGGAACAACGAGAATAACTAGATACAACCATGTTCTTGCTCTTCACCAAATTAGGATATGTTATAAGGTACCCACCTACAACAAAGGATGTTGAGGTTGTGTACTGCAAGAAGGGAGAAAATATTGAGTTACTGAAGAAGGATGAAATTGCATGGGGAAATATCAGCAGGAAAAGTGAAAGTATTCTTTGGAGAAAAAGAGGTAATAGCTTATGGTCCTTACGTGGATTGGGTGAAAAATAGAGTGAAGACTCTTATGTTTCCTTTTGATAGAGAGGATCCTTTATATCCTCAACCCATTGAGCTACAAGATGATATACCCAAAGAATGTTTTTATCAAGTGCAGTTGGAAAATGGGGGATTCTGCTGGGACGTTGAAGACAAGAATATAGAGATTTATTTCCTGAGTGAAGAGAAGAAAGACTTGGCCCACCAGCTGAAAAAGTATGAAGGAACCAGTACTTCAGGAAGTAGAAAGACTAAAAGGAGGCTTGGTGTGGAAGATGTTTATGTATCTACAGAAGACTATCAGAAAGCTCTTACTGATGCAGAGAAAAGACGCCTAAAGTGTGTGAAGTTTCAAGTGTCCAAAAACAAGAACAAGGAAAAGGTTAGAGAGTTGGAGAAGCAACTTAAGAGCGCCAAATTGGATATGGATACAAAGGAAGATCAGATGACTCGGGTGATGGAAGAAAATGCCAGGATTAGAGATCAGATGGAGGAGTTGGAGAATGCTCCCTACCTATTCCTCTATCAGTGTGCAAGGAATGTGATAGGTTTCTTAAGCAATGTCAATATTTGGAAACTCATCTTTACAGGAAGGATATGGTTACTGAGAGCCTTATCAGAGGATGCGATCACGAGAAAATAAGGCAGTTGTTCCAAGAGACAAAGAATGGAGTGATGAGCACTTCAGACAGGGAGGACCTATGTTCTATGTTGAGATGAGGGATCCACCCATTTGATTGTTGTTTTCTGTTGATTTGTATGATCACGTCCAGGCTTTTTGGATGGGATCTTCTATATTTCATGATGTATTATGGTTCATTTTTGTATTGAACTCATTTGATCCTTAGAGTAATATTATAAATAAAAAATCAGTTTTTGACATTGTATCAATTCTTCTTATTTCTTATTTCTCTTATCGTGTTTGTTTGTCATTCTTAATGGTTGACAAAGCTCTTGAAGTCATGGAGACGAAAAACATAGCATGCATTTCATGCATTAACATGTTTTCTAGGCCGGATTTCTGATCTCTTGGTTTTGCTTTTCTTATCAGAGTTCAAGACGACAACTCACAGATACTCAACGAGAAGAAATTTACCTCGACAAATGGAACAAGTTCATGCATAGCTCCTTAAGATAAGGGAATAAATGGCCAACAAGGTGACTCAGTTCATGGAGGTAATCACCAACGTGAGAAGAAGATAATATGAGCAGAGGGATCTGGTTGAAAACCCTCTAAGGAATCAGGAGGAAGATGGTAATCAAAGTCTCTATGACTATATTTCTATTAAACTTGGGAATGGACTTAGGAACAATCATGAGATCAGGTCATGTCCATATAATCCATTCAATCACAACCAGAGGCATTTTCAACCACCCTTGGATCTCATTTGCTTATGGGAGATAGGGGAGGACATCAAAATAGAAGGAATAACCAGCTTCCGAAAGTATCACATGCTCGAGGAGCATTTGAAGGCTGTAGAAGGTTAGGGTGTCTTGGGAATGGATGCTAATGATCTAGGTATGGTTCATGGGGTAAGGGTTCCCCAAAAATTCAAGCCTTCTGTGTTTGAGAAATATAATGGGCTCACTTGTCCTAAGATACATGCAAAATCTTACTATCGCAAAATGTATGTGCACACTTAGGAAGAAGGATTGTTGATTCATTACTTCCAATATAGCTTATCTAGGACATCTTTATAATGGTATATGAATTTAGAAAGGACGCGTATCAGAATCTGGAGGGATTTGGCAGAGGATTTTGTGAAGCACTACCAATATAACATCGACATGGCTCCTAACTGCACCCAACTGCAGAACTTAGCTCAATGGCCAAATGAATCATTCAAAGAATACACTCAGAAATAGTGTGAACTTGCTGCTAGAGTTCAACCTCCTTTAATGGAGAGAGAACTCATTGATATGTTCATGAGAAATTTGCAAGGACCATAATATGATCGCATGATTTTAAGTACTTCTGCAGGTTTTGCTGAGTTGGTTATGGCCTGTGAGAGAATAAAGGTTGGTCTGAAAATGGGAAGAATTCAAATTGATGATTCCAGTGGATCCTTCGAAGGAGGTATTAAGAA
The DNA here is from genome assembly GCA_948472305.1 of Vicia faba. Lineage (NCBI taxonomy): Eukaryota > Viridiplantae > Streptophyta > Magnoliopsida > Fabales > Fabaceae > Vicia > Vicia faba. The sequence goes on from OX451741.1 coordinate 1,351,162,441, forward strand.
ACCGTTTACTGCATACCCTAGAAACAAAGAGGGTGAAACAAATGTTATTCATTCATATAGAGGAAGAGGAAGGAATCATCAGCATCAGCAAGTCAATGATCTATCTATTTTAGGGAATTCTCCCCAACAGCAACATCTGTAGTAACAAAGGTAGAAAAATGCTCATCGTCATAACAATAATCAGCAGCCAAGGCAGCCTAGAAGATTTGATCCTTTTCCCATGAGCTATTATGAAGCACTCCGACATCTGCTTGAGGTAAAGTTGGTCACTTTGAGAAATATACCAGCTAACCCTTAGAGGCTCCCATCCAACTATGATGTTAATGCTATATGTAAGTTCCATTCTAGTGGCATAGGCCATGATGTAGAAAACTTCTATGCCTTGAAGTGCAAGATAAAAGACTTGTTTGATGTTAAGTCTATCCAGTTTGATGTCATTTCAGGTCCTAACATTATCTAGCCTCCTATGCCGCCTCATGGAGGCCCAGTTGTTATTGCTATCATTGATGAGGGTTAAATTTTGAACCTAGTCATGGATGTGAATTTGTTGACTACTCCTTTGTTGTTTGTTAAAAGATATTTAGTTGATGATGGTATTTTCCCGGGTTATGGTCTTGACTGTGAAAATGTAAAGAGCATCCTAAGGGTTGTGATAACTTGAAAGCTCGTATTCAAGATTTGATTAATGATGACTCCTTACATTTAAACAGACCTGTAAGATACAAAAATGTTACCGAGAAAGACATTGCAGTGGTTTCTATTTTGTTTACTCAAAAGAGCATTCATGTTCCTGCTAAGATAGTTCCTATAATGATTACTTTGCCTGGTCTGATATGTTATACTAGTTAGAAAGATGTTCCTTGGCATTGTGGTGCTGACATGTATTACCATGGGGTAAGAAAGGTGGAAAGTACTTCACAGGAAGAGCCTGTTGACGATGACAGTGCAAATGTTGATAACTTTTCTAGTGTTGGTCGTATAACACAAAGTGGAAGAGTGTTTGGTCCTCAGAATATACAAGAAGCTACTGATGCCTTGGCAAAGACCAATGGAAAGCAAGTAATGATCGATAACCAGCAATATGTGCAGGCTTCTGTGCCTAAACCAATTATTGTGCCCGGTCCCTCTACTACTCCCGACGAAGTTGAAGAGTTAATGAGGATAATCAGAAAGAGTGATTACAACATCATAGAATAGCTGCATTAGACACCTTCTAAGATGTCTATCTTATTTCTGTTGATTTATTCAGAGGCTCACATGATGCCTTAATGAAGTTGTTGAAGAATGCTTTTATGCCATAAGAGATAATTGTTGGCCATTTTGAAATAGCGTGTGCCACTATATATGTTGGAAATGGTTTGGAATTTACTGATTTTGATCTCACTCCTGATGGGTGCAACCATAACTAAGCATTGCATATTTCCATGGAGTGCAAGGGTACAACTTTATCACGTGTGTTGGTGGACACCGGGTCTTCGATGAATATTTTGCCGAAGTTTACTCTTATGAAGATATATTACTCCGGTCTCGAATTGTGTCCGAGTGATTTGGTGGTGAAATCTTTTGATGGATCCATGTGATCAATATTTGGAGAAGTGAACTTACCTATCAAGGTTGGCCCTCGTATTGTTACTACTACATTTTATGTAATGGACATATAACCCACATACTGTTGCTTGTTGGGAAGTCCATGGATTCATAAAGTAGGGGTAGTCACTTCTACCCTTCATCAAAAGCTTAAATTTCGTCTCAATGGAAGAACAATCACTGTTTGTGGTGAAGAAGAGTACATTGTTAGTCATCGGATTTATTCCGTTATATAGAAGTTTAAGGGGAAGTACATGAAACTCATTTACAGGCATTCGAAACAGTACAAGTAGTTAATCCTCCTCTGTCTGAGCAGAGGGAGTAACTTGATACATCTATGTCTTCTTTTAAGGATGCTCAAGCAGTTGTCGAGGATGGTCACCTTGAAGGTTGAGGTCAGGTTATTGATGTTATTCCAAAATTTAGCAAGTTCGGCTTGGGTTTCAATCCTGGAAAGGAGACTTGAACAGAGCAATCCCTAAAGATGATTTCCCGCTTCCCCATATTGATATTTTGGTGGATAATATTTCTCAATCAAAAGTGTTTTCTTTCTTGGATGGCTTTTCTGGTTACAATCAAATAAAGATGGCTCCAGAAGACATGGAGAAGACAACTTTCATTACACTGGGGGGAACATTCTGCTATAAGGTGATTCCCTTTGGTCTAAAGAATGCAGGGGCAACATATCAACGTAATATGGTCAGTCTCTTCCATGACATGATGCATAAGGAGATTGAAGTATATGTTGACGATATGATTGCCAAATCTCAGACAGAGGAAGAACATCTGGTCAATTTACATAAATTGTTTGAAAGGCTGAGGAAATTTAGACTAAGGTTGAATCTGAACAAGTTTACCTTCAAGGTGAGATCCGGAAAGCTGTTAGGATTTATTGTAAGCGAGAAAGGTATTGAGTTTGATCCTTTTAAGGTCAAAGAAATACAAGAAATTCCTGAACCAAAAACAGAAAAAGAAGGTTGTGGTTTTCTTGGGAGGTTAAACTACATTTCTAGATTTATCTCTCATCTCACAGCCATGTGTGACCCATTGTTTAAATTTCTAAAGAAAGATCAAGAAGTCAGGTGGAATGACAACTGAAAAAGATCATTTGACATACTAAAAGAATACTTGCAGGAACCTCTGATCCTTATGCCTCCAGTGGAGGCAAATTCGTTAATCATGTATTTGATAGTTCTGGAAAATTTCATGGGTTGCATGCTTGGTCAACGTGACGAGACTGGAAAGAAAGAACAGGTAATCTATTAATTAAACAAGAATAGCACATAGTGCGAGTCAAGTTACTCTTTGCTTGAAAATACATGTTGTGCACTTTCCTGGGCTGCCAGACGCCTTAGACAATATATGTTGACTCATACCACCTACTTGATATCCAAGATGGATCATATCAAGTACATTTTTAGAAGCCATCTCTCACGGGCAGGGTAGCCTGTTGGCAGATGATTTTGACTAAATATGACATCCAGTATACTACTTAGAAAGCCAACAAGGGTAATGTATTGGCAGACTATCTTACTCACCAACCTGTGGATGATTATCAGTCGATGAAGTTTGAATTTCCTAATGAAGACACTATATATATCAGGGATTGCAAGATTCCTGGCCCAGAAGAAGGACCCGAACCAGGATCGTGATGGAAAATGGTGTTTGATGGTGCCTCAAATGCTATGGGAAATGGTGTCGGGGCTGTTATTACTTCTTCCAAAAGTTTTCATATTCCTTTCACATACATATTTTGTTTTGATTGTACCAACAACATGGCAGACTATGAAGCTTGTATTTAAGGGATTGAGGTTGCAATTGGTTTATGAATCAAGTTTTTTAAAGTTTATGGAGACTCATCTCTTGTGATTAGCTAGATTAATGGGGAGTGGGAGACTCGTCACCTAAATCTGATTCCCTACAGAGAACATGTTATGAAGTTGATTCCTTATTATGCGCCTTCGATCACTATTATGAGATTGGATAAGCCAGCATTTTGTTTTGAAGCTGAAGTGGAATTGGATGGTAATCCATGGTTTCACGATATCAAGAAGCACCTTGAGACTCAAGAGTATCCTTAAGAGGCGTCTGTTACAGACAAGAAATTTTCGAGAAAGATGTCAGACAAGTTTTTCCTTAGTAATGGTGTGTTGTACAAAAGAAATCGTGATGGTATGTTACTTATATGTGTGGATAAGAATGAAGCAGTAAACATCTTTATAGAAATGCATGAGGGTGTCTTCGGGACTCACTCCAGTGGACATACCATGGTGTGATCGGTGGGAATGAGAACTGACTGTTTTTGGAATGCTGGTTCACATTTGTGTTTGTTTTTGCAAAGTGTCGCGGTAAACAAGAGTCGCCACCGTCTTTTATTTTATCCAACAAGGGAAAGGACAAAAGCACAGAAAAATTCCTTTTTGAGATGTTTCTCGGGTTCGGGAGGTAGATTATAGAAAGGGAAGGTGTTAGCACCCTTTATATCTGTGGTTATCCACGGGCTCTTAGGTACTCGCTCACTATGTTTTCAAAAGGTTTGCTTTTCTTTGTGATTGTGGGTTTTGAAAAGAATTTTGTTTTTGAAGAAAGTGTAAGTGCGAAAAGTTTTTGTTTTGTTTTTAAAAGAGAGCAAGTACTTAAGAACCTCTACCTACTCAAAAAGGAATTTAATTGTGCAAATGTCCTTTAGACAGTACTATCCTACTATTGAGGAGTAGGTAGCACCGTCGTTGGAGTTTTCGGGTCAATTCGATTTTAGGGACGTATGGTCACTAAAGCAACGTTAGGATGCTTTAGTGGTAATCCTAATGTCTTTGATCATTTCTATCGAGACAACCATTTCGAGGCAACTTATGATCTTGGGACAAAGGACGACCTCTAAAACATCCTATACTTAATGACCACGTTCGAGGCAACCAAGTGAGGTGTACCCTAAGAGTGGCATGTGCAAGTGTGTCAATTTTCAGTTATTTTACTCTTGCATGTCATGGTGAGCTATTGTTGATTTTAAGTTAAGAGTTAATCTTGTCATGCAATCCTAGTTAGCATACATCTAAGCAGTTAATATATGTACAGGAATTTAAAGTGAGGGAATTGTAAATCCTACGCTATTACAAGGCTTTCGGGGAGGGGGATTATTTACATGTCCAAAATTGGGGAATAAAAAGCATTAAAGGGTCTTAGCTAAAGCTATTACATCCCAGTAAAATAAACGCGCGTGAATCTAAAAAATCCTAAGAATAAGAACTCTTTTTGTTGTTTTATTTTATTTTGGGAAAAATAATCTAAATCTATTTAATTTTAGTTTTGGAAAAATGTTAAGATAATTAAAGGTTAATTAAAAAAGTTAATTTAATAGAAAAAGAACTAGCCTAATGTTTTTGTGGTTTTTTTATTTTAATGTTAATTAAAAGGAAGTCTATGAAAACAAAAAATAAAATACAAGGAGAATCCTTCGATCCAAGGAGAAAACAGGAGTTTCGACCCAGGGAGAGAAATAGAAGCTTCGATCCAGAGGGGGTCATGGTCCTTTCGATTGGGCCAAACAGCAAGGCGTGAGTAGCCTTCGATCCAGGGAAGAGGACTGTCTTTTGATCATGGAGGTCATGGCTTTCGATCCAGGAATGAGATGCCTCCTTTGATCCAGCATACTAATGGGTTCGATCCAGAGAAGGCGTCTCCTTCGATCTGGGCTATTATACCTGCAAAAGTATGTGAGCGAAATAAAATGCAGGGCCTGGGTATTGAATCCCAGGCCCTTCGATCCTGCGCTTGTTGGGTCTCTTCAGGCTATGGCTGCAGCAAATGTTAGCAAACGAAAAAAAACATGACATGGGTGTCAAACCCAGGCCTCTTGATCCTGTCTAGGATAGAAAATCGAAGGTAACAACCAGTATGTATGTATTATGCAAATATGAGGTTGGATAGTTTTACCTTTCTTACCAACAGATTGGACTTTTGATTTGGGCGCTCCCTGGATGTAGGAACCTTCGATCTGGGCACTTTCTGGATGTAGGCGCTTTTGATCTGAGGGCTTCTGGGCGTAGGCACCTTCGATCTGAAGGACTGCTTTGGCTTTGAAAATCTGACAACCTTTGATGGATTGTATGGGCAACACCTTCTCTAATGTTTTTGTTTCTGCAGAGTTCTCTGTATATTTTCGTTCTATGATTTTCGTGTCTTGGATTTGTATGTTGGCCCCTGTATTTATAGGGGTGTGTGGGTGCAGTAATGGCAAGAGACAGCCATTAAACAGGCCATTAAATGCCACGAGACAAGAAACGGACACATTAAATAACTTTCTTTTTTAAAACATTTGTGTCTCTTGAATGAACCTGGACATGTTTGCTTTGAGCGCCCTCTTGATGACTTCCTTCGAATGGCCTGGAAGGTGTTCTTCGAATGGCCCTTGTCCGAATATCAATTGAAGGATTCCAATTGAAAGGCTCTGTTAACAGGCCAATCGAAAGGTGTTGTTCATACCAATCGGCGGACATGTTTAACATGCCTATCGAAGTTGCCTTGACATAATTCCAATCGAATGTTGGTCCATACTGCCAATTGAAAGGCTCTGACATAATGCCAATCGAAGGGTCTTTCAGGATGCAAATCGAAGTGCTTATCCATAATGTCAATCGAAAGACTCCTTCAGAATGCCAATCGAAATGCTCCTTCAAAGTACCAATCGAAGGGCCTTTCTGAATGCCAATCGAAAGGTACTTAAAGTACCACTCAAAAATTTTCTTTTTTCCTTAGGCAAGGGTTTATGATCAACCATGCAGGGGAAAGACTTTGGAAAACATGAGAGGGAAAATTTTAGGGTGCAACAGTTGCCCCTGTTCAATTTTCTTAAACCTGAGGATATAGATTGGCTTTCGAGCCTTTCGTGATCCGAAGGTGGAAGATAATTGAACACTAGAGTGCCCAGAAATTTGCACTCGCATGGTGTAGTATCAACATTGTGATGTCGGGAATGGGCTTACAGATGCCATTTGGAGATGGTTGGTAGGAGGATGGGCTTATAGATGCCATCTGCATGAGAGGTAATGGATAGTCATTGGAGATGGGCTTAAAGATGCCATCCAGGGGCGATTGCTGGACTGTATTTGAAGGAGTGACAGAATTACATCAGAATCTGGATCGTATCTGGATTGTATTTGAAGATCTCCAATTGCCTGTCATTAACTGGGAGAAATAAATCTAACCAGAGGAGGTCTTTTTTGATAATGATGTGTGATGTTTTAGCTGGGAAAATAAATCCCGGAGCTGCTGGAGAATAGAGTTGAGTCTGGATGATTGTTAGAATTGCGTCCGCATCTGGAGCGTATCTGAAATGAGTGACAAAATGACATCCGAATCTGGATCGTATCTGGACTGTAATTTAAATGAGTGACATAATGATATCCGAATCTGGATCGTATCTGGACTGTATTTTGAATGAGTGACAAAATGACATCCGAACCTGGATCGTATCTGGACTGTAATTTGAATGAGTGACATAATGATATCTGAATCTGGATCGTATCTGGACTGTATTTTGAAAGAATCTAGAATAAGTATCAGAATGTCAGCCATATCTGGATCGCATCTGAACTGTCTCTAGAAGGAATCTGGAATAAGTATCAGAATAACAACCATATCTGGATCGCATCTGAACTTTCTCTAGAAGGAATCTGGAATAAGTATCAGAATGTCAGCCATATCTGGATCGCATATGAACTGTCTCTAGAAGGATTCTCAGAAGATGAGGATCTTTGCCTATTGATTGATCTTTCCTGAAAAGGTAAAGAGTTAGTTGTATGAATGTCATGATGTATGCATTGTCATGATGTATGCATTGTGCAATGATGTTCTCAAAGTAAAATGAGATTTGTGTCATATGTATTTTGTATGCATATGTTATGAATGTTGTTGAAGTGTAATTTTGTCTTGGATTTTGCTGAAAATGTTTCCACCGGAGCTCCCTGCTTTGTTGTTTGAGGAGAACTCTGCTGGGGGATGTTGAAAACTCTGTGGGGAGTATGTTTATTTCTGCTTGGGAAAAGAGTTTAGGAGTCTTAGTCGTCCGTTGCTCTACTGGGGAGTCGAAGTTGAACTGATATCTGGTCGGGTCCAGGTTTCGAAGTAACTTGCTGGGGATTTTGATGATGAACTTCGCTGGGGATAGAAAGAACATCGCTGTGGATGATCTTTCAGTTGCAACTTGCTGAAGATAACCCAGCTAGACTCTTGTAAGGATAACCTTCTGAATTTGGCTGAGGAGACTTATTGGTGCTTCGTAGGGGACAAGCTTCCAGAGTCTACCGGGGAAGAGGAGTTGTGGTCCTTTGATTTGTAGTAGTCGGAGAGGCAAACTCAAGATGGGGAGTCCTAGTGTTGTTGGGGAAATAAACCCTGTCGTCAGTCCGCTAGAGAGGTGACATCTTCGTTGGGGGAAGTCCTCGAGGATTCTTGAAGTTGATTCAGCTGGGGAAAGGTTTTCAGAGATTAAACCCTTGCTGGGATATCATCCTATGAGAAGGATTTTGGGGAGATCTGTCATTGCCCCTATTAGCAAATGTTTGTGGAACTGCCTGTAAATGTTTGACTGTATGTAACCCTTCACTGAGATTGATGTTCAATGCCCCAAGTGACGGAGATGGAGACCTGCCCCTGGTTATTCTGCAATTCTTCAGAGATTTCTTGAAATCTTGACTGGACTGCCCCAGGTGTGCTGGAGAGTGACATGTCATGTCTCCCTGTTGATAGGAGATTTGCCAATGGAAGCGTCATCCTTTTTGAAGTGATTTCGTTCACTGAGAGGGATTTAGTTCATCGGATATTCGTTGTGTGAATTTCTCCGCTGTCAAACAAATAGCCAAATGCAAACAGTGATATTCAAATAATGCAAAGTTTATGCTTGTCTCGAAGTTTTGAAAAATGCGTTTTTTAGCAGAAAAATTTTTATAAAACAAATTCAACACAAGATTTAGGGCAAAGCCTTACAGGAGTCAGGATACCTTTTGTAACAGTATGCTTTCGAACTAACCCATGCTTCAGTTAGGACTTTTGAAGGGTTGTAACGTGGCTTGGTTCACGGTTTAAGAAACAAAGGATAAAGGCTCAAAGTATATTTGTACCCACCCGCTCTTCGTGATGTTCTTCAATCCTAAACTCAGTTAACTGTGCATTTGAACTCCAAATGAGTCTGGAACGACGTTTTTGGTGTTGGTTCACACAAGTTGGATTTTTGAAGGCAGTCATCATTTTTTGCAACATTTTTCATGTTGTCTAGGATTTGTAATGACCCCGTTCTTTTGATTTGTTATCCCTAATTTTTGCCTGACTGTTCCTGTTTTCGAGATTACAGTCAGCGGGATGCCCCGACTTTCTTAAACCTCCTTTATAGGTTTTGGCTCATTGGGCTTTTTTTTAATTTTTTTTTAGAGATTGACTGCCTATAAGATAAGGAACCACGGCTGTCTTTTGATTCCAGAGGAATGCTTTTGATGTCGCTCGTTGTATTATGAACTGAGAGTTTTGCGACTTCAATGCATATCTTTTGAATTAACTGAGAGACTACCCTGCCCCAGGTTTAAATCAAAGGTTTCAATTTGTTTAAAAACAGAAAACTCCTACTTCGTTGGCTCGAAGGGGTTGACTAGGGATTATCTACCTTATAACTCCAGTGTTTAGGATTTGAAAGAAATGCCTGTACATCATTAGCAAGGTCTGTCCAAAAGCGTACTGTATAAGATTATGGCATTGTTTCGTCATCCTCCCTCTAAAGGCTTGTAACTTTTAGCAAGAGTTGAATGTCATAAAGAGAGTAAAAAGCATAGTTTAAATATAATGAAAGTGATTGGATCAAATCAAGACAAACATGTGCAATTCATTAATGAAATAAAGTTTGACATTGATAGATAATTGTTTGAGTAACAAAGAGATTACAACTTGAAAATTCAAATGAAACAAAAACATTCTCAATGATTTGGCATAGGAGCAGTGATTATGTTTGGAGTCTCTTGAGGGTCGAACTTGATCTCCTTGGCATCAATCATGTCTTGAATCTTGTTCTTCAGAGCCCAACAGTCGTTGGTGTCATGTCCCGGACTGTTAGAGTGGTATGCACACCTTTCATCAGGGTTGTACCTTATGGAGGCTATGTTGGGATTCTTAGGAGGGTCCCTTAACGTCACCAGATTCAATCTTAACAGGTGTTGTAAAGCTTGAGACAACGGCATGTTGAGCTTGGTAAATTGCCTCCGGTCAACCCGTTTCTTTTGGTGAGGTTGTTGTTGGACCCTTGAGGTAGTAGCCACTTGGAGAGGTCCATTCTTTACCAAGCCAAACCCTTGTCTTCTTGGAGGCTGATCAATGACTTGACCACCAGCCTTGACCGTTTGCTTCATGTTGTTGTATCTGTCTTGATGAAGCTGGTTGATCATGGTTCTCAGCTCTTCTTATTCCCGAGCTAAGCCTTGGATAAGAGCCATCTGCCCCAACATCTGGGTTCTCAATACATCTACCTCAGCTTGCAGATGTTTCAGCCGTTCGTCCTTATTGTCTTCAGGACTTTTCTTGACCAAGTTCCCCATGAGGAGTGTTCTCGACTCTTCCTGCCCCTTGGATAGGTTTAGGAAGATTTCCTTGAACTGAGTCTCTTGAGTATGAAGATCCTGGTTGTCTTGTGGGAAAGCCATTGCTGAAATAAACAGCGAGAACATGAGAGACCTGTATTGGGAGACCTGTTATGCAATGATATGTATGATATATGTATGCAATGTTTTCAAGGATCTCGCGGGGTAAATAAAAAACTGTTAGAATCTGAATCTGGTAGCTTGATTGAAGGAACTTCATGTTGCTGAGAGTCCTTCTTCAAGAGTCAAGCTCACCATATCGAGTGGGTCATAGCCCCTGACTCAAGTTGTCGTGTTTTGATTTCTAGGCAACCTTGGCTAGAGGAAAATAAATCCCCTTTGCCCCTTGCTAGACTTTTGATTCATCATGACCTGCATCACAAACCCTTGAGATCCTTGAAATGGTTAAGGAAATGTTAAGGTATGATGTTATGATGTATATGCTATGCGTTTAAGCAAAAACGTGAGATGCTGTAAGTAAGCCCTGTAATGAGTCCAAATTATTGGACAAGGACTGTAAACAAAACCTGCAAGGAACTCATGTTGTCAGATAACAAGAATGTGCGGGTAGTTCAAGTTTGAAGGCACACAAGTCACACATATAGCCTCAAGTTTATGCTGGCATGGAGTTTAGGCATTACCCTCTTTCAGTTTAGTTGGTTTAAACCTGTCCTAAAAAAATAATAACCGGGTTCTATAGGATCTCAATATCACTGACTACCCTCAATCGGTCATAATTCCAGCTTAGCAACCTTTTCTTGCGGCCGGAACCATCGCGAAAGTTTAGTCTCAATGAGTGTAGCATACTGCTACTGTTCTATGGCCAAGTTGGTCAATTTATGGTTCTAAGGTCAGTTGCTGCTTAATGACTCCTCAGAAGACCCATATTCTCCTCGTTTCAACACAAGGGATATCGGTACAGACCAAGGTGCCACACCGACGTAGCTACTGCTTCATCCGTGTCGGTCTACGTCGGACAGATCCCTCACAGTTTATTGCTACTTACCTAAAAAGGGTACCCCCAGATCCGGGTTAGGATCTATAGAACTCCGATACAAGCCCACAAAATTAAAAGCATACAAAGCAATACAATTGAAAATATAAGTGATCTAATCCCAAGGTATACCTCACTTATTAAATATTTCCCCAGCAGAGTCTCCAGTTCTGTGATCGGTGGGAACGAGAATTGACTGTTTTTGGAATGCTGGTTCGTGTTTGCGTTTGTTTTCGCAAAGTGACGCGGTAAGCAAGAGTCGCCACCGTCTTTTATTTTATCCAACAAGGGAAAGGACAAAAGCACAGAAAAATTCCTTTCGAGATGTTTCTCGGGTTCGGGAGGTAGATTATAGAAAGGGAAGGTGTTATCACCCTTTCTATCCGTGGTTATCCACAAGCTCTTAGGTACTCGCTCACTATGTTTTCAAAAGGTTTGCTTTTCTTTGTGATTGTGGGTTTTGAAAAGAATTTTGTTTTTGAAGAAAGTGTAAGTGCGAAAAGTTTTTGTTTTGTTTTTAAAAGAGAGAAAGTACTTAAGAACCTCTACCTACTCAAAAAGGAATTTAATTGTGCAAATGTCCTTTAGACAGTACTATCCTACTATTGAGGAGTAGGTAGCACCGTCGTTGGAGTTTTCGGGTCAATTCAATTTTAGGGACGTATGGTCACTAAAGCAACATTAGGACGCTTTAGTGGTAATCCTAATGTCTTAGATGATTTTTATCGAGGCAACCATTTCGAGGCAACTTATGATCTTGGGACAAAGGACGACCTCTAAAACATCCTATACTTAATGACCACGTTCAAGGAAACCAAGTGAGGTGTACCCTAAGAGTGGCATGTGCAAGTGTGTCAATTTTCAGTTATTTTACTCTTGCATGTCATGGTGAGCTATTGTTGATTTTAAGTTAAGAGTTAATCTTGTCATGCAATCCTAGTTAGCATACATCTAAGCAGTTAATATATGTACATGAATTTAAAGTGAGGGAATTGTAAATCCTACGCTATTACAAGGCTTTCGGGGAGGGGGATTATTTACATGTCCAAAATTGGGGAATAAAAAGCAGTAAAGGGTCTTAGCAAAAGCTATTACATCCCAGTAAAATAAACGTGTGTGAATCTAAAAAATCCTAAGAATAAGAACTCTTTTTGTTGTTTTATTTTATTTTGGGAAAAATAATCTAAATCTATTTAATTTTAGTTTTGGAAAAATGTTAAGATAATTAAAGGTTAATTAACAAAGTTAATTTAATAGAAAAAGAACTAGCCTAATGTTTTTGTGGTTTTTTGATTTTAATGTTAATTAAAAGGAAGTCTATGAAAACAAAAAATAAAATACAAGGGCAATCCTTCGATCCAAGGAGAAAACAGGAGTTTCGACCCAGGGAGAGAAATATAAGCTTCGATCCAGAGGGGGTCATGGTCCTTTCGATTGGGCCAAACAGCAAGGCGTGAGTAGCCTTCGATCCAGGGAAGAGGACTGTCTTTTGATCATGGAGGTCATGGCTTTCGATCCAGGAATGAGATGCCTCCTTCGATCCAGCATGCTAATGGGTTCGATCCAGAGAAGGTGTCTCCTTTGATCTGGGCTGTTATACCTGCAAAAGTATGTGAGCGAAATAAAATGCAGGGCCTGGGTATTGAATCCCAGGCCCTTCGATCCTGCGCTTGTTGGGTCTCTTCAGGCTATGGCTGCAGCAAATGTTAGCAAACGAAGAAAAACATGACCTGGGTGCCAAACCCAGGCCTCTTGATCCCGTCTAGGATAGAAAATTGAAGGTAACAACCAGTATGTATGTATTATGCAAATATGAGGTTGGATAGTTTACCCTTTCTTACCAACAGATTGGACTTTTGATTTGGGCGCTCCCTGGATGTAGGAACCTTCGATCTGGGCACTTCCTGGATGTAGGCGCTTTTGATCTGAGGGCTTCTTGGCGTGGGCACCTTCGATCTGAAGGACTGCTTTGGCTTGGAAAATCTGACAACCTTTGATGGATTTTATGGGCAGCACCTTCTCTAATGTTTTTGTTTCTGCAGAGTTCTCTGTATATTTTCGTTCTATGATTTTTGTGTCTTGGATTTGTATGCTGGCCCCTGTATTTATAGGGGTGTGAGGGTGCAGTAATCACAAGAGACAACCATTAAACAGGCTATTAAATGCCACGAGACAAGAAACAGACACATTAAATAACTTCCTTTTTTGAAACATTTGTGTCTCTTGAATGAACCTGGACATGTTTGCTTTGAGCGCCCTCTTGATGACTTCCTTCGAATGGCCTGGAAGGTGTTCTTCGAATGGCCCTTGTTCGAATATCAATCGAAGGATTCCAATCGAAAGGCTCTGTTAACAGGCCAATCGAAAGGTGCTGTTCATACCAATCGACGGACATGTTTAACATTCCTGTCGAAGTTACCTTGACATAATTCCAATCGAATGCTGGTCCATACTGCCAATCGAAAGGCTCTGACATAATTCCAATCGAAGGGTATTTCAGGATGCAAATCGAAGTCCTTGTCCATAATGCAAATCGACAGACTCCTTCAGAATGCCAATCGAAATGCTCCTTCAAAGTACCAATCGAATGGCCTTTCTGAATGCCAATCGAAAGGTACTTTAAGTACCACTCAAAAATTTTCTTTTTTCCTTAGGCAAGGGTTTGTGATCAACCATGCAGGGGGAAGACTTTGGAAAACATGAGAGGGCAAATTTTGGGGTGCAACACATGGCTAAAAAGATTTTGCGAGCTGATTACTATTGGCCCACCATGGAAAATGATTGTTATAATCACACCAAAGGTTGCTACAAGTTCCAAGTGTACACTAACAAAATGCATGTGCCTCATGTCGCGTTGAATGTCTTGACATCTCTGTGGCCTTTCACAATATGGGGAATTTATATGATTGGAAAGATTGAGCCTACTGCTTCCAATGGTCATCATTTCATTATGGTTTCTATGGACTATTTTACTAAGTGGGTGAAGCTCCATCTTACACAAATGTTACCAAGAAAGTTACTCGCTTTATCAAACACAACACCATTTTCCGATATGGGGTTCCTGAGAAGATCATTACTGATAATGGGTCGAATATCAATAATAATATGATGAAAGAGTTGTGTGAAAGTTTCAAGATTAAGCACCACAATTCTTCTCTGTATCATCTGAAGATGAATGGCACTATTGAGGCGGCGAATAAGAATATCAAGAAGATTGTGCAAAAAATGTTGGTAACTTACAAAGACTGGCATGAGATGTTACCTTTCACTTTGCATGGCTATCGTACTTCAGTGTGTACTTCTATTGGGGAAACATCGTTCTCACTTGTCTATGGAATGAAAGCTATTTTTCGTGGAAGTTGAGATTCCTTCTCTGAGGATTATGAAAGATGTTGAGCTTGATGAGTCTAAATGGGTACATATTCAGTTTTATCAGTTGAACCTCATCGATGAGAAAAGATTAGCGGTTGTGTGTCATGGTCAGGTGTACCAAAATAAGATGAGAAGGGAATTTGACAAAAAGGTGTGTCTGTAAAATTATCAAGTTGGTGACCTTGTTCTGAAAAGAATTATTCTTCATCAAGGTGATCTCAGGGGAAAGTGGACTCCGACTTACGAAGGACCATTTATTGTAAAGAAATGATTTTCTGGCGGAGCCATGATGCTTACAACTACGGATGGTGAAGACTTCCCATTCTCTATGAATGCAAATGTAGTCCAAAAATACTTCACATAAAATAGACCCGCTAAGTTGACTCGCTTAGGAAAAAAAGGGCATCCCGACGAAATACACAAAAATGTATAAAAGGTTTGGGAAAAAATTAGGGATAAAAAAGAATTTAAATGAATGAAAAATAACAATGAGTACACCCGCTAAGTTGAAAACCCGAAAGGGAGGCTTAGGCAAAAAAGGGTATCCCGGTGGATTGAAAACCCGAAAGAGCGATCCAGAAAAAAGTTAGGGATTTAAAGTGAATGACTATGTCTAGTGTCAGATCTTTGATTTCATCTACTACTACAGTTGGTTACCATGAAGGGTAGTGAAACAACCGGCCGAACCGTCATCCGATATTATGAAATATCAATCAATGAAGTCTCCACCGAACATATTTTATCCCGCCGAGAGGGGAAAGGTAAACATCGAGAAAACCTGAAGAGGGCGAAATCACGGTCTTGCGACCGAGAGATCGAGTAAGGGAGTCTATTACGCGAGGGGAAGGTATTATCACCCCACACGCCCGTAGTACTCTACGGTATCCACTCTTGTTTCTCTAAGCTAAGGGTGTGTAAAAATCTATATCTAAGTTGTATAGAGAATACATGAAAAAGAAAGGAGAAAAGAATGTAGGGAAAATAAAAGTTGTTCTCGCTTAGGCCCTACCACAATGCCTACATATCCCTTTTAAGGAATCAGAGCAGCCGTAGTTTGGCTCATATATTTTGGTTGGTTTGCGTTTTTTAGTTAAGAAGATAAAAGCAACAATCAAGATGGCAAAACATTGGATAGAATAACAAAAATGTCAACAATGATGGTAAAATAGCAAAAAGAGATGACAAGACATCGCATGGCAACACAAACTCATATAAGGCACTAAAACGCCAGCATGACAGTAGAATATCAGACAAGACGATGAAACATTACACCTAACAATGACATTGAGGATCAAGGTAGGATAACAAACATGTGAGATGGTGAAACATCGGCTAAATAATCTGTGATGGCAAAACATCAGCTAAGAGATAGGAAGATAACATGGAAAAAATGGTGAAACATCAATAAACCAGAGAACAAAACATCACACCTAAGAATGATATTGAGAATCAAGATAGGATAACAAACATGTGCGATGGAGAAACATCGGCTAAAGAATGTGCGATGGTGAAATATCGGCTAAGATATAGGAAGATAACATGGAAAAGATGGCGAAACATTAATAAACCAGAGAACAAAACATCACACCTAACAATGATATTGAGAATCAAGGTAGGATAACAAACATGTGCGATGGCGAAACATCGGCTAAAGAATGTGTGATGGCAAAATATAGGTTAAGAGATAGGAAGATAACATGGAAAAGATGGCGAAACATCAATAAACCAGAGAACAAAACATCATACCTAACAATGATATTAAGAATCAAGGTAGGATAACAAACATGTGCGATGGCGAAACATCGGCTAAAAGAATGTGCGATGGCGAAACATCGGCTAAAAGATAACAAAAATTCATGGCAAGGATGGAAAAACATTAATCTGACAAGATTTAAAACAAAAGCCAAGAGGCGCACGAAGAGATAAGGTTGGTTTGTATTTTTTTACCTTAAAGAAGGGTTTAAGTTCATTAGAGGTATTTTATGATTTGCCAAGAAGAAGTTTTAGTTTTAAGATGCAATATGAAAAGAAAAAGAAAACAACTAAGGGAGACTATCCTAATCTCTAACCCAAATGTTATCATTAAATGATTGACCATAAGGTTGAGGATGAAAGAAGGAAGTTTCTACCCTATGTTAGCATGTATGAATTCCTATCATAAGGTCTAGCTCGAAAGCTAGTCTAGTCGAGCAATCCTAAGGGAGCATGGTAAACATGTCACAGTGACAAAAAGCAAGCAAGCAGATGGCGATACATCTGGACAAACAACAACTTGAGTACCACTCGAATATCAAACACCTACAAGGTGCATGCCTAGTAGTAGAAAGGGAGGTCCCTCCATACACAAGAAACCAAGCATCAGACTAGGGGTTAAGCCACAGCCAAGTGGATCGTATCACCCGATTAAACAAGCTCTAGAATTATAGGAATACTAAAGGGTCCTTAACCGTGGTATCAATTACTAGGGCAAGAAAGATCTAGGGGAAAAGACATAGTGCATGCGTACTCTAAGCGTCAATGTTGGTCAACACGAGCTAAAGAAAGCGTGGGGATCCAATTGCGGGAACCCTTTTCACTTGCCTTTAAAGGACTTAAATTCATTCGGATCTTGGGAACATGTTCAGGGCATCTACTTGTAGAAAGTGAGCATAGGAACGACATGGATTGGAATGTGCGGGGGTTGATTACGAACCTTTTGCGCTCGCCTTATTTTGAGGACTTATCACCTGTAATACAATGCGGGAACAAATATAAACACGCGTGCATAGTACCTACTAAGAAGGTAGGGTTTTAAACAGGCACATATAGCATACAGAAAGCGATGCCTACTACAAGACTTTAAACAACGACTTCGAGCGCACGCTCTTTATTTCCTGCTTCCAACTTCACATGATTTCTAGAAAGCGATAAACTACGAAATGAGATAAACAAGAGAAAATACCAAACGTATATTAATCCATAGCAGAGCATTTTAAACAAATAAACCTGACGATCTTCGCGAAAGCTTCACCAATAATCAACTGGACTAATCCTCAAGCGCTCAATATCGTAAACCATACTTTTACCACGAACTCATGGAAATAAAATAATAACAAAATGAGTATTAGCAAGGAAAGAATAATTTTGAAACTTCAATTAAATTCTAAAGTCCTAAAAAAAACTCTAAAATATTCTATCATTTTTGTATCATTTTTATCATCAAACTATAAAAAATAAATTTCAATGAGAAAACAAATGACAAAGCTCTGCCTCCTTCGATTGGCTTTAATGCTGCCTTCTTCGATTGGCCTGAACCTTCCAGTAGCAGCCTTCTTCGATTTGCCTCAACCTGCCTTCTTCGATTGGCTTTAACTCATCCTTCTTTGATTGGCTTCAATTCATCCTTCTTCGATTGGCTTCAATTCACCCTTCTTCAATTGGCCTCATCCTTGCAGTAACAACCTTCTTCGATTTGCCTCAACCTTCCTTCTTCGATTGCCTAGAACTTGTAGCAGCAACCTTCTTCAATTGGCCTAGAACATGCAGCAGTAACCTTCTTCGATTGGCCTTACTCTGTAGCAGCAACCTCCTTCGATTGGCCTTACCCTGTAGCAGTAGCCTCCTTCGATTGGCCTCAACTCTTTCTTCGAACAAAGCTCCCCAGGCTCTGGATTTCAAAGCTTCAACTAAACCTCATTCGAACGAAGCTTTACTGACTTTGAATTTCAATGCTTCGACTCATCCTTCTTCGAACGAAGCTTCAACCTTCTTCGAATGAAACTTCACTGACTCTAAACTCCAGCACAAATGAAAACTTGCGTGAAAACTTAGTGCAAGGGCTCATGTTCAGATCATTCAAACAAACTCAATTCTCCTTCATATTTAGTAAAATCAAGCGTAATCGAAAGCTAACAAAATACTCTACATCATAGAACTTGAATCATCTTAAATCATTAGCCATGGATCAAGAACAAAGCTCATGAAAACTCAAATAAAATCATCTACACACAGCATTTCATAAACTCCACAACACGATTCAAACATCAAATGAAAATAAATATATAAATCAGACCTACAGTCCATCCAGCTAAAACACAATGCAACAGAGTTACAACACTGATTCAAGATAAATCACACAAATCAAAGTCCAAGAAAACTCACAGCAAATCAAATTCCAAGAAACTCACACCAAATCAAAGTCCAAGCAAATCACAGCAAATCAAAGTCCGAGCAACTCACACCAAACCAAAGTCCAAGCAACTCACAGCAAATCAAAGTCCAAGCAACTCACCTTGATGCAAAATTTAGAAATTTAAATCCCCCGCTCCAAATGAAAACCAATGCTTCCACTATGATCCACTCACTTAACTGAAAATGAACCAACAAGAAAAAATGAAGAATAAAGTCAGAAATGAGAGAATTCGAAAACTGAATTTGAGAGAAAATTGAACTTCTATTCTGAAATTCTTTGGCCAATGCTGCTCTCTTTCGACTGAGGTTGCAGGATTGAGGAGAGGAGTTGCTTCAAGTCCTTGATAACGATGAAGATTTATGATGTTGTTGAATATTTGCAGGGAGATGAAGATGATGTTGATTTTGTTGTAGATGCAAGGGGAATGAAGATGATGTTTATGTTGTTGAAGATTTGAAAGGAGATGAAGATGATGTTGATGTTGTTATAGATGCAAGGAGAATGAAGATGATGTTGATGTTGTTGAATATTTGCAAGGAGATGAAAATTCAATCAGAGAATTGGTGAAGATTTGAATAGGTTGAAGTAGTTTAGGGGAAATCTTTTGGTTGAAGATTGAAGAAGAAAGCAGAGAGAAGATAATAGCTCTTTTTGGTGATTCTTCCAACGACTGAAGAATGAAAGAGAAATTTTGTTATATAGCAGCAAAAGTTTGTTACAGTTGAAGTGATCTTGGCCTTTGAATTAAAAAATCCAGCTAGAAAATGGATAGTGAAGATCAAAATAAATTTGAGGTTCGTTTGATATTTTGCATGTTTTTTGATTTCATACAAAATCCAAAAAGTGGAAGAATTGTGTTTCATGCCTTGCAGCTCCTCAATGGCCTGCGTTTTAATAAGAAAAGAATGAGGGGAAATGAGAGGAAATAAGTGTGAATGCTGAGGTGTCAAAATGTGCATGGAATATGTGATATCTTTGAGAGAAAGTTGCCAAAAATGGCAAGGCACAAAGGAAGTGAGGTGAGCATAGTGTGTGAGAATGTTTAGCCAAATGAGGTAAGAAGTGAGGTGGGAGCTGAGTGCACACGTGAGACACTCGTGTTTGATGAAATCATTTGAAACCATATCACAAAAGTGAATTTTATGTCGAATCTGGTGCTGATGTGCAGTTGGCTTGGCCATGCCTTGCATCTTGCGTGCCATGCTTGATCAATTGAGGATGCCCACTTTCAGCATTCATAACTTGATCAAAACCTAACCATCTCCAATAATTCTTCTCACAATGGAAAGCCAACATGTAATGCTCCTAATTAAACCTAAAATCAAATCAAAACCTAGCTTAATTTACAAGAAAATGGATTGCACATTTGGTGTGCCACCTGCTCGATGAAATGCCTAGGCAAGATGCCTCAGGATGGTCGTGTGGCTTGCCCATGATGCCCAACATTTGACCAACTTACCAAGAACTTCTAAGGCCAATAACTTTCAATTTTCAACGAGAAGTGTGTCTTTTTCCTCTATCGGCCCTTGTAGATATTTTCCCCCTTTTTAATTGGCAAAAAGAACCACCAAAATCCCCTGAAAAATGAGAAAGTTATGTCCTTTCAAAGTCAGGCCAAAATCAAGAACACTTAGTGAAATTTTCAATCACCAAGATAACTTCAAATCCAAGTAACCTCTCAAACTTAAAATTCTCATCAAAATCAATCATTAATGATTATCCCACATGAAAATACATGTCAAATGCTTCATGCTGACCAAAAGTCCACTTGGTCAACTTTGACTTTATTGACTTTGAATAAAATGACGGTTTTGCCCCTTTGATTCAATTGAACCACTTCTCTTCAAAATTGATGATCAAAACTTCAAACATATGATATTCCAAACACATAGAGGATATGGAAAGAGTTTCTACTAAAAAATTCCAAAGAATCCCTAATTAAAACTCAAACCCTAGTTTTGACTGATGAATTAAAAGGAAGTGATTCTCCTTACAATAACACAATACTAAATCTTCTGATGATCCAATGAGGTGGATAAGATACCTTGAGATATGTGAAACCTTTAGGCTTGAAAGATCCATAGGTTTAGATAATAAGGCTCTCCTTGAGCAACATGTCAATACAATCAATCTTCCAAAGCTTGAGGGAGAGTTGATAACCAAAATACTTTGATCCCTACACAATGCATGAATGCAATGTAATATGATGTTTATGATGAAACATAAGCCTAAAAATTCTGAAATCATGAGGGTAAAGTTTTGGGTGCAACAGGTAGGAATCGATCGAGTCATCTTCATTAGAAAGCAAAGTGATGAGAGTGTTGGGGTCATAAGGGTTATTGCAGAATCGAAACCTAATGGGTATCCATTTCACATTGCCATTTTTGTAACATCTTTTGTTTTGCTTTTGCAATTACCTCTTTCTAGGAATTTGTTCTTGATGTAAATGCCTAATTACAAACCAACTTCAATCAATGAAAGACTTCTTTTTATCCATAAATCTAGTTTTATTTTCTTTTACTATTTTGTTTGCAAAAACGTCTGATACTTTTTTATAAACATTTGTATTTGAAAATTTGATGGTTTTGCACAACATGATAAATAAAATAAAAATATTATTCTTAAGTTTGTTTGTAGACAAAGTAGTCATGTTATACCTGGTCCATGTTTGATGAAACTTGTTTTGCAGGAACTGTCGCTCACTTGTTTATGTGTAATTTGCCAATACCGGAACAACATCTGTCAAGATGAGTATGGTATCCCCAGCTTGGGTCATTTCCTCAGCAGTGTTGAAGTTTCTACTTCTCCCCCGTTAGTATTCCCCAAGAAAAGGGTTTATAGAAAAAAGTTTGACTAAGTTAAAAATTCTTGGATGATTCCCTAGCATTACTTAAAGTTTTTTATCTCCCAGTATCACCAAGCGGAGAATCTTTATCTGATAGGTTGTGATTGATGAGATTTATTGGTATAGAATCTACATCCCCAATATATATCTGATATTGTTGTGCGCATGAGAGAATGTATATTCCCCGAAGCATAGTTCCTTTTTCCCCAGCCAAGAGTTAAGGTTGAGAATTTTCTTATTCCCCTGCAGAGTTGCCTTTGAATATTTCTCTTATTCCCTGGAAAAGTCACTTCACCAAAATATCCTATTCAAGAATTCTCTTGTATCCCCAACAGGAGCTTATATTGAAACTCCTTATGATGATAATATTTTCTCATCCAAAATCCAAGTCTGTTTGAGAATTGTTAGTTTTTCCCAAGTTGAGTCATGTTGAAGATTATCTGACTCCTCAAAAGAGGTTGCTTTCTGAGATCTCTTGCTTAGGATCTTTTATCTCCCCAACTAAGTTTCCTTATGGAGATCTCTTACTCATGAATTCTCATCTCCCCATCTAATTCATTTCATCGAAAGTTCTTATTCAAGAATTCTACCTCTTCCCCAGTAGAGTTTGATCCTGGATGTTGATAAGTTTCATATCCTAGAGGATTGTGTTATCATAACTTCTTGTACGAGGTTTCTCGTATCCCTGATATACTCTTTCTTTTTTAAGATCATTCGTAAATCCCCAATTGAGTTTCTTACGCCAAGATTACCTCCTCTCCAGCAAGAGTTTCGTGCATAAGTTCTCTTATCTCCAGCATTGGATATTCATATCCCCGGTAGTACAAGTTTCTGTCATCCTCAGGCAAAAGGTTGACAATTTATTCCCCAAGTATTCAGGGGTGAATTTTGATTCCCTCCAGGCACCAAATTATTGGTGTCTTCCCCAGCAACACCCAATCTTCATTTGTAATCACTTATCAAAGTTTACAGTTTCGACCTGATCTTCTCTAGTGGGGTTTGCAATTTATTTTTGCAACTCCCCTCAGAGTTTGTAACTCATATTTACCGGTTTCTCAGTTTGTTACTCCCTACAGATCTGAGCTTTTCAAGGGCTTCTTTCCAGCAGCTCCTCGTATCTTATGTTCTCCAGCAAAATCATGCATCATCATATTGCATCCTCAAAGTGTATTGTTTTCATTCTCTTTTGGAACATTACTCCATAAAAAATATATAATTCAAACATGCATTCAAATATAAGCCATTAATGTTTCTATTTTCCCCAGCGAATTTGCTCAAACTTTGGATTATATCTCCAGCGAGGTCACTGCATCCTCAATATTCTAGTTTTTACCCTTACAAATATTCTTTTGATGCTACCATTAAGCTATTGAGCGTCTACCTGTTATCTTTTTTAATGGTCCAGTTTTACTCTGGCGCAATCTTCTCGGGTTTCTATTACCCTTGACTGTTCATTTCAATATCTATTGATCTACCTTCCAAATAACAATCTTACCCCGATATTCATTTTCAGACGAGTTTTATCTAGATGCTCTTAGGTCGAGTTTTTTCTTGTTACTTGTGTGTGCAATCCAGCTTTGTTATGGTACTCATCTTTGGACTAGTTTTGTGTAGTTTTCTTGAGTCGAGTTTACTACTCATTTTAAGTCTCATCTTTGGACTATTTTTCTCTAGTCTTCTTGATCCGAGTTTTTACTCGTTATTTTTTCTCTTTTATTCCTTGGTTTCATTCAGCATCGTCTACTGTCTACCATCAGTTGAGACCAGCAGGTATCTTGAGAAATACCCACAATTTTTGTCACCTTGCTATAGGGCCCAACTTTTATTGTTACCCAATTGAGTACTTTTTAGAGCGTAGTTTTATCTAGTTCCTCTTAGGTCGAGTTTTGTCTCGCTACCTTGTTTGCACACCAGTTTCTACCTGTCGCATTCTTTATAGTACTCTTGGGGGCCGAGTTTTATCTCGATAACCTCCACTCAAACCCACCAGTATTCAGCTAGCGTGCTAATGGTATAAGTTTAGTTTCACCTGTCCTTTATTGATTGAGACCAGTTTATTTATGGTATACCCGTTTGGATCCGAAATTTATTCGTATCTTTTGGAGTCTATTTTATTCTAGTCTTCTTGGGTTAAGTTTTATCTCATTATTTCAATTGGTGTTCTAGTTTTGTACTGACACATTTTCTCAAGTCTAGTATTATCCAGTCTTCTAGAGTTGAGTTTTATCCCATTATTGCAATTTGTATTCTAGTTTTGTCCTAACACATTCTTTTAGAGTCTAGTTTTATTTATTCATCTTGGGTAGAGTTTTATCTCATTTTTGCAGTATGTGATCTAGTTTTACCTGGCACATCCTTCTAGAATCTAGCATCCATTAGTTCTCTTGGTGTAAGTTCAAGCTCTACTTGGTTTACTTTTGAAGTCCAATCTTTACTTGGCCCGTCATTCAAATCCAATATTTATTGGGTATATCTCTTGAGTCCAGTATTATCTGACACTCTTTGGTAAGATTAAGTATTCACTAGTCTTCCCCTCTCTCACCCAGTGTGCTAGGTATTATCTTCACAAAGATATAATTACCCTTGTTGCTTTACTCTCGTATTAAAGAGTGTAACTTTTCGGGTTCTCTTAGTATTCAATCCTCTTCCACCTTGAATGTTTGAAAGTTGTCGCTCTTTCTCACTTATCAGGTTTAAAATGATTGAATAGGGGCAGCTGTTGCATCCCAAAATTTACTCTCTTGGTTTTAGAGCTTTAAAGGCTTATGTTTCATCATATGCATTCTTACATTGTGATAAAATCAAGGTATTTTGGTTCCCAAGTTCTTCTGTAAGCTATGAAAGATGGTTGTATTATCAATTAGTGCAAGAAGGGTCTCATGCCCTCAATTTTTTAGTCACTCAAGCTACAACGATTTCTCCTACCTCAATACACCTCAATTGTCACTTTGATTCATCATAAGTTTGAAATTACAAGTGTGGATTCTTAAATAAATGTTCTCCTATGCATCTCTTGAGATTAGGTTTTTCTCCAAATGAAGTGTTTGATACTTGTTTGGGAAAATTTTATGAAGAAATGTCCTCTCATTATTATATGATACATCTTTTTTCAGAGAATTCCTCAACATGTCCAAAGGAATTAGGGTTTTGAGACTTGATCATCATTTCCTAGCATAGAGGGATAAAATTAGATTTTTTGATTTAATTAGGATATCTCTGACTTTTTGGGAAAGACTTGATTCCATTCTTCTTTACATGTTTATGAACATCTATGATTGAAGGATTGAGCTTAAAGTTTGATTGGAATTGGTTCAATTGAACAATTGGAGGTAAAACAGTCATTTGAGCAAAAGTTAACAAAAGTCAACTGTTGGCCATGAGGATTTTTTGTTAACATGCAATTCAACATCCATATTTTTATGTTACATGGTCATTGATGGAAGACTATTAAGATAATTATTGAATTTGAAGATAACTTGTCAAATAAGTCATTTGAACATTTGAAAAGTTTCTAAGTATGGAAACCTCATAGTACTTAACTTTCAAAATTCATAACTTCATTTTTTTTATTGAAAACAATTCAAGCCTTACATGGTTGTAAAAGGAGAAAAAGTTCTTTAACTTTGTCCTGGTGAGCCCAAGTCCAAAAAGTGAAAGGAAAGAAAGTTATTTTGCTTTGTAGATTCTTGACACTTAGTAAATTTTCAAATTATGTGCACAATGCTTGATTTCTTCATGATCATTTTTGAGGTGTCAAATGGATTCAATTCAAAAATTTGAAAACATAAAAATTAAATTTTGAAGTCTCTTTTAAAATTTGGATCAAGAATCATTTCATTTGGTTCAGTATTGAGAGATATACAATGCTTAAGATTTGAAGTCTTGAGATGTCAATTTGCCAAGTCATGTGCATGTCAGGCCAGTCATTTCACCAAACAGGTGGTAAGCACGTATTCATGGTCATTTTCTCATGGATTTAATCTTTATTTAAAAAAATGTTGAACATGAAAGTTGGAGTTTGTTTTGTCCTCTTCAATTTTAGTTCAAAGTTTGTTTCATTTTGAGCATTGTAGAGAAAGTTATAGTGTTGTGAATCCAAGGGCATAATGTCTCAATTTTCTGGCTAGCAAGGCATGGTATATGCGTGCAGGAAGCCTGGCCAGTCAAGGCTTGATATTTTTCGTGCCAAATTTTTTACACTTTGCAAGCATCGTTTCAAGTTGTCATCAACACCAATATTAAATTTCACCATCATAGTTTTCCAAAGGCCTCATATGTATGAAAAATGCACGAGGGAATGTTGAGATATATAGAACTGGTCATGGTTGGTCCAAGGAGATGAATGGAAAGGCATGATTTTCTTATGCATGTGAGAAAGTTCTGCTGTGTGATTTTTATCATGTACCTCATGCACACGATACAGATAATGATTTCATCATCTCTCTTTCCAAAAAATTAACAAGAGAAGCATGCTCACGAATTTCTCAATATTTACCAAAATTGGTAACTTTTTCTCCACTCAGTTTTTATCCCATATGGAATTTTGTGCCAGCTCAGTCATCATGCTTCACCCACTCAATGTTTATTCTTTATCCACTCCTAGAAACACAAGCAATGTACCAATAAGTAAACTCAAAACACAACTACCTTGTGCACATTTTATTTGGACAAAAGAGCACTCCAACGGCTATTAAACCAATTGCCCATTTTACCCTCAGCAAAACATCTTATCCACTCTTTATAAGTAGCTTCATTATTCATTCTCTACATACATAAACTCCCCCTTTGCAAATATCAGATCCAATTCTCTTGCTTCATTCAAAAACAATTTGAGCTCTCTCTCTCTCTCTCAATTAACTCATGGTTTCTTCAAATCCAAGCTTGTACGATTATTTTGGAGCTAGGGAAAGAAGATTATCGGGTTTCTATAGAAAAAGATCATAGGAATTTTGAATTTATTTTTCACACTAGGGGTAAGTTCCTTTGAACTTCAATCCACGATTTCAGCTTGCATTTCTGTTATAGATTTTGTTCATATAGGTTTAGGTGGACAAATTCTAGATCTGATGTATATTTGTGCGTGAAACATTGCATGAATCATGTTCTGCAGGTTGTGTGAAAGTATCATGAATCAATGAACATCACTTGAATCCTTGTAGTTTTGTGAACAATTTTGGTGTTTCGATCATTCAATTTGGTTGGAAATTGAAAGAGAAATTTAGATCTGAATATCGTATGATGATTCTGTTTTAAACATGTCCATGATTTCTTGTAATCAGTTATTTTTGCGCCATGATTTATCTATGATTAGTGCATTGTTTTTAAGAAATTATTGTTGCTAATGCATTCTATGCACTTTGATCTTGATTTTTGGTTTCAATTTCGTTTGCTTTAGTTAAGAAACGAGAGAGAAATCGTAGCTTGAAATTGCATGTTTAAACTGAAAATGAGTTAGGGTTTAGTTGCTTGGTAAGGACGAGTATATGTCATGTTTTAATTGAATATGTTTGAATCTCTTTTGTAGAGCTTTTTGCACACAATAGGTGTAATAGATCTGGATCTATTTTGCATTTTGTTTCATTTTTAATTGTTTTCTTCAATTTTATTTTAATAGTTTCTTTGATTTAAAAATTACCAAAAAAAACATTATAGACTTCATTTTTAGTCTTTTTCATATTTTAGATTTTATTTCATGATTTTGTCATTTTTAGATGATTAATTAATTCATATAGAATAATTAAGTGTTTTGATCATATTTTAAGATTTCTGGTTTTATTTTCTAAATTTTACTAACCTAAAAAAATCCACAAAAAAATATTCTGATTTTTCTTTGAGTTTACTTCATGAAAATAATTTTTGTCCTATTTTAAAAAATTCGTGACACTCTAATTAAATCAATTGGTTAGTTGCGTCACTTTTTTTTTCCAATTTTGTTACATTTTGCAATAATTTTTTTTTAATTTTTCCTCTTATGATAAAATTCAAGAAAAATATGTTTAGTGTTTATTATATATTAAACTAATTTTCCATGGTTTTTAATTTGATTTAAATTTCATTTTGCTTGTTTTTAGAAATTGTGGAAGTTAATTGGTGATTTTGATCCCTTTTCTTGTTTAAGCCTAAAGAAACAATTTATTTTTTAATTTCTTCAACTTCTAAAATTGAAAGAAAATATGTTTGAGGTTCTTGAATAAATTGAGATCATGAAATTTTTTTTATAGAATTTTAAACATTGATATCTTATTTTTCACAAATTATTTTGTTAAACCTCTCTAGTTTGAGTCTTTTGCCAATTGGTCCTAATGCTTGAACTTCAAAAACAAACTTTTTATTTCACCCAAGAACTTTAAACCATGTTTCTTAATTTTAGAAGTCTTTAGGAAGTTGGAATTAAATTACATGAATTTACAAGTCATTTTTCTATTTTTTAACCTATTTTTTATGCAAAGGTGTCCATATGAGTTTTGTCTTGGCAAAATGCTTTAAATTGTTGTTTTATATGCATACTTTTAGGCTAATATTTTGTGTATGATATGCTACTGTCTTTATCTCGTTATAATCCATTTTTCCTATTTTTCTCATGACTCTAACTCACTTTGTCTTGATCAAATGTTGGCTTGCCTCTCATGCTTTTTGTGCAAATTTATTCTATTGTTTTTAATGCTTGAATTATTGATCTTAGATGCCTTATGCTACTTAATTTTATGTCTTACATCACCTAATCATGTCTTCTATCCATCTATATCATTTCTTGAGCTTCATTTGCCTTTAGAAACATGATAGGATGTATTTTTGACCTAATTTTTCCATTAGCTTTTGTGTGTGTCTTAATGATGATGCCTTGGGTATGATTAGAGTTATTAGAGTGTGTTAACATGATGTGTTTTCTTATGACTTCACTTTTATTTAACACTCCATGCCATGATTAATCAATCACAAACTTGTTTCTACCTCACATTCACTCTTTGTTTTGACTTAGTGTATGAATATGTGTTGATTGTTGTTGAGGACCTTGAGTCCATTATTTCCAATGTTTAAGTTTTGATCTTGACACATCTTCTCATCTCAATTATTTATGCTCCAATGATTCTTTTAGTTGGCACTCATTTGTCAACTAGCATGGTGACCTAATAAGAGCTACATTTGTCTAATTTCACTTGTTGTTTTTTAGTATCATTTTTTAATGATTATCTCATGAATTTTTGTACTATATCTCCTTAAGGTATCTTGATGTTGGCCATGGCCTATAGCATCTAAGAACCTTGGGTTTGATCTCGTTAGATCACCTTTGCTTGTATGCATTAGAGACTGCAATTTTTACAAGTTAGCATGACACTTAAGCATGTTATGTTGATGGCATTGCTTGGGGTTTTAAGTTCATGATAGGTACTTTAGGAGGGATCATGCCACTTCCCTATGACCTATAAGTATCATTATTATTTTTATCTCATTTGATCTTTATCAATTTCATTTGGTTTAAGATAAATGTTTTCCATCATTTATGATGTTAACTATCAAAGTTTGTGAGTTTGCTTATGTATGAAGTTTCATCTTCATGTTATTTTACTTTTTAACCTCATCATAAGTTAACTTATAACATGATTGACACATGTAATAATTCTCAAATTATGATCTCTTTACTTCATCTTTACTCTCTCCACTAAACGTGCTAGTTTTGTCTCTTTGAATCACATCTTTTGAATGATATATGTGCAACTTCTCTTCTTTGATTAAGATACTTGAACATGGTATTTTATATATTAATTTTATACTGACTTGGTTGTCTCAACACCTTATAACCTTGTCTCCTCTTCATCTATCTCATTCTTCTTTTCCTTTCCCTTTTAGTTTTGTTTGAAGGGTTTGATTTTGATTTTGATTTTTATTCTTACTAACCTTTGTGTTTGATTTGATAGTGATGTTATATATTTGTTTATAAGTCTTTCATGTGAGTTACATATTTATGTTTCTAATTAATTCACACTTACTCCACACATTATGCCTTGATCATTTAATCATACACTTGCTTCCACTTCACTTCACAACTTTGGTTTGACCTAGTTTGTGTGCTTTGGTATTTGTATGATGATCTTATTAACTAATTGAGTTTTATCTTGATTATTTGGTATGTGTTAGATGTATAACATGTCCATATTTACTTACACTTCTTTAAATTACCTCTTCCACCTCACATTATTACTTGCTTGCATTGCATGAGGACATAAGTCCACTTAGGATTCTTCAACCAACTTCTCTTGTATGATTTGATTGTGAATTTTTCTCAAGTTTGTTTATGTGATGATGATGAGTACTTGATGTGTTTACTTCTGACTTGTATACTCTTTCACCTCACTTCACCTTCTCATAACATGTTTTCTTAGACACTTACCACATAAATGCTTTTATCCTAGTGTACTTGCCTTGATCTCTTGTCTTGTGACTTTAGATCCAAACCACTTGAGTATGACCATTAGGGATATATATATATATATATATATATATATATATATATATATATATATATATATATATATATATATATATATATATATATATATATATATATATATATCACCTTGATGTTATGCTCTTGACTCATCATTGATTGCATGTGGTATCATGTGTGATCGGTGGAAATAGAACTGACTATTTTGGAATGCTGGTTCGCGTTTGCGTTTGTTTTCGCAAAATGTCACGGTAAGCAAGAGTCGCCACCGTCTTTCATTTTATCCAACAAGGAAAGGACAAAAGCACAGAAAAATTCCTTTTTGAGATGTTTCTCGGGTTCGGGAGGTAGATTATAGAAAGGGAATGTGTTAGCACCCTTTCTATCCGTGGTTATCCACGGGCTCTTAGGTACTTGCTTACTATGTTTTCAAAAGTGTTTTTCTTTGTGTTGTGGGTTTTCAAAAGAGTTTTGTTTGAAAACTTCAATTTAACTCTTGTTTCTGTCCTCAAGAGTGTATGAAGTGTTTTCGAAATCTTTGTTTGAAAAGTGTAAGTGCGAAAAATTTGTTTTGTTTTGAAAGAGCAAGTACCTGAGAACCTCTACCTACTCAAAAGGGAATTAAACTGTGCAAATGTCCTTTGGACGGTGCTATCCCACTATTGAGGAGTAGGTAGCACCGTCGTTGGAGTTTTCAGGTCAATTCGATTAAGGGACGTGTGGTCACTAAAGCAATGTTAGGACGCCTTAGCGGTAACCCTGATGTCTTAGATCATTTTATCCGAGGCAACCGTTTCGAGGTAACTTATGATCTTTGGACAAGAGGGCGACCTCTAAAACTTCCTATACTCAATGACCACGTTTGAGGCAACCAAGTGAGGCGTACCCTAGGAGTGGCATGTGCAAATGTGTCAATTTTCAGTTATGTTATCTTTGTACATGTTATGGTGAGATACGGTTGATTTTAAGTTAAGATAGATCTTGTCATGCATAGCCTATTATTCATACATCTAGCAGTTAATAGTTGCGGAAAATAAAACTAAGCTATTACAAGGCGTCGGGTATTTACATCGCCAAAAACAAACCCTTGCAAAAGTAAATGCGAAAAAGTAAATAAAAGCGATAAAAGGTCCTAAGTTAAAACTATTACATCCTTGGAGCAATTACATTATATGGATAAAAAAAAATAATACGCGCAAGGAAAGTTGAATCAGATAGTTTTTAGGGTTTTGACCCTTTTTTAAGAAAGAAGGAGATTTTTGTTATTTTGAATTAAAGGGAAATTAAATTGAGTTAATTAATTAATTAAATAAAAAAAGATATTATTTGGTTTTTTTTAAAGAATATTTAAGGAAATAAAAAATGAAAATGATTAAAATTGTTAAAACCTAATATTCTAATTTACTTTTAATTTATTGCAAAAATATTAAAATTGTACCTAATTACAAAACTAAGTCAATTAAATTGTTTATTTACAAAAATAGTGAAATTAATAAAAATAATATATTTTTTATGTTTTCTGGTTTTTATTAGGAAAAATAAATTATTTAGTATAATAATAATAATTAATAAAAAACAATGAAATAAAAATATAAAAAAGAGAAAAAGGAAATAAACCCAGGGGGTGCTGGGCTTAATTTGTGAGTATGATCAGCACAATTCCAGGCCCAAACACTTCAGCCTTTTTGACTTTTCTGGATACCCTAGGTGCGGGTTGACCAGGGAGTATGATGAACATGCACTCTGAGCCCTTGGATCTGATTTGAGACCACCTGGCCAACATCTGGAGAAGGGCGTATGGTGAGCCCTGCTTCGAGCGCTGCATGGAATTTCCTGAAATAAAATTGCAATAAGGTTTTGGGGGGACCTGGGATTCGAACCCAGGTCCTGTTAGCCAATGAAAAACCTCCCTAGCCAATGAGCCATTTGCTTCTTTTGTAATTATAATATACAACAATTAATATATATCAAACAAACACTTAAGCCTGGAAAAAAATAAAAAAAAAAGCGCGTATTTCAAACACACGAACCAGATGATAACACGTCATCGTCTTCAACCTTGGTTCTGCACAAATAGAATCAGATAGCGGGGGTTTTTAACCTCCACTATCTCCTGCACGAAAAATAGTGAATAGATACAGAGCAAAAAGAAATATTTTGCGAGGTATGTGTCGGAATCGTCTTGGTGTCACGAATTCAACCATGTATCCCATTGGTTCCAATTTTTCATGGTTTGGAAAGCCCTATTTGAAAGCTTGAAAACCCTAGAAACTCGATCATGGCATCTCTCGGTTTAGGGCACTATGGTTCAATTAATTCATTCCATTAGCTTTGTATAATCTCTAGCAACGCAAATCAATCACAAAAACATGTTAAATGCATATGAATTAAGAGATACGATTTTGAATTAGAAGTGCAAACTGTGAGATGGTATTTCGTGATTCCTTGAGCTTTGGTGCTTGAATTTGATTGCAAACCAATCCTGGTACCTCCTGCAATGTGTTTGGATGGACAAGGCACCTTGAATTGGCCTAGATTGCAAGAACAAGTTTTGATTTTTTTTTGAAGTTTCTTGAAATTGGCAGTTATGGCTAGGGCACGAATCCTTGTTCTTCTTCTCTTGCTAGGGTTTGTATATATAGTATATATGCTCTTGAATGGTCTTTTAACTTTGAATATTGAATATTGATGATGATTGACAAATCAAATATTGTTGATTTTTCATGATTGAACAAGTTGCCAAAATTGTCTATTTTTGTATCTTTTAGCTTGTGCACGAATTGGCATTGCTTGGTCAGCATATTTGGATCACATTTGGTTCAAAAATAGATTTAAGAATCAAATCTGTTATTTTCTTATAATTTAAATTAATTAAATGAATTAATATGTATTAAAAATCAATTTAATCAATAAATTTAAGAAAATAAATCCAATTTAACTTGGTGGGTCGTGCATAGGTCATGGGTGAAGTTTCAAAAATAGATTTGAGGCCCATTAGCAAAAAGAAGGTGTTTTGAGCAAAGTTGACTTTTGCAAATTCATGAAAATTGCCCAACTTCTCCAATGCATAACTTTCTCAATTTTGATCATATGACCATATTCTTGGACATTTTGGAAAGCCTTGAAGTCATCTAACCAATGCTTTTGGTCCCATGTCATTTGGATTTACCAATCTCAAGTTATGGCCTTTGACTCAAAGTGCACTTTTGTTGACTTTTCTGTTGTCCAAAAATAGTAACTTTTGCATTTTGATGATTTGTGAGCTATTCTTGTGGGATCATGATCAAGACTTGATCAAATGATGATTGTGAACTCAAAAAT
The DNA here is from genome assembly GCA_948472305.1 of Vicia faba. NCBI lineage: Eukaryota > Viridiplantae > Streptophyta > Magnoliopsida > Fabales > Fabaceae > Vicia > Vicia faba. The sequence continues at coordinate 1,351,195,795 of OX451741.1, forward strand.
AAGATGTTTACCAAGAATTCTGACTTTTGACTGCAAAATGACCATTTTGCCCTTGTAGTTGACTTTAGATCAAATGGAGCTTTTGACTGTGCAAACTGGCACTGTGAGTCTTGAAACTTGGCATGTAGGTGCTTGAGAATGTATATAGGCCTATGAGACTTTATTGAACCATTGAAAACCCCAAGTTCCTTGAAAGAACCAAAACCCTAATTTTGAATTGACTGCCTTAGGAGGCGATTTGACTGTACAACCCTTGAGCCATTTTGAACCATTTGGAGATGATTCCTGACATATCTTGAGGAATATGGGAGGGCAAATTTTGGGGTATAACAGTTGCCCCTGTTCAATTTTCTTAGACCTTAGGATATAGATTGGCTTTCGAGCCTTTCGTGATCCGAAGGTGGAAGATAATTGAACACTAGAGTGCCCAGAAATTTGCACTCACATGGTGTAGTATCAATATTGTGATGTCAGGAATGGGCTTACAAATGCCATTTGGAGATTGTTGGTAGGAAGCTGTTGGATATGGGCTTAAAGATGCCATCCAAGGGTGATTGTTGAATTGTAATTTTGTAAATTGAAAGAAGGAACCTGTGTAGGGTTGCCTGATGATGAGTCCGTGTAAAACTGCATCTTGGAAGGAAGGAAACCTGTGTATGGTTGACTGATGATGAGTCCGTGTGAAACTGCATCTTGGAAGGAAGGAACCTGTGTAAGGTTGTTTTGCACTACATCGGGAAATTGCAAGGAGGAACCTGGGTAAGGTTACTTCGGGATAAGTTTGTGTAAAACCTCTGGAGGAACCTGAGTAAGGTGATAAGTCCGTGTAAAACTTCTGGAGGAACCTGAGTAAGGTGATAAGTCCGTGTAAAACTTCTGGAGGAACCTGGGTAAGGTTACTTTGACGATGAGTTCGTGTGAAACTGCATCTTGGAACGAGAAGGAGCCGGTGTAGGGTCGCTTGATGATGAGTCCGTGTAAAAATTTAGTTTGGAAAGAGAAGGAACCTGTGTAGGGTTGCCTGATGATGAGTCTGTGTAAAACTTCATCTGAAATTGAGAAGGAACCCGTGTAGGGTCGCCTGATGATGAGTCCGTGTAAAACTTTATCTTGGAAGGAAGGAACCTGTGTAGGGTTGCTTGACGATGAGTCCGTGTGAAACTTCATCTGGAAGAGAGAAGGAACCGGTGTAGGGTTGCTTCATGATGGTCAAGTAGATAATTGTCCTATCTGGTTTCAGGTATTAACCTACAATCAGTCGTCCACAGATATTTTTCCTAGCTTTTTACAGGTATTAACCTACAATCAGTCGTCCATAGAATTTTCCTAGCTTGTTACAGGTATTCATCTGGAACTTGAAAATGTTGGCCGATGAGATAGTTGTCCTGGTTGGTTACAGGTATTAATCTCTGACTTGAGAAATGAAGATCTTCTTGGCTTGTTACAGGTGTTAATCTTCAATCTCTTTGTGTAGATAGTTTTCCTGGCTTGTTACAGGTATTAATCTACAATCAATCGTCCACAGAATTTTCCTGGCTTGTTACAGGTATTAAACTGGGACTTGAAAAGGTTGATGGTAGCCATCCTTTGATTGACCTTTTCCTGAAAAAGGTAGAACGTTAGCTGTATGCAATGTCATGATGTATGAAATGCATGATGTTCTCAAAATAAATGAGATCGTGTCGTATGCACTTTATCATGTATGTAAATAGGAGGTATGAAATGTGAAATGCTTATGAATGTATTTTCGTCTGGGAAAATAAATCCTGGAGCTGCTGGAGAATAGAGGTGAATTCTTCGTTTCCGCTGGGGATGATGAACGAAGATGATTGTGAGAATAAACCTGCAGGAGAAAAAGAACTCCGTTGGGAAATAAACTGGTGAAGAGATTACTCCACGGGGAATTACTCTGTGGGAAGAGATGCTTTGCTGAGATTTTAACGATAACTCCGTTGGGGATTCCGTTGATAAGCTCTGTTGGGGATTTTGATGATGAACTCCGCTGGGGATAGAAAGAACTTCGCTGGGGGTGATCTTTTAGTTGCAACTTGCTGAGGATAACCCAGTTAGACTCTTGTGGGGATAACCTCTGAATTTGGATGAGGAGATGCATTTGTATTCTGCAAGGGACAAGCTTCCAGAATCTACTGGGTAAGATGATTCAATTCTCTATTGGGGAAACTTTTTTAGACTGTGCTGGGGAAATGGATCCACTTGGGGGTATCTTGTATTCTACCGGGGAACATTCTTATAATTCGTTGAGGAATATTAAGATTGTCGGGGATGCTCTTTATGCTTGCTGGGGAATATCTTTATACTCTGCTGGGGAATACTGAGACCTTCTGGGAATACCGAGCCTTTTCAGGACTGACGGTAGACTAACTCTGCTTGGGGGAGAGTACTGCTGATTCGTTCATGGTTGCAGGTCTCAGTGGGGAGAGCTTCCATTACTGTCTTACTCTACGGGGAGTGAAGGTATCTTGGTGATATTCTTCAGCTGAATCTACCTTTGTACCTGGTGAGTAGAGCAGCTGTACAGTTTGGATAATTCTTATTGCCCCAGTTTCTGCGGGAGAAGAAGGCCTATGAGGTGCTTGATAACTGCTGATTGACAAATCTTCTTCTGGTAGGCAAGTGATGAGATGACGGGACATAGTCGTACACTTTGATCCCTAATTTTTGCCTGGACCGCCCTTTCGGGTTTTCAGTCCATCGGGATGTCCTTTTTTGCCCAAGCCGCCTTTTCAGGTTTTCGACTTGCCGGGTGTACAGATTTTTCATTTTCATCCCTCATTTTTGCCCGAACCCTTTTGGTTCGTCGGGAAGCCCTTATTTTTGCCTAGGCCAGTCAACCTAGCGGGTCTTGGATTATGCGTAGTATTTTTTGACTATGTCCACGCTCTCAGAGTGTAGGGAGTTGTCACTGACCGTAGTGTAGTGTTTCCATACTACCAGAAGATCTTCGTTTGATCATGCAAGATTCGTTGCTGGAATTCATGTCCAATGCCCCAATTGATTCAGATGGAGATCTGCCCCTTAGCTATTTGGCATCTTTGAGAGATTCTCTGAATCTTGACTTAACTGCCCCAGATGATGGACAATGCTCATGCCGTTCCCCTTGGTTGGAGGTGTTTTTTTCCACTTGATGTGATCCTTTTATTGAGAAGGTTTTTTTTGTTCCCTAGATATTCCTCGTGTGAATTTCTCTGCTGTTTGAACAAATAGTCATATGCAAACAATGTTATTTTAAGAATGCAAAGCTTATGTCTGTTTTGAAATTTTTGAAAATGCATTTTTCAGTAAAACAGGCGATTTTTTTGTAAAATGTAATGTCAACTCAGGATTTTACAGCGAGCCCTACAGGAGTCAGGATACCTTTTGTAACAGTATGCTTTCGAACTAACCCGTGCTTCAGCTAGGACTTTTAAGGGTTATAACGTGGCCTGGTTCACGGTTTAAGAAACAAAGGATAAAGGCTCAAAATTTATTTGCACCCACCCGCTCTTCGTAATGTTTTTCGATCCTAAACTCAGCTAACCGTGCATTTAGATCCTGTTTGAGTCTTTGCTCTGATATTCCAGTTATGGTTCGGATACTGATAGTTTATTTTGAATAGGCAGTCATTTCTTTTTTGTTGAGAGTCTGTAGGATCTCTTTCTTTTTTATTTTATTATCCCTGTCTTTTTGCCTGAACTGTTTCTTTTGTGATTACAGTCAACGGGATGCCCTAGTTTTGTAAGTCTCCTTCATAGGTTTTGACTTATTGGGCTTTTGTTTTGAAAGATAACGACTGCCTGTCCTGACGATTATAGGGAACCATCACTGTCTTTTTGTCTCGGAAGGACTTCTTTGATGCCATTCATTGTGCACCTGGATCAACTGAGAAAACTACCCTGCCCCGGGTTGTGATTAAGGGTTTTAATTTGTGAAAATAAAAACTCCAACTTCTTTGGCTCAAGGGGTTGACTAGGGATTATCTTCCTTATAACTCCACTGTTTAGGATTTTAAACAATGCATGTACCTCATCAGCGGGGTCTATTCAAAAGCATACTGTAAAGATCGTGGTATCGTTTTCGTCATCCTCCATCAAAAGGCTTAGAATTTTTTAATCGAGAGTTGAACATCACAAAAAATGAAAGCAATTTGAATATAGTGAATACGAATGGATTGATTCAGAATAGACATATGCAATGCATTGATAAAGTAATAAAGTTTAACATGATAATAATTGTTTGAATAAGCAAAGAAAGATACTGTAGGTGTTTAGGTATTGGCTTGCATTTTTGGTAAACTCCAAGTGTATGTGTGAATGTCATGACTGATGTCATAACATTCTAGTTCAGGTTGTACTAGCTCTTTAGGTACATGTGCAGAAAAATATTGTAACTCAAATACTGATGTTTATAAGTGTGTATCTGAGCATGTTTGCAAAATGATCACATTTTACTAATCAGTAGACAGGTTTTCTCAGATGTCATAACAGATGTTATGACATCCTGTTCTGAACTAGCAGGATTACAGGATTGGATAAGTCTGAGTTTTTTCAGGAAATAACTCAGCCCTTCTTAAACAGAATCCTGCGTTTTCTGAGGAGTAACCTCGCTCAATCCTAACCTGATCAACAAAGTACTGTGACCTGGTCATTAGGTCAAAAGGAATCAACCCTAGGTTTTTGGAAACCCTAACTGAAGTTGCAGCTGCTATATATTCAACAGAGCTGCGGTTTTTGAAGGCATCCCTGCTGATTGATTAGAAGATCAAGTTTGTAATCTGTATAGATTTGTTTATTGTACTCCAAGCAGTTATCGTTGTGATAAGTGTCTTGGAATAGGTTTCAATTGTAAGGGTTGTGTAGCACTCAAAGCTTTGAAGCAAGAGTGTTTGAATGTTGCTTGACTAAAGCTGTGAAGCAGAGTCAAGTTAGTTGTGTACATCACTCAAAGCTGTGAAGCACGAGTGATTGTGTTACTTGATTAAAAAGCTGTGAAGCTTAATCAAGTGTGTGTTTTGAAGAGTGTCTTCAACAATTCTCAAGTCAAATTTGTTTATGTATCACTGCTGTGATTGAGGGGGAGTGAGTAGGAACTCAGGTTTAAGTTGTACTTAGATTAGAATTGCATTGGGTAGGTCTTAAGTGAAGGAGATAAACTGGTTGGTTTATTCCTGAATTAACATCTCTTATAGTGGATTCTCTCCCTGGCTTGGTAGCCCCCAGAGTAGGTGTTGTTGCACACTGAACTGGGTAAACAATTGACTGTGTTATTTACTGCTTTTGTATTTGCTGTCATATAGTAAGTCAGATACGGTGTCATAACATTGGACGTGACATTAAGTATCTGTAGCCAGAATTTTCATTTGGTATCAGAGCAGGCACCCTGCCTGTATTACTGGGTGAGATCTAGGGATATCACTTTCTGGCACTATGGACAAAGAAGGAGTTTTTGGAAATAGACCACCCATTCTGGATGGAACTAATTATGACTACTGGAAACCTCGTATGATTGCCTTCCTAAAATCTCTGGACAAAAAGGCTTGGAGAGCTGCTGACAAAGGATGGATTCATCCCACCATAACTGAAAGAGATGGGACAATCAGTCTGAAGCCTGAGGAAGATTGGAGTAAAGAAGAAGATGAGTTAGCTCTGGGAAATTCAAAAGCCTTAAATGCCTTGTTCAATGGAATTGATAGAAACATCTTCAGATTAGTACATCAATATGAACTGGCCAAGGAAGTTTGGGACACCCTCAAAACTACTCATGAAGGCACTTCCAAAGTAAAGATGTCAAGGCTTCAGATGTTGACCACTAAGTTTGAGAATCTAAAAATGATGGAAGATGAGACCATCCATGAATTTCACATGAACATCTTGGAGATTGCCAACACCTCAGGAGCACTGGGAGAAAAAATGTCAGAAGAAAAACTGGTGAGGAAGATTCTCAGATCCTTGCCTAAAAGATTTGCAATGAAGGTAACTGCCATAGAGGAAGCCCAGGACATTAGCAAGTTAAAAGTGGATGAACTTATTGGGTCTCTTCAGACTTTTGAGATGGGGATCACTGATAATGGTGACAAGAAGAACAAAAGCATAGCACTTGTAACCAACACTGATGTTGAACACAAGGAAGATGAAGAAGAAAACATATCAGAAGCCATTGCCATGCTTGGAAGACAGTTCAACAGGCTCATCAAAAGAATGGACCCAAAGTCAAGGTCAAATGTTCACAACATTCCTTCTGACATTGACAGTTCCAGCAGAAGACCAAGATCAGAAGATAAGGAAAACCAAGGCAGAGGAATTCAATGCCATGGATGTGAAGGATATGGACATATTCGAGCTGAATGTCCTACCTTTCTTAAGAAGCAAAAGAAAGGAATGACTGTTACCTGGTCTGACTATGATTCAGAAAGCAATTCTGAAGAAGAAACTGCCAAACTAGTTACTGCCCTAACTAGTGTTTGTACTTCTGAAAGTGACACCAGTGATGAAGAAGTAACATTTGAAGAACTGGCTGATACCTACAAGAAATTGTGTATCAGAAGTGGTGAAGTCTGTGTGCAAAATGAGAAACAATCAAAACTCATTGTAAAGCTGGAGGCTGAAAAGAGAGCAAATCTTGAAACTATAAGTCATTTAGAAGGAGAAGTTCAACTGCTGAACTCACAACTGAATCAAATGACCAAATCAGTCAAGATGTTGACAAATGGGACAGACAAATTGGAAGAGATTCTTCAGGCTGGACAAAATATGGGAAATAAATCTGGCCTAGGATTTGTGGAAACAAAGAAAGTTGTTACCAGGAAGCAAATGTCAAACCAGATGTCTCAACATTACTCTCCACATCAGGGACAGAGACACATGAAGAAGAGGTACCAAAGATGGAGATGTCATCATTGTGGGAAATATGGTCACATAAAGCCCTTCTGCTACAGACTACATGGATATCCTAATCAGAAATCAGATGTCAAACCTAAGTCTAAAAGGGTACCACACGCTCCTCAATGGAAGAAAAAGGCTATTGCACTGATAGCACACACTTCCCTGAAGATCTCAACAAAGGAAGATTGGTACTTTGACAGTGGATGTTCCAGACACATGACTGGATTCAAAAATCTCCTCAATAATGTTATGCCCCACACCACCAGTTTTGTGACCTTTGGAGATGGTGCTAAAGGAGAAATCAAAGGAGTTGGTAATTTGGACTACCCTGGAGTTCCAAGTCTAAATAAGGTACTGCTGGTAAAAGGGTTGACTACTAATCTCATCAGCATCAGTCAATTATGTGATCTAGGATTCATGGTCAACTTCTCAAGATCTGAATGTCTAGTGTTCAATGATAAACTAGATATTGTAATGAGAGGAATAAAATCCAAAAATAACTGTTATGTGTGGCAGCCTGAGAACACTGATATCCACACTTTGAGTCAAATCATCAAAGAAGAAAAAGATATGAAACAGTGGCAGCATAAACTTGAAGGAATGAAAAGAGCTATTCCTATGGAAGATGTCAGAAGAACTCCTAAACTACAGGCTGATAATATATGTGATGTGTCAAAGAACAAGTCTCATAAATTCTGTTCTCAAAAACTCTGGTCAACACAGATGCTACCTGAAGACAATGTTACACCAGATGTTGTGACATTGTGGTGTGATAATCTGAAAACATTCAACATTTCCTTAAACCCTATTGACTTTGGAGAGAAGAAATCATTTGAACTGAAACATAGGTTCTCTGAGCTTCAGCTAACTGATTCTTCTATCAAGGCGCTTGTTGGAAATCAACTTGAAAATTTGAAGGGCAGATTGGGTATTCACCAACATGAGAAATTATAGCAATTAGTTTTGCTGAAAACAAGGGTTGAAGGGATTAATTCTATTAAGTCTATATTTAGTGAGTTGATCATATTCATTCACAATTCCTTCAAAAGCCTTCAGAAGTTGAAAAGACTCCCTTGTACTCCCTATCTCTCTCATCCTTGCAACCTGTTTTCTCCTCCCAATCAAAGAGCTTTCTCAAATTGCTACTGCTACTCAACGTTAAACACAATGTCTCAGACATCATCTTCCACTATGGCGGCTTCGTCTCACTCATCATCATCGTCATCTGATCAAGATTCTAGGGCAATCACGACATGCATAGAATCTGAAGTACTTGAGGTCACTCCTCTCAGAGAGATGGCAACTAACCCAGCCAAAATCAAGAAGCTCAGGACCAGACATGCAGGAAGAGCTCAAGCTGCAGTCTCTGGTAATTCCTCTCTTCCTTCATCTTCTATACCTAATAAAGAAGGAACAGTTCAAGTACACCAAGCCATTGCTAGACTGGTTACTAGCATTCTGAGTGGCAACCAATCTGTACCGGGGATTTCTATTCCTCTGAATCAATCTGAGAGTCCAAATGTGGAAGGTTCTGAAAATATAAATGTCACTGAGGATGTTGTGACACCAAAGGACAACATTCAGAATCCCTCTGAAAAGGCTGCTGATCCACCTATCATTGATGTGGATGAAGAGTACTCAGATAATGAACTGATTGTTAATGTGAACCCTAGCATTGCTAGGAGATTGATGAAAAGAAAAAGTAGTGAGACTGTTAAACCTAAGAAGTCCAAGGCTGAAGGGATGGCTGAAAAAATTCAGACTAAAGGGAAGAAGGCACAGGTGCTGACTGCTAGACAACCAATCTCCAAGAAAAGAAAAGAACCTGAAACTTCTGACTCTGATGATGAATCAGAATTTGAGATTGACATTGACAATGCTCCCATCAGAAGGAAGCTCCCTTCCAGCAAGATTGCTAGAGTGCCTGAAGTGCCAACTGACAACATCTCCTTTCATCATCCTGATAATGCAAACAGGTGGAAGTATGTTTGCTTGAAGAGAATAGCCTTGGAGAGAGAACTCAACAATGATGCTTTGGAGTGCAAAGACATCATGGAGCTGATCAGGAATGCTGGACTAATAAAGACTGTGATGAAGTTTGGCAAATGTTATGAAAATCTGGTTAAAGAGTTTGTAGTGAACCTATCCAATGATTGTGCTGATGGGAGGTCAGCTGACTTTGAGAGTGTGTTTGTTAGAGGAAGAAGGGTCAAGTTCTCTCCATCAGAAATCAACAAGTTTCTTGGAAGAACGAATAAGGACTGTCCTGATCTAGAGGCAACTGACAATGAAGTATGCTTGACCATCACTGCCAGGCAAGTAAAGTGCTGGCCATTGAAAGGGAAGTTGAATGCTAGTAAACTCAGCATGAAATTTGCCATCTTGCATAAAATAGGTGCAGCAAACTGGGTGCCTACAAATCACAAATCAACCATCTCCACAGGATTGGGGAGATTCATCTATGCTGTAGGAACCAAGACTGCCTTTGATTATGGAAGGTACATTTTTGAACAAACCTTGAAGCATGCTGGCAGTTATGCTGTCAAAGGACCAATTGCTTTTCCCTCCCTCCTTTGTGGAATCATCCTTGCACAATATCCTGACATACTTGTAGCAAGAGATACAGTCTGCAAAAGAGCTCCTGCCCTTGGCCTGCACTACAAACTGTTTCAGGGATCCCATGCTCCAGACATTGTCATAACATCAGCTGAGACATCGTCTGCAAAGAGCCAGTCCAAAACATCAGATGTCATAGCTGTCTTAAAAGAAACTTGCAAAGATCTGGATGCTAGGAAAAGGACTCTAGAAGCACTAATTGCCAAGCTAGAAAAGGAAGAAGCTGAAGCAAGCATGAGGGAAGAAGATGAAGGACAGTCCAACAGTGAAGAAAGTGGCTCCTCTGAGTCTGATGACAGTACTTGAAGGATGATTGCTGCGTGGTGGTGTTGCTGGTGGAGTTTGGAAGTATGTTCTGCTATTGTCTGCTGCTGATATCATTATTTTTGGATAACTGTATTACTTTATAAACATGTAATCTTTGGCCCATTTGTGGCTAAAGTGGGGGAGAATATTTGGTACTGCTTAATTAGTACTTAACACTATATTTTTCTGCTGTCATTTATTTCTGCTGCTATCTATCTATCTCTGATTGTTTAGGGACTTTAGCCAAAAATCTGCCAAAGGGGGAGTTTGTAGGTGTTTAGGTATTGGCTTGCATTTTTGGTAAACTCCAAGTGTATGTGTGAATGTCATGACTGATGTCATAACATTCTAGTTCAGGTTGTACTAGCTCTTTAGGTACATGTGCAGAAAAATATTGTAACTCAAATACTGATGTTTATAAGTGTGTATCTGAGCATGTTTGCAAAATGATCACATTTTACTAATCAGTAGACAGGTTTTCTCAGATGTCATAACAGATGTTATGACATCCTGTTCTGAACTAGCAGGATTACAGGATTGGATAAGTCTGAGTTTTTTCAGGAAATAACTCAGCCCTTCTTAAACAGAATCCTGCGTTTTCTGAGGAGTAACCTCGCTCAATCCTAACCTGATCAACAAAGTACTGTGACCTGGTCATTAGGTCAAAAGGAATCAACCCTAGGTTTTTGGAAACCCTAACTGAAGTTGCAGCTGCTATATATTCAACAGAGCTGCGGTTTTTGAAGGCATCCCTGCTGATTGATTAGAAGATCAAGTTTGTAATCTGTATAGATTTGTTTATTGTACTCCAAGCAGTTATCGTTGTGATAAGTGTCTTGGAATAGGTTTCAATTGTAAGGGTTGTGTAGCACTCAAAGCTTTGAAGCAAGAGTGTTTGAATGTTGCTTGACTAAAGCTGTGAAGCAGAGTCAAGTTAGTTGTGTACATCACTCAAAGCTGTGAAGCACGAGTGATTGTGTTACTTGATTAAAAAGCTGTGAAGCTTAATCAAGTGTGTGTTTTGAAGAGTGTCTTCAACAATTCTCAAGTCAAATTTGTTTATGTATCACTGCTGTGATTGAGGGGGAGTGAGTAGGAACTCAGGTTTAAGTTGTACTTAGATTAGAATTGCATTGGGTAGGTCTTAAGTGAAGGAGATAAACTGGTTGGTTTATTCCTGAATTAACATCTCTTATAGTGGATTCTCTCCCTGGCTTGGTAGCCCCCAGAGTAGGTGTTGTTGCACACTGAACTGGGTAAACAATTGACTGTGTTATTTACTGCTTTTGTATTTGCTGTCATATAGTAAGTCAGATACGGTGTCATAACATTGGACGTGACATTAAGTATCTGTAGCCAGAATTTTCAGATACAACTTCAGAATTTAAATGAACAAAAGTCTCTTAATTTGAACTTAGTCATTTCAGGTGGAGAACCCTCAACAGAAGATTTTCATTTCGCCATCCGGCATGAATTCCAGCACTCTTCCGTCAATCAAGTCTTGGATCTTGTTTTTCAAAGCCCAACAGTCGTCGGTGTCATGTCCAGGACTATAGGAGTGGTATGCACAAACTGCGTCAGGATGATAGCTAGAAGCAGAGGTATTGGGATTCCGGGGAGGATCCCTTAAAGGAATCAGATTGACCTCCAACAATCGTTTCAGTATTAGAGATGGTGGTATATCAGTCTCAGAGAAATGTCTTCCAGACGTATTTTGCTTACACCGATTACCCCGTTGATGCTGGGGAGGTTGATGCTGGGCTTGTGACCCTAAAGCAAGCTGAGGAGCTTTTCCCTTGTCTTCTTTCCCCAAAGGTGGTTGAATGATGACTTGATCTTCAACCCTAGTTGTTTGCCCCACTTGGTTATTTTGAAGCAGCTTGTTGACGAGGACCCTTAGCTCTTCTTGTCTTTGAGCTAAGTCTTGAATGAGAGCCATCTGGCCCACCAGCTGTCCCATCATCTGGATCTTCATTGTTGCCAACTCAATTTATAGCCCTTCCAACTGATCATTCCTGATGCCTCCTGGATTCCCTAGGACCAAGCCCCTTGTGAGGAGAGCTTTTATTTCTTCTTGCCCCTGGGATAGGTTCAAGAACATTTCTTGAAGTTGGGCGTTTTGAGCCTGGAGATCTTGGTTGTCTGGTTGGAAAGCCATTGCTGAAATAAACAGCGAGAACATGAGAGACCTATATCGGATGACCTGTTATGCAATGATATGTATGATATATGTATGCAATGTTTTTAAGGATCTCGTGGGGTAAACAAGAAACTTGTTAGAATTTGATAGAAGAAACTTCGTGTCGTTAAGAGTCCTTCTTCAAGAGTCAAGCTCACCATATCGAGTGGGTCATAGCCCCTGGCTCAAGTTATCATGTTTTGATCTCTAGACGGCATTGGCTAGAGGAAAATAAATCCCCTTGCCCCTTGCTAGACATTTGATTTACCATAACCTGCATCACAAACCCTTGAGATCCTTGAAATGTTAAGGAAATGTTAAGGCATGATGTTATGATGTGTATGCTATGCGTTTAACAAAAAGTGTGAAGTGATGTAAGTAAACCCTGCAATAAATCCAAATTATCGGATAAGGACTGTAAATAAAACCTGCAAGGAACTCATGTTGTCAGATAACAAGAATGTGCAAGTAGTTCAAGTTTGAAGGCACACAAGTCACACAAACAACCTTAAGTTTAGGCTGGCATGGAGTTTAGGTATTACCCTCTTTCAGTTTCAGTTGGTTAAGACCTGTCCTAAAAAATAGTAATCGGATTCTAGAGGATCTCAATATCACTGACTACCCTCAATCGGTCATAATTCCAGTTTAGCAACCTTTTCTTGCGGCCGGAATCATCGCGAGAGTTTAGTCTCAATGAGTGTAGCATACTGCTACTGTTCTATGGCCAAGTTGGTCAATTTAAGGTTCTAAGGTCAGTTGGTGCTTAATGACTCCTTAGAAGACCCATATTCTCCTCGTTCCAACACAAGGGATATCGGTACAGACTAAGGTGCCACACCAATGTAGCTACTGCTTCATCCGTGTCGGTCTACGCGGACAGATCCCTCACAGTTTATTGCTACTTACCTAAAGGGTATCCCCAGATCCGGGTTAGGATCTATAGAACTCTGATACAAGCCCACAAAATTTAAAGCATACAAAGCATACAATTGAAAACACAAGTGATCTAATCCTAAGGTACACCTCACTTATAAGAATCCCCAACAGAGTCGCCAGTTCTGTGTTTGCGTTTGCGTTTATTTTCCCAAAATGTCGCGGTAAGCAATAGTCGCCACCATATTTTATTTTATCCAACAAGGAAAGGACAAAAGCACAGAAAAATTCCTTTTTGAGATGTTTCTCGGGTTCGGGAGGTAGATTATAGAAAGGGAATGTGTTAGCACCCTTTCTATCCGTGGTTATCCACGGGCTCTTAGGTACTTGCTTACTATGTTTTCAAAAGTGTTTTTCTTTGTGTTGTGGGTTTTGAAAATAGTTTTGTTTGAAATCTTCGATTTAACTCTTGTTTCTGTCCTCAAGAGTGTATGAAGTGTTTTTGAAAGCTTTGTTTGAAAAGTGTAAGTGCGAAAAATTTGTTTTGTATTGAAAGAGCAAGTACCTGAGAACCTCTTCCTACTCAAAAGGGAATTAAACTGTGCAAATGTCCTTTGGACAGTGCTATCCCACTATTGAGGAGTAGGTAGCACCGTCGTTGGAGTTTTCAGGTCAATTCGATTAAGGGACGTGTGGTCACTAAAGCAACGTTAGGACGCCTTAGCGGTAACCCTAATGTCTTAGATCATTTTATCTGAGGCAACCTTTTCGAGGCAGCTTATGATCTTTGGACAAGAGGGCGACCTCTAAAACTTCCTATACTCAATGACCACGTTCGAGGCAACAAAGTGAGGCGTACCCTAGGAGTGGCATGTGCAAATGTGTCAATTTTCAGTTATGTTATCTTTGTACATGTTATGGTGAGCTACGGTTGATTTTAAGTTAAGATAGATCTTGTCATGCATAGCCTATTATTCATACATCTAGCAGTTAATAGTTGCGGAAAATAAAACTAAGCTATTACAAGGCGTCGGGTATTTACATCGCCAAAATCAAACCCTTGCAAAAGTAAATGCGAAAAAGTAAATAAAAGCGATAAAAGGTCCTAAGTTAAAACTATTACATCCTTGGAGCAATTACATTATATGGATAAAAAAAATAATACGCGCAAGGAAAGTTGAATCAGATAGTTTTTAGGGTTTTGACCCTTTTTTAAGAAAGAAGGAGATTTTTGTTATTTTGAATTAAAGGGAAATTAAATTGAGTTAATTAATTAATTAAATAAAAAAAAAGATATTTTTTGGTTTTTTTTTTAGAATATTTAAGGAAATAAAAAATGAAAATGATTAAAATTGTTAAAACCTAATATTCTAATTTACTTTTAATTTATTGCAAAAATATTAAAATTGTACCTAATTAAAAAACTAAGTCAATTAAATTGTTTATTTATAAAAATAGTGAAATTAATAAAAATAATATATTTTTTATGTTTTCTGGTTTTTATTAGGAAAAATAAATTAGTTATTATAATAATAATAATTAATAAAAAAACAATGAAATAAAAATATAAAAAAGAGAAAAAGGAAATAAACCCAGGGGGTGCTGGGCTTAATTTGGGAGTATGATCAACACAATTCCAGGCCCAAACGCTTCATCCTTTTTGACTTTTCTAGATACCCTAGGCGCGGGTTGACCAGGGAGTATGATGAACATGCACTCTGAGCCCTTGGATCTGATTTGAGACCACCTGGCCAACATCTGGAGAAGGGCGTATGGTGAGCCCTGCTTCGAGCGCTGCATGGAATTTCCTGAAACAAAATTGCAATAAGGTTTTGGGGGGACCTGGGATTCGAACCCAGGTCCTGTTAGCCAATGAACAACCGCCCTAGCCACTGTGCCATTTGCTTCTTTTATAATTATAATATACAGTAATTAATCTATATCAAACAAACAATTAAGCCTGGAAAAAAAATAAAAAAAGCGCGTATTTCAAACACACGAACCAGATGATAACACGTCATCATCTTCAACCTTGGTTCTGCACAAATAGAATCAGATAGCGGGGGTTTTTAACCTCCACTATCTCCTGCACGAAAAATAGCGAATAGATACAGAGCAAAAAGAAATATTTCACGAGGTATGTGTTGGAATCGTCTTGGTGTCACGAATTCAACCATGTATCCCATTGGTTCCAATTTTTCATGGTTTGGAAAGCCCTATTTGAAAGCTTGAAAACCCTAGAAACTCGATCATGGCATCTCTCGGTTTAGGGCACTATGGTTCAATTAATTCATTCCATTAGCTTTGTATAATCTCTAGCAACGCAAATCAATCACAAAAACATGTTAAATGCATATGAATTAAGAGATACGATTTTGAATTAGAAGTGCAAACCGTGAGATGGTATTTCGTGATTCCTTGAGCTTTGGTGCTTGAATTTGATTGCAAACCACTCCTGGTACCTCCTGCAATGTGTTTGGATGGACAAGGCACCTTGAATTGGCCTAGATTGCAAGAACAAGTTTTGATTTTTTTTTGAAGTTTCTTGAAATTGGCAGCTATTGCTAGGTGCTGTACCCCAAAATTTGCCCTCCCATAATCTTCAAAGTCTACTCAAGGGCTACACAGTCAACCATCCTCCTAAGCCAGTCAAACTAGGGTTTTGGTTCTTGCAAGGAAGTTGAAGTTTTCAAGGGGCTCAATCAAGTCCCATATGCTCATAAACATTGTCAAGCACCTACATGTCAAGTTTCAAGGCTCACAATGTCAAGTTGCACAGTCAAAAACCCTAATTGCTCAACAGTCAACTGTAGGGGCAAAATGGTCATTTGGCAGTCAAAAGTCAAAATTTTTGGTAAACATCTTATTTTGAAGCCACAATCATCATTTTATCAATTCTTGATCATGATTCCTCAAGCATGGCTCAAAAAGTCTCAAGATGCAAAAGTTTCTATTTTTGGACAGCTGAAAAGTCAACTGTAACTTGACCAAGGCATAACTTTGTCATGGTTCATCAGAAAAATCCCATCCAATGCTCATCTTGAAGGGGAAGACATTTCCTACAATTCATCTTCATATTCCAAGTCCAAGAAATGCTCTCACAAAGAGTTATCAATTTCAACATTATAGGTCATTTTCAAAAGTCAACAAAAAGGGACTTTGAGTCAAAGACCATAACTTGAGATTGGTAAATCAAAATGACATGGGACCAAATATATTGGTTAGAGGACTTCAAGACCTTTCCAAAATGTCCAAAAACATGTTCATAGCTTCAAAATTGAGCAAGATATGCATTGGAGAAGTTGGGAAATTTTTGTGAAATGGCCAAAGTCAATTATCCTTGAAACTTCATTTTTGACAAAAGGGCCCCACTTTTTCCACTTGATTCAGCTTGGCCATGCCTCCCACGTGTCCCACCATTTATTTCAAGATTTAAAATTAATTTTTCCATTTTTATTTAATTTTATTTGATTTAATTCATCTTAAATCTTTAAAATTCAAATAAAAATCAAAGAAATTAATGGAGGGATATATTTTGTGATGATTAGCTTTGATACACCTTAAAACACATTCCAAATTCGTGCAAGGCCTATTCCAAGCAAGAAAATTCAAATTTTCACAAATATGGCAAGTGGTTCAATTTTGGTTATGGAGGAAATCTCTAACATGAATGCAAAGGCTTAATGACCATAATGCTGATTGATACACTTTACATAACATATATGCAAGCTTGCCAATAACATTTCACGACCTAGAAACACTCAAAACGGCCAAACACATTTCAAACTTTCAAGAGAAAAAAGCAAAACTGAAAACCTATTTGCAGCCTGTTCCAAGCCTCCATTTCAATCCAAATACATTCCTGGCATCCCTAGGAACCTTTGGCAATCAGAACCAAGCGTAATCACTCAAGGAATCATCCCCACCAACTCACTCGGTTTGCTTCATTTCTCAAAACTGAATATCATATTTCATGAGCATTTAATCCATTTTTTTGATTGGTTTGTATTGTTAGGGGCCTTCTGAAGCTAATGGAATAACCTAATTGCATTCTAACGCGTTAAATCATGATTTGCCATTAAAGCATTTTAGGGTTTTCAAGGTTTAAAATTGGGGTTTCACCATACTGTAAAATTGGAACCTCAAACAAGCATGGTTGAATTCAGCTGGATGAGACAAATAAGATGGACCCATCGCGCCATTTTTATATTGACCATATAGCTAATCGCTATTTTTGACATTGATGCTTTGTGGGGGTTTAAAACCCCCGCTATTCGCCTGTGTTTTTTTATTTTCAGAATGAAGAAGATGATGCGTGGATGAATGGGATTG
Organism: Vicia faba; assembly: GCA_948472305.1. Classification (NCBI taxonomy): domain Eukaryota; kingdom Viridiplantae; phylum Streptophyta; class Magnoliopsida; order Fabales; family Fabaceae; genus Vicia; species Vicia faba. The sequence goes on from OX451741.1 coordinate 1,351,212,979, forward strand.
GTGCGTTCAAATTTCGCGCGTGTTTTTTTTTGTTTGTTAGCATATAACGTTTTTATTTTATATAATATTTATTTTCCATATTACTAACAAATGCGTTTGAGTGCTTCAGTGGCTGGCAGCGTGTCATGGAATCCTTGGAACCTGGGTTCGATTCCCAGGTCCCCTATAATTTCCATATCATTTTTTTCATTACTTTCACGTGCAGATTCTCAAAGGAGGAACACTATAGACCTCATCCAGGAGCGCGCCAAGTGTCATTGGAGGCAGATCCAAGGGCCAAAAGCGTAGAACACCATACTCTGGAGTCAAGTGCGCCATAGGCTACCATGAAAAGTCAAACGAGCTTGCTTCAATGGGCCAAGATTTCAGCATTAAACCTCCAAATTTCAGCCCACACCCCCCTTGGTTTTACTTCTTTTTTCATTTTGTTTTGTTTTTCTATTATTTTAATTCCTAACCTTTTTTATTTTTATTATTATTAACAAATTAACTTAATTAACATATTTTCATAAAATCAAAAAAAATAGAATTACATCATTATTATTATTATTTTATTTTGTAAATAAACATTAACTAAAATAGTTTAATTAGGCCATTTTAATTCCTTTTCTTAAATAATTAAAATAGATCTAGAATTAGGTAAAGTTCACTTTTAATTTTATTTCATTTCTTTTATTTCATAAAAACATAAAAACCACAAAAAATATTTTCTTTTAATTAAATTAATTAATTAGTCATTAGTTAGTTTTAATTTCATTTAATCACAAAAAAGACACAAAAATCAATTTCTTTTCTAAAAGGGTCAACACCCTTAGACATTCCCGATTAATTTATTCGCGCGCATTTGATTATTATGTAATTGCCTTCAAGAATGTAATAGTTAAATAGGTTTATTGCTTTATTTAATTTTCGTACTTATTTACCAAAAAAACGGGTCTTTGTAATTTTTGGCGATGTATAGACCCGCGCCTTGTAATAGCGTAGGATTTATGTTTTCACAATTTACTTTCCGCACCCCTTAACTGCTAAACTTACATGAAAGAATGTATGTAAATAAAAACAACTCGTAGCTCACCCATAACATGTACAAAAACATTAACTGAATACAACACACAAAGCACTCACCACTTCTAGGGTACGCCTCACTCGTTGCCTTCGAAACGTGGTCGTCAAGTATAGGACGTCTTAGCGGTCCTTATGTCCATGATCCAGTTGCCTCAAAACAGTTGCCTCGAAACAGTTGCCTCGAAACAGTCGCCTCGAAACGGTTGCCTCGGATTAAAAAAGGATCAAGGACATAAGGGTAGCTTCTAAGGTGTCCTACTGTTGCTTCGGTGACCACACTGTCCCTACAATCGAATTGACCCGAACACCTCCAACGGTGGTGCTACCTACCTCTCAATGGTGGGATGGCACTACCTTAAGGACTTTTACACAGCCTAATTCCTTAGGGTAGGTAGATGACTCATGGATACTTGCTCTTTTCAAAACAAAACAAAAACATCTTTTCACACCTCACACTTTCTAAAAGTTTTCAAACAAATTTTTCATACACTCTTGAGGACTGATACAAGAGTTACTTAGAACATTTTCAAACGAAACTTTTTCAAAACCCACACACACTTGAAAAGCAAACAATCTTTTGAAAACATAAGAGCAAGTACCTAAGAGCCCATGGATAACCATGGATAGAAAGGGTGCTAATACCTTCCCTTCTATAAATCTACCTCCCGAACCGAGAAACATTCTCAAAGAAGGAATTTTGCTGTGCTTTTGTCCTTTCCATGTTGGAGAACATAAAAGACGGTGGCGACTCTTGCTTACCGCGACATTTCGCGAAACCAGCTAAAAAACAGTCAGTTCTATTTCCATCGATCACAGAACTGGCGACTCTGCTGGGGAGACTTTAAGTGAGGGGTACCTTAGGATAGCTCATACTTGTGTTTTCAATTGCTTTGTTTTGCTTGCTTTAATATTATTGTGGGCATTGTCTTGGGAGTCCTATAGATCCTAACCCGGATCTGGAGGATACCTTCTTAGAAAGTAGCAACAAGGCTGTGAGGGAACTGTGCGGGGTATACCGACACGGTTGAAGCAGTCAGCTATGTTAATGTGGCACTTTGGTGAGTACCGGTAACCCTTGAGTCCAGTCAAGGAGAGTACGGGGCCGCCGCGTGGTGTCGTGAAGCATCAACTGACCTTAGGAACCTTAATTGAACCATCCTGGCCTCTTTAGGGTAGTGAGATAACTGACTATGGTGCAGTCTGAAGTTGGTTGATACTCGATACTACACTCAGTTGAGGGTTGTTTTCTTGGGATATTTTGATCGCCAGTTCAGTGGCTAAATCGAAACGATGAACACAGAAAACAATCCAATGATATTGAGATCCTTAGAACCCGGTTACTTTTGATAGGACAGGTTTTGAGCCCACCAACTTCAAGAGGTTAGTACCCCAAACTTCATGCTGGCCTAAACTCTAAGGGCTCTTTGTGTGACTTGTGTGCCTTCAAAACTTGACTACTTGCATACTTGTTATCTGACACTTGAGTTTCTTGCAGGTTTTGTTTACAGTCCTTAATCTGGACTCATAACAGGGTTTACCTACATTACTCCACAGCATAACATCATACCATCATACCATTGCGTACATCCTACATAAGGACTAATCCATTTCAAGGATCTCAAGGGCTTGTGATGCAGGTCATGATGAATCAAATGTCTAGCAAGGGGCAAAAGGGATTTATTTTCCTCTAGCCAAGGTTAACAGCTTGAGTCAGGGGCTATGACCCACTCGATATGGTGAGCCTTGACTCTTGAAGAAGGAATCTCAACAACATGAAGTTCCTTCAATCAAGCCACCAGATTCAAATGCTAACAATTTTCTTGTTTACCCCGCAAGGTACTTGAAAACATTGCATGCATATCATACATATCATTGCATTACAGGTACCCCTTGTTACAGGTCACTTACCTTCTTCGCTGTTTATTTCAGCAATGGCTTCCCAACAAGATAACCAGGGTCTTCATGCTTAAGAGACTCAGTTCAGGGAGATCTTCCTAAGCCTATCCAAGGGGCAGGAAGAGTTAAGGACACTCCTCATAGGGAATTTGGTCAAGAAAAGTCCCGAAGATGAGAAGGACGAACAACTGAAACGTCTGCAAGCTGAGGTAGATGCAATGAGGACTCAGATGCTGGGGAAGATGGCCCTTATCCAAAGTTTGGCTCGGGAGCAAGAAGAGTTGAAAGCCATGGTCAACCAGCTTCATCAAGACAGATACGACATGAAGCAAACAGTCCAAGTCAGGGACCAGGTCATTGATCAGCTTCCGAGAGGACAAGAGTCTGGAATGGTGAAGATTAGACCTCTCCAAATTGTTACCACTTCAAAGGTCCAACCACAACCTCGCCCAGAGCAACGGGTTGATCAGAGCTAGTCAGACAAGCCTAGGAGGCAATTTACCAAGCTCAACACGTCACTGTCTCAAGCTTTACAACATCTATTGAGGTTGAATTTGGTAACTCTAAGGGACCCTCCCATGAACCCCAACAAGACACCTTCAAGGTATAACCCCAACGCCCACTGCGCTTATCATTCGGACAGCCCGGGGCATGCCACAAACGACTGCTGGTCCCTGAAGAACAAGATCCAGGATCTGATTGATGAAGGAGCAGTGGAATTCACCCAAGATGGCCAGGCTGAGTTCTTCTACTATCCCTGCAAGATTCATCACTTGAAGTGACTAGTTCAAATTAGAGGACTTTTGTTCATTAGATTTTTCAAGTTGTAATTTTATTTTGATTGTTCAAACAATTATTGTCATAGCAAACTTTATTACTTTATCAATGCATCGCATATGTCTGTTTTGAATCAATATATTCGCATTCGCTATATGCAAACTGTTTTCATATTTTTATGATGATCAACCCTGGGTTGAAAATTCTAAGCCTCTTGAGGGAGGATGACGAAGACGATACCACAATCTATAGTATGCTTTTGAATAGACCCCGCTGATGAGATACAGGCATTGTTTCAATTCCTAAACACTGGAGTTATAAGGATGATAATCCCTCGTCAACCCCTCTGAGCCAAAGAAGTAGGAGTTTTTCTTTTCGAAAATTAAAACCCTTAATCATAACCTGGGGCAGGGTAGTTTTCTCAGTTGATCCAAGTGCATAACAAATGGCACCAAAGAGGTCCTTACAAAACAAAGACAGTGATGGTTCCGAATAATCACAAAGATAGGCAGTCATCATCTCTTAAAACTAAAGCCCAATAAGTCAAAACCTACGAAGGAGACTTACACAAAAAACTGGGGCATCCCGCTGACTGTAATCCTAAAAGAAACAGTTCAGGTAAAAACAGGGATAACAAAATCAAAAAAAAAGAAAGAGGTCTTACAAACCCTCGACAAAAATGACTGCCTATTCAAAATATACTGTCAATATCCGAACCATCATTGGAATATCAGGACAAAGACTCAAACAAAGTCTAACGCACGATCAGCTGAGTTTAGGTTTAAAGAACATCACGAAGAACGGGTGGGTACAAATAAAATTCGAGCCTTTATCCTTTGTTTCTTAAACCGTGAACCAGGCCACGCTACACCTCTTAAAAGTCCTAGATGAAGCATGGGTTAGTTCGAAAGCATACTGTTACGAAAGGTATCCTGACTCCTTAAGGCTTGCGGTAAAATAAAGAGTTGACATCACATTTTTACATAATTTGCTTGTTTTACTGGAAAAAAAATGCATTTTCAAAAACTTCGAAACAGACATAAGCTTTGCATTCTAAATAACATTGTTTGCATATGATTATTTGTTTGAACAGCAGAGAAATTCGCACGACGAATATCCGGTGAAAAGAAATCTTCTCAACAAAAGCTCAAATAGAGGAAACACTTCCAACCAAGGGGCATGGCATGATCATTGTCCATCATCTGGGGCAGTTGGGTCAAGATTCGAAGAATCTCTCAAAAGGCCAACCAGCTTGGGGCAAATCTCCATCACTTGGGGCATTGGACGATCAAACGAAGATCTTCTGGTGGCATGGTAACACTGCACTACTGACAGTGACAACTCCCTGCATCCTGAGAGCGCGGACATAGTCGAAAAATACTGCGCATGAACAAAAGACCGTTAGGTTGACACACCTAAGCAAAAATAAGGGCTTCCCGGCGAATCAAAAGGGTTCGGGAAAAAACAAGGGATGAAATAGAAAAAATCTGTACACCCAGCAAGTCGAAAACCTGAAAAGGCGGCTTGGGCAAAAATGGGTATCCCGGTGGACTGAAAACCCGAAAGAGCGGTCCAGGCAAAAGTTAGGGATCAAAAGCGTACGACTATGTTCCGTCATCTCGTCACTTGACTACCAGAAGAAGATTTGTCAACCGGCAGTTATCAAGCACCTCCACAAGGTATCTTCTTCTCCCACATCAGAAACAGGGGCAATAATGAGTTGTCCAAGCGGTCTAGTTGCTCTGTCAACCAAGGTACCAAGGTAGGTTCGGCTGAAGAATGTAACCCAGATACCTTCACTCCCCGCCAAGTGAGATAAGACTCAGCAATTATCTCCCAAACAGTTGACCTCCCATCAGCCCTGAACAAGGCACAATATCTCCAGCAAGTCAGTAACGCTCTCCCCCAAGCAGAGTTAGACCACTGTCAGCTTTAAGGAAGTTGGATTATCCCCAGAAGATCTCAACATTCCCCAGCGGTATACAAACATTCCTAACAAGCATCCCCGACAGTCTTGATCTAAGATTGTTCCCCGATGGAACACCAGACACCCCAGTGGAGCCACTTCCCCAGTACAGTTCAAAAGTTTCCCCAGGAGAGTTGAATCAATCCCCCCAGTAGGAAGCTTATCCCTAGTAGATTCTGGAAGCTTATCCCCTGCAGAGCACGAACGCGTCTCCCCGGCTTTATCCAAAGGTTATTCCCCACCAGGGCTTATAACTGGGTTATCCTCAGCTAATGACCACGGAAAGATCCTCCTCGGCGAAGTTTCTTCCTACCCCCCAGCGGAGTTCATCAATTCCCTCAACAGAGCTCAACAATGGTATCCCCAGCGGAGTTATCATCAACCCCAACAAAGTACCTCTCTTTCCCCACAGAGTTCACTCCCCGCAGAGTAATCTATTCGCCAGGTTTATTCCCCAACGGAGTCATCTTCTCCTACCGGTATTCTTGCAACCATCATCCCCAGCGGAAACGAAGAACTCTGTTCTTCAACATCAGCCCAGGATTCAACTTCCCGGCATTCGTCAAGGATTTATTTTCCTAGACGAAAATACATTCATAAACATATCACTTTTCATACATCTTGCTTACATACACAATGCATGCACATACGCATCATATCACACAATCTCATTTCTCCCTGAGAACATCATGACATCATGCATTGCACAACTGATGTTTTGCCTTTTTCAGGAAAAAGGTCAATCCAAAGACGATTACTATCAACTGTTGCAATTCCAGATTCGATACGTGCATCTAGCCAGGGCATATCTGTGAGCGATTGATTATGGATTCGATACCTGTATCTAGCCAGGGCATATCTACATTAAAGAGATTAAAGAGATAGCTGGGAAATGCTCCAGATATGGATGCTGTTCTTTTGCTTATTCAGATTTTCTCTTCAGAGATGGCTTAGAAATGCCCCAGAGATAGACGCTATTATGTTGCTTATTCAGAGTTAATTGTTCAGAAATAGTTCAGATATGCTCCAGATGGACGCTATTCTGTTGCTTATTTAGGGTTTCCTTTCAGAGATAACTTAGAGATGCTCCAACCACGGATGCTATTCTATTGTTTATTTAGAGATTCTTTCTAGATATAGTTCAGATGTGACCCAGGCACGGCGACATTCTGATACTCATTCCAGATTTCCTTTCAGAGATAACTTAGAGATGCTCCAACCACGGATGCTATTCTATTGTTTATTCAGAGATTCCTTCTAGATATAGTTCAGATGTGACCCAGGCATGGCGACGTTCTGATACTTATTCCAGATTTCCTTTCAGAGATAGCTTAGACATGCTCCAGATATGGATGCTGTTCTTTTGCTTATTCAAGACTCCTTCTAGATATAGTTCAGATGTGACCCAGGCATGGCGATGTTCTGATACTTATTCCAGATTTCCTTTCAGAGATAGCTTGGAAATGCTCCAGATGTGGATGTTGTTCTTTTGCTTATTCAAGACTCCTTCTAGATATAGTTCAGATGTGGCCCAGGCATGGCGATGTTCTGATACTTATTCCAGATTTCCTTTCAGAGATAGCTTGGAAATGCTCCAGATATGGATGCTATTCTTTTGCTTATTCAAGACTCCTTCTATATATAGTTCAGATGTGACCCAGGCATGGCGACGTTCTGATACTTATTCCAGATTTCCTTTCAGAGATAGCTTGGAAATGCTCCAGATATGGATGCTATTCTTTTGCTTATTCAAGACTCCTTCTAGATATAGTTCAGATGTGACCCAGGCATGGCGACGTTCTGATACTTATTCCAGATTTCCTTTCAGAGATAGCTTGGAAATGCTCCAGATATGGATGCTATTCTTTTGCTTATTCAAGACTCCTTCTAGATATAGTTCAGATGTGACCCAGGCATGGCGACGTTCTGATACTTATTCCAGATTTCCTTTCAGAGATAGCTTAGACATGCTCCAGATATGGATGTTGTTCTTTTGCTTATTCAAGACTCCTTCTAGATATAGTTCAGATGTGACCCAAGCATGGCGACGTTCTGATACTTATTCAGGTTCCCTTTCAGATATAGCCTAGAGATGCTCCAGATCCGGACTCCGTTCTATTGCTTATTCAGATTCAAATTTCTAAAGGACAACTTAGAGATGCTCCATCCCGGATGCTCTTCTATTGTTCAGTACAGATACGATCCAGATTCGGATGACATTCTGTTACTCATGCAGTATGGATATACCCCAGACACGGAGGTCATTCTACCATTTATTCAGACGTCAGCAATCAGGCACAGACTAGATATGCTCTAGACACGGAAGTTATTCTATTTCTTATTCAGATTCACCTATCCACCATCTTTCCAAATGGCATCTATAAGCCCATTCCCGACAAGGTCCTGTCACCTCCAGATGGCATCTATAAGCCCATCCTCCTATCCATCATCTCTCCAAATGGCATCTGTAAGCCCATTCCCGCCATCACACTCTACTATGTGAGTGCAAATTTCTGGGCACTCTAATGTTCAATCATCTTCCACCTTCGGATCACGAAAGGCACGCACGCCAATCTACATCCTCAGATCTAAGAAGATTGAACAGGGGCAACTGTTGTACCCCAAAATTTGCTCTCCCATAATCTTCAAAGTCTACTCAAGGGCTACACAGTCAACCATCCTCCTAAGCCAATCAAACTAGGGTTTTGGTTCTTGCAAGGAAGTTGAAGTTTTCAAGGGGCTCAATCAAGTCCCATATGCTCATAAACATTGCCAAGCACCTACATGTCAAGTTTCAAGGCTCACAAGGTCAAGTTGCACAATCAAAAACCCTAATTGCTCAACAGACAACTGTAGGGGCAAAATGGTCATTTGGCAGTCAAAAGTCAAAATTTTTGGTCAAACATCTTATTTTGAAGCCACAATCATCATTTGATCAATTCTTGATCATGATTCCTCAAGCATGGCTCAAAAAGTCTCAAGATGCAAAAGTTTCTATTTTTGGACAGCTGAAAAGTCAACTGTAACTTGACCAAGGCATAACTTTTTCATGGTTCATCAGAAAAATCCCATCCAATGCTCATCTTGAAGGGGAAGACATTTCCTACAATTCATCTTCATATTCCAAGTCCAAGAAATGCTCTCACAAAAAGTTATCAATTTCAACATTATAGGTCATTTTCAAAAGTCAACAAAAAGGGACTTTAAGTCAAAGACCATAACTTGAGATTGGTAAATCAAAATGACATGGGACCAAAGACATTGGTTAGAGGACTTCAAGACCTTTCCAAAATGTCCAAAAACATGTTTATAGCTTCAGAATTGAGCAAGATATGCATTGGAGAAGTTGGGAAATATTTGTGAAATGGCCAAAGTCAATTATCCTTGAAACTTCATTTTTGACAAAAGGGGCCCACTTTTTCCACTTGATTCAGCTTGGCCATGCCTCCCACGTGTCCCACAATTTATTTCAAGATTTAAAATTAATTTTTCCATTTTTATTTAATTTTATTTGATTTAATTCATCTTAAATCTTTAAAATTCAAATAAAAATCAAAGAAATTAATGGAGGGATATATTTTGTGATGATTAGCTTTGATACACCTTAAAACACATTCCAAATTCGTGCAAGGCCTATTCCAAGCAAGAAAATTCAAATTTTCACAAATATGGCAAGTGGTTCAATTTTGGTTATGGAGGATATCTCAAACATGAATGCAAAGGCTTAATGACCATAATGCTGATTGATACACTTTACATAACATATATGCAAGCTTGCCAATAACATTTCACGACCTAGAAACACCCAAAACGGCCAAACAATTTCAAACTTTCAAGAGAAAAAAGCAAAACTGAAAACCTATTTGCAGCCTGTTCCAAGCCTCCATTTCAATCTAAATACATTCCTGGCATCCCTAGGAACCTTTGGAAATCAGAACCAAGCGTAATCACTCAAGGAATCATCCCCACCAACTCACTCGGTTTGCTTCATTTCTCAAAACTGAATATCATATTTCATGAGCATTTAATCCATTTTTTTGATTGGTTTGTATTGTTAGGGGCCTTATGAAGCTAATGGAATAACCTAATTGCATTCTAACGCGTTAAATCATGATTTGCCATTAAAGCATTTTAGGGTTTTCAAGGTTTAAAATTGGGGTTTCACCATACTGTAAAATTGGAACCTCAAACAAGCATGGTTGAATTCAGCTGGATGAGACGAATAAGATGGACCCATCGCGCCATTTTTATATTGACCATATAGCTAATCGCTATTTTTGACATTGATGCTTTGTGGGGGTTTAAAACCCCCGCTATTCGCCTGTGTTTTTTTATTTTCAGAATGAAGAAGATGATGCGTGGATGAATGGGATTGGTGCGTTCAAATTCCGCGCGCGTTTTTTTTGTTTGTTAGCATATAACGTTTTTATTTTATATAATATTTCTTTTCCATATTACTAACAAATGCGTTTGAGTGCTTCAGTGGCTGGCAGCGTGTCATGTAATCCTTGGAACCTGGGTTCGATTCCCAGGTCCCCTATAATTTCCATATCATTTTTTTCATTACTTTCACGTGCAGATTCTCAAAGGAGGAACACTATAGACCTCATCCAGGAGCGCGCCAAGTGTCATTGGAGGCAGATCCAAGGGCCAAAAGCGTAGAACACCATACTCTGGAGTCAAGCGCACCATAGGCTACCATGAAAAGTCAAACGAGCTTGCTTCAATGGGCCAAGATTTCAGCATTAAACCTCCAAATTTCAGCCCACACCCCCCTTGGTTTTACTTCTTTTTTCATTTTGTTTTGTTTTTCTATTATTTTAATTCCTAACCTTTTTTATTTTTATTATTATTAACAAATTAACTTAATTAACATATTTTCATAAAATCAAAAAAAATAGAATTACATCATTATTATTATTATTTTATTTTGTAAATAAACATTAACTAAAATAGTTTAATTAGGCCATTTTAATTTCTTTTCTTAAATAATTAAAATAGATCTAGAATTAGGTAAAGTTCACTTTTAATTTTATTTCATTTCTTTTATTTCATAAAAACATAAAAAACACAAAAAATATTTTTCTTTTAATTAAATTAATTAATTAGTCATTAGTTAGTTTTAATTTCATTTAATCACAAAAAAGACAAAAAAATCAATTTCTTTTCTAAAAGGGTCAACACCCTTAGACATTCCCGATTAATTTATTCGCGCGCATTTGATTATTATGTAATTGCCTTCAAGAATGTAATAGTTAAATAGGTTTATTGCTTTATTTAATTTTCGTACTTATTTACCAAAAAAACGGGTCTTTGTAATTTTTGGCGATGTATAGACCCGCGTCTTGTATTAGCGTAGGATTTATGTTTTCGCAATTTACTTTCTGCACCCCTTAACTGCTAAACTTACATGAAAGAATGTATGTAAATAAAAACAACTCGTATCTCACCCATAACATGTACAAAAACATTAACTGAATACAACACACAAAACACTCACCACTTCTAGGGTACGCCTCACTCGTTGCCTTCGAAACGTGGTCGTCAAGTATAGGACGTCTTAGCGGTCCTTATGTCCATGATCCAGTTGCCTCGAAACAGTTGCCTCAAAACAGTTGCCTCGAAACAGTTGCCTCGAAACAGTCGCCTCGAAACGGTTGCCTCAGATTAAAAAAGGATCAAGGACATAAGGGTAGCTTCTAAGGTGTCATATTGTTGCTTCGGTGACCACACTGTCCCTACAATCGAATTGACCCGAACACCTCCAACGGTGGTGCTACCTACCTCTCAATGGTGGGATGGCACTACCTTAAGGACTTTTACACAGCCTAATTCCTTAGGGTAGGTAGATGACTCATGGATACTTGCTCTTTTCAAAACAAAACAAAAACATCTTTTCACACCTCACACTTTCTAAAAGTTTTCAAACAAATTTTCATACACTCTTGAGGACTGATACAAGAGTTACTTAGAAAATTTTCAAACGAAACTTTTTCAAAACCCACACACACTTGAAAAGCAAACAATCTTTTGAAAACATAAGAGCAAGTAACTAAGAGCCCATGGATAACCATGGATAGAAATGGTGCTAATACCTTCCCTTTCTATAAATCTACCTCCCGAACCGAGAAACATTCTCAAAGAAGGAATTTTGCTGTGCTTTTGTCCTTTCCATGTTGGAGAACATAAAAGACGGTGGCGACTCTTGATTACCGCGACATTTCGCGAAACTAGCTAAAAAACAGTCAGTTCTATTTCCACCGATCACACTAGGGCACGGATCCTTGTTCTTCTTCTCTTGCTAGGGTTTGTATATATAGTATATATGCTCTTGAATGGTCTTTTAACTTTGAATATTGAATATTGATGATGATTGACAAATCAAATATTGTTGATTTTTCATGATTGAACAAGTTGCCAAAATTGGATATTTTTGTATCTTTTATCTTGTGCACGAATTGACATTGCTTGGTCAGCATATTTGGATCATATTTGGTTCAAAAATAGATTTAAGAATCAAATCTGTTATTTTCTTATAATTTAAATTAATTATATGAATTAATATGTATTAAAAATCCATTTAATCAATAAATTTAAGAAAATAAATCCAATTTAACTTGGTGGGTCGTGCATAGGTCATGGGTGAAGTTTCAAAAAGAGATTTGAGGCCCATTAGCAAAAAGAAGGTGTTTTGAGCAAAGTTGACTTTTACAAATTCATGAAAATTGCCCAACTTCTCCAATGCATAACTTGCTCAATTTTGATCATATGACCATATTCTTGGACATTTTGGAAAGCCCTTGAAGTTCTCTAACCAATGCTTTTGGTCCCATGTCATTTGGATTTACCAATCTCAAGTTATGGCCTTTGAATCAAAGTGCACTTTTGTTGACTTTTCTGCTGTCCAAAAATAGTAACTTTTGCATTTTGATGATTTTTGAGCTATTCTTGTGGGATCATGATCAAGACATGATAAAATGATGATTGTGAACTCAAAAATAAGATGTTGACCAAGAATTCTGACTTTTGACTGCAAAATGACCATTTTGCCCTTGCAGTTGACTGTAGATCAAATGGAGCTTTTGACTGTGCAAACTGGCACTGTGAGTCTTGAAAATTGGCATGTAGGTGCTTGAGAATGTATATAGGCCTATGAGACTTGATTGAACCATTGAAAACCCCAAGTTCCTTGAAAGAACCAAAACCCTAATTTTGAATTGACTGCCTTAGGAGGCGAGTTGATTGTACAACCCTTGAGCCATTTTGAACCATTTGGAGATGATTCCTGACATAGCTTGAGGAATATGGGAGGGAAAATTTTGGGGTACAACATCATGATATGAATTTTTGTCTTCTAAATGCATGTTTATGCTTCTACTTGTCTAGTTAGACAATTTATTCACTTTCTTGACCCATGTTGCTATGCTTAGGGTAGCCTAAGGTCTTTAACATGTTAGTATCAGAACTAACACTTTCACTTGATTTACTTTTATGCCATACTCCCTTGATTTCTTATCATTTATTTCTTCCTCTCTTTCTCCACTTCATCAAGTTTTTTTGTAAGAGTTTCATATCTTGTGTGCTTTATGACATGAACTTTGTTTATGTTTGATGCTTTATCATTTTGTATATTGATTTATTGTCATCTTTGTGACGTATTTCCATCTTTGTGATGTTTTACCATATTCTATTTTTATGCTTTGTCATCTTTATGATGTGTTATCATCTATTCTTTATGACTTGATGTCTTGTCATTCATACTTGATGTTTTATCATATTTTACTTGATGTTTTATCATCTATGATTGATTTTTTGTCATCTCCCTCTTTATGTTATGTATTGTACTATCTCTTCTTATATCTTGATGTGTTGTCAACTTTGTGATGTTTTGTCATATTTGTGATGTATTGTCATCTCTATGATGTGTTGTCGTTCCTTCTTTATATCTTGATATTTTTCCATCTTTGTGTGATGCTTTATCATCCCTCTCCCTTTCTTTGCTTGCTTTTCCTCTTGTATGATCTCCATAGGATCTTTAGTTTACTCTTCTGCAAGATTGGACTAAATAGACCATAGGATCTTTATCCATGCATGAAAATATTAGTTAGATGCTTCCCTCCTATCCCAACTCTAGGATCAATATTGCATGATAACTTTAGAGTTATTTTTCTAGTCTCCTCTCCTCTTTTGCAATTGCATTAAAACAAAAACTTCTTTTTCTTTTCAAACTCTCAAAACACTTAATAATAATTGATGAGAATCACAGTTTTTACTAAATATGGGAAATAATAAGTGGGTTTCTTCCTGATCTTATCGTTCTTTCTTTCTTAGTCTTTGGTGTGTTTAAAATCTCAAATCCTTTATCAAGGTAAAAAAAATCAACCAATGCAAACCTTTTTGTCTTCGGACATTTTTTATTTTAAAAAACTTTTAAAAAAGACATGCTTCCCAAGCATCATCCATAAAAAACACACAAAATTAAAACATGTGAGCTGAACTACGGTGCTCTGATTCCTTAAAAGGGATACATAGACATATGTTCACGGGGCTCAGTCGAGGGAAACTTTGTAACTATTTACTTCTTTTACCCGTGTTTTATTTTACATGAAATCCCTCTTTTCATTTGTCTTCTAGCTCGTTAAGTTATAGATATAGATTAGATACACCCTTAGAATAGAACAAACTTAAGTGGATCCTGTGTGTTAGAACATACTTTGATTCTACAACCCTTAGTTAGAGTTTTGATGATAAGAAACACAAAGAACAAATATGCACTCTAAAATTATGTTGCTTTCTATACAGAAGTTCTTACCAAAGCAGCATCAGAAGTTAAGCTATAGAAGCTTTCACGCTGAAGCAATCAGAATGTGCGCTGAAGAATGATGACCATAACCTGCGCTTAAGTGAAGTAAACTCTGATTCTGAACAGAAGGAGTATCATCTAAGTCATTAATGTTCTGAAGCATCAGCAGCATGCAAGGATGTAAGATTTTGAAGCATTACTATTCAATTAAGACAACATAAATTACAACGGCTTCATTCAGACAAGATCTTCTCAATATGGAAACTGCTTTAATGACCATTATCACGCTTAATGATGGACAGGTTTCCTTTGCCTATTTAAACAAGCTAAGTGATAAAATAATTCACGATTTCAACACACTAGTGCAATACAATTCAAAATGCTGCAAGCTTACTCACTTACTTTCTACGCTCTAAACTTATGTAAATTATCACAGTTGTGATAACTGTTTTTGTAACGAAAAACAACAACAAAGAATTCTTGTATTTTGATTAAGACAGTTTTTCCTTGAGATTAACCGGATTGTGGTTGTACTAAAGAGGACTTTGACAGTTTTCAAAGTAGTGATTGTAATCTGTTTGTGATTAGTGAATTAAGTCCTCGTTGGAGAGAGGCAAAATCACCTTGACGGGTGGACTGGAGTAGTTTGAGATCAAACGAACCAGGATAAAAATATTGTGTCATTGCGCATTTGATTTCAAGTTTTCAATTCAACCCCCCTTCTTGTGTTTTTCACTTCTTCAATTGGCATCAGAGTGCAAGGTTCTGAGTTCATACACTTAACAGTGTTAGTATAAGATCCAAGCCTTTGAAAAACACTATGGTGGGACCAAGCCAAAATACCAGCATTGACTATCATGAAGACAAGGACAGAATCAGTGGCAAACCTCCAGTCTTTGATGGAGAGAATTTTGACTACTAGAAAGACAAAATTGAGAGTTTCTTTCTGGCCCATGATGCTGATCTATGGGACATGGTAACTAATGGATACACACACCCAGTGGATGGAAGTGGTCAGAAGATAGACAAAAAATGATGTCTGACCAGCCAAAGCATGATTTCAGAAACCATCATAAATCCAGAACCATACTCCTCAGTGCTATCTCATGCTAAGAATATGAGAAAATCTCAAACAGAGAGACAGCCAAGAACATGTTTGACTTTATGAGAATGACGCATGAAGGCAATATACAAGTCAAAGAAACCAAGGCCCTTGCGCTCATTCAGAAGTATGAGGCATTCAAGATGGAAAATAGAGAATCTATAGAAGCAATGTTCTCAAGATTCCAGATTCTTATTGCGGGACTGAAGGTTCTTGACAAAGGATACTCTATTGCTGATCATATAAAGAAGATCATCAGAAGTCTACCCAAGCAATGAAGTCCAATGGTCACATCACTTAAGCTAGCCAAAGATCTCAACAAAATATCTCTGGAGGAACTTGTCAGCTCCCTCAGAAGTCACGAGATAGAGCTAGAAAAAGATGAGCCTCAAAAGCAAGGTAATCCACTAGCATTAAAATCTAACAGAAAATCTGATTCTAAGGTTTTGCAGGCTATGGAAGAAACTTCTGATGGATCCTCATCAGAAGAAGATGAACTGTCTCTCCTCTCCAGAAGGGTGAATCTACTATGGAAGCAGAGACAAAGGAAATTTAGAAATCCTAGAAGATCAGAGAATCAAAATGAATCCTCCTCCAAATACAAAAAGTCTGAGTCTTCCTATGGACATAGAAGATCTGAAGGTTCTTCAGGACACAGAAAGCCAAATAACAAGGACATCATCTGCTATGAGTGTAATGAGCAAGGGCACTACAAAAGTGACTGCCCAAGGCTTCAAAAGGAGAAGCCCAAAAATAAGTTCTTCAAGGAGAAGAATAAAAGCCTCATGGCATCATGGGATGATTCAGACACCTCCGAAGGTGACTCAGATTCAGATGATGAAAGAGCAAACATAGCTCTCATGGCAAACGTGTCAGAAGACAGTGAAGCTTCTGATTCAGACTCAGAATTAGACACTGAAGAGGTATTCCCTGACTTCACTCTCAACTTTACTAAGGTTGAACTTGCAGAAAGTCTAAATGAAATTTTGGAAAGGTATCAGCAAATCAGAGTTAAATTCAAGAACTTGAAAAAAGATCTTGCCTCTGACTCTGAAAAGACTGAGAGTCTCAGATTAGAAAATTCTGAGTTAAAAGAAAAAGTTTCAAAATTAGAAAATGATTTGCAAAACTCTCAGAAGGAAATAATCTCATAGACTCCCAGTAATGCTGATGAGATCATCAAAGAGTACGATCACAACTTTCAGAAGTTTCTGGCTAGAAACGTAGATAGAAGCAAGATGGCTTCAATGATCTATGGAGTTAGCAGAAATGGAAGAAAAGGGATAGGATATCAAGGTAAGGTATCTACACCTAAAAAGTCCATGGACTTAGTCATAAAACGCACACCACTTAAACCACACTTCATATATGGGCACACACATGACTTAAAATACACCAGTAATGATTACTCTATCAAACCAAAATTCAATCAGAATTTTGGTAAAACTAACAAACTAGGACCCAAGAAGATATGGGTACCTAAGGACAAAATTATATATGTAGCAGATATCTTTAGCAGCAAGGCTAAAACACCGGTCATGGTACCTGGACTCTGGCTGCTCTCGACACAAGACGGGAAGAAGGCATATGTTCCAAAGCCCTGAACTTAAACCTGGAGGCTACATGGGCTTTGGAGGCAACCAAGGAGGAAAGATCATTGGCTCTGGAACAGTAATTAATGGAAATATTCCCTCTATAAATAATGTGTTGTTACTTGATGGATTAATGCATAACCTGTTATCCATAAGTCAATTAATTGATAACGGTTATGATATAATCTTTAATCAAAATTCATGCAAAGCTGTTAGTCAGAAAGATGGAACTATCCTGTTTAATGGAAAGAGGAAAAATAACATTTACAAGATAAAACTTTCTGAACTAAAGAGTCAGAATGTAAAATGCCTTCTCTCTGTTAACAACGAGCAATGGGCCTGGCACAAAAGATTGAGGCATGTTAGTATGAGAAGAATATCTCAGATTAACAAACTCAATCTGGTCAGAGGACTTCCTAATTTGAAGTTCAGCTCAGATGCTCTGTGTGAAGCATGTCAGAAAGGAAAATTTGCACAACCTGCTTTTAAATCTAAAAATGTTGTTTCCACCTCTAAGCCATTAGAAATTCTGCACATAGACTTATTTGGACCAGTAAAAACTGCATTTGTGAGTGGCAAGAAGTATGGGTTCGTGATCGTAGATGACTATAGCAGATGGACATGGGTAAAGTTCTTAAGACACAAGGACGAGTCACACTCTGTGTTTGTTGCTTTCTGTAACCAAGTTCAGAATGAAAAAGATCTTAGAATTGTCAAAGTCAGAAGTGATCATGGCGGGGAATTTGAAAATAAAAATTTTGAATCATTTTTTAATGAAAAAGGCATCTTGCATGACTTCTCTTGTCCTAGAACTCCCCAACAAAATGGAGTTGTAGAACGAAAGAACAGAACACTGCAAGAAATGGCCAGAACCATGATTAATGAGACTAACATTGCTAAGATCTTCTGGGAAGAAGCAATTAACATAGCATGTTACATTCAGAATAGAATCTCTATAAGACCTATTCTAGAAAAGACTCCATATGAATTGTGGAAGAACAGAAAGCCCAACATTTCTTATTTCCATCCTTTTGGATGCACTTGTTTTATTCTAAATACTAAAAATTATCTGAACAAGTTTGACTCTAAAGCACAAAAGCGTATCATGTTAGGATACTATGAACGCTCAAGAGGGTACAGAGTATACAATACAAAAACACAGATTGTTGAAGAGTCAATCAGTGTTAGATTTGATGATAAGCTTGACCCTCAAAAGTAAAAGCAGAATGAATTCTTTGCAGATATAGAAGTTGAATTCACAGGTACTGAAGACAACTCGTCAGAATTTCTCAACAGAGACGCTCCAACAAGCTCAAAAAGAAATGCTACAAGCAATCCAGCACCTTCAGTTGATCAACTTCAGAAAAGGCTATCCAGAAGCAGCATAGCTCACCCAGAAGGTAAGATCCGGGGAAAGAAAGATGATCCAATCAGAACAAGATCAACATTCAGAAACTCTGAAGAATCCCTCATGGGAGGTGTCTCTCTGATTGAACCAACAACCATTGATGAAGTGCTTCTAGACAATGAATGGATTTTGGAAATGCAGGAGGAACTAAATCAGTTCAACAGAAATGACGTATGGGATCTGGTTCCCAAACCAAAAGGATTCAACATCATTGGAACAAAGTGGGTGTTCAGAAACAAACTGAACGAGCAAGGTGAAGTTATCAGAAACAAAGCACGACTGGTGGCACAAGGTTATAGTCAGTAAGATGGGATAGAATATACAAAAACCTTTGCTCCAGTCGCCAGGTTAGAATCTATCAGACTCTTAATCTTATTTGCTGTATACAATGGAATCACTCTGTATCAGATGGATGTCAAAAGTGCATTCCTAAATGGCTATATAGATGAAGAGGTATATGTGCACCAACCCCTTGGGTTTGAGAAATCCAAACACCCAGAATATGTTTTCAAACTAAAGAAGTCACTTTATGGTTTGAAACAAGCTCGCAGAGCTTGGTATGAAAGACGAAGTAACTTCCTGTTAGAAAAGGAATTCACCAGAGGGAAAGTGGACACAAGCTTGTTCTATAAGACATTTGAGAATGACATTTTAGTGTGTAAGATTTATGTTGATGATATCATCTTTGGATCTACTAAACCCTCTCTGGGAAGAGAGTTTGCTAAGTGCATGCAGGCAGAGTTTGAGATGAGCTTAATGAGGGAACTCAAATTCTTTCTGGACATTCAGATAAATCAAACTCCAGAAGGAACTTACATTCATCAGAGCAAATACGTCAGAGAACTTTTGAAGAAATTTGATCTCTCAGAATGTAAGCCCTCAAAGACTCCAATGCACCCCACGTGCATTCTGGAAAAGGAAGAGGTAAGTAAAAAGGTAGAACAGAAAGTCTACAGAGTTATGATTGGTTCTCTCCTTTATCTGACGGCTTCAAGGCCTAATATTTTATTCAGTGTTTGTTTATGTGCTAGATTCCAATCATATCCTAGAGAATCTCACTTAACAGTAGTTAGGAAAATTTTCAAGTATTTGAAAGGTACTACTAATCTGGGTTTGTTTTATAGAAAATCCAATGAATACAACTTAGTAGGATATTATGACACTGATTTTGCTGGAGATAGAGTAGAGCGTAAAAGCACTTCTGGAAGCTGCCAGTTTCTGGGAGAAAATCTGATCTCATGGACCAGCAAGAGACAGTCCACAATAGCACTGTCAACAGCAAAAGCTGAATACATAGCAGCTGCTGGATGTAGCACGTAAATGCTCTGGATGAAAAGTCAACTTGAAGACTTCAACATATTTGAGAGTAACATTCCCATCTTCTGTGATAACACTTCAGCTATATGTCTCAGTGAGAATCCAATTTTGCATTCTAGGGCTAAGCATATAGAAATAAAACATCATTTTATTAGGGACTATATTCAGAGAGGAATTCTTACCTTAAAATTTATTGACACAGACCATCAATGGGCTGATGTATTTACAAAACCCCTTTTTGAAGATAGATTCAATTTCATTCTGAAACATCTCAGCATCAAATTATGCCCAGAATAAAATGTTTTATTTGCATATCTTAACCCTCAAAACTTTATTATTTTCTGTGAACATCTGATCAACCTGTCTTCAGAGTTTAGAAGTACAGATTTCCTCAGAATCTATCTATGAAGATCTGAACATTTTAGTTCAAGGATAGAGGCGTGTAGTTCACATCATCATACACTTGTCATCCTCTCACCAGCTACCTTCTGAGGCTGAACACGCGTTCAAATTCTAAAGGGTCCAAGGCTCTGATTGGATGCATTGAGACACTTATCAGTGGTAACAGTTCAATATCTTTCTAAATCCCCTAATTTTAGGTTCATTAATGCATATAATCATTACTTATTTTTCTTGCTTACTGTTTACGTTTTCAAAAACCTATTTAAACTCAAAATTACTATTTCATTCATTCACTTTTACTCTCTTCAATATTTTCTCTTGTTCAAGTTTCATTTTCAAAAACCCTTTTCCATCTTCTTCAAAGAACCCGTGTGAACAATGACATTATCATCAAGTCTCAAGAATCTCAATGCTCCTGAATCTTCATCAACGGAACAATATGAAGAACCCATAAGAACACTTCTCACTCATGTTGACAACCTGGAAGTTCTCTCTGAACTGATCTTTGATTTTGAGAGTTTACAAGAAAATGGATTCAATCTCTATGAAGACGTTACTGCACAGGGATCGAACAGGTATTTTGACCGTCTGTTGGGTCCAACGTTTCCCATTCTCGTCAAAGAATTCTAGATACATGCTACCTCATCCAACCACCAAGTTACTTCTTATGTTATGGGAAAGAAAATTGTGATAACAGAAGATCTTATTGGGAAGCTCATTGGATACAATGGTGGTGGAGTCAGATGCATTGATATGGCTGATACGTGTTCTGACCTAAGATCAATTGCAAGGAAAATCTTCTCTTCTAGACAGCCCTCCAGAAAAATTAGAGATTTGAAGGATTATCACAGAATCTGGACCAGAATCATTCTGGGATATATTAATCACAGGAAGCCTACAAGCTCTCCTGATTACATCAATATTGATCAGCAATTTCTGATTTATTTCATTGCAAAGAAAACCAAGGTAAATCTTCCACACTTTCTCTTCAACTATCTCAGAACAAGTGTGAAAGAGACAAGAGAAGACGAAAGGACTAAGAGGGATTGAATTCTGTTACGAAGGATGATATCAGATATTCTAACAGAAAACAGGCTGATAGAACATCTGACAGAGGCCCAAGAAATAAGGACTTTGGAAGCAACTGCTGGGAAGCCTTTGAACGCCAAGAATCTGAAGAAAATGAAGATCATTGAGAATATCAAGAAGGAACCAACTGTGGCTTCTCATGAGAGCGTTACTTCAAGGAGAATCCCTCTGAAGGATTTTCCATTATTTTCTGAGATAGACGCCAACCCAGAAATCATAGTCAGATATCTTAAAGCATGCAAAGCTGATGGGACTGCTCCAGAAATCAACATTCAAGATCTGCACAAGGCTGCTTCAGAGGTTGCGTTAAAGAAATCCAAGAAGAGGAAAACAACAGGAGAATGATCCTCTCAGAGGACACCTAAAGCTGCAAAAAAGAAAGGTAATCCATCTTCTGTTTCTGTTATAGAATCAATAACTGTTTCAACATCTGAAGCCATGCCTCCCCAACCAACAGAAAATCCTTCACCCCAAACCTTTGAAGATTTTGACATAGAGTTTGATCCATCTGTAACTCTAGGTGACTTTTTGAATGAACCTCACTCCCTTAATCCAAATCCAAATCCAGAACATCATCAACCAGAACTTGCTAAAGTTCTATCTGATATTGATATGTTTGATCAAGACTTTTCCTCACCACTCCCAAATAATCCAAACATTCAATAACAACCAGAAAATCCACAACCATACTCTCCTCAACCAGAACATATGAACCCCAACTCACCATAACCAGAAACTCCACCTTCTGAAAACCCATCTTCTGATATTCCTGAACCAGAAACCCAACATGCTGCCGCAAACCAATCTGAAGACTCTCTTTCAGATTCTGATACCACTATCCCAATCCCTGGAATAACAGAACCTCTTGTGATTCGCATGCCTCTCACTATTCATGATATTCCAGAAATCCCCTCATCACTTGAATCCACACCACCAAACACCCCTAATACACCAATTATTATTCCTGACTCTCCCACTCCATCACCCATCAACCGTCTAATTGACTACCTCAGACTTGTCATTGATCCACAAGTGCTGGACAGACTAGCTTCCACTTCACACAAAACTGCCATTCCTAAACCTAAACCAACTGCAACCACATCATATGTTGGTACGAGTTTGTTGATTTTTGAAACATAAATGCAGGAATGGATAAATTCTTTGAAGCATGTAAGTCAAGAGATTTCTAATCCCGCTGCTTCTAATTCTCTGTGGGAAAGATTCAGAAAATGGCTAAACTCAGAAACTCATAAGCTGAAGGAATTGGGTTATGAAAAGGCTCAACAGAACTTCAATGATCAGCTAAAAGCCTTCCAAGATCAAGTTCTGAGCCAATGGTTCAACAAAGATATCCTTTTGCTGGATAATGCTCCCTGGGAAGAGCATCATCCTTCAGAAGTAGCTGAACCAGAATCAGAGAGTCTCTCTCTGACTACTGCTCCAGAAGATATGACTGTAGCAGAAGAAGTGGTTCAATCATAAGAGGCTGCAGAATATTCTGAATAACATGCAACCCCTGAAGAGACACCAGCTTTCTCTCTGGTTATGCAAACTCTGGAAGAGTTGAAGAAAGAGAATGCTTTAATCCATGCCAGACTGGATAAGCAAGAGGATACAAACAAAGAGATCAAAGGTATTATGGATAAACAGGAAGATACTACAAAGGAAATCAAAGAAATTCTGGGCAAGCAGGAAGAGTCAAGCACTCAGATCAAGAGATTCTTAGAAGCGTTGTTCACACGTCTTCCCCCTCCTTCTTAGATTTTCCTTAAAATTGTTTCTTTGTAACTTTTATCTTTACCTCCTTGCTTCTGAAACTTGTCATTGCATTCTGTTTTTAATATAATTCATCTTTTTGGCTATGATTATATTGCTTTTTGATACCTGACAAAAAGGGGGATAAAGTAAGATATTTTCAATAATGGTATACCGGGACAAAGTCTCAAACATTTTGAATATTTTAATCTCTACTTTCTGAAAAGTTTGAACATGAACAAATTCTGATAGGAGATGCAACAAAAGCTTTGATGAGAAGAACCTTCAGCGAAGTAATCAACTCAAGGGGAGTCTCTCTTAAACTTTTTGTTCTCTATTTTCATTGAAAATTCTAGTTTTTGTCATCATCAAAAAGGGGGAGATTGTTAGAACATAGTTTGATTCAACAACCCTTAGTTAGAGTTTTGATGATAACAAATACAAAGAACAAATATGCACTCTAAAATTATGTTACTTTGTATACAGAAGTTCTGACCAAAGCAACATCAGAAGTTAAGCTATAGAAGCTTTCACGCTGAAGCAATCAGAATGTGCGCTGAAGAATGATGACCAGAACCTGCGCTTAAGTGAAGTAAACTCTGATTCTGAACAGAAGGATTATTATCTAAGTCATTAATGTTCTGAAGCATCAGCAGCAGGCAAGGATGTAAGATTTTGAAATGTTACTATTCAATCAAGACAGCATAAATTACAACGGCTTCATTCAGACAAGATCTTCTCAATATGGAAACTTCTTTAATGACCATTATCACGCTTAATGATGGACACGTTTCCTTTGCCTATTTAAACAAGCTAAGTGATCAAATCGTTCACGATTTCAACACACTACTGCTATACAATTCAAAATGCTGCAAGCTTACTCACTTACTTTCTACGCTCTAAACTTGTGTAAACTATCACAGTTGTGATAACTGTTTTTGTAACGAGAAACAACAACAGAGAATTCTTGTATCTTTGATTAAGACAGTTTTTCCTTGAGATTAACCAGATTGTGGTTGTACTCAAGAGGACTTTGACAGTTGTCAAAGTAGTGATTGTAATCTGTTTGTGATTAGTGAATTAAATCCTCGTTGGAGAGAGGCGAAATCACCTTGACGGGTGGACTGGAGTAGTTTGAGATTAAATGAACCGGGATAAAAATATTGTGTCATTGTGCATTTGATTTCAAGTTTTCAATTCACCCCCCCCCCCCCCCCCCCCCCCGTCTTGTGTTTTTCACTTCTTCAATATGGAGTACCAAAAACGTTAGGGGTGCTAATACCTTCCCCTCGTGTAACTGACTTCCTTACCCTTTTTATCTTGGTCGTGAGACCATGTTCTTTCCTTCCCCCAAGTTTACTCAATGTTTCCTTTCCCTCTCTTGGGATAAATAACATTGATGGCGACTTTTCTATCTTTCGCATTTGTTCGCGCTTCGATGAAAATCTAAGACGTGACAACTTTGTAGCCCCCAGAGTAGGTTATATTGCACCGAACTGGGTTAATAATTTTGTGTTATTTATCATTCTACAATTTAATTTCATTATCATTTGCATCTTGATAAATTTGTTCAGTTTGTCAACAAATGTTGTAACATTTGTCATGACATTATTTTGATGTTGGGATATTAGTATGAACTTGTGTTGCTTGTATAAGAAATTTCATTTAGCACTTTAACTCTTAAGTCAGTTCAAGATACAAGATTAATATAGTGAAAAGTGGATATCAGAAAGTTCACCTTGCATTTTGTATGATATAATTTTTATACTTTGAATCATGTAGAATGAATTTAATTTGATTTGGACTTTAGTGATTTGGATCTTTGGCGTACCCAGAACAATACTGAAATATATTTGAATTTTTAGAATGGATGACGAAATTCATCAATTGTTTTAGGGAGGAGCTCTAGTTTGGAATGCTTATTGGTATTTTTTTTCTTTCTCTTTAGATATTTGTTACTACAGTATGTTTTTGTCAGTCTCTTGTTTGGGGGTTTTGTCGTAGATCGATTCTAATTAGTAGATGACTTCAAGAGTTGTTTGTTTAACATTGTATTGAAATATTAGACTTTTTAACATTATATATATATATAGTACATCTCATAAATATTAATCCCGACCGAGTCATGAAGTCGGAAAAAAGGATTGTAAAACTGGTGATCGGCCCTTACTAGTGAGGGGTACTCGGAGAGAGGTGCAACTTGGCTAAACATGCTGAACGATCATGATTACATTCGTAAAGAAAACCACTTGTGCCTCTAACTCGGATAACACTTGTAACAAGAATCTACCTACCCCTAACCGGTCATCAACCTGACTCATTAGTGACCATAACTATCGTCGACGCTTTAACTCCAGTGTTACATGATTTTGAACACCTTCATTCAAGGTGATGACGGTTGTTACACAGTTACGAAGCCCAAGGGTCATACCTTGATTGAGGATCTTTAATGGCCCTGGAAGAGGAATGTATAAGGAGCTCCCACAAGAGGGATAGGAAAGACATTCATTCTTGGTACAATACGCACCATTGTCGTAGCTCCCAAATCCCAAAATACTCTACAGAAATCTATCCCTCGAGGCTCTCCCTATACCTATAGGGAAACTACTCATTTACGCAAAAACATTTGGCGCTGATTGTAGGGCCTCGGTAAAATTATCCTAGGCCACACCACAAATCACATTCGATAGAATGTCAATTATCGAAGACCCCCTAGACATGGCACAATTAATGGCCATGGTGGAGGCTCTCAGGCAATAGAATGAAACTCGGCAGGATAGTGCCACAGACCTGCAACAAATAAGCATAGGGGACGAACACCCAGAAGAGGAGCATCTGAAACTCTAGCCACTTTCTCAAGCTATATGGGATGATCAAGTCCCTGAGAAATTGAAATCATCGTTGCTTACATCTTACGACAATACAAATTATCCATAGGAGCATGTTGTTGCTATTAATAACCAAATGTCAATAATAGGCCCTACTGATCGTTGAAGTGCAAACTCATGGAGGAGACCTTCAAAGAAGTAGCTCTTAGGTGGTAGAGAAGCCTTCTCCGCTGTTGTAACCGATTTTCAAATGAGAGTCGCCACCCTTAATTTTTATCTATGAGAAGAGAATATAAAGGATAACCCTAATTTGGTCAGAGATTCTAAGTTATTTGACTCATTTTTAGACGAAGGGAAGGTATTAGGCACCCCTCATCTACCTTATTCACAAGGATACTAGGGTTTAAATTTTTATTAGGGGAACTCGCCATGATTTTTTTAATCCATATGCCTACGTATCCTCTTAGGAGGAATCAGAGTCTCAATTCATAGTTCACTGTTATTTGGTGTTTTTTATGAATTACGAAGATATTTTGAATTATCCTTCAACCAAGTCTGGGTGTATGAATAGCGGAATTGTTATACGAAGTTCGCACTCGATTTAAAGTATCTTCATAATCCTTTTTGAAAATTATCTTGGATTTAATTAATTATAAAAAAATATTTGGTGTTGGTTAGATATTTTTTAAATGTATTAATATATAAAAATCTTGTTAATGCTTGATAAAAATAATTTTAATGCAATTTTAAAATAATTATGAGTTAGTAGAAAAAATAAATATTTTCATTTTATAATAATAATAAAATAATATTAGAATTTATAAATATATTAATTTTAAAATAATAATTATAAATAAAAGAAATTTAAAAAACGCAGGGGGTGTATTTTGTATTGAGATAGTAAAACATGGGGGGTGTAAAAAGTAGGGCCTTGAATTTAGATGTTGAACTCAGGCCCATACATAGAGGGGGTGTTGTTTTGTTCAAGTCATCATAAATATAGGGTTTATTCAGCAAGGGGCCCAAGTTCAGATATTGAACTGTGTCTATAATGCAATAAAGATGCAATTTTGTAAGGTTGTTAAAAAAACAAAGGGTATGGTTAGCAATGGGCCTAGCCCAAGATTTACAAACATTTGAGGAGTCCGTTTGGAGTCCATATGACAGGATGCACATTATTATGATGGGAACGTGTTTCTGGGACACTTGATGAAAATCAAAGGGACACGCATTGAGGGCGTATGGCAAGGTTTTAGAATCGCAAGCACAAGATCAGAGGGTATTATATATTCCCATTTCTGGGATGGAGGCCCATTTTTACTTTCTTTCCCTCTCTATACAAAACACAAATATGTTGTTTTGAGGTTAGAGATAGAAGTTTTCACATCTCTCTATATTTCCGTCACCAGAAATCTCCTCCACCTTGGGCGCCACCGGCCGAAAATCGGTTCCGCCGATGGCTGCGCCAAGGTACCACCAACTTCAAAATTCATCACCATTTGGGTTCATATGAACCCTAAGAACCCTAAGGGTTCGTGAACAACCCTAATCAACCAAAACCTAGAAACCCCAAAATCTGATGAACCCTAACCCTAAGTTAGAACCCTAACTCTAAAAACCCCAGAAAAACCCCATAAAAATCCAGAAACGCAAAACAACTAATAACAATTATGCAAGAATTACAACAACAATTTTAAAACCCTAAGCTAAGTATTAGGCTTACCGTCCAATGTAGTGAATCTTGTCGTATCCACTCCTTTCTGACTTTTTCTCCTTTTGTCTAATGTTCTTCCTCTTTTCTGACTGCGGGCACGAAGAACAATGGCAACAGAGAAGATGATGGAGGCACAATTTGAAGTAAGGGTATAGGGTTTCAGAAATTGAAACCTATATCTAAAGGAAGCCATTGACTAGTGGATTCTTCTTCTGCTTCTACCCTCCAATTCCCTTTTTTCCTCCACTTCCTCTTAGAGTTAGGATAATTTATAGGTTGTTAGAATTGTTACGTTAGGAAATTTCTTTGTGATTTGCCGTTTTTAGTTGATTAGGGATTGATTATGATTGTAATTAGGAAAATATTTGATTTTTATTTGATTTTATTTATAAATATACGATTTTGTATTGAAATAAAGTTGTACCGTTTGTTATGTAAAGATATGATTGAAATTGGTTATATTTGTTTTAGTTCTGTATGAGTTTCAATTCACAAAACTGTGTTTTTCCTCTTAGATCTATACAATAATTGTTTCTTCTGGGCTTGGGAATTGCATAGTGTGATCGGTGGGAATAGAACTGACTGTTTTGGGAATGCTGGTTCGCATTTACGTTTGTTTTTGCAAAATGTCGCGGTAAGCAAGAGTCGCCACCGTCTTTTATTTTATCCAACAAGGAAAGGACAAAAGCACAGAAAAATTCCTTTTTGAGATATTTCTCGGGTTTGGGAGGTAGATTATAGAAAGGGAAGGTGTTAGCACCCTTTCTATCCGTGGTTATCCACGGGCTCTTAGGTACTTGCTCACTATGTTTTCAAAAATTTTCTTTTTCTTTGTGATTGTGGGTTTGAAAAGAGTTTTTGTTTGAAAGAGAGTGTAAGTGCGAAAAGTTTTGTTTTTGTTTTCAAAAGAGCAAGTACTTAAGAACATCTACCTACTCAAAAAGGAATTAAAGTGTGCAAATGTCCTTTAGACAATGCTATCCCACTATTGAGGAGTAGGTAGCACCATCGTTGGAGTTTTCGGGTCAATTCGATTTAAGGGACGTGTGGCCACTAAAGCAATGTTAGGACGCCTTAGCGGTAACCCTAATGTCTTAGATCATTTTTCCGAGGAAACTGTTTCGAGGCAACTTATGATCTTTGGACAAGAGGGCGGCCTCTAAAACATCCTATACTCAATGACCACGTTCGAGGAAACCAAGTGAGGTGTACCCTAAGAGTGGCATGTGCGAGTGTGTCAATTTTCAGTTTATATTATCTTTGTACATGTTATGGTGAGCTACGGTTGATTTTAAATTAAAGGTTAATCTTGTCATGCATAGCCTATTATTCAAACATCTAGCAGTTAATGATTACAGAAAATAAATTGCGGAAAATAAACCTAAGCTATTACAAGGCATCAGGTATTTACATCGCCAAAAACAAACCCTTAAAATTAAATGCGAAAAAGTAAATAAAAGCGGTAAATAAAATCCTAAGTTAAAACTATTACATCCTCGGAGCAATTACAATATATGGATCAAAACAATACGCGCGAGAAAATTGAACCGGAATGTCCTTTAGGGTTTTGACCCTTTTATTGAATAAAGTATTTTTTTGTCATTTTTGATTTAAGAATTAAATCTAACTAATGATTAGTCAATTAAAAAAGAAAATATTTTTTTGAGTTTTATTTTAATTAAGGAAATAAAATTAGAAAGGTAAAAATATGTCAAAACCCTAATTCTAAATCAATTTTAATTTAATGCAAAATATGTTAAGATTAAACCTAATTAAAAACTAAATTAATTTGCTGCAATTTATTTACAAAAATAATAAAATAATGAAATTAAAAAATATTATTTTTTGGGGTTTTCTGATTTTATGAAAAAGTTAATTAGTTAATAATAACAAAATAGAAAATAGAAAATAGAAAGTAGTGAAAAGAAAAAATAAAATAAACAAACTCAAGGGGGGGGGGGGGCTGGGCCTGAAGTTGGCATTTGAATGGTAATTCCCAGGCCCAGACGTCCAGCTCGTTGAACTTTTTGTGATTCCATGCATGTTTGTTGACTGAGGACTATGATGGGCGTGCAATCTGGGTCACTAAATCTGCCTGGTGGGCCACTTGGCATGCTGATCCCTGGGGTATATGGTGAACCACGCCTGGAATGTTGTACCTGAGTACCTGAAGAAAAAATGTAACAAAGTTTTGGGGGACCTGGGATTCGAACCCAGGTCCCAAGGGACAATTCAACTAGTGCGCTACCAACTGAGCCATGATGTTAACCTGTTAGTGGAATAAGACACAAATAATATATTCAAAAGCAACAATTATTCCCTGCAAAAAAAATAAAAGCGCGCTAATATTCAAATGAGCCAATCACATTAGGACAGGGTATCATCTTCTTCGCCGAAACTCTGGTTCGATTACCTACGGATTTTTACCCGCGGGAAGGTTCCTAGGATCTTTCCAAAATCCCCCTAGGTCACAAAAATGGAATCCAAGAGTACCAACGTACTCGTCTCACTCCCCAGAATTCATCCATGGCCATTATTTGCATGCAATTAAAAACCCCAAAAACGAGATACACGAACCATAGAACTGGGCATGACGTTACAGGCTATGAAAATAAAATTCAATGACGCCAAAAGTTTCAGAATACAGCACAGAGTATGAATATGCAATTATTTCAAGGAAAGGATGCAAGATTGAAGCTTTACGATTCCATGAGTATGGCGGTTCAGAGCGACACTTACAGGGCTTTTTGGGGCAGGAGAGCACACGATAATGATTGGTACTCCTTCAGTGAGGTCCAAGGAAGCGATTAGAACCTTTGTTTGATCCTGAAAAGGTCTCTAAGTGCAATTTCAGATCCAAGATTCTCAAGCTTTTTTCTCAAAGTTGTGTGGCCGTTTCTACAGAGTTTTTGTGCGTTTTTTTCGTGTCCTTTTGATTTGTGAGGCTTGATTGTATATAATGGAATGAATTAGGGTTGAAAACCTAGCCTCAATCTTCCTCCATCAATGTATTGATTCTTGATTTGATTTACTTTGAATATCATTCCAAAAATAGCCTAATTCAATCCTTTTGTCCACACCATGCCTTTACACGGATTTGATTTGATTTCTTCATAAAGACTTTCTATTTTTGATTCAATCATGTGCCCATCTGCTTTCATGCATTACTGCCCAGCCTGTTATGAGTTGTTTGGGCCTCCAACATGATGAAAATCGAAAGCTGACTTACAGATCCACTTCCCTTCGATTGACACCCCCCTGCTTCGATTGCTTCAAAGTCCCAATTCGAACTACTCCAGTTTCGATGTCACAGCCCCTTCGATTGAGACTCCCCCTGCTTCGATTGCATATTTGCAAGGGACACATGCCATTGTGAACTTTGGGTGAACCTGGACAGGTTAGGATATGTGCTTTTGCTTAGTCATGCCAGCCTACTTCATTCCTTCGAATCTGCCTTCTTTGCCAGCTTCAAAGTCCAATTCGAATATATTTAGAACATTCCCTATTAGACAACTTCGACCAGCCCTTGGCCTTGTGGTGAGTCTAAGTTCTTATTCGAAGTGTCCAAAACTTCCTTCATCAGAGCATCTTGTATTAAGAGAAACTCTGCACTGAAATGCCATTCGAAGGTCATTTCGTTCTGATGTTCTTATTAAGGGAAACTCTGAAGTTCCAGTTGAAGGACCTTTTGAAATGCCAATTGAAGGGTATTTGTCCATATACCAATCCAAGGGTACTTGTTAAAATTCCAATCGAAAGACATTGCTATAATACCAATCGAAAGATACTTGTTATCCTGCCAATCGAAGGACACTGTTACAATGCCAGTCAAAAGGTACTTGTTCATGCTAATCGAAGGACATAGTTAACATGCCCGTCGAAGCTGCCTTGACACAATGCTAAATCGAAGGATCCCTTGGCATGCCAATTGAAAGGCTTGTCCCAGGGTGCCAAACGAAAAGGTCTTTCAGGATTCCAATCGAAGGCCTTGACACAATGTCAATCTAAGTGCTTGTCCATAATGCCAACCGAAGGGAATTATCCATGCCAATCGAAAGGCTCCTTCAGAATACCAATCGAAGGGTCTTTCAGAATTCCAATCGAAAGGTACTTAAAGTACCACTCAAAAATTTTCTTTTTCCTTAGGCAAGGGTTTCTGGTCAACCATGCAGGGGAAGACTTTTGAAAACATGAGAGGGCAAATTTTGGGGTACAACACATAGTGTTCAATCAACGAAAAGGGTTAAAACCCTAATTTGGGATTTGGTTGACTTCTAGTTAACGATTCAAAAATACAAAAATAATATTTTGATAAACACAATTAATAATAATAATGATAAAATAATAACATTAGTAATAATATTAATAATTAGTAATAATATTAATAATTAGTAATACCTTAAAATAAATGATGAAAAGTGTTAATGATAATAATAATTATAGTAACATTATATTAAAAATAATACTAATTATAAAAAAAATGTCTTTTTTTTTTCAAAAATAAAAGAAAAAATCGTTGACGCGGTCAACCTAAAAAACCTTCAAAAACAACATGATATAGGCCTATCACACGGGCCTTCTCAATTTTGTAAAACTCACACACCATTTCCTTATGTTTTAAACCCCCCCCCCCCCCCCCCCCCCCCCCCCCCCCCCCTTCTCTCTTTATTTGAACTAGGCCAGCAAACAATTCTTAATGGGCTTACCACTAAACACACCCCTCTTTAATTCTTAACATGAACCAAAATAAACCTTAATGGGCCTGAAAAATAAATTACGTGGGCTTTCTCAAAAACATGACATGGGTGCAATTGTTTTAAAAAAACGTGCACCCCCCTCTTTTGTTAGAAACGAGTCAACCCTTAATGGGCTTCTGATTAGAAGTAAAATCCCTTATACTTAGAAATACACCCATGTTTTTGTCTATTCATTAAATTCTAAATGGGCCATCATATTTTGATGGTCCATCCTGAAATAATACACCCCCCTTTATAGACTTAAACCTCATGATAATTTGAAAACAATCTAAACCTTTATAAAAGTGATAACTTTAATAGGGAATAAATTGTTAGAAATCTATATGGAAAATTTGGGGTATGACGGTTGCCCCTATTTAATTATCTTCGGTTTGCATAGTGCGAGAATACGCGGGTCTCACGTGTTCGAACCAGAGGTTTATTAAATAATGGAAGACCCCCAGAATTTTTCCGAGAGATCATAAGGATACACTGTATAGCCTTCCCCAGAGTGTGGAAGAAATAGGCATAGATGATAATGTATCATCTTTCCATAGTTTTGCACAATAGTTTTGATTTGACTTAATAACTCGTCAATATCTAAAAGAGATCATAGATCCTCGCGCATTTACTGTAACCTAGGAGGTTGTTGTATCCCAAAAAATTTAGTTCCATTTTTGAAGACAATTGATTCAAAACACCTTCTCATGCTCCTAGTTTTCTCAATCACTCAAGACTACTTAAGGAATTGGTCAGACAAACCCTCATCCTAAGCAGTTGGCCTACAACTAGGGTTTGCCTTTATTCAAAGAAAATTGAGCTTCTAATACCTTAAGTGAGTTTCATGGGCCCTCATATGCTTCAAATAATCCTCATGTCAAGTTTCAAGCCCAACATCATAAGTTTGCTCAGTCAATTGCTCAGATGATTGAAAATCAACTATATTGGACAAAAAGTCAAATATGGTCAACATACAATCAAACTTCAAGATTTTTGGTCAACATCAACATTTTGAAGTCATATTCATAATTTGATCAAGAGTTGATCATGACTCATCAAGAAAACTCCCAATTCATCAAAAGTCAAGAGTTACCAAATTAGGGTTTTCTTAAGGAGAAGTTAACTGAACTTTGACCAAGCATAACTTTCACATGCTTAATCACTTTTTTATCAACCAAAGCTCATTTTGAAGGAAATTAAATTCTCTACAACTTTGTCTCTCTAAGATCAAGTCCAAAAATGCTTCATTTGAGATATATGGGCCAAAACATTATAGGTCATTTCAAAAGTCAACAAAAAGACACTTTTTATCAAGGCAACTTACATCAAGATAAAGTCTTCAAATGAAATAATGATAAACATATAGATTGTAGCTAACATCTTAAGCTTTCCAAAAAAAGTCAAAGATCACCTTGATATGATAAAAATTGAGGGAATTATGTTTGGTGCAAGTTGAGTTATTTTTGAGAAATGCATGAAACCTCAATTGAGCAATTTTAAATTTTTTTGCTAATGGGTTTAAATTTTGAGGTTCAAACATGTTTATAACATGTTAGAGGACCTATAAATCATTTGGTACATGGCCATGTTTTTTTATTCAGTTTATTTTAATTTTGTGCAAATATTATTAAAATAAATCAAATAAAATAATAAACTAATGGGCTAAGACATATGGGCTTGGTGTTGGATCAGCTTGAGGCCCAAGGAACACATGACAAACATGCCAAAACCGTGTGACACTCTTACGGAAGCATATCCTTATTGTTTTGAAAAGCTTTCAATTTTTCTTTTGAAATGAATTACGCCATAAGTATGCAAGATTCTTTCCATGTTTTGAGCTATTCTTTCCTCTATATAAACACATAACATGCAGATGCAAAGGGGATACACGAGCTGCCTCCAAAAACATATCCAAAAATTCTCCAAAATTTCATAAAACTAGGGCAGAAGCAAACTCTTATTTCTAGTCCTCCTCAAGCAAAACCAGGCATCACATCAGCTTACTGAAGGTCTCAGAGTTCCATTCTACCCTTTATTCAAATCCATAACATCTCAGAACACTCCCTTTATCATCGTCATTTTGGTAAGTTTGGTAAGTTTTAGATTTTTATGTTCATGCAGTTTTAATTGTTGCTAACATGTTAGATCTCCTCATACGCATCATTATAACATGGTTGGTGCATTACATGTAAGATTTGACGTAGGGATCAGAGAACGTCATTGTTAGGGAATAAAGCTCTAACCTCGTTGTATCTTCATTTACAGGCATTGTCCGACTAAACGGATGCCACCACTAAATTCGCAGACCCTGATTTAGGGGGGGTAGACTTAACCTCTTGTTTCAAATCTCATTATTTTGCAGAATAGGTTTTTGGGGTGAACGGAGAAGAAGGTGGTCAACCACCGTGTGTGCTGGTTTGACCCTCCCTGGGGCTGCATGGCAAAACTTCGTTGGCCCATTCAAAACATTTATCCTCAGCGTGCATGTTTCACTTCTATTTTTTATTATATTTTTAATTCATTTTGTATTATATTTATTCATTTGCGTTTTATGATCGCATGAGAGCGTATCACAGCTAGTCAAGGTGAAGGTTTGTATACGTAAGGGTGTGGGTTCAATCCCTGCGTTTGCAATATTTTTTGTTATTTTTTCCAAATTAACACAGGCTTGTCATATAATAATCAAGTTCTATTTTCCCAACACAAAAGGCATATAGTTCAGTTGGCAAAGAAGGGAATTTATGATGCAAAGGGTGTGGGTTCGAGCCCCAACGCCTGCACCCTATTTTTTTCTCCTTTAGCATTTTTGAACTTTTTTTCTATTTTTATTTTTTCTTTTGTTTAATTAATTTCTTTTTCTTTTAATCAATTTTTTAATCAAGAAAAATCATAAAAATATAATAAAATCAGATTTAGACTTTTAATAAGTTAATTTAATTTTAGACAATATTTTTCTTACTTAATTAATTAGATATAGGTTTTTTTAATTAATTAAGTATTTAATTTAGGTTTTAAAATTTATTTATTTATTGTTCAAATCAAAACAAAAAAAAGCATAAAAAATTAATTTCTAATCTTTTAGATGTTAAGACTTTAAGGAATATATTGCAAATATTTTGTGTTTACTTTTGCCCTTTATTTTATTAGAAACGATTATATAGGTCGCATGGGTTTTTTGTAATAGCTTAGCATTTAAATTCCCGTAAAGTTGTAAATATTATAATTCTCTCGAAGCCATGTAATAGCTATAGGTCTTTACTTTCTCGTATTTTATTTTCTTGCACTTATACTTTTTATATATATATATATATATATATATATATATATATATATATATATATATATATATATATATATATATATATATATATATATATATATATATATATATATATATATATATATATATATATATATATATATATATATATATATATATATATATATATATATATATATATATATATATATATATATATATATATATATATATATATATATATATATATATATATATATATATATATATATATATATATATAACTGTTAGTTAATAGGATTGTATGGCAAGATAATAATCAAACGCTAGAAAATCCTAATGCAAGATAAAAAAACCGAATCAACGTATTTGCACACTTGCACCTCTAGGGTAACCTCCCTCTGTTGCCTTCGGAAAATAACAATCATGTCCCTCGAACGTAGGGATGCTTTAGGAAAGACCCTCGAATAAAAGATCATAGACCCTCGATGACCCTTCGACGTTGCCTTTCGAAAAATGATCTAGTTTCTTACGAAATTGCTAAAGCATCTTTAGAAGTTTCCTTCAATGATTTTATGATGACCCTCTGCCTGTCCCTTCACATCCAATGATAGGGCTTCCTAATAACTAATGGTACCGATAACACTATCTAAAGGAGAAGGAAAAGTATAAGAAAGACCTTGAGTGGGTATAATATTATTAACCGCTTGCTCACACTTTTCAAAAAAAAAGCATCTCACACAAAAACTTTCAAAGATATTTTCGAAATACTGCATATGCATTCTTGAGGACTGATACAAGAATCATTATAAAGTTCTCCTTACATTTCCATTTACAAAATATTTTCAAACACACACAAAATGAAAATTTTCAAAGTGAGCTAAGCGATGAAGAGCCCGTAGATAACTATGGATGAAAATGGTGCTAACACCTTCCCTTTTCATAACCTACCCCCCGAAATCAAAATCTTTAAAGGTCTTTCCTGTTCTTTTCATCCTTTCCTTATTCGATAAAATAAAAAAGTCGGTGGCGACTCTTGCTATCCACAATATTTGTGATATAATGCAAAACAAGTCAGTTCTCCCACCGTATTACAGAGGTAAATAACACAAGTTTGAAAATTGGCTTACTAATTCTTTGAGACTAATATAGTAAGTTTATAATGCAGAACTTCTCTATTCATCACAACCTAGGGGATGAATAAAACAGAGTTTTGATAACGCATTTCCGCATGGAGACTGATGCAATGAATTATGCAGATTTCATTATGTTTACTACAACCTAGAGAGTAAATAATTCGAGGATGATCATGTGCATTTTTGATGACCTAGGGGTTAAAAGACAACATGGATAGTCTTACGTTGTTCATCACAACCTAGGGGATGAACTGTATAACCCTGAAAATTCGTATACCTATCACAACGTGAGGGATATATATTTGAAAATTTTATGTGTTTACCACGACCTAAAGGATAAATGGCACGAAGATAGATTCACGTATTCATTACAACCTACAGAATGATAATATGAACCTGATAATTCACACACCTACCACAACCTAGGGGGAAGATTATTGAAAATTGTTTTTGTGATCGAATTTTAGATAACTAAATCAAAGACGATATCATAGTTTTTATCGGTTGTGTATGTTCTCAACTAAGGTAATTGATGTTTTGATAATGTGACAAAGGGCCCCAAGATATTGGTTTTACCCAAAGTGTGCTTGAAAAATGCCATATATGATGTATATGTTTAATGTCCGGGATTTATATGAACCCATAATGATATGCATCGAGTACTTTTTGTATGCCCCAAATGTTTTAAATATGCACCAAATGTGTGTACATGCCCCTAAAATGTAGTGAACAATGTTTTTTTTTTTATATTTTCTCTCCTTTTAAACCATTGGTTTTGTGTTACCAAATCCCCAACATTGTATTGTTGTGGTATATTTGAGTTGATTTGAACAATATGAAAGGTGTCAGCAAGATCTTGATATTGGTACCGCGGGCGCATGAGTAGGCGTGGACGTAGTTGCCGATGGAGGCATAGGTAGACATAGACGTGGACGTAAGCGTGGACGTAAGCATGGACATGGACGTGAGCGTGGACGTATGCATGGATTTGCTTTTGATGTTTTGCTAACCAAAATGATTTTTGATGTTATATCAAATGATTTTATTTGTCAAATCCCCAAAATGATTTAAATACAATATTCACAAGAAATAATCATAGTTTTTTACAAATAAGTCCTAAAAAGGAAAAAAAAATAAAAGATTGAAAAAGTAAATGTTTTATTGAAAAATATGCCTCTGAATAGGCGAGAGTACAAGATGAAATTTTTTAAAAGAGGTAATTACAAAAAGTTTTAAAACTGAAAATGGAAATGGAAATGATAATTGTTAGTGTTGTTTCCCCAATATCCTTTTGATAGCTCAAATCTCCTTTGCTTATGAGTCAAATGATTTGGATCAATCTCCTCCTTTATGGTTTGTAGTCGTATTTCTTAGATCGTAGTTTTATTAATCTTTATTTTTTAGTAAGATCCCTAGTTTTTGCCTGGATTCCCCTTTCTGGTTTTCAATCCACTGGGATAATTTTTTTTGTGTATGTCCCTAATTTTTTCCTGGATCGCCCTTTAGGGTTTTCAATCCACTAGGACGCTCCTTTTTGCCTAAGTCACCCGTTTAGGGTTCGAACTTAGCGATCCTTTTTATACATAGTATTTTTTTACTGCATTTGAATTTTCCAGATGTGGTAGTTATTCTCCATCCATTGTTGTGAGGATGAGACCACCACTGGAGGATTCCGTTTTTACCATATATGGACCTTCATAGTTGGGTGTCCATTTACCACGTGAATCGAGGAGAGGTAGCAAAATCTTCTTGAGCACCAGATCCCCTTCTTTAAACACTCGAGGACAAACTTTTTTTGTCGAATGCTTTCTTCATCCGCTTTTGATATAACTGAATGTGGCACAAAGTTGTTAAGCGCTTTTCTCCAATTAGGTTAAGCTGATCAAGTTGCATATGAACCCACTCTGCTTATTCAAGCCTTGTTTCCATTAGAACTCGAAGTGACAGAATTTATACTTCAACTGGGAGTACTGCCTTCATACCATATACCAGAGAGAAAGGAGTTGCACCTTTTGAGGTACGTATGGAGGTACGATAGCCATGTAAAGCTAAGGGAAGTATTTCATGCCAATATTTGTATGTATTTACCATTTTTCAAATGATTTTCTTGATGTTCTTATTGGCAGCTTCAACGGCCCCGTTCATCTTAGGTCGATATGATGAGGAATTATGATGCTCGATCTTGAAACTATCGCATAATTCCTTCATCATTTTGTTGTTCAAATTGGACCCGTTGTCCATAATAATTCCTTCATCATTTTATTGTTCAAATTGGACCCGTTGTTCAAATTAGACTTTGTACAAATCAAAATAAAAATCGCCACCCGCGCTTTATTATTTCCAAAGGAATGGGAAAAGAGCGAATAACCCAAAAAGAGGGGGAAATATTCAAGGTAAGGGGGTTGGTTATGAAAAGAGAAGGTATTAGCACCCTAAACATGTACGGTACTCCGCATGAGCCTCTTTGTAAAATCTGTATATTTTGACTATATAAAAAAATGTTGTATAAAAATGG
Organism: Vicia faba; assembly: GCA_948472305.1. Taxonomy (NCBI): domain Eukaryota; kingdom Viridiplantae; phylum Streptophyta; class Magnoliopsida; order Fabales; family Fabaceae; genus Vicia; species Vicia faba. The sequence continues at coordinate 1,351,252,339 of OX451741.1, forward strand.
ATGGTGTAGGTGAGAAAAGAAATATATTTATTTTATAATTTTTACACCCACTGCGGTTGCGAACCTTTAGTACCTACGTACCACCTTTCATGCAATAGGGGATCAGGGTACACATAGTTCCTCCTTTTAAAAATTTAAAACACAAATGTGTTGGTTAATTTTATGAGATGAAACATCATCGTCACTGGCCATGTGGAAAACATACCTACTACCCACAATTATGAGAAAGGATAATTTGCATCATCTCAAAGTGGAGGATATGGCCTGGATCTTAAAATCAACAATGCTTCACTCAACACCTAAGTGGAAAATATCTCTCTTCACTACATATTTTAGAAGTATAGTTATTTGCATTACTACAAGGATTGACAAGAGTTCAATCTTTTGAGATAAGTTTAAAGATAAAAGCCAAAGTGGCAAAATGGTTTGAAATGAGATTGATTGACTTTTAGTCTTCTCACAAAAAATGGCAAGGTGTTATTAAGTTGATTGGAGTTTATTTATGAAAATGTTTTGAAAATGCATGGACATAAGTCCAAGTTTATTATGAAAGTGGTTCAAGTTTTAAAAAACAAGAATAGTTTTCAAAAGGAGGAAGACGATTTTTGAAATTATAGAAGATGGGAGGAGAAGAAGGGACTATCCTAAAGCATAAGGTAAAAGCTAGGGATAAGAACCATCTAACCAATAAGAATCCAAAACTAGACATTATGAGCCAAGATAGAATTCCCATTACTTAGATTGAAACCAATCAAGCAAAAAAACTAGACCTCTTGAGAGAATCAAACTTCAAGTGTATTAAGTCTTCACAAAAATTGGGCAGAGTAACGGCTGTATACGAGTGAATTCCAGATTACAAACAAAGGGTATAATCATAAAAACCTACACACAAAAACAAACAAGCAACCCAATGTATTGAGGTAAACCTCAAGAACTCCAGACAAAATAATCAGATAAGATCACAAGGTCTCCAAGATAGGCCAAGGTTTCTAATCCTAAGTCCAAGAAAAGAAAGTCACATGCTCCATAATGCCAAGGATATTAACTAAATAGTCCAAGTACCATTAAATATTTTTATGGTTTATGTTGATTATTAAGTATCTTAAAAAAAGAAAAGAAAAGCTCAAGTGAGCAAAGTAAAAATGACAAGAAAGTAAATGCTCAAATAAGCAAAGATGAAAATGGCATGAAATGTAAAAGCTAAAAGTAAATGGTTCATAAAGCATAAAAAAAAATAAAAGCATAAATTAAACCAAGTAAATAATTAGTGGTTAGTTGGATGACCATCTTGAAGCTTGCATTTGGAACTCATTAGAGGATTGGTAGAACTAAAGCCTCCACACAACAAGTTGCATTTGCCTTTCGTCAAGTATATCATCCATTTGGAATTCTCACAAGTGCCATTTAATGATCAACGATGTTTAAGTGATCCGCGTTGACCAAAAGTGTTGTAGATCCATTAGAGGATTGGTAGAACCAAAGCCTCCACACAATGAATCTCAAGGTTATTGGATCAAAGAGATCAAATTAACATACTTGGGCTTGCAAACATAAGTTTGGGCCACGAATGATCATTTATTCAAATCGGGACAAAATTTAGCGCTATGTTAAGCAATCGTAAGTGGACTTATATAGAAGTCGCACCTATTTTGAGGCCGGTCAATAGCAATCTATGCACCATTTATTCTGAGACATGATATAGAGATCACGCTCCAACAACATTAAGTGCAATAAGAAGGGGATGAGATGAAGAGGGATGGGAGAGAATATACAAATCACTTTTGAATTAAATTTAATCAAACTATTATTAAAATTATTCATCCATTTTTGTGGAGTTAAACTCAACACCATGGATACGGTGATGTTATTAAATTTCATGATCCAAAATTTAACCCAAGATCAGCCGGAAAATAATCACAAAATAATACTGAATTTTAATATATACAAAAGGGTTTAAAAATAATGTTTAAAAATAAAAAATTAAGAGAAAAACATCAACTATGTTCAAATTAATCAAGAAATAAAAAGTAAGATCATAGAAAAATCAGAAAAAGGCTCAAATAATTTTACAAATTTTTTGGAAATTTTTTTAAGTCAGAAACTATTTTTAAAATTAAAATAAATGGGTAAAATAAACCAAAAATGATAAAAAAAAATATTAAAGTAAAAAAAAATAATAAGGTCACCAATATTTGTCATAATATCATTGGATCACTCCATAATTTTTTTAGAATTTAAAAATGTATTAAAGTATTTTTAAACATTTAAAACAATTCAAATAAAGTGTAAATTTATAAAAAATACCAAAACACAAAATTAAATTGTGAAAAAATAAAAATCAGAAAGAGAATAATCAAAAATATTTTTCATAATTTTTCCAGATTTCTTGGACTTAAAATGAATTTTCTATGATTTTTTGAAATTTAAAACAATTAAAATAGAAAAATCAGAAAAGAAAATAAAAGTAAAAATATGTGGACCATAGGATGAGAGTCAAAACGTGTTAGTAATCAAATCTAAGGGATCTGGCGCGTTGTGCATATCATGGTCATTAGTGAATAAAGTACAAAATCAAATATAAATCAGATTTTCAAAAATAACAAGTGGCGTGCCATCATTGGTTGGAAGATGACACGTAGGTCATCTTCAACCTCCAGCCAACGTGATTTGCAGGTCTCTCAAACTGTAAAATCAGAAGCTCAGACCTATGTTGTTCGCTTTGTCTCCTCAAGACGAAGACAACCACACCCCCGTGCCAAATTTATATAAACTGTAGCTCAAGCAATTTGGAAAGAAATTTTTGAAAAGGGATTTGAAATTTCATGGTCAAAACGTGTTTCAAGTAAAAGGTAAGTGTTGCGACTAGAACCAAGGCAATGAGAGCAACACAGTGATATCAGAGTTTTGAAGAATTGATGAAGGAATCTACCTATTGAAGTTGTGTTGCAGAGCTCTGAAACTGGACTTCTATGGAGCAATATAGGGCACGATTCTTGAATGTAATTATGTGGTTAGCTTCAGGGAAGATCAAGGAAGGTGAATTGATTGAAAATTGGATTAAAAAAGGCTTGAGAATGGATTTTGAAGTTACTGAATTCTGAGTTGTGGAACAAGTTTGGCAGGGTGATTCTGGCTATCCAAGCTTGAGAAAATGAATGGGGAATGACCCTCTATTTATAGGGAATCAAATGGAATATTCAAGCGTGTGAAATGATGAAATTTGGAGGGAAATTGTGTGAAGTTGCAAACAAGAAATGTGTGACTTCAAACTTGATCAAAACTCATCCAAAACACTCGTTTTGTTGTGCTAATCCATTCTAGAAGTTCACTAAACATGTTTAGAGGCAAAAACGCATGGAAAATTTGTGATTAGAAGCCAAAACAAAGATTTCAAAATCTGACTTGAGAGGAAACTTCAGTTCCAAGTTACCAATTTCAAAATCATGGCATTCTCATCTCAAGGGGTCTTAGGACATGATTCTTGATGCTTTATAAAGATGGGGTTACAAGATTTGCAATGGAAAAAGAATGGAATCAAATGGATGCTTGAGCTGAAAGTTGTGTTGAGTCAAAGTTGGAGAAAAAGAGTTGACTTTCCATACTTAGAAATATTTCAAGTTCTTCTTCAAAAATGACCTATAATGTCTTGCATCCAAACATGGCCTTCCACTTGGAATTTGCTCTTGACCAAAAAAGATGGCATGAATTAGATCTCTTGAATGAAATTTTGAAACTTGAACCATTCAAAATCTATAAAAATTGAGAGAGTTATGAATTGTTGAAGTTGGCAAAAAATCATGAAATGGCCTATAATCTTTTGCATCCTTAAGGCAACTTCCATCCTTTTTATCACTTTGCACATGAAATAAGGAATAAAGTTCACACCTTCAAGATCATTATGGAAAAATAATGGGCTCAAGGTGATAAAAATTGACCAACTTATGATAATTTGAAATCACACATGGAAAATTGGGGATTCATCTGGAGGACTTGTAATCTTTCTTCCTCATTAAGTCTCTTCCTCATGACAACTCCTTGAAACTTTTGAAGTGATTTGTTGATAACCCTTTGAAGAGAAAGATGTATTTGGAATAACTCAAAAATACCAAGAGATGAGCAAGATATATTCCTTTGAAGTTCAAAACCCTAGCTCCTTAGATCAAGAGAATGCTTTGAGGAACTTTGACAATTTTGAACAAACTTCTTATACCAACACACATGATTTGTAAATAGAAGTTGTTAAGGATGATAATGAGAACTCATAGCCACCAAAACCACTTCTATATCTTGAACATTGAGAGAATAATGCACTTGTGATCAAATGGAATAAAATCTTGTCCAACCAAGACTAATTCTCCAATCAATCCCTTGTGCTTTTCAACCAAATTTGATAACCTTGAAATGTGATGAACCAAAACAACCTTGCCATGCCAATTCTTCCAAAACCAATCCAACGGTAAGTTTTGAACTTCTCAAGTTTATTGACTAGGGCATGGAAATAAACTCACGAACCCATGGGGTAACTTGTTAAATCCCATTGCCTTTACCTACATGGATAACAAGCAAGACAAACCAACATTGAATTTTATTTAGTTAAAAGAAGAAATCAAGACAAAAACAATATTCATGATCCTAAAAGAACATAAGTCAAGGTGCTTGGTCATTCCTAAAGAAGGGCAAAGCTAAATATAGGGAGGGGAACCAAGAATCCTAGTGTGATCTTGTTGTGAATGAATCAACATGGCATGACGAAAGGATCTTAGGGGCAAAAATTGGGGTACAACAGCTGCCCTTATTTAAGTTTCATCTATCCGGAGATACGAAGGTTAAAAATCTTCGTGTCGACGCGATCGAAGATACTTAAATATAAAACAAACCCTATTTTTGGCCCTAACATGCCATGCAAATGTTTATGATCATGAATGCTCATGGACAATTCCAAAGGGACGCAAATCACCACTGGGGATGTACCAAAATAAAGAAACAAGGGAGCAACCCCACCAGGAAAATAAATGACTGGTGGATCAAAAGACCTGAATCAAATAGGATGGTAGAATGGTCATAGGATACACCAACTTCTACCGAAGGGGAAGCTACCGATGTTTACTGAAGGCAGAGAGAAAGATAACAAACATTGACATTCACTGCTGATGTCCTACCTAATTTTACTGAAGGTAGAGAGAAAAGAAATATCATAGCACCACCATTCACTGACGATGAACTACCAACGTTCACTGAGGGTAGCAAAAAGATAACAAACATTGACGTTCACTGCTGATGTCCTACCAATTTTCACTGAAGGTAGAAAGAGAAAATATCACAGCACTTCCATTCACTGATGATGAACTACCAATGTTCACTGAGGGTAGCAAAAAGATAACAAACATCGACGTTCACGGCCGATGTCCTACCAACTTTCACTGAAGGTAGAAAGAGAATATATCATAGCACCGCCATTCACTGACAATGAACTACCAACGTTCACTGAGGGTAGAAAAATAATAACAAACATCGACGTTCACTGCCGATGTCCTACCAACTTTCACTAAAGGTAGAAAGAGAAAATATCATAGCACCGCCGTTCATTGACGATGAACTACCAATGGTCACTGAGGGTAGAAAAAAGATAACAAACATCGACGTTCATTGCCGATGTCCTACCAAATTTCACTGAAGGTAGAAAGAGAATATATCATAAAACCGCCGTTCACTGACGATGAACTACCAACATTCACTGAGGGTAGCAAAAAGATAACAAACATCGACATTCACTGCCGATGTCCTACCAACTTTCACTGAAGGTAGAAAGAGAAAATATCATAGCACCTCCGTTCACTGACGATGAACTACCAATGTTCACTGAGGGTAGCAAAAAGATAACAAACATCAATGTTCACTGCCGATGTCCTACCAAATTTCACTAAAGGTAGAAAGAGAATATATCATAGCACCGCCTTTCATTGACGATGAACTACCAACGTTCACTGAGGGTAGAAAAAAGATAACAAACATCGATGTTCACTACCGATGTCCTGCCAACTTTCACTGAAGGTAGAAATAGAATATATCATAGCACCGCTGTTCACTGACGGTGAACTACCAACCTTCATTGAGGGTAGCAAAAAGATAACAAGTTTCCCCAAGATTCAGGCGTTTCACCTAGAACGGGTCTCAACTTCTTCTTTAACCAAGGCACTTCGCTCAGAAAGGATAATATATAAGCTGTCTCAAATAAAGAGACTTCTATTGGCCGAGATTTCACAATGAGCTATTTCTTGTGATATTGAAAGTCTTGCCATCCGTTGGCGTAATCTGAAGACAAAATGAAAACTATTCACTCATAGAGGAGATAGCAAAAAAAGTTACATCGACTTTTACAGGGAAGCACAAGTTACTCAAATAAAGAGACATGCTACTTGTTGTTATGGAGGATTGTAAAAAAGAAATGACTTTCTGGGGAGAGAAATATGACTTCCTGGAGAAAGAAATATGACTTCCTAGGGAAAGAAATATGACTTCCTAGGGAGATGCCATGATATTCCTGCTGAGGAGATAAAGTCTTCTCGTGCAAAATAAATGCACCAACCAAAACTTGAAGTTTTCAGAAATTCAAAGTAAATAATATTGTCGTGGAACCACATATTCAAACCAGAAATAAACTGGAATGAAACAGTCAACCAGAATACATCCTTTGAGAAATAAACTCAAGAGGGAAAACTAAATTCATCCAAACCAGGAGCTGTACAGGAAGGCTAAAGCAAAAAAATTCCACTAGGGATAACTCAGTGGGGAAATTGAAAAAATATACGCTTTATGCTTAAGGCCAATACCCTATTAAAGAGGGGACAACGTAACTCTGTAAAACAGGATGATTTATCAACAAAAATATTAACAAATGTAAATGAACAATGATTTTCCAATTTTAGCTATGCATGATGTATGTATGAATGTATGAGTGTTATTGTGTGTATGTTAACAAAACAGATATACAGCATCGGGTGTAACCAGGAAAAACCACCTCGGGCACTAACAACACTCGGCTAAACTTCATCTAAGATGATCATTCCAAGAAAAAGTAAATGGAAATTGAGGAAACAAAACCTACTGGCTACTTTAGTTTTACTGGGGAGAAACATAATCTAGAAGTAAAACAAAGTGACAAAATAGTACATATACAGGGATAAAACATCCTTCTTCAGGCTTCATTGGGGAAACAAGTGTTTTTAAAAGTAACATTCCTACTGGAGATTGCAAAACCAGCCTCAAGTAAAGAAGACTGATACCAAAACATCAAAACACTCACTGGGGAATTCATGCCTACTTCATTGGGGAGGTTAACACCACATCCACAAAGGGAAAACCATAATACATCCTTCACTTAGAGAAACCAGGGACCTGCGTTTTTTAAGAATGGTTATGATACCAACTTCTCTAGAAAAATAACTTCTATTAGGCCAAACGAAAACTTCACTGGAGAAAATGCGGATTAAAACTTCACATCATGAAAACTCAGAAAAGAGGAGAAATTAATCTGAACTTGACCGAGGATACCGGAATCATAAACCCAATACGGCGAAAACATCCTGAGTAAACCTTGCCGAGGGGAACAAAAACTTCTCAAAACAACCGGAGTTTGTCCATTCCCGGGATCACCATTTTTGTTGTCATTGTTTCATCATAAATCTCAAAGTAAAAGCAGATTGTAAATTTTTATTTTTTTTTGGAAAATCAATTTTGTTATTTAATCTTTTTTTGCTTTGAAAGTTATTATCAATAATAAATGGAGTCTTTTCAAGCTAAATAAAATAAGAAATACAAAGAATTGGGTAAAAGCTCAAATTTCATTAATAGAATGGTAGTCTGCGAATGACGAGACTCCATGAATGATTACAGAGTTTGAAAAATGGTAATATATAATGGAAAAGATACATTGAGATACAATGACCACTATTCCCTCTAACAACTTTTGAAATCCTGAGCAGTAGCTTGTTTTGAAGTATGGTGAGGATCCGAGAAGATTGTTGCTTCAACGATCAAGTCTTGTCTGACAAAGTTACTTGCCAAGAAAGTCCCTAACTTTTTCCTAAGCTGGCCTTACGAGTTTTCAACTTAGCGGGAAATTTATTTTGTTTAGGTCTCTAATTTTTTCCTAGACTTCCCTTTCGGGTTTTCGGCCTACCGAGACGCTCCTTTTTTGCCTAAGCCGCCCTTTCGGGTTTTCAACTTAGCGAGTTGTTCTTTTATTTCTTTAGGCGAAGTATTTCTTGACTACGTCAGCATTCATGGGACGTGGGAACTCCTCGCCATCCATAGTTTCAAGAATTAATGCACCGCCAGAGAAGGCTTTCTTGACATCATATGGGCCTTCAAAATTGGGAGTCCACTTGCCCCTAGAATCAGCATTGAAAGACATGATCTTCCTGAGCACGAGGTCGCCTTCTCTGAATTTACGCGGTTTGACCTTTTTATCAAAAGCTTTCTTCATTCTTTTCTGATATAATTGTCCATGACATAAAGCTGTCATCCTCTTCTCCTTAATCAAATTCAATTGGTCAAACCTGTTCTGGACCCATTCAACCTCTGTTAATTTGGTTTACATTATAACACACAAAGAGGAAATCTCAACCTCGACAGGGAGTACAACTTCCATTCCATACACCAGGGAGAACGAGGTTGCCTCTGTTAAATTGCGGACAAATGTTCGATATCCATGTAGAGCAAAAGGGAGCATTTTCATGCCAATCCTTATAAGTAACAAACATTTTCTGGATAATTCTCTTGATATTCTTATTAGCAGCTTCGACAACCCCATTCATCTTTGGCATGGATGGAGATGAATTGTGATGGACAATCTTGAATTCTTCGCACAGTTCTGACATTATCTTGTTGTTCAAATTTGATCCATTATTAGTGATGATTTTTCTCGGCACACCATACTGAAATAAAAGGTTATTCTTAATGAAGCGCACAACCACATGCTTAGTAACATTGGCATATGAAGCATCCTCCACCCACTTGGTGAAGTAATCAATTGCTACCAAGATAAAACAGTGTCCGTTCAAAGCTTTGGGTTCTATCTTCCCAATCATGTCAATACCCCACATTGAGAAAGGCCACGGGGAGGAAATCACATTGAGAAGTTTCGGAGGCACATGGACCTTGTCTGCATACATCTGGCATTTATGGCACTTCTTTGCAAATTTATAACAGTCAGGTTTAATTGTCAGCCAATAATAACCTGCCCTTAGCATCTTTTTAGCCATCGAATGTCCATTGGCATGATTGCCAAATGAACCTTTATGAATCTCATGCATCAACATGTCTGATTCGTGTCTATCCACCCATCTGAGCAAGACCATGTCATAATTTCTCTTGTATAACACATTTTCATTGAGGAAGAAACTGCTTGCCAATCTTCTCAATGTCTTTCTTGTTAGAACATAGTTTGTTTCTACAACCCTTAGTTAGAGTTTTGATGATAACAAATACAAAGAATAAATAATAAATACAAAGAACAAATATGCACCCTAAAAACTATGTTTTTATGTATACAGAAGTTCTGATCATATCAGCATCAGAAGATAAGCCTTAAGAGCTACACACTGAAGTAATCAGAACATGTGCTGAAGATTGATGACCAGAACCTGCGCTTAATCAAAGTAAACTCTGATTCTGAACAAGAACATGCCAATCCAAGTCATTAATATTCTGAAGCATCGTCAACGGGAAAGGAGATAAGATTCTGAAGCGTTACTGATCATTCATAATAGAATCAATTCCAACGACTTCCTTCAGACAGGATCTTCTCCAAATGGAAAGTGTGTTAATGACATTAAACATGCTTTATGATCAACGTTATTCCGCTTCCTATATAAACAAAGTCAGCATTCAAAATCAAGAAATATTTTTGCTACATTACCACTCACGCATATTCAAAGCTGCAAGCAATATTATTTACATTTCCAAGCAATAATCCTGTGTAAATTATCATAGTTGTGATAAACAGTTTTTATAAGAAAAACAACAACACATATCTTGTATAATTGTCTTGAAACAGTGTTCCTTGAGATTAACCGGATTGTGGTTGTACTCAAGAAGACTTTAACAGTTGTTAAAGTAGTGATTGTAATCTTGTTGAGATTAGTGAATTAAGACCTCATTAGAGAGAGACAAAATCACCTTGACAGGTGGACTGGAGTAGTTTGAGATTAAACGAACCAGGATAAAAATATTGTGTCATTAAGCTTTTGATTTCAAGTTTTCAATTCAACCCCCCCTTCTTGTGTTTTTCACATTTTTAATTGGCATTAGAGCGCCTACTTTTGAGCTTAAACACTTAACCGTGTCAGTACAAGATCCAAGCTTCAGAAAAACACTATGGTGGGACCAAGCCAAAAAATCAACAATGACAACCATGAAGACAAGGACAGGTTCAGTGGCAAACCTCCAGTCTTTGATGGAGAAAACTTTGACTACTGGAAAGACAGAATTGAGAGTTTCTTTCTGGCTCATGATGTTGATCTATGGGACATGGTGACTGACGGATACACGCACCCAGTGGATGGACGTGGTCAGAGGATAGACAAAAATGATGTCTGATCACCAAAAGCGTGAATTCAGAAACCACCACAAGGCCTGAACAATACTTCTCAGCACCATCTCATACTCAGAACATGAGAAAATATCAAACAGAGAGACTACCAAGAACATGTTTGACTCTCTGAGAATGACGCATGAAGGAAACATTCAAGTCAAAGAAACCAAGGCCCTTCCACTCATTCAGAAGTATGAGGCATTCAAGATGGAAGAAAGTGAATCAATAGAAACTATGTTTTCAAGATTCCAAATCCTTATTGTTGGACTGAAGGTTCTTGACAAAGGGTATTCCACTGCTGATCACGTTAAGAAGATCATCAGAAGCTTGCCCAAGCAATGGAGGCCAATGGTCATAGCTCTTAAGCTAGCCAAAGATCTCAACAAAATATCTCTAGAGGAACTTGTCAGCTCCCTCAGAAGTCATGAGATAGAGCTAGAAGAAGATGAGCCTTAAAAGCAAGGTAAGCCACTAGCTTTAAAATCTAACAGAAATCTGACTCTAAGGTTTTGCAGGCTGTGGAAGAAACTTCTGATGGATCCTCATCAGAAGAAGATGAACTGTCTCTCCTCTCCATAAGGGTGAACCAACTGTGGAAGCATAGACAAAGGAAGATCAGAAATCCCAGAAGATCAGAGAATCAGAATGAATCCTCCTCCAGATATAGAAAGTCGGAGTCTTCCTCTGGACACAGAAGATCTGAAGGTTCTTCAGGATACAAAAAGCCAAATAAAAAGGACATCATCTGCTATGAATGTAATGAGCAAGGGAACTACAAAAGTGACTGCCCAAAGCTTCAGAAGGAAAAGCCCAAAAAGAAGTTCTTCAAGGAAAAGAAGAAAAGCCTCATGGCTACATGGGATGATTCTGACACATCTGAAGCTGACTGAGAATCAGATGATGAAAGAGCAAACATAGCTCTCATGGAAAACGTATCAAAAGACAATGAAGCTTCTATTCAGACTCAAAATCAAACACTGAAGAGGTATTTCCTGATTTTACCATAAACTTTACTAAGGTTGAACTTGCAGAAAGTCTAAATGAAATTATGGAAAGGTATAAGCAAATCAGAGTCAAATTCAAAAACCTGAAAAGGAATCTTTCCTTTGACTCTGAAAAGTCTGAGAGTCTCAAATTAGAGAATTATGAGTTAAAAGAAAAAATTTCAAAATTAGAAAATGATTTGCAAAAATCTTAAAAGGAAACAATCACTAAGACTCTCACTAATGCTGATGAGATCATCAAAGAGTATGATCACAGCTTTCAGAAGTTTCTAGATAAAAATATAGACAGAAGCAAGATGGCTTCAATGATCTATGGAGTTAGCAGAAATGGCAGAAAATGGATAGGGTATCAAGGTAAGGTATCTACACCAAAAAATGCCATGGACTTAGTTATAAAATGCACACCACTTAAATCACACTTTATATATGGGCACACACATGACATAAAATACACAAGTAATGATTATTCCGTCAAACCAAATTTCAATCAGAATTTTGGTAAAACTAGCCAATCAGGACCTAAGAAAATGCTGGTACCTAAGGATAAAATTATACATGTAGAAGATATCTTTAGCAGCAAGGCTAAAACACCAGTCATGGTACCTGGACTCTGGCTGCTCGCGACACATGACGGGAAGAAGGCATATGTTCCAAATCCTGGAACTTAAGCCTGGAGGCTACGTGGGCATTGGAGGCAATCATAGAGGAAAAATCATTGGCTCTGGAACAGTAGGTAATAGAAATCTCCCCTCTATAAATAATGTATTATTAGTTGATGGATTAATGAATAACCTGTTATCCATAAGTCTATTAAGTGATAACGGTTATGATATAATCTTTAATCAAAATTCCTGCAAAGTTGTTAGTCAGAAAGATGGGACTATCCTATTTAATGGAAAGAGGAAAAATAACATTTATAAAATAAAACTTTCTGAACTAAAGAGTCAGAATGTAAAATGCCTACTTTCTGTTAACAACGAGAAATGGGGCTGGCACAGAAGATTGGCGCATGTTAGTATGAGAAGAATATCTCAGATTAACAAACTCAATCTAGTCAGAGGACTTCCTAATTTGAAGTTCAGCTCAGATGCTCTGTGTGAAGCATGTCAGAAAGGCAAATTTGCAAAACCTGCTTTCAAATCCAAAAATGTTGTTTCCACCTCTAAGCCATTAGAACTTCTGCACATTGACTTATTTGGACCACTAAAAACTGTGTCAGTTAGCGGCAAGAAGTATGGGTTAGTAATCATAGATGATTATAGCAGATGGACATGGGTGAAGTTCTTAAGACACAAGGACGAGTCACACTCTATGTTCGTTACCTTCTGCAACCATGTTCAGAATGAAAAGGATCTTAGAATTGTCAAAGTCAGAAGTGATCATGGTGGGGAATTTGAAAAAAAAAATTTTGAATTATTTTTTAATGAAAAAAGGTATCTTGCATGACTTCTCTTGTCCTAGAACTCCCCAGCAAAATGGAGTTGTTGAACGAAAGAACATAACATTGCAAGAAATGGCCAGAACCATGGTCAACGAGACTAACGTTGCTAAGATCTTCTGGGAAGAGGCAATTAACACAGCGTGTTACATTCAGAATAGAATCTCCATAAGACCTATTTTGGAAAAGACTCCATATGAATTGTGGAAGAACAGAAAGCCCAACATTTCTTATTTTCATCCATTTGGATGCACATGCTTTATTCTGAATACAAAAAATTATTTGAACAAGTTTGACTCTAAAGCATAAAAGTGTATTATGTTAGGATACTCTGAACGCTCAAGAGGGTACAGAGTATACAATACATAAACACAGATTGTTGAAGAGTCAATCAGTGTTAGGTTTGATGATAAGCTTGACTCTCAAAAGTCAAAGCAGTATGAATTCCTTGCAGGTATGGAAGTTGAACTCATAGGTACTGAAAACAACTTATCAGAATTTATCAACAGAGATGCTCCCTCAACATCAGAAAGAGTTACTGCAAGCAATCTAGCACATTATATTGATCAACTCCAGAAAAGACTATCCAGAAGCAGCATTGATCACCCAGAATATACAATACTGGGAAAGAAGGATGATCTAATCAGAACAAGATCAACATTCAGAAACTCTGAAGAATCCCTCATGGGACTGGGCTTTCTGATTAAACTAACAACAATTAATGAAGCACTTCTGGACAATGACTGGATTCTGGCAATGCAGGAGGAACTGAATCAATTCACCAGAAATGACGTATGGAATCTGGTTCCCAAACCAAAAGGATTCAATGTCATTGGTACAAAGTGGGTGTTCAGAAACAAACTGAACGAGCAAGGTGAAGTCATCAGAAATAAATCACGACTGGTAGCACAAGGTTATAGTCAGCAAGAGGGTATAAACTATACATAAACCTTTGCTCCAGTCGTCAGGTTAGAATCTATCAGACTTTTAATATCGTTTGCTGTAAACAATGGCATCACTCTGTATAGATGGATGTCAAAAGTGCATTCTTAAATGGATATATAGATGAAGAGGTATATGTGCACCAAGCTCTTGTTTTTGAGAATTCCAAAAATCCCGAATATGTTTTCAAACTAAAGAAGTCACTCTATGGTCTGAAACAAGCTCCCAGAGCTTGGTATGAAAGACTAAGTAACTTTCTATTAGAAAAGGAATTCACCAGAGGGAAAGTGGACACAACCTTGTTTTGTAAGACAATTAAGAATGACATGTTAGTATGTCAGATTTATGTTGATGACATCATATTTGGATCTACTAAACCCTCTATGGGAATAGAGTTTGCTAAATGTATGCAAGCAGAGTTTGAGATGAGCCTAATGGGGGAACTCAAATTCTTTCTGGGCATTCAGATAAACCAAACTCCAGAAGGAACTTACATTCATCAGAGCAAATATGTCAGAGAACTTCTGAAGAAATTTGATCTCTCAGAATGTAAGCCCTCAAAAATCCCAATGCATCCCACGTGCATTCTGGAAAAGGAAGAGGTAAGTAAAAAGGTTGAACAGAAGGTCTACAGAGGTATGATTGGTTCTCTCCTCAATCTGACGGCTTCAAGGCCTGCCATTTTATTTAGTGTTTGCTTATGTGCTAGATTCCAATCAGATCCTAGAGAATCTCACTTAACAGCAGTTAAGCGAATTTTCAAGTATCTGAAAGGTAGTGCTAATCTGGGTTTGTTTTATAGAAAATCAAATGATTACAGCTTAATAGGATATTGTGACGTTGACTTCGCTGGAGACAGAGTACAACGTAAAAGCACTTCTGGAAGCTGCCAGTTTCAGGGAGAAAATCTGATCTCATGGACCAGCAAGAGACAATCCACAATAGCACTATCAACAGCAGAAGCTGAATACATAGCAGCTGCTGGATGTAGCATGCAAATGCTCTGGATGAAAAGTCAACTTGAAGACTTCAACATATTTGAGAGTAACATTCCTATCCTCTGTGACAATACTTATGCTATTTGTCTCAGCAAGAATCCAATTTTGCATTCTAGGGCTAAGCATATAGAAATAAAACAACATTTTATCAGGGACTATATTCAGAAAGGGATTCTTAACTTAAAATTCAATGACACAGACCATCAATGGGTTGATGTCTTTACAAAACCTCTTTCTGAAATAGGTTTAACTTCATTCTGAAACATCTCAGCATGAAGCTATGCCTAGAATAAAATATTTTATTTGTACATCTTAACCTTCAGAACTTTGTTATTTTCTGTGAACTACTGATCAACCTGTCTTCAGAGTTTTAGAAGTACAAATTGCATCAGAATCTATCCATGAAGATTTGAACGTTTCATTTCAAGGATAGAAGCGTGATGTTCACATAATCAAACAATTGTCATCCATTCATCAGCTACATTCTGAGGCTTAACACACGTTCACTTTTCTGAAAGGTCAAAAGCGCTGATTGGGTGCATTGAGACACATGTCATGGGTAACCGTTCCAGTATCTTTCGGAATCCCCTGATTTCATTTGTCATTAATGCTTATAATCATGATTAATTATTTCTCTCTCTTATTGTTTACGCTTTCAAGAAAAACTATTTAAACTCATATTTCACTCTTTACATTCACTTCTTTTTACTCTCAATATTTTCTATCATTTCAAGTTCTTATTTTCAAAAAACCCTTTCACTTCCTCAAATCTTGTGTGAACAATGGCTTCTTCAAGCATCCAAAACATCAGTACTCAGGAATCTGCTTCAATGGAACAGTATGAAGAACCTTACAGAATGCTACTCACTCCCATGGATAATCTGGAAGTTCTCTCAGAACTAATTATTTACTTTGAAAGCTTGCAATAAAATGGCTTCAATCTGTATGAAGACGTCATTGCTCAAGGTTGGAACAAATACTTTGACCGTCTACTGGGGCCAACATTTCCAATTCTTGTCAAAGAATTCTGGATACATGCTTCTTCTTCAAATCCTCAAGTTACCTCTTATGTCATGGGGAAGAAAATTGTCATTACATAAGACCTAATTTCAAAGCTTATTGGTTACAATGGTGAAGGTGTCAGATGCATTGACATGGCTGAGAGATGCTATGACGTAGGTTCTATTGCAATGGAAATATTTACTCATGGACTTCCCTCCAGCAAAATCAGAGATCTGAAGGATCACCACAGAATTTTGGCAAGAATTATTCTGGGGTGTATCAACCACAGGAAGCCAACTAGCTCTCCTGATTATATCAACATTGATCAGCAGTTTCTGATCAATTTCATTTCTAAGAGGACTAAGTTAAACCTTCCACACTTGCTATTTAATCATCTTAGAACGAGTGTAAAGGAAACAAGAGAAGATGAACGGACCAAGAGGGACTGGATTCCCTTAGGCAGGCTCATATCAGATATTCTGACAGAGAATGGGCTGATAGAGCATTTGACTGAAGCTCAGGAAATCAGCACATTGGAAGCAACCGCTGGGAAGCCCCTGAACACAAAAAATCTGAAGAAGATGAAAATCAATAAGAATATCAAGAAGAAACCCAACGTTACTTCTTATGCAACCATCACTTCAAGAAGAATACCTCTGGATGATTTTCCTCTATTCTCTGAGATTGTCTCCAAGCCAAAAATAATAGTCAGATATATGGATGCTTGTAAGGCAAATGGTACTGCACCAGAAATCAACATCCAGGATTTGCATAAGGCTGCTCCAGAAGTTGTTTTGAAAAAGACCAAGAAAAGGAAAGCTGCAACAGAAATACCATCTCAGAGGACTCCAAAAGCTGCCAAAAAGAAAGGTAATCCTTCCTTTGTTACTGTTAAAGAATCAATAAATGTATCAACATCGGAAGCCATGCCTTCTCAACCAGAAAACCCATCACCACAAACATTTGAAGACTTTGACATAGGTTTGACCCATCAGAAACTCTAGTTCTGAATGAAACTCACTCCCTTTCTCATAATCCAAATCCTGAACAAAACCAACCAGAACTTGCCAAAGTTCTGTCTGATATTGATTTATTTGACCAAGACTTTTCAACTCTTGTACCACAAAATCCAAACTCTGATACCACACCAGCAATTCCGCAATAACTCTCTCCACAAACAGAAATTCCTCATCCAAATTCACCTCAACCAGAAACACATCAACCAGAAATTTCACAACCACATTCACCTCATCAAGAAATTCCTCAAACAGAAATACAACAACCAGAAGTTAAACCTTCTGAAAATCAATCTTCTGTTATCCATGAACCAGAACCTCTTTATGTTTCAACAAACCAATTTGAAGAACCTCATTCAGATTCTGATACTATCCCTATACTCGGAATCACATAACCACTTGTTATTCACATTCCTCTCACCATCCACGATATTCCAGAAATCCCATCATCTCTGGAATCCACTCCTCCAAACACCCGCACTAGAGCAATCATCATACCTGACTCTCCCACTCCTTCACCTACTAGCCGTCCAGCTGAAAATTTGAGACTTTTCGTTGATCCAATCTTGCTGGAAAGACTAACCTCCACAACTCTCAAAACTACCATTCCCAAACCAAATGAAACCATATCAGACCCATCAGATTTTGGTACAAATTTGTTGATTTTTGAAACAAGAATGTAGGAATGGATAACTTCTTTGAAGCATGCTAGTCAAGAGATGACTAATCCTGCTGCTTCTGATTATCTATGGACAAGATTCAGAAACTGGCTTATTTCTGAAACGCTGAAGCTGAAGGAACAGAGTTATGAACAGGTTCATCAGAACTTTAGTGATAAACTGAAGGCTCTTCAAGACCAAGTTTTGACCCCACTGTTCAAGAAAGAAATCCTTTCTCTGGATAATGCTCCATGGACAGAGCATCGTCCCTCAGATAAAGTTCAACCAGAATCAGAAAGTCTCTCCCTTACTGCTGCTCTAGAAGACTTGGTTACTGTAGAAGCAATGGTTCACTCTGAAAAAGCTGCAGAATGCTTTGAGCAACGTCCAACTCCTGAAGAAGCCCCAGCACCTTCCTTAGTCATGCAAAATCTGGAAGAGTTGAAGAAAGAAAATGCTCTTATTCATGCAAGGTTGGATCAGCAGGAGGACACGAACAAGGAGATTAAAAGCATTTTGGGTAAACAGTAAGACACCACAAATGAAATCAGAGGAATATTGGGCAACCAAGAAGAGTCTAATACTCAGATCAAAAACTTGCTGGAAGCGTTGTTCACACGTCTTCCCCCTCCTTCTTAGATTTCTGTTTTAAATTTGTTTATCTGTAACGCTTAATTTTTACCTCTTCTGTTCTGGAACTTATCATTGCTTAATGTTTTAATATAATTCTTATCTTTTGGCTCTGATTATATTACCTTTTTGATAACTGACAAAAAGGGGGAGAAAGTAAGATATTTTCAATAATGGTTTACCGAGACAAAAGTCTCAAACATTCTAAATTACTTAACCTCTACTTTCTGAGAATGTTTGAACAGGGTGAAAAGTACAAACTCTGATAGAAGATGCAGCTAAATTCTGATGCTCAAGGAACTTAAGGGAAGTAATTAACTCAGGGGGAGTTTCTCTTAAACCTTTTGTTCTTTATTTTTAATTGAAAAATCTAGTTTTTGTCATCATCAAAAAGGGGGATATTGTTAGAACATAGTTTAATTCTGAAGATTGATGACCAGAACCTGCGCTTAATCAAAGTAAACTCTGATTCTGAACAAGATCATGCCAATCCAAGTCATCAATATTCTGAAGCGTCATCAGCAGGAAAGGAGATAAGATTATGAAGCGTTACTGATCATTCATAACAGCATCAATTCCAACGGCTTCCTTCAGACAGAATCTTCTCCAAATGGAAAGTGTGTTAATAACATTAAACATGCTTTATGATCAACGTTATTCCACTGCCTATATAAACAATGTCAACATTCAAAATCAAGAACGATTTTTGCTACATTACCACTCATGCATATTCAAAGCTGCAAGCAATATTATTTACATTTCCAAGCTATAATTCTGTGTAAATTATCACAGTTGTGATAAACAAGTTTTGTAAGAAAAACAACAACACATATCTTGTATAATTGTCTTGAAACAGTGTTCCTTGAGATTAACCGGATTGTGGTTTTACTAAAGACTTTAACAATTGTTAAGTAGTGATTGTAATCTTGTTGAGATTAGTGAATTAAGACCTCGTTGGAGAGAGGCGAAATCACCTGTACGGGTGGACTGGAGTAGTTTGAGATCAAACGAACCAGGATAAAAATACTGTGTCATTAAGCTTTTGATTTCAAATTTTCAATTCAACCCCCCTTCTTGTGTTTTTCATATCTTCATTTCTATCTTTCTTCGACGCACCAATCGGGTATTCCTGAGTCTGAAGAAAATGCTTGATATCATAATACCAAGGTTTTTCATCTTCTACCTCCTCTGCTGTAAACACATGAGCGGGCCTATCCAGTCGTCGAACCGTAATTCGAGGGATATCATTCCAAGTATTCACTTAGTACATAGAAGCCAGAGTTGCCAGAGCATCCGCCATTGGATTTTCATCTCTAGGAATGTGATAGAATTCAACTTTATTGAAGAAGGGTAATAATCTTCTAGCATAATCTTTGTAAGGGATCAAGCCGGGGTGACGATTATCCCATTCTCCTTTAATCTGATTTATTACCACAGCTGAATCACCATACACATCTAGAATTTTAATTCTGAGATCAATAGCTTCTTCGAGACCCATGATGCAAGCCTCGTATTCGGCCATATTATTAGTACAGTCAAAATTTAACCTTGCAGTAAAAGGAATGTGCGATCCATGAGGAGTGACAATCATAGCACCAATTCCTTTACCATAAGTATTCACAGCTCCATCAAATATCAGGCTCCAACGAGATTCAGGGTCAGGACCTTCCTCAGGAAATGGTTCATCACAATCTTTCACTTTCAGGAGCATCACATCCTTATCAGGGAATTCATATTCTACAGACTGGTGATCCTCCACTGGTTGGTGAGCAAGATAATCCGCCAACACATTGCTTTTAATAGCTTTTTGAGTGCGGTATTCAATATCATATTCAGATAACAACATCTGCCAGTGGGAAATTCTCCCAGTAAAAACAGGCTTTTCAAAAATGTACTTGATTGGATCCATTTTGGAGATCAACCAAGTAGTGTGATTCAACATATACTGCCACAAACGCTTTTCCGCCCAGGCCAAAGCACAACATGTTTTTTCCAACATGGAATACCACGACTCACAATTAGTGAATTTTTTAATGAGATAATAAATGGCGAAATCCTTCTTCCCTGTTTCATCTGTTGTCCTAGAATAGATCCCATGGATTTATCTAACACTGTCAGATACATAATCAACGGTCTTCCTTTTACAGGAGGGAGCAAGATAGGAGGTTCAAGCAGATATTCTTTAATACTTTCAAATTCCCTTTGGAAATCATCCGTCCACACACAGCCTTGATCTTTCTTTAATAACTTAAAGATCATTTCACATGTTGCAGTCATGTGGAATATGAATCTGGAAATATAATTCAAACGCCCGAGGAAACCTCTGACTTGCTTTTCAGTTCTTGGTGTTGGCATCTCTTGAATTGCTTTGACTTTATCAGGGTCAACTTCAATTCCTTTATGGCAAACAATTAATCCCAACAATTTTCCTGATTGGACACCGAAGGTACACTTATTTGGATTCAAGCGGAGACGATACTTCCTCAAACGCTGAAACAACTTCAACAAATCTTCTACATGCCCTTCTTCAGTCTGGGATTTAGCAATCATATCATCAACATATACTTCAATTTCCTTGTGCATCAGATCATGGAATAGGGTTGTCATAGCCCTCTGGTACGTTGCATCAACATTCTTCAACCCGAAGGGCATCACTCTGTAACAGAATGTTCCCCAGGGTGTGATAAACGTTGATTTTTCCATGTCCTCTAGAGCCATTCTTATTTGATTATACCCGGAAAATCCGTCTATGAACGAGAATACTTTGAATTTTGTTGTGCTATCCACTAGCATATCAATGTGTGGAAATGGAAAATCATCTTTTGGACTAGCTTTATTTAGATCTCTGTAATCTATGCACATGCGGAATTTTCCGTCTTTTTTTGGTACTGGGACAATATTGGAAATCCATTGAGAATACACTGACGTTACAAGAAACCAGCATTAATCTACTTTAGAACCTCTTTGATTTTTACTACCATATCTGGGTGAGTTCTTCTAGACTTTTGCTTAATTGGCAGACACTCTGGCTTCAACGACAAACGGTGCTCTATAATATCTGTATCTAGACCAGGCATATCTTGAAAAGACCAAGCAAAAATATCCACATACTCTTTTAACAGCTCAATCAACCTACTCTTCACATCAGGATGCAACAATGCTCCAATCTTGACATCCTTCGGATCTTCTTCTGAACCCAAATTGATCACTTCCAATGGCTCTTTATATGGATGAATGGTATTTTCCTCGTGCTCAAGAAACCGTGAGACCTCTTCTGGAATCTCATCATAATCTTCTTCTTCAGCCCCATACACAGGACATTCAAAGTTGAGAGAGGGTGCAGGGTCATTGTATTCAACAGGTTTTTTAATTAATCTGCACATATGATTTATGATTGCTTATAGAAACTGACACATATATCAAGTAATCATGCAGATTGAATTTCAGTTATTATTTATTTTAAAAGGTTTTTTCTGATTACCATTTTCCAAGAAAAAGTAGAAAATAAAGACATAATTTTGGAAACAAAGACAACTTTTATTATTGATTTTAAAAGTCACAACAAATAGATAAGCCCTACAACATTAATACTTCCACCTTTGGCAGAGTGAAATATTTTTCAAAAAGATTAACAAAGCAAATTACTTTGAAACATGTATGGAAGAGGGAACATCAATGGTGGTCCAATTCTGAACCCTGACTCCGTGTGTCACATAATTTGGCATTTCCTGCTCTGCTTCATCTTCCACAATGGCGTTAGTCCAGGAAACAGTCGGATGAAGATAACCCCTGCTACAGAAAATGTCTTGATACCTGCTTGTAGCAGACTTCAGCTTCATGCCCTTACCTTTGTCATTCTTCGAAGAGAAACCCAATCTAGTTTTGTTCTTGTTCACAGGTGGATCCACAATTTGTCCCCAAACTTCACTATGACCATTACGCACAACCTGCTGCGCGTCCTTCAGCGAAACCATGGAACTCTCATTTCCTCTTATGTTTTCAATTGATAAGGCTTGGAACTGGGTTCCAACAGCAGCTTCATCCGCTTCTATAATGCTGAAAGAAGACAAATGAGATATCAACAACGCCTGCTCCCCATTATGATCACTACTTTCCCTTCACGTACAAACTTTAGCTTCTGGTGTAAAGTTGAAGTGAGAGCCCCTGCCTCATGTATCCACGACCGTCCTAGCAAACAAATATAAGTGGGAACAATGTCCATGACCTGGAAAGTTATCTGAAACAAGTATGGTCCTATATGAATAGGCAAGTCCACTTCAACAATAACAAATTTCCTTGACCCATCAACGGCTTTCACAATGATGCCACTCGGGCGCATATGCATTCCTTGATATTTCGACTTCATAAGCGTACTCCTCGGTATAACATTCAACACATATCCATTATCAATCAGCATATTGAATAGTGAATCATCCTTGCAGTTCATAGAGATGTGGAGGGCCAAGTTGTGATTCCTTCCTTCATCTGGTAATTCATCATCTCAGAAACTAAAGTTATTACATGAAGTAATGTTTCCTATTACATAGCTGAGTTGGTCTATTGGCATATCACTCTCCAAGAAAGCTTGGTCCAGTACCCTCGTCAAGGATTCTCTATGAGCAGAGGAGTTCATCAATAAAGCTAAGTTAGATATTTTTGAAGGAGTCTGCAGTAGTTGATCTACAATTCTATATTCCCTCATCTTAATTACCTTCAAAATATCATCCACTTCTTTCTCTAACGTAGCTCCACTAGTCTCACCCGTAGCCTTCTGAGGTTCATCATTCTAAGCAATTTTCTTTCCAGCACCAACATCTCTTCAAACAACTGGTGCAAACACACGACCACTGCGGGTCACCCTGCTATTTTCAGTTATATTTCCAACATCAGGCATGAGATGGATGGGAACTTCCACTCCATCCTCTAAGATTGTAGCGTTGTATTTTTAAGGCACAACCTCATCTGACTTGTAGGGGATAGGATCCGGTAAACTAATCACAAATGGGGTAACAACTGGCTTACTATGATACTCAACTTCAAAATGGGCGGGTGCACCAAAACAAGGCACATTGACGTTTAACCCTTCTTCAACACAATCAGTCATTAATAAGTCATTTCTGGAAAACAAATCTTCGTCTGAAGAGAAATACTCATCTGTAGAGGAATACTCTTCATTTGACTCTTCTTCAGTCAAACAAACCTCAACTATATCAACTTCATGGTGATCATCCCTCTGACTTGTGACCTTGATAGTTCCATTGTCTAACAACAACTGAACACCCTTCTTCACGATTGAACATCCTCGGGGGTCTCGACAGCAAACTCGGCAAGATCCATATTGGTGTTCCACCTGACCAGCTGTATGGAAGAAGGTAGCATGCAACTGCACGAGGTCCTTATTCATATACTCTACATCAAAATTTCTGAATTCTCCAGGACATCTAGAAACCATATTCACTGCCTCTTCATACTCTTCCCTAGGTGTGATTATATGGATTAGGCCTTCATCCATCATCTCTTGTAAATCAGCCTTTATCTTATCGCAACCTTGTATGTTTGTACTGCAAATAGCACAACTGGCATGGTAATGTGTATAGTAGCTAAATTCATAGAGGTCTGCATGCATTTTCACCAAATCTCCTCTAACTATATTAATATAAAAAATATAGAAGTCGCCTGGACAACCGGCTACCATATTCACAACATTTACTCCCCCATGCTTGGGTAGAGGATTATCTTTCACATTAAGTCCCACGTCCTTGAAAGATAGAACACCATACTTCACCAATTTATGTACCTCAGTCTTCAAAGGATAACAATTCTCAACATTATGCCCTGGTGCTCCCTGATGAAAAGCACATGTTTGGTCTGCCTTGTAATACCAATGCAATGGTGATGGTACGGAGGGAGGTGATCGGTTCTGAACCAACCTCTTCTGAATCAACACCGGTAGTAACTCTGTATAACTCATAGGAATAGGGTCATAACTCTCCCTTCTCTGATTATACCCTTGATTCCCCTGTTGGGACGGTCTCTGATAAGCAACGGTAGTTGGAGCGACACTCATAACAGGAGTAACTGAGGTGACTTGCTGATGACGCTGATAATTCCTTCTAGGAGTATTTACCATCCTCTCTTGTATAAAATCATTCACATCTCTTTCTTTCTTCTTGGTAAACCCATAAGGTGGCTTCTTCACACCTCCAGATCCTTCATTATTTGTTAAACGACCTTCTCTTACAGCCTCTTCTAAGAGGATACCCATTGGTACCATTTCAGTAAAGTCACTTTGTGCACTTGCTACCATCCCCTCATAGTAGAAAGCAAGCAGTGTCTTCAAGAAAATCTTAGTCATCTCCTTCTCTTCCATGGGAGGAATCACCTGGGCGGCTACCTCATGCCATCTTTATGCACATTCTTTGAGCGATTCCTTGTCTTTCTGAACCATGGCCCTGAGTTGATCACGGTCAGACACCATGTCCACGTTGTACTTGTATCGTATGATGAATGCTTCTCCCAAATCATTGAAAGTATGGATATTGGCGTTGTCCAAACTCATATACCACTTCAGCGCAACACCGGTCAAACTATCCTGAAAAAAGTGAATCAGCAGACGTTGATCATCAATATGGGTAGATATTCTCCTTACGTACATCACCAGATGAGCACGAGAGCAAGTGTTTCCCTTGTACTTCTCAAACTCCGGGACCTTAAACTTAGTAGGTATCTTAACATTCGGGACCAAGCATAACACGTTCATATTCTGCCCAAATAGCTCTTTTCCCATGAGGGCCTTCATCTCTCTTTGCATATTGTCAATCTTCTCTTGAAAATCATCCATTCTGTCATAAAGACCCAAGTCTTCACTTGGTGGAGGGAAAGGACGACACACATCATCATTAACAAACGGAACCATATTCACCGAAGGAGGTGCAGCAGGAACATGCACCACAGGAGGTGTAGGAGTAACAATAGTCTGAACAACTAGAGTATCTTGAGGACCAAGATTGAAACCTTCAGGTGCAAAATTCTCTGGCATTCCCCATGGATATCCTTGGGGCATGCGATTCTGAACAACAGCTGGAGTAGCAGATACGAGAACAGTCGGAGCTTCAGTAATTGCCCTTGTTGGTTGAAGTTGAACACTCGGTGGATGATTCTGAGAAGCCACCAGAGATTCCATCAGACTAGTCAAATTGGCCATGCCGGCATTCAAAGCAGAAACTTCCTCACGCAGCTCACGATTCTCTTGTTCTAAGTTGTCCATCTTCTTTCTGAAATTAGCCCAAGTGTTGTAGTGATGAGTCAGCCTGCTGAACAAAGTAAAAAATCTTGGTAAGACATCTGGATATGTATAACAAATGCAAGAAAAATATGCAATATGATGCATGATATGTAATGCACATGATCATTTTTACTATTTAATATTTCAAGGGATTTAAAGGTTATGGATATATTGCAAATATCAAAGTAATGACGCATTTGAAATGCTGAAATTTTTTATTATAATATCTTCAAAATGGATTACAAGTTTCAATGATCCCAAGTAGAAGATGAAAATAAAATCCGAAACCCTGAGAAATAGAACTGATGGAGATCACTTTATATGCTGGCGCTTCCCCGTGAGCCTGGAAATCTGAGCCTTCAACCACTGGTTTTCTTCCGCATGTTTGATGGCAACCTCCTTCCAATCATATGAATCAGGAAGTGAGTAATCAGCACCTGATTGAGGCTTAGGAGAAAATAAATCCCCTTGCCTCTCCGTAGACTCTACCGCTCGAGTCTTAAGGATCTCAATCAAGTCGTCTTTCTCCTTTAAGTCTACTTTATAGGAACTCTCTAAAGTTTGAAACTTGTTCTTCCAAGCGTCCTTTTCATGTTGCATCCTAACCAAAGCAATTTGCAGCTCTTCTAGATCATCTAATAAGGGAGAAGTGGTCTTCATAAATATATCAGGCATGGGTGTCTCCCCGGTATACGGCATCTTTAACTGAATAGCTCTTGATCGGACCCACTGAAGATATGGCTCCAAAGAAACAACACCCCTGGGTCCTAAATCCTTCCTACTCTTCTTATGAATGTGACGCCAGGCCTTCACAATCTGCTCCCTAGCTTCCCTATGGTCTTCTCCTTCCTTCAGAAATAAAATACTCAAATGAATACTATTTGGTTTATCCCTCATCGGATAACCAAGTTGTCACCATGCCAGAACATGGTTATAGTTAATTCCTCCCTTTCTACCAAGAAGAGGTACATTGGGGAAACTACCACAACTGTCAATAATCTCTATATCCTGGTAAGCTCGATGATACCAATCAATATCCGAGTGAGTAAGTGCCGTGATCTTAAGAGCCCAACAGGGTTGCTTCTTGACATCCCAAAAAGCATCAGACTGAGGCATATGAGAGATAAACCACTGGTATAATAGAGGCGTGCAACAGATAATCATCCCCCCATGATTAGAATTCCGAAAATAAATAGAGTAATAAGCATCACCCAACAATATAGGAACTGGGTTTCCAATCATGAAGATCCTTTTAGCATTAATGTCAACAATCTTGTCCATATTCAGAAATAAGAACAACCCGTAAGCAAGTAGAGCAAAGATAGCCTCAAAAGCAACTGTACTCTTCATTCTGGCAAAGTAACGAGCTTTCTCCAATAAGAACTGAGCTGGTAATCCTCTAATTCCTCCTTTAGTAGTCATATGGGCTTCCACCTCATATTTCCCTAGATGAATCAAAGCAACAATCTCATGTGGTTTTGGCTCACCCTTCAAACCAGTAAAAGGAACACGATCGGTAATAGGTAAATCCAATAGATAAGAATACTCCTCCAGTGTGGGCATCAACTGATAGTCGGGAAAAGTAAATCAATGATACATTGTATCATAGAACTGGACCAAGGTCGAGAGAATACCCTCCTTCATCTTCAGCTTTATGAGAGGAATAATGGATCCATACTTCTTCCGAAAGTCTACAAAACACTCGATCTCGGGAATTAGATTGATCAACTCATCTATCTTGGGATCCTTGAAACTATATTTCCCGATCTTTCTCTTTCCAGAATCCATGGTTAGAAAGTACCTGAGATATTCACAAATGGTCAACCTTTAAATCCCTTTAAATATGGTTTCTTCAAAAGATGATTATGAGTGCATGGATGCATGATGCAACAATCACACACAAGATCGCACATATAGGGTTCATAGGTTCAACGTCATGAGCATAAGGTCGAAGGTACTACCCATAAGGTTTTGGTCTAAAATTTATCACCTGCCGAACAAAGTTCTAGAGGTTCCCAGAGTCTACATCCTTCCTTCGGATATTACCAACTTCCCGATTAACTCGGTAATTAGTAATATTCTCAAGAAAGACTCGTCTGAGCCTAGTATCGCGTGACAACTATTTCCGGATTACTCCGTCATAGCTTCTGCATTACACCTAAAAGGCCAAGATGGGTTTGGTATTATATGGTCCTCAGTTTCAGCAGGCTCCCAGGTCGAAAGCAGTACGTTTTCCCGATTACTCGGTAAACGACACTATAGTCAAAGGGGCCTCCACTGAGTGGGGGATCTCATACCTCCTTTTTTGGGATTACTCCCTCAAAGTTAACATGACTATACCGTCCATCCTATCTTAATGTTTTCCCAAGTCCGGGTATAGGACTTATGAGTAATCACCAAGCACCCTGAAAACCAGGAAAATCTAGACAAAAATATATACAACATATAACACAAAAAATAGTAATAACACATATACAGATATCAACAAAGATAGGCTTAACCCACTTAGGGATGGACTAGCAAGAGGTTAACCTCTACCTAGTGAAGTCGCCATTTTTCTGTAGCGATAGAAATGTTTAAGACTAAGCCATTGGATTGACTAGACTTTGTACAAATCAAAATAAAAATCGCCACCGTGCTTTATTATTTCCAAAGGAATGGGAAAAGAACGAATAACCCAAAAAGAGGGGGAAAGATTCAAGGTAAGGGGGTTGGTTAGTCAAAGGGAAGGTATTAGCACCCTAAACATCTACGGTACTCCGCAGGAGCCTCTTTGTAAAATCTGTATATTTTGGCTATATAAAAAAATGTTGTTTAAAAATGGTTGGTGGAGGTGAGAAAAGAAATATATTTATTTTATAATTTTTGCATCTGCCGCGGTTGCGAACCTTTAGTGCCTACGTACCACCTTTTTGTGCAATAGGGGATCATGGTACACGTAGTTCCTCCTTTTAAAAATTTAAAACGCAAATGTGTTGGTTAATTTTATGAGATAAAACATCATCGTCACTGTCCATGTGGAAAACATACCTACTATCCACAATTATGAGAAAGGAGAATTTGCATCATCTCAAAGTGGAGGATATGGCCTGGATCTTAAAATCAACAATGCCTCACTCAACACCCAAGTGAAAAATATCTCTCTTCACTACATATTGTAGAAGTATAGTTTTTTGCATCACTACAAAGATTGACAAGAGTTCAATCTTTTGAGATAAGTTTAAAGATAAAAGCCGAAGTGGAAAAATGGTTCGAAATGAGATTGATTGACTTTTAGTCTTCTCACAAAAAATGTCAAGGTATTATTAAGTTGATTGGAGTTTATTTATGAAAATGTTTTGAAAATGCATGGACATAAGTCCAAGTTTATTATAAAAGTGGTTCAAGTTTTAAAAAACAAGAAGAGTTTTCAAAAGGAGGAAGAAGATTTTTGTAATTAAAGAAGATGGGAGGAGAAGAAGGGATTATCCTAAAGCATAAGGTAAAATCTAGGGATAAGAACCATCTAACCAACAAGAAGCCAAAACTTTACATTATGAACCAAGATATAATTCCCATTCCTTGGATTGAAACCAATCAAGCAAAAAAACTAGACCTCTTGAGAGAATCAAACTTCAAGTGTATTAAGTCTTCACAAAAATTAGGCAGAGTAACGTTTGTATACGGGTGAATTCCAGATTATAAATAAAGGGTGTAATCACAAAAACCTGAACACAAAAACAAACAAGCAACCCATTGTCTTGAGGTAAACCTCAAGAACTCCAGACAAAACAATCAGATAAGATCACAAGGTCTCCAAGATAGGCCAAGGTTTCTAATCTTAAGTCCAAGAAAAGAAAGTCCCATGCTCCATAATGCCAAGGATAGTAACCAAATAGTCCAAGTATCATTAAATATTTTTATGGTTTATGTTGATTATTAAGTATCTTAAAAAAAAAAATCTCAAGTGAGCAAAGTAAAAATGACAACAAAGTAAATGCTCAAATGAGCAAAGATGAAAATGGCATGAAATGTAAATGCTAAAAGTAAATGGTTCATAAAGCATAAAAAAAATAAAAGGATAAAGTAAAACAACTAAATAATTAGTGGTTAGTTGTATGACCATCTTGAAGCTTGCATTTGGAACTCATTAGAGGATTGGTAGAACCAAAGCCTCCACACAACAAGTTGAATTTGCTTTTCGTCTAGTATATCATCCATTTGGAATTCTCACAAGTGCCATTTAATGATCAACGATATTTAAGTGATCCGCGTTGACCAAAAGTGTTGTAGATCCATTAGAGGATTGGTAGAACCAAAGCCTCCACACAATGAATCTCAAGGTTATTGGATCAAAGAGATCAAATTAACATACTTGGGCTTGCAAACATAAGTTTGGGCCACGAATGATCATTTATTCGAATCGAAACAAAATTTAGCGCTATGTTAAACCATCGTAAGTGGACTTATATAGAAGTTGCACCTATTTTGAGGTCGGTTAATAGCAATCTATGCACCATTTATTCTGAGAAATGATATATAGATCATGCTCCAACAACATTTAGTGCAATAAGAAGGGGATGAGATGAAGAGGGATGAGAGAGAATATGCAAACCACTTTTGAATTAAATTTAATCAAACTATTATTAAAATCATTCATCTATTTTTGTGGAGTTAAACTCAACACCATGGATCCAATGATGTTATTAAAGTCCATGATCCAAAATTTAACCCAAGATCAGCCAGAAAATAATCACAAAATAATACTACATTTTAATATATACAAAAGGGTTTAAAAAATAATATTTAAAAATAGAAAATAAAGAGAAAAATATCAACTATGTTCAAATTAATCAAGAAATAAAAAGTAAGACCATAGAAAAATCAAAAAAAGACTCAAATAATTTTACAAAGTTTTTGGTAATTATTTTAAGTCATAAACTATTTTTAAAATTAAAATAAATGGGTAAAATAAACCAAAAATGATAAAAAATAGTAAAGTCAAACAAAATAAGGTCACGAATATTTGTCACAATATCATTTGATCACTCCATAATTTTTTCAGAATTTAAAAATGTATAAAAGTAATTTTAAACATTTAAAACAATTCAAATAAAGTGTAAATTTATAAAAAAATACAAAAACACAAAATTAAATTATGAAAAAATTAAAATCAGAAAGAGAATAATCAAAAATATTTTTCGTAATTTTTTCAGATTTTTGGGACTTAAAATGAATTTTCTATGATTTTTTGAATTTTAAAACATTTAAAATATAAAAAATCAGAAAAGAAAATAAAAGTAAAAATATGTGGACCATTGGATGAGAGTCAAAATGCATTGGTAATCAAATCCAAGGGATCTGACACGCTGTGCATATCATGGTCATTAGTGAATAAAGTACAAAATCAAATATAAATCAGATTTTCAAAAATAACAAGTGGCGTGCCATCATTGTTGGAAGATGACACGTAGGTCATCTTCAACCTCCAGCCAACGTGATTTGTAGGTCTCTAAAACTGTAAAATCAGAAGCTCAGACCTATGTCGTTCGCTTCGTCTCTTCAAGACAAAGACAACCACACCGTCAGGCCAAATTTATATAAACTGTAGCTCAAGCAATTTGAAAAGAATGTTTTGAAAAGGGATTTGAAATTTCATGGTCAAAACGTGTTTCCAGTCAAAGTTAAGTGTTGCAACTAGAACCATGGCAATGAGCGCAACACAATGATATCAGAGTTTTGAAGAATTGATGAAGGAATATACCTATTGAAGTGGAGTTGTAGAGCTCTGAAACTAGACTTCTATGGAGCAGTATATGGCACGATTCTTGAATGTAATTATGTGGTTAGCTTCAGGGAAGATCAAGGAAGGTGAATTGATGGAAAAATTGGATTGAAAAGGGCTTGAGAATGGATTTTGAAGTTACTGAATTCTAAGTTGTGGAACAAGTTTGGCAGGGTGATTCTGGCTATCCAAGCTTGAGAAAATGAATGGGGAATGACCCTCTATTTATAGGGAATCAAATGGAATGTTCAAGCGTGTGAAATGATGAAGTTTGGAGGGAAATCGTGTGAAGTTGCAAACAAGAAAAGTGTGACTTCAAACTTGATCAAAACTCATCCAAAACACGCATTTTGTTGTGCTAATCCATTCTAGAAGTTCACTAAACATGTTTAGAGACAAAAGCGCGTGGAAAACATGTGATTAGAAGCCAAAACAAAGATTTCAAAATCTGACATGAGAGGAAACTTCAGTTCCAAGTTACCAATTTCAAAATCATGGAATTCTCAACTCAAGGGGTCTTAGGGCATGATTCTTGATTCTTTATGAAGATGAGGTTACAAGCTTTGCAACGGAAAAAGAATGGAATCAAATGAATGCTTGAGCTGAAAGTTGTGTTGAGTCAAAGTTGGAGAAAAAGAGTTGACTTTCCATACTTAGAAATATTTCAAGTTCTTCTTCAAAAATGACCTATAATGTCTTGCATCTAAACATGGCCTTCCACTTGGAATTTGATCTTGACCAAAAAATATGGCATGAATTAGATCTCTTGAATGAAATTTTGAAACTTGAACCATTCAAAATCTCCAAAAATTGAGAGAGTTATGAATTGTTGAAGTTGGCAAAAAATCATGAAATGACCTATAATAGTTTGCATCCTTAAGGAAACTTCCATCCATTTTCTCACTTTGCACATAAAATAAGGCATAAAGTTAACACCTTCAAGATCATTATGGAAAAAGAATGGGCTCAAGGTGATAAAAATTGACCAAGTTATGATCATTTGAAGTCACACATGGAAAATTGGGGATTCATCTGGAGGACTTGTAATCTTTCTTCCTCATTAAGTCTCTTCCTCATGACAACTCCTTGAAACTTTTGAAGTGATTTGTTGATAACCCTTTGAAGAGAAAGATGTATTTGGAATAACTCAAAAATACCAAGAGATGAGCAAGATATATTCCTTTGAAGTTAAAAACCCTAGCTCCTTAGATAAAGAGAATGCTTTGAGGAACTTTGACAATTTTGAACAAACTTCTTGTACCAACACACATGATTTGTAAATAGAAGTTGTTAAGGATGATAATGAGAACTCATAGCCACCAAAACCACTTCCATATCTTGAACATTGAGAGAAATATGCACTTGTGACCAAATGGAATAAAATCTTGTGAAACAATGACAACTTCTCCAATCAATCCCTTGTGCTTTTCAACCAAATTTGATAACCTTGAAATGTGATGAACCAAAAAAACCTTGCCATGCCAATTCTTCCAAAACCAATCCAATGGTGAGGGTTGGACTTCTCAAGCTTTATTGACTAGGGCATGGAAATAAACTCATGAACCCATGGGGTAACTTGTTAAATCCCATTGCCTTTACGTACATGGATAACAAGCAAGACAAACCAACATTGCATTTTATTTAGTTAAAAGAAGAAATCAAGATAAAAACAATATTCATGATCATAAAAGAACATAAGTCAAGGTGCTTGGTGATTCCTCAAAAGGGGAAAATCTAAATATAGGGAGGGGAACCAAGAACCCTAGTGTGATCTTGTTGTGAATGAATCAACATGGCATGATGAAAGGATCATAGGGGGGAAAATTGGGGTACAACACTTGGAACCCCATATCTGCATATGAGATTCTGCTTGATGAATCGAGTAACCACTTGACTTGTCAAATTTGCGTAGGATTCCGCTTCCACCCATTTAGTAAAGTAATCAATGGCAACTAGTATAAACGGACGTCCATTAGATGCTTTCGATTCGATCATGCTTATCATATCAATTCCCCATATCGAAAATGGCCAAGGAGAGCTCATGATATTTAGAGGAGTTGGTGGCACATGTATTTTATCAGTGTAGATTTGGCACTTGTGACATGTATTTATGTAATGGTAGAAGTCGGCTTCCATCGTCAGCCAATAATAACCCGCTCGTAGGATTTTTCTAGCCATGGCATGTCCATTTGTATGTGTTTCAAAAGTACCTTTGTGGATTTTTCTCATAAGTGTATATGCTTCCTATTTTTACACACACATGAGTAACACAATGTTGTACCCCAAAATTTTCCCTCTCATTTATCAAGAATTAGCTCACAAGATCTCATTTGGCTCAAGACTGCACTAGGGTTGATCAGCTCAAGACACCTCCTTAAGCATTGATGACCAAAAATAGGGTTTGAGATTGCACAAGGATATTTGAACTTCCAATGCCCCATATTACTTTCATGGATCATTATGGACCCTCATGTTTACTCATGACAAGTTTCAAGCTTTGGATCACACTTTTGCTCAGTCAATTGAGCAGTTGACCTAAAAATCATCTGTATTGGGAAAACGTCAACTATGGCCAATTACAGTCAAACTTCATAATTTTTTATCCACATCAAAATTTTAAACTCATATTTATCATTTTATCAAGTTTGGACCATAATTCCTCAAGAAATTTGATCAAATCTTCAAAAGGGCAAAATGGTCAAAATTAGGGTTTTGACTAAGAAAGGGCAATTTTTGATTTTTGACCTAAAAATGATCAATTGGTTTAAGTAATGATATCAAGAGTCTAATTGCATCATTTTTACCTAATGACATGGCTCAAAACATTGCTCAAGTCCAATGGATTGACAGATGAATTTTCAGTCAACTGATCAAAAGTCAATTGTATACTAAAAAGTCAAACTTTGACTTTTTGTTCAAAATCAAATGTCAAAGATCACAATTCATCAAAGTATTTCAAAATATAAAACTTATTCATCAAGAAATCAAAAATTCAAGATTTCATTTTGAAAAGTTCAAATTTCTAAACTTAGAAATTTTTCGAAGTGTTGGAAATTTCTTATTTTTTCACAACTTTGAGCAAACTTTTCACCATGATGCAAGATGATTCAAAAGAAACTTCCAACATGAAAGTTGTAGATCTCCATGAAATATACAACATCGCTTTACACAACTCCTTCCAAAAGTTCTTGGATCTCAAGTTATAATTTTAAGAACACATGGTCATGAAACAAAACACTTAGTGAAATTTTGCCCTAATTTGGTCAGGATTTTGACCCAACTTCATGGAACTTTTTCATATAGTTCCAAGGGGAATTTTCAAAATTGATTCAAATATGGGTTGTAGAGCACATTACAAGCTTTCCAAAATGTCTAAGAACTCCTTGAGATCAGTTTTGAGTACGGAGAATCGAAGAGATGAAGTTAGGGTTTTCTCACTTGAATTACAAGTCATTTTGTGATGAACAAGATTCAAATTAAAACTTATGCTGCATAACCTCTACTTTGCAGGCCTCAAACTTATTAGGCACTCCATAATCTATTGTTTGCACAACTGTTGAAGGTCTCAATTCAAGTATTGAATGCAAGGCCATTCTTTATATCCATTTTGGGAGGAAAGTGCACAATGCCATTTTGATAAAGTAGCTTTTTGTACAAAACTTGTTCTTGAGCCTTGCACTTGTTCTCTTCTGATCATACATGTCTTATAACTCAAGAAAAACTTGTTAGACACTTACAATCACCCAGCCCATGCTGGTACTTCCTCTTGAAACTTGTTTTCCACTTTTTCTTGAAAATTAAGTAACCTAGCAATTAGCTTGTAACTTGTACTTATGACTTTCCAAAGCACTCAAACCTCACGCATGTTGAAGCCTTGAAAACACCAAGAACACAGAATCACCAAAAACACTTCAAAACTTGTCATTTTTGAGTTTTGAATCCAATCTCTAAATTTTCTCATGCGGTTCTTGGCCTTTTACTTTCAAAAGCTTCTAAACAACATACACAAACAATCCCAAAACCTGCAGCACCACTGTAACACCTCCATCATCATCCACCATTTTCCAAAACAGCATCTTGCACCTTGACTTCTCCAGAACTTCTCAGGCACTTCCAGCCCAAGTTAAGCATCCCATTAGCTTCATGGGAACTTAAGGAAGCTAATCCAATCATTGGAACTCACTAAAATCTACTCAAACTCCAAACCCGATACCCTCTTGCAAGGTAAGTTTTCTGACTTTGGAGCTTTTCATACAGGCATCATTAATGGTTTATTTGTGAATGAAAAATGTAGATATCGTTGCCCTAAAGCTAACCATGTCCATGGTCTTCATTTATATTGCTTGAGCTTAGAGAATTTTAAGATTGAAGTTTCTGAAATTTTTAGGGTTCAAATTAGGGCCATTAAAATTCAAGCTTATCTTTGATCTATAATTTTATTGCTTTGCATTTCTGAAATCATGAGGAAATTTTCTACAAGTTTCCTGTTTACAGTTTTCATTTTTGTTGAGATTTGAGTAAGATAAAGATGCTCTGGCTAGGCGTGAGGTTGAAGATGAAGTTCAGGCCATGGACTTGTTTACTATCATATATTTGTTGTTTTGATTATATAATAGATGTATAGCCACCCTAGTGGTAGAAGCGCGCGCCTGTGACTATAGGGACCAGTGTTCGAGCCCCAGTGGTACCCTTTTGGATTTTTCATATTTTTCACATTCTGACTTTTCCTTTTTTGGCAGTGTTGGGCCTCTTTCCTTGGGCATTATATTTTTTTTTATTTCTTACCCCCTGTTTCACTTACACAGCCCCTCACCCATTTTATTTTCTTTTCTCATTTTTTTTTATTTTCTTAAATTATTTTATCTAATGCTAAAAAATCAGAAAAAAAATATAAAAATATTAGATTTATATTTTTATATAATTTATTTATTTTTTACACAACAAAATTATTTTATTTAATCATACTTTATTTATTTTAATAATTATTTTGTAAATTTAATTTAAAAACTAGAGTTTTAGTTATTTTCTTTTACACCATTTAAATATATTATTTTAAAATATAAAAAATACCAAAAATATTTTATAATACTAAATTATTTTTAAGACAAAAAAAACCAAAAATATTCTTCTTCTAAACTTAGTTTCTTTTAATACATTAATAGATAAGGGTTTTGTTTAATTTCTTTTCCTAGTAAATTTAGGTTTACTTTTTATTATCTTAATTATTTTTCTTTTAATTAATTAGGTTAAAACAAAATCCATTTTCCCTAAAAAACCAATAAACATCCATTTTCTTTACATTTACATTCTTGTACATTTATTCATTTTGTACATTATTTATTTCAATTCTCATACAAATTCAATATGGTTGTAATAAATAACTAGGCTTTATTTTCTTGCAATCCCCATTTATAATTTGTACACCCCCTCCCACAAGTATTGTAATAGCATAGTAATTTTAAATTCCACAATTTATCGCTTTATATGCAAATGTTAGTAATTAGGGTTTGTATGCAAAGACAAAAACCAATCAATTAGAAAACCCTAATCAAAGACAAAACCAAGCATGAAAAACAATACACTTACACAAAGCACCTCCAGGGTAAAATCCACTTGGTTGCCTTACAAAATGGCCATATTACGCATGTAAGGTATCTTAGCAAAAACAAGCAAAATATAAGATCATAGTCCCTCGATGGTGCTATCTATGTTGCCTTTCAAATGATCTTGGTCCCTAAAGAAAACTGCTAAGATACCTTGCAACATTTCTAATCATTGTTATACGATGACCCACGCCCATCCCATTTACATCCAAAGATAGGGTTACTTACCAAATCAATGGTAAGATAACAATGTCAAAGGAAAGAGAAAATGAACATGAAAGACTTTTGAGTAGGTAGAATGCTCCTAGTTACTTGCTTCATTTCAAAACAAAACATCCTTGCTATTTTTAAAACAAACACCTACACTTTCAAAACATCTTACAAACTTGAAAACATTTTCAAAAGATCAACATCTTTGTATACATTCTTACGAACGAGAATCATTACAAAGTTTTCCTAAACAATGGCCTCTTTACAAAATACTTTCAAAAACGACACAAAGCATAATTTCAAACAAAAGCAAGTGATCTAGCAAGTAATTAAGAGCCCATGGAAAACCATGGATGAAAAGGGTGTTAATACCTTCCCCTTTGATTATCTACCCCCCGAACTCAAGAAATAATCTCAAAGATGTTTCCTGTGATTTTTTATCTTACCTTTTGGATAAAAGAAAAGTCGGTGACGACTCTTGCTAACCGCAACATTTGTGATAAAATGCAAAACACCCAAGTCAGTTCTCCCATGGTATCACAGAACTGGTGACTCTGCTGGGGAGTATTCTAAAAGTGGGGTTACCTTAGGGTTAGATCACATCTATTTGCTTTCATTGTTTGACTTGTATGCTTTACATTTTGGTTGTTTGTTTGGGTTTTAATCCTCTACCCGGATTTGGGACCTATGTGCGGGGTATACTGACATGGTCTAAGCAATAGCTACATTAGTGCAACATATTTGTGGGTATCGATAGTCTTGAGTTAATCAAGGAGAATACGGGGCCGCTGAGTGATGTCATGAAGCACTAATGAACTTTTAGAACCTTTAGTTGACCAACTTGGCCTTTAGGACGTAGTGAGATGACTAGCTTTGGTGCAGTCCGAAGTTGGTAGATACTTGATACTACACTCATTAAGGTTTGGTTTTTTGGGATATTTAGGTCGCCATTAAAGAGGCTTCTGCTGAAACAATGACCAAGGAAACAAACCAGTGATATTGATCTCCTTAGAACCCGGTTACTATTGCTAGGACAGGTTTGAGCCAACTAAACTTCAAGAGGGTACTTACCTATAAGACTCCATGCAAGCCTAAACCTAAGGACTTGTTTGCTTTGTTTGTGTATATTTACTTGTACATAACATCATAAAAATCATAATATCATAATCATTTACTAACCATTTCAAGGATATCTAGGATTTATCTTTGTTTCTGTTTTGTAGGACAGGTATTCTATTCGCAGGAAAACTATTCAAGTCAATCTTGTAAGGATTCCTCCTCAACTCAAAGAGCTAGCTTCAAGGATTCTTGAAAATTCTCCATTCACCGAAAGACATGGTCGCCTACTAAACTTGGTCATCTCCAACACTGATGAAGACATGATGAAGGTTCTCTTTCAGCTCTTTGATCCTTTACACCATTGCTTCACATTTCCTGATTATCAACTTGTACCAACTTTGGAAGAATTCTCCCAACTCTTGAGGATTCCAATTCTCAATCAACTACCTTTCAA
Organism: Vicia faba; assembly: GCA_948472305.1. Lineage (NCBI taxonomy): Eukaryota > Viridiplantae > Streptophyta > Magnoliopsida > Fabales > Fabaceae > Vicia > Vicia faba. The sequence goes on from OX451741.1 coordinate 1,351,290,997, forward strand.
CGGTACGGAAATAGATCCAAATCCAGAAGAAATTGCTCAAGCTCTACACTTGCAACCATCTGATATCACAACTAATTGGAAAACAAGGAGTGGTGTCAAAGGTTTCCTAGCAAAGTTCTTGTTTGAGAAATCCCAAAACTGTAGGAACTCTTTGAATTTGTAAGCTTTTGAGGAAATGTGGCTCTCCTCATCTATGGGATGGTTTTGTTTCCAAATCCTAACTAACTCATATATGTGAATGTCGTCAAAATCTTCATGTCTCGTAACCCGGTGCCTACTTTTCTAGGGGATATCCTACATTCTTTTCACACTCGCACTATGAGGAAAAGAGGTATCCTTATGTGTTGTACTCCTCTGTTGGAAACATGGTTTATTTCACATCTTCCCCGATCTGTATTGAAGAACGAACAAGGTTCAAGGTAGTCACAAAGATTGATGACGCTCAAACATTCAGACATCCATTGGTGTTCCCGATCTACAGAGAATGTTATCATCGTCGACCGTTGTGGAGAGTTCCCTAATGTCCCCTTACTTGGCATTAGGGGAGGTATCACCTACAACCCCTGCTTATCCTTAAGACAGTTTGGTTACACCCAAAGGGATGGCCCACATGAGATGCTCATTCAAGGTTTGGTATTTGACTACGAGAACGACGATCAGGGTCACCGCTAGAGATTTATCCGAGCTTGGAGAATGTTGAACAAGGTAGATAGCAAGACATTGGGGCATAAGAATTCCATCCATCTTGAGCCTTACCTCAAATAGGTACGAGCTCGCGCTCAAAGTCTTATGATGCCTTATCCCTCCATTCTCCCAGTAATCATAGAGCCTGTTGTGGAAGGAGATGTTCCGTACACTATCCTGCATCCTGACATGCCTACTTATCTTGAAGACTTACAAAGAGATTGGATACATCTCAAGGGGGAGCGAGACACTTTTGAAGCCCAATACTATGCTAGCGAGAAGAAGGTTTTGGAACTCACTAAGCAACTTCATGAGGAGCGGACTCTGAATGCCTACATCGCACCAAAGAGGATGCATACAACCTTTTTATCTTAGATTTTTTGTATTGTTTTGCCCAAAGAGGCATTGATGTACTCAAGCTTTAATTTATCAATATAATGTGTGTTTCCTTTTTGTATAAAACAAATTTGAATCCTTAAAATCCTTGAAATCATTGCATATGCATCTACCATTCATTATAACATAAGCAAGTTTCTTTCAACAAGTCTCCTCATCTTTCTACTGTTTATTTCAGTAAGATGGACCTCGAGCAAATGGCGAAGGACCTCCAAGCACAAAATGCTCAGTTTCAACAGATGTTCTTAACTCTAGCCAAAGGACAAGAAGAGCTGAAGAATTTGCTGGTTGAAGAGAAAAAGAAGAAAAAGAAAATAACCGGAGTTCTAAACATGGGAAGAAGATTCCAAGGACAAGCAAGAAGGACCCTAGACTTTGTAATGTCATCTGGTGAGAAAGACAATCAAGATGGAAAAGGCAAGGAAGCGGTTGTCCAGCCAGATTCAGAAGAGGAAGAGGAAGAAAAAGATTATTCTGAAGAACAATATCCTCCAGCCGGCGACAAGTATAAGCATCTGGAAGAACGGTTAAGTGCAATGGAAATCCAAAAAGATCCTGGACTGGACTTTGAGAAGTTGGGGTTAGTATCTAGGATTGTCATTCCTCCAGAATTCAAGGCGTCGGTGTTCGCCAAGTACGACGGAGTTTCATGTCCCAAAATGCATCTCCAGTCCTATGTGAGGAAAATACAGCCTCACACTGCTGACAAGGATTTATGGGTACACTTATTTCAAGATAGCCTGTCCAGAACTCAACTTGATTGGTTTTATCAGCTAGAAAGAGCCAATGTTCATAATTGGGAAGATCTGGCCACTGCCTTTTATAAACAATACTAATACAACGATGATCTTGCTCCCACTCGTACTCAAATCCAGAGTATGGAAATGGTTTCAAGTGAAGGCTTTAAAGACTACGCGCAAAAATGGAGGGACTTAGCAGGAAGAGTTCAGCCTCCCCTATCTGAAAGAGAGTTAGTAGACATGTTCTTGGGCACCTTGTCTGGTCCATTCTTCAATCACTTAATCAGGACTTCCTCGGAAGGTTTTACCGAATTGATATTGACCGGAGAAAGGGTGGAAGCCGGGATAAAGAATGGGAAGATTCAAAAAGATGCATCCTTTGCTGCTGTAAGGAAACCATTCATTGGAAAAAAAGTTGTTGTTGTATATCCTCAGAGAAATCAAGATAGGGCTGAACGCCGTCCAATGGTGGGGGCTGTCATGATTCCTAAACCCACACCTGCTCAGCAAAGAAACAACCAACCAAGAACGGAAAGACCAATCAGACAACTCACCCGAATTAATATGACACTATCTCAAGTATTGCCACATTTGTTAAGATCCAATCTAGTGACTCTGAAAGAAGCTCCAAAGAATCCTAACATAACCTCTCCTCATTATCATCATAATGCCCGCTATGCATACCATTCTGAGATTCCCGACCATGACACTAACAACTGTTGGGCTCTGAAAAACAAAGTACAAGACCTTCTTGAAGCCAAAGAGATTGAATTCGACACGCCATAAATGCCCAATGTTATCACTGTCACTATGCCCAAGCACGACCGTAATGTCAACGCCGTAGAGAATAACATATTTGTTACTTTGGTTGATGAACTTGTGACCCCACTCCTAACTATCAAAAAGAACTTGTTGAATGCCGGTGTATTCTTAGGCTGTGATGAAAGCTGTCATTTCTGTTTATCCTCACCAACCAAATGTCATTTGTTAAAAGCAGGCGTTCAATTCCTAATAGATGACAAGGAGATTTTGTTCGAGAAGACTTCTATTCCAAATGTTTCTTATAATGATGTTTCCATAGTGACCATTTTCGACAATTCTTCCAGGGTCTCCACCAAAATACCCGTTAGAATTACATCAGTTCCTAAGGTATCTCCATTGATAATTACAATGCCTGGACCAATCCCGTATTCGTCAGACAAAACCGTCCCATGGAATTATGGAGGTGATGTCTACTATCACAGTATCAAGCAAGATTGGCCAGCTGCTGAAGATTCAAGTTCTGAGAAAGTTGACTCTGATATCAGTAACATCGCAGGGACTAGCAAGATAACCAGAAGTGGAAGGGTTTTCTCTCCAAAAATTGTTCCTCCAAAAGCTATTTCTGGACCAGTAATCATTCATGTTGTTGTTGCTCCTCCAAAGTCTATTCCCAGTCCTACAATCATCTCTACTAATACTCATGTTGACAAAAATGTTACAATCCCTGTTATCACCCCCTACTGCCGAGTCAATCGAGACTCGAGGAAAAGGTATTCTGGTTGAGCCTGTCCAGACGAAGGAACAATCAATAGCTATCCCTGAGACCTCCCGAAAAGAGATGGAGGAACTTCTAAAGATTATAAAAAGAAGCGACTACAACGTAGTCGAGCAACTCGAGAAAACTCCATCAAAAATTTCCATGCTGGCTTTATTGTTATGTTTCGAGGCTCATGGAAAGGCCTTGGTAAAATTCCTTAAAACTGCCCATGTACCCCAAGAAACATTTGTCGTTCATTTCCAAGACTGCGTAGCCAGCTTGATCGCGGTTAATGGTTTAGGCTTTTCGGATGTTGATTTAACGCCAAGGGGTAGGAAGCATAACGAGGAATTGCATGTCTCAATTGAATGCAGGGGCACGACTTTGGATCATGTCTTGGTTGACATCGGTTCGTCTCTGAATGTGTTGCCTAAAAAGGCTCTTGATTGGCTTGACTGTGAAGGATTGACTTTGAAACCTAGCAACATAGTAGTGAGGGCCTTCGACGGCTCAAAAAGGATGGTGCATGGGGAAGTGGACATCCCAATAAAAGTTGGAACCCAAACATTTGATTCAAGTTTTTATGTAATGGATATTCTCCCCTCATATTCCTGCTTATTAGGCCGACCGTGGATTCACAATGTTGGTGCCGTCACCTCTATGTTGCATCAAATGCTGAAGTATCCAATTCAGGGGAAAATCATCATTGTTCATGGAGAAGAAGAGTATAGGGTCAGCCATCTAAATTCCTTCAGATATATGGAATTAGATGGTGAATTTATTGAAACTCCATTCTATCACTTTGAAGAAGTCCCGCAAGTTGTGGCAGTAACCAAGGTTGTTTATCAAGTCCCAAAGATTACAAGGCCTCCGCTCAAAATGTCGTCTTTAAAAGATGCCAAGGCAGTGATAGAAGAAGGTGGGTGCACTATTTGGGGCCAACTCCCAGATATCCCATACAAATCTGAAAATTTTGGTTTGGGTTTCACTTCAGGAGCCCAGAAAGCGGTACGTCGTGCTCGTGCCGGTGGACCACCCTTGAAGATCAGAAACCACGAAGTCAACGTAGTAGAGGATAATGAAGACAACTATGACCTGGAGAATTGGATTTTCCCAACTGTCAATGGAGGGCTCAACAACTAGGAAGCTAGAGATTTTGTCCCGATCACTTTTATCCCACGGTAATTTGTCTTTAAATTTTGTCAGACCTGTAATATTATAAATTTAGACTCTTAAAACCTTGTGTCTTACCTGAGGCACAATGGTCCATTTGTAAGGGTTATTATCTCATTTCTATATGACATCAAGGAATCATGGACGCTTTTGCATACAAAACTTGGTGCTCATTGTTTTTCTTTTTACATTTTCATTTCTTTCAAAGATAGATATACTCTTACACACACTCACATTCAAAATGCAGATCTACATCCATTCGGGATCCCATGGGTAACGGTTCTGCTATAGCCTTATGTGATTCCGAAAATCTAATCTACCAATCCGAAGACGAAGGTGAGGAAGATTGTGAAGTACCAGGGGAAATCTCCAGGTTACTACAACAAGAAGAGAGGAGCATTCATCCCCACGAGGAACTAGTGGACACAATTAACCTAGGTACCGAAGAAGACAAAAGGGAAGTCAAGGTGGGGGCCAATCTGGAACCCAGTGTCAAAGAGCGTCTAATTTAGTTACTACACGATTATGTTGAGGTCTTTTCCTGGTTGTGCGAAGACATGCCAGGACTTCATGCAGATATCGTGGTACATAGTCTACTAACAAAAGAAGACTGTCCACCGGTAAAACAAAAGGTCCGCCGCATGTGACCAGACATATTAGAGAAGATCAAAGCAGAAGTCAAGAAACAATTCAACACCGGATTCTTGGCCGTCACTTCCTACCCACAATGGGTTGCCAATGTCGTTCCCGTGCCCAAAAAGGACAGCAGTGTACGAATGTGCATGGACTACAGAGATTTGAATAGGGAAAACCCTAAGGATGATTTCCCACTTCCCCACATTGATGTTCTAGTTGATAATACAGCACAACATAAAGTGTTTCCCTTCATGGATGATTTCTAAGGCTACAACCAAATCAAAATGGTGCCTGAGGACATGGAGAAAATAACCATTGTCACACAGTGGGGCACATTCTGCTACAAGGTTATGCCATTTAGACTGAAGAACGCTAGGGCAACCTATCAGCGTGCCATGGTAGCCTTATTTCACGACATGATACATCACGAAATAGAGGTCTATGTGGACGACATGATAGCTAGATAACAAACAGAAGAAGATAATCTCGATCATTTACAGAAACTGTTTGAGAGGTTAAAGAAATACAAGCTGAGGTTGAACCCGAATAAATGCACATTTGGGGTGAGGTCTGATAAACTCCTAGGCTTTGTCATCATAAATAAAGGTATCGAAGTGGATCCTACCAAGGTGAAAGCGATACAAGAGATGCCTGCTCCTCGTACCGAGAAGGAAGTCAGAGGATTTTTGGGACGTTTAAACTACATTGCCAGATTCATTTCTCACTTGACAGCTACTTGTGAACCAATCTTCAAATTACTGAAGAAAGATCAAGTAGTCAAATGGAATAATGAGTGCCAAACTACATTCCACAAGATCAAAGAGTACCTGCAAGAGCCTCCTGTTTTGATACCACCAGTCTAGGGAAGACCCTTGATCATGTATCTAACTGTTTTGGAAAATTCAATGGGGTGTATGCTGGGGCAGCATGACGAGTCTGGCCGAAAAGAGCATGATATTTATTACCTGAGCAAAAAGTTTCCGACTGTGAAACAAGATTTTCACTGCTCGAGAAAACTTGTTGCGCTCTGGCATGGGCTGCTCACCGGTTAAGACAGTATATGCTGACCCATACTACCTTATTGATATCTAAAATGGATCCAATAAAATACATCTTCGAGAAACCGTCCCTCTCTAGGAGAATAGTGTGATTGCAGATGATCCTGACAGAATATGAAATACAGTATAATGCCTAGAAAGCAATAAAGGGCAATTTACTAGCTGATCACTTTGCTCATCAAGCTATGGATGACTACCAGTCCATGAAGTTCGAATTCCCAGACAAAGACATCATGGTGGTAAACAATTGTGAAGAATTTAGACCATATGACGGACCTGAACAAGGATCCCAATGGACCCTGGTTTTTGATGGGGCGTCCAACGCACTCGGCAATGGTATTGGTGATGTACTCATATCCCGTGAAGGATGTCATACTCCCTTTATGGCAAGACTCTGCTTCAACTGTACAAATAACATGGCAGAATACGAAGCGTGCATTTTTGGTCTCAAAGCTGCCATGGATTTGGGGATCAAATCCTTAAATGTATTCGAAGATTCAGCTTTGGTCATCAGCCAGATCAAAGGGGAATGGAACACAAAACACCCTAACCTTATCCCCTACAAAGAACATGTGTTGACATTGATCTCACATTTTGAGAAGATTATCTTCGAGCATTTCCCATGAAGAGAAAATCAGCTAGTAGACGCACTAGCCACAATGCCATCCATGTTTAAACTTAAATGGGATAACGAGGCTCTCCATATCACCATTGAACGAATGAATGAACCATCTCACTGTCACGAGATTAATAATGAAGAATTAGTGGACCGACCTTGGTTTCATGAAGTCAAGAGGTATCTCGAGGCTCAAGAATATCTGGAGGGAGCTTCAGTCAATGATAAGAAGTTCTTAAGGAGATTCTATGCTAAATTATTCTTTAGTAATGGAATTCTCTACAAATGCAACCATGACTATGTGTTACTCCGTTGCATAGACAAGGTTTAGGCGGAAAAGATCATGGCTGAGTTGCATGAAGGAACTTTTGGCACCCATTCCAGTGGGCATACGATGGCAAAGAAAATCCTACGGGCAGGTTATTATTGGTCTACCATGGAAGCAGATTTCTATCAACACTCTTGAACCTGCCACAAGTGTCAGATTTATGCTGACAAGGTGCACGTACGTCCGGTTCCTCTGAATGTATTGACGGCTCCTTGGCCCTTTGCTATGTGGGGCATCGATATGATTCGGGAAATCAAACCAACATCCTCTAATGGACACCGCTCCATCTTAGTGGCCATTGACTATTTTATAAAGTGGGTTGAGGCAGCCTCTTTCGTTTCCGTGACCAAAAATGTTGTAGCCCGGTTCACTAAACAGAATCTCATCTACCGGTATGGTATCCCAGAGAGGATCATCACAGACAATGATACGAATCTAAACAATACTATTATCACCGCCCTGTGCGAGCAATTCAAGATCTAGCATCACAATTCTTCCCCTTACCGGCCAAAGATGAATGGTGTTGTCGAAGCCGTAAATAAGAACATCAAAAAGATCATACAGACAATGAAAGTCACATACAAATACTGGCATGAGATGCTACCATTTGCTCTCCACGGTTATCGTACCACGACACGTACATCAACCGAGGCAACACCCTACTCTCTGGTATACGACATGGAGGTTGTCTTGCCTATTGAGGTCCAGATCCCCTCTCTGAGAATTATGAAGGATGTAGGGCTGAATAAAGAAGATTGGATCCAGAATCGACTTGATCAACTGAACTTGATTGATGAGAAAAGGCTTACTGTTGTCTGTCATGGTTAAATGTATCAAAAACGAATGATCAAGGCTTTCAACAAAAAGGTCAGACGCCAGGTATATCAAGTCGGGGACTTGGTGATCAAACATATCATACTACCGCAGGGTTATCCCAGGTGCAAGTGGACTCCTACATACAATGGACCATTTGTAATCAAAAGCATATTCTCTGGTGGAGCAATGATCTTGACCAGCGTGGATGGTGACGACCTGCCGCACCCCGTGAACACAGACATAGTCAAAAAATACGCATAAGAGACCTGCTAGGTTGACACACCTAGGAAAAACAAGGGCATCCCGGGGAACCAAAAAGGTTCGGGCAAAAATTACGGATAAAACAAAAAAATTTGTACACCCGTCAAGTTGAAAACCCGAAAGGGTGACTTGGGCAAAAAAGGGTATCCCAATGGACTGAAAACCTGAAATGGCGGTCCAGGCAAAAGTTAGGGAATTAAAGTGTATGACTATGTCCTGTTGGATCTCCTTACGAACAAACGGAAAACTCAACGGTTCTGATCAATTCAATCAGTTTCGGACAAGGAAAAAATAGATAAGATGCTCAGAGACACGAAGGCTATAGCACAATAGGAACCACATGGGATTATTTCACATAGCTATCTTTTCTTTGTATCAAATTTTCATTTTTACGATGGGATTCTCTTACTAGAATGTTTGTCTCATTGTACAAAAATACTTACTCAAAGTCAATACAAAGATGTCCCTTTGAAAGTGCAAAACTATCTGTTTTTCTTTGTTTTTGTGTTTTGTTTACAAAAATGTCCAATGGTTTTATTTTTGAACATATGCATTTGAATGTAACTATTGTTTACAAATGAACAAAATAGAAAGACAATCACTAATGGCTTTAAGAAATAGGGAAATCTCTCTAAGTTATTTCCATAAAGTCCCCCACAGTGTGCAATTTAATCCCCAGCAAATAGAACTTCTAGTTATCACTCCCCAGTAGAAGTCGCCAAATTTCTCAGGATTCCCCAACAGGATTTTACAAGAACTACACGGAATTTCCCTTACAACAAGGTTTATTTCTCTAAGTGGAAATTCATCAAAACAGGAAGACTTACACTCCATATCCTCAGCAGCAGTCAGGGATTTATTTTCCCCAATCCAACAGCAGTGCAGCAGATTAGTTCACAAACGCACACATCACATCCATATATCATAAACATTGATAACACAAATACATATTTCACAATCTCATTGTACCATGCATTTCATACATAATGACATTGCATACAGCTAATGTTTTACCCTTTTTAGGATAAGATTAATCAATAGGCTATCATCAACAAATTACAAAGGACAAAGATTGATACCTAAGACAGGCCAGGACAATTATCTACACGACCAACTGAAGCAATCCAGAATGGGTTCTTTAGATTCAACTGTTGATACAGTTCAGATATGCTCCAGACACGGATGTCATTCTAATACTCATTCAGATTCAGCTCTAAGATACAGTTCAGATACGCTTCAGACATGAATGCCATTCTGATACTCATTCAGATTCAACTCTTAGATACAATTGAGATACGCTCCAGACACTGATGCCATTCTGATACTCATTCAGATTCAGCTCTCAGATATAGTTCAGATACGCTCCAGACACGGATGTCATTATGATGATCATTCAGATTCATCTCTCAGATACAGTTCAGATATGCTCCAGACACGGATGTCATTCTGATACTCATTCAGATTTAGTTCTCAGATACAGTTCAGATACGCTCCAGAAACGGATGCCATTCTGATACTCATTCAGATTTAACTCTCAGATACAGTTCAAATACGCTCCAGACACGGATTCCATTCTGATACCCATTCAGACTCAGCTTCCAGATACAGTTCAGATACGCTTCAGACACGGGCACCATTCTGACCCTCATTCAAATTCTCTTTCAGATATAGTCCAATAATCATTTTGGATGGCATCTGCAAGACCATCTCTGAAAACTTCTCATCTTCTCTACAAATGGCATCTTTAAGCCCATTCCCCCTAACATCGACCATCACTTCACCGAGTGCAAATTTCTGGGCATTCTAGTGTCCAATCATCTTCCACCTTCGAGTCACGAATGGAAAAACTCGCCAATCTAACTCTTCAAGCTTAAGAAGATTGAACAGGGGCAGCTGTTTTACCCCAAAATTTTCCCTCTCATTTATCAAGAATTAGCTCACAAGATATCCTTTGGCTCAAGACTGCACTAGGGTTGATCAGCTCAAGAGACCTCCTTAAGCATTGATGACCAAAATTAGGGTTTGAGAATGCACAATGATATTTGAACTTCCAATTCTCCATATGACTTTCATGGATCATTATGGACCCTCAAGTTTATTCATGACAAGTTTCAAGCTTTGGATCACACTTTTGCTCAGTCAATTGAGCAGTTGACCTAAAAATTAGTTGTATTGGGAAAAGTCAACTGTGGCCAATTTACAGTCAAACTTTATAATTTTTTATCCACATCAACATTTTAAACTCATATGTATCATTTGATCAAGTTTGGACCATAATTCCTCAAGAAATTTGATCAAATATTTAAAAGGGAAAAATGGTCAAAATTAGGGTTTTGACTAGGAAAGGGCAATTTCTGATTTTTGACCTAGCAAATGATCAATTGGTTTAAGGCATGATCTCAAGATTCTAATTGCATCATTTTAACCTAATGACATGGCTCCAAACATTTCTCAAGTCCAATGGATTGACAAGTGAATTTTCAGTCAACTGATCAACAGTCAACTATATACTGAAAAGTCAAACTTTGACTTTTTTGTCAAAATCAAATGTCAAAGATCACAATTCATCAAAGTATGTCAAAATATGAAACTTATTCATCAAGAAATCAAAAATTCAAGATGCGAGATGATTCAAAAGAAACTTCCAACAAGAAAGTTGTAGATCTCCATGAAATCTACAACATTGCTTTACACAACTCCTTCCAAAAGTGCTTGGATCTCAAGTTATAATTTTAACAACACATGGTCACGAAACAAAATACTTAGTGAAATTTTGCCCTAATTTGGTCAGGATTTTGACCTAACTTCATGGCACTTTTTCATATAGTTCCAAGGGGAATTTTCAAAAGTGATTCAAATATGGGTTGTAGAGCACATTACAAGCTTTCCAAAATGTTCAAGAACTCCTTGAGATTATTTTTGAGTAGGGAGAATCGAAGAGATGAAGTTAGGGTTTTCTCACTTGAATTACAAGTCATTTTGTGATGAACAAGATTCAAATTCAAACTTATGCTGCATAACCTCTACTTTGCAGGGCTCAAACTTGTTAGGCACTCCATAATTAATTGTTTGCACAGCTGTTGAAGGTCTCAATTCAAGCATTCAATGCAAGGCCATGCTTTATATCCATTTTGGGAAGAAAGTGCACAATGCCTTTTTGATAAAGTAGCTTTTTGTGCAAAACGTGTTCTTGAGCCTTGCACTTGTTATCTTCTGATCATACATGTCTTATAACTCAAGATAAACTTATACATACAAAAACGATTTGCCACAAATCCCACGCATGCTAAAGCCTTGAAAACACCAAGAACACAGAATCACCAAAAACACTTCAAAACTAGTCATTTCTGAGTTTTGAATACAATATTCAAATTTGCTCATGCATTTCTTGGCCTTTTACTTTCAAAAGCTTCTAAACAACATACACAAACAATTCCAACACCTGCAGCACCATTGTAACACATCCATCATCATCAACCATTTTCAAAAGCAACATCTTGCACCTTGAATTCTCTAGAACTTCTCAGGCACTTTCAGCCCAACCTAAGCATCCCATTAGCTTCCTGGGAACTTAAGGAAGCTAATCCAATCATTGGAACTCATTGAAATCTACTAAAACTCCAAACCTGATACCCTCTTGCAAGGTAAGTTTTCTGACTTTGGAACTTTTCATACAAGCATCATTAATGGTTTTTTGTGAATGAAAAATGTAGATATCATTTCCCTAAAGCTAACCATGTCCATAGTTTTCATTTATATTGCTTGAGCTTAGAGAATTTTAAGATTTAAGTTTTTGAAATTTTTAGGGTTCAGATTAGGGCCATTAAAATTCAAGCTTATCTTTGATCTATAATTTTATTACTTTGCATTTCTGAAATTGTAAGGAAATTTGCTACAAGTTTCCTATTTACAGTTTTCATTTTTGTTGAGATTTGAGTAAGATACAGAGGCTTTGGCTGAGCGTGAGGTTGAAGATGATGTTCCGTCCATGGACTTATTTACCATCATATATTTGTTGTTTTGATTAGATAAACGAGTGTATAGCGACCCCAGTGGTAGAAGCGCGCACCTATGACTATAGGGACCTGGGTTCGAGCCCTAGTGGTACCTTTTTGGATTTTTCATATTTTTCACATTCTGTCTTTTCCTTTTTGGCAGCGCTGGGCCTCTTTCCTTGGGTTTTATGTTTTTTTTTTTATTTCTCGCCCCCTGTTTCACTTACACAGCCCCTCGCCCATTTTATTTTCTTTTCTCATTTTTTATTTATTTATTTTCTTAAATTATTTTATCTAATGCTAAAAAATTAGGAAAAAAATTTAAAAACATTGGATTTATACTTTAATATAATTTATTTATTTTTTACACAAAAAAATTATTTTATTTAATCATACTTTATTTATTTTACTAATTGTTTTGTAAATTTAATTAAAAAACTAGGGTTTTAGTTATTTTATTTTACACCATTTAAATATATTATTTTAAAATATAAAAAAGACCAAAAATATTTTATAATACTAAATTATTTTTAAGACAAAAAAAACCAAAAATATTCTTCTTCTAAACTTAATTTCTTTTAATCAATTAATAGATTAGGGTTTTGTTTAATTTCTTTTCCTAGTAAATTTAGGTTTACTTTTTATTATCTTAATTATTTTTCTTTTAATTAATTAGGTTAAAACAAAATCCTTTATCCCTAAAAAGCCAATAAACATCCATTTTCTTTACATTTACATTCTTGTAAATTTATTCATTTTGTACATTATTTATTTCAATTCTCATACCAATTCAATATGGTTGTAATAGATAATTAGGCTTTATTTTCTTGAAATCCCTATTTATAATTTGTGCACCCCCCTCCCACAAGTATTGTAATAGCGTAGTAATTTTAAATTCCGCAATTTATCGCTTTATATGCAAATGCTAGTAATTAGGGTTTGTATGCAAAGACAAAAACCAATCAATTAGAAAACCCTAATCAAAGACAAAACCAAGCATGAAAAATAATACACTTGCACACAAGCACCCCTAGGGTAAAATCCACTTGGTTGTCTTACAAAATGGCCATATTACGCATGTAAGGTATCTTAGCAAAAACAAGCAAAATATAAGATCATAGTCCCTCAATGACGCTATCTATGTTGCCTTTCAAATGATCTTAGTCCGTAAAGAAAAATGCTAAGATACCTTGCAACATTGCTAATCATGGTTATACGATGACCCACGCTCGTCTCGTTTACATCCAAATATAGGGTTACTTACCAAATCAATGGTAAGATAACAATGTTAAAGGAAAGAGAAAATGAACATGAAAGACTTTTGAGTAGGTAGAATGCTCCTAGTTACTTGCTCCATTTCAAAACAAAACATCCTTTCTATTTTCAAAACAAACACCTACACTTTCAAAACATCTTACAAACTTGAAAACATTTTCAAAAGATCAACATCTTTGTATACATTCTTACGAACGAGAACCATTACAAAGTTTGCCTAAACAATGGCCTCTTTACAAAATACTTTCAAAAACCACACAAAGCACAATTTCAAACAAAAGCAAGTGATCTAGCAAGTAACTAAGAGCCCATGGAAAACCATGGATGAAAAGGGTATTAATACCTTCCCCTTTCATAATCAACCCCCCGAACTCAAGAAATAATCTCAAAGGTCTTTCCTGTGCTTTTTCACCTTTCCTTTTGGATTAAAGAAAAGTCGGCGGGGACTCTTGCTAACTGCAACATTTGCGATAAAACGCAAAACACCCGAGTTAGTTCTCCCACCGTATCACACACAATATTGTAGTTTCTTTTTTTATAACACATCACCACTCATAAAGAGTTTTGAGGCTAGCTTCCACAGAGTTCACTTGTCAATGATAAAGGAATTTTCTAGATATTCTTATTTCTGAAGGTACCTCTTGATGCCATAGAACCAAGGCTTGTCATCCGGTCCCTCTTCAATAGCAAGGTAATGTGCAGGTTCTTCAAAATGTCTGATTGTATTACGTGGCACGTGGTTTGGACAGTTACTTTAAACATGGCTGGTAGAGTTTCTAAGACATCTTCCATCTGATTTTCTTCTTGTGGGATATGACTGAAGGTAATCTGAGTGAATTCCGTAGCTAGCTTCAAAACATGATCCTGATATGGAATCGATATGGGATGTTTAGTGTCCCATTCTCCATTGACTTGGTATATGACTATCGCAAAGTCTCTAAATACTTTGAGATGTGTAATTCTTAGATCGATAACAACTTCCAAACCCAAGATACAAGTTTCATATTCAGCAATATTATTGGTGTAGTCAAAATATAACTTTGCAGTATAAGGTTTATAAAAATTCTTTGGAGAAGTCAAAATTGCGCAAATGTTGTGCCCCAGTGAATTTGAAGCCCCGTCAAACATGAGTGTCTGATGTGCCCCTAGTTCAGGTCCCTCACCAGGCCCCGGTATTTCATAGTCACCTATAAACATGACATCTTCGTCTAGAAAGTCGAACTTCATTGGTTGATATTCTGGTAGTGGCTAATGAGCTAGATGGTCGGCTAGTATGCTACCCTTGATGGCCTTTTGAGTAATGTATTGGATGTCATATTCTGATAGTAACATCTACCATCGGGTAATCCATCCCGTAAGAGCTGGATTTTCGAACACATACTTTAAAGGATCTGTTCTTGCTATTAACCACGTGGTGTAAGTTAACATATATTGCCTCAGTCTTTTAGTAGCCCAAGCCAATGCACAACAAGTCTTCTCGAGAAGTGAGTACCTAGTTTCGCAGTCGGTGAATTTTTTCCTAAGGTAATATAATGTGTGATCTTTTCTCTCCGTTTCTTCATGTTATCCTAATACATATCCCATTGACCCTTCAAGCACTGTTAGATACATGATGAGCGGTATTTCGGGAACTGGTGGCATCAAGATTGGTGGCTCTAGTAAATATTGCTTTATTGTCTTGCAAGTTGTCTGGCAATCATTATTCCATACCACTGTCTGATCTTTTCGCAGTAATTTGAATATAGGCCCGCATGTACAAGTTAGGTGCGATATGAACCTTGAAATGTAATTCAGTCATCCTAAGAAACCCCTAACCTCTTTCTCCAAACTTGGAGCTAGCATTTCTTGTATAGATTTTACCTTGCCGGGGTCTACCTCAATACCATGTTGACTTACAATAAAACCCAATAACTTGCCTGACCGTACAACAAATGTACACTTGTTTGAGCTCAACCTTAGTTTGAACCTTCGCAAACGCTTGAATAACTTTTGTAAATGTATGATGTGATCCTCCTCGGTATGAGATTTGGCAATCATATCATCTACGTACACCTCAACCTCTTTGTGAATCATATCATGGCATAGTGTGAACATAATTAATTGATAAGTTTCCCATGCATTCTTTAAACCAAACGACATTACCTTATAACAGAAAATCCCCCAAGGAGTCGTGAAGGTAGTCTTTTCCATATCTCTGGGTGCCATTTTGATTTGATTATATCTTGACAAATTGTCCATGAACAAGAATACGGATGCTTGAGTTGTATTGTCCACTAGAACATCTATGTGAGGTAACGGGAAATCATCTTTGGGACTTGCTTAGTTCAGATCCCAATAATTTACAAACATGTGTACTTTTCCATCCTTCTTAGGTACTTGCATGATGTTATCTATCCAAGGTGGATAATCCACTACCGCTAAGAACCCTGCGTCGAATTGTTTAAGGACCTCTTCTCAAATCTTGTTGGACATGTCTGGACGATTTCTTCTGAGCTTCTGCCTAACTAGAGAGCAACCTTCCTTAAGAGGTAGTCTGTGCACCACAATGTTTGTATCTAATCCTGGCATAACTCTATAAGACGGAAAATATATCCACATATTCAAGTAGCAACTTGATCAGTCTTTCTTTGACGCTTTTCTCTAATGTTTCCACTAGCTTGATCTCTTTTGTATCTTCTTTTATGCCAAGGTTAACAGTATCAATAGATTACTGGTATGGTTGTATATTGTCAGCTTTCTGCTCTATCCTCCTCGCCAATTCTTTAGAAAGTTCAAGATCTTCGACATCTTTCTCTTCCACTTGGTTGATAGGTGCATCAAAATTATATCGGATAACAAAAGTAATATTATCGGTGATTTTAGGAATGGATCTGCACATTTATCATATTTTGGTGCAGTTTTAGTATGTGAATTTGGAAAATGCATAAGAAGAAAAGTATTGCCACTTTTTAAAATATTAGAGATAAATGTAGGAAAAAAGACAAGGATCTTAATTGAATGCAAAATATAATTTTTATTAATAATGAATACTTTCTAAAACAAATTGTGGGGCCCTTACAAGAAATCCATATGCCTCGGGCTTGACATAGGTTCTTTCAAAAACAAGAAAAATTACTCAGGGAAGAAAAAGATCTTTGAAATCTCCACAGTTGTCTAATTCTTGAGTTCTTCTCCTGGGGCGCTTTCATGGATGAAATCAATTGCCCTTTTGATATTGCTCTTGTTATATATCATTTCCACTTGTCCTCCATGCTCTACTCCTTTGTTGATGAAGGTGTCTTGGATTGGAGGAAATTGTGCTTTTCCTTTCAGAGTAGCCTTTGATAATTCATAGCCAAAACCAAAATGATTATTCTCTTCTAGTATTTCCGGGAGTTTACTCTAACCCTTTGAGGTACCATTCTCCAAAACACTTTGCAAATCTCTCCACGAAATCACAGTAGGTTTCTTGATTTTTTCCACCAGTAGGGTTACCATTGAAGCAACATCTAAGACTTGAAATTGTGTTGCTATACAGTTTTCATCAGCACTGATATACATGTATATCTAACTTACAAAGATATCCTCTTCACCATCGATTATAACCAATCTTCCTTCAACGAAGAACTTTAATTTTTGATGTAAAGCTGAAGTGACTGCCCCTGCTGCATGAATCCATGGCCTTCCGAGTAAATATGTATACGCTGGCTCTATATCCATCACTTGAAAAGTGATATAAAATATATGTGGGCCGATCTTCACCAGAAGGTCCACTTCTCCAAATACTGAACTTTGAGAACCGTCAAAAGCTTTGACTATCGTGGAACTTGGCCTTATAATAACACCATCTAGTGTTAACTTCATCAAGATGGATTTTGGTAACACATTGATGGTAAAACCAGTATTAGTGAGTACCCTGGACAGGCTTATGGTGCTTATCTGAATAGAGATATGTAATGCTTTTTTGTGAGCTCGGCCTTGTGGGGGAAACTCAATGTCATTAAAACCTAGATATGATCCCAATGTCAGATTTGCTACAACATTGTCAAATTGGTTTACACTAATCTTCTCTGCGACATGAGCAGAACTCAAAACCTTCATTAGAGAGTCTCAATACTCTTCTAAATTAATGAGTAATAAGAGTAGAGATATTTTGGTTGGGGTTTGGCGAAGTTGATCCACTACCCTATAATCACTCCTCTTGATTATTTTCAAAAATTCTTCTTCCTCTTGATCGGTAAAGTTCTTGCTCGGAGACTCTTGTTCTTGAATTGCCTCCACTATTATTTTTCTTTTATCTTTCACCAACGTATCATTTTTATTTTTCACCACAACATCATTCTCCTTTTGTGGTTCGGAGCCAAAGATTCGACCACTGTGAGCCACGCCCCCTGTTCCTGCTATATTTGAGATGGCAGGTCCTTGACTTGTCGACGACTCACATTCTTGCTTTAAACCATTGATGTATACATTAGAATTATAACTCCCCGTTACTAATTCGTCACTTTTATAAGGGGTAGGAGATGGTCCCCTAATTACCATTGTAGTCTTGGGAACTACTTGTATCCTCAGAGTTTGTCTTGGCTTTAATTTTGGTGCTTATGTTGATTCTCCCCACGGAATCACAAGAGTCTTATTATTAAGGTTTGGCCCTTTGCAAGGAATTACCAATGGCTTCTTTGTAGTTCCCTCGGCCACAGCTACATATTCTTCTTTAGGGTATGGTCCAAATTGGACTATCCCCTGATCCACCAATTTTTGTAACGTCTTTACAAAAGCTTCATTATGTTCTAAGAGGAACCCGCACTCTAAAAGATATTCCTTCAAAAGATTTATTGGGGCCTTTACTCTTCTAACTTCCCCAAAGTCGGTGACTACTTCAATTGCCTTTATTACTGGTCTGCCATGTGGAGGCATGGAGTTTGACTTAATATTTGATTTATCAAAAGTGACATCTTGAGAATCCAACAAATATTGAACCTTATGTTTGAAGGCCCAACATTTTTCTATAGTGTGCCTAGGAGAATTGGCATGATACTCGCATCTTGCATTGGCATTGTACCTTGGTGGGGGTGCCCCGATCGGAGGAGCTTGGGGTTTTAGCTCTACCAATGATGCCTTGACTAAGTGTTGTAATAATTGATGGGTGGCATAGGGAGTGGGTCAAACTTTCTTGGCGGCCTTTCAAATTTGTTATGATGTTGTTCTCGTGGAATTATTAATGGTTGTTGTACCCTTGGATGCGAGGCTACAACATTAATTTATCCTTCCTTCTTTTTGAAGAAGTTAGGAACATGTCTTTTTGCATTATAAGGGGTACTAGATGATGCCCCTTGTATCATCCCGCTCTTTATACCAGCTTTAATTCTTTCACCAAAAGTCACTAAATCAGAAAATCCAGAAGAGATGATTCCTACCATCTTTGCATAGTACAACCCTTGTACAGTTCCCAGGAACAAATCGACTAATTATTTCTCCATAACTGGTGGTTGTACTCGGGCTTCCATTTCTCTCTACCTTTGAGCCTACTCCTTGAAAGACTTATCCTTTTTTTGAGACAAGTTCTAGAGTTGCATGCGGTTAGGCGCCATGTCTAGTTGTACTTGTACTGTTTTAGGAAATCGCTAGCAAGATCTTCCCATGTCTTGGAAACAATGGATCATAAACTTTTGGCCTTGAGCGTATGAGTGCATCTTCCTACAATACATGCGTAGATGGTTACTTGGACATGTGAGCCCCGTGTATTTCCCAAAGTCAGGTACTTTGAATTTTAGAGGGATCACGACATTAGGAACTAGACCCATCGCAAGGGAATCCAAATCAAAAGCATCGTAACCCTCCACAACTTTTAACCTTTCTTCAAGGGCTTTATATTGGTTGAGCGCCAATGGATTTTTAGTGGCATGCGCATGGGTTTTCTTCTGAGGTGCTTGATTGGCATCTTCTAATTCATGGTTTCCATAGTGTATGTCTAAGTAGTTGTCTGCATTATTGATCGAAATCTGCAAGGTATGAGACGCCCTACCTTTGGTGGAGGTGGGACACCATTCAGTATCAACTTGTCTTTTTTCTTGTTGAGCCATAGTTGACTTTTGGAGTCATGACTTAAGTTATCTTCTTGGTTGGTGATTGCTTGATGCACCAATGGTTTGGGCTACTTCTTCAAAGGCCGCCCTAGGTATTTGTTCCTTCCTTTCAGTGATGTTCTTTAAGGCAAGAAGAACATGACTCATATCTCCTTTCATTGAGTCGACGTTGCCCTTGACCGGCTCTAAATCCTCCTTGAAGGATGCTTGGTTCTCTTCGATCTGTTCCATCACTTTCTATTGATGGACTCTTGTCTGATACGGTGGTTGGAGAGTCGGTGCTTTTCTTCTACCAATGGTTTTAACTGGAGAAGGTTTTTAAAAATGATGAGTTTTTTATGAAATTATGAGATACATATGTTCGTGAATCTATGAATGCGTATGAATATGCTAAAGGTTTCGTTTTTTTAATGTCTTACTCACTTGGATATATATATATATATATATATATATATATATATATATATATATATATATATATATATATATATATATATATATATATATATATATATATATATATATATATATATATATATATATATATATATATATATATATATATATATATATATATATATATATATATATATATATATATATATATATATATATGCTTTTCTTTTTTTTTGGTGAGTATCTAAAAAAATAGGCAAGCGAGATACGAAAACAAAATGGATTTATTAAAATAGTAATTATCTTTAAAAAGAATACAATTCAGTTATTGAAAAATATTCAAACTTAAAACATTTAAACTTGCTGAAAGAAATAATAAAAGGGAAACAAAAAGTCTTCTAAGTGAGTCTGCGGATGTCTGCCCTGAAGCTATCAATCACTGTCCTACAAAGCTTGAGGAAGTCTTTGACGTCTTTTGGAAGGGGGACCATCACACTTTATGAATCTCTCAAGCTCCTATGGATGTCTTTAATGGGATTGTTGGCAAAGAAGGCGAGTCTTGCATTATTGTCCTTGTAGAATTGGTATTCTTGGTAGAGATCAGGAATTATCTTGTGTTTATCTTCCCCTGCTTTGGAGATATTCACATACTGCTCTTCCCAATACCACTTTTCATTCCTCATCTCCGTATAGAGTTTCTGTTGTATTAGGAAATCCTTTCAGAGGCCTTATAACTCAACACATACTTGCTCGTATTCATCAGTCTTTCGGGCGAGAAATAATTCTGCCATCATCCTCTTGAGGCGTTCCCCTACCTCTGATTCTTGGCTATCTTGAATTCTGGTGGTAAGATACTTCATTTGTTCTTCTTGATATAAAGAAGCTTTCACCAAACTTTGGATTTGAACCCTTAGATCTTCTTCCATCACCATTTTGTCTTGCACTACCTTTTCGTACCACCTATTTAGTTTCCCGATCTCGCTAGCAGCATCCTCCAATCGTTGATTGTTGGAATCCAAGTTGAAAGTAGCACTTGAGAACCCTTCAGTCGAACTCTTCCGCTTTAGACTCTCCTTCTCAAATGCTTCACGATCTTTCTGAATTTGTTGGTCTTTTGATTCCAGTATGTGTTACATCTGTCTTTTCTCCTTAGTTAAGTTATGAAGGTTAAGCTACAATTTCTCTTTCTCCCTTTGAGCTTGTTTCAAAGCATTCTTCAAATCATCTATTTCTTTTAAGGACATAGGCAAAGAACCAGGGATATCTGGCTTGTACTCGGGATCTACGTAAAATGGTAACTTATCAACTCGCACCATATCCAAAACCCATCAAGTGTAAGGCTCTTTTGCCATAATATTCTTCCTTTTAGCCTTTCTTTTATTAACCTTATTCCAAGCTCGGATGACCTTGTTGAGCAACTCTTGGTCGTTTTTGCTCATGTCATGAATGATCAATTGTTGGAGTTGTTCATCAGAGGGTTTATCCTCCAAAGGATATCCTAGTTGTCGTAGGGCCAAGGTAGGGTTGTAATTGATGCAACCACGAGATCCAATTAACGGAACATTTGGAAAGTCTTCGCAATTATAGATGATATCTGCAATGTCGAGCTTCCTCGCATAACACAATACATAATTAGTAGTAAGGTACCTTAATTTTTGAGGTCACTCATATCTTGTCAGATTTGGAATCATGTAATCTTCTTTATAAAGTTGAGTCATAAACCAAGAATAAAAGAGTGGGATGCAACAATTTAGAGTACCCCTCCCCTTTTCGTATAGAGAATGAAGTGCATAATAAATATCAGTAAGTAAAGCGGGAGTTGGGTTTGTATTGAAAACTTTTGTGCCCCAAAATACATTAATAGCAGCAGGGTCAACATAGTCCAAAGTCCTTGGAAACAAGATTATACCAAACACAAGTAGCCCTAAACAATCAACACAAGACTCCCATTCTTTGTTATTGAAAAAATCAAGAGAATTAGTCTCCAAATAGCATTTCTTAATCCCTCGTACATCACCTTCTTTTTTATAATTAAGTGACAATTCAGGATAAGGGATCCCTAAACCCTCTGTGAAGATTCCCACATAAGCTTTCTCTTTAGATAAGTTCAAAAGTATATCAATTTTTTCCAAAGTAAGTCCTAGTTGGAAGTCCTGGAAGGTGAAGCACCTTAATGGAGGGTCGTAGAACTGAATTAGGGTAGAAACGGCATCCAATTGTACCTCTACTTTTGTTAATTCAAGGGTATCCCCATAACAACGAGTGAACATATTCAGAGCTCTTTCAGACATTTTTCCTTTTATAGCTTTGATTTTTTGTCATATCTGGCTTGGCGGTATTGATACAGACAAGTTGTTTTCCTCTGGTATTCATATTTAGGACACTTCATCAAAAACCTTTAATTATTTTTTTTTGACCTTGTGAATAAGACAAGCAAAAAAAGAAATTAAGGGTAATGAATATATGAGATGCAAAATCTATGAATGCATGATTGTGGGGGCTTAATGACGGGATTTTATTAAAGGTACCCTTAGAAGGTAGGCTCCTAGTTTTAGCCTAGGGATATTCTACCCTCTCCATTGAGGTGGTTTCCTTAATGGTATCATGGATAACACTATCGGGAAAGGCACAAGGGCCTCCCTTAAGTGGAGCCTCTTTGTAGACCGAAACTTTCGTCTCTAGGTCATGAAAGGTCTCACCATGAGATTTTGGTTTAACAGTTTATACAAAGAGTCATGGGTTTCATTCCAAAGTCCTACCTCCCTTAGAGGATGTCTCTTGAGACGTATTCCTTTTGCAGAATTCCACGGACTCTAAGCGAACTCGTCACATAAACTCATAGGGATGATGTATCCTCTTGGCTAATAGACGAACCTTCTTTCTAAGTGTTTCGAAAAATATTTTTTAAATAATAAAATCCCATGATAAATAAATAAATCATGATAGAAAAGTTAAAAAAAACCAATAATAAATAAATGTAAAGAAAATAACAAAAAAACCCTAAAACCCTAAATCCAGTAAGACCATGTTCTTTCCTTTCCTAAGGTTTACTCAGTGTTTCCTTTCCATCTCTTGGGATAAATAACATTTGAAATTCTGGCTGCAGATACTCAATGTCACGTTCAATGTTATGACACCGTATCTGACTTACTATATGACAGTAAATACAAAAGCAATAAAGAACACAGTCAATTGTTTACCCAGTTCAGTGTGCAACAACACCTACTATGGGGGCTACCAAGCCAGGGAGGAAATCCACTATAAGAGATTTTAATTCAGGAATAAACCAACCAGTTTATCTCCTTCACTTAAGACCTACCCAATGCAATTCCAATCTAAGTACAACTTAAACCTGAGTTCCTACTCACTCCCCCTCAATCACAGCAGTGATACATAAACCAATTTGACTTAAGAATTGATGAAGACACTCTTCAAAAACAAACACTTGATTAAGCTTCACAGCTTTTTAATCAAGCAACACAATCACTCGTGCTTCACAGCTTTGAGTGATGCACACAACTAACTTGACTCTGCTTCACAGCTTTAGTCAAGGAACATTCAAACACTCTTGCTTCAAAGATTTGAGTGCTACACAACCCTTACAATTAGAAACCTATTCCAAGGCACTCATCACAATGATAATTGCTTGGAGTACAATAATCAAATCTATACAGATTACAAATGATCTTCTAATCAATAAAAGCCATCCTTGAAAAACAGCAGCTCTGTTGAATATATAGCAGCTGCAACTTCAGTTAGGGTTTCCAAAAACCTAGGGTTAATTCCGTTTGACCTAAAGACCAGGTCACAGGACTTTATTAACCAGGATAGGGTTGAGCTAGGGTACCCCTCAGAAAACGCAGGATTCTGTTCAGGAAGGACTGAGTTATTTCCTGAAAAATCTCAGACTTATCCAATCCTGCAATCCTGTTAGTTCAGAACAGGATGTCATAACATCTGTTATGACATTTGAGAAAACCTGTCTACTGATTTAGCAAAATGTGATCATTTTGCAAAATGCTCAGATACACACTTATAAACATCAGTATTTGAATTACAATATTTTTCTGCAAAGGTACCTAATGAGTCAGTACAAACTGAACTAGAATGTTATGACATCAGTCATGACATTCATACACTTGGGATTTACCAAAAATGCAAGCCAATACCTAAACACCTACAAACTCCCCCTTTGGCAGATTTTTGGCTAAAGACCCTAAACAATCAGAGATAGATAGCAGCAGAAATAAGTGACAGCAGAAAAATAGAATGTCAAGTACTAATTAAGTAAGTACCAAAATATAACTCCCCCTCTTTAGCCACAAATGGGCCAAAGATACATGTCCAAAACAAAATAATAAGAGCAGCAGCCGAAAACAACTGAATACACTTCCAAACTCCACCAGATATCAGCAACCAACCTTCAAGCACTGTCATCAGATCCAGAGGATTCAGGCTTCTTTCTTTTCTTGTGAGCAATGTCAGCATTCTTCTCTTTGTTTGATGTCTCAACATTCTTAGAGACATCTGGATTTGTTTCAGCATTTGAGCTTTCTTGGTTCAGAGGAACAGAAATGCCAGGAACTGAGTGGTTCTCGTTCAGAATTCTTGAAACAATTTTTGCTATTGCTTGATTAACATATGCTGTCCCTTCCCTATTTGCCATTTCAGGGGGAACTGAAGAAGAAGGATGAGATGGATTACCAGAGGCAGAAGCTTGGGGCTTTCCTGCATGTCTTGTTCTCAACTCTTTGACCTTGGTGGGGTTAGTTCCCACTTTTCTATGAGAGGAGATCTCCAGAACGTCAGAGTCCAGACAAGAAGAGATTGTCCCAGAATCTTGATCAGAGGAAGAGGTTGAAATGGTCGTATTGGATGATGATGGTGTTTGAGACATTTTGACAGTTTTAGAGGACCAACGGCAACTGAGGAGAAATTTATGATTGAGAGACTGGGTTTTGATGAGGAGACGAGAGAGGAAGGAAGTAAGGGAGTGTCTATTCAACTTCTTAAAAGAATTGTAGGAAATGAGAAAATACAATTTTAAACCAATCAGAACAGGCATAAGTCCTTTGATCCTTGTTTTAAGCAAAATTAATTGCTAAAATTCCTCATGTTGGCAAATACCCAGCTTACCCCTTAAGTTTTCAAATTGATTTGCATCCAGAGCCTTGGTAAAAATGTCAGCCAGCTGTA
Organism: Vicia faba; assembly: GCA_948472305.1. Classification (NCBI taxonomy): domain Eukaryota; kingdom Viridiplantae; phylum Streptophyta; class Magnoliopsida; order Fabales; family Fabaceae; genus Vicia; species Vicia faba. Next base: position 1,351,316,151 of record OX451741.1, read on the forward strand.
GCTCAGTGGCAACATGTTCCAATTTGATTGTCTTCTCTTCTACAAGGTCTTTGATAAAGTGATGTCGTATGTCAATATGTTTGGTCCTGCTATGCTGAATGGGATTCTTGGATATGTTGATTGTACTCAGATTGTCACAGTACAATGTCATAACATCTTGTGTGACATTATACTCAGTGAGCATCTGTTTCATCCATATCATTTGAGAGCAGCTACTACCAGCTGCAATGTATTCAGCTTCAGCAGTGGAAAGAGACACACAATTCTGTTTCTTGCTGAACCAGGAAACCAGATTACTTCCCAAAAAGAAACATCCTCCAGAGGTGCTTTTTCTATCATCAGCACTACCAGCCCAATCAGCATCACAGTAGCCAGTCAGAGCTGGTTCACAGCCATGAGTATACATCAATCCATAGTTGTAAGTACCACTTACATACTTCAAAATTCTCTTCACTTGATTGATATGGCTGACTTTGGGATCAGCTTGGTATCTAGCACAAACTCCCACTGCAAAGGCAATATCAGGTCTGCTGGCAGTTAAGTACAACAAGCTTCCTATCATGCTTCTGTACAGACTTTGATCCACCTTAACCCCACTTGAATCTTTGGAAAGCTTTAGATGAGTAGGAGCAGGAGTCCTTTTGTGACTTGCATTCTCCATACCAAACTTCTTTACAATATTCTTAGCATACTTGCTTTGAGATAAGAAGATTGAGTCCTCCATCTGTGAGACTTGTAGTCCAAGAAAATAAGTTAGTTCTCCCATGAGACTCATTTCAAATTCAGTCTGCATCTGGTCAGCAAAGTGTTTAACCATATGTTCTGACATTCCTCCAAACACTATGTCATCAACATATATTTGGGCAACCATCAACTTCCCTCCTTCAGTTTTGACAAAGAGAGTTTTGTCCAAGCCTCCTTTTCTGTAGCCTTTGTCTGAGAGAAACTTTGTTAACCTGTCATACCATGCTCTAGGAGCTTGTTTCAGGCCATATAGAGCTTTTCTCAGTTTGTAGACATGATCAGGATGGGTTGGATCCACAAAACCTTTAGGTTGTTCCACATAAGCTTCCTCATTTAAGTACCCATTTAGAAAGGCACTTTTCACATCCATCTGAAATAACTTGAACTTCAGAAGACAAGCAATTGACAACAAGAGTCTGATTGATTCCAACCTGGCTACAGGTGCAAAGGTTTCATCAAAATCAACCCCTTCAACCTGGGTGTATCCTTGAGCAACAAGTCTTGCCTTATTTCTGGTGACAACTCCTTCAGCATCTGACTTGTTCTTGAATATCCATTTTGTCCCAATGATGTTAGTTCCTTCAGGTCTAGGAACCAGTTCCCAAACTTCATGTTGCTTGAATTGGTTCAGTTCATCTTGCATTGCACCAATCCAATATTCATCAGTTAAGGCTTCCTTGACATTTCTTGGTTCCATTTTGGACACAAAACAAGAGTTTGAGATGATTTCTCTAGATCTTGTGATGACTCCACTATTGGGATCTCCTATGATGAGCTCTTTTGGATGATCCTTCTGAATTCTGATGGAAGGAATCTTGCTAGCTTCCTTTGATTCAGATTCTGTTGTGGTGGAGTTGGGTAGATCATCCTGTTGGGTTGAAGTCTCAAAGAATGTCTCAACAGTACATGGAACATCCATTTCTTCATGATAGTCATCAATTATAACATTTATTGATTCCATCATGGTTTTGGTTCTGGAGTTGAATACTCTATAAGCTCTGCTGTTTGAGGAGTATCCTAGAAATATGCCTTCATCACTTTTGGGGTCCAGTTTTCTTCTTTGTTCACGATCAGACAGAATATAGCATTTGCTGCCAAACACATGGAAGTACTTCACAGTTGGTTTTCTTCCTTTCCAGAGTTCATATATGGTGGATGAGGTTCCCTTTCTCAAGGTGACCCTGTTATGAACATAGCAAGCTGTATTCATAGCTTCAGCCCAAAAATACATAGGAAGTCTTTTGGCATGTAACATTGCTCTGGCAGATTCTTGTATGGTCCTGTTTTTTCTTTCCACAACTCCATTTTGCTGAGGTGTTATGGGAGAAGAAAACTCATGACTGATTCCTTCTGAAGCACAGAAGTCATCAAACTTGCTGTTTTCAAATTCCTTGCCATGATCACTTCTGATTCTGACAATACATCCTTCCTTCTCTCTTTGAATTCTCTTGCACAGTTCTCTAAAAACTTCAAATGCATCTGATTTTTCCCTAATGAAATTTATCCAGGTGAATTTGGAAAAATCATCCACAACCACATAGGCATATCTTTTACCACCAAGACTCTCTACTTGCATTGGTCCCATCAGATATATATGGAGGAGTTCTAGAACCTTAGAGGTGGTCAGATGTCTTGACTTTGGATGTGACATCCTAGTCTGCTTACCAACCTGACATTCACCACAAACTCTTCCTTCATCAATTTGCAGTTTTGGAATCCCTCTGACTGCCTCCAAGGAGATAATCCTCTTCATACCCCTTAGATGAAGATGGCCAAGTTTTTGGTGCCACAGTTTCACCTCTTTTTCTTCTTTTGCAATGGAACACACAGATGAGAAATTAGTGTTCTCAGCCTCCCACAAGTAACAGTTGTCTTTGGATCTGACTCCTTTCATTACTATCTCTTGTTTGTCATTGATTACAAGGCATTCAGATTTTGAGAAATTGACCTTGAATCCTAGATCACACAGTTGACTGATACTAATGAGATTAGCGGTCAGTCCTTTCACCAGCAGTACTTCATTTAGACTTGGAACTCCAGGGCAGTCCAAATCACCAACTCCTTTGATTTCACCTTTAGCCCCATCTCCAAAGGTCACAAAACTGGTGGTGTGAGGCTTAACATTATTGAGGAGGTTCTTGATTCCAGTCATATGTCTGGAACATCCACTGTCAAAGTACCAGTCTTCCTTTGCAGAGACCCTCAGGGAAGTGTGAGCTATCAGTACAGTAGCCTTTTTCTTCCATTGAGGAGCATGTGGTACCTTTTTAGACTTAGGTTTGACACCTGAGTTCTGATTAGGGTATCCATGTAATCTGAAGCAGAAGGGCTTTATGTGGCCATATCTACCACAATGATGACATTTCCATCTTTGGTACCTTTTCCTCATATGTTTCTGTTCCTGATGTCGAGAGTTGTGTTGAGACATCTGTTTTGACATTTGCTTACCAGAACCAGATTTCGTTGCTTCCATAAATCCTAGCCCAGATTTATTTCCCACATTTTGTCCAACCTGAAGGATCTCTTCCAATTTGTCTGTTCCATTGGTCAACATCTTGACAGATTTGGTCATTTGATTCAGTTGTGAGTTCAGTAATTGAACTTCTCCTTCTAGATGACTTATAGTTTCAAGATTTGCCCTTTTTTCAGCCTCCAGCTTTATAATGAGTTTTGATTGTTTCTCATTCTGCACACAGACTTCAGCACTTCTGATACATAATTTCTTGTAGGTATCAGCCAGTTCTTCAAATGTCACTTCTTCATCACTAGTGTCACTTTCAGAAGTACAAACACTAGTTAGGGCAGTAACTAGTTTGGCAGATTCTTCTTCAGAATTACTTTCTGAATCATAGTCAGACCAAGTAACAGTCATTCCTTTCTTTTGCTTCTTAAGTAAGGTAGGACATTCAGCTCGAATATGTCCATATCCTTCACATCCATGGCATTGAATACCTCTGCCTTGGTTTCCCTTATCTTCTGACCTTGGTCTTCTGCTGGAACTGTCAATGTCAGAGGGAATGTTATGAACATTAGACCTTGACTTTAGGTCCATTCTTTTGATGAGCCTGTTGAACTGTCTTCCAAGCATGGCAATAGCTTCTGATATGTTTTCTTCTTCATCCTCCTTGTATTCAACATCAGTGTTGGATACAAGTGCTATGCTTTTGTTCTTCTTGTCACCATTATCAGTGATCCCCATCTCAAAAGTCTGAAGAGACCCAATAAGTTCATCCACTTTCAATTTGCTAATGTCCTGGGCTTCCTCTATGGCAGTTACCTTCATTGCAAATCTTTTAGGCAAGGATCTGAGAATCTTCCTCACCAGTTTTTCTTCTGACATCTTTTCTCCCAGTGCTCCTGAGGTGTTGGCAATCTCCAAGATGTTCATGTGAAACTCATGAATGGTTTCATCTTCCATCATTTTTAGATTCTCAAATTTGGTAGTCAACATCTGAAGCCTTGACATTTTTACTTTGGAAGTGCCATCATGAGTAGTTTTGAGAGTGTCCCAAACTTCCTTGGCCAGTTCATATTGATGTACTAGTCTGAAAATGTTTCTATCAATTCCATTGAACAAGGCATTTAAAGCTTTTGAATTTCCCAGAGCTAACTCATCTTCTTCTTTACTCCAATCTTCCTCAGGCTTCAGACTGATTGTCCCATCTATCTCAGTTATGGTGGGATGAATCCATCATTTGTCAGCAGCTCTCCAAGCCTTTTTGTCCAGAGATTTTAGGAAGGCAATCATACGAGGTTTCCAGTAGTCATAATTGGTTCCGTCCAGAATGGGTGGTCTATTTCCAAAAACTCCTTCTTTGTCCATAGTGCCAGAAAGTGATATCCCTAGATCTCACCCAGTAATACAGGCAGGGTGCCTGCTCTGATGCCAATTGAAATTCTGGATGCAGATACTCAATGTCACGTTCAATGTTATGACACCGTATCTGACTTACTATATGACAGTAAATACAAAAGCAATAAAGAACACAATCAATTGTTTACCCAGTTCAGTGTGCAACAACACCTACTCTGGGGGCTACCAAGCCAGGGAGGAAATCCACTATAAGAGATTTTAATTCAGGAATAAACCAACCAGTTTATCTCCTTCACTTAAGACCTACCCAATGCAATTCCAATCTAAGTACAACTTAAACCTGAGTTCCTACTCACTCCCCCTCAATCACAGCAGTGATACATAAACCAATTTGACTTAAGAATTGATGAAGACACTCTTCAAAAACAAACACTTGATTAAGCTTCACAGCTTTTTAATCAAGCAACACAATCACTCGTGCTTCACAACTTTGAGTGATGCACACAACTAACTTGACTCTGCTTCACAGCTTTAGTCAAGGAACATTCAAACACTCTTGCTTCAAAGCTTTGAGTGCTACACAACCCTTACAATTAGAAACCTATTCCAAGGCACTCATCACAATGATAATTGCTTGGAGTACAATAATCAAATCTATACAGATTACAAATGATCTTCTAATCAATAAAAGCCATCCTTGAAAAACAGCAGCTCTGTTGAATATATAGCAGCTGCAACTTCAGTTAGGGTTTCCAAAAACCTAGGGTTAATTCCGTTTGACCTAAAGACCAGGTCACAGGACTTTATTAACCAGGATAGGGTTGAGCTAGGTTACCCCTTAGAAAACGCAGGATTCTGTTCAGGAAGGACTGAGTTATTTCCTGAAAAATCTCAGACTTATCCAATCCTGCAATCCTGTTAGTTCAGAACAGGATGTCATAACATCTGTTATGACATCTGAGAAAACCTGTCTACTGATTTAGCAAAATGTGATCATTTTGCAAAATGCTCAGATACACACTTATAAACATCAGTATTTGAATTACAATATTTTTCTGCAAAGGTACCTAATGAGTCAGTACAAACTGAACTAGAATGTTATGACATCAGTCATGACATTCATACACTTGGGATTTACCAAAAATGCAAGCCAATACCTAAACACCTACAACATTGATGGCGACTCTACTCTCTTTCACATCCGTTTGGGCTTCGATAAAAATCCCAGACGCGACAACTTGGTAGCCCCCAAAGTAGGTTATGTTGCACCGAACTGGGTTAACAATTTTGTGTGTTATTTATCATTCTATAATTTAATTTCACTATCACTTGCATCTTGATAAATTTGTTCAGTATGCCAACAAATGTTGTAACATTTGTTGTGACATTATCCTGATGTTGGGATATTAGTATGAGCATGTGTTACCTATACCAGAAATTTCAGTTAGCACTTTTAACTCCTAATTCAGTTCAAGATACAAGATTAATATAGTTAAAACTGGATATCAAAAAGTTCACCTTGAATTTTGTATGATAGAATTTTTATACTTTGAATCATGTAGAGTGAATTTAATTTTATTTTGACTTTAGCGATTTGGATCGTTGGCGCACCCAGAATAATACTGAAATATGTTTGACTTTTTAGAATGGATGACGAAATTCATCAATTTTTTTAGGGATGAGATCTAGTTTGGAATGCTTCTTAGTATTTTTTTTTCTTTCTCTTTAGATATTTGTTACTGAAGTATGTTTTTGTCACTCTTGTTTGGGGTTGTTGTCATTGATCGATTCTAGTTAGTAGATGACTTCCAAAGTTGTTGTTTAACATTGTATTGTAAAGTTAGACTTTTTACCATTATATATATATATATATATATATATATATATATATATATATATATATATATATATATATATATATATATATGTTACATCTCTGAAATATTAATCCCGACAGAGTCATGAAGTCGGCAAAAAGGAGAGTAAATCTGGTGATCATCCCTTACTAGTAAGCGGTACCTGGAGAGAGGTGCAACTTGGATAAAGGTGTTGAACGATCATGATTACATTTGGATAGCAAACCAATTGCGCCTCCAACTTGGATAACACTTGTAACTGGAGTCTACCTACCCTCAATCGCTCATCAACTTGACTTATTAATGACCATAACGGTCGGCGGCGCATTAAATCCAATGTTACACAATTTTGAACACCTTCATTCAAGGTGACGTCAGCTATTACACAGTTACGAAGCCCAAGGGTCATAACTTGATTGAGGCTCTTTAATGGCACTGGAAGAGGACTATATAAGATACTCCTACAAGAGGGATAGGTAAGACATTCATTGTTGGGACAATACACACCATTGTTGTACCTCCCAAATCCCCAAATACTCTACAAAAATCTACCCTTTGAGGCTCTCCCTATACCTATAGGGAAACTACTCATTTATGCAAGAACATTTAGCGCCAATCGTGGGGCCTCGATAAGATTATCCTAGGCCACACCGCAAATCACAATCGACAGAATGTCAATTGTCGAAGACCCCCTAAACATGGCGCAACAACTGGCCATGGTGGAGGCCCTCAAGTAACATAATGAAACTCTGTAGGATACTATCACAGATGTGCATCAAATAATCATAGGTGACGAACACCCAGAAGCGGAGCTTCTGGAATCCCAGTCTCTTTCTCAAACTATATGGGATGGTCAAGTCCCTAAGAACTTGAAATCACCGTCGCTCACATCTTACGGTAGAAAAACTTATCCACAAGATCATGTTATTGCTGTTAATAAACAGATGGAAATAATATGCCTTATTGATTCATTGAAGTATAAACTCGTGGAGGGGACCTTCAAAGGAGTAGCTCTTAGGTTGTACAGAAGCCTTCCCTGCTATTGTAACCGGTTTTAAAATGAGATTCGCTACCCTTAATTTTTATCTTTGAGAAGGTAATATAAAGGATAAACCTAATTTTCTCAGAGATTCTAAGTTGTTAGACTCGTTTTTAGACGAAGGAAATGTGTTAGGAACCCCCCATCTACCTTATTCACAAGGATACTAGGGTTTAGAATTGCAATTTTAAGAAATAAGGTTTTAATTTTTATTTGGGAAACTCGCCGTGATTTTTTTAAGTCGTATGCATACGTATCCTCTTAGGAGGAATCAGAGTCCTAATTCATAGTTCGCAGTTGGTTGGTGTTTTTTATAGATTACGAAGATATTTCGAATTCTCCTTGAACCAAGTCTGAGTGTGTGAATAGCGGAACTTTTAGACGAAGTTCACAGTCGATTTAAAGAATATTCATAATCCTTTTTGAAACTTATCTTGGATTTAATTAAATTATAAAAAAAATATTTGTTGTTGGTTAGATATTTTTAAATGTATGAATATATAAAAATCTTGTTAATGCATGATAAAAATAATTTTAATGAAATTTTAAAATAATTATGAGTTAGTAGAAAAAAATAAATATTTGCATTTTATAATAATAATAAAATAATATTGGAATTTATAAATATATTAATTTTAAAATAATAATTATAAATAAAAGAAATTAAAAAAACGCAGGGGTGTATTTTTTATTGAGATAGTAAAATAGAGGGGCTTGTAAAAAGTAGGGCCTTGAATTCAGATGTTGAATTCAAGCCCAAACGCAAAGGGGGTGTTGTTTTGTTCAAGTCAACATAAATAGGGGGTTTAGTCAGCAAGGGGCCCAAGTTCAGATACTGAATTGGGCCCATAATGCAATAGAGGTGCAATTTTGTAAGCTTGTTGTAAAAATAATGGTGAGGTTACCAATGGTCCTGGCCCAAGATTTACAAACATTTGGGGAGTCCGTTTAGACTCCATACGAGAGGGTGCATGTTATTGTGATGGGAGCACGTTTCCGGGACACTTGATGGAGATCAAAGGGACATGTAGTGAGGGCGTATGGGAATGTTTTGGAATCGTAGGCACAGGATTAGAGGGCATTATATATTCTCGTTTCTGGGATTGAGGCCCATTTTTTCTATCTTTCCCTCTCCCTACACAAAACATAAACTTGTTGTATGGAGGTTAGAGAGAGAAGCTCTCCCTTCTCTCTAGATTTTCGTCATCGAAAATAACCTCCTCCTTGGGTGCCACCGTCCAGAAATCGCTTTCGCTAGTGGTTGTGCCAAGGCACCACCAGCTTCATACTCCACCACCGTCTTTGTTCATATGAACCCTAAGAACCCTAATCAACCAAAACCCAAAAAACCAAAATTTGATGAAACTTAACCCTAAGTTAGAACCCTAACAGTAAAAAACCCAGAAACCCCAAAAATTCCAACAACGCAAAACAACAAATAACAATTATGAAAGAATTACAACTAAAATTTTTAAACCCTAAGCCAAGTATTAGGATTATCATCCAATGCAGTGATATTTGTCGTATCCACCCCTTTCTGGATTTCTCTCTTTCTGTCTAATCTTATTCCTATTTTATGACTGCATGCGGGAAGAACGATGGAAACAATGAAGATGACGGAGGCACGGTTCAAAGTACAGGTCTAGGGTTTCAGATATTGAAACCCAGATCTCAATTAAGCAATTGGCTCATGGATTGTGCTTCTGCTTCTCCCCTCCATTCCCTTTTTCCCTCCATTTCCTCTTAGAATTAGGACTATTTGTATGTTGTTAGAAATGTTAGATTAGGAAATTTCTTTGTAATTTTTCGTTTTTAGTTGATTAGGGATTGATTATGATTGTAATTAAGAAAAGATTTGATTCGTATTTGATTCTATTTAGAAATAGATGATTATGTATTGAAATAAACTTGTACCATTTGTTATGTAAAGATATGATTGAAATTGGTTAGATTTGTTTTAATTATGTATGTGTTTCAATTCACAAAAATGTGTTTTTCCTCTTAGATCTATACAGTAATCGTTTCTTCTGGTCTTGGGCATTGCATAGTATACTATCATCGAACAGGGTTAAAACCCTAATTTAGGATTTAGTTGACCTCTAGTCAACGATTTAAAAACAAAAAAATAATATTTTGATAAACACAATTAATAATTATAATAATAATGTTAAAATAATAACATTAGTAGTAATATTAATAATTAGTAATATCTTAAAACAAATGATGAAAAGTGTTAATGATAATAATAATTATAGTAACATTATATTAATAACAATACTAATTATAAAAACAAAGTTTTTTTTAAAAAAAATAAAAGAAAAAAGGGTTGACCTGGTCAACCTAAAAAACCTTCAAAAACAACATGATATAGGCCTGTCACACGGGCCTTCTCAATTTTGTAAAACTCACACACCCTTTCTTTATGTTTTAAACCCCCCCCCCCCCTATTTATTTGAACTAGGCCAGCAAATTGTTCTTAACATGAACCAAAACAAACCTTAATGGGTCTGAAAAATAAATTACATGGGCTTTCTCAAAAACATGACATGGGCCCAATCATTTCAAAAAATCATGCACCCCCCTCTTTTGTTAGAAACGAGTCAACCCTTAATGGGCTTCTGATTAGAAGTAAAATCCCTTATACTTAGCAATACACCTCTCTTTTTGTCTATTCATTAAATTCTAAATGGGCAATCAGATTTTGATGGTCCATCCTGAAATAATACACCCCTCTTTATAGACTTAAACCCCATGATAATTTAACAACAATCTAAACCTTTATAAAAGTGATAACTTTAATAGGGAATAAATTGTTAGAAATCTATAGGGAAAATTTGGAGTATGACATCCGCCTGTCCGTAGAAAGTTACTATGACCTGACCAAGAAGCTGGTACGACACTTCTCGACCAACAGACACGGGAAGGTCTCAACACCACCCTATTCAACGTCTTACAAGGAGAGACGGAATCCCTGTGGGAGTACCTGGCTAGGTTTAACGAAGAAACCCTCAAAGTATCCCACCCCAATCAAAAAGTATTCGTTGGGGCTTTCGAGCATGGTCTCCGAGTCGATAAATTTAATGAGTCCCTAACACAAAAACCGGCGTCCAACATGGACGAGATCATCATTAGAGCCAGTGCTACATAAAAGGTGAAGAAAGTAATTGGGGGAAGAGCTTAAGGGACACCACTGAAAGGACCAAAAACAAGGAGGAAAGGTCGGGACAAAGACAAGATCCTTCCTGATCCATACTGAGAGACCGGTCGTTAACGTGCCACTCAAAGGCCGGTCTGATGACCTCTCAATATAGACGAGGATCGAACACCACTAAACACCGGGATAAGTGATATCCTACAAAAAGTCGACCACCTAATCCTAGAGGAAACCCATTTGAAGAAGGTGAACTCCGTGATGGGAAAAGATGTTGGGGCTTGGTGTAGTTATCATCGGTCCGGGGACACCACACCGACGAATGTCATCAACTTAAAAAAAAAATTGATGCATTGATACAAAGAGGACATCTCTTGACCTATGTGAAAGACAATAGAGCCCAATCTGGGAAGAGGGATACTCAAAGGGAGGACACGAATTTGAAAGGACCCTCCCAAAAATGGGAAGGGGGCTGAGGAAGTCTATGAGACAAAGACAACTTATCATACGTTCAACACCATCGTCGAGGAGAAACGAGCTCAGTTAGGAAAAGTTATACTCGGGATGTAATGCATGTGTCCGAGGAGATAACCAAAAGTCAAGAAAAGATTTAAACTCGGTCAACTTCTCTAGGTAGGATGTCGTGGGAATTCTGGCTCTTGAAAATGATATGATGGTCATTAAGATGAAGATTTGGGACTGGAGTGTAAAAAGAGTGCTAATAGACCCCAGGGGGCTCAGATGGCATACTTTACTAAGATTCCTTCAAAGGAATGGAGTTTGATATTTCCGAGTTGCTACCCTTCAATGGAAACCTGGTCGCATTCTTCAACGAGAAAGTGCAAGTACTGGGACACCTTCCAGTACTGACTACCTTCGAAAGTGGCGCAAACGTAAAAGCTGTTAGGGTAAGGTACTTAATTATAAATATTCCATCCCCTTACAACATCATCATTGGGAGACCATATTTAAACTCTCTAGAAGCCACACTTTCCACCCTATATCTCACCATGAAATACCTTTTAAGAGACGTCCGGGTTGGAGTAATCAAAGACGATCAAGGGAAGACATAAGGCTGAATCCAGACAATTGCATATTTAGGGTACAAGCCGGAAAAAGGTATGACATGAGGCTGAATCCAAACAATTGCATCTTTAGGGTACAAGCCGGAAAATTCCTGCGGTTCATGCTCACTAACCGGGGAATAGAAGCCAATCCTGACAAGTGTCAGACGATTATAGACATGTGAAGCCCATCCTCAAAGAAAGAAGTCAAACAGTTGCCTTGAAGGCTAGTCGTCTCATCCATTTTCTATCATGTTCATGAGATAAGTCAATACATTTCTTTGCATCCCTCAGGAAGTCAGAAGAGTTCGAGTGGACAGTGGCATGTGAAGAAGTATTTCAAGGCGTCAAGCATTTTATAGCTTCTCCTCCCATCTTGACAAGGCCACAAGATAATGCACCCCTAATCTTATACTTGGCAGTATCTAACAAAAACATGAGCTTTGTCCTTGTCCAAGAGGGAGAAAATGGGGAGAAGTTGGTGTACTTCGTTAGTAAAGTCTTGAAAGGATCAGATACGTGATACCAAAAGATCGAAAGATTGGCATTGGCATTGGTGATAACAGCTCGAAAGGTAAGACAGTATTTTCAGGGCCATCCAATAACAGGGAGAACCAATTACCCAATAAAACAGATACTAAAGAAGCCTGACTTGGTCGGGAGAATGGTCACATGGGTTATGGAATTGTCCAAGTACGACATTGAGTTCACCCTGAAAACAAGCATCAAGTCATAGGTGTTGGATGACTTCCTGGTTGAGTTTAGTAACCTTGTGCCCGAGGAAAGTGAAAGCAAGTGGATCATTCATGTAGACAACTCGTCGAACCTTAAAGGGAGTCGAGTCGAGATTTTTCTTGAAGGACCAGGAGACTTTATACTATAATACTCTCTAGGCTTCAACTTCCAAGCTATCAACAACCAGGTAGAGTATGAATCTCTAATAGCAGGAATGAAGTTGGCTAAAGAAGTTGGAGTGATCCATCTTGCCATAAAATAGATTCACAGCTGATTGTGGGACAAGTAAGAGGAGAATATCTGACCAAGGATTTTTCATTACTGAAGTGCCTAATGATAGCACTGGGGATATCAAAGGCTTTTGTAGAGTTTGAAATCAACCATATCCCAAGAGAAGAAAATGTATGAGATGACCTATTAGCCCGGCTTGCCAGTACTAAGGGGCCGGGGCTAAACAAAACATTGATACAGAAGATCTTAGAAAGACTGAGCATTGAGCAGGAAGAAACTATGTACATCGAGCATTCGACTGGATGGATGGAAACAATAATACAATACTTGATGCAAGGACTCTACCCAGAGATGCCAACAAAGCAAAGCGCATAAAAATTATATCGACACGATATCTCATAGTGGCTGACAAACTGTATAAAATGAGGAGGTCCACGCCTATGTTGAGATGCGTGTCGGAAAGTGAAACCACCCTGATAATGAAAGAAGCCCATTAAGGGGCATGTGGTAGCCATATCAGAGGAAGAGTCTTATCAGGGAAAATCCTTAGAACCGGGTACTACTGGACTCACATGCTACAATATTGTGCCAAGTTTGTTAGCAAGTGTGGTAAATGCTAGGTGTACGCGTCATTCATACATTCGCCAGTCGAGTTATCACACTCTATCTTTTCTCCGTGGCCATTTTATCAGTGGGGAGCAGACATACTAGGTCCATTTCCCACAGCACCTGGACAACTGAAATTCTTAATTGTAGTTGTAGACTACTTCACAAAATAGGTAGAAGCTGAGGTTGTGGTGCATGTCATGGCTAAGACGCTACAAAACTTTTACTAGAAAATATCATATGCAGGTTTGGCTTACCCAGAGTTATAGTGTCTGATAATGTGACCCTGTTTGCTAGCACTTATGTGGTGGAGTTTTTCAAAGACTTGGGTATCCAAAACAGATACACATCAGTAGAACACCCTCAAAGCAACGGACAAGCAGAAGCAGCCAACAAGATAATCCTAACTGGGATGAAAAAGAAGCTGGACAAAGTGAAGGGTCTATGGTCTGAGTATCTACCTGAAATCCTTTGGTCTTACCATACAACACCTTAATCCACTACCCAGAAAATACCTTTCTGAATGGTATAAGGGATGATGTGATGATTCTAGATGAGATCAACACCCCCACCTGGAAGAAAGAGAATTTTGAGGAAGATATCAATAAGAGAGATCTAAATAGTTCAGTTGACTTGCTCGACGAAATTAGAGAAATAACTCAGATCAGAGAATTTGCAGCCAATGACAGGTTGGCTAAAAGGTTTAACCTGAAGGTAAGACAAATAGGATTCCATAATGGCGACTTAGTCCTTAAAATGGTTACTAATCCTAGGAACAAATGGAAATTATCTTCGAATTAGGAAGGCCCCTATCGGGTTCGACAGAAGCTAAATAATGGAGCCTACAAGTTAGAGACCTTAGATGGCATAGAAATACCTAGGACATGGAATGTATCCAATCTTAGACTTTATTTTAGCTAAAATTATGTAATGCCATCATCAATAAAATGTACGGGATAAACTCTTTTCCCTTGCAAGGGAAAGGGTTTTTAATGAGGCACCCTAACTAGAAAATATCAATGTAACACTAAGAACTAGGTCAACCTCACCTTAGGGTAAAATGGGATCTGAACCAAAACTGAAGTCCAAGCACACTTGAAGCCACTGGCATAATCGACTGCAATCGGGTAACATTAATAAAACCTCTGGTTTAACTGAAGTCCAAGTGCACTTGAAGCCTCTGGCATAATCGGCTGTGGGCGAGTAACATTAATAAAATCTCTGGCCAAACTGAAGTCCAAGCACACTAGAAGCCTCTGACATTATCGAATGCAATCGGGTAACGTTAATAAAACCTATGGCCTAACTTAAGTCCAAGCACACTTGAAGCCTATGGCATACTCGGTCAACCTCGCCTTAGGGAGGCAAAAGGGGCTCTGAACCACAACATGGTCAACCTCGCCTTAGGGAAAAAGGGGCTCTGAACCACAACTTGGTTAACCTCGCCTTAGGGAAAAAGGGGCTCTGAACCACAACTCGGTCAACCTCTCCTTAGGGAAATAAAGGGCTCTGGACCACAACCCGGTCAACCTCGCCTTAGGGAAAAAAGGACTCTGAACCATAACTGGTCAACCTCGCCTTAGGGAAAAAGGGACTCTAAACCAGAACTCAGTCAACATCGCCTTATGGAAAAAAGGGGCTTTGAACCATAACTCAGTCAAACTCTCCTTAGGGCAAGAGGGGCTCTGAAGCACAACTCGGTCAACGTTATCTTATGGAAAAAGAGGCTCTAAAGGTCCGGGTTTCTAAAAAATAAGACCATACTTAACCATCGAAGATCCACCCGCCCCTTTTCGGGCAGCTTAGGCTTCCAGCATCAGTTTTTTCTGTTTGGCTACGGAAATATCTGTCATCTTATCTGCAAGAAAAGAAGAAAGATAATATGTGCATCATTAAAAGTTGTGTGTGAGGCATAATCAGAAGAAAAAGCTATTACCAAGAAAATCTGGGATCTGTTTTGTGGTTAGAGGCAACAAATATTTAATCTTCATCATGTAGAAGGAGTCAAGCACTTTTAAGGCTTAGACCTCCAAGTCACTCAGTTTATCAAAATTAAAGTCGGAGATAAGAGAATGATCATGTGTCCAATAAAAAGGAAAACGTGGGTGCCCGTCTAAATCATGAAACACTTGGGCGCATCTCTACATACACTACACTTTCAGAAATGGTCCTTGAAACCTTTATAGTTAAAGGTATAAACTTGGAGAAAGCTTTTGTGGGGAAGGCCGCTGATTTGAATCCATGCGACAATGCACATGCATGTGGTACCAATGGAGGATAACTCTCAACTTAATAACTTTCCAGTTAATAGAGGCAACAACAAGGCATAAGCCTTCAACTTAATATTTGCCAATCCAAGCTAACTTACCGAGCATGAGCTCCCAACTTGATATGCTATGAATGCGACCACTTTATGAAACACAACAAAAACAACAGTAACATATAACAACATTGGCATAAGCCTACAACTTAATAATTTCCAATCAATAGAGGCAACACAATAAAATTCATCACCTGCAACTTCAAAAATTAATAACACCAACATCACAACAACTTATATATATATATATATATATATATATATATATATATATATATATATATATATATATATATATATATATATATATATATATATATATATATATATATATATATATATATATATATATATATATATATATATATATATATATATATATATATATATATATATATATATATATATATATATATATATATATATATATATACCAATTACCTCTATTACTACTATACTTTCTATCAAGACTAACTATGCAACCTAATAATTATCCTTGTTAAATATCTACTACTATTACTTTCATAAATTACTGCTACCATGATTTATCATTATGTTGTCTGCTATTACTAACTTTTACTAACATTTACTAACTATGTTACTTATTAATCTTACCTTCTATATTTATGCTAATCTACAAATTGTTCACATCTGTTACTAATAAATAGCCTATGTTGTTATTCATTCTTTTCTAACTCCGCTACATCCATTTCTGTAACTAAATACTAAAGTAACAAACACACAGGAAAGACATGGGAAATAATTAAAAGGAGATACTGGATTATGGGTTATTCCCCTCGACATGCATAGTCATGCCACTCAGCATGTATAGCCGTGCCCCTCATCACAGAACATGGTGCCGGTCGGCACCCTTCATCACTATATGTATGCCACTCGGCATACAGTCCATCTTCCTGCCGGTCGTTCTGCAATTTCGTCCAGATTTTTTCTGCAATTAATAGTTCCTTCCCCTACCAACAATCACATACAACACTACACATATTCACAACAACATAACAACTATACCCACATCAATATAGGTTAATTTTCAACACTCGATTCATCGGTTGAATCACTGCAACGTTAGCACAAATACCATAGATACCGAACAACAATCCGTTCATACAACAATCACACACATCAACAATTTTACACAACCCAATTTCTACGTAACATGCATCATATTGATTAGTCATTATAGATGACTACGACATATGGATATGGGTAAAGTTTCTCAAACACAAGGATGGGTCACACTTCGTTTTCACTACCTTCTGTACTCAAGTTCAAAATGATATAAATCTCAAAATTGTCAAGGTTAGAAGTGATCATGGTGGTGAATTTGAAAATAAATATTTTGAAAATCTATTTGATGAAAATGACATTTCCCATGATTTATCCTGCCCAAGAACTCCACAGTAAAATGGAGTTGTTGAGAGGAAGAATAGGAATTTTCAAGAAATTGCTAGGACCATGTTCAATAAAACCAACATGGAAATGTACTTCTGGGCAGAGACTGTAAACACGGCCTGTTATATCCAGAATAGAGTCTCCATTAGACCTATTATTGGAATGACTCCCTATGAGTTATGGAAGAACAAGAAACCCTACATTTCATATATTCATCCATTTGGATGCTCTTGTTTTATTATGAACACTAAAGAAAGTCTAAACAAGTTTGATTCAAAAGCTCAAAGTTGTATCATGTTAGGATATTCTAAACGCTCAAAAGGCTAAAGGGTATATAACATTGGAACACTCATTGTTGAGGAATCAATTCAAGTTAGATTTGATGATAATCTTGACTTTGAAAAGTCAAAGCTATTTGACAAGATTGGAGATGTGGAAATCACCTACTCAGAATCTGAAGAAACTGATGTTGATGTTCAAGAAGCGAAAGAGTCTGAAAACAATCAACCAGAAGTCTCTAAGGTATATAATCCTCCAAAAAGGCTAAGACAAAGTTTATCGTATTCTGAGGAACTGGTTCTAGGAGATAAGACATATCATGTTCGAACCAGATCTTACTTTAAGCCTTATTAAAAAATGCTTCTAAGTCTGGTATTGATGGTATAACCTATCTCTAATGATGAAGCTCTTCTTGATCAATCTTGGATTCAAGCCATGGAAGAAGAACTTAAGCAATTCTCAACCAATGTTGTTTTAGATCTTGTACCAAGATCCAAAGGAACTAATGTGATTAGAACCAAATGGGTTTTTCGAAACAAGGCTCCATTGGTTGCACAAGGATATAGTCAGCAGGAAGGAATAGACTATACAGAAACCTTTGCACCAATTGTCATGTTAGAATCTATTCATCTTTTAATTTCCTTTGTTATTAATAATAAAATCATCTTTTATCAGATGGATGTTAAAAGTGCATTTTTGAATGGTTACATAACTGAGGAAGTTTATGTGCACCAATCTCCTAGTTTTGAAGACAGTAAAAATCTTGATTTTGTTTTCAAACTTAAAAAATCCATGTATGGTCTAAAACAAGCTCCAAGGGCTTGGTATGAAAGACTAAGCAATTTTCTTTTAGAAAATGACTTCAATAAAGGGAAGGTTGACACTACTTTGTTCTTTAAAACTTTCAAAAAAAAATATCTTGATAGCTCAAATATATGTTGATGATATTATATTTGGTTCTGCTAATTCCATTATGTGCGAGAGTTTTGCCAAGTCTATGCAGGATGAGTTTGAAATGAGCTTAATGGGAGAACTCAAGTTTTTTCTAGGAATTCAAATCAATCATGGAACAGATCAAACCTTCACTCACTAGAGCAAATATGTCAAAGAACTTCTGAAGAAGTTTGACTTATCTGAATGCAAGACAGTAGAGACTCATATGCATCCTACTTGTGTTCTAAATCAGGACGAGGAAAGTGGCAAATTTGATCGAAGTTGTATAGAGGTATGATAGGTTCTTTAATTTATCTGATTCCTTTAGGCCTGATATATTATTTAGTGTATGTCTATGTTCTATATTTCAATCAGATCATGAGAATATCACTTGACTATTGTCAAATGAATTTTTAGATACCTAAAAAACACTGCTAACCTTGGTCTATGTTATAGAAAATCAATAGAATACAAGTTAGTAGGTTATTATGATGCTGACTATGCTGGTGATAAACTTGAAAGGAAGAGTGCCTCTGGAAGTTGTCAATTTCTGGGAGAAAACCTTATATCATGTTCCAGTAAGAGACAATCAACAATTTCTCTCTCAACTGCAGAAGTTTAATATATCTCTGTGGAAAATTGAAACACTCAAATTCTACGGATGAAGAGTCAGTTAGAGGATTATCATTTACATGAAAATAATATTCTTATATTTTGTCATAATACTTATGTCATTTTCTTATCTAAGAATCATATCCTACATTCTAGGGATAAACACATTGAAATTAAACATCATTTCATCAGAGACTATGTCCAGAAGGGTGCCCTTTCTTTAAACTTTGTAGACACTGATCATCAGTGGGCTGACATCTTTACAAAACCCGTTGCAGAAGATAGACTTATTTTCATTCTAAAACTTTTAAACATGGTTCCATTTCCAGAATGAGAAAGGTGTTGTTTCAATCTGATGAATTACTAAATGTAATATATGCTTCTAAGATTTGAGGTGTAGGTTTCTGAAACATGTGACTTTTAATTAAGTGAAGTCTTCATGAATCAGTTGTACTCATGAATCATCTATTCTTCGAATGGATAATTTCTATGAATACTAAAGAACCTACCTCATCAAACAAGTTATTAAAAAGTAAAAGGATTCTTGTTCGTATAAAAGACTGTTGTCGTTCCGAATCACCTTGCACTTTTTATGACATCTTGAGAAAAATAATATTCTTGGGAATATACAAAAATATTTATGCTTTACCTTATGTCAGTGATTGTTTTTATCCTATTATCTCATTGTGTGATACGCCTTTTGGCCTATGTCATTCACCGGGTAAATCATGTCTTCCATGTATCATTTCTTTCACCTCTCACATGTTTCACTGTCTCATCATCATCTCTTAATCTAAAAACCATCTTCCATATTTTCTTTATCATGCCTTTACAAATCCTTCTCTGCTATCTTCAAAGATTCATTTTTTTGTCTCTTTATAACCTTTTTTATTTCTGACAAAGGGGGAGAAAGAAAAATTATTTTGATAATGTTTATTCTTAGAATAATAAACTCAAACATATAAAAAGTTTTTGCTACTAACTGTTTGTTTGATGCTCTCTATCCAAGAACTTTAAAGAAGTTCACTGAGTTTATTCTAAGACAGGTTGAAGATGAAGACCTTAATGTTAAATGTTGAAAACCTTATGGATGAAATTACCTCTAATTCTATACAGAAGATGTTATACACTTTGTGAATATATGAATATTCAAACAGATGTACCAAACACAGTTCATAATTTGTTAGCTTTCTGAAAGTATGAAATTCAGACTTAAAGCTCAGAAGTTGTGCTCTCCTGAATGGAAGACAAGTCAACATTTTGATGCATGCTCTCATATGGAGATGCCACTCAGAAGCCGTGTTATGATATGTGTGTTGCAGCAACGTACGCTCTATTAAGAAGTTGTGAACTGTCTGAATATCTGATACAGTGGAAAATATCAAATCAAACCCCGATGCTTGAGAAGTATAGTGTTTTAGTTGTGATATCAGAATCAAGGAACATAAGCACTGATACATGATGTGTGGAGTTATTTAATCAGGCTCAAGTCAAGTTTTGATTCTTATAAAGTGATGATAGAAACCAAGTTCTGAGATAAATACCAGGTGTTCTAGTCAGACTCTGATGAGTTGTTGTAGGTAAGTGCTACTTCTCTATTTTATGTTATGAATGCTCAAAATTTATTTTGTGAGTTTTGGGCCCAGGAGGAGACTCTAAACAAGCTTAAATGAAATTTTGGGTTTAACAAATTCAGGGAGAATTGTGAGCTTAGCTCTGAATTTTTCAGTTACAGTGATTACCCTGTATAAATTGTTCTATCAAAATACATGGTTTTGTCATCATCAAAATGTGGGAGATTGTAAGAACAAGAAATATTTCTACATCTGGCCTTGAGATTTTGATGATAAATTAACATGTTATCTTAGAGAACAATTATATACACTAATGGTTTCGTTCTAGTGTGTATCTACTTCTATAATGTTCTGACTCTTGTACAAGGCATATGATATCATCAAGTTCTGAACATACATTACTAGAAGAAAATATGTGGTTACGTGTTACACTTGAAGTCAAGGTTCTGAATCTATCTTCTGCAATGTGTCTAAGGAACGTTAGTACAAGAAGTTTTAATCATGACTTTGTGGTTAGGATTTGGAGGCCTTATAAAGCTTTACTTATGTGTTACAAAGTTATGAAGATTATGAAGACGAGGTTCTGCTGAACAAGTTCTGATGATCTGAAGAAAATCAAGTTCTTACAACCAAGTGTTGAAGACTCTGAAGACATGGTTTTGTGTGACAAGTTCTGAAGACTCCAAGATTTAGGTTCTAATACTTAAAGAAAGATTCTTCTGCAACAAACTTTAAAGTTCAACATTCAAATATCTGAAGCCACTGAAGATAAGAAGAAAAGATCAAAATGGTTAATGTGTGATAGTGCACAAAAGGTACATAAAGTGTTTTTGACTTCTACTCTTCTAGAGTGGCACAAGGAAAATCCTTTTTTACTTGATTGCGACTACTCTCATTATAACCGTTGAGAACCAACAGCTAGATTTATGATTTACCTTTCTAACCTTTCAATGAATCTCTTTTACAAGCTATAAAAGGAAGACTTGGAAGCTGAATAAAAGTAAGAAACAACACTACAACGACAAATCTATACGTTCAAATCAAGCTCAACAAAACTACACCAAAGCGTTGTGCAAACTCTGTAGAGAAATCATATGTGTATAGTTTTGTAAATAAACAAGGAGTTATTGCTCGTATCTTGCAGTAGAACACTTAGGTGTTTTTCATTATACTGAAAAGTCTGCGTAATCTACTTATAAAACGCAAATTTGTAATTGTTGTACCCCAAAATTTGCCCTCCCATTTCCCTGAAGGGCGTTATCTTTGAATTAAGATTACTGGTCATCAGGTCAAGGGTTTGTGACTAAAATTGCAAGTATTTGAGCCATGGAATAAGAGATGATGTTTTCAACTCGTATGACAATCAAGGCATGTTTGTTTCTTTGTTACTTCAGTTACAAGTCACTTGTGGTTTGGACGTCGAAGCTAAGGTTCTCATTGAGAGTACAACTTTGATTTGGACGTGATATAAAGATTAAGGTGTTCATTTAAATGATCATTGTTTTGAGTTGAAGTTAACCAAATGGAACTAAATTCTTAAGCATTTATTTTTGTTCAAGAATTTGATTCAAGTTGGAAGACGATGCATATGGTTTACTTGAAGAACAAATTACAAAGGTCATCCGTATGATTTCTTGGAGTTCAAATTACAAAAGCAGGGGGTATCATTCATCATTCGTCCGTTCTTCAAGTTTAATTTAAATTCAAGAATTTTGTTATAATTTGATTCAAGGTCATTATGCCCAGATTCACATTCGTTATTCAAGTCACCACACTGATTCAAATTCAAGAAATTTCATGACCATTCAAATGTCATTCATGTTCCTTTTCAAGATTACAAAGTCATTACAAATTTTAAAAAAAAGTCATTACACAAAAAAAATTCTTCACCATTTCCATAATTCTTTCCAAATACCATTAAGTGTCATGTTGTGTTACATCTTGAAACCAGAAATAAAGGATAAATTTACTAATTATCATGTTTCTAAGTGACTAATTGATAAAATTTATCATGTGGACTTTATGCTCCAAGCTTCACGCTAGCCACCATCCCTTCTTCAACCTTGCCTTGCCTTCTTCACCTTCAAATCAACAATCATCACATGAAAACAACAGAAAATAATTGGTCAGAAAGCAACATGAAACATTGGGCATAAAACCAAGATTTTCAAAGAGTTTCTCTTAGAATCATCATGAGGGTTTATGTTTGGAATCAGAAATTTGGAGGGTCATTTAATAATGTGCTAATCCTAATTCAAAGCCTCAACTTAATTTGATTCACATAAATATTAATCATAGGCCCATGCAACCATACTACAAATCATCAAAAGGAAAACAAACAGACTCAGAATAGCATCACAGCCAATACAGTCCAAATTCTGAATAAAAACATGTCAAAACAAACCACACAAAAAGCTCTACATACTGTCCAAAACTGTGCACAAAACATTCCAAGCATGTTGTTCAAAACCTGTCCAAACCTACACCATATCAGTTCAATATTTGCACAAACTTGGTAAAACAAAAATGACATCAAGAAAGAATCAAAACAGTATATCAAAATTGTTCAAACTTATCACTTCCCCCGCCCCAAATCCCATATTTCTAATCTATAAATAACATCCAAAGAGCACAGAATAGACAGAGAAAAAGAGATACAAAAGTCACAGCTATCATACAAACCCTATTTTTTCGAGTCATCATTTTCCTCAAATCAAAAACCCTTCAGAAACTAAAAAAACAAAGAGAGAAAGAGAGAAAGTTTTACATAAGGAAACTTCCCTATTAAATCCATCATCCACCATTATCAACATACAATCTCCCTCTGTCAAAACAACAACCAGAATCATATCTGTAGTGCTCACAAACTTCGCTCAAGCTTCCCTCTCGCCATCTTAATCTCCGCATAGACCAAACCGCTCCTACCAAGTAACACAAACCACAACAGAAGTATCACATAAAAGATCAACGGTTTTCAAATAGAAGGAAAAACAAAAAAAAGGTTAAACTCACATCTTTTTGGAATTGCTTTAGAGACTCTGATAGGTATTGTTTCTTCCATTCTTTTGCATAAATTTCTTCTACATATCTCTGTTTTTTTATACTCTGAATTTTATGTCGTTGTTGTTGTGTATGTCCGAAATGAATCATAAACCTGTGAACCAAAAAAGTTTTTATTGTTATCTATCGTGAATTTGTGAAAACATGAACATTTATGTATGGTTGTTGTATAGAAAGCAAAATAAAAAAAACTAACAAATTTTAAATTATCACTCTCCCAATTAAACCTTCAAAACTTCAACCTCATACTCCCTTCAAACAACCTACGCTACATCCTTTTTCTTCCCCTAAATTCCCCACAAAACTTTTATCTGTCTCATTTCACACTCATCCCTATGTTTCCTCACATAACCTAACACTAATGAAAGAAGAAATTGAAGAACTCGTACCTTAAAATTTGAATATTCATCGTAGGAGTTCTACTTCGGTGATTATGTTTCCTCTTTATCCTTCGGGGTGAGAAATCTTGATTTGCTGTTGTGGTTCATCGAGAAAGGATTTGCGGATGAGGATATGTTGTTGTTGATCTTTTTGAGTGAGCTTAGTCTCATAGTAACTATTGTTGAGCCCAGAACAGAGAGAGAAGAAGAATAAAATAGAGAAGAAAAACAAAAACCAAGAATCTTGAAGAGTGAAAACAAGGTTTTGATTGGATCGTATCTGAGGGATGCATTCCGAATTTGGAAATTTTTTGTGTGATTAGGGCTTTAGGGTTCTAGTGGAATAAGGGTATATTATATTTTGATTTGTTTGATTGCATTTTGATTTGCGGAAACAAGATCGAGAGAGACAAAGAAATGAGGTTTCATTGGTTTGTTGGGAGATTTTAGAAGATAGATACATAGATTTGTATGATGGTGAGGAACCATAGGAAATATACGCTGGTTCAGAGAGAGAGAGGGTATCGATTGAGATGATGGTAGCGATGAAAGAGGAATTTCTAATCTGTTTTAGTTTTGCAATTAACTATATTTTATTGGGAAATAATCAAGGGTAATGAAATAAATGGAATGGGTCTTTCCAGTAAGCATGTAGCCATTCCACCCTTTTGAATTCTTAGGGTTTCTCCAATAAGCATGAGCCCATACTTTTTTTTACAACCTAAGAGTAGACTGACCAAAAACAGTCTCTTGGACTTAGCTGAGTGGGCCTCCTATGCCCAAGGACTCTACTGACTCATACTCTGTTTTTTAGCTTGGCACTCCCAGTTGCTCTCATTTTCAATATCTTTCTTTATAATTTATTCTTCATTTAATTTAGGAATTGCTCTATTGTTAATTTTTTTCTCAACATGATGTAAATAACAAAAAATATTAAAATATTTTAAAATTAGGTTTTAGTTTCCTTTTAAATTTAATATTTCTTTAATAAAATACCAAAAATATTATTTAGAATTTTAAATTCTTGAATTTTCGTTCATAGATTTTTATTTGATTTAATTACCTTACCAAATAAAATCATAAAAAATGATAATTTCCCTTTTCTTTCTTTATTCGTGTAATTTATTATTTTTGCATTATTTCGATTATTTTAACTGTTTACAGTTTGTAAAAGTTTAACTAGCGTTTTTACTTCATCCCCATTCATAAATTTGTACCCTATTCTCGAAAACTTTGTAATAGCGTAGAACTTTAATTTCCGCAATTTTACTGTTTTATTTTATATTGTATAGTAATTAAGCGTGTATGGTAAAATTTAAAATTTATCGCTAGATAACCCCAATCAAGATGATTTAACTGGAAAAAAATCACTTTTCACACACGCACCTCTAGAGTAACCTCCTTTGTTGCCTCGGAAAAATAGTCATGTCCCTCGAATATGGGACGCTTAAGCAAAGACCCTCGATAAAAAAGACTGTAGTCCCTCGATGACCCTTCGATGCTGCCTTCAGTAAAACGATCTTAGTCCCTTACAAAAATTGCTAAAGCGTCTCATAAGTTATCTTCTATGACTGTACGGTGACCCACGCTTGTCCCTTCATATCCAATGATATGCTGGCTTACTAACTAATAGTAAGACAACACTATCTAAAGGAGGAGGAAAAGAACAAATTCTTTTTGAGTAGGTAGAACTTTTGTAGTTGCTTGCTCACAAACATTTCAAAACATCCTTCAAATACACCAACACTTTCCATGAAATATTTTCAAAAGTCAACACTTTGTATACTTTCTTATAGAGACGGAAATCATTACAATGTTTACCTAAACAAAGGCCCTTTTAAAAAATACTTTCAAAACTATCACAAACACATTACAAACAAAGCATTTCAAAGTGATCTATCATCTAAGAGACCGTAGATAACTACGGATGAAAAGGGTGCTAACACCTTCCCTTTTCATAACCTACCCCCCGAACTCAAGAAAATTCTCAAAATGTCTTTCATGTTCTTTTCACCCTTTCCTTTATTGGATAAAAGAAAAGTCGGTGGCGACTCTTGCTATCCGCAATAATTGCAATCAAACGCAAAACACCCACGTCAGTTCTCCCACTGTATTACAGAACTGGCAACTATGTTGGGGATAATAAACTAAAAGTGGGGTTACCTTAGAGACTAGATCGCCTTTATTACTTTCATTATTTGACTTGCTTGTTTTACTCTTAAAAGGGTTGTTTGGGTTTTTTATAGATCCACTACCCGGATCTGAAGGCATTATTAGGTAAGTAGCAATAGATCATAGGGATTGTGCAGCATAATACCGACATGGTTGGAGCGATGGCTACGTTAGTGTGACACATTTGTTGGTACCACTGTGTGATGTCATGAAGCACTAACTGACCTTAGAACCTTAGTTGAACAAACTTGGTCATTAGAAAGTAGTGAGATAGTCGGCTTTGGTGCAAGACTGAAGTTGGTTGAGACTCAATGCTACACTCATTGAGATCAGACTTTCGGGATATTTTGGTCGCTAATAAAGAAGCTTGTGCTGAAACAATGCCCGATGAAGAAAGATCAGTGATATTGAGATTCCTTAGAACCCAATTACTTTCTTTTAGGACAGGTTGAACCAACTAGACTTCAAGAGGGTACTTACCTATAAACCTCATGCAATCCTAAACCTAAGACCTCGTGTGCTTGTTTGTGTGTGATTATTTGTTCATAAACATCATGGCATCATGTCATAGCATTTTCACTAACTATTTCAAGGACTTGAGGGTTTATCTTTGTTCTGTTTTATAGGATATGGCTTCCACCCGCAGAAATACCATATGAATTAACTTAGTAAGGGTACCCCCTCAACTCAAAGAGTTAGCGTCAAGTGTTCTGGAAAATTCTCCATTCACCAAAAGATATGGTCGAATTCTCAACCTAGCTACCTCAAACTTTGATGAAGACATGTTGAAGGTACTCTTTCAGTTCTTTGATCTCGTACATCATTGTTTCACTTTTCCTGATTATCAATTGGTGCCTACAATGGAGGAATTCTCTAAACTACTAGGAGTGCCTATTCTTGATCAAATACCCTTCAACGATCTAGAGGAAATTCCAAGACCTGAGGTTATTGTCGAGGCTTTACATTTGAAGAGTTATGATATTATAGCTAATTGAGAGACAAGAAGTGGGGTCAAAGGCTTTTTGGCTAAATTTTTTATGGAGAAGGCTCTATTGTTTTGGTAGGCCATGGATCTACAAACTTTCGAAGAAGTTTTGGATCTTCTAATCTACGGTTTGGTACTATTCCCTAACCCGGACCAACTCGTAGATGTGAATTCCGTCAAAATTTTCCTTACCCGCAATCCTGTGCCTACATTGCTTGGAGATATTTTGCACTCTCTTCATACTCTCACTATAAAGAAACAAGGAACTCTTATTTGTTGCTTGCCTTTGCTGTCTAGGTGGTTTATTTTGCACCTTCCTTGATCAGTCTTGAAGAATGAACAAGGCTTAAGGTGGTCTCAAATGTTAATGTCACTCTCCCATTTTTATATCTATTGGTGATCTCGATCTCAAGAAGACATTACTATCATTTACCGTTGTGGGGAGTTCCCTAATGTTCCTCTCTTGGGCATTAGGTGAGGTATTACTTATAACCCTTCTCTTGATCTGTGATTATTTGGCTACGCTCAAAGAGATGGTCCCCGTGACACACTCATTCAATGTCTTGTATTCGACTATGAGAATGATGTTCAAGGTTATCATCAAAGGTTTGTGCATGCTTAGGGAATGGTGAGCAAAGTTGATAGCAATACTTTGGGGCATAAGAATTCTATCCCTTTGGAGCCTTATGTTAAATGGGTGCGAGCTCACACTCAGAATCTCATGATGCCATATCCCGCTATCCTACTAAAATGTTGTGGAGCCTGTTGCTGAGGGGGACGTTCCCTATACCATTCTCCATCCTGACATGCCTACCAACATCGAGGAAATACTGAGACCATGGATTCAGCTCAAGGAGGAACAAAATACCTTTGAATCTCAATTTTATGCAAGCGAGAAGAAAGTGTTGGAGCTCACAAGGAAACTTTACGAGGAACAAATCATGAATGCTTATGTGATCGGTGGATCTGGAACTGACTGTTTAAAGCTGGTTCGCGAAATTTCGCGGAAGCAAGAGTCGCCACCGTCTTTTATTTTCTCCAAATGGAAAGGACAAAAGCACAGAAAAATTCCTTATAGAGATTGCTCTCGGTTCGGGAGGTAGATTATAGAAAGGGAAGGTGTTAGCACCCTTTCTATCCATGGTTATCCATGGGCTCTTAGATACTTGCTCATTTGTTTTCAAAAATGGTTTGTTTGCTTTTCAACTGTGGGTTTAAAAAGTTTCTTTGAAAATTCCAGTTCGACTCTTGTATCATTCCTCAAGAGTGTTTGAAAAATTGCTTTCGAAAGCTTTTTGAAAATGTGTTGGTGTGAAAAGTATTTTGTTTTGTTTTGAAATTTAGAGCAAGTATCTAGAGTCGTCTACCTACCCTAAGGAATTCGTCTATGTAAATGTCCTTTAAAGTAGTGCCATCCCACCATTGAGAGGTAGGTAGCACCACCGTTGGAGGTGTTCGGGTCAATTCGAAGGTTCGGGACATGGTGATCACCAGAGCAATAGGAAGATACCTTAGAAGCTACCCTCATGCCAGGTTCCCGGATCATGAGGACTTACTAAGACATCCTCTACTCGACGATCACCTTTCGAGGCAAGGCAACAGTGAGGCGTACCCTAGGGGTGGTGTGTGATTTGTATGTCAGATTCATTTATTTTTGTCTTGTCAGGTTATGGGTGATCTATGCGTTTGTCTTTATTTTTTTGTCATTCATTCTTGCATGCATTTATTTAACAGTTAAAAAAGATGCGGAAATTGAAAGTTCTAAACTATTACAAAGGCGCGGGTCCGCATCGCCAAAATTAAAATCCAGGACCCGATTTGACGGAAAGTAAATAAAGAAATAAAATAAAGTGCGAGAAATTAAGTTTACAAGGCTTTGGGAGAGATACATAAATATAAAGAATAAAAATAAATATGCGAATTAAATAAGAATTACGAACGAGGGCGTTGGACCCTTTTACAAAAAATTAAATTACATGGTGAAATTAATTAATTAATTAAAGAAAGACTTGTTTTTGGTATCTTTAGGATTTAATGAAAAAAGAGAATTAATTAAAATTAAAATTGAATGCAAACCCTAATTCTAGTGGCTTTTAAATTTATTATGAAAATATTAAAATTTAACCTAAATTAAACCTAGTTTTTATACAAATTTAATTGTGAAAATAAAATAAATAATATTATTGTGAAAAAGAAAAATTAAAAAAAGAATAAAACGTTTATTAAACCTAATTCTATGTTCTTTTATATTTTTATCATGAAAAGAATTAAAATTGCAACCTAAATTAAAACTAAATTTATTTACATACAATTTGTTTATGAAAATAATTAAAATAAAATACTTATTATATTTTTTCATCTTTTCTGATTTTTATGAGGTTTTTGTATTTTGTAAAAAATAATTAATTAAATTAAAACAATAAAGAAAATAAAATGACAATTGAAAATAAAATATAAAGAAAATGTAGAGAATTGCAAACCAGGGGGGTTCAGGCCCCAATATGGAGGTATAGATCCAAGAATCCTGGCCCACAAACCTGGGTCCATTTGACTTTTTTGATAGTATGCTGTAGCGTTGACTGGACCTTATGTTGTTCTTCCAATCTGGGCCTTGGGATTGATCTTGAGAGGGACGTGTCACGTTTGATTTGGAAGTCCATCATAGTCCTCAGTAAGTGGAACAGCATGTGAACCTGGATTGAAAAATATTATGAAGAATAATGCAGACCTGGGGCTCGAACCCAGGTCTTAGACGTCAACACAATCAGCGCTTGCCAGCTGAACCATTAAACTCTTTTGTTAAATAAATAAACAGCAAATAATAAAATATGAAACTACGCGTTAGTGGGACAAAGCGCGCGAATTTCAAATCAACCAACCAATTCATGCCACGGACTCATCTTCTTCATGGTGTTGATTTTTTCTGAAATACAAAAGCAATAGACAACGGTTTCTGAACCGTTCTGTAATGCACCATTAGAAAAAATAACGAATAGGCCATAAGGCCATATAAATTAAGCGCGATTGTTGTATCTTCTTCGTCTGAACGTGCTGATTTGAATGGTGGTGGTTAGAGATTTCAATTTTTTCTCGTTTCAAAGTCCCCAATTTAGAACTCTGTAAACCCTAGAAAACAGTCATGGCGAAATCGTGTATACAGCATAAAAACGCAATTAAATGCATTGGTTAGTTTCAAAACATCATAATGAACATGAATCAATGAATAAATTTCACAAATAATGCATGGAATGGGATGTACGATTATGAAATTTATTTGATACAGTCTGCACTCATGTTACCAATCCTTGAGGTTCTGATGAGTCTTCTTGATTGGGAATCGTTCAGGGGACCTTGAGGAAGCTATTGAACCAAGTCTTGAGACCTGAATCGCCTTGTAGAGGTGTTTACAGTTTTGACTTTTTTGCAAATTTTTTCAAGTTGTCAATGGAGTTTCTTGAGTGGCTGCGCGTCCATTCTCATTAGGGTTATGTTTCTTGTATATGTAGGAACAATTAGGTTAAGAAAAACTCAATCAAATCTCTTGTAATCATGGTTTTGAATATTTGATTTCTTAAGATTTTTCCATATCTTTTTCCATGTGTTTTTGGTTCAAAATCATGCTAATCAACCCAAATCCTTCCATATTGGTACAAGCACGAAATCTTGAGGCTAAAACATGTACAAAAAGATTTTATAGGTTAAGTTAAATATTTTTCATATATTTAAATGATTTAAATGAATTAATATAAATAAAAATTCAAATAAATAAATAAAATATGAGAAAATACTTCCCTTTGGGCCAAGTGGTCGTGCACATGTTATGGATGATGAATTATGGAAGAAAAACGGGCCCATTAGCAATTTTAGGTCATTTGAATCAATGTTGACTTTTCAAAATATCCAAAAATTTCCCAACTTCCACAAGGCATAACTTGCTCAATTTTTAAGCTTTTCTCATGTTCTTGGACATTTTGGAAAGGTCTTTGAGTCCTTTAACCAATGCCTGTAGTCCCATGTCATTTTGATTTACCAATCTCACGTTATGGCCTTTGACTTAAAGTCTCTTTTTGTTGACTTTTGAAAATGACCTATAGTGTTGAAATTGATAACTTTTTGTGAGAGCATTTCTTGGACTTGAAGTATGAAGATGAGTTGTAGGAAATGTCTTTCTCTTAAAAATGAGCCTTGGATGGAATTTTTCTGATAATCCATGTGAAAGTTATGCCCTGGTCAATTTCAGTTGACTTTTTCAACTGTCCAAATAAGGAAACTTTTGCATCTTGATGATTTTTGAGCCAAATTTTGAGAATCATGATCAAGTATTGATCAAATGATGTTTGTGGCTTCAAAATGATATGTTGACCAAAAATTTGAACTTTTGACTGTCAAATGACCATTTTTCCCCTACAGTTGACTGTAGTGCAATTTAGGGTTTTGACTGTGCAATTTTGAGCTGAATGCCTTGAAACTTGATATGAGAATACTTGACCATATTTGTAGGCATATGAGACTTGATTGGGCCTTTGAAAACTTCATTTTCTTAATCAGAACACAAACCCTAGTTTTGACTGTATAGGAGACCTTTGCACTGTGCAACCCTTGGGGAATTTTGCAGCTTGACTTGACAATTTCTTGGAGAATATGGGAGGGCAAATTTTGGGGTACAACAGTTGCCCCTGTTCAATCTTCTTAGACCTGAGGATGCAGATTGGCTGACGTGCCTTTCATAATCCGAAGGTGGAAGATGATTGAACACTAGAGTGCCCAGAAATTTGCGCTCACATGTTAGCAGTGTGATGGGGGAATGGGCTTATAGATGCCATCTGGAGATTGCTGGATAGGATGATGGGCTTATAGATGCCATCTGGATGTTGATCGTGTAAGAGATTCCTTAGCGAGAACCTGCATGCCTGCAAAAGAAAATGAGTACCTGACACGTCGCAGGAGTTGGTTTTCAGATGCTTGGTACAGATGTGTCCTGACTGGTTACAGGAGCTGAGTCTGGAGTCTTCACATGATGATGAATGAACCAGGGATGGTTACTGCCTTATCCTGAATGGTAAGAGAATCTTGGACGATTACTACCCCAACAGGAATGTTGAGAGAATCTTGGGTGTCTTCTACTGGGATAAGAATCAGGGAGATCTTAGGGTCGGTCTGACTGAACCAGAGAAGGCCTTTGACTGGATAAGAATCAGGAAAATCTTAGGGTCGATCTGACTGAACCAGAGAAGGCCTTTGACTGGATAAGCATCAGGAAAATCTTAGGGTCGATTTAACTGAACCGGATAAGGTCTTGGAATATCTTCAACTGGATAAGCATCAGGGAGATCTTAGGGTCGATCTGACTGAACCAGAGAAGGCCTTTGACTGGATAAGAATCAGGAAAATCTTAGGGTCGATTTAACTGAACCGGACAAGGTCTTGGAATATCTTCAACTGGATAAGCATCAGGGAGATCTTAGGGTCGATCTGACTGAACCAGAGAAGGCCTTTGACTGGATAAGCATCAGGAAAATCTTAGGGTCGATTTAACTGAACCGGACAAGGTCTTGAAATATCTTCAACTGGATAAGCATCAGGGAGATCTTAGGGTCGATCTGACTGAACCAGAGAAGGCCTTTGAATATAGCTAAGAATTTAACTGGATCTTTCCTGAAAGGTAAAGGTCAGTCATATGCAATGCATGATATGGATCAAGCAATGATGTTCTCAATATAAATGAGACTTGTATGATATGATGTGTCTATGCATGTTATAATGATGTATGTGATGTTTTATGTATGTTTTTGTCTAGGAAAGTGAATCCTTGACGGGTGCCGGGAAGTCGTATCCTGGGCTGATGTTGAAGAATAGATTTTGCTTCCGCTGGGGATGATAACTGCAAGAATACCGGTAGGAGAAGATGACTCCGTTGCGGAATAAACTTGGCAAATGGAAGATTCTACGGGGAGAAAATACTCTAGCGACCATGCTGGGAAGTGATACTCTGTGGGGAGAGAGATACTCTGCTGAATGTTGATAATAGTTTGCTGGGGATCGGAAGACTTTGTCGACGACGCTCTTTCCGTGGCTTTTGGCTGAGGATAACCCAGTTATATCCTGTTGAGGAAATAATTCTTTAAATAAAGTCGGGCGACGCGTTCGTGCTCTGTGAAGGATAAGCTTCCAGAATTTACTGGGGATAAGCTTACTGTTTGGGGATATGAATTCCAATTTTCCTGGGGAAACTGGATTGGGCTCTTCTGGGGAGTTTTGACTGCGGGGAAGGGATTCCTTTGAATGTTGATATACCGCCAGGGAACAATCTTTAGACCAAGACTGCCGGGGATGCTTGTATGTTGCTGCTGGGGAAGTATTGAGATCTGATAACTCTGCTTGGAGAAGAATGCATGGTTTTGCTGAATCACTCTCTGGGGAATTAAGATGTACTGGTCATGTTCTTTAGCTGAACCTACCTTGGTACCTTGGAGGATAGAACAATTAGATTGCTTGGGCAACTCATTATTGCCCCTGTTTCTGAGATATGAGAGGAAGACCTGTGAGGTGCTGATAGTTGTTTGAGGGTCAAACCTTCTTCTGGTAGGCAGGTGACAGGATGACAGGACATAGTCGTACGCTTTGATCCCTAACTTTTGCCTGGACCGCCCTTTCGGGTTTTTAGTCCACCGGGATACCCATTTTTGCCCAAGCCGCCTTTTCAGGTTTTCGACTTGCCGGGTGTACAGATTTTTTTCATTTCATCCCTTCATTTTGCCCGAACCCTTTTGGTTCGCCGGGAAGCCCTAATTTTTGCCTAGGTATGTCAACCTAGCGGGTCTTTGATTTTGCATAGTATTTTTCGACTATGTCCACGCTCTTAGAATGCAGGTAGGTGCCCCTGGCTGCTTGTGTTGCCATATTACCAGAAGGTGTCTGATCGTGCAAGATTCGTTGCTGGAGTGCCCCAAGTGACTCAGGCAGAGATTTGCCCCAGGCTTTTTGGCCTTTTGAGAGATTCTCTGGATCTTGACTTAACTGCCCCAGATGGTAGACCATGATCATGCCGTGCCCCTTGATTGGAGATACTCTTGTTCATTAGACTTTCGTCATGCGAATTTCTATGCTGTTCAAACAAAAAGTCATATGCAAACAAAGTTATGTTAAAAATGCAAAGCTTATGTCTGTCTCGAAGATTTTGAAAATGCATTCTTTTTTCATAAAACAAGTGAATGTTTGTAAAACGTGATGTCAACCCGCATTTACCGTAGGCCTTAAGGAGTCAGGATACCTTTCGTGACAGTATGCTTTCGAGCTAACCCATGCTTCAGCTAGGACTTTTGAGGGTTATAACGTGGCCTGGTTCACGGTTTAAGAAACAAAGGATAAAGGCTCAAACTATTTGTACCCACCCGCTCTTCGTGATGTTCTCCAAACCTAAACTCAGTTGATCGTGCGTTAGACCTTGCTTGAGTCTTTGCTTTGATGTTCCAATAATGGTTCAGATGTTGATGATTTCTTTTGAATAGGCAGTCATTTTTTGCTTTGGTTGAGGGTTTGTGAGACCTCTTTCTTGATTTTTGTTATCCCTTTCTTTTTTTGCCTGAACTGTTTCCTTTTTTGGAATTACAGTCAGCGGGATGCCCCAGTTTTGTAAGTCTCCTTCATGGGTTTTGACTTAATGGGTTTTTCATTTTTTGAGATAATGACTGCCTGTCCTTGTGATTTATTCAGAACCATCACTGTCTTTTGTTTTGTAAGGACTCCTTTGGTGCCATTTGTTATGCACTTGGATCAACTGAGAGAACTACCCTGCCCCAGGTTATGATAAAGGGTTTTAAATTTCGAAAAGAAAAACTCCTACTTCTTTGGCTCAGAGGGGTTGACGAGGGATTATCATCCTTATAACTCCAGTGTTTAGGGATTGAAACAATGCCTGTACCTCATCAGCGGGGTCTGTTCAAAAGCATACTGTAGATTATGGTATCGTTTTCGTCATCCTCCCTCAAGAGGCTTAGAATTTTAGATCCAGAGTTGACATCAGAAAAAATATGAAAAGAAATTTGAATATAATGAAAACAATTGTATTAATTCCCAAAACAGACGTATGCGATGCATTGATAGAATAAAAGAGTTTGCTATGACATTAATTGTTTGTATAAGCAAAGAAAAATACAACTCAAAAATTCAAATAAACAAAAGGCTTCAATGATTGGGCAACGGAGCAGTGATTATGTTCGGAGTCTCAGGCACTTCAAACTGAATCTCCCCGGCGTCGATCATGTCTTGAATCTTGTTCTTGAGAGGCCAGCAGTTGTCCGTAGTATGCCCCGGGCTATCAGAATGATATGCGCACCTATCATTGGGATGATAGTTGGGAGCAGAAGTGTTCGGATTCCGGAGAGGAGCCCTTAAGGTGATCAGCCCTGCCTTCAACATTTGTTGCAGTGCTTGATCCAGCGACATGTTGATTTTGGTGTACTGTCGTTTCTCCTTTCGCTGTTGCCCCTGTCCTTGTTGAGCAGGTCCGGGATTGGAGATCTGGATTGCCCCTACCTCATGACGGCTCTTTTTACCGTGCACAGCATTGGATTCTTTCTTTCCATGATGAGGCTTTTTATCAGAAGGTGCAGCCTCTTGAATTTTCCCAGACCGGATGCCAGCTTCTATTCGCTCTCCAGTCAAGATAAGATCTGTGAATCCAGCAGACGAATTCCCAATTAGGTGGTTGTAGAACGGACCAGACAGGGTCCCCAAGAACATATCGACAAGTTCCCGATCAGTCAGAGGTGGTTGTACCCTTCCAGCAAGATCCCTCCATTTCTGCGCATATTCTTTAAAACCTTCACTTGATCCTAACGACATACCCTAGAGTTGGGTACGCGTAGGAGCAAGGTCGGCATTATATTGATACTGCTTGTAGAAAGCAGTAGCCAACTCCTCCCAGTTACGAACCTTGGTCCCATCTAGCTGATAGAACCATTCGAGATGAGTCCCTGAAAGACTCTCCTGGAAGAAGTGGATCCACAAATTCTTGTCCACCGTATATGGTTGAATCTTCCGAACATAGGACCTGAGATATAACTTGGGACAAGACGCCCCGTCATACTTGGTAAAGGATGGTGCTTTGAACTTCCGAGGAATAATCACACCAGTTGACAAACCCAGATCTCCAAAATCCAGCCCAGGTACCTGTTGGATCTCCATAGCATTCAGCCTATCCTCCAACTGTTTGTACTTGTCCTCAGCCGGAGGGTACTGTTCGTCGTTGAAATCTGTCTCGTTGTCGGAGACCACTGGACTGGGAACCCCTTCCTCTTGGTGACTGCCTTTCCCCACAGATGGAGTTGTCCTCTCAGCTTGATCCTGCAGGGTGTTCCCAGATCTGCGTCTAGGGCTGAACAAAAAAGTCCTCTTCTTCTTCTTTTCCTTCTTCAAGAGCAGAGCCTTCAGATCTGGTTGCCCCTGGGTCAAATTCATGATCAGCCCTTGGAACTGGGCGTTCTGAGCCTGGAGGGCCTTGATAGTGTGCTCGGTTGAAGATTCAGGATTCATGACGAGACTGCTGAAATAAACAGCGAAGAAGGTAAGTAACCTGCAGAGAAAGGGTACATGTTATGCAATGATATGTATGATATGCATGCAATGATTTCAAGGACCTCGCGGGGTAAACAGAGAAACTTGTTAGAG
This sequence comes from Vicia faba, assembly GCA_948472305.1. Classification (NCBI taxonomy): domain Eukaryota; kingdom Viridiplantae; phylum Streptophyta; class Magnoliopsida; order Fabales; family Fabaceae; genus Vicia; species Vicia faba. The sequence continues at coordinate 1,351,352,785 of OX451741.1, forward strand.
TTGGAAATTGGTAACTTGATTGAAGGTACTTCATGTTGTTGAGAGTCCTTCGTCAAGGGTCAAAGGCTCACCATATCCAGTGGGTCATAGCCCCTGACAGCCTTGGCTAGAGGAAAATAAATCCCCTTGCCTCTTGCTAGATATCTTGTTCATCATGACCTGCGTCACAAGCCCTTGAGATCCTTGAAATGGGTTAGGATGTATGCAATGGTATGATGTTATGGTATGCATGGGGTAATGTGAGTAACCCTGTTATGAGTCACAATTAAGGGCTGCAAACCAAAACCTGCAAGAAACTTAGGATACCCCGTTATGAGTCCTAATTAAGGACTATAGGCAAAAACCTGCAAGAAACAAGCATGCAGATAGTCAAGTACGAAGGCACACAAGTCACACAAGAGAAGCCCTTAGAGTTTAGGCCAGCATGAGGTCTAGGTATTACCCTCTTTCAGTTGGTTGGTTCGTACCTGTCCTATCAAAGTAACCGGGTTCTTAGAGGATCCCAATATCATTGACTACCCTCAATCGGTCATAACTCCAGCATCGCAATCTTTTCTTGCGGCCAGAACCATCACGAGAGTTTAGCCTCAATGGGCGTAGCATACTGCTACTGTTCTAAAGGCCAAGTTGTGTCAATTAAGGTTCTAAGGTTGTTGGTGCTTAATGACTCCTTAGAAGACCCATATTCTCCCCGTTTCAACACGAGGGATATCGGTACAGACCAAGGCGCCACACCAACGTAGCCACTGTTTCACCCGTGTCGGTCTACGCCGGACAGGTCCCTCACAGCTTATGCTACCTAAACAGGGTATCCCCAGATCCGGGTTAGGATCTATGTATCTCCGATACAACCCACAATAGTAAAGCAAGCAAAGAAGACAATTGAAAACACAGTTATGAACTAGCCCTAAGGTACACCTCACTTTATAGTTTGTTCCCCAGCAGAGTCGCCAGTTCTGTGATCGGTGGATCTGGAACTGACTGTTTAAAGCTGGTTCGCGAAATGTCGCGGAAGCAAGAGTCGCCACCGTCTTTTATTTTCTCCAAATGGAAAGGACAAAAGCACAGAAAAATTCCTTATAGAAATTGCTCTCGGTTCGGGAAAGGGAAGGTGTTAGCACCCTTTCTATCCATGGTTATCCATGGGCTCTTAGATACTTGCTCATTTGTTTTCAAAAATGGTTTGTTTGCTTTTCAACTGTGGGTTTAAAAAGTTTCTTTGAAAATTCCAGTTCGACTCTTGTATCAGTCCTCAAGAGTGTTTGAAAAATTGCTTTCGAAAGCTTTTTGAAAATGTGTTGGTGTGAAAAGTATTTTGTTTTGTTTTGAAATTTAGAGCAAGTATCTAGAGTCGTCTACCTACCCTAAGGAATTCGTCTGTGTAAATGTCCTTTAAAGTAGTGCCATCCCACCATTGAGAGGTAGGTAGCACCACCGTTGGAGGTGTTCGGGTCAATTCGAAGGTTCGGGACATGGTGATCACCAGAGCAATAGGAAGATACCTTAGAAGCTACCCTCATGCCAGGTTCCCGGATCATGAGGACTTACTAAGACATCCTCTACTCGACGATCACCTTTCGAGGCAAGGCAACAGTGAGGCGTACCCTAGGGGTGGTGTGTGATTTGTGTGTCAGATTCATTTATTTTTGTCTTGTCAGGTTATGGGTGATCTATGCGTTTGTTTTTATTTTTCTGTCATTCATTCTTGCATGCATTTATTTAACAGTTAAAAAAGATGCGGAAATTGAAAGTTCTAAACTATTACAAAGGCGCGGGTCCGCATCGCCAAAATTAAAATCCAGGACCCGATTTGACGGAAAGTAAATAAAGAAATAAAATAAAGTGCGAGAAATTAAGTTTACAAGGCTTTGGGAGAGATACATAAATATAAAGAATAAAAATAAATATGCGAATTAAATAAGAATTACGAACGAGGGCGTTGGACCCTTTTGCAAAAAATTAAATTACATGGTGAAATTAATTAATTAATTAAAGAAAGACTTGTTTTTGGTATCTTTAGGATTTAATGAAAAAAGAGAATTAATTAAAATTAAAATTGAATGCAAACCCTAATTCTAGTGGCTTTTAAATTTATTATGAAAATATTAAAATTTAACCTAAATTAAACCTAGTTTTTATACAAATTTAATTGTGAAAATAAAATAAATAATATTATTGTGAAAAAGAAAAATTAAAAAAAGAATAAAACGTTTATTAAACCTAATTCTATGTTCTTTTATATTTTTATCATGAAAAGAATTAAAATTGCAACCTAAATTAAAACTAAATTTATTTACATACAATTTGTTTATGAAAATAATTAAAATAAAATACTTATTATATTTTTTCATCTTTTCTGATTTTTATGAGGTTTTTGTATTTTGTAAAAAATAATTAATTAAATTAAAACAATAAAGAAAATAAAATGACAATTGAAAATAAAATATAAAGAAAATGTAGAGAATTGCAAACCAGGGGGGGTTCAGGCCCCAATATGGAGGTATAGATCCAAGAATCCTGGACCACAAACCTGGGTCCATTTGACTTTTTTGATAGTATGCTGTAGCGTTGACTGGACCTTATGCTGTTCTTCCAATCTGGGCCTTGGGATTGATCTTGAGAGGGACGTGTCACGTTTGATTTGGAAGTGCATCATAGTCCTCAGTAAGTGGAACGACATGTGAACCTGGATTGAAAAATATTATGAAGAATAATGCAGACCTGGGGCTCGAACCCAGGTCTTAGACGTCAACACAATCAGCGCTTGCCAGCTGAACCATTAAACTCTTTTGTTAAATAAATAAACAGCAAATAATAAAATATGAAACTACGCGTTAGTGGGACAAAGCGCGCGAATTTCAAATCAACCAACCAATTCATGCCACGGACTCATCTTCTTCATGGTGTTGATTTTTTCTGAAATACAAAAGCAATAGACAACGGTTTCTGAACCGTTCTGTAATGCACCATTAGAAAAAATAACGAATAGGCCATAAGGCCATATAAATTAAGCGCGATTGTTGTATCTTCTTCGTCTGAACGTGCTGGTTTGAATGGTGGTGGTTAGAGGTTTCAATTTTTTCTCGTTTCAAAGTCCCCAATTTAGAACTCTGTAAACCCTAGAAAACAGTCATGGCGAAATTGTATATACAGCATAAAAACGCAATTAAATGCATTGGTTAGTTTCAAAACATCATAATGAACATGAATCAATGAATAAATTTCACAAATAATGCATGGAATGGGATGTACGATTATGAAATTTATTTGATACAGTCTGCACTCATGTTACCAATCCTTGAGGTTCTGATGAGTCTTCTTGATTGGGAATCGTTCAGGGGACCTTGAGGAAGCTATTGAACCAAGTCTTGAGACCTGAATCGCCTTGTAGAGGTGTTTACAGTTTTGACTTTTTTGCAAATTTTTTCAAGTTGTCAATGGAGTTTCTTGAGTGGCTGCGCGTCCATTCTCATTAGGATTATGTTTCTTGTATATGTAGGAACAATTAGGTTAAGAAAAACTCAATCAAATCTCTTGTAATCATGGTTTTGAATATTTGATTTCTTAAGATTTTTCCATATCTTTTTCCATGTGTTTTTGGTTCAAAATCATGCTAATCAACCCAAATCCTTCCATATTGGTACAAGCACGAAATCTTGAGGCTAAAACATGTACAAAAAGATTTTTTAGGTTAAGTTAAATATTTTTCATATATTTAAATGATTTAAATGAATTAATATAAATAAAAATTCAAATAAATAAATAAAATATGAGAAAATACTTCCCTTTGGGCCAAGTGGTCGTGCACATGTTATGGATGATGAATTATGGAAGAAAAATGGGCCCATTAGCAATTTTAGGTCATTTGAATCAATGTTGACTTTTCAAAATATCCAAAAATTTCCCAACTTCCATAAGGCATAACTTGCTCAATTTTTAAGCTTTTCTCATGTTCTTGGACATTTTGGAAAGGTCTTTGAGTCCTTTAACCAATGCCTTTGGTCCCATGGCATTTTGATTTACCAATCTCAAGTTATGGCCTTTGACTTAAAGTCTCTTTTTGTTGACTTTTGAAAATGACCTATAATGTTGAAATTGATAACTTTTTGTGAGAGCATTTCTTGGACTTGAAGTATGAAGATGAGTTGTAGGAAATGTCTTTCTCTTCAAAATGAGCCTTGGATGGAATTTTTCTGATAATCCATGTGAAAGTTATGCCCTGGTCAATTTCAGTTGACTTTTTCAACTGTCCAAATAAGGAAACTTTTGCATCTTGATGATTTCTGAGCCAAATTTTGAGAATCATGATCAAGTATTGATCAAATGATGTTTGTGGCTTCAAAATGATATGTTGACCAAAAATTTGAACTTTTGACTGTCAAATGACCATTGTGCCCCTACAGTTGACTGTAGTGCAATTTAGGGTTTTGATTGTGCAATTTTGAGCTGAATGCCTTGAAACCTGATATGAGAATACTTGACCATATTTGTAGGCATATGAGACTTGATTGGGCCTTTTAAAACTTCATTTTCTTAATCAGAACACAAACCCTAGTTTTGACTGTATAGGAGACCTTTGCACTGTGCAACCCTTGGGGAATTTTGCAGCTTGACTTGACAATTTCTTGGAGAATATGGGAGGGCAAATTTTGGGGTACAACAGCTTACATTGCACCAAAGAAGATACGCCAGTGGGTGACTTGATTCTTTTTGTTTTAGTAGTTTATTTTGTTATCTCTTTGAGACCTTTTTTATTCTTCCATTGTAAGCCCAAGAGGCATTTGTAATTCATAAACTTACTAATGTAATTAATGTTTGTTGTCTTCTCTTTGTCTAGAAAATTTAAATTCCTTAAACTCCTTGAAAGCATTCCATCTGCATAACATGCATCATATCATAAGCAGGTTTTCCGACACAAGTTTCCTCATCTTTCTATTGTTTATTTTAGTATAAGATGGATCTCGAGCGAACCGTCAAGGACTTTCAGAATCAAAACTCTCAATTCCAAGAGACTCTTCTCAACTTAGCAAAGGGTCAGAAAGAAATGATTGCGCTTCTTTTCACGTAGAAGAAGACCAAGAGGAAATTTGTAATCAACATGAGGAAGAGGTTCAAAGGCCCTTCCCTACAAGTTCAAGTTGAAGAGGATTCCTCTAGGGAGGATGAGAACCAAGATGAAGATGCTAGAAGCACTCGTGTTGGGGGTGGGAATGAAAAAGTTTCCAATGACAAGGATTATATCAATGATAAAGCCAACCAATGACAAATATAAGAAGCTAGAAGACCGACTAAAGGCTATAAAGATCCAAGCAGTTCCTGGCTTAGATTTTGGAGACTTAGGTTTGGTTGTCGGGGTAGTCATTCCATATAAACTCAAGATCCCAGTTTTTGCCAAGTACGATGGTGTCTCATGTCCCAAGCTTCATCTAAGATCATATGTCTGTAAAATCCAGCCGTACACTGCCGATAGGAAACTATGGGTGCACTTTTTTCAAGATAGTCTATCTGGAACGCAGTTGGAGTGGTTTTACCAATTGGAAGGGACTAATATCCATACTTGGGAGTATTTGGCTGCTGCCTTTTACCTCCAATATCAATATAACATTAATCTTACACCAACTAGGTTGCAACTGCAAGGCATGACCATGGGTTCTAAGGAGGGCTTAAAAGAGTACGCCCAAAATGGAGAGAGTTGTCTGACAGGGTGCATCCACCTTTAACTGATAGAGAGTTGGTAGACATGTTTATAGGAACACTGACTGGTCCTTTCTTCAACTTGCTGATTGGAAGTTCGTCGTCTGGATTTACTGGATTGATCTTGACTGGTGAGAGGGTTGAAAGCCAGATTAAAAGCGAGAAAATACCCATGGCCTCCATCTCAAATACTGTGAAAAAACCATTTATTTGAAAAAAGAGACTAATGATGTGTATGGGTCAAGAACCCGTACTAAGAATGAGCATCATAATTCAGTAGGGGCAGTATTGATTTCCAATCCAACTCCAACTTAACGACCGCGTCAATAAAACAACCAACAAAGGTTGGATGCCCCAAGAAGACAATTTACTAGAATCAATATGCAATTATTTCAAGCTTTGCAACACCTATTGAAAGCTGATCTGGTGACATTGTGAGACCCCCCTGCTAATCCTAACACAACTTCCCTGAAATATAATCCCAATGCAAAATGTGCTTACCACTCGAATAGTCTCGGACATGATACCAATGATTTTTGGGTGCTAAAGAACAAAATCCAAGACCTAATTAATAACAAGACAATTGAGTTCGACCCTCCGCCAACTCCCAATGTGAACACCAAACCCAATCCAAATCATGGTAAGGGTGTCAATGCTATTGAAGATGCTTCTTTTGTTTCCTCCATCAATGAATTGACCACCCCTTTGAAGACTGTTAAACAAAATTTGTTGAAAGTCAGTGTATTCCCTGGCTGCCTTGAAGACTGTTACTGATGTGTTGTATAAGTTAATGGTTGTGAATGGCTAAAGAAAGGTGTCTAACACCTGATGGATAGCCATGAGATTATGTTTGAAAGAACTCCATCTGTGAAAAGTTTGACTCAAAATGTACCTCAAGAAGTTGAAGATGTGTCCATCATCACTATTTCAAACAAACCTATTAGGATCACCTCCAAAGATCCTATTAGGATTCCCGCTGAACCGAGAATAGTGCCACTGATTATCACCACACTGGGGATAGTCCCCTACTCTTCTGATAAGGTTGTGCCCTGGAATTATGGGGCGGAAGTGTATTACCATGGTATCAAACAATATTCCTGGATTGATGAAGATGATACTGCTGACATTACCAACATCACTGGATCAAGTAAAATCACTAGGATGGGGAGGATCTTCTCTCCAGAGATTTCACCTCCGACAACCACAACTACACCCAGTCACATTACTATCGACAAACATGTAGATAATACTCGCGGAAAGGAAAAAATGACTGAGCCTGCCAGGACGGAGGCGTCCATAAAAGATAATACCACTAAGGACCCATCTACCCAAGAGATGGAGGAGATTTTAAAAATTATCAGAAAAGGTGATTACAAGATAGTGGAACAGTTGGGGAAAACACCCTCGAAGATTTCTATGTTATCTTTGGTTCTATGCTCCGATGCGCATACTCAAGCATTGATAAAATTTTTGAAAAATGCACATGTTCCTCAAGAAACTACGTCAATCAATTTTAAAACTGTGTAGCGAGTTTGATTACCAATAATAATTTGGGATTCTCAGATGCTGATTTAACTCCAGTCTGAAAAAACCACAACAAAGCTTTGTATGTTTCCATCGAATGTAAAGGGACCACCTTAGCCCAAGTATTGGTGGATATTGGGTCCTCTCTGAATGTCTTGCCCAAAGGTGCTCTAGATCGGTTGGACTGTGAAGGTTTGGTACTAAAGCCTAGTGACATAGTGGTGAGAGTTTTTAAAGGATCAAAGAGGATGGTCCATGGAGAGGTTGACCTCCCTATCAAAGTTGGGTCTCAAGTCTTCAACTCGACTTTCTATGTAATGGATATGCATCCTGCTTATTCTTTCCTGCTTGGACCCTCATGGATACATGGGGCAGGAGCAGTGACTTCCATGCTACATCAACTTCCACTGTCTGTGGTGAGGAAGAATTCATGATCAGTCATCTAAATTCATTCAAATATGTTGAAATGGATGGCGATTTCATAGAGACTCCTTATTAAGCCTTTGATGTGGTTTCTCCCATGGTTGATGTCGCCAAAGCCACTTCCGACATTCCAAAACTACTAAAGATACATTAAGGATGGCCTCTCTCAAAGATGCTTGTGTTCTTGTTGAAGACGGAGGTTGCACCATTTTAGGACAACTCTCAGATATCCCATACAAATCAGATAATTTCGGGTTGGGTTTCACTTCCAAAGCTAAAAAAGAGGTTTGACATGCTCGTGCAGGGAAACCACTTCTCCATATCAGTAACAATGAAGTTAATGCTCTTGGGGACTCTGATAGTGACGGTGACTGGGACGACTGGATCTACCCAAGTTCTGATGGAGGGCTCAACAACTGGAAGACTAAGGACTTCATCTTAATCTCCTTCAGCCATGAGTAATTTTCGTTTCCTATTTTTTATTTACTTTGAGAAATTTGTCTGTAATTTCCATTTAAACAATGACTTTAAACCATGTGCTTTTCCTGGGGAACCATTGTCCATTTGTTAAGGGTTTGTCATTCCCATATGCCATATGCTCATTTTAATGAAAAAAACATTGAATTATTTTGCATTAAAATTTTGTGCTCTTTATCTTTCCTTTACTTTACTTCATTTTCAAAAATAGCCATGTGATCTTACATGCACACACACACATTTGCAGATCCATATCCACTCTGGATCTCATTGACAACAGTTCTGCTATTGCCATCTATGACTTCAAGAATCCAATCTATCAAGCCGAAGACAAAGGCGAAGAAGATTGGGAAGTACCTGGAGAACTCGCCAGAATCCCGATACAAGAGGAGAAGATCATACAACTGCACGAAGAACCAGTTGAAGTGACAAACTTAAGTACTGAGGCCGATAGGAAAGAAGTCAAGATCGGTGCTAACATGGAAGACAATGTCAAGAGAAAATTGGCTCAGATGTTGCACGACTATGTTGAAGTGTTCACTTTGTCATATAAAGATATGTCGGGACTCGATACTGATATCGTAGTTCATCGTCTACCAATGAAACAAGGTTGTCCTCCAATCAAACAAAAGGTTCGTCGCATGCGGCCAGATATGTCTGAGAAAATCAAGGATGAGGTAATGAAATAGTTCGATGCTGGTTTCTTGGAAGTGACATCGTATCCCCAATGGGTTCCAAATGTTGTTCCTATGCGGAAGAAAGATGGAAAGGTCCACATGTGTGTAGACTACATGGATTTAAATAGGGAAAGCCCCAAAGACGATTTCCCACTACCACATATTGACACCTTGGTTGATAACACTACTTAATATAAGGTGTTCTCCTTCATGGATGGCTTCTTGGGTTACAACCAAATCAAAATGGCGCCCGAGGACATGGAGAAAACTACCTTTGTCACACAGTGGGGCACCTTCTGTTATAAGGTCATTCCTTTTGGGTTGAAGAATGCATGTGCAGCTTATTAATGAGCTATGGTGGCTCTATTTCATGACATGATACACCATGAGATATAAGTCTTTGTCGATGATATGATAGCCAGGTCAAAAACTGAGGAATAGAACCTTGATCATCTTCACAAGCTATTTGAAAGGCTGAAGAAATACAAGTTGAGGATGAATCCAAACAAATGCACCTTCGGGGTAAGGTCTGGTAATCTCCTGGGCTTTGTCGTTAGGGGTAAGGAATTGAGGTTGATCCAGCAAAAGTCCAAGATATCCAAGAAATGTCGGCTCCACATACTAAGAAGGAGGTTAGAGTTTTCTTAGGTCGACTCAACTACATTTCCTGATTCATATCCCACCTAACTGCTACTTGTGAGCCACTCTTCAAGCTATTGAAAAAAGATCAAGTAGTCAGATGGAATGACGACTTCCAAATAGATTTTGACAAGATCAAGGAGTACTTACAAGAACCCCCAATCCTAATGCCTCTAGTTGAAGGAAGACCTTTGATCATGTACTTGACTATGTTAGAGAATTCAATGGGGTGTGTGCTAGGGAAGAATGACGAGTCTGGTCGAGAAGAGCATGCAATATACTACCTTAGAAAAATATTTACCGATTGTGAAACAAGATATTCACTGCTTTAGAAAACTTGTTTCACTTTAGCATGGGCTGCTCGCCGACTAAGACAGTATATGTTGACTCATACCACTTTCTTGATTTATAAGATGGATCCCATCAAGTACATCTTCAAGAAGCCAATTCTCTCTGGAAGAATATCCCGATGGAAAATGATCTTGACTGAATATGACATCCAGTGCACTACACAAAAGGCAATCAAGGGAAGTGTGTTGGCGGATCATTTGGCCCATCAAGTTATTGATAACTACCAATCGATGAACTTTGAATTCTCGGACGAGAATATCATGATGATAACTGACTGTGAAAAGCTTGGACCGCATGAAGGACCTGAACAAGGATCCCAATGGAATATGGTTTTTGATGGACCTTCCAATGGATTGGGTAACAAAATTGTTGTTGCGATTATTTCCCCCGAAGGTTGCCATACACCTTTCACTACCATGCTTTGCTTTGACAATACAAACAACAAGGTCGAGTATGAAGCATGCATCTTGAGTCTTAAGGCTGCTATTAACTTAAGAATCAAAATCTTAAGCGTATACGGAGATTCAGCCATAGTGATCATTCAAGTAAAAGGAGAGTGGGATACAAAACATCCAAATATTATCCCATACAAAGAACTTGTGCTAACACTGATACCGTACTTTGAGGAGGTCACCTTTGAACATATCCCGAGGGAATAAAAACAGTTGGAAGATGCCTTAACAACTATACCGTCTATGTTCAGGGTCAATTGGGACAACAAAGCTCCCAGAATTACTATCGAATAATTTGATGAGCCAGTGCACTGTTATGAGATTGACACTGATGGAGTAGAGGAGAAGCCTTGGTTCCACTAAGTGAAAAATTATCTTAAAACACAAGAGTACCCTGAGGGAGCTTCAATCAATGACAAGAAATCTCTGTGAAGGTTCTCAGTGAAGTTCTTCCTGAGCAATGGAGTCTTGTACAAGCGCAACCATGATTCAATTTTGCTTTGTTGTATGGACAAGAAGGAAGCAGAGAAAATTATGGAAGATATGCACGAAGGCATCTTTGGTACTCACTCCAGTGGAAACACTATGGCTAAGAATATTCTGAGGGCTAGTTACTATTGGTCGACCATGGAAACTGATTGTCATCATCACTTGAAGACTTGCCACAAGTGCCAAATTTATGCTGACAAGGTTCACATGCCTCTAATACCTTTAAACATCGTGACTGCTCCTTGGCCATTTACAATGTGGGGCATTGATATGATCGGAGAAAATAAGCCCACTGCCTCTAATGGACATCGTTTCATTCTCATCGCCATTGACTACTTTACCAAGTGGGTTGAAGAAGCTTCATTTTCCTCGGTTACCAAGAACTTTGTGGCCCGGTTCATCAAGCATAACTTCATTTGTCAGTATGGAATCCCTGAAAGGATCATCACTGACAATGGTACCAACCTTAACAACTCCAAGATTACTGAACTCTGCATGCAGTTCAAAATTAAGCATCACAACTCTCCTCCATACAGACCTAAGATGAATGGTGCAGTGGAAGTTGCCAACAAGAATATAAAGAAGATTGTGCAAAAGGACGTGGTGACCTATAAAGACTGGTGTGATCGGTGGATCTGGAACTGACTGTTTAACGCTGGTTCGTGAAATGTCGCGGAAGCAAGAGTCGCCACCGTCTTTTATTTTCTCCAAATGGAAAGGACAAAAGCACATAAAAATTCCTTAAAGAGATTGCTCTCGGTTCGGGAGGTAGATTATAGAAAGGGAAGGTGTTAGCACCCTTTCTATCCATGGTTATCCATGGGCTCTTAGATACTTGCTCATTGTGTTTTCAAAAATGGTTTGTTTGCTTTTCAACTGTGGGTTTAAAAAGTTTCTTTGAAAATTCCAGTTCGACTCTTGTATCAGTCCTCAAGAGTGTTTGAAAAATTGCTTTTGAAAGCTTTTTGAAAATGTGTTGGTGTGAAAAGTATTTTGTTTTGTTTTGAAATTTAGAGCAAGTATCTACGAGAACCTACCTACCCTAAGGAATTCGTTTGTGTAAATGTCCTTTAAAGTAGTGCCATCCCACCATTGAGAGGTAGGTAGCACCACCGTTGGAGGTGTTCGGGTCAACTCGAGGTTCGGGACATGGTGATCACCAGAGCAATAGGAAGATACCTTAGAAGCTACCCTCATGCCAGGTTCCCGGATCATGAGGACTTACTAAGACATCCTCTACTCGACGATCACCTTTCGAGGCAAGGCAACAGTGAGGCGTACCCTAGGGGTGGTGTGTGATTTGTGTGTCAGATTCATTTATTTTTGTCTTGTCAGGTTATGGGTGATCTATGCGTTTGTTTTTATTTTTTTGTCATTCATTCTTGCATGCATTTATTTAACAGTTAAAAAAATATGCGGAAATTGAAAGTTCTAAACTATTACAAAGGCGCGGGTCCACATCGCCAAAATTTCCAGAACCCGATTTGACAGAAAGTAAATAAATAAAGAAAGTAAGGAAATTAAATTGTCCGAGTTTACAAGGCCTTGGGAGAGGTACATAAAAATTATACGGAAAAGAAATAAACACGCGAATTAAATAAGAATTAAGAACGAGGGCGTTGGACCCTTTTTTTGCAAAATTGAATTAAATGATTAAATTAATGAAACTAATAATGAAAAGAAATTGTTTTTGGTATTTTTGTATTTTTATGATTTTTATGAAAAAAAGATTTAATTAAAATAAAATGCTAACCCTAATTCTAGCTGTTTTTAGTTTATTAAGAAAATATTAAATTTTAACCTAAACTTAATCTAATTATTTATATGCAATTTTAATTTATAAAAAAAATAAATAATATTTAAGTATTTAATTATTATGAAAGAAAAGAAAAAAAAGATAAAAAATTAATTAAACCCTAGTTCTACCAATTTTAGATTAATTAAGAAAATATTAAGATTTTACTCCTAAATTACAACTAATTAATTAATAAGGCTTTATTTACAAAAATATTAATTAAATAAATATATTTAATTTTTGTCTTTTCTGATTTTTTTAGTGTTTTTTTATATATTATGAAAATAATAATAAAAAAATTAAGAAATTAATTAAAATAAAGAAAAGGAAAAAAAATATAAAAGAGTAAAAGAAAGCAAACTAGAGGGGGGTGCTGTCCCCAAGTGGAGGGCTTATTGTAGCAATTCTGGCCCAAGGTTTTAAGGCCTTTTTGACTTTCCTTGCCAGCGTATGGAAGTGTTGACTGCAGTCCATGGTGCGCTTCAGATTGTGGCCATTTGATCCATCTCAATAGGCACGTGGATGGCCAGATATTGTGAACATGGTGAACCTTTAGCGTTGAACCTGCATAGGATGATAAGTAGAAAAATAATATTGGAAAGGGTGAGGGACCTGGGATCGAACCCAGGTCCTGATGAATACCAACGCTACGTTTCACCACTAGGCCGTTCGCATGCTTTTGTTTATCTAATAACCAATAATCAATATAAAAGAAAACATGAGTTAGTGCCCTTTTCGCGCGCGAACTTTTAAACGGGCCAACCATCTCTCTACACATCATCATCTTCCTCCTGGTCTTGTTTATTTCCTGAAACATACAAAGCATTGGCAACGGTTTTGAAACGTTTTAAAAGGTCACTTTTGCAAAAATAGCGATTAGCTCAGGGGGGCTCATAAATTGAGCGCGAGGGTGGCATTACAATCGTCCAATCCTGCTAGTTTTAATGGTGGTATTCAGGTGTCTTAATTTTACCATATCACGAAACGCCCAATTTGGACCTCCAAGAATCCTAATCTGTATCAATGGTAGAATTGCATATAGTACACAAAAACACAATTAAAATAGGTGGTTAGCTTCAGAACACATCAATTAGTATGAATACACAAACAAAATGCCATGAAAATGCCTAGAACTCAGAATACGAATATGCATTATTATGAAAAAAAATTGATTTTGTACAATGATTTAGGGCGTTAGAGTTGGTGTTCTCGATCCAAATATGTTGCTTGAGGTCCCAGGAATGCAATGGAATCAGTGTTGTGGCTTGAAACGACCTGCAAGTGTATTTTCAGTTTTGAGTTTTCAAGCAAAAAGTTCAAGTTTTTTTCTTCAGGTTCTTGCGCAGCTTTTTGGTTAGGAGGCATTAGGTCTTGATCCAGCTTATGTATGGAATGAATTAGGTCAAAGAAAACAACCAAAAACCTTGGCATTCATGATTTGCAAGATTTGATTTTCCAAGATCTTTTCAAATATTTTTCATGCCTATTTGGTACAAATCATGGCCAATTATTTTCAATTCTTTCCAAATCTAGCTATGCACGAAATATTGAGTATATATTGTGCATAAAAAGATTTAAAACCTAGGTTTAGTATTTTTCATGTATTTATTTTAATTTAAATGAATTATTAATAATAAAAATCCAAATAAATAAATAAAAATGAAGAAAAACTTCCCTTTGGGCCAAATGGTCGTGCACATGCCTTGGATAATGAATTGTGGAAGAAAAAGAGGCCCATTAGCAATTTTAAGTCATTTGAATCAATGTTGACTTTTCAAAATATCCAAAACTTTCCCACCTTCCACAAGGCATAACTTGCTCAATTTTTAAGCTTTGCTCATGTTCTGTGACATTTTGGAAAGGTCTTTGAGTCCTCTAACCAATTTCTTTAGTCCCATGTCATTTTGATTTACCAATATCAAGTTATGGCCTTTGACTTAAAGTCCCTTTTTGTTGACTTTTGAAAATGACCTATAATGTTGAAATTGATATCTTTTTGTGAGAGCTTTTCTTGGACTTTAAGTATGAAGATAAGTTGTAGTAAATGTCTTTCTCTTCAAAATGAGCTTTGGATGGAATTTTTCTGATAATCCATGTGAAAGTTATGCCCTTGTCAATTTATAGTTGACTTTTTCAACTGTCCAAATAAGGAAACTTTTGCATCTTGATGATTTTTGAGCCAAGCTTTGAGAATCATGATCAAGCATTGATCAAATGATGTTTGTGGCTTCAAAATGAGATGTTGACCAAAAATTTGGACTTTTGACTGTCAAATGACCATTTCGCCCCTACAGTTGACTGTAGTGCAATTAGGGTTTTTGACTGTGCAATTTTGTGCTGAAAGTCTTGAAACTTGATATGAGGATGCTTGACCATATTTGTAGGCATGTGGGACTTGATTGGACCCTTGGAAACTTCATTTTCTTGATCAGCACCAAAACCCTAATTTTGACTGTTTAGGAGACCCTTGAACTGTGCAACCCTTGGGGAGATTTTGAAGCTTGACTTGGCAATTTCTTGAAGAATATGGGAGGGAAAATTTTGGGGTACAACAGTTGCCCCTGTTCAATCTTCTTAGACCTGAGGATGCAGATTGGCTGACGTGCCTTTCGTAATCCGAGGGTGGAAGATGATTGAACACTAGAGTGCCCAGAAATTTGCGCTCACATGGTAGCAGTGTGATGGTGGAATGGGCTTATAGATGCCATTTAGAGATTGCTGGATAGGATGATGGGCTTATAGATGCCATGCTAAGAGATGATGGAAGATGGATGGGCTTATAGATGCCATCTGGATGTCAATCGCATAAGAGATTCCTTAGCGAGAACTTGCGTACCTGCATAAGAAAAATGAGTACCTGACATGTTGCAGGAGCTGGTCTTCAGATGCTTGGTATAGATGTGTCCTGACTGGTTACAGGAGCTGAATCTGGAGCTTCAAACGGTGATGAATGAACCAGGGATGGTTACTACCTCAACAGGAACGGTGAGAGAACCTTGGATGACTTCAGCCTCAACAGCAATCGTTGAGAAAATCTTGGGATTACCCCCTCCGCAGGATCGGGGAGAGAACCATAAGCGACTACAACCTCAATAGCAAACATTGAGAGAATCTTGGTGGGAATTATCATCTCTGCAGTATCAGGGAGAGAACCATAGGCGATTACAACCTCAATAGCAAACATTGAGACAACCTTGGTGGGAATTATCGTCTCCGCAGTATTGGGGAGAGAACCATAGGCAATTACAATCTCAATAGCAATCATTGAGAAAACCTTGGATGGAATTATCATCTCCGCAGGATCGGGGAGAGAACCATAGGCAATTACAATCTCAATAGCAATCATTGAGAAAACCTTGGATGGAATTATCATCTCCTGCAGGATCGGGGAGAGAACCATAGGCAATTACAATATCAATAGCAATCATTGAGAAAACCTGGGATGGAATTATCACCTCTGCAGTATCGGGGAGAGAACCATAGGCGATTACAATCTCAATAGAAATCATTGAGAAAACCTGGGATGGAATTATCACCTCCGCAGTATCGGGGAGAGAACCATAGGCGATTACAATCTCAATAGCAATCATTGAGAAAACCTGGATAACTTCTACTGAGTCTTCATCAATAAATCTGTTTGGGGTCGATTTAACTGGACTAGAGAAGGCCTTTGACTGGATAAGAAATCTTTGGAGTCGATTAACTGAACCGGTCTAGGTCTTGAAATATGATTGAGAATTTAACTGAATCTTTCCTGAAAGGTAAAGGTCAGTCATATGCAATGCATGATATGGACCAAGCAATGATGTTCTCAACATAAATGAGATTTGTAAGATATGATGCGTATATGCATGCTATAATGATGTATGTTTTATGAATGTATCTTCGTTGTCTAGGAAAGTAAATCCTTGACGGGTGCCGGGAAGTCACTCCTGGGCTGATGTTGAAGAATAGATTTTACTTCCGCTGGGGATGTTGTTTGCAAGAATACCGGTAGGAGAAGATGACTCTGTTGGGGAATATACTTGGCGAATGGAATATTCTGCGGGGAGAAAAGTACTCTAACGATCTTGCTGGGAAACAAAACTCTGTGGGGAGCGAGGTACTTTGTTGAATTGTTGATAATAACTTGCTGGGGATACCATCGTTATATTGGAAGTGTTAATGGACTTCGCTGGGGATAAGAAGACTCCGTCGAGGACGCTCTTTCCGTGGCTTTTGGCTGAGGATAACCCAGTTATATCCTAGTAAGGAAATAACTCTTTGAATAAAGCTGGGAGACGCGTTCGCGCTCTGCGAGGGTAAGCTTCCAGAATCTACTGGGGATAAGCTTACTGCTTGGGGAGATGGATTCCAACTTTCCTGGGGAAACTGGATTGGACTCTCCTGGGAAGTTTTAAGATGTATCGGGGAAGTGACTCCTTTGAATATTTGATATACCGCCGGGGAACAATCTTTAGGCCAAGACTGCCGGGGATGCTTGTTAAGGATATATATGCTGCTGGGGAATGTTGATATCTGCTGGAGGATACCCAACTTCCTTAAGATTGATAACTTTGCTTGAGGAGAGTGTATTGACTTGCTGGCTCACTCTCTGGGGGATTGAGATACCTGGTTATGTTTTTCCAGCTGAACCTACCTTGGTACCTTAGTGGATAGCACAATTAGATTGTTTAGACAAATCTTTATTGCCCCTGTTTCTAATGTTACCTGTAATTGACCCTTTGTTTCGTATGCAAATATTCATGAGTTAGAAAATTATTGTCAATGCATATATCACAAATTGAACCTTGGACGTTCTTCGCAAAACAAAACAGAAAAAGGAAAATCAATTGGCAATTTTTTAACTGAAAAATATATTTGTATTGATTTTGAATGGCCTGTAAATAGGCGTTTTGTGTACAAGAGGCTGACGTCCTAGTAAGAGAACGCCGCCGAACAAAAGATTTTATACAAAAGAAAATAAAACAGCTGTGTGAAATGAATGATCCCACTGGGTTTCAACTCTGCTATTGCCATTATATCTCCGAGCGTCTCATCACTTGATGACCTTGGTTGAAGGTGAAGCTGACTGATCGATGCCGTCTGAACTTGATGTAGATACCGGATTCTGGATGCAAAGTGATCCAATGAGACATAGTATTACGCTTTATCCCTAATTTTTGCCTGGACCGCCCTTTCGGGTTTTCAGTCCACCGGGATACCCATTTTTGCCCAAGCCGCCTTTTCAGGTTTTCGACTTGCCGGGTGTACAGATTTTTTTCATTTCATCCCTTCATTTTTCCCGAACCCTTTTGGTTCGCCGGGAAGCCCTAATTTTTGCCTAGGCATGTCAGCCTAGCGGGTCTTTTTATGCGTAGTATCTTTTTACTATGTCTGCATTGGCGGGGTGAGGAAGGTCGTCACCATCCATGTTGGTTAGAATCATGGCTCCTCCTGAGAACACATGCTTAACCACAAATGGCCCTTCGTACGTAGGGGTCCATTTGCCCCTTGGATCACTCTGAGGAAGGATGATTCTCTTGATTACCAGATCCCCAACTTGATATTCCTGTGGTCTGACCTTTTTGTTAAATGCCCTGATCATCCGTTTCTGATACGTCTGACCATGGCAGATAGCAGCAAGTCTCTTTTCATCAATAAGGTTGAGCTGATCAAGTCGTGTCTGGATCCAATCATCTTCGTTCAAATTTGCATCCTTCATTATCCGGAGAGAGGGTATTTGCACTTTGATCGGTAAGACTGCCTCCATGCCGTAGACCAAGGAGAAAGGAGTTGCCCTGGTTGACGTCCTAGCTGAGGTACGGTACCCATGTGGAGCGAACGGTAACATC
The DNA here is from genome assembly GCA_948472305.1 of Vicia faba. NCBI lineage: Eukaryota > Viridiplantae > Streptophyta > Magnoliopsida > Fabales > Fabaceae > Vicia > Vicia faba. The sequence goes on from OX451741.1 coordinate 1,351,371,140, forward strand.
TCATGCCAATCTTTATAGGTCACTGTCATCTTCTGCACGATTTTCTTGATATTTTTATTTGCTGCTTCTACAGCCCCATTCATCTTCGGTCTGTAAGGGGAAGAATTATGGTGTTGTATCTTGAACTGCTCGCAGAGCTCAGTGATCATCTTGTTATTCAGATTGGTACCATTGTCTATAATGATCCTTTCTGGGACGCCGTACCGGCAGATCAGATTATGCCGAATGAACAGTGCCACAACAGTCTTGGTTACCGTAGCATAGGAAGCTGCTTCGACCCACTTTGTAAAATAATCAATCGCCACTAGGATGAAGCGATGCCCATTAGATGCCGTAGGTTTAATTTCACCAATCATGTCTATGCCCCACATTGCAAACGGCCAAGGCGCAGTCAGAACATTCAGGGGAACTGGAGGAACATGCACCTTGTCTGCATAAATCTGGCACTTATGGCACGTCCTAGAATGTTGGTAGCAGTCAACTTCCATTGTGGACCAGTAATACCCTGCCCGAAGGATCTTCTTTGCCATTGTATGCCCACTGGAATATGTACCAAAGGTCCCTTCATGTAGCTCTTCCATGATCCTTTCTGCTTCCGTCTTATCCACACAATGCAGTAGGGTTGAATCATGGTTTCGCTTATACAATATGCCATTGCTAAGGAAGCACTTTGTCGCGAACCTTCTCAGGAACTTCTTATCATTGATAGAGGCACCTTCAGGGTATTCTTGAGTTTCCAGATATCTCTTCACCTCATGGTACCAAGGCTTCTCAGTCACCAATTCAGTCTCGAGATCGCAACAGTATGCTGGTTCGTCCAGCTTCCAGATGATGATCCGGGGAGCCGCATTATCCCATTTGACCTTAAACATAGAAGACATTGTAGCTAACGCGTCCGCCAGCTGATTCTCATCTCTCGGAAAGTGTTCAAAGGTTATCTTCGTGAAGTGGGGGATTAAGGTCAACACACATTCTCTGTAAGGAATAAGATTCGGATGTTTCGTATCCCACTCTCCTTTGATCTGATTGATCACAAGAGCGGAATCTCCGAAAACACTCAGAAACTTGATCCTTAGGTCGATCGCAGCTTGAAGACCCATGATGCACGCCTCATACTCTGCCATGTTGTTGGTACAGTTAAAACATAGTCGGGCAGTGAGCGGAGTATGAGTACCTTGAGGGGATATGATTATAGCGCCGATACCGTTACCCAAAGCATTGGAGGCTCCGTCAAAGTGCATAGACCATCGGGATCCTTCCTCAGGTCCTTCATCCGGTCCAGGTACTTCACAATCAGTCACAATCATAATGCTTTCGTCTGGAAACTCGAAGTTCATTGACTGATAGTCGTCTACGGCCTGATGTGCCAAGTGGTCTGCCAATACACTTCCCTTGATGGCTTTCTGGGTCGTGTACTGAATGTCGTATTCCGTCAAGATCATTTGCCATCTTGCAATCCTTCCAGACAGTGCAAGCTTTTCAAATATGTACTTTATAGGATCCATCTTTGAGATCAACAAGGTAGTGTGAGTCAGCATATACTGTCTCAGCCGGCGAGCAGCCCATACCAAAGCGCAGCAAGTTTTCTCAAGCAGTGAGTATCGGGTCTCACAGTCGGTAAACTTTTTGCTAAGGTAATAAATGGCATGCTCTTTTCGGCCAGACTCGTCATGCTGCCCCAGCACGCACCCCATTGAGTTGTCAAGTACTGTTAGATATAGTATCAGAGGCCTCCCTTCAACCGGTGGCATAAGGATGGGTGGTTCTTGGAGATACTCTTTGATTCTGTCAAAAGCAGCCTGACATTCATCATTCCAATGTACTACCTGATCTTTCTTCAATAGCTTGAAGATTGGCTCACAGGTAGCAGTTAGGTGTGAGATGAATCGAGCAATGTAATTCAGGCGTCCTAAAAAGCCTCTGACCTCTTTCTCTGTCCTGGGAACTGGCATCTCTTGAATAGCTTTAACCTTGGCAGGGTCCACTTGAATACCCTTATCACTTACAACGAAGCCTAGCAACTTCCCAGATCTTACCCCGAAGGTGCACTTGTTCGGGTTCAATCTCAGCTTGTACAGTTTCAACCAGTCAAACAACTTTTGCAGATGATCTAGGTGCTCTTCCTCAGTCTGGGACCTTGCGATCATGTCGTCAACATATACTTCTATCTCATGATGGATCATGTCATGAAATAAAGAAACCATGGCACGTTGGTAGGTTGCCCCAGCATTCTTTAGTCCAAAAGGCATGACCTTGTAACAGAAGGTGCCCCACTGAGTAACAAAGGTAGTATTTTCCATGTCTTCAGGAGCCATCTTGATCTGATTATAACCTGAAAAACCATCCATGAAAGAAAACACCTTATACTGAGTTGTATTATCAACAAGGACATCAATGTGAGGTAGGGGAAGTCATCCTTGGGGCTGGCCCTGTTCAGATCCCTGTAATCAACACACATTCTGACCTTACCGTCCTTCTTCGGTACCGGCACCACATTAGCAACCCACTGAGGGTAGGAAGTCACTACAAGGAATCTGGCATCAAACTGCTTCATAACCTCGACTTTAATCTTCTCGGACATCTCTGGACGCATACGGCGGACCTTTTGCTTAACTGGAGGGCAGTCTTCTTTAGTAGGCAAGTGATGGACCACGATATCAGTGTCCAACCCGGGCATGTCTTCGTAGGACCAGGCAAAGATCTCCATATAATCATGTAGCATCTTAGTCAACCGTTGCTTCACGCTGAGCTCTAGGTTGGCACCAATCTTTACCTCTTTCCTGTCTTCTTCAGTTCCCAGGTTTATTGTTTCCACTGGCTCTTCATGTGGTTGAATTGCCCTCTCTTCCTGAAGCAACAGTCTTGCAAGCTTGCCAGGCACTTCGCAATCATCTTCGCCTTCGTCTTCGGCTAAGTTGATCGGATTTTCGAAGTCATAATTGGCAGTAGCAGAGTCATTATCAGTGAGATCCATAGTGGATTGAAACCTGTATGAGTGAGTGTGTGTGTAAATACAGCTGTTTTGAAAAATACGTAAGGGAAAGAAAGACAGAAAAGGAGCATAAGATTTACAATGCGAGAAAACGTCCAAGATTTTCATTTATGATATATGAAATGACAATTTATATGCCCTCACAAATGAAACCACGGTGCCTCGGGTAAGACACCGGGCCATAGAGTTTATTTATTGTTTATTACAAATAACGAAACAAGGAAGTTTATTACTGCGTAACAAAAGTAACAGGAGTATGGTCTTTGACAATCCAATTGGTCAATCCGCCTTCGGTCGTCGGGTAGATCCAGCTATTGAATTTTGCTTCGTCCACTTCATTATCCTCCCCAACAACATTCACTCCTGGATTTGTAATGAGCACAAGAGGTCTTCTAGTCTTCGCCTTCCGCATAGCTTTCTGACCCTCTGCAGTAAAACCCAGTCCAAATTTGTCAGTTTTCTGTGTAAAGTCGGGAAGCCTGCCCCAGTTAGCGCATTCACCTTTTTGAACCACAGCCCGGGCATCCTTCAGGGAAGCCATCTTTAATGGAACATTCTCTTCGACCGATGTTTCTGCTGCTGCTGAAATTGGAAGCACCTCCTCGAAATGCTGAAAGGGGGTTTCAATAAACTCCCCGTCCATCTCAATGTACCTGAAGGAATTCAAGTGGCTCACCATATACTCCTCCTCTCCTTGCACAGTGACGATCTTCCCTCTGACGGGGTACTTCAGCTTCTGGTGCAAGGTAGAGGTCACTGCCCCAGCTTTATGGATCCAAGGCCGACCCAGTAGACAAGAGTACGATGGACGGATATCCATCACATAAAAAGTAGAGTCAAACACCTGAGAGCCCACACGGATAGGAATGTCAACCTCTCCATGAACCATCCTTTTTGAACCGTCAAAGGCTCTGACGATGATATTGCTGGGTTTCAATTCTAGGCCTTCACAATCTAAACGGTCTAAAGCCTTCTTGGGTAGCACATTCAAGGACGAACCAGTATCCACCAATACATGTGCCAGGGTAGTGCCCCTGCATTCAATAGAGACATGCAGAGCATCATTGTGGTCTCTTCCTTTCGCAGTCAAGTCAGCATCTGAGAAACCCAAGCCATTGTCCGCTGTCAGATTTGCTACACAATCAGTGAACTGGACTGCAGATGTCTCCTGTGGCACATGGGCCGTCTTGAGAAATGATATCAAGGCCTTAGCATGGGCCTCCGAACACAGCAATAAGGAGAGCATGGAGATCTTGGAGGGCGTGTGCCCCAGCTGTTCCACAACATTGAAGTCACTCTTCTTTATAATTTTTAGGATTTCCTCCATCTCTTGTTGGGAGGCCTCAGCATTTACAGGTATCGGTGCCTCCATCCGGGCAGGCTCATCTTCAACTCCCTTACCCTGAGCATTGGATGACTCGGCAGCAGGGGAAACAACTTGATCAGCAACAGGAACAGGTACACTTGTAGGTGTTATGAGGAGGGGTCTTCGAGTAGCGGGCGGTGCAATGTCAGGCGAGAAGAGCCTGCCACTGCGGGTAACCTTGGCTGGACCAGTGATATCGCAGATACTGGCGCCAGTGTTTAATTCTTGTTTGATCCCATTCACATATACGTCTGCCCCATAATGCCAGGGGACAGCTTTATCAGATACATAGGGAAGAGGCCCCGGAACAGTGATAACAACAGGTGCGACGATCATGATTTGAACAGGCTTCTTCGGGAGAGCCTTGATTGGGTTATTGAAGATGGTAACCACGGAAACTTCTTCTACCGGAACCAACTGAACAACAGACTTCTTAAACAGAATCTCCTTGCTATCCATTAGGCTTTGGATGCCTAACTTCAGCAAGGGACAACCAGATAGGGAAACAGCACAGAACAGGCAACCCTCACTGCAACCCGGAAATAAACCAGCCAGCAGTAGGTTCTTCTTGACAGTCTTCAGAGGAGTGGCTAGATCATCCACAGAAACAGCGTAAACATCTTCATCAACAACATTTATCCCATGCTGAGGCATAGGAGCAGTAACCACATTCGGCCTCTCAGGCGCTTCAAACTGTATCTCCTTCGTGTCAATAAGGTCTTGCACCTTATTCCTTAATGCCCAACAGTCATCAGTGGAATGCCCCGGGCTATCAGAATGGTACGCACAGCGGGCATTTGGGTTGTATTTGGGAGAGGCAGTGTTTACACCTTTGGGGGCCTCTCTGACAGTCACTAGATTAGTGGACAGCAACTGTGGCAAGATCTGCGATAAAGTCATGCTCAAACGGGTGAACTCTCTCCGGGGTCTTTTAGCCCTTTGAGGATTGTTTGGCCGGGGAGCGGCAGCAGGCTTAGCAATCATTACCGCACTGACAGATTGGCGGCGCTCAAATTTCTCTGGTCTCCGGGAGCCATATACAGCACTAGCCTCCTTCTAGAAGGGTTTCTTCTCAGAACTAGACGATGCACCCTTCGGAATCTTTCCAGACTTCAACCCAACCTCAATTCTCTCTCCAGCCAGAATCAGATCAGTGAACCCTGCAGACGAATTCCCGATAAGATGGTTGAAAAATGGCCCAGATAGGGTCCCCAAGAACATGTCTACCAACTCTCGATCAGTCAACGGAGGCTGCACCCTGCCAGCCAAATCCCTCCACTTCTGAGCGTACTCTTTAAAACCTTCACTTGAACCTAACGACATACCCTGGAGTTGGGTACGTGTAGGGGAAAGGTCAGCATTATATTGATACTGCTTATAGAAAGCAGTAGCCAACTCCTCCCAGTTACGAACCTTGGTCCCATCCAGCTGATAGAACCATTCGAGATGAGTCCCTGAAAGACTCTCCTGGAAGAAGTGGATCCACAAATTCTTATCCGCTGAGTACGGTTGAATCTTCCGAACATAGGACCTGATATGTAGCTTGGGACAAGACGCCCCGTCGTACTTAGTGAAAGATGGTGCTTTGAACTTCCGAGGAATAATCACACCAGTAGACAAACCCAAATCTCTAAAATCCAGCCCAGGTACCTGTTGGATCTCTATAGCATTCAACCTGTCTTCCAACTGCTTGTAGCGGTCTTCTGCCGGAGGATATTGCTCTTCATCAAAATCAGTCTCGTTGTCGGAGACTACCGGACTAGGACCTTTTTCTGCTTGAGGAGTACTCTTGCCAATGGAAGAACCAGCCTCTTCATTCTGTAGAGTATTGCCAAACCTTCGGCCCGAGTTGAACAGAACAGTTCTTCTCTTCTTCTTCTTTTCCTTCTTCAGGAGCAGAGCCTTCAGCTCCTCTTGGCCCTGAGCCAAACCCATGATTAATTCCTGAAATTGCGTGTTCTGTGCCTGAAGAGCCTTGATGGACATTTCAGTTGATGATGAGTCAGGATTCATGATGCTGAAATAAACAGCGAAGAACGGTAAGCAACCTGAAAAGAGGAAAACCTGCTATGCACATGATGAATGGAATGCATATGATTTATGTTCTCAAAGACAATCGGGAATCAACTTTGTAAACAAAAAGGAACACACTTCATTAGATTCAACTTTGAAACTGAAATTATTCAACAGGTTGCCCTTAGGCGTTACATGGAAAGGAAATACTGAAAAGGGAAATAAACTGTAAAAGAACATCCAGAGCTCCTCATTGATCCCATGGTCTCCTCTTCTCAGTATGGATGTAGGCATTCAGAGCTCTCTCATTCTCCAACTGCTTTGTCAACTTCTGGATCTTCAATTCCTGCTCGTTGAACTTTTCCCGGTAAGAATCCCGCTCTTCTCGCAGTTGCGACCAAGATCTCTTCAATGTCTCATAATCGGTAGGTATCTGAGGAGGAAGGACAGTTGGAGGAACACCATCTTTGTCAGGACACTCAAGAATGACGGGTCTGACGGCTTCATACGGCATACCTAACTTCTGAGCACGGATGCGAACCCATTTGTAGTAGGCTTCCATAGGTAAAGAAGTCTTTGGCCCCAACTCTTGTGGGTCAGCTTTATGAACTTTGTCCCAAGCTTTGATGAACCTACGACGCAGCTCGTCACTATCCACCTGAAACTCAAAACTGATGTGAGGCACCAACATCTCATGGGGGCCTGCTCTTCTTGCTCTTCCAAACTGACGGAGCGCTAGACATGGATTGTAAGAGATCCCTCCTTGAGTACCAATCAGAGGAACATTAGGGTATTCCCCGCATCGATCAATGACGGCTATCTCATCCAAACCTCTGCAAGTCCAAATGATGTCTTTGTCGGTGAGAGACATTAACCTATGAGCCCAACCTCTTCCTTCTTGGTTCTTCAGTACGAACTTGGGGAGGTGCGAAATAAACCACCTCACCAACAAAGGGATACAACACCATAGGGTTCCTCGTCTTCGGGTAGTACGAGCATGGAGTTGTTGCAAGGTGTCACCCAAGAGAGTGGGTACCGGATTCTGAGACATAAAGATCCTTATGGCGGTGACATTAATGAAGTTATCAGGATTAGGAAACAAGACTAACCCATAGATTAAGAGAGCCAAAATGTCTTCATATGCCCTAAAGTCCAGGTCATTCCAGAAACTGTTAGCTTTACCAATCAGAAACTTGGCCAAGAAACCCTTAACTCCGCTTCTAGTCACCCAGTTGTCCATTACCTCTTGATGTGTCAAGGGAAGAGCTGCAGCAACATCCTCAAGCCTGAGGGTCTTTTCCCAACCAGTAAAGGGAGTCTGATCCAAGATAGGGATACCAAGCAAATCAGAGAACTCTTCCAGGGTAGGGACCAGCTGGAAGTCTTGAAAGGTGAAGCACTGGTACAGAGGGTCATAGAATTGGGTCAGAACACTCATCAACTGTTGATCCCGCTTTGCAGTGACTAAAATGAGAAGAGAACCATGCCTCTGAATGAAGGAGGTGGTATTTGGAATTCTGTTAACCAACTCTTCAAGCAACTCAGGTGAGTGAACAAAGTTGAACCGGATAGTATTCCTTCGCACAGGCATCATAATGTCCTACAAAACAGAGCAAAGGTGAAACCCTCTTGTCTTTGAAATGGTCAGTCCTTATGCAGGATGCATGCAATGCTCATGATGTTATGATGTTATGATAAAGCACACCACAAACAGATACAAAGGCAAACATGGTAAGGCACACAAGTCACACAAGGCAAGCCCCTAAAGTTTAGGCCAGCATGAGGTCTAGGTACTACCCTCTTTCAGTTTGTTGGTTCATACCTGTCCTATCAAAGTAACCGGGTTCTTAGAGGATCCCAATATCATTGACTACCCTCAATCGGTCATAACTCCAGCATCGCAATCTTTTCTTGCAGCCAGAACCATCACGAGAGTTTAGCCTCAATGGGCGTAGCATACTGCTACTGTTCTAATGGCCAAGTTGTGTCATTTAAGGTTCTAAGGTTGTTGGTGCTTAATGACTCCTCAAAAGACCCATATTCTTCTCGTTGCAACACAAGGGATATCGGTACAGACCAAGGTGCCACACCAATGTAGCCACTGTTTCACCCGTGTCGGTCTACGCCGGACAGGTCCCTCACAGCTTATGCTACCTAAACAGGGTATCCCCGGATCCGGGTTAGGATCTATATAACTCCCATGCAACCCACAAATTTAAAGCAGACAAGTCAATACAATTGAAAACACAGTTATGAACTAACCCTAAGGTACACCTCACTTTAAATTTAAGTCCCCAGCAGAGTCGCCAGTTCTGTGATCGGTGGATCTGGAACTGACTGTTTAACGCTGGTTCGCGAAATGCCGCGGAAGCAAGAGTCGCCACCGTCTTTTATTTTCTCCAAATGGAAAGGACAAAAGCACAGAAAAATTCCTTAAAGAGATTGCTCTCGGTTCGGGAGGTAGATTATAGAAAGGGAAGGCGTTAGCACCCTTTCTATCCATGGTTATCCATGGGCTCTTAGATACTTGCTCATTGTGTTTTCAAAAATGGTTTGTTTGCTTTTCAACTGTGGGTTTAAAAAGTTTCTTTGAAAATTCCAGTTCGACTCTTGTATCAGTCCTCAAGAGTGTTTGAAAAATTGCTTTTGAAAGCTTTTTGAAAATGTGTTGGTGTGAAAAGTATTTTGTTTTGTTTTGAAATTTAGAGCAAGTATCTACGAGAACCTACCTACCCTAAGGAATTCGTCTGTGTAAATGTCCTTTAAAGTAGTGCCATCCCACCATTGAGAGGTAGGTAGCACCACCGTTGGAGGTGTTCGGGTCAATTCGAGGTTCGGGACATGGTGATCACCAGAGCAATAGGAAGATACCTTAGAAGCTACCCTCATGCCAGGTTCCCGGATCATGAGGACTTACTAAGACATCCTCTACTCGACGATCACCTTTCGAGGCAAGGCAACAGTGAGGCGTACCCTAGGGGTGGTGTGTGATTTGTGTGTCAGATTCATTTATTTTTGTCTTGTCAGGTTATGGGTGATCTATGCGTTTGTTTTTATTTTTTTGTCATTCATTCTTGCATGCATTTATTTAACAGTTAAAAAAATATGCAGAAATTGAAAGTTCTAAACTATTACAAAGGCGCGGGTCCACATCGCCAAAATTTCCAGAACCCGATTTGACAGAAAGTAAATAAATAAAGAAAGTAAGGAAATTAAATTGTCCGAGTTTACAAGGCCTTGGGAGAGGTACATAAAAATTATACGGAAAAGAAATAAACACGCGAATTAAATAAGAATTAAGAACGAGGGCGTTGGATCCTTTTTTTGCAAAATTGAATTAAATGATTAAATTAATGAAACTAATAATGAAAAGAAATTGTTTTTGGTATTTTTGTATTTTTATGATTTTTATGAAAAAAAGATTTAATTAAAATAAAATGCTAACCCTAATTCTAGCTGTTTTTAGTTTATTAAGAAAATATTAAATTTTAACCTAAACTTAATCTAATTATTTATATGCAATTTTAATTTATAAAAAAAATAAATAATATTTAAGTATTTAATTATTATGAAAGAAAAGAAAAAAAAGATAAAAAATTAATTAAACCCTAGTTCTACCAATTTTAGATTAATTAAGAAAATATTAAGATTTTACTCCTAAATTACAACTAATTAATTAATAAGGCTTTATTTACAAAAATATTAATTAAATAAATATATTTAATTTTTGTCTTTTCTGATTTTTTTAGTGTTTTTTTATATATTATGAAAATAATAATCAAAAAATTAAGAAATTAATTAAAATAAAGAAAAGGAAAAAAAATATAAAAGAGTAAAAGAAAGCAAACTAGAGGGGGGTGCTGTCCCCAAGTGGAGGGCTTATTGTAGCAATTCTGGCCCAAGGTTTTAAGGCCTTTTTTACTTTCCTTGCCAGCGTATGGAAGTGTTGACTGCAGTCCATGGTGCGCTTCAGATTGTGGCCATTTGATCCATCTCAATAGGCACGTGGATGGCCAGATATTGTGAACATGGTGAACCTTTAGCGTTGAACCTGCATAGGATGATAAGTAGAAAAATAATATTGGAAAGGGTGAGGGACCTGGGATCGAACCCAGGTCCTGATGAATACCAACGCTACGTTTCACCACTAGGCCGTTCGCATGCTTTTGTTTACCTAATAACCAATAATCAATATAAAAGAAAACATGAGTTAGTGCCCTTTTCGCGCGCGAACTTTTAAACGGGCCAACCATCTCTCTACACATCATCATCTTCCTCCTGGTCTTGTTTATTTCCTGAAACATACAAAGCATTGGCAACGGTTTTGAAACGTTTTAAAAGGTCACTTTTGCAAAAATAGTGATTAGCTCAGGGGGGCTCATAAATTGAGCGCGAGGGTGGCATTACAATCGTCCAATCCTGCTAGTTTTAATGGTGGTATTCAGGTGTCTTAATTTTACCATATCACGAAACGGCCAATTTGGACCTCCAAGAACCCTAATCTGTATCAATGGTAGAATTGCATATATTACACAAAAACACAATTAAAATAGGTGGTTAGCTTCAAAACACATCAATTAGTATGAATACACAAACAAAATGCCATGAAAATGCCTAGAACTCAGAATACGAATATGCATTATTATGAAAAAAAATTTGATTCTGTACAATGATTTAGGGCGTTAGAGTTGGTGTTCTCGATCCAAATACGTTGCTTGAGGTCCCAGGAATGCAATGGAATCAGTGTTGTGGCTTGAAACGACCTGCAAGTGTATTTTCAGTTTTGAGTTTTCAAGCAAAAAGTTCAAGTTTTTTCTTCAGGTTCTTGCGCAGCTTTTTGGTTAGGAGGCATTAGGTCTTGATCCAGCTTATGTATGGAATGAATTAGGTCAAAGAAAACAACCAAAAACCTTGGCATTCATGATTTGCAAGATTTGATTTTCCAAGATCTTTTCAAATATTTTTCATGCCTATTTGGTACAAATCATGGCCAATTATTTTCAATTCTTTCCAAATCTAGCTATGCACGAAATATTGAGTATATATTGTGCATAAAAAGATTTAAAACCTAGGTTTAGTATTTTTCATGTATTTATTTTAATTTAAATGAATTATTAATAATAAAAATCCAAATAAATAAATAAAAATGAAGAAAAACTTCCCTTTGGGCCAAATGGTCGTGCACATGCCTTGGATAATGAATTGTGGAAGAAAAAGAGGCCCATTAGCAATTTTAGGTCATTTGAATCAATGTTGACTTTTCAAAATATCCAAAAATTTCCCAACTTCCACAAGGAATAACTTGCTCAATTTTTAAGCTTTGCTCATGTTCTTGGACATTTTGGAAAGGTCTTTGAGTCCTCTAACCAATGTCTTTGGTCCCATGTCATTTTGATTTACCAATCTCAAGTTATGGCCTTTGACTTAAAGTCCCTTTTTGTTGACTTTTGAAAATGACCTATAATGTTGAAATTGATAACTTTTTGTGAGAGCATTTCTTAGACTTGAAGTATGAAGATGAGTTGTAGGAAATGTCTTTCTCTTCAAAATGAGATTTGGATGGAATTTTTCTGATAATCCATGTGAAAGTTATGCCCTGGTCAATTTACAGTTGACTTTTTCAACTGTCCAAATAAGGAAACTTTTGCATCTTGATGATTTTTGAGCCAAGCTTTGAGAATCATGATCAAGCATTGATCAAATGATGTTTGTGGCTTCAAAATGAGATGTTGACCAAAAATTTGGACTTTTGACTGTCAAATGACCATTTTGCCCCTACAGTTGACTGTAGTGCAATTAGGGTTTTTGACTGTGCAATTTTGTGCTGAAAGTCTTGAAACTTGATATGAGGATGCTTGACCATATTTGTAGGCATGTGGGACTTGATTGGACCCTTGGAAACTTCATTTTCTTGATCAACACCAAAACCCTAATTTTGACTGTTTAGGAGACCCTTGAATTGTGCAACCCTTGGGGAGATTTTGAAGCTTGACTTGGCAATTTCTTGAAGAATATGGTAGGGCAAATTTTAGGGTACAACAACTGGCATGAGATGTTACCATTTTCTCTTCACGGCTGTCGTACTTCGATGCGAACATCAACTGGGGAAACCCCTTTCTCTTTGGTATATAGCATGGAATTTGTCCTACCTGTCGAAGTTCAAATTCCTTCTCTAAGGATAATGAAAGATGCAGACTTGGACGAAGATCAAAGCTTTCAACAAGAAGATCAAGCATAGGGTATACCAGGCTGGCGACTTGGTAATAAAGCGCATCATTCTACCACAAGGTGATCCCAGGGGAAAATAGACTCCCACTTACGAAGGGCCATTTATTTTCAAGAAAGTACTCTCGGGCGGTTCTATGATGCTAACCACTATGGACGACGAAGATTTCCTGTACCATGTGAACACAGACATAGTCAAAAAATACTACGCATAAGAACGACCCGCTAGGTTGACATACCTAGGAAAAAATAAGGGTGTTTTACACCAAAATTTGCCCTCCCATTTTCACTCAAGACATGCTTCTAGAGGTCCCCGATTTCGCTAGGATGACTAAGAATTGACCAGATAAATTCTCCTTCTAAGGCAATGAACCTCAACTAGGGTTTCAATTCTAAGCCAGATCTGTGAGTCCCAAGGATCCCAAATGTTCTACATTGTCCTAATATGTCCTCAAGATCATCCATGCCAAATTTCATACCTTGAACAACAAGTTTGCTCAGTCAACTACTCAAATGCCTAGAAATCAACTATACTAGGTCAAAAGTCAATTGTGGCCCAAATACAGTCAAACTTCAATATTTTTGTTCAACATCAACATTTTGAAGTGATATCCATCATTTGATCAAGGGTTGATCATGATTCCTCAAGAAATGCTCCTAACTCATCAAAAGTCAAAAATGGCAAATTAGAGCTTCTTTAAGAAAAAGTGAACCAAACATTGATCAAGCATAACTTTCTCATACTTTATCAGAAATTTTCCCACAAAGGCTCATTTTGAAGAGAATCCAATTCCCTACAACTTCTCTTCAGCCCTCAAGTTCATGAAATACCCCAATCAAAAGATACAAACTCATACATTATAGGTCCTTTCAAAAAGTCAACGAAAACACCTTTTGGGTCAAAGCTCCTTACAAGAACATGGAAGATCCAATTGATATGAAACCAAAAAGGTTATTTAGAGGACATCCTAATCTCTCTAAAAATTCAGAGAACACCCTCTTAGGATTAAAATTGAGAGAGATAAGGATTGCACAAGTTGGGAAATTTTCAAGAAATGCATGAAACCTCAATTGGGCAAATTTGTATTTTTGAGAAATTGGGCCCAATTTTTAGAACCCAAACGTGTTCATGATGCATCTAAGGATCTTTAAACATGTCCATGCATCGCTTTGTTTTTTATTTTATTTATCTTTATTTTATTCAAATAAATTCAAAATAAATTAAATAAATACTAAATAAATGCAAGAATTTGCAAGATATAGAATATGAAAATCTTTTTTTAAACCAAAGAGATCCTAGCCAGCTATCAAAACCGTGTGGAGTGAAAAAGGAAGTGGATCTTTTCTTTTGGAAAGACTTGAAACAAAATCTTTACATTTTAAAAGAGCATTGATCAAGTGGATTCTTTCTACAATTGTTGACATAAAGTGATTTGCTACATATACATTACAACGCTAGATCAAATGGACAGGCGCAGCAGCCACAAAAGAACCATACCAAAGTGAAAAATTTCAAGAAAATCATGAAGGTTAAAAGCATCAGTTTCAGCCCTTGTTGATCAAAACAAAAGAGCCAATCACCTTCCTGAAGTTTCCAGGGTTTGATACCAGCCCTTACACATCGTGAATCAGAGCCATAACCCCCTCTTGAAGAAGCTCCGGTTGGTAAGTGGGTAAGTTGTAATTTTTGAGATTTTTGATGATTTCAACTGTTGTAAGCATGTTAACATAGATCATACTCATCATTGTAAATGTTTTAACATTTTACATGGAAGCTTTAGTGCAGAAGCAACACTGTGCCATTGTTAGGGCACAAAGCTCTTGAAGCTTTGTATCTCACAATACAAGCCTTTTTAAGACAAACCAACCATGCCATTGGAATCTCAAGGTCTCAATTAGTCAAATAAGGTTGTTTTTTTGTTCGCTTCCATTGAATTTTGCAGGTTTGAGTTTTATGCCTAAACAAAGAAGACAACCAGAACCACCATCCAGGGTGGTTGGACTGGCCGGGGCTGAAGTCAAACACTGGCATGGAATTTCCTCTCTCTCCCATTGGGTGATTTTAAAATATGATTTCTCTCTCTCATTCAGATTGGTCCATAAGAGGTGTTGGCGTGCATTTCTTTTGATAACTGGGACTTAGTCATTTGTTTTACATATAATGTTATCATGTCATCATAATCATGAATGAATTGGAAGCGCGTGTGGTAAAGGCATAGGGTGTGTGAGAGGAAGGACCTCGGTTCGATCCCAGAATCCTATGTTTTATATTTTCTAACCAATTTCTTTCAGATCAAATGCATTTCTATCCCACACGTATATCTTGCACCCTCAGGTCCAGCCATCAAGATTGTATTGGTCCAAATCCAGCGCCCTTGGAAACGCTTCTCCATGATGAACCCTCAAACGCATCCCCCACTAGATCCAGCGCAGCTGTGGGCCAACAAGATTTGGGCCCTGGAATTCAGCAGTACACCCCTCCAATTGGGTTTCTCACCCCCTTAGGCCCATTTCTTAATTTTCTTTATTCTTTTATTTAGTTTAAATTTTTTTGTTTATTCCGTTTTTTTAAATCATAAAAATCATAAAAATCATAAAATTAGGATTTATAGTTTTTCAAGAAAAAATTAATTTTTACAAATTAATTTAATTTAATCAACTTTAATTTGTTTCCCTTAATTTAAAATTAATTAGAAATTAGGTTAAATTTCAAATATTTTTCATAAAATACCAAAAATATTTTTTATAGGCAATTGGATCTTTTTAGGGTTTAGAATTTATACCAAACTTAATTTTTGCGCATTATTATTTTTCCATACGATTATTTTTTATTATTTATGTAACTGCGCCCGGTTTGTAATAGTTAACTAGGGTTTTTGATTTCCGCATTTTACTTTTCGTTCATTATTTATGTAACTACACCAAAGCCTTGTAATAGTTGTAGGAGCTTTATTTTTCGCTTTATATTTCTTATATGCTTGTATATGAACTCTTAGAAAAATTAGGCGTGCATCATAAGATTAAATCAATTAATCATCAGGTCACTAACTTCAAGATAAATATCTGGAAAAAGCACACTGTTGCACCCTTGCACCCCAAAGGTATAACCTCACTTGTTGCCTTTGGAAATGGTCATGTCCCTCGAACGTAGAGATATCTTAGCAAAGACCCTCACTTTAAAAGTCATAATAAAGATCATAGTCCCTTAATGTCCCTCTAGTTGCTTACGAGAAATGATCTTGTCCCTTGATGTTGCTTATATGACGACAGTCCCTTCGAAATGCTAAGGTATCCTTACATGTGGCCTTTAATGACCATAGTCGCCCCTTTAGATAGTCCCTCAACATCCGAAGATACGGCTACCTACTCACTGATAGTAGGATAGAACTATCTAATGGGTAGGAGGAAAAGAACGTCCTTTTTCGAGTAGGTAGATAGTTCTTAAGTACTTTCTCAAAAACAACCTGTTACACTTACACACCTTTCAAAAAACTACTTTTAAAAATGCTTTATCACACTCTTGAGGACTGATACAAGGGTTATCATAAAGTAAAAAAAATATTTCAAAACATACAAACACGAAAAAGGTTTTCAAGAATGAGCAAGTACCTAAGAGCCCGTGGAAAACCACAGATGGAAAAGGTGCTAACACCTCCCCTTTCCATAATCGACTCCCGTTACTCAGAAAATCTCGAAAAAGGTCTTTTTCTATTCTTTTCACCCTTTTCTTTGTTGGATAAAAGAAAAGTCGGTGGCGACTCTTGCTTACCGCGACATTTGCAAACAAAAAACGCAAACCAGTATAATTGTCGGTTCTGCCACCGTATCACAGAACTGGCGACTCTAATGGGGACAATAAAGTGAGGTTTACCTTAGGATCTAAATCATTTTGCTTCTTTGTTTGTTTTGATTGCTTTATTTTTAAGGGTATTATTTGGGTTACTATAGATCCTACACCCGGACCTGGGGAAACCTTTTAGGTAAGTAGCAATAGATCGTGGAAACTGTGCAGGGTATACCGACACGGTTGAAGCGATGGCTATGTTGATGCGACACTTTAGTTGGTACCGATAGCCCTTGAGTTAATCAAGGAGAATACGAGGCCGCTGCGTGGTGTCTTGAAGCGTCAACTGGCCTTAGAACCTTTAATTGAACAACTTGGCCATTAGGATGTAGTGAGATGGTTGTCTTTGGTGTATTCCCAAAGTCGGCAGATACTCGATGCTATACTCATTGAGATTTGACTCCTGAGTTTTGTTTGGTTGCAAGTCAGTTGCCTATTAAAATGAAACTTGTGGGAAAGATCATTGATATTGAGATCCCTTAGAACCTGGTTACTATTTATAGGACAGGTTGAACTAATCCAAACTTCAAGAGGGTACTACCTTAAAACCCATGCAAGCCTTAAACCTAATTTCTTGGTGTGATTTGCTTGTGCTTTATATATATGTGATTTCATAGCATAATCATGACATCATAACATGGTATGTCATACTAACCATTTCAAGGATTTTCTAGGGCTTATCTTTGTCTGGTTTTGTAGGACATAACATCCGCTCGCAGGAACACTATCCAAGTCAACCTTGTGAAAGTACCTCCTCAACTCAAGGAGTTAGCATCAAGGATTCCTGGAATCTCTCCCTTCACCGAAAAACATGGTCGACTTCTCAACTTGGTCACTTCAAACCCTGAAGAAGAAATGTTAAAGGTGCTCTTTCAGTTCTTTGACCCGTTACATCACTGCTTCACTTTCCCTGATTACCAGTTAGTTCCTACTATGGAGTAGTTTCCTCAGTTATTAGGGGTACCTATCCTTAATCAGCTACCATTCAATGGTATGGAAAGAGACCCATAGCCTGAAGAGATTGCTCAAGCTCTGTCTTTATAACGGTATGATGTAGTGGCAAATTGGGAAACCAGAAGAGGTGTCCAAGGATTTCCAGTTAAGTTTCTATTTTAGAAAGCTCACTATTTTTGGGATAACCTGGATTTACAAGATTTTGAAGTGTTGGCCCTTCTCATCTATGGGATGGTACTATTCCCTAACACGGACCAACTCATAGATGTGAATGCGGTTAAGGTTTTTCTGTCACATAATCCGGTGCCTACTTTACTTGGGGATATTCTACACTCTCTGCATACTCGCACTCTAAAGAGAAGAGGGACCCTCATGTGTTGCACTCCTCTATTGGCTAGGTGGTTTATTTCACACCTACCTCGGTCTATCTTGAGAAATGAGCAAGGTATGAGATGGTCTCATAGGCTGATGTCCTTTACACATTCGGATATTCATTGGTGTTATCGGTCCTTGGAAAGTGTCACCAACATTGACCGCTGTGGGGAATTCCCTAATGTCCCTCTCTTAGGCATTAGGGGAGGAATCACTTCTAATCCTTGTTTGGCATTACGACATTTTGGTTATGCTAGAAGGGATGATCCTCACGACACACTCGTCCAAGGAATCACATTTGACTATGAGAATGATGTTCACAGTTATCGTAAGAGATTCATTTGAGCTTGGGGCATGATAAACAGAGTTGGCAGCAAGACACTGAGGCAGAAGAATTCCATCCCTCTTGAGCCTTACCTCAAATGGGTGCGAGCTCATGCTCAATATCTTATGATGCCTTACCCTGCCATCTTACCCGTTATTATGGAGCCAATTGCTGAGGGAGACACTCCTTATATTGTTCTCCATCCTGACATGCCAACTGGTCTTGAGGAGCTATGAAAGTCCTGGATCCAACTCAAAGAAGAATGGGATACTTTCAAAACCCAATTCTACGCCAGCGAGAAGAAGGTTTTAGAGCTCACCCGGTTACTTCATGAAGAGAAGAGTATAAAAGCTTACATTGCACCAAAGAGGATGCTCATGTGGGAAGCTTGAGTCTTCCTTTGCTTGGAGAGTTTTATTTTTTCTTTGTTCCCTTGTGAGCCCAAGAGGCATTATTGTCATCAATAAAACATCTTAATACAATTAACATTTGTTCCCTTTCTGTTTAAGCAAATTTAAGTCTTAGAAATCCTTGAAAACATTGCATACATATATCATACATATCATTGCATAAGCAGGTTTCATAGCAGGTTTCTCATCTTCTTCGCTGTTTATTTCAGCAATGGCTCTAGAACAAACACTGAAGGATCTACAAACTCAGAATGCTCAGTTTCAATAGATGATCATGGCTCTGGCCAAGGGGAAAGAGGAACTGAAAGCCCTGATTGTTAAAGAGAAAACTAAGAAACCAAGGAAGGCAACTGGTGTGGTAAATTTGGGAAGGAGATTTAAGGGACCGTTAAGGAAAGTGACTGAGCTGACATCTTCGTCAAAAGAAGGAGATAATCAAGAAGGGGAGACTTGAGAGGAAGACCCCAGTCCAAGGGAATCTAATAATGAGACCGACTATAATGTAGAGCAGTACCCTCTGGACGACGAAAAATACAAACAGCTGGAAGAGCGTCTGAGTGCAATGGAAATCTAGAAGGTGCCAGGGCTGGATTTTGAAGAGCTAAGTTTGGTTTCTGGGGTTGTCATCCCACAGAAGTTCAAAGTGTCGGTGTTCACCAAATATGATGGGGTTTCATGTCCCAATATGCACCTCCGATCTTATGTGAAGAAGATCCAGCCTCACACTACTGATAAGAACTTATGGGTCCACTTCTTTCAAGATAGTCTATCCAGGACTCAACTCGAATGGTTCTACCAGCTGGAAGGGACCAACATTCGTAATTGGGAAGACCTGGACGCTGCTTTCTATAAGAAGTATCAATACAATGCATACCTTGCTCCCACCCATACATAACTCCAAAGTATGTCTATGGGTTCGAGCGAGGGCTTTAAAGACTATGCTCAGAAGTAGAGGGACTTAGCAGGAAGTGTCCAACCTCCCCTGTCTGATAGGGAGCTAGTGGATATGTTTCTGGTTACCCTGTCTGGCCCATTTTTTAATCATCTGATTGGAAGCTCCTCAGCTGGCTTTGCTGAATTGATATTAACAGGAGAAAGAGTGGAAGCTGGGATTAGAAGTGGTAAGATTCAGAAGGATTCCTCTTCAAGTGCGGGAAGGAGACCTTTCGTAGGGAAAAAAGAGGTCAGTACTGTGTACAATCAACAAAATCAGAGCAGAACCTAGCGCCGACAGCGGTAGGGGCTGTTATGATATCCAAGCCTGCACCTACTCAACAAAGGAACAATCAGCCGAGAGCACAAAGGCCTGTAAGATAATTTACTCGGATAAACATGACTTTGTCTCAAGTCTTGTCACACTTGCTGAAATCTAATCTGGTGACTTTGTGGGAAGCTCCTAAGAATCCCAACACTGCATCTCCTCGCTACAACCCAAATGCTCGATGTGCTTACCGTTTAGACAGTCCAGGTCATGATACAAACGACTGTTGGGCTTTGAAAAAAAAGGTACAAGACTTGATCGAGGCGAAGGAGATTGAATTTGATACTCCTAAGATTCCCAATGTTATCATTGCTCCTATTCCCAAGCATGGCCGTGGTGTTAATGCTATTGAATATGATATATTTGTTACTCCTGTGGAGGAACTTGTTACTCCTCTCATGACCGTTAAGTGGAACTTGTTGAAAGCTGGTTTATTTTCGGGTTGTGGCGAAGGTTGTCACTTATGTTTATCTCTATCGACTGGTTGTCATTTGTTGAAAGTAGGTGTTCAGCGCCTGGTAGATGATAGAGAGATTTTGTTTGAGAAGAATCCCGTCCCGACTGTTTCTTGCAACGATGTTTCAATCATAACCATTTCCGCCAATCCTCTCAGGGTCTCCACAAAAAGACCCGTCAGGATCACATATGCTCTGAAGTTGGCCCCTCTTATCATCACCATGCCAGGGCCAATCCCATACTCCTCAGACAAGGTTGTTCCTTGGAACTATGGGGCTGACGTCTACTACCATGGCATCAAGCAAGACCTGCTTGCTGTTGAAGACCAAGTTCCCGAAAATGCTGATCCCGACATTGGTAACATTGTTGGAACCATCAAAATAACAAGAAGTGGAAGAGTGTTCTCCCCTGAAATTTCTCCTCCAAAAGCCGTTACTAGTCCTATGATCATTCCTATGGCTGTTTCTGTTGATACTATTAATGTAATTCCTGTTATTACCCCTGTTGACACCCCTATCACCGAGTCGGCCGAGACTCGGGGCAAAGGCATATTGATTGAGCCTGTCCAAATGAAGGCATATTCAGAATCTATCCTAGAGGCTTCCAAGACGGAAATGGAAGAAATTTTGAAGATTATAAAGTAGAGCGACTACAATGTGGTCGAACAGTTGGGGCAGACCCCTTCCAAGATTTCTATGTTAGCCTTATTGTTGTGCTCTGAAGCTCGTGCAAAGGCTTTGGTGAAATTCCTTAAAACAGCCCATGTGCCACAAGAAACCTCTGCTGACCAATTTGAAGATTGTGTGGCCAGTTTGACGGCTGATAACGGTTTAGGTTTTTCTGATGCTGATCTGTCACCCATAGGGAGAAAACACAATCATGCGCTACATGTTTCCGTCGAATGTAGGGGCACTACTTTAGCCCATGTTCTAGTAGATACTGGTTCATCTTTGAACGTGCTTCCCAAGAAGGTTATGGATAGACTAGACTGTGAAGGTTTGACCTTGAAGCCCGGCAACATAGTAGTGAGGGCTTTTGATGGTTCGAAAAGAATGGTGCACGGGGAGGTGGACTTCCCCATCAAAGTTGGTTCTCAGACCTTTGACTCCACCTTCTACGTGATGGATACCAGACTATATTATTATTGTTTGTTGGGTCTCCCTTTGATCCATGGGGCAGGAGTTGTCACGTCCACTCTACATCAGATGATGAAATACCCGAAAAAGGGAAGGATTGTCAAGGTACATGGTGAATAGGAATACATGGTAAGTCACCTGAACTCCTTCAGGTATGTAGAAATGGATGGCGAGTTCATCGAAACTCCGTGTCAGAACTTCGAAGAGGTGTCGCAGACTATGGCTGCAACTGAAACCGTCACCAATCTGCCAAAGATCACCAGACCTCGGTTGAAGATGGCTTCTCTCAAGGACTCCAAAGTAGTTATTGAAGAAGGTGGGTGTACCATCTGGGGCCAACTCCCTGACATTCCATACAAGTATGATAAATTTGGTTTGGGTTTCTCTTCAGGGGCTCAAAGGGTTGTTCGTCGTGCTCGTGCTGGAGGACCTCCTCTACGCATCAGTAATCATGGGGTCAATGCCTTAGAATACAGTGATGGTGACTATGACATGGATGGCTGGATCTTCCCTACTACCAACGTTGGACCCAGTAACTTGACAGAAAGAGACTTTGTACCAATTACTTTTATTCAAAAGTAATTGTATTTCTTGTTTTTGGATATGTAATAGATAATATAAACTCTATGGCCATGTGTCTTACCCGGGGAACAATGGTTTATTTGTGATGGTTATCATGTATCGATTTCATATGGAATTAATAAAGCATTGGACGTTTATGCATAGAAATTTTGCGCTCTCTATTTTTCTTTTCTACTTTTTACTTTGTCTATACAACTATGCTCTTACACACACTCACGTATCAAACTCCAGATCCATATTCACTCTGGATCCCATTGATAACGGTTCTGCTATTTCCAGTTATGACTTTGAAAATCTGATCAACCAAGCCGAGGACGAAGGTGAGGAAGATTGTGAGGTACCCAGATAACTTGCCAGACTGTTACAGCCGGAAAAAATGGCTATACATCCTCATGAAGAGCCAGTTGAGACAATAAACCTGGGCACATAAGAGGACAGAAAAGAGGTCAAGATAGGTGAAAATTTGGAGCTTAGTGTCAAACTACGTTTGATTCAGATGTTGCATGATTATGTTGAGATCTTTTCCTGGTCATATGAAGACGTGTCGGGACTAGACACGGATATTGTGGTTCATCGTCTACCAACTAAAGAAGATTGCCCTCCAGTAAAGTAGAAGGTTCATCGTATGCTCCCTGAAATGTCAGAGAAGATCAAAGTAGAAGTTATGAAGCAGTTCAACACTGGGTTCCTAGCTGTCACCTCTTATCCCCAATGGGTTGCTAACGTAGTCCCGGTGCCTAAAAAGGAAGGAAAGGTACGGATGTGTATGGACTATCGAGATTTGAACAGGGCAAGCCCCAAGGATGACTTTTCGCTTCCCCACATTGATGTTCTGGTTGACAATACCGCACAACACAAGATCTTTTCCTTCATGGAAGGTTTCTTTGGTTACAATCAGATCAAGATGGCACCTGAAGACATGGAGAAGACAACCTTCATCACACAATCGGGAACTTTATGCTACAAAGTGATGCTGTTTGGGTTGAAGAATGCTGGGGAAACCTATCAGCGAGCTATGATAGCTTTGTTTCACGACATGATTCACCATGAGATAGAGGTTTATGTTGATGACATGATAGCCAGGTCTCAAACTGAGGAAGAGCACCTCGATCATCTGCAAAACCTATTTGATAGGTTGAAGACATACAAGCTGAGGTTAAACCCGACAAGTGCACCTTCAGGGTAAGGTCTGGTAAACTCCTAGGTTTCATTGTCAGCGACAAGGGTATTCAGGTAGACCCTGCAAAGGTGAAGGCTATACAAGAGATGTCGGATCCTCGCACTGAGAAGGAGTTTAGAGGTTTCTTAGGACGCCTAAATTACATTTCCATGTTCATTTCCCATTTAACTGCTACTTGTGAGCCAATCTTCAAACTCCTGAAGAAAAATCAAGTAGTAAAGTGGAATGACGAATGCCAAACTGCCTTCGAAAGAATAAAAGAATACCTTCAAAAGCCTTCAATTCGGATGCCTCTGATTAAAGGAAGACCTTTGATAATGTACCTAACAGTGTTAGATAATTCAATGGGGTGTGTGTTGGGGCAGTATGACAAGTCCGGTCGAAAAGAGCATGCAATATACTACCTTAGCAAAAAGTTTACCGATTGTGAAACAAGATACTCACTGCTTGATAAAACTTATTGCGCTTTGGCATGGGCTGCTCACCGACTGAGACAGTATATGTTGACCCACACTACCTTATTGATATCTAAGATGGACCCGATCAAGTACATCTTCGAGAAGCCCGCTCTCTCCGGAAGATGGGCAAGATGGAAAATGATCTTGACCGAATACGATATCCAATACACGACCCAGAAAGAAATCAAGGGAAGTGTACTAGCTGATAATTTGGCTCATCAAGTTGTGGATGACTACTAGTCCATGAACTTTGAATTCTCGGATGAGAATATTATGTTAGTGACTGACTGCGAAGAACCTGGACCAGATGAAGGACCTGAGGAAGGATCCCAATGGACTATGGTTTTCGATGGAGCTTCCAATTCGCTTTGAAATGGCATCAGTGCTATAATTTTATCCACCGAGGGTTGTCATACTCCTTTCACCGCCAAATTATGTTTCAACTGTACCAACAACATGGCGGAGTATGAAGCATGCATCATGGATCTCAAAGTTGCTATTGACCTTAGGATCAAGTTCTTGAGCATTTTTGGGTATTCAGCCTTCGTCATAAGTCAAATCAAAGGGGAGTGGGACACGAAGCACCCGAACCTTATCCCTTACAAAGAACATGTGTTGACATTGCTTCCACACTTTGAGGAAGTCACCTTTGAACATTTTCCACGAGAAGAGAACCAGTTAGCGGATGCGCTAGCTACTATGTCATCCATGTTCAAAGTCAGATGGGACAAAGAGGCTCCTCGGATCACTATTGAGAGGTTGGATGAACCGATACTTCTATGAGATTGACACGAAAGAAGTAGCAGATAAACCTTGGTTTCATGAAGTGAAAATGTATCTTGAGGCTCAAGAATATCCTGAGGGGGCATCTGTCAATGATAAGAAGTTTCTGAGAAGGTTCTCCGCAAAGTTCTTCCTCAGTAATGGAATCCTCTACAAGCGCAACCATGACTCTACTTTACTTCAGTGCATAGACAAAAGCGAAGCAGAGAGGATTATGGCAGATTTACACGAATGTGCCTTTGGCACCCACTCTAGTGGACACACCATGTCTAAAAAGATCCTACGGGCGGGATAATATTGGTCCACTATGGAAGTAGACTGTTATCAGTATTCCCGAACTTGTCACAAATTCCAGATATATGCTGATAAGGTACATGTACCTCCGGTTCCCTTAAATGTCTTGACGGCTCCCTGGCCCTTTGCAATGTGGGGCATTGACATGATCATAGAGATTAGACCTACCGCTTCTAATGGGCATCACTTCATCCTAGTGGCCATTGATTACTTCACGAAGTGGGTTGAGGCTGCCTCTTTTTCTCTTGTTACCAAGAATTTTGTGGCGCGATTTATCAAGCATAACCTGATTTGTTAGTATGGTGTGCCAGACAGAATCATCACGGACAATGGTACAAATATGAATAATACAATGATCACCGAACTCCATAAACAATTCAAGATCCAGCATCATAATTCTTCCCCTTATCGATCGAAGATGAATGGCGTTGTGGAGGCTGATAATAAGAATATTAAGAAAATCATACAGAAGATGACGGTGACATACAAAGACTGGCATAAGATGTTACCATTTTCTCTGCATGGTTACTGCACCTCAGCACGTATGTCATCAAGGGAAACACCTTATTCTCTGGTATATGGTATGGAGGTTGTCCTACCTATTGAAGTCCAGATCCCTTCTTTGAGGATCATGAAGGATGAGGGTTTGAACAAAGACGATTGGATCCAAACTCGACTTGATCAACTGAATCTAATTGATGAGAAAAGGCTTGTTGTTGTCTGTCATGGTCAGATATACCAAAAGTGAATGATTAAGGCTTTCAACAAAAAGGTCAGACGTCAAGTATATCAAGTGGGTGATCTAGTAATCAAGCGCATCATACTGCCGCAAGGTGATCCCAGGGGAAAATGGACCCCCACGTATGAAGGGCCATTTGTGATCAAAAGTATATTTTTCGGTGGAGCCATGATTCTAACCACCATGGATGGTGACGACCTCCCTCACCCTGTTAATGCGGACATAGTGAAAAGCTATTACGCGTAAATAAAGACCCGCTAGGTTGATTGGCCTAGGCGAAAATAAGGGCATCTTGGCGAACCAAAAGGTTTCGGGTAAAAATTAGGGATAAAAACTAAAAAATATGTACACCCGGCAAGTCGAAAACCTGAAAAGGAGGCTTGGGCAAAAAGGGGTATCTCGGTGGACTGAAAACCCGAAAGGGCAGTCCAGGAAAAAGTTAGGGATTTGAAGCGTACAACTATGTCCCATTGGATCACCTTGCGACCAGACTTCAGTATCAGCTATCAAGCTCAAACGGTACCAATCAATCCAATTAGCTTCGGACAAGTAGCAAAATGATGAGACACTCAAGGACATAGGGACAATAGAAGAATTGAAACTCAATGGTACTATTACACATAGTTGTTTTCTCTTTGTACATTATTTTATGTAGTTTTCATTTCTTACGACGGCGTTCTCCTACTAGAACGTCAGCCACTTTGTACAAAGTTCATGTTATAGGCGAACTCCAGAAATCAATACAAATCATTTCTTTGAAAGTACAAAACTATTTGTTTTTATTTTTCTGTTTTGTTTTGCAAAAACGTCCAGTAATTTATTTTTGACCTGTGCATTTAAATATGATTATTGTTTACAAATACTTGCATAAGAAAAAGAAAGATGGTTACTAATGATTTTGAGAATCGGGGCAAAGTCTAAAAAACAATTTGTAGTCCCGACAGTTACTCTTTCCAGCATGGTACAAGGGCAGAGACATTTTGAGACAAAATCACCAACACATATGACCCCGTGATGTCTATAATCCACGCAGAGTAAAAACAACCAAAGTTTTGATCTCCTCCTTCCCCAAGCAGGAATTATCTCCTCCAACAAAGTTCCTTCAGAGAGCTGAAATCTGTTTTCCCCAGCCGAGCTTTATAATCTTAAATAGTTTATAAAACCTCCTCCCAGATAGAGTTTATTTCTCTAACTGTGGAAGTCCATCCCCAACAGAGTGTATTTGTCTAGATCGGCAAAACCTTCCAATAAAGCATTATCTCTCTTCACAGAGTCAATCCACGACAGAATATCCTCAAATGGAAAGAGAAAATCCCCAGCGAATCATCTGCATTCATCACCCCCAGTGGAAATGAAGGATTCAGTTTCCCAATACTCTTCAGTAGCAGTTCGGGATTTACTTTCCCAGACTAAGAAATATCGCAATAGCATCCCATATTCATACATCATGGCATGCGCTTACACATCGCATACAGCATAATCTCATTTACTTTGAGACCATCATCACAATGCACTTCATACATCATGACATTGCATACGACTAACTCTTTACCATTTTCAGGAAAGATCAAATCAACAAACACCGTTGACTACTCATGTAACCTGGTAGTCTTCTCAAAAGCTACGTCTGATGAAGGGTTGTTTCAGTGTTTTCCTCAGAAAGACATTCTCCAAAGACTTTCTCTGGTTCAGTTAGATCAATACTAAGATCTCTCTGATTTCTATTCCAGTAGAAGATATTCCAAGGCTTTTATCTGGTTCAGTTGAATCAATGATAAGATTCTTCTGATTTCTATTCAAGTCAAAGTTAATTCAAGACCTTCTATGGTTCAGTTAGATCGATACTAAGATCTCTCTGATTTCTATTCCAGTTGAAGATATTCCAAGACTTTTGTCTGGTTTAGTTGAATCGATGCTAAGACTCTTCTGATTTTCATTCCAATCAAAGTTAATTCAAGACCTTCTCTGGTTCAGTTAGATCGATACTAAGATCTCTCTGATTTCTATTCCAATTGAAGATATTCCAAGACTTTTGTCTGGTTCAGAGGAATCGATACTAAGATTCTTCTGATTTCCATTCCAGTCAAAATTAATTCAAGACCTTCCTCTAGTTCAGCTAAATCGATACTAAGATTTTCTTGATTTTTATTCCAGTTGAAGACAACTGAAGACCTTTCTCTGGTTCAGTTAAATCGACACTAAGATTTTTTTGATTTCTATTCCAGTTAAAGACACTGTGAAGCCTGGAATCCGACCAGATAACAATATAAGGTGCTATGAAGCCTGGAATCCAACCAGATAGCAGTTTACTCTGTCAATTACTATAAAGGCTGGACACGGCAAAATAATAGTGTACCTCAAATTCAAGTGAAGCCTGGATCCGACCAGATAATAGCTTAATCTATTCAAGTCACTGAATCCTGGAATACGACCAGATAGAAGTCAGCCTTATTATCCTCAGCAAGTCACTGTGAAGCCTAGATCCTGACCAGATAGCAGTTCACTTCCGTCTCTTCAATCAAGAGATGATTCCCCAGTAGAGTAATGGAAAACTGAAGCTCCTAAGCTCTATTTTCCAAACAAAGACCAATATTCCTCAACGGAGTCCTCCCCAATAACAAGCATAGGAATCCCCATAAAAAGATATCTCATGAAGTCAACATTATTCTAGATGGCATCTTTAAGCCCATCTTCGACGATTCTCTGTCATATTATCTATATGGAATCTCTAAGCCCATCTCCGAGAATCTTCTGTCAGTTTCTCCAAATGGAATCTATAAGCCCATTCCCGATATTATCTGCACAGTCAAGTATCATTTCATACGAGTGCAAATTTCTGGGCACTCAAGTGTTCAATCATCTTCCACCTTTAGATCACGAAAGGCAGACCATCCAATCTACATCCTCAGGTGTAAGAAGATTGAACAGGGGCAGCTATTGTACCCCGAAATTTCCCTCCCATTTTCACTCAAGTCATACTTCTAGAGGTCCTCAATTTCCCTAGGATGACTAAGAATTGACCAGATAAATTCTCCTCCTAGGGAAATGAACCTCAACTAGGGTTTCAATTCTAAGCCAGATGTGTGAGTCCCAAGGATCCCAAATTTTCTCCATTGTCCTAATAAGTCCTCAAGATCAATCATGCCAAATTTCATAGCTTGAACCACAAGTTTGCTCAGTCAACTGCTCAAATGCCTGGAAATCGACTATGTTAGGTCAAAAGTCAACTGTGGCCCAAATACAGTCAAACTTCAAGGTTTTTGGTCAACATAAACATTTTTAAGTGATATCCATCATTTGATCAAGGGTTGATCATGATTCCTCAAGAAATGCTCCTAACTCATCAAAAGTCAAAAATGGCAAATTAGGGCTTCTATAGGAAAAGTCAACCAAACTTTGCCAGGCATAACTTTCTCATACTTTATCAGAAATTTTCCTACCAAGGCTCATTTTAAAGAGAATCCAATTTCCTACAACTTTTGTTCAGCCCTAAAGTTCAAGAAATACCCTAATCAAAAGATACAAACTCATACATTATAGGTCCTTTCAAAAAGTCAACAAAAACACCTTTTGGGTCAAAGCTCCTTACATGGACATGGAAGATCCAATTGAGATGAAACCAAAAAGGTTACTTAGAGGACATACTAAGCTCTCTAAAAAGTCCAAGAACACCCTCTTAGGGTTAAAATTGAGAGAGATAAGGATTGCACAAGTTGGGCAATTTTCAAGAAATGCATGAAACCTCAATTGGGAAAATTTGTATTTTTGACATTTGGGCCCAATTTTTAGAGTCCAAACGTGTTCATGATGCATATAAGGATCTCTAAACCTGTCCATGCATAAATTAAATAAATACTAAATAAATGCAACAATATGCAAGATATAGAACATGCAAATCTTTTTTTAAACCAAAGAGATCCTAGCCAGCTATCAAAACCGTGTGGAGTGAAAAAGGAAGTGGATATTTTCTTTTGGAAAGATTTAAATCAATATCTTTACATTTTAAAAGAGCATTGATCAAGTGGATTCTTTCTACAATTGTTAACCTAAAGTGATTTGCTGCATATACATTACAACCATAGATCAAATGGACAGGCGCAGCAGCAAAAAAAGAACCATACCAAAGTGCAAAATTTGAAGAAAATTGTGAAGGTGAAAAGCATCGGTTCCAGCCCTTATTGATCAAAACAAATGAGCCAATCACCTTCCTGAAGTTTCCAGGGTTTGATACCAGGCCTTACACATCGTGAATCAGTGCCAGAACCCCCTCTTGAAGAAGCTCCAGTTGGTAAGTGGGTAAGTTGTCATTTTTGAGATTTATGATGATTTCAACTGTTGTAAGCATGCTAACATAGATAATAATCATCATTGTAAATGTTCTAACGTTTTACATGGAAGCTCTAATGCAGAAACAACATAGTGCCATTGTTAGGGAACGAAGCTCTTGAAGCTTTGTATCTCATAATACAAGCCTTTTTAAGACAACCCGAACATGCCATTGGAATCGCAAGGTCTCAATTAGTCAAATAGGATTGAGTTTTTTGCCCAAACGGAGAAGACAATCGAAACCACCATCCAGGGTGGTTGGACCGGTCGGAGCTGAAGTCAAATGTTGGCATGGCATTTCTCTCTCTCCCATTGGGTGATTTTAAAATATGATTTCTCTCTCTCATTCTGATTGGTCCATAAGAGGTGCTGGCGTGGATTTCTTTTGATGGTTGGGACTTAGTCATTTGTTTTACATATAATGTTATTAAGTCATCATAATCATGAATGAATTGGCAGCGCGGGTGGTAAAGGCATAGGGTGTGTGAGAGGAAGGGCCTGGGTTCGATCCCAGAATCCTAAGTTTTATATTTCCTAACCAATTTCTTTCAGATCCAATGTATTGCTATCCCACGTGTATATCTTGCATCCTCAGATCCTTCCATCAAGTATGTATTGGTCCAAATCCATCGCCCCTGGAAACGCTTCTCCATGGTGAACCCTCAAACGCATCCCCCACTGGATCCAACGCAGCTATGAGCCAACAAGATTTGGGCCCTGGAATTCAGCAGTACACCCCTCAAATTGGGTTTCTCACCTCCCTCAGGCCCATTTCTTAATTTTCTTTATTCTTTTATTTAGTTTATATTTTGTTGTTAATTTCTTTTTTTTTTAAATCATAAAAATCAAAAAAATCATAAAATTAGGATTTAGAGTTTTTCAAGAAAAAAATAAAATTTTCCAAATTAATTTAATTTAATCAACTTTAATTTTTTTCCTTAATTTAAAATTAATTAGAAATTAGGTTAAATTTCAAATATTTTTCATAAAATACCAAAAATATTTTTTATATGCAATTAGATTTTTTTAGGGTTTAGAATTTATTCCAGTCTTAATTTTTGCACGTTATTATTTTTCCGTACGATTATTTTTTATTATTTATGTAACTGCGCCTAGTTTGTAATAGTTAACTAGGGTTTTTGATTTCTGCATTTTACTTTTCATTCATTATTTATGTAACTACACCAAAGCCTTGTAATAGTTGTAGGAACTTTATTTCTCGCTTTATATTTCATATATGCTTGTATATGAACTGTTAGTAAAATTAGGCGTGCATGATAATATTAATCAATTAATCATTAGGTCACTAACTTCAAGATAAATATCTGGAAAAAGCACATTGTGGCACACTTGCACCCCTAAGATATAACCTCACTTGTTGCCTTCGGAAATGGTCATGTCCCTCGAACGTAGATATATCTTAGCAAAGACCCTCAGTTTAAAAGTTATCATAAAGATCATAGTCCCTTAACATCCCTCGAGTTGCCTACGAGAAATGATCTTGTCCTTCAATGTTGCCTATATGATGACAGTCCCTTCGAAATTCTAAGGTATCCTTACATGTTGCCTTCAATGACCATAATCGTCCCTTTCAATAGTCCCTCAACATCCAACGATAGGGATACCTACTCTCTAATAGTAGGATAGCACTATCTAAAGGGTAGGAGGAAAAGAACATCCTTTTTCGAGTAGGTAGATACTTCTTAAGTAGTTGCTCAAAAACAACATGTTACACTTACACACCTTTCAAAAAACTACTTTTAAAAACACTTTATCACACTCTTGAGGACTAATACAAGGGTTATCATAAAGCAAACAAAATCTTTCAAAACATACAAACACGAAAATAGTTTTCAAAAATGAGCAAGTACCTAAGAGACCGTGGAAAACCATGGATGGAAAGGGTTCTAACACCTTCCCTTTCCATAATCTACCCCCTTACTTAGAAAATCTCGAAAAAGGTCTTTTCTGTTCTTTTCACCCTTTCCTTTGTTGGATAAAAGAAAGGTCGGTGGTGACTCTTGCTTACTGTGACATTTGCGAACAAAAAACGAAAACCAGTATAATTATCGGTTTTTCCACCGTATCACAAAGGGCATCCCGGTGAACGTAAAGGGTTTGGCCAAAAATTAGGGATATATGCAAAAGATTATACACCAGGCAAGTCGAAACCCTGAAAGGGCGACTTAGGCAAAAAAGGGTATCCTGGTGGACTGAAAACCCAAAAGGGAGGTTTAGATAAAAGTTAGGGATTAAAGCGTACGACTATGTCCTGTTGGATCACTACAACCAGCTTTATTACAAGATCAATTCAATCGACTTCTTATGGCGACAAGGGATGAGATGTTCGAAGACATATGGGCAATAGCAGAGTTGGAACCCAATGAGATCACTTACACATGGCTATATATATATATATATATATATATATATATATATATATATATATATATATATATATATATATATATATATATATATATATATATATATATATATATATATATATATATATATTTGTTTTCACTTTGTACTCCTTTCGTTTCACGATGATTTCCTCTTACTAGGATTTCTGTCTCTTTGTACAAAATCCCTGTTTATAGGCAACTTATCAATAAAAATACCTTTTGAAGTGCAAACTTTTTTTTTATTGCAAAAATGTCTGTTAGAACAAAGTTTGAATCTACTACCCTAAGTTTAAGTTTTGATGATAACAAAATGAAAGGATATATTAATTATGTGATTCATATAAGAGCTATTTGCTACCTAAAATATTACGTTCTGTTTTGCAGAAACTCTAATAGGTATCAGCAAGAGCACACCTAATCAGCATCAGAATATTGGTCATCAACGTCAGCATCAGAAGATGCTATATCAGAATACCAGAATCAGAAGAATAATTCACGTGTATACTGAAGCTTGATGAACAGAACTGCGCTCAACACTCTGATAAAGACAACAACAGTTCATCAGCACTTAAGCAGAGTCAGAATGAGGCCAAGCCAGAACACGCTTTAAGTAGCAACGGTAATGTGCATTCAAAGCGAATTATTACCAACGGCATCATTCCAGACAAGATCTGCTCAATAAGGAAAGTTTGTTATTGGCATTGAATCAAGATTATTGCTCCAACGTTCAACAATTTCAGTGCTATATAAACAACACAATGAAGATTGAATTGGCTAATGCTCTACATCATATTACACGCCTAAAAGCTAATCATCATCTTCCTTCTCTCAGTTTGCTATACGCTTCATATTTCCTTACTCAGTATTTTAGCAATATAGTTTCATAAGCTTAAATTGTGTAACATCACAGTTGTGATACAGTTTTGTAGAAAACATTCACACACCTAGATTTCTCTTCTTTGTAAGAAAGTGTTTCCTTGACAAACCGGGTTGTGGTTTGCATCAAGAAGGCTTTAGCAGTTGTTAAAGCAGATTGTAATATTCAGTTGAATATAGTGGATTAAGACCTCGTTGGAGAGAGGCAAAATCACCTTGACGGGTGGACTGGAGTAGTTTGAGATCAAACGAACCAGGATAAAAATATCTTGTTCATTGCACTGATTTTCAGTTTTACAATTCAACCCCCCTTCTTGTGTTTTTCACTTCTTCAATTGGCATCAGAGCGCCTGGTTCTGAGCTAAAACACTTAACCGTGTCAGTACAAGATCCAGCGTCAGAAAAACACAATGGCAGAAAATTATTCTCACACCAGCAATGACAACCATGAGGACAGAGACAGATTCAGCGGGAAACCTCCCGTCTTTGATGGAGAAAACTTTGATTACTGGAAATAAAGAATTGAAAGCTTCTTTCTGGCACATGATGCTGATCTGTGGGATATGGTGACAGATGGATACACGCACCCTGTGAACGCAAGCGGTCAGAAGATTGATAGGAAAACAATGTCTGACCAACAAAAGCGTGACTTCAAGAATCACCACAGGGCCAGAACCATCCTTCTCAGCGCCATCTCGTATGCTGAATATGAAAAGATCTCCAACAGAGACACAGCAAAGAACATGTTTGACTCACTCAGAATGACGCATGAGGGCAACGTTCAGGTCAAAGAAACTAAAGCTCTGGCGCTCATTCAGAAGTATGAGGCGTTCAAAATGGAAGAAAGTGAATCCATTGAAACAATGTTCTCAAGATTCCAGATTCTGGTAGCTGGTCTCAAGGTTCTGGACAAAGGTTACTCTACTGCTGATCACGTCAAGAAAATCATCAGAAGTTTATCCAAGCAGTGGAGGCCAATGGTTACAGCTCTGAAGCTAGCAAAAGTTCTCAACAAAATTTCTCTGGAGGAACTTATCAGCTCCCTCAGAACTCATGAGATAGAGCTAGAAGCTGATGAACCCCAGAAGCAAGGTAAACCTTTAACATTAAAATCTAACAAAAAATCTGAGTCTAAAGTTTTGCAGGCATTTGAAGAAACATCTGATGGATCCTCATCAGAAGAAGACGAACTCTCCCTCCTCTCCAGAAGAGTGAATCAACTGTGGAAGCAGAGGCAAAGGAAGTTCAGGAATCCCAGAAGATCTGATCAGAACGAGTCTTCTTCCAGATACAGAAGGACAGATTCTTCCTCTGGATACAGAAGATCTGAAGGCTCCTTAGGCAGCAGAAAGCCAAACACCAAGGACATCATCTGCTATGAGTGAAATGACCAAGGACACTACAAGAGTGACTTCCCAAAGCTTCAGAGGGAAAAGCCCAAAAAGAAGTTTGGAAGAGAAAAGAAGAAAAGTCTCATGGCTACATGGGATGACTCTGACTCGTCTGAAGCTGACTCATAATCAGATGATGAGAGAGCAAACATAGCTCTCATGGCTAACATTTCAGAAGATAGTGAAGCTTCTGAATCAGACTCAGAATCAGATACTGAAGAGGTATTTCCTAACTTTGCTGTTAATTTTACCAAGGCTGAACTTGCTGAAAGCCTTAATGAAATTCTGGAAAGGTATCAGCAGATTAGAGTTAAATTCAGAGACCTGAAAAGGAATCTTGAATCTGACTCTAATAAGACTGAGAGTCTTAAATTGGAGAATTCTGAGCTGAGAATTAAAATTTTAAAATTAGAAAATACTTTACAAAACTCTCAGAAGGAACCAATTTCTGAAACTCCCAGCAACGCTGATGAGATCATCAAGGAGTATGATCACGGTTTCCAGAAGTTCCTTGCTAAAAGCATAGATAGAAGCAAAATGGCTTCAATAATCTATGGAGTTAGCAGAAACGGCAGGAAGGGAATAGGATACCAAGGTAAGGTTCCTACACCAAAGAATGTCATGGATTTAACCATTAAACACACTCCTCTGAATTCACATTTTGTGTATGGTCACACACATGATATCAAATACACTAGCAGTAAGTACTCTGTGAAACCAAAATTCAACCAGAGTTTTGGTAAATCTAACAAATTAGGACCCAAGAAAATATGGGTACCTAAGGATAAAATAATACATGTTGCAGATATCTTTAGCAGCAAATCAGAAACACCAGTCATGGTACCTCGGCTCTGGCTGCTCGCGACATATGACGGGAAGAAGGCATATGTTCCAAAGCCTGGAACTTAAGCCTGGAGGCCACGTTGTCTTTGGAGGCAATCAGAGGGGAAAGATAATTGGCTCTGGAACTGTAGGTAATGGAAATCTTCCCTCTATTAATAATGTTCTGCTAGTAGATGGATTAATGCATAATCTGTTATCCATAAGTCAATTAAGTGATAACGGTTATGATATAATCTTTAATCAAAAATCATGTAAAGATGTTAGTCAGAAAGATGGGACTATCCTGTTTAATGGAAAGAGGAAAAACAACATTTACAAAATCAAACTTTCTGAACTAAAAAATCAGAATGTAAAGTGCCTTCTGTCTGTTAACAACGAGCAGTGGATCTGGCACAGAAGATTGGGGCATGTTAGTATGAGAAGAATATCTCAGATTAACAAACTCAATCTGGTCAGAGGACTTCCTAATTTGAAGTTCAATTCAGATGCTCTGTGTGAAGCATGTCAGAAAGGCAAGTTTGCAAAACCTTCTTTCAAATCTAAAAATGTTGTTTCTACCTCTAAGCCATTAGAACTTCTGCACATTGACTTATTTAGACCAGTTAAAACTGCTTCAGTCAGTGGCAAGAAGTATGGGTTAGTAATCGTAGATGACTATAGCAGATGGACATGGGTAAAGTTCTTAAGACACAAGGACGAGTCACACTCTGTGTTTGTTACCTTCTGTAACCAAGTTCAGAATGAAAAGGATCTTAGAATCGTTAAAGTCAGAAGTGATCATGGTGGAGAATTTGAAAACAAAGATTTTGAGTCATTCTTTAATGACAGAGGCATTCTGCATGATTTCTCTTGTCCTAGAACTCCCCAACAAAATGGAGTTGTAGAACGAAAGAACAGAACATTGCAAGAAATGGCCAGAACCATGATCAATGAGACAAATGTTGCTAAGATCTTCTGGGCAGAGGCAATAAACACAGCGTGTTACATTCAGAATAGAATCTCAATAAGACCTATTATGGAAAAGACTCCATATGAATTGTGGAAGAACAGAAAGCCCAACATTTCATATTTTCATCCATTTGGATGTACCTGTTTTATGTTAAATACAAAGAATTATTTGAACAAGTTTGACTCTAAAGCACAGAAGTGTATTATGTTAGGATACTCTGAACGCTCAAGAGGGTACAGAGTATACAATACAGAAACACAGATTGTGGAAGAATCAATCAGTGTTCGTTTTGATGATAAGCTTGACTCTAAAAAGTCAAAGCAGAATGAAGTTTTTTCAGGTATGGAAATTGAATTTACAGGTTCTGAAGACAAGTCATCAGAAGCTCTCAACACAGACACTCCATCAACGTCTGAAAAGAGCACTGCTAGCAATCCTACAACAGCTGCTGATCAACCTCAGAAGAGATTACCCAGAAGCAGCTTGGATCACCCATAAGAGACTATCTTAGGAAGAAAGGAAGATCCAATCAGAACAAGAGCAAGCTTCGGAAACTCTGAAGAAACCCTCATGGGACTTGTGTCTCTGATTGAACCTTCTTCTATTGATGAAGCACTTCTGGACAATGACTGGATTCTGGCAATGCAAGAAGAGCTGAATCAATTCACCAGAAATGATGTATGGGATCTTGTTCCCAGACCAAAAGGATTCAATGTCATTGGAACAAGATGGGTGTTCAGAAACAAGCTAAATGAACAAGGTGAAGTCATCAGAAACAAAGCACGACTGGTTGCACAAGGTTATAGTCAGCAAGAGGGGATAGACTATACAGAAACCTTTGCTCCAGTCGCCAGGTTAGAATCTATCAGACTTTTAATTTCATTTGCTGTTAATAGAGGCATCACTCTGTATCAGATGGATGTCAAAAGTGCATTCTTAAATGGTTATATAGAAGAAGAGGTTTATGTGCACCAACCCCCTGGTTTTGAAAATACAAAACATCCAGAACATGTTTTTAAACTAAAGAAGTCACTATATGGTCTGAAACAAGCTCCCAGAGCTTGGTATGAAAGACTAAGTAACTTTCTGTTAGAAAATGAATTCACCAGAGGGAAGGTGGACACTACCTTATTCTGTAAATCAGTTAAGAATGACATCTTAGTCTGTCAAATTTATGTTGACGATATTATTTTTGGTTCTACTAATCCTTCTCTTGGAAGAAAATTTGCTAAGTGTATGCAGGAAGAATTTGAGATGAGCCTCATGGGGGAACTGAAATTCTTTCTAGGAATTCAGATTAATCAAACCCCAGAGGGAACTTACATTCATCAGAGCAAATACATCAGAGATCTTCTGAAGAAATTTGACCTTTCAGAATGTAAGCCATCAAAGATTCCAATGCATCCCACATGCATTCTGGAAAGAGAAGAGGTAAGCAAAAATGTAGAACAGAAAGTCTACAGAGGTATGATTGGTTCTCTCCTTTATCTGACAGCTTCAAGACCTGATATATTATTCAGCGTATGTATTTGTGCTAGATTCCAATCAGATCCTAGAGAATCTCACTTAACAGCTGTTAAGAGAATTTTCAAGTATCTGAAAGGTACTACTAATCTGGGTTTGTTTTATAGAAAATCTAGTGATTACAGTTTAGTAGGCTACTGCGATGCTGACTTTGCTGGAGACAGAGTAGAGCGTAAAAGTACTTCTGGAAGCTGCCAGTTTCTGGGAGAAAATCTGATCTCTTGGTCCAGCAAAAGGCAATCCACAATTTCGCTATCAACAGCAGAAGCTGAGTACATAGCAACAGCAGGATGTAGTACACAAATGCTCTGGATGAAAAGTCAGCTTGAAGACTTCCAGATTTTTGAGAGTAACATCCCTATACTCTGTGACAATACTTCTGTTATTTGCTTAAGTAAGAATCCCATTTTACATTCTAGAGCTAAGCATATAGAAATAAAACATCATTTCATTAGGGACTATATTCAGAAAGGAATTTTGAACTTAAAATTTATAGATATAGACCATCAATGGGCTGATATCTTCACTAAACCCCTTTCTGAAGATAGGTTCAATTTCATTCTGAAACATCTCAGCATGAAAATCTGCCCAGAGTGAAAATGTTTTAATTCCATATATTTATCTTCAGAATGTATTTGTTTTACTGTGAACTTCTGATCAATCTCTTTTCAGAAAGATAGAACATGCAGATTGTATCAGATGCTAGTCTTAAAGATAGACGTGCTGATCATTAAATCAAACAAGTGTCATCCAATCATCAGCAAATCTCTGAAGCACAACACGCGTGCACGCTTCTGAGAAGGAAAAACGCTGATTGGGTGCATTGAGACACATGTCTGGTAACCGTTTTAAGTATCTTTCTCAAATCCCCCAAAATCAGCAAGCATTAAATGAAGGTAATCATGGTTTTAAAAACGTAATCATGTTTTTATTTCTCTCTCTTGAAAACGTTTACTCTTTCAAAATATTCTGAAGCCTATTTAAGAACGTTAATTTCTCACATTAATCTTTTACAGTTTCTCATTATCTCTCAAGTATTCTTTGCATTTTTCTGTGTTCATCTCTCTCAAACCCATTTTCTCAGTTTTTCTCAAAATCCCTAAGTGTGAACATGGCAACCTCCAGCAGTGCTTCTGCAGGTTCTCAGAAGAAAGCATCATCTGAACAGTATCAAGTTCCATTCAGAACACTCCTCACTCCAGTGAAGAATCTTGAAGTGTTATCTAAACTGATTATTGATTTTGGCAGTCTGAAGGAGAATGGCTTTGACTTGACAGAAGAAGTTAGGGCACAGAAATGGGAAAGGTATTTTGACAGGTTGGTTGGACCAACATTCCCAATGTTAGTCAAGGAGTTATGGATTCATGCAACTGCTTCAACGCATCAAGTCACCTCCTATATAATGGGGAAGAAGATTGTGATCACTGAGGATCACATAGCAAGGTTAATTGGTTACAGTGGCGGTGGCGTCCGCTATCTTGATATGGCTGAAAGATGTGCTGACGTGGGCGTCATAGCAGAAAGGATTTTTACCCTTGGGTTGCCCAGCAGCAAGATCAGAGATCTGAAGGATCACCACAGAGTTTGGGCGAAGATAATTTTGGGGTGTTTTAATCATAGGAAGCCAACTAGTTCCCCTGATTACATAAATATAGATCAGCAGTTTCTGATCTATTTTATCAATCAGAAGGTAAAAATCAACTTGGCTCATCTTCTGTTTAATCACCTCAGAACCAGCGTGAAGGAAACCAGGGAAGAAGAAAGAACAAAGAGGGATTGGATACCCTTTGGAAGGTTAATATCAGATATTCTGACTAAGAATAGGCTGATATAGCACCTGATAGAAGCTCAAGAGTTAAGCACCATTGAACCAACGGTTGGGAAGCCTCTGAACGCGAAGAATCTGAAGAAAATGAAGTTAATAGAGAATATCAGAAAGGAACCCAGCGTTACTCCCACTGCTGACATCACCAGCAGAAGAGTCCCGCTGAGTGACTTTCCTTTATTTTCTGAGATAGAATCCAAACCAGTGGTGGTTCTCAGATATCTGGACGCGTGCAAGGCTGATGGTACAGATCCCAATCTGAATATCAAAGATCTGCACCAACCTCAACCAGAAGTTACAATGAAGAAGACGAAGAAAAGGAAGGGCCCTTCAGAAGGAACATCCCAGCAGACACCCAAGAAAAGAGGTAATTTATCTGCTGCTTCTGTTTTAAATTCTTCTACTATTCCAACATCAATCCCAACTCCAACTTCTCATAGAATCCCAATCCCCATCCCAACAAGATGAAACCGAACCAGAAGATGACCCTTCTGAGGCACTACAACTCAGAAGACCCCGCACCAAACATCCCAAACCAACAATTTCAACAACATCAGCAATTGACAAAGTGTTGTCTGACATTGATCAACATGCCTCCGATCACCCCTCCAATAATCCTAACTCTGAACCACAAATTGTCCACTCTCCTCAACCAGAACAACCTCTCTCACCCATTCCAGAAGAACCACATATCCCTGAACAACCAGAAATTCCTCCTCCTTCTCCACAACCAGCAATTCCTTCTCCCTCTCCTCAACCAGAAATTCATCAACCATCACCTCAACCTGAGTTTCATCACTCTGAGACTCCAACTCCTCCACCTTCTGAACCTCATTCTCCTCAATCCTCTGAACCACAACCTTTGGAAATCCAGCTGCCATGTGGAACAACGGTCACAATGGCCCAGCTGCCATCCTCGCCAGAAACCACACCACCAAATACTCCCAAAACTCCCCCCAGTCCAATCATTATTTCTGATTCTCCCACTCCATCTCCCAAACAAACAGCTCCCAAACAAACCACAGAAAACCCCAGCAGGACCTTCATAGATTTAACAATCCTTGACCGTCTTGCTGATCTGAAAAATAAAATAGCCATCCCAAAACCAAAACAGCCAGATGTTGGCTCTGGTATTATGAATTTTGAAACAGGTTTGCAGCAGTGGATTGCTTCTCTGAAGCAAGTCTGTCCTGGAATGATTGATCCAGCTGCCTCTGACCAGCTCTGGTCACAATTCAGAATTTGGGTACGTGCTAAAGCTCTAAAATTGCAAGACATCAACTATGA
Source organism: Vicia faba (assembly GCA_948472305.1). Lineage (NCBI taxonomy): Eukaryota > Viridiplantae > Streptophyta > Magnoliopsida > Fabales > Fabaceae > Vicia > Vicia faba. Next base: position 1,351,411,959 of record OX451741.1, read on the forward strand.
GCAAGCTCAGCAGAATTTCAGCAAGCTTCTGAATGAAGTTGGAAGTCAGCTGCTGAAAGAAGACGTGCTCCTTCTGGATAGTGAGCCATGGTCTGAGAAGCGTCCAGCTTCAAAGGTGCAGCCAGAAGAAGATCAGACTATTCAAGATGAAGCCAGTCAAGCTGAAGATGTTGCAGAAAGCTCTCAGAAGCTCCCTGCTTCTGATGTTTCTCAAGCTGCCTTGGACAGGAAGACTCTGGAAGAGCTGAAGCTGAATGACATTCGTCTGCAGCAAAGGATGGATGAAAATGACCAGAAGATGAAAGAAAGGATGGATGTGCAGGATAGCAAGATAGATACAGTAGTCAGCATGGTGCACAAGCAGAATGAGACTGCTGATCAGATCAAAGCCATGCTGCAGAACCTGTTCACACGCCTTCCTCCCCAACCTTAGATTTTCATTCATGCCATTTTCATGTTTTCCTTGCTTATCTGTTGTACTGTTTTGTTTGGTTCTGAACTTTTTAATATGACAAGTTTTTCTGCTCTAATTGTTTTAGCACTTCACTTACACTTTTTGATTGCTGACAAAAAGGGGGAGAACAAGAATATGATATTTTTCCATAACGGATTACTAAGACAGAAAATCTCAAACATTCTAACTCTGATATACTTGAATATGTTTTCTGTTTTTGCTTAAGTCTACAGGTACAAGAATGCTCTGACACTCTAATATTCTGAAGACTAAAGCTCTTACACTCTGACCAAAGCAAAGCTCTGATACTCTGATCTGAAGCTCTGCTCTGACATTCTGATCTAAAGCTTTTGATAGTCAACACTCTGATATTCTGATGTTCAAAGAAAGGCAATAAAGACCTGATCCTGAAGAACTCCTGGAATTAAAAAGGGAAGTAATAAATTCAGGGGGAGTATCTCTCAACTCTGATATCTCTTTATCCTTATCTTTGATAACCTCTTACTCTGATACATCTTATCATTTAGTTATCTCTGATACTTTTTCACGTTATTTTCAATTAAAAATATCTAGTTTTTGTCATCATCAAAAAGGGGGAGATTGTTAGAACAAAGTTTGAATCTACTACCCTAAGTTTAAGTTTTGATGATAACAAAATGAAAGGATATATTAATTATGTGATTCATATAAGAGTTATTTGCTACCTAAAATATTACGTTCTGTTTTGCAGAAACTCTGATAGGTATCAGCAAGAGCACACCTAATCAGCATCAGAATATTGGTCATCAACGTCAGAATCAGAAGAATAATTCACGTGTATACTGAAGCTTGATGAACAGAACTGCGCTCAACACTCTGATAAAGACAACAACAGTTCATCAGCACTTAAGCAGAGTCAGAATGAGGCCAAGCCAGAACACGCTTTAAGTAGCAACGGTACTGTGCATTCAAAGCGAATTATTACCAACGGCATCATTCCAGACAAGATCTGCTCAATAAGGAAAGTTTGTTATTAGCATTGAATCAAGATTATTGCTCCAACGTTCAACAATTTCAGTGCTATATAAACAACACAATGAAGATTGAATTGGCTAATGCTCTGCATCATATTACACGCCTAAAAGCTAATCATCATCTTCCTTCTCTCGGTTTGCTAAACGCTTCATATTTCCTTACTCAGTATTTTAGCAATCTAGTTTCATAAGCTTAAATTGTGTAACATCACAGTTGTGATACAATTTTGTAGAAAACATTCACACACCTAGATTTCTCTTCTTTGTAAGAAAGTGTTTCCTTGACAAACCGGGTTGTGGTTTGCATCAAGAAGGCTTTAGCAGTTGTTAAAGAAGATTGTAATATTCAGTTGAATATAGTGGATTAAGACCTCGTTGGAGAGAGGCGAAATCACCTTGACGGGTGGACTGGAGTAGTTTGAGATCAAACAAACCAGGATAAAAATATCTTGTTCATTGCATTGATTTTCAGTTTTACAATTCAACCCCCCTTCTTGTGTTTTTCACTTCTTCAATGTCCAATGACTAAAATTGAATGAACAAATGCATATGAACATGATTAAATATTAACAAATCTACGCATGAGAACAGTAATAAGCATTTACTCAAGACTCTAGGAGTTGGGATTACACTCAAGCTGTCCATAAAACCCCACAAAGCCATTTCTATGAGATTATACCCACAAAGTAAATTCACACAATTTCTTTTCAAAGTTTCCAATCAGCATACCTCCTGGAAATTCACTTCCCTAGACGAGTTTAGCCTTCCAAAACTAGAAAAGGAACCTTGCAAAAGTTCTTCCCCATGAGAATTCATTTTCCCAAGAAGGTCGCCAGAATACTTTCCTCAATGGGGTTTATTTCCCCATTGGATTATAACCTCCCTGGCTTGAGTCTATTCCTCATACTATTGCAAATCATTGACAAAACTCCTCTTCCCCAGTAGAAGTTGTCACTATCACCAGAAAGTTGCTGCCAATCCTGGAATTTGACCAGATACCAGTTAACTTTATTCTCCCCAAGCAATTCAGTAGTTTAATCACCTCTTTTATCTCTAGCCAGGATATACGAGAATTAATTTCCCCAGTAGAGCAACGGATAACCAAGGTTCTTAGACTCTATTCCCCGAATAGAAATCAACATCCCAGTGGAGTTTTCTCATACAAGTAAGCAGGAATCCCCAGTGGAAGCATCCCATCCAAAGTCAGAGATACATATATCCTTCATCCACAGCAACAGTCAAGGATTTATTTTTCCTAGAAAAACATTTCATATTCATATGTCATAGCGTATGCATACGAAACGCATATAGCACAATCTCATTTATTTTAAGAACATCATTATGTAATGCATTTCATACATCACCACATTGCATACAACTAACTATTTATCTTTTCAAGTAAAAGTTCTCAACCAAACAAATATCATCAATATTTCTCAAATAGGTCAGAGATTAATTCTCGAAATAAGTCGGGGTAACTATCTCTACGACTAACAAAAAGCGGGTTACGAATTAATACCCGAAATAAGATAGGACAACTATCTGTGAACAATTGATTGTATATTAATACAGGAAACAAGACAAGACAACTATCTACATGAGCAGATTGAAGATTAACTCCCGAAACATGACGGGGAAACTATCTTTCTTTCTCTTCAGCTAGATAAAGATCAATTCCTGATGGCATCTATAAGCCCATCTCCGACAATAATCTGTCACTCTCCAAATGGCATCTTTAAGCTCAATCCTGGTATAATCAACCAAAGGCATTACTTCTTGCACAGGCGAGTGAAAATTTATGGGCACGTAAGTGTTTAATCATCTTCCACCTTCAAGTCACGAATGGCGAACATGCCAATCTAACTCTTCAGGTTTAAGAAAATTGAACAGGGGCAGCTGTTGTACCCCCAAAATTTTCCTTCATATTTCCCTCAATGGCGTTATCTTTGAAATAAGATTACTGGTCATCAGGTCAAGGGTTTATGACTAAAATTGCAAGTATTTGAGCCATGGAATAAGAGATGATGTTGTGAACTCGTATGACAATTAAGGCATGTTTGTTTCTTTGTTACTTTAGTTACAACTCACTTGTGTTTTGGACATCGAAGTTAAGGTTCTCATTGAGAGTACAAGTTTTATTTGGACATGATATGAAGATTAAGGTGTTCATTTAAATAATCATTGTTTTAAGTTCGAGTTAACCAAATGGAACTAAATTCTTAAGAATTTATTTTGTTCAAGAATTTTATTCAAGTTGGAAGATGATGCATATGGTTTACTTGAAGTAAAAATTACAAAGGTCATCTGTATGATTTCTTGGAGTTCAAATTACAAAAGCAGAGTGTATCATTCGTCCATTCTTCAAGTTTCATTTAAATTCAAGAATTTTGTTATAATTTGATTCAAGGTCATTATGCCAAGATTCAAATTCATTATTCAAGTCACCACACTCATTCAAATTCAAAAACTTTCATGACCATTCAAATGTCATTCATGTTCCTTTTCAAGATTACAAGTCATTACAAGTTTTAGAACAAAGTCATTACACAAAACAAAGTTCTTCACGATTTCCATAATTTTTTCCAAATACCATTACATGTCATGTTGTGTTACATCTTGAAACAAGAAACAAAGGATAAGTTTACAAAGTATCATGTTTCTAAGTGACTAATTGATAAAATCTATCATGTGGACTTTATTCTCCAAGCTACACGCTATCCACCATCCCTTCTTCAACCTTGCCTTTCCTTCTTCACCTTCAAATCAACAATCATCACATGAAAACAACAAAAAATAATTGGTCAGCAAGCAACATGAAACATTGGGCATAAAAACGAGCTTTTCAAAGAGTTTCTCTTAGACGCATCATGAGGGTTTATGTTTGGAATCAGAAATTTAGAGGGTCATTTAATCATGTTCTAATCCCAATTCAAAGCCTCAACTTAATTTGATTCACACAAAGAACAATCATAGGCCCATGCAAGCTTACTACAAATCATCAAAAGGAAAAAACAGACTCAGAATAGTATCACAGCCAATACAATCCAAATTCTACATAAAAACTTGTCAAAACAAACCACAAAAAAACAGCTTTGCATACTGTCCAAAACTTTGCACAAAATAGTCCAAGCATGTTGTCGAAATCCTGTTCAAACCTGCACCATATCAGTCCAATATTTGCACAAAATTTTTTAAAATAAGAACTACATCAAGAAAGAATCAAAACAGTATATCAAAATTTTTCAAACTTATCACTATTCCCTGCACCCCCAAATCCCATATTTCTCATCTATAAATAATAGTCGAAGAACACAGAATAGACAGAGAAAAAGAGATACAAAAATCACAGCTATCATACAAACCCTATTTTTTCGAGTCATCATTTTCCTCAAACTAAAAACCCTTCAGAAACTAAAAAAACAAAGAGAGAAAGAGAGAAAGAGATAAAGTTTTACATAAGGAAACTTCCCTGTCAAAACCATCATCCAACAATATCAACATACAATCTCTCTCTGTCAAAACAACAACCAGAATCATATCTGCAATGCTCACAAACTCCACTCAAGCTTCCCTCTCGCCATCTTAATCTCTGCATAGACCAAACCGCTCCTACCAAGTAACACAAATCATAACAGAAGTATCACATAAACGTTCAATGGTTTTCAAATAGAAGGAAACACAAGAAAAGGTTCAACTCACCTCTTTTTGGAATTGCGTTAGAGACTCCGATAGTTATTGTTTCTTCCACTCTTTTGCATAAATTTCTTCTTTATATCTCTGTTTGTTTATACTATAAATTTGTTTCCGTTGTTGTTGTGTATGTTCGAACTGAATCATAAATCTATGAACCAAAAAAGAAGTTGTTGTTATCTATAGTGAATTTGCGAAAAAATGAACTTTTTGTGTGGTTGTTGTATAGAAAGCAGAATAAAAAAAACTAACAAATCTTCAATTATCACTCTCCCAATTAAACCTTCAAAACTTCAACCTCATACTCCCTGCAAATAACCCACGCTAAATCCTTTTTCTTCCCTTAAATTCAACCATAAATCTTTTATATGTTTCATTTCACACTCATTCCTTTGTGTCCTTGTATAACCTAACACTAATGAAAGAAGAAATTGAAGAACTCGTACCTTAAAGTTCGAAGATTCATCGAAGGAGTTCCAATTTGGCGACTTTGTTTCCTCTTTATCCTTCCGCGTGAGAAATATTAATTTGTTGTTGTGGTTCACCGAGAAAGGTTTCGCGGATGAGGATTTGTTAATGTTGTTCGTTTTGGCTGAGCTTAGTCTCATAGTAACAATTGTTGAGCCCAGAACAAAGAGAGAAGGAGAATAAAATAGATAATAAAAACAAAAACCCATAATCTTGAAGAGTGAAAACAAGGTTCCGATTGGATCGTATCTGAGGGATGCATGCCGAATTTGGAAATTTCATGTGTGATTAGGGCTTTAGCGTTATAGAGGAATAAGGGTAGATTAGATTTTGATTTGTTTGATTGAAGTTAGATTTTAGGAAACAAGATCGAGAGAGACAAAGAGATGAGGTTTCGTTATGTTGTTGGGAGATTTTAGAAGAGAGATACAGATATTCGTATGATGGTGAGGAACCATAGGAAGTATATGCTAGTTTAGGGAGAGAGAGAGAGAGAGAGAGAGAGAGAGAGAGAGTCGATTAAGATGATGGTAGCGAAGAAAGAGGAATTTCTAATCTATTTTAGTTTTGCAATTAATTATATTTTTTTGGGAAATAATCAAGGTTAATGAAATAAATGGAATGGGTCTTTCCAATAAGCATGTAGCCATTCCACCCTTTTGAATTCCTAGGGTTTCCCAACCTTCCCCTCTTCAAATTTCGTTGGGCTTAAATCAATATGTTGTGCCCATTCTTTTTTTACAACCTAAGAGCAGACTGATCAAAAACAGTCTCTTGGACTCAATTGAGTGGGCCTCATACGCCCAAGGACTCTACTGACTCATACCCTGTTTTTTAGCTTGGCGCCCCCTGTTGCTCTCATTTTTAATATATTTCTTTATAATTTATTTTTTATTTAATTTTAGGAATTGCTCTATTGTTAATGTTTTTCTCAACATGATGTAAATAACAAAAAAAATATTAGACTATTTTAAAATTAGGATTTAGTTTCCTTTTAAATTTAATATTTCTTTAATAAAATACAAAAAATATTATTTAGAATTTTAAATTCTTGAGTTTTCTTTCATAGCTTTTTATTTGATTTAAATCCCTTACCCGATAAAATCATAAAAAATGATAATTTCTATTTTCTTTCTATTTTCGTGTAATTTATTATTTTTGCATTTGTTGTACCCCAAAATTTTCCCTCTCATCTCTCAAAGATTGTTCTCACAAAATTTCAACTAAGTCAAGGTTGCACAAAATTTGCTTCGATTGAGCACCTAACCTCCTTCAAGCTTGCTTCAAATTTCCAAGCTTCAATTGAAGCCTTGGCCTTTTTCTTATTTGTTGTATACAAGCTTCGGTTGGGCATTTGTTTCCTTTGAAACAGCCTCCCTCTTTTCAAAAGGGAAGGGCCTCTTGTTGGTGTCCTTTAATTCAGAAGTTAGTGGCTTCCTACTGACTTCTTTTGATTCAGAGGGAGTTGGCTTCTTACTGGGTTCTTTCGATTTAGTAGGTGTTAGCTTCCTACTTAAGCCCTTTAATTCAGAAGACAAGTGTCTTTTGAAAGATTTCCTTCCATTCACAAGGCAGAGACCTCCTACATGCAAGCTTCGATTCCACCCTTGAAAACATTTAACACACATAGTGTCTGCACTATGACATACCTGGATGCCCCTTGCAGAAGGTACATAACTAGAGCATTCGAAGGACAGGCGCACAGTCCATTCAAAGGACATATATTTTCCCCATTCAAAGGACACGTGTTGATGGATTTAAAGGGGCATACGTGGGTGTTCCATTTGAAGGATTTACTTTGTTGGCCCATTTGAAGGAATTGCAAGTGATGCACACAAGTGATGCGTGTGGTCCCTTCAAAAGAGCATACACATGGGTTCAAAATGAAGGATACACATATTGTTGGCCATTCGAAAGAGACACATATTTCAAGTTTATCTTATGATGAGTCTTGGTCTTACATGTGGCTAGGCGCAGGCTTCCTGTGCAATAGCGTTTGAAGGAAGTGATGAAGGAGGCTTCGATTGACAGAATGAAGTTCTCACTTGAGGGTATCTGAATTAAAAAGCTAAGGCAAATAGATGGATCCCATCTAAAGCCATTTGAAGGACACGTAAATGATCAATTCAAAGAAGAAACTTAAAAGCCCATTGGAAGGACACTTATTATTGTCGGAAAGAAAGGAGTTTGGTTAAATATTAGATCTAGTTGGCCAAAACGAAAGAGAAATATGCAAAGATGATGGTTGGCCCAAAATACCACATATTGCCATACTCAAGCTCCCTGCACAAGCATTCATATTGTAGGAAGCTTCGATTAGCCTGGAAATAGTTTTTCGTTGGTGCTAGCTGAGTAGGGGCTCAATCGAAGAGGCCCCAATGATGAGACTTGATCCATTCAAAGGACACACCGTGGCAGCCCATTCGAAGAGGGCACAAGGCATATATATGGACTATTCGAAAGACACTCAAAAATCCATTCGAAGGAGACATTCAAAAGGCCCATTCGAAGGGTACACAAAAGGTCCATTCAAAAGACCAAATTCGAAGGATATATAAGAGGTCCAATCAAAAGGTAGGGACTGAAGGTATTCCATGTCTTTTTCCAAAATTCAAATTCTCATTCATGGCCTTAAAGAACATATTTATGGTTGTGTACTACCTTGCTATCATGTCCCCTCCTTCCCCTATATATAAGGAGCACACTAGCAAGCTCAAAAGGGGACGAAAAAAGAGAGGGGACCCCATGCATACACACACACAAATCCAGGAACCATGCGTATATATTGCCTTACACGCATACACAGCCTAAGAGAAGCACACTAAAAACTCTCAAAACTCAACTAAATCACACCACACTTCCCTATCTCCTTTCTTATCCAAGAGTATCCAGCAACTCTAGTCCCCTATGCAAGTTCCAGTTTTAAGCAAGTTAAGTCCCCTTGACCTTGCATCTTTCGTTTATGCATGACATGTAAATAGCCTTTTATTTACTTTTCGTTTCAGCATAATATGTAGATAGCCTCTTAGTTATGTTCTTCATTTCTTCCCTTTTGGTTTGTTTGTTTTTCTTGTTGGAACTAACCTGTACGGATTCAAATGAAAGACAAAAGGAGTGTGAACGAAGGATATACACTTATGCTTCTCTATGGGTCCATGTTACTTCATAATCTAAATTGAAAGAAGCATATGAGTTTACAGTCGAAGGTTGCTCATGCCCACTACCTGACTCAATCGAAAGAAGCAGAGAAGGTTGCAATCGAAGGTTTCCCATATCATTCCTAAACTCAGTCGAAGGAGGCAGGAAAGGATGCAAATTGAATCTTTCTCACGTCAACCCTTAAGCCCAATCAAAAGAAGGAAAAAGAATGATGAATCGGAGGAGTCCATGGCTTGGATCGAAGAATTCATTTCTCTTCTTTATTTTGTTCTTTGTTTTTACATTTTTCTTGTCTTTCGATTTGGTTGTAATAGCGTAAGACCCTTACTTTCTGCATTTTTCACTTCTTTTCATATTAACTGCTAGATGCATGACTAATAGAATTTTATGGTAAAGACTGAAATCAAACGCTAGCAAACCTAACCTAAAAAAACAAAAAAGACAAAAATAACTGAAGATAACACACATTGCACATATGCACCTCTAGGGTACCCCACTTTGGTTGCCTTCGGAAATAAAACATTCATGTCCCTCAAGACAGGGAAGCTTTAGCAAAGACCCATAAATCAAAAGATCATAGTCCCTAGATGACCCTACAATTTCCTTTTGGTAAGTGATCTAGTCCCTAAACAAAATTACTAAAGTGTCTCCACATGTTGCCTTTATGAAGGTACGTCCCTTCGAATGTCCCTCATACATCCAATAATGGAGCTTCTTATCAATCAATGGTGAGATAGAAATATCTAAAGGAGGAGGAAAAGAACAAAGACCTTTTGAGTAGGTAGGACGCTCGTAGTTGCTTGCTTTCTCATAACAAAAAACCATTTACACACCAATACTTTCAATTGAAACATTTTCAAAAGTCAAAGCCCTTTGTACACATTCTTATAGAGACGAGAATCATTACAAAGGCACTTTTCAAAATCACTTTCAAAAACATCTTCCAAAAGCAAACACTTCTTTAAACTATTTTCAAAACCAACACTTTGTACGCATTCTTATAGAGACGAGAATCATTACAAAGACGTTTTCAAAATATTTTCAAACCCATACGACAAGCACATTTTCAAACAAAAGCAAGTGATCTAGTAAGAAACTAAGAGCCCGTAGAACTACAGATGGAAAGGGTGCTAACACCTTCCCTTTCCATAATTTGCCCCCTTACTCAGAAAATTATTGAAAAGGTCTTTTTCTGTTCTTTTCAGCCTTTCCTTAATTTAGATAAAAGAAAAGTTTGTGGTGACTCTTGCTTACCGCAATATTTGTGAACACAAATGCAAAACCAGTATTAATAGTCAGTTCTGTCACTGTATCATAGAACTAGCGACTCTGCTGGGGATTTAGAAAAATTTGGGTTACCTTAGAGTTAGTTCATTTTAAAATTGTTTTAATTGCTTACTTTGTATGCTTTATCCTTAGAGGATTTGTTTAGGTTGTTACTATAGATCCTACACCCGGATTTGGGGACGTCTTTTTAGGTAAACAGCAATAGATCATGGAGACTGTAAGGCGTAGACTAATATGGTTGAAGTGATAACTGTGTTTGTGTGACACTTTGTTTGGCACCGATATCCCTTGTGTTGAATCGAGGAGAACACGAGGCCGCCGCGTGGTGTCGTGAAGCACTAACGGACCTTAGAACCTTAGTTGAACAAACTTAGCCATTAGAAAGTAGTGATATAGATGGCCTTGGTGTTAAGCGGGGGAATTGTTGATACTCGATGCTACACTCATTGAGATTGGACTTCGATATGTTTCGATCGTAAGAAAAGATTGTTAAGCTGAAATAATGCTCGATAAAGAAAGATCAATGATATTGAGACTCCTTAGAACCCAGTTGCTACTTCTAGGACAGGTTGAGCCAACTAAACTTCAATAGGTTACTTACCTATGGAATCCATGCAATCTTGAACCTAGGGCTACTTGTGTGATTTGTTTGCTTTCATTATCTAACGACTCGAACTCTTTGCAGGGTTTTGGTTATCATCTGATGATATGAGTCATTGTCCAATAACCTAGATTTCTAGAAATACATACTTGTCTTCATCACCTTGCATTTTTTCCTGACGCGTAGCATACACATCATAACATCATCCCATAGCATCTCCTTAACAATTTCAAGGATCTCAAGGGTCTGTGAGGCAGGTTAGGATGAAGCAGACATCTGGCAAGGGGCAAGGGGATTTATTTTCCTCTAACCAAATGCCTCCAGAAGACCAAAACACGACAACTTGAGTCATGGGTGATGACCCACTCGACATGGTGAGCTTGACTCTTATAGAAGGACACTCAACAATATAAAGTTCTTCAATCAAAGCTGCAAAATTCAACTTCTGACATTTTCTTGTTTACCCCGTGAGATCCTTGAAAACATTTACACATCATGCATGTCATTACATAACAGGTCTTCCAGTATAGGTCTCTCATGTTCTCGCTGTTTATTTCAGCAAGGAAAATGGCTTTCAAACAGAACAGCAGAGATCTCCAAACTCAAGAGTCTCAGTTTATGGAAATGTTCCTCAACCTATCCAAGGAGCAGGAAGAATTGAAAACACTTCGCCCTGGGAACTTGGCCAAGAAAAGTATTGAAGACAACAAGGACGACCATTTGAAACAACTGCAAGCTGAGATGGAAGGGATGAGAATCCATATGATCAGTCAAATGGCTCTTATCCAAAGCCTATCCCGGAGACAAGAAGAGTTGAGATCCCTTATTAGAAAACTTCATCAAGACGGGTGCAACCGTATGAAGAAAATAATTGAGATTGGGGATCAAGTCATTACCCAGCCCCTAATGAGACAAGAAGTTGGCTTGGTGGAGAGTAGACCTTTCCAAATTGTTGTTACGTCACAACCTCGCCAACAATGACAGGGTAATCAGCGTAAGCGGAACACATCTAAAAGACGCTTTATCGAAATCAACATGTCATTAGCTCAAGCATTGCAACACGTGTTGGAGGCCAAGCTGATTACGTTGAAGGATCCTACTCAGAATCCCAACACTGCTTCCCCAATGTACAATCCAAATGCGAGGTGTGTGTACCACTCCCACAGTCCTGGACATGACACTAATAGTTGTTGGGCGTTGAGAAATAAGATTCAGGACTTGATCAACGAAGGAGTGCTGGAGTTCACACAAGATGGCCAGACTGAATTCTTTTGCCCTCCCTCAAAGGAACACCATATAAATTTACAAGCCCAAGACAAAGAGGATTTTATTCATTAGAATTTTCAAGTTGTAAGTTTCTTTTGATTGTTGGAACATTTGTTTAATGTCAAACTCTATTATTTTATCAATGCATTGCATATGTCTGTTTTGAATCAATTTATTGGTATTCACTATATTTAAACTGCATTCTTACTTCTTTTTGTGATATTCAACTCGCGACCAAAAGCTCTAAGCCTTTAGAGGGAGGATGACAAAAATGATACCAGTCTCTACAGTATGCTTTTGAACAGACCCCGCTGACGATGTACATGTGTTGTTTCAAACCCCAAATAGTAGAGTTATAAGGAAGATAATCCCTAGTCAACCCCTTTGAGCATAAGAAATAGGAGTTTTTATCTTCACACAAATTAAAACCCTTGATCATAACCTGGGGCAGGGTAGTTTTCTCAGTTAATTCAAATGTGCATTCGGTCGCAAGCTCATCCTTCATACACGACAAATAGTGTATAAGATGCCTTCCAAAAGATGGTGATGGTTCCACATAATCATTAAAGCAGGAAGTCATTATATTTCAAAAGAAAAGTTTGTTAAGTCAAAAACCAATGAAGGGGACTTAATAAAAAAACTAGGGCATCCCGCTGACTATAATCATAAAAGAAATAGTTCGGGCAAAGGTAAGAATAACAAAATCAAAAAAGAGGTCCTACAAATCCTCAACCAAAAAAAATAAAAGGTTACAAAAATGACTTCCTTCTCAAACAAACGTTCAATTTCTGAACCATCACCATGTATCAGAGCAAAGATTCCAGACTCAATTGGGATCTAAACACACAATTAGTTGAGCATAGGATTGAAGAACATCACGAAGAACGGATTGGGTACTGTTGTACCCCAAAATTTTCCCTCCCATATTTCTCAAAACATTTCAAGAAAGATCCACAAGTTGCTCAAGGTAGTCCAAGGGTTGACCAGACAAGCTCTCTCCTAAGTCACTTACCTCAAATTAATGTTTCATGTTGCATCAAGATACTTGAGTCCAAGGGATATCAAATGCTCATCAATGTCTTAATATGTTCTCAATATCATCCATGTCAAGTTTTAAGCCCTATAGAGAAAATTTGCTCAATCAATTGCTCAAATGCCTGAAAATCGACCGTGCTAGGGCAAAAGTTAACTATGGCCTACATACAATCAAACTTCAAGATTTTTGGTCAAAATCCTCATTTTGAAGTTTATTTCATCATTTGATAAAGGGTTGATCATGATTCATCAAGGATTGTTCATAATTCATCAAGAACCAAAAGTTGCTAAATTATGGTTTTGTAGGAAAAGTCAACTCAACTTTGACCAAGAATAACTTTCTCATACTTTATGATAAATGACCCATCCAAAGCTCATTTTGAAGAGGATTCCATTATCTACAATCCATCTTCAGCTCCCAAGTTCATAATATGCACCCGCAAGAAGTTATGAATTTGGACATTATAGCTCATTTTGAAAAGTCAACAAAAACACCTTTTTTGTCAAAGCTTCATACATTAGTATGGAATATCAAATTGAGATGATACCAAAAGGGTTGCTTATAGGACATATCAAGCTTTTTAAAAAGTCCAAGAACACCTCCAAAGATTTAAAATTGAGGAAGTTATGCATTGGTGAAGTTGACCTTTTTTGCAAAATTGTCAAAAGTCAACTATGCCCAAAACTTCAATTTTTGCCAAATGGGCCCAATATTTTGCACTTGTTTTGAGTTGGAAACATGGTCCAAGAGCCCTATCCTTTGCCACTTGTCTTAATGTCCAGCTAGCATCAGATCAAATTCGTATAAAGACATGAGGTGCACAAAAAGATTGAATTAGGCCATTTTTGGAAAGATATTCAAGGTGTCTCAAATCAAAATCAAATTCATTGATTGAGGAAGATTGAGCACATTATTTCAACCCTAATTAACTCCTCAATACATAAGGAACATGTGCAGACCCAAAACTAGGTGAGAAGGAGGCGTGTGAACTAGAACAAAAACTTGAAAAAACAAGAAAAAGTGCAAACACGAATTCCTACTTAGAGGCAGTTTCAAGATCCTTTGACCATCCCAATTGCTTCCTGGGATCCCCAGCAAACAAAAGCAATCAAGATCAAGCATTTCCAGACCCTATATCGCGTTGTAAGTCCATCACAACATTGCTTATTTCTTGAATTCAGTTTGCATGTGTTGTACCCCAAAATTTGCCCTCCCTTTTTCACAAGAAATCCCAATCCTAGGGTTTTCTCAGATTTTCAAGATTGGCTCAGGAATCGATCAAACAGACTTTTCTATGGCAGTAAATCAAGAATTAGGGTTTCTCTCGCATTTCTCAGAAGAAACTGAATTCTTAGAAATTTAGTTAACTGTCACATGTTTTCACACTTTTTCAAGTTTGCTGAAAGGTTACTGGTTGTTCTCAAGGCTTATTTATCTGGGATAAGAGATAGGAGTTGAGATGGTCATTTGGAATATTCGGGTTTTGTCTAATCCAGGTTAACCAGATGATGTGCGTCTGTTAAAACGTTTGCTTATTAATGGAATGAAATGTTTGCTTGTTTATTGGAATACACGGTGCGTATTTTGATTGGAATGATGTCGCAAGGTTACGAAACTACAAAGTTTTTGGATTACTTGGAATTGAAGTTATCTGTATTAGAATGGTTGGAATGCGATTTCAATTATTTTGATCTGAGAATCTTAAAGGATCAACTGAAGATGCAAAGAAAGAAGTGCAAGATATTGGACAGTAGAAGAATTTATTGTCTTACAAAGATTTTTCATTTATTTCAGATTATTTATTATTTGAATACTGTAGTCTTTACAACTTATAGTACTTGAAAAAATAAATTATTACAATTAAGGGAATATCTATCTAAGTTAAAAGTCTAAGCCTAAACTTCTATTGTTTCCCGTGCTCGCCACAAAGTCTCCGGCTTCTTCTGCTTTGTCATCACCCAAGTTGTGCTCACCTGAAAGAAAAAAACAAAGAAAACAAGATTAGTACAGTTGATTAATTAGATTTTTCAAACAGAAAAAGAAAAGGAAAATTTTCATCATTAAAGTTTGTCGTCTGGAATCAGAGTGCTATGGTTCATCATGTTTTTATTCTTCTCTTTGCAAATCACAAGAAGATTGCTCTTCTTGGTTCACAAATAGAAAAATAAAAAATTGCAAAAAGAAGAATGCAAACAAAGCAATCTATTCAAAAACATAGTAAGGCGCCAAACTGCATTACCAAACAGCAAGGCAAACTGTTAAGCTAAACAATGCAGCAACTAAGGAAAACAGGCACCAAACTGTACTAAGTCAACAAACTGAATGCAAATTGTACTAACTAAGGAAAACAGGCGCCAAATTGTACAAACAGCACAAGCAAGGTGCCAAGACATAGGCCAAACTGTCAAGCTGCATTACAAAACAAAGTAAGCAAACCAAGCATATCAACTAAAGCAAACTGGATGCAAACTGTACTAAGAAAAGGCAAACTGAATAATGCAGAAAGTACATGGCAAATCAAACAGCAGGCTAAGAGTACAATGTAGAAAGTACATGGCAAATCAAACAGCAGGCAAAGCAGGAGGAAAACCAAATGACAAGCAAAAGGCTTGTCATAGCCTATCATCATTTTCCAGTTAGTAGGCAAACTTTTAAGAAAATAAGAAAAAGCAAAAGTGCTTTGTCATTGAGAGAGAAAGAGAGAAAAAATATCACCTTGGTGAGAGTGTACAGTTTGGCAAAAGGCTGTCACAAGACTACAAAGCAACAAGCAAAAAAGATATAAGACTATCAAATAGCACAAAGTAAAAAAAAGGGAGAACATTTGTGTCAAAAACTGCAAACTGTTAAGAGGTTCACCAAAACTCCCAACCTGCATAACAAGTATCATAGCCAAACTGTAAACAAAAGTTCCCAAAAACCAGCTTACCAAACTGCATAGCCAAAAAACTGCAGCAAACTTCCAAAGCCTTGCAAAGCTTGCCAAACTGCAATAACCTGTACAAAGCTTGCCAAGCAGCACAACCTGCAAAAGTTTGCCAAACTGCTGACCAAAACACAAAAAAACCTGTGCAAACAGTTTCACAACCAAAACTCCCAATCCTTCTATCAAGCCAACAGCCAAGCCAAAAATAAACTTGCAGTTCCACAACAAAACTGCAACAATCACAAAAAACATGTGAACCAAAACAAAACTGCATAGCCCAAACTGTAACAGTTTCAAACCACAAATGCATATCAGTTCAAAACAACTCTCACAAAAAACCATAACAAGATGCAACTGTAACAAATCTCCAAGCCTTCCAAACAATTTCAAGCTACACAAATCACACAACTTGCAAAAACTTGCCAAACTGAAAACCTGCAAAAGCTTGCCAAACCATAGCAGCTTCCAAACAAACAATCACCAAGCTAAACTCAAAAACTGCATAACATTTCAACAAGTCACAAAACCTGTAACAGTTTACAACCACAACCTGCATAACTATTGCAAAATTGTAAAGCCTACCAAACTATCAAACTGCACCACCAAATAGCACAGCCTGCACAAGCTTGCCAAACAGTAAAACTCAAGTTTCACAAGCCTCATCACAAACCATTATCTAACAAACCAACAATGTTTCAGAACTATCATCATTAACAAATCGATACCAATAACCAAGAGTTTCAGAAGCAAACAACTACAAACAATCAAAAGTTTCAGAAGCCAAGTTTCATTAACATTCAACATTCAAGAGAGAGGAAAAGGTTTCAGAACAACTATCATCATCAACGAAAAACAACAATCAAAGTTTCAGATAATCATCATCAACAAAAGAACTATCAAGAATCATCATTCAAGATTCAAAGGGGACAAAGACAAAGTTACCAAAGCCCACGTGTTCGTCATCATCTCCCCTCCACCTCGAGCCACCAGGGAGCTCCATCTCACCCTTCCTCCTCTCCATTTTTCCAGAAAATCTCACAGGTATACTTCTCTTCCAAACCCTTTGCTGCATCTCAGACACATAGCACCATAGGTTAAACAAAGAAACATGAACAAAACATGCGAAGCAAACATGAACAAACTGTTAAAATCAAACAATAAACGAACCATACCGTTTCAACGAAGCCATGGATCATTATGAGGAGATGAGAGAGGGAGACAATGTTCTGGCAACCATGGGGAAGAGGAGGATCAGAAAAATCGTTTGAATGAGAGAGGTGAAGAAGAAAACGAGAGAGCGGCGCCGCTGTAAAGCAAATCACACAAACCCTAAATTGTTCACAAACCCTGAATTCTGAGACCCCAACCAAAAATGTTACAAAACTTTGGATTTGGGCTTGTCCGCCCCAAATCCCTTAGGCCCATATGCATTTGCTAGCGCGCCCCCCTCCTTTTCCATGTTGCCCTTACCTCTTCTTTTAATTTTGTTTTGGGCCTAACCCCAAGCTTCCAAATCCTAAGCCCACCTCTTAACTCAATTCATTTTATTTTCTTTTCTTTTGTTTAAATGCTAATGTTTTTTTTAATTTTAATTAATTTGTTTTATTTTGTTAATAATAACACTAATAATATTTATTTTCTTAAATTAATTTTATTTTCTTCTTTTATTAATTAATTTTGTTTTATTTAATAAAATACCAATAAAAAATATTTAAATTGATTTAATTAATTTTGTTTTCTTTAAACCTTTTTTTATTGATTAATAAAAATACAAAAATAATAGAAATTTTGTTTAATAAAATTTTCTTCCTTTAAACTTTTTATCTTACATAATTAATAAAATACAAAGAGTAATAATAATATAATATTTAATCTTTCTTTTTTAGAATAGATTTTTATTTATTTATTTTCAAGTAAATACATGCATTTCATAATTTATTGATTTTCTTTATTTCATAATTTGTTATAACTTTGTATTGAATTGCGACAATTCGATTTGGTTGTAATACTTAATATTTGGAGTTTACTATTCTTATGAGACTCATCCCCATTTGTAATAATTGTACCCCCATCCCCGGATACTTTTGTAATAGCTTAGACTTTTAATTCCCGCAATTTATTGCTTTCTATATACTGTGTAGTAATTAGGCGTGTATGGCAAGATTCAAAATCAATCGCTGGATGACCTAATCCAAGAATAAATAACTTGAAATCAATACACAATGCAAACTTGCACCCCTAGGGTTTCATCCACTTGTTGCCTTTACAATGACCATGTTATGCATGTTGAGTACTTTGGCAAAACAAAAACAAAACAAAAGATCATAGTCCCTCGATGACGCTATCTTGGTTGCCTATACAAAATGATCTAGTCCCTCGGAAAAAATTTATAAAGATACTTAGCACAATTGCTATCATGGTCAATACGATGACCCGCGCCTGTCCCGTTTAACATCCAAATACAAGGTTGTTTACCAAATGCAATGGTAAAACAACACTGTCAAAAGGGTTAAAAACATATAGGAAAGATCTTTGAGTAAAATAGGGTAGACAACTCTTAGTTGCTTGATCAAAACTTGCAAAATCATCCTTGCTATTTTCAAACACACCTCACAACACAATTTCAAAACATTTCCCAAAACAAACTTTCAAACATTGAAAAATATTTTCAAAAGACAATACACCTTTGTATATATTCAAACAAGAATCATTACAAAGGTTGCCACAATGATGGCCTCATTTTCAAAGCATTTTCAAAACCACACACACAAAGCACCATTTCAAACAATTGAAAAGCAAAAGCAAGTGATCTAAACAAGTAACTAAGAGCCCATGGAAAACCATGGATGAAAAGGGTGCTAGCACCTTCCCTTTTCATAATCTACCCCCCGAACCCAATAAAATATCTCAAAGGTATTTCCTGTGCTTTTTGACCTTTCCCTTGGATAAAATAAAAAGTTGGTGGCGACTCTTGCTAAACTGAAAAATTTGCGAATACAAATGCAAAACCTCAAGTCAGTTCTCCCACCGTATCGCAGCATGATTTAGACATTGATAGCATGAATTAATGATATATTATTGATCCTTAAGACATATGCAAGCTTTATGTAATCTTTAATTGTATTTTCATGGCTTGTATGAGGTTTCACCATTATTAGGGTTCATAAGCTCGCTTTGGGATTTTTGAACCTAGGCAAAATTGGGCCATGAAAGGGGTACTATTATGTACAGCAGGTCTAGACGAAGCCATCCATGGCTTTAGTATTGATTTATCTTACTCATGCTTGATTTTGAGAAATTGCAGGGATATAGCGACGGACATATGTCCGTAGGTAAAAGTTTTCAACTTTTACCAACGGAACAAGGTCAGGGATGACCTGCGTGTCACCTTTCCATTGGAATATCTGAATTTTGGTGCGCGTTTTCTTTGTTCTCCACTAACCTCCTTTATTTTGCATATTATTTATTATTGATATTTGATATACAAAAAGAACAACTAGCTCAGCTGGTAGCCAGTCACTGGAACGTGCCTCAGGACCTGGGTTCGAATCCCAGGTCCCCCCTTTCTTTAATATATTTTATCTTTTCAGGTTCCAGCGCGCACATGAAGCTAATGACCACCATGGTCCATCATCATTCAGTCTGCCAAGTGGCCAGATGGCCAAATCCAAAGGCCAGCAATGAGGGACCATCATGGGTTGCGGTCAACGCGTAGCATCAGATCTGGGGAGTCTACGTGGACCTCTCTTTTTGGGCCCACATTTGGATATTTACACCCCCCATATTGCTCAGGCCCAAGCTTCTTTCTCTATTCTTTTTTTATATATTCATTTTATTTAATTTAATTTATTTACTTTATTAACAAATCAAATTTTCTTTTATCAAAAAAATCAAAAAATAATACTTTTCACAAATTAGGATTAGATTTTATTTTTTATCAAAAAATTAATTAATTTAATTAGATTTTAATTTTAGATAAACTTTAATTTCTTTTTGCAAATAATTTAAAATCAATTAGAATAATTAGGTTTTATTTCTAATTTAATTATATTTTCTTTTCTTAAAAATAACAAAAACACAAAAAAATAGGCCATTTAATTATTTTCTTTAATTAATTTAATTGCTAATTAATTTATTATTTAATTTAAAACATAATTCTCTTCTTAAAAAATAATAAAAACAACAAAAACATTTTTTCTTTTAATTAGGTTAGAGGGGTCAAAACCCTAGTTTTTCCTCCCGATCTTAATTTCTTCACGCGTGTTTTATTTTATTTTATCCTATTGTTGTAACTGCTCACAAGTTGTAATAGTTAATTAGGTCTTTATTTTCATTTATCGCTTTATTTTCAAGGGTTTGTTTTTGGCTATGTAAATACCCGAAGCCTTGTAATAGCTTAGTTTAATTTCCGCACTTTAAATTCCGCAAAATATTAAACTGTTAGATGTATGATCTAGGGATGCATGACAAGAATGTATGTTTAACTTTAAAACGGTTAGATAACCCTAAAATATGCAAAGATAAATAATCTGAAATTGAATCACATGCGCACTTCTAGGGTACACTCCCACTTGGTTGCCTTCGGTAAACGGTCATTGAGTATAGGATGCTTTAGTGGTTATCCTTTTGTCCAAAGATCAAAGTTGCCTCGGAAAGGTTGCCTCGAATATTGTTGCCTCGGATAATTGATCTAAGACATTAGGGTTATTACTAAGACGTCCTAACATTGCTTTAGTGACCGTACGTCCCTTTCAAATTGAACCTCAAAACTCCAACGACAGTGCTACCTACTCACTAATAGTGGGATAGCGCTATCTAAAGGAAACGAACATAGAACGATTCTTTTTTCGAGTAGGTAGATTAACTCTTAAGTACTTGCTCAATCCAAACAACTTTTTTACACTTACACTCCTTTACAAACAAAGTTTTCAAAAACACTTCATTACACTTTTGAAGACAGAAGCAAGAGTTAAATCGAAGTCAAAATAAAAACTTTTCAAACACACAAGCACACAAAGAAGAAATTTTGAAAATGATGAGCAAGTACCTAAGAGCCCGTAGATATTTACGGATAGAAAGGGTGCTAATACCTTCCCTTTCTATAATCTACCCCCCGTACTCAGAAATATCTCGAAAAAGGAATTTTTCTGTGCTTTTTTCCTTTCCTTGTTGGATAAAATAAAAGTCGGTGGCGACTCTTGCTTACCGCGACATTTTGCAAACACAAACGCAAAATGCAAACCAGCATTCCTAAAAAACAAGTCCCAGTTCTGGCCACCGTATCACAGAACTGGAGACTCTACTGGGGAAAGAATAAATGGGGTGTACCTTAGGATTAGTTCATCATATTGTTTTCAATTGTTTGATTTGTTTGCTTTATCTTTATGGGCTTTGTATCAGAGTTACTATAGATCCTAACCTGGATATGGGGACACCTTTTAGGTAAGTAACAATAGACTATGAGGGAACTGTATGGCGTAGACCGATACAGTTGAAGTAGGAGCTACGTTGATGTGGCACATTAGTTGTTACCGATATCCCTTGTGGAGGAACAAGGAGAGTATGGGGCTGCTATATGGGTCATTAATCATCAACTCACCTTAGAACCTATAATTGACCAACTTTGCCATAGAAAGTAGCAAGATGCTACACTTATTGAGACCATACTCTCGCGATGGTTCCGGCTGCAAGAAAAAATTGCGTGACCTGAAACTATGACTGATGGAGGATGGTCAATAATATTGAGAACCTCTAGAACTCGGTTACTATTATTAGGACAGGTTAAACCAACTAAACTGCAAGAGGGTAGTACCTAAACTCCATGCCATCATGCATCATGACATCGCATGCATATTTCATTAGACTAACCTATGGTGTGTTTTTATCATGACATCATGCATCATGACATCGCATGCATATTTCATTAGACTAACCATTTCAAAGACCGATGGGATTCATCTTTGTTCTGTTTTGCAGATCATGGCCTCTATGCGCAGAAATACCATTCGAGTCAACTTCGTGCAGATCCCTGCTCAGCTCAGAGAGTTGGTTTCAAAAGTTCCTGATACTTCCTCCTTTGTTAGAAGACATGGTCATCTCCTTAGCCTGGTCACTTACAAGTTGGATGAGCAAATGATGGGCGTGTTGTTCCAGTTCTTTGACCCATTGCATCATTGTTTTACCTTCCCGGACTATTAGCTAGTCCCTACTTTGGAGGAGTTTTCTGATTTACTGGGCATATCTATTCTAGAGCAGACACCCTTTACAGGTTTGGAGATAGCTCCTAGGCCATAGGATATTGCTTCAGCCCAACATCTAAAAATGGATGATGTAGTATCTAACTGGGAGATTCAGAGTGGGGTTAAAGGTTTATTGGCTAAGTTTTTGATCGATCAAGCTCAACAGTTTTGGGATAGTTTGGACTTTCAAGCTTTCGAAGACATCCTGGCTCTCCTCATCTACGGCTTGGTTCTGTTCCCGAACCCAGATTCTTTCGTCGATGTGAATGCAGTCAAGATCTTCATGTCTCGTAACCCAGTGCCTACTCTTCTAGGTGATATTCTACATGCTCTATATACCCGTACTGTGCGGAGAAAGGGAACTCTCATGTGTTGTACACCGCTGCTGGCGAGGTGGTTTATTTCGCACCTCCCCAAATCTGTATTGAAGAATGAGGAAGGTGTAGGTTGGGCCTATAGAATCATGTCCCTTGCTCATACGGACATCCTTTGGAGTTCTAAAGACATGGAAAGGGTAGTTGTCATTGATCGGTGTGGGGAATACCCCAATGTTCCATTTCTTGGAATTCGAGGGGGAATAACCTACAACCCTTGTTTGGCTTTACGACAGTTTGGACGCACTCGGAGGGATGGTCCTCATGAGCTGCTGCTTACAGGAATTGTCTTTGACTACAAGGGGGATGTTGAGGGACATCGCCGCAGGTTTATACGAGCTTGGGGTGGGGTGAATAGGCCTGACCCACATGAGCTAGGAATGAAGACTTCTCTCCCAATGCAACCTTACCTACAGTGGGTTCGAGCCCGTGCTCAAAAGCTGGGAGTGCCATATGAAGCTGTTTTGCCGGTGATTGTAGAGCATACTGATGAAGAAGGTTTTCCTTATACAATCCTCCATCCCTATATGCCTACTGACCTGGGGGCATTGAAGAGATCTTGGATCCAGCTAAAGGAACAAAGGGATACCTACAGAGAGAAGTATCATGAGCAGGAACGGAAAATCTTGAAGCTTAAAAGGCAGCTTGAGAATGAGAGGACAATCAACGATTATGTCAGCACGAAGGGAAAACGACCATGGGAGTTCTGATGACTTTTATTGTTCCTAGTTTATATTTTATTTTCAGTTTATTTCTTTTGTAACGCCTAAAAGGCATTTGTTAAACATTGTTACAAATTTTAATCTAATAAAGTGTATTTTATTTTGGTTTACAAATTTGAATCTTCCTAAATCTTTGAAATCATTTCATACGCATTCCATTACTATGCACCTCATCACAGGTAGCATTACAGGTTTCTTATCTTCTTCGCTATTTATTTCAGCACAACATGTCTTTTGAAACACCTACTGATCTAGCTATTAAGGCTCTTCAAGCTCAGAATGCTCAGTTCCAGGAGATGTTCTTGAACTTGGCCAAGAGTCAACAAGATTTAAAGACTCTCATCTTGAAGGAAAGAAGAAGAAGAAGAAGAGGGTGGTTCTGCTGAGTATGGGTCACAGGTTAGGGAACAATTTGTGACAGGAAACTGATTTGTCTCATTCATTTGGAGGAGGAGAGAATCAAGAGGAAAGGAAGGCTCCTAGTCCTGTGGTTTCTGACAATGACACTGATTTTGACGAAGACCAGTACCCTCCTTCTGAGGATAGGTACAAACAACTTGAAGACCGTCTGAGTGCCATGGAGATTCAGAAGATTCCCAGTTTGGACATTGGAGATTTGGGATTAGCATCTGGGGTGGTGATCCCACGCAAGTTTAAAGCTCATGTCTTTGCTAAGTATGACGGAGTATCCTGCCCAAAGCTTCACCTTCGCTCATACGTTAGAAAGATTCAACCATATACTGATGATAGGAACCTTTGGGTTCATTTCTTTCAAGATAGTCTGTCATGGACTCAACTTGAATGGTTCTATCAATTGGAAGGAGATAATGTCTGCAACTGGGAGGACCTTGCTGCTGCTTTTTACAAGCAATGCCAGTATAATGCCGACCTTTCTCCCACGCGTACCCAACTTCAGGGTATGTCTATGGGTGCGAGCAAAGGTTTTAAGGACTACGCTCAGAAGTGGAGAGATCTAGCGGGAAGAGTACAACCCCCTATGTCTGATAGGGAGTTGGTGGATATGTTTCTTGGGACTTTGTCGGGTCCGTATTTCAATCATTTGATTGGAAATTCATCATCTGGGTTCACTAAATTGATTATGACTGGGGAGAGGGTGGAAGCTGGTATTAGAAGTGGCAAGATACAGAAAGGTGCTTCGTCAAGTACAGAGAAGAAGCCTTTCAAGAAGGAAGCTAGTTCCATTTATAGCTCAAGGAGCCAAAACCGACATGAGCTCCGCCAAGAAGTGAATGCGGTGGTAATATCAAGACCTATTGTTGCCCCACAACGCAACAATCAGCAAAGGGTAGAGAGACCGCAAAGACAATATACTCGGCTCAGTTTGACCTTATCTCAAATTTTACCGCAATTGTTGAAGACTAACCTGGTAACTCTGAGGGAAGCTCCGAAGAATCCCAGTACCACCTCTCAGTTGTATAATCCAAACGCCCATTGTTCCTATCACTCTGATAGCCCAGGGCATGATACCAACAACTGCTGGGCCTTGAGGAATAAGGTGCAAGATTTGATTGAAGCTAAAGAAATTGAGTTTGACGCGCCAGAAAAGCCTAATGTCATGACTGCTCCTATGCCCAAGCATGGAGTAAATGTTGTGGATGATGATTCATTCGTGACCTCTGTGGAAGACATTTCTACTCCGTTGATGACTGTTAAGAAGAACCTATTGTTGGCCGGTTTATTTCCGGGTTGTGGCGAAGGTTGCCACTTGTGTTCCATCCTACCTGCTGGTTGCCCTCTATTGAAGTCGGGTGTTTAGCACCTGATGGATAACAAAGAGATCTTGTTCGAGAAAACTTTGGTTCCATTGATTCTTGTTGAAGATGTTTCCATAATCACCATTTCTGCCAATCCTTACAAGGCTTCCTCGAGAAAGCCTGTTAGGATTACATCTGTTCCGAGAATCGCTCCATTGATCATTACTATTCCTGGTCCTATCCCTTACACTTCGGATAAGGTTGTCCCGTGGCACTATGGAGCCGGTGTGTATTATCATGGGATCAAACAAGACATGAAGGTTGAATAGGATGATACTGATGTCAACAATATTGTCGAGTCTAGCAAGGTTACCCGAAGCGGAAGACTCTTCTCTCCTGAGATTTCCCCTCCGACTGTTCAAAAGCCTGTTGTTATTTCCTCTGCCAGTACGTCAGCTGCTGTTCCAATTCTTACTCCAGTTATCACCCCTGTCGCCGAGTCATCTGACACTCGGGGCAAAGAAGTTACAGGTGGGCCTGCCCGGATGGAGGCACCTAAAAAAGTCATTGTTGAAACCTCTAGGTAAGAGATAGAGGAAATTCTGAAGATTATCAAGAAAAGCGACTATAACATAGTCGAACAGCTGGGGCAAACCCCGTCGAAGATCTCTATGTTATCTTTATTGTTGTGCTCGGAAGCCCATGCTAAGGCTTTAATTTCTTTCCTTAAAACTGTGCATGTGCTGCAGGAAACATCTGCTGATCAATTCAAAGACTGTGTGGCTAGTTTGACCGCTGACAATGGGTTGGGTTTCTCCGACGTAGATCTGACTGCCAAAGGAAGGAATCACAATGATGCTTTGCACGTCTCAATCGAGTGCAGGGGCACTACTTTGGCTCACGTGCTGGTGGACACTAGGTCCTCATTAAATGTTTTACCCAAGAAAGCATTAGATCGGCTGGATTATGAAGGGTTGGTTCTGAAGCCAAGTAATATTATGCTTAGGGCCTTTGACGGGTCCAAAAGGATGGTACATGGAGAGGTGGATGTCCCTGTTAAGGTTGGTTCCCAGACTTTTGCGTCTACGTTCTATGTGATGGACATTCGACCATCTTATTCTTGTTTGTTGGGTCACCCGTGGATTCATAAGGCTGGGGCAGTGACTTCTACGCTCCATCAGATGTTGAAGTATCCAGTGAAGGGGAAGATTGTTACGGTGCAGGGTGAGGAGGAGTACATGGTAAGCCACCTTAACTCCCTCCGGTGTGTGGAGATGGATGGGGAGTTCATTGAAATCCCGTGCCAGAACTTTGAAGAAGTCCCCCAGACTTTGGCGTCGACTGAAATTGCTGCTGACGAACCTCCAATGAAGATGGCTTCCCTCAAGGATGCCAGGGTTGTTATTGAAAAAGGTGGGTGTGAGAATTGGGGCCAACTCCCTGACTTTGCACACAAGACTGACAAGTTTGGTTTGGGTTTTAATGCAGAAGCTCAAAGGGATGTTCGGCGTGCGTGAATTGGAAGACCTCCTATGTGCATCAGTAATCCGGGAGTGAATGCAATTGAATATGATGATGAAGAGTCAGATTTCGACAGCTGGATTTACTCGACTACCAACGGTGGCTTGAGCAATTGGACGGTGAAGGACTTCGTGTCCGTTTCTTTTATTACACAGTAATAGACTTTTGTTTTGAGACTTGTAACAGACAATTTGAAACTTTTACGGCTTGGTGCCTTGCCCGAGACCCGTCGCTTTGTTTGTGAGGCTTATTATGTGTCATTTCCATATATCATCAATAAAGCATCAGACATTTTATTGCATTACAAATTTTGCGCTCCTTGTTTTTCTTTTCTATCTTGAACTTTATCAAAACGACTATTTGTCTTACACACACTCACATATCATAATACAGGTCCACATACACTCTGGATCCCACTGATAACGACGCTGCTACTGCCAGTTATGACTTCGAAAGTCCGATCAACCAAGCCGAGGACGAAGGTGAGGATGATTGTGAAGTGCCTGGGGAACTTGCTAGATTGTTACTTCAGGAAGAGAGGGCCATACAGCCGCATGAAGAGCCAGTGGAAACAGTTAATCTGGGTACAGAAAAAGACAAGAAAGAGGTCAAGATCAGTGCAAATATGGAGCCTAGTGTTAAGCAATGGTTAATACAAATGATGCGCGACTATGTTAAGATATTTGCATGGTCTTATGAAGATATGCCCGGGTTGGATACCGATATTGTGGTTCACCGCTTGCCAACTAAGGAAGACTGTCCTCCAGTGAAACAGAAAGTTCGCCGAATGCGCCCCGAGATGTCTGAGAAAATCAAAGCTGAGGTCATGAAACAGTTTGATGCCGGTTTTCTAGTTGTTACTTCTTACCCACAGTGGGTTGCCAACGTGGTTCCAGTGCCGAAGAAAGATGGTAAAGTCCGTATGTGTGTAGACTATAATGATCTTAACAGGGAAAGCCCCAAAGATGATTTCCCTCTGCCTCATATCGATGTTCAGGTTGACAACACCGCACAGCATAAGGTCTTCTCCTTTATGGATGGTTTTTCCGGTTATAATCAAATTAAGATGGCTCCCGAAGACATGGAGAAGACGACCTTCGTTACGCAGTAGGGTACCTTTTGCTACAAATTCATGCCGTTCGGATTGAAGAATGCTGGGGCAACGTATCAGCGCGCCGTGGTTGCTTTGTTCCAAGACATGATTCATCATGAGATTGAGGTATACGTTGACGACATGATTGCAAGGTCCCATACTGAGGAAGAACATCTTGACCATCTTCAAAAGCTATTTGACAGGTTGAAGTTGTATAAACTGAGGTTAAACCTGAACAAGTGCAGCTTCAGAGTGAGGTCTGGTAAGCTGTTGGGTTTCATCGTTAGTGATAAAGGTATTAAAGTGGATCCTGCAAAGGTGAAGGCTATACAGGAAATGCGAGCTCCCCGAACAGAAAAAGAAGTCAGAGGCTTTTTGGGACGGTTGAATTACATTTCCCGATTTATTTCACATTTCACTACTACTTGTGAGCCAATCTTCAAGCTACTGAAGAAAGATCAAGTGGTAAGATGGAATGATGAATGTCAAGCCGCTTTCGAAAGGATTAAAGAATATCTCCAAGAGCCACCTATTCTGATGCCTCCAGTTGAAGGAAGACCTTTGATCTTATACTTGACAGTACTCGACAATTCAATGGGGTGCGTGTTGGGGAAGCATGACGAGTATGGCCGATAAGAGCATGCTATTTACTACCTTAGCAAAAATTTTACCGACTACGAGACCCGATACTCTTTGCTCGAGAAAACTTGTTGTGCTTTTGCATGGGCTGCTCGCCGGCTGAGACAGTATATGCTGACTCACACTACCATATTAATATCAAAGATGGATCTAATCAAGTATATCTTCGAAAATCCTGCCTTGTCCAGAAGAATAGAAAGATGGCATATGATCTTGACTGAGTATGACATCCAATACACAACCCAAAAGGCAATCAAGGGAAGTGTGTTGGCAGATCATTTGGCGTATCAGGCTATAGACGACTACCAATCCATGAACTTTGAATTCCCAGATGAGAACGTCATGTTGGTAACCGACTGTGAAGAACCTGGACCGGATGAAGGACCTGAGGAGGGATCCCAATGGTCTATGTACTTTGATGGAGCTTCAAATACTTTAGGTAATGGCATTGGCGCCGTGATCAGATCTCCTGAAGGTTGTCATATTCCGTTCACCGTCCGATTATGTTTTAACTGCACCAACAATATGGCGGAGTATGAAGCATGCATCATGGGTTTCTGAGCAGCTATTGACCTAAGGATTAAGTTCTTGAGTGTATTCGGAGATTCCGCTCTCGTGATCAGTCAGATCAAAGGCGAGTGGGATATGAAGCACCCAAATCTTATTCCTTACAAAGAGTATGTATTGACGTTGCTTCCACACTTCGAGGAAATAACCTTTGAACACTTCCCAAGAGAGGAGAACCAGTTAGCGGACGCGCTAGCTACCATGTCTTCTATGTTCAACGTCAGGTGGGATAATGAGGCTCCCCAGATTACTATTGAGAGGTTGGACGAACCCTCACATTGCTGCGATATTGAGACTGAAGAGGTAACAGATAAACCCTGGTTTCACGAGGTAAAGAAGTATCTTGAGGCTCAGGAATACCCCGAGGGTGCATCTGTTAATGATAAGAAGTTTCTGAGGAGGTTCACGGTGAAGTTCTTCATCAGCAATGGCATCCTTTACAAGCGTAACCATGATTCCACCTTACTGCGATGTATGGATAAGAGCGAGGCAGAAAGGATTATGGTGGAGTTACATGAAGGTACCTTCGGAACTCATTCCAGTGGAGATACC
Organism: Vicia faba; assembly: GCA_948472305.1. Taxonomy (NCBI): domain Eukaryota; kingdom Viridiplantae; phylum Streptophyta; class Magnoliopsida; order Fabales; family Fabaceae; genus Vicia; species Vicia faba. The sequence goes on from OX451741.1 coordinate 1,351,441,281, forward strand.
ATGGCGAAGAAAATCCTACGGGAAGGATATTATTGGTCTACTATGGAAGCCGACTGTTATCAGCATTCTCAGACCTGTCATAAGTGCCAAGTCTGTGCTGATAAGGTGCACATACCTCCAGTTCCTCTAAATGTTTTGACGGCACCGTGGCCTTTTGCAATGTAGGGCATCGATATGATCGGCGAGATCAGACCTACTGCGTCTAACGGGCATCGTTTCATCCTGGTAGTTATTGATTACTTTACGAAGTGGGTCGAAGTAGCTTCCTTTTCTACAGTAACCAAGAACATCGTGGTACGGTTTATTCAGCATAATCTGATTTATCGATACGGTGTACCAGAGAGGATCATTACAGACAATGGTACAAATCTCAACAATACCATGATAACTGAACTCTGCAAGCAGTTCAAGATACAGCATCACAACTCTTCTCCCTACCGGTCGAAGATGAATGGGGTTGTCGAAGAGGCTAATAAGAACATCAAGAAGATTGTGCAAAAGATGACGGTGACATACAAAGATTGGCACGAGATGTTACCATTTGCTCTTCATGGGTATCGTACCTCAGCGCGGACATCGACAGGGGCAACCCCCTATTCCTTGGTATATGGCATGGAAGCAGTCTTGCCCATTGAAGTTCAGATACCCTCTCTTCGGATTATGAAAGATGCATGTTTAAGTGAGGACGATTAGATTCAGACCTGGCTTGATCAGCTTAACTTAATCGACAAAAAGAGACTTACTTCTATTTGTCATGGTCAGACGTATCAAAAGTGGATGATCAAGGAATTTAACAAGAAAGTCAGACGACAAGATTATCAAGTCGGAGATCTGGTGATCAAACGCATCATACTACATCAAGGTGATCCCAGGGGAAAATGGACCCCTACGTACGAAGGGCCATTTGTGGTTAAGAACATCTTCTCGGGAGGAGCTATGATTCTAACCACCATGGATGTGATGACCTTCCTCACCCCGTCAATGCAGACATAGTGAAAAAATACTACGCATAATCAAAGACCCGCTAGGTTGACTGGCCTAGGAAAAAATGAGGGCTTCCCGGCGAACCAAAAGGGTTCGGGCAAAAATAAGGGATGAAAATGAAAATATCTGTACACCCGGCAAGTCGAAAACTTGAAAAGATGGCTTGGGCAAAAAAGGGTATCCCGGTGGACTGAAAACCCGAAAGGGCGGTCTAGGCAAAAATTAGGGATCAAAGCGTGACACTATGTCTCATTGGATCATCTTGCAACCAGACTTCGGTATCGACTATCAAGCTCGGACGGTGCTAATCAGTCTATCCACCTTCAACCAAGTAGCAAAGTGATGAGATGCTCGAGGATATAAAGGCAATAGCAGAGTTGGAACTCAGTGGGATTGTTCACATAGATGTTTTTCTTTGTTTTTCACAAATTGTATAAATTCTATTGTTCGGCGGCGTTCTCTTACTAGGACGTCATCCTCTTGTACAAAACGCCTATTTATAGGCCAAACTTCAAAGTCAATACAATTCATTTTCGCAAAGAAATTTCAAATTGTTTTTCTTTTTCTGTTTTGTTTTGCAAGAACGTCCAATGTTCATTTGTGATATATGCATATGACAATAATTGCTGCTCATAAATATTTACATGCGAAACTAAAGATGATTACTAGTAATTCCAGAAACAGGGGCAAACAAGAAATGTCCAGACCTTACAGTTGCTTTATCCACCAGGTACAGGGATAGATATAGCTGAAGAATGTGACTAAGGTACATGCACTCCCCGCAGAATAAGAAAAAGACAGTGGTATTAATTCTCCCCAGCTGAGACTCGCAACCACGAATGAGTCGGTAAGATTCTCCCTAATCAGAGTTTATCTATCACCAGCACTGGAAGATTGTCCCTAGTGGAGTCTGGAAGGTTATCCTCAGTGGAGTCTAGAGGACCATCCTCGGCAGAGTCTATAAGACCATCCCCAGTGGAGTCTGGAAGATTATCCCCAGTGAAGTCGCCACTAAAAGATTATCCCCAACGGAGTTCATTTCTTTCACAAACGGGAAATTTATCCCCAACAGAGTTTATCATCACCAGCAACGGTAATTCATCCCCAGTCGAGGGTATTTCTCCAAGATCAACAAATCCTCAGATGAGCATTTATTCCCCACAGAGTCATTCTCTCACCAATTTATTCTCTAGCAAGATTATTCTCCCAATTATCTTCGGTCTTTATCCTCAGCGAGCGAAACTCTTCATATTCTCCAACAGCAATCCGGGATTTATTTTCCCTCAGCTAGAGAACATCATAAGAATATTACACATCCATACATCATGTCCATACATGTGCATACACATCATACAACACAATCTCATTTATTTTGATAACATCATTGTCTGATACATATCATGCATTACATACGACTAACCTTTACCTTTCAGGAAAGATACAATTAAATTCTCACAAAATCTCAAGCTATGAAGCCCAGGTACGACCGGATAGTATCTTGATTTCTACAGCATATTGGGAAGCTCAGAGAACGACCGGATAACAGTATCCGACTACCGCGAAGCCTGGATTACGACCAGATAGTGATATCTCTTAAAAGTAAGCTAGGAAGCCCGGATTCGACCGGATAGTAGTTTAATCCCCAGCAAGCCGTGAAGCCCGGATTACGACCGGATAGCAGCTCAGCAAGTTACCATGAAACCTGGATTCGACCAGATAGTGGTATATCATAAACACAAGCCGTGAAGCCCGGATTACGACCGGATAGAAGCTCAGCAAGTTACCATGAAGCCTGGATTCGACCAGATAGTGGTATATCATAAACACAAGCCATGAAGCCCGGATTACAACCGGATAATAGCCCAACAAGTTATTGTGAAGCCTGGATTATGACCAGATAGCAATACAAGATCATGAAGCCTAGATTACGACCAGATAATGGTAGAAGACGTTGTGAAGCCCAGATTACAACCGGATAACAGCTCAGCAAGTTATTGTGAAGCTTGGATTACGACTAGATAGCAATACAAGTTTCTGTGAAGCTTGGATTACAACCAGATAGCAGCCAAGAGTACTACGAAGCTTGGATTACGACCAGATAGTGGTATATCTTTAATACAAGTTATGAATCCCGGGTTCGACCAGATAGTATCTTGATTCCTCCAAACACCATGAAGCTAGGATTTCGACCAGATAATGGTATGAGATGTCGCAAAGCCTGGATTACGACCAGATAGTGGTATAAGACATTGCGAAGTTTGGATTTCGACCAAATAGCAATTTTACATGGACAATTACTAAGAAGCCCAGAGTCGGCCGGATATTAGTGTGCCCTAAATTCAAGTTGAAGCCCGGAGGCGAACGGAGAACAACTGAATTCATTCTGAAGCCTGGATTACGACCAGATAAGAATTGAGAAATTGCGAAGCCTGGATTACGACCGGATAGCAAGTATAATCCCATCTCCACATTAAGTCACTGTAAAGCCTGGATTACGACCAGATAGCAATCGATCATATCACTATGAAGCCTGGATTTCGACCAGATAGTAGTTTATTCTCACCTCTTCAACTAAGAGACGATTCCTCAGTAGAATAATGGACGACCGAAGCTCCTAAAATTCAAACAGAGACGATTCACCAGTAGAATAACGGATGACCGAAGCTCCTAAAATTCTACTTTCTCCCAAGACAAAGAACAACATTCCTCAGCAGAATCTTCCTCCACAACAGGTACACCAGCTCTCACTAAGGAACCTCTTATGCGATCGACACTCCTTCAGATGGCATCATTAAGCCCATCCCCCGTCAGCAATTTCCAAATGGCATCTATAAGCCCATTCCCAATATCGCAAGACGGACACCACTTCATGTGAGTGCAAATTTTTGGGCACTCTAGTGTTCAATCATCTTTCACCTTCGGATCACGAAAGGCACACAAGCCAATCTACATCCTCAGGTTTAAGAAGATTGAACAGGGTCAGCTGTTGTACCCCAAAATTTTCCCTCCCATCTTTCTCAAAACATTTCAAGAAAGATCCACAAGTTGCTCAAGGTAGTCCAAGGGTTGACCAGACAAGCTCTCTCCTAAGGCAGTCTACCTCAAATTAGGGTTTCATGTTGCATCAAGATACTTGAGTCCAAGGGATCTCAAATTCTCACCAATGTCCTAATATGTTCTCAATATCATCCATGTCAAGTTTCAAGCCCTACAGATAAAATTTGCTCAGCCAATTGCTCAAATGCCTGAAAATCGATTGTGTTAGGGCAAAACTCAATTGTGGCCTACATACAGTCAAACTTCAAGATTTTTGGTCAACATGCTCATTTTTAAGTGTATTTCATAATTTTATCAAGGGTTGATCATGATTCATTAAGGATTCTCATAATTCATCAAGAACCAAAAGTTGCTAAATTAGGGTTTTGTAGGAAAAGTCAACTCAACTTTGACCAAGCATAACTTTATCATACTTTATGAGAAATGACACATCCAAAGCTCATTTTGAAGAGGATGTCATGCTATACAATCCGTCTTTAGCTCCCAAGTTCAAAATATGCACCCACTTGAAGTTATGAATTTGGACATTATAGGTCATTTTAAAAAGTCAACAAAAACACTTTTTTTGTCAAAGCTTCATACATGAGAATGGAATATAAAATTGATATGAGACCAAAAGTTTTTCTTAGAGGACATCTCAAGATTTCTAAAACGTCCAAGAACACCTCTAAAGAGTTAAAATTGAGGAAGTTATGCATTGGTGAAGTTGACCTTTTTTGCAAAATTGTCAAAAGTCAACTATGTCCAAAACTTCAATTTTTGCCAAATGGGCCCAATATTTTGCACTTGTTTTGAGTTGGCAACATGGTCCACGAGCCCTAGCCTTTGCCACTTGTCTTAATGTCCATCTATCATCAGATCAAATTCGTGGAAAGGCATGAGGTGCACATAAAGATTGAATTAGGCCATTTTTGGAAAGATATTCAAGGTGTATCAAATCAAAATCAAATTCAGTGATGAAGGAAGATTGAACACATTCTTTCAACCCTAATTCACTCCTCAATACATAAGGAACGTGTGCAGACCCAAAACTAGGTGAGAAGGAGGCGTGTGAACCAGAACAAAAACATGAAAAAACAAGAAAAAGTGCAAACACGAATTCCTACTTAGAGGCAGTTTCAAGATCCTTTGACCATCCCAATTGCTTCCTGGGATCCCCAGCAAGTAAAAGCAATCAAAATCAAGCATTTCCAGGCCCTATGTCGTGCTGTAAGTCCATCACGACATTGCTTATTTCTTGAATTCAATTTGCATGATTTAGACATTGATAGCATGAATTAATGATATATTCTTGATCCTTAAGACATATGCAAGATTTTTGTAATCTTTAATTGTGTTTTCATGGCTTGTATGAGGTTTCACCATTATTAGGGTTTATAAGCTCGCTTTGGGGTTTTTGAACCTAGGCAAAATTGGGCCATGAAAGGGGTACTATTGTGTACAGCGGGTCTAGACGAAGCCATCCATGGCTTTAGTTTTGATTTATCTTACTCATGCTTGATTTTGAGAAATTACAGGGATATAGAGACGGACATATATTCGTAGGTAAAAGTTTTCAACTTTTACCAACGGAACAAGGTCAGGGATGACCTGCGTGACATCTTTCCATTGGAATATCTGAATTCTGGCGCGCGTTTTCTTTGTTCTCCACTAACCTCCTTTATTTTTCATATTATTTATTATTGATATTTGATATACAAAAAGAACAATTAGCTCAGCTGGTAGCCAGTCACTGGAACGTGCCTCAGGACCTGGGTTCGAATCCCAGGTCCCCCTTTCTTTCATATGTTTTATCTTTTTAGGTTCCAGCGCGCACATGAAGCTAATGACCACCATGGTCCATCATCATTCAGTCTGCCAAGTGGCCAGATGGCCAAATCCAAAGGCCAGCAATGAGGGACCATCATGGGCTATGGTCAACGCGTAGCATCAGATCTGGGGAGTCAACATGGACATCTCTTTTTAGGTCCAGATTTGGATATTTACACCCCCCATATTGCTCAGGCCCAAGCATCTTTCTCTATTCTTTTTTTATATATTCATTTTATTTAATTTAATTTAATTACTTTATTAACAAATCAATTATTTTCTTTTATCAAAAAAATCAAAAAATAATACTTTTCACAAATTAGGGTTAGATTTTAATTTTTATCAAAAAATTAATTAATTTAATTAGATTTTAATTTTAGGTAAACTTTAATTTCTTTTTGCAAATAATATAAAATCAATTAGAATAATTAGGTTTTATTTCTAATTTAATTATATTTTCTTTTCTTAAAAATAACAAAAACAAAAAAAATAGGCCATTTAATTATTTTCTTTAATTAATTTAATTGCTAATTAATTTAGTATTTAATTTAAAACCTAATTCTCTTCTTAAAAAATAATAAAAACAACAAAAACATTTTTTCTTTTAATTAGGTTAGAGGGGTCAAAACCCTAGTTTTTCCTCCCGATCTTAATTTCTTCGCGCGCGTTTTATTTTATTTTATCCTATTGTTGTAACTGCTCACAAGTTGTAATAGTTAATTAGGTCTTTATTTTCATTTATCTCTTTATTTTCAAGGGTTTGTTTTTGGCTATGTAAATTCCCGAAGCCTTGTAATAGCTTAGTTTAATTTCGGCACTTTAAATTCCGCAAAATATTAAACTGTTAGATGTATGATATAGGGATGCATGACAAGAATGTATGTTTAACTTTAAAACGGTTAGATAACCCTAAAATGTGCAAAGATAAATAATCTGAAATTGAATCACTCGCACATGCGCACTTTTAGGGTACACCCCCACTTGGTTGCCTTCGGTAAACGGTCATTGAGTATAGGATGCTTTAGTGGTCGTCCTTTTGTCCAAAGATCAAAGTTGCCTCGGAAAGGTTGCCTCGGATATTGTTGCCTTGGATAATTGATCTAAGACATTAGGGTTATTACTAAGACGTCCTAACATTGCTTTAGTGGCCGTATATCCCTTTCGAATTGACCCTCAAAACTCCAACGACGGTGCTACCTACTCACTAATAATGGGATAGCGTTGTCTAATTGAAACAAACATAGAACGATTCTTTTTTCGAGTAGGTAGATTAACTCTTAAGTACTTGCTCAATCTAAACAACTTTTTTACACTTACACTCCTTTACAAACAAAGTTTTCAAAAACACTTCATTACACTTTTGAAGACAGAAGCAAGAGTTAAATCGAAGTTAAAATAAAAACTTTTCAAACACACAAGCACACAAAGAAGCAATTTTGAAAATAATGAGCAAGTACCTAAGAGCCCGTAGATAACTACGGATAGAAAGGGTCCTAATACCTTCCCTTTCTATAATCTACCCCCCGTACTCAGAAATATCTCGAAAAAGGAATTTTTCTGTGCTTTTTTCCTTTCTTTGTTGGATAAAATAAAAGTCGATGGCGACTCTTGCTTACCGCGACATTTTGCAAACACAAACGCAAAACGCAAACCAGCATTCCTAAAAAACAAGTCCCGGTTCTGGTCACCGTATCACAGGTATAAATAAAATTTGAGCATTTATCCTTTGTTTCTTGAACCATGAACCAGGACACGTTATAACCCATAAAAGTCCTAGCTGAAGCATGGGTTAGTTCGAAAGCATACTGTTACAAAAGGTATCCTAACTCCTGTAGGGTTCGCTATAAATCCTGAGCTGATATCACACTCTTACAAAATTTGTTTGTTTTACTAAAAAATGAATTTTCAAACTTTAAAAGACAGACATACGCTTTGCATTCTTAAAATACCATTGTTTGCATATGACTATTTATTCAACAGTAGAGAAATTCGCATGACGGATATTCGATGAACAAAAATCCTCTCAGTGGACAGAATCACCTCAGATAGAAAGACATTCCAGTCATAGGCCTTTCATAATCAAGGGGCATAACATGGTGTCCAGCTAATCTGGGAAAGTCAAGTCAAGATTCGGGGAACCTCTCAAAAATGCCAAATAGTCAGGGGAATATCTCCATCTGAATCACTTGGGGCATTGGACATGAATTCCAACAACAGATCATGTACGATCAAACAAACACCTTCCGGCAGTGTGGCAACACTTACTACTATGGACAGTGACAATTCTCTGTACCCGGTGAACATGGACATAGTCGGAAAATACTATGCATGAACAAAGACCCACTAGGTTGACTGGCCTAGGAAAAAATAAGGGTATCCCGGCGAACCAAAAGGGTCCGGGAAAAAATTAGGGATATACATATGAAAAATATGTACACCCGGCAAGTCGAAAACCTGAAAAGGCGGCTTGGGAAAAAAAGGATATCCCGATGGATTGAAAATCTGAAAGGACAGTCCAGACAAAAGTTAGGGATCAAAGCGTACGACTACATCACATCATCTCGTCACTTGTCTATCAGTAGAATGTTTATTACCTTGATCTGCATTCACCAAGGACTCTAAGAGTTGGGATAACAGTTAAACCATCTATAAAATCCCCGATAGATACCTTCTCCAGCAAGTACTGAGGAAGGGGCATTCTACTACAAGGTCACTTCTATATTCTTAGCATGCAACATAATGATGTCAGGTGTTCTCATACCCTCGGCAAAGCAAGAATCTCCAGTTACTGCTCCAATATCTGATAATTCCCCAGTGAAGTCACCAAGCTTCTCAGGATTCCCCAACGAATTTCTTCTCAAAACAATAAAAATGGAATCCCCAGCGGAAACATTCTGAATAAAGCGGATTCTCATCTAGAAATGATGCAGATATGATCCAGAGACAGATTTCATTCTGAAACTTATTCCAGATTCTCATCTAGAAACGGTTCAGGTACGATCCAAAGACGGATGTCATCCTGACACTTACTCTAGATTCTCATCTAGAAACGGTTCACGTACGATCCAAAGATGGATGTCATCCTGAAACTTATTCCAGATTGTCATCTAGGAATGGTTCAGGTACGATCCAAAGACGGATGTCATCCTGATACTTATTCCGGACTATCTTCTAGAAATAGTTCAGGTACGATCCAGAGATGGATGTCATCCTGATACTTATTCAGATCATCTTCTAGAAACGGTTCAGGTACGATCCAAAGACAAATATCATCTTGATACTTATTCCAGACTATCTTCTAGCAATAGTTCAGGTACGATCCAGAGAAGGATGTCATCCTGATACTTATTCAACACATCTCCAGATACAATTATGACATAGATTTACTCTAACAATACTCAAACAGTCCATGGAATTTACCTTCCCCAACAGAGTTTATTTCTCTAACAATGGAAGTTCGTCTCCCAGCGTTTCAACTTCAACAAATTTTAAGACCTACATCCTTCACCCCAGCAACTATCAGGGATTTATTTTCCCTAATTCAACAATACAGCAATGAAATAACTAACATGTTCATACATTGGATTCATACATCATTTCTACAAACATCATACCATATGCTGCACAGATGCGTATATCACAATCTCATTTATTTTGAGAGCATCATGAAATTCATACATCAAGACATCGCATGAAACTGACTTTACCTTTCCAGGTTAAGTTCGCAGAAAGACAAACACTAGCAACTTATACAACAGATCAAAGATTAATTCCCGAAACCAAACGGGAAAACCATCTACACGACCAAATGGTATGAACTCCCGAAGCAAGACTGGTTTACCAACAAATACAGTAGGCCACAGATTAATGCCCGAAACCGGATGGGGAAACTATCTATGTGACCAACAAATCAAGTCCCAATTTAATACCTGTAACGATCCAGGAAAACTATTTATGGACAGCTGATTTGTAGATTAACACCTGAAACTAGCCAGGAGAACTATCTACATAAGGAGATTGAAGATTAATACTTGTACCAAGCCAGGAAAACTATCTTTCTTTCTCAGGTCAGAGATTAATACCTGTAACTAGCCAGGACAACTATATGAGGACGACCGACTGTAGATTAATACCTGTATCAAGCCAGGAAAGCTATCTGCATGAGGAGATCAAAGATTAATAGTTGTAACCAGCCAGGACAACTATCTCAGCGACCGACAATTTTCAAGTTCCAGATTAGTACCTGAAACCAAACAGGACAACTATATGTGAATAGCTTATTGTAGATCAACACCTTAAACCAGACAGGAAAACTATCTACATGACCCGACGAAGCAATCTTACACAAGATTTTTCTAATATATTTTGAAATAACAGCTAATTCCATTATCCACAACAAGTTACTGTGAAGCCTGGATTTTAACTAGAAAACAACAAACTTGTATCTCTCTGATATAAAGATAACTCCTCAGTAGAGCCTTGGACAACTGAAGTTCCAAGACTCTATTCCCCACAGAGTTTTCCTCAAGCAAGAGAACAACAGAAACCCACATTCCCCAGCGGACTCCTCCTCAGACAGCAGGAACAGGAATTCCCCACAAAGATACCTCTTAGGAAGTTAGCATCTACTTTGGATGGAATATTTAAGCCCATATCCGACGACTCTCAATCATCTTCTCTAAATGGCATCTGTAAGCCCATTCCCGCCATCATCAACCATCAGTGTTACTACATGCGAGTGAAAATTTCTGGGCACTCTAGAGTTCAATCATCTTCCACCTTCATATCACGAAAGGCAGATAAGCCAATCTAAATCTTCAGGTTTAAGAAGATTAAACAGGGGCAGTTGTTGTACCCCAAAATTTTCCCTCTCATCTCTCAAATATTTTTCTCACAAAATTTCCACTAAGTCAAGGCTTCACAAAATTTTCTTCGTTTGAGCACCTAACCTCCTTCAAGCTTGCTTCAAATTTCCAAGCTTCGATTGAAGCCTTGGCCTTTTGCTTGTTTGCTGTATACAAGCTTCGACTGGCCATTTGTTTCTTTTAAAACAACCTCCTTCGATTCAAAAGGGGAAGGGCCTCCTGTTGGTGTCCTTCGATTCAGAAGTTAGTGGCTTCCTACTGGTTTCTTTCGATTCAGAAGGTGTTGCCTTCCTACTGGCGCCCTTCGATTCAGAAGACAAGTGCCTTTTGAAAATATTTCCTTCCATTCGCAAGGTAGGGACCTCCTGCATGCAAGCTTCAATTCCACCCTTGAAAACCTTCAACACACATGGTTTCTGTACTATGACATACCTAGATGCCCCTTTAAGAAAGTACACAATTGGCGCATTCGAAGGACATATATTTGCCACATTTGAAGGACATGTATTGATGGATTTAAAGGGAATATGTAGGTGTTCCATTCGAGGGATTTACTTTGTTGGCCCATTAAAAGGAATTGCAAGTGATGCACACAAGTGATGCATGTGGTCCCTTCAAAAGAGCACACACATTAGATCAAAACGAAGGATACATATAATGATGGCCATTCAAAAGAGACGCATAATGCAAGTTTATCTTATGATGAGTCTTGGTCCTACATGTGGCCAGACCCAGGCTTCCTATGCAATGGCATTCGAAGTAAGTGACGAAGGAGGCTTCGATTGACAAAATGAAGTTCTCCCTTGAGGGTATCAGAATTAAACAAATAAGGCAAATAGATGGGTCCAATCTAAAGCCATTCGAAAGACACGTAACCGATCCATTCGAAGAAGTAATTTAAAGGCCCATTCGAAGGACACTTAGTGTTGTCTGAAAGAAAGGAGTTTGGTCAAAGATTAGATCTATTTGGCCAAATAGAAAGAGAAATATGCAAAGATTATGACTGGCCTAAAATACCACATATTGCCATACTCAAGTTTCCTGCACAAGCATTCATACTGAAGGAAGTTTCGATTAGCCTGGAAAGAGTTTTCGTTGGGGCTAGCTGAATAGGAGCTCAATCGAAGAGGCCCTAATGATGAGATTTGAGCCATTCGAATGACACATTTCTGGCCCAATCGAAGAGCAAGGATAAGGGTTACACCGAAGGCATGATTAACAAGTGTCTTTCGATTGGCATATCAGAACAAGATCAAGTAATCAATGCAGAAGCTGACTGATCGAAGAAGCTCTAATAGAGAGGTTTCCTGCACATATTTCCGTGTACAGCTGTATGACTACATAGGATTTGAGCGTGTTTTCATCTGCTAAGAAAACAGGGCGGTTGTGTCTCATTATGGAGCAGTTTAGTGAGCTGGAATGTTTAGATGATAACTTGTCATCTAATAAAGGTATTATATAACTGAGGCAGAGTGTAATATGCCAACGATGTTTCTTGGATAGGGGATCCTAAGACAAGTACTTAAAAGGAGTAGTCGGTTCTAAAAGACAAATGTCTGTTTTAAAAAGGGCAAGACATACTTCATCCTGACAATGGTCAAAGGGTCAAACCCAAGGGTAGGTACCTGCATTGAAACCAGTCCTAGGGTACTGAAACTGTCAGAGTAAAGTACCAAGATCGTTACTATCTATGCCAAAATTGCATTATTTATGAAGACTCTCTCTATTCTTTCTCTTCATCAGAGGGTTTCAGCAATATGAAGTTTGTTAGCATCTGGGAAAATTGTGCATGGGTATGGATCTGTATGGGCAGTCTTTGTCAAATTCTGGCCAAAAAGGGGGAGAAAGATAGGGACCCAGTCTCAGGCGAGACTCAGGTAAAAGCAACAGACGGCAATGTCCAGCGAGACTCAGGTGAAAGCAACATGATCCCTAAGTAAGTGACTTTGTTTGTGTCTTGTGTTCTGAGTTAAGAGGATAGTTATGACTTGTGATCTGAGTTACATGATCACAAGTAATCAGTATCAAGATTATCAACAATAATCTTGAGAAAAGAAATCCTCTTGGGCCATCGATGGCTTGGAGTGGCTCACAGTTGAGGGATAGAGGTTTGTTGTTTGCTCAAAGGACATCAGCCTCTACAAAGAAGATGTTGGACAAGATGTTGTAACATCTCAACTGTGTTGTGGCCTGGTCCCAAAATACAACTTGCACTTATTTGTTTTAGCCAAAATTTGCCAAAGGGGGAGATTGTAAGTGCCCTGGCTGGAGAGTTGGCTTCATTTGTAAAACAAATAAGAAAGCAAGTTTACCCATATTCCCTCTGTTGTTTTAATATGTTGGGTTGAAGAAGTTCAACATCTGGACCAACATGTTATGTAAGATGTCACAACATCAGCATATGACATCGCGCCTGAAATTAAGTACTAATTAAGTAACTATGTTATATGTTGAATGTTTGTAACAGCTGTGACTTGTAACCTAACTATTCTAAGTGATCTAAATTATGAAAGAGGTTATTTGTTGTGTTGAAGAAGTTCAACATCTAGGACAACATGTTAGATGTAATGTCATGACATCTGACTTGACATCACGTCAACAGAATTGATAATTCAGTTACAGTTCTGGTACTTAAATACTCTGAGAATATATGTGGCGTTTCTTATGGAGAATCTGAAGATCAATCAAGAATCAATCAGAATATTTGAAGAAAATACTGTTTCTAAATATGGAGATATTTTAGGAACTAGAAGATTGAAGACCTTGATTATAGCAGAAGTTTGCTGCTGAGTTGTAACAGCAAGGAGAAAAGCTTGCTGAGATTTTGAAGGCCCAAATCCAGTTGGGTAATAGGTTATAAATAGCAGATTGTAACCTAGGGTTTGTAAGCCTCACATAATGTAACATTGGGGGTGTTTTGTTAGGTAAACCTGTCGGTCTGTGGCAAGGTTACCATGTGTGTAACTCGATACCTGTAGGTAAGGGTTTGAGTGTTCTTGGACGAAGCTATGAAGCATGTCTAAGTATTTCTGCATTACTTCATATACATTGTAATGTAGGAAATCAAGTGGGAGGGCTCTACTTCTTGAGTAGGAGTAAGACTTCTGTTGCTGCGGCAATAGGAATGGAAACTGGTAGGTTTCTATCTAGGAGTTCCTAGGTATAGGTTGCACTGGGTAGATGATTAAGTGAAGGATGGGAACTTGTGAAGTTTAGTCCTGAATTAATATTGCTAATAGTGGATCTTCTTCCTGGCTTGGTATGCCCCCAGAGTAGGTGTGTTTCACCAAACTGGGTCAACAACTGATTTGTGTTTTTACCTTCAACACTTTATAATTCTGTCTGTTATATATCAAGGTAAAACTGTAATGTTGTAACAGATAATGTCTCAGAACATGTTAAGACATCATGCTGATATCTGTGCAGAAGAAACAGAACTGTGAAGGTTGTTCGCTCTCTGCTGATCATGTGCAACAGATGAACAGAACTAGGTACATCGTTGTTCTATCCTCTGCACCTTCAAAGTATATCTGGCACAACTTGGTTAAACTGTGCTTCTGTTTCTCTTCAGTACTGAATCACGAAAAATTGGGTATCTACCTTGCAGTGTATTTATTATGTCATATCAGATGTCTAGACATTGAGTATAACATCTGAATTCTGGCATACACCAGAATTTCAATTGGTATCAGAGCAGGCATCCTGTTCTGTTTCTGGATGAGATCCATGGGTGATACTTTCTGGTATCTGCAAGGTCAATCTTAGTACTGGAGATTGTAACCTGGAAAGGTTTGTTATTTCCCTGAATGATCCCTTAAAGTGGGAGGATGGACTATTCATGACAAGAACTGTGTGTACCTGTCTTTGTGATTGGCATTTGGCCTGGTTGTGTGGTAGCTGCTCCAGGTTTGATTTATTTTCAAACCTAGGATTTGTGTACGCCTAAAGTGTGTGTGCAAAGATTGAGTTGTATTATGTTCTTCCGCTGTGTAATACCTGGCAAAACTCAAGCTCTGATGTGTTTCCCCTCTTGTGGATTGAAGGCTACTGTATTCAAGAATTCAACATAAGCTATTGAAGATGTCACAGATACTTGAGTCCTCTCAAGTCCACTCATGAAGACGTTCTTCGTTCAGAATGTATGCAACTACTAGTTGAAGAGCATATGTTTTGGGTGTCAAACAAAGGGATACTTTTGTTTGGGACCTACTCCTGACCTGGAAGAGGAGACATCTGTGTGTGCAAAGTTGACAATGGTAGAGCCAACTATGTCTGTGTGCTCCCGAAGGTTACTTTTAGGAGTCAGAACTCTAGAAGTGAAGCTGGTTGAGATGTGACATTGATCAGGGCTGAGCAGTTGTTTCCTGGAGTATTATGGTGTGTAGAAAGACAAGCTCATTGGTTAATAAAAGTCAATAATGGTGCAGCATTATCTCTCCCTCAGAGAAGTAGTTTGGAATCATGAATCTTGTCATTTAAACATCATGATTAGAAGTGGAAGATCTTTCAAGATGTGAGAATTTGAAGACTCAGAATTTTGTTAAGGTAGTATGTTCTGGCAATACATATCTGCTGATGATTGGTGTTGTTGTCTTCTCTAAAGTACTTAAGGTCAGCTGAAGTCTGATTGGTGTGATTGAAGTATGAACAGGTATAACTCTTGGAGTTACTTGACTCTGGTAGGAATGTCATATGTCATGTCGAGACATTTGTGTACACTGCATGGATATTTTGTGTGAAGCTTCCAGGATTGGTAGTTTGAGGGGGAGATTTGGTTAACCTCCTCACATTAGTTCAGCTTGGTGTTTAGCTGGCTGTTGACCTATGTCACATGGGTTCTGGGTGTTGTGTGACATACTTGCAAGGAAGGATTCATCTCTCTCATTCCTAAGGATGAATCTGATCTGGTAGGAGTTTCAAATCTGTTAAGGATAATGGGAAGGATTTATGATCAATTGCTATTCGTGACAAGTACAAGCATTTAATTTATTATCCTTGGAGTTCAAGATAACTGAAGTTCTTAAAGATGTGGGAACATTCCTTCTTCTAGACCCTGTGAAGAATCACAGGAAGAGTGATGCTTTAGAGCTGTCTCTTTGGTGACAACAAAAACATTTGATCCTTGAAAAGGTTTCCTGGAAACGTGTTCAGACTCGAAGCTACAAGAAGAAGAAGACATCATAATCTTGATAATGGTTACTTGGATCAGTCTGGTTCTGATCTAGGTAAGGAAGTACATTAGAGAAGGAGCTGAATTCAACAACTAGATGTTATAACATAATGTTGTGACATTTGGTTCAACATCAGATTCTTGGTTGGTGAAGTGGCACATCATAAGTTGAAGGTTGGATACTTCAAAAAGATCGTCTCTTTGCAGCTCTTTGGAGTTGTTGGGTGGAGAAGATGTTACATGTTCCTGTCTTAGTGTATCTAAGCCTTTTGTGATAACTTGTAGCTTGAAGTTCAAATGTCAATTGGAAGATTAGAGTATCTTTGGGAGAAGTCTGATAAACATGGAGAAGTCAAAAGGTGGCATTTAATTTTTTTTCATATGAGGATTCATGAAGTGGCATTTGATCTATCTCAGCAGTGGATTCAGAGAATCAAGATAATCAACATGTGGCAGCTGATGAGAATGTTTGATTCAGAGTATGAATGCGTTCAACCAATATTGTTGAACAGAGGGTGCGCTCTTGAAGACATGAAGATGCGTCTTATGTTTACCATTCATCAAGGGGTCTTATTTACTTTGAATCGGAAGTTGTCTTGAAGGTCCAACTGAGTATTGAATGTGACCTACTTGTTTCCATGAGGAAAAGTGATTGTCCCTAACAGGGGGAGTATTGGTTTGTATGAAAGGTCTTCATCAAACTCGTAGGATATAAAGTGTGGCACCTTATTAACTATTGGGATGATGTGTTCAAGACTGAAGAGGACTATGTCTGACCGAATGTCATCACATTGGCCAATGACATTGTTCCTAATTTCCTCTAAAACTACAGACAGGAGGAAAATTGGATGAAGTGTGGATTATCATCAATAAACCCATGTGTGTACAGCTGTATGACTACATAGGATTTGAGCGTGTTTTCATCTGCTAAGAAAACAGGGCGGTTGTGTCTCATTATGGAGCAGTTTAGTGAGCTGGAATGTTTAGATGATAACTTGTCATCTAATAAAGGTATTATATAACTGAGGCAGAGTGTAATATGCCAACGATGTTTCTTGGATAGGGGATCCTAAGACAAGTACTTAAAAGGAGTAGTCGGTTCTAAAAGACAAATGTCTGTTTTAAAAAGGGCAAGACATACTTCATCCTGACAATGGTCAAAGGGTCAAACCCAAGGGTAGGTACCTGCATTGAAACCAGTCCTAGGGTACTGAAACTGTCAGAGTAAAGTACCAAGATCGTTACTATCTATGCCAAAATTGCATTATTTATGAAGACTCTCTCTATTCTTTCTCTTCATCAGAGGGTTTCAGCAATATGAAGTTTGTTAGCATCTGGGAAAATTGTGCATGGGTATGGATCTGTATGGGCAGTCTTTGTCAAATTCTGGCCAAAAAGGGGGAGAAAGATAGGGACCCAGTCTCAGGCGAGACTCAGGTAAAAGCAACAGACGGCAATGTCCAGCGAGACTCAGGTGAAAGCAACATGATCCCTAAGTAAGTGACTTTGTTTGTGTCTTGTGTTCTGAGTTAAGAGGATAGTTGTGACTTGTGATCTGAGTTACATGATCACAAGTAATCAGTATCAAGATTATCAACAATAATCTTGAGAAAAGAAATCCTCTTGGGCCATCGATGGCTTGGAGTGGCTCACAGTTGAGGGATAGAGGTTTGTTGTTTGCTCAAAGGACATCAGCCTCTACAAAGAAGATGTTGGACAAGATGTTGTAACATCTCAACTGTGTTGTGGCCTGGTCCCAAAATACAACTTGCACTTATTTGTTTTAGCCAAAATTTGCCAAAGGGGGAGATTGTAAGTGCCCTGGCTGGAGAGTTGGCTTCATTTGTAAAACAAATAAGAAAGCAAGTTTACCCATATTCCCTCTGTTGTTTTAATATGTTGGGTTGAAGAAGTTCAACATCTGGACCAACATGTTATGTAAGATGTCACAACATCAGCATATGACATCGCGCCTGAAATTAAGTACTAATTAAGTAACTATGTTATATGTTGAATGTTTGTAACAGCTGTGACTTGTAACCTAACTATTCTAAGTGATCTAAATTATGAAAGAGGTTATTTGTTGTGTTGAAGAAGTTCAACATCTAGGACAACATGTTAGATGTAATGTCATGACATCTGACTTGACATCACGTCAACAGAATTGATAATTCAGTTACAGTTCTGGTACTTAAATACTCTGAGAATATATGTGGCGTTTCTTATGGAGAATCTGAAGATCAATCAAGAATCAATCAGAATATTTGAAGAAAATACTGTTTCTAAATATGGAGATATTTTAGGAACTAGAAGATTGAAGACCTTGATTATAGCAGAAGTTTGCTGCTGAGTTGTAACAGCAAGGAGAAAAGCTTGCTGAGATTTTGAAGGCCCAAATCCAGTTGGGTAATAGGTTATAAATAGCAGATTGTAACCTAGGGTTTGTAAGCCTCACATAATGTAACATTGGGGGTGTTTTGTTAGGTAAACCTGTCGGTCTGTGGCAAGGTTACCATGTGTGTAACTCGATACCTGTAGGTAAGGGTTTGAGTGTTCTTGGACGAAGCTATGAAGCAAGTCTAAGTATTTCTGCATTACTTCATATACATTGTAATGTAGGAAATCAAGTGGGAGGGCTCTACTTCTTGAGTAGGAGTAAGACTTATGTTGCTGCGGCAATAGGAATGGAAACTGGTAGGTTTCTATCTAGGAGTTCCTAGGTATAGGTTGCACTGGGTAGATGATTAAGTGAAGGATGGGAACTTGTGAAGTTTAGTCCTGAATTAATATTGCTGATAGTGGATCTTCTTCCTGGCTTGGTATGCCCCCAGAGTAGGTGTGTTTCACCGAACTGGGTCAACAACTGATTTGTGTTTTTACCTTCAACACTTTATAATTCTGTCTGTTATATATCAAGGTAAAACTGTAATGTTGTAACAGATGATGTCTCAGAACATGTTAATACATCATGCTGATATCTGTGCAGAAGAAACAGAACTGTGAAGGTTGTTCGCTCTCTGCTGATCATGTGCAACAGATGAACAGAACTAGGTACATCGTTTTTCTATCCTCTGCACCTTCAAAGTATATCTGGCACAGCTTGGTTAAACTGTGCTTCTGTTTCTCTTCAGTACTGAATCACGAAAAATTGGGTATCTACCTTGCAGTGTATTTATTATGTCATATCAGATGTCTAGACATTGAGTATAACATCTGAATTCTGGCATACACCAGAATTTCAGTTGTGAAATTCAAAACTGAATTTTCAGCCATCATCCATCCAAACCAATCGTGTTATCTTCTTCCTGAAGGTCCCAAAAGCCTTCCCTATTAGTGAGGCAAGCCCAACGCACGCTAGAACACCCTCACATTATCACTCTAATCGATTTATGGATTTTCCATTGTTAGGGTTTTGAAACGGCCAATACACGAACAGGAAAATACAGGTCGTCTCAGGCCAAATAGCCACCACCATTGAATTCCTAGACCTTAAATTAGGGGGGGTAGTGTCATTTTCATTTTTGTTTTCTTGATATTTCGCAGGATGGATATTTTGGCCAAATGGAGGGGATGACCGCAGCCACCACCCCCGGTGGCTTGACCGGCGTGGACCATAGCATGGAAGAAAGCAATGCTTTGATTGGTTATTTTAAACACAGGAGGACCCACTAGAGCGCACGTGTCTGCCAAATCAGCACTTGCACTTGTCTTGCATTATGTATATTTTGTTGTATTTATATTAACGGATGTAAAGTCGTCCAAACGATTGGGTGAGTGTGTGTTAAGGTGTTATATGTGTGCAAGGGCAGGGGTTCGATCCCTGCCTCTTGCATATTATTTTTCCAAGTTTTGTTTGCAGATGCTGTGCTTTGAAGTTAGGCGCGTACATCATGCATTGTCATCTCACCATCGTTGGATCCTCAAAATGCCAGCCGTATGGAAACGTGCAGAGTCTTGGGCTCTAACTTTTTGGGCCTCACAAATTCCAAAACTCAACCCCCCCCCCCACCCCACCCCCATTTATTTTTGATATCAGGCCCAATTTTATGTTTTTTTTCTATTTTTCTTTTTTGGCTTTTTATTTGTTTTATATTTTACTTTTAATCTTTTTTCTAACAAATCATAAAAATCAAAAAAAATATTAAATATACTTAGGTTTCTCTTAAATTATTTTAATTTTGTAAATTAATTTAATTAATTATTTGGATATTATTTTATTAATTTAAAATCAACTAGATTTAGATTTATTTTGTTCAAATATTTTTCTTAATAAAAACACAAAAATATTAGAATTAGGTTAATTTCATTTAAATATTTATTTTCTCAATTAAATTTAGATTTAGTTTAATTATTTTTCTTAATAAAAAATAAGCAAAAACAACAAAAAATATTTTCTTGTTTATTTAGAAATTTTTAGACGTATCTTTCTCAATTCACGCGCGTTCAATATTTTCCTTCTATTTTGCTTTTTTTATATTTTTGTATCTGTTGATGAGATGTAATTGATTAAAATAGGACTTTTACTGCTTTTCTTTATTTCCTTTCCCCCATTTGGACATGTAAATACCCCCTCCCCAAAACAAAAGACTAAAATAACTGAACATAACACACCATGCACATATACACCTCTAGGGTACCCCACTTCGGTTGCCTTTGGAAAACGGTCATAATTCTCAAAACGTGAGAAGTTTTAGTGGTTGTCCTCTAGTTTAAAAGATCAAAAGTCCCTCGATGGCCCTCTCGATGTTGCCTCAGGTAAAAGTGATCTTAGAATTTTAGGACAGTTACTAAAATTCCTTGCCAAGTTGTCTTCGTGACCATAACATCCCTTCGAATGTCCCTCAAACATCCAATGATAGGGCTACCTACTCACTAATAGTAGGATAGCACTGTCTAAAGGATAGGTGCACTTACACATTTCAAAAAAAACTTTCAAAGATATTTGCTTTGTCAACACTCTTGAGGATTGATACAAGAGTTATCACAAAGCGAACCGCCTCACTAAGGCATTTTCAAAACAAATTTTCAAAACACACAAAGCATAAGAAATTTTCAAAACATGAGCTAGCATCTAAGAGCCCGTAGATAACTATGGATGGAAAGGGTGCTAATACCTTCCATTTCCATAATCTACCCCCCTTACTCAAAAAATTCTCAAAAAGGTCTTTTCTGTTCTTTTCACCCTTTCCTTAATTTGGATAAAAGAAAATTCGATGGAGACTCTTGCTTACCACAACATTTGCAAACACAAACACAAAACTAGTATTAACAGTTGGTTTTGCCACCGTATCACAAAACTGGCGACTCTGCTGGGGAAAATTAAAAAGTAGGGTTACCTTAGAGTCTACTTCATTTTAAACTGCTTTACCTTGTATGCTTTGTCTGCTTTACTTTTGGGGGCTTGTTTGGGTTGTTACTAAATGATCCTACACCCGGATCTAGGGCACCTTATTAGGTAAGTAGTAATAAATCATGGAGGTTGTATGGTGTAGACCGATATGGACGAAGTGATATCTGTGTTAGCGTGATACTTTGGTTTGTACTAATGTTCCTTAAGTCAGTCAAGGATAACATTAGGATTCCTTAGTTTCATTAAACGCTAACTGACCTTTAGAACCTTTAATTGACTCATCCTAAGCCATTAGAAAGTAGTGAGATGGTCGGCTTTGGTTCCGACCGAAGATTGGTTTATACTCGATACTACACTCATTGAGACTACACTTTTCGGATATTCTGGCCGCAATACATTGGTGCTTAAGCTAGAACAATGCTTAAAAGAAAGGTTAGTGATATGAGACTCCTTAGAACCTGGTTACTATTAATAGTACAGGTTGAGCCAACAGAAACTTCAAGAGGGTACTTACCTTTAAAAACTCATGCAAGCCTTTAAACCTAAGGTCTCTGTGTGACTTGTTTGTGTTGATATACTTGTGATTTCAAAGCATAATCATAACATCGTAACATGTTGTGTACACTAACCATTTCAAGGGCATGTGTATTTATCTCTTCTCTGTTTTATAGGTCATGGATTCAGCTCGCAGAAAAACCATCTGAATCAATTTTGTAGAGATCCCTCCCAAACTCAAAGAATTGGTTTCAAAGGTTCCTGAGAGTTTATCATTCAACAAGAGATATGGTTACCTTCTCAGTTTGGTTTCTACCGTTTTTTATGAAGGTTTGATGAGTGTCTTATTCCAGTTCTTCGACCCTAAGCACCACTGCTTCACATTTCTAGACTATCAGTCGGTGCCTACGTTGGAAGAATTCTCCAAAATACTCGGCTTGCCTATATTGGAACAGATACCCTTTACCGGTTTAGAACAAGATCCAACTGCTGAAGATATTGCCATAGCTTTGCATTTGAAGCCATCTGACATTGAGTCCAATTGGGAAAGAATGAGTGGAGTTAAGGACCTCCTCACAAGTTTCCTGATGAAGAAATCCCATGTATTCCTATACTCTATGAGTTACCATGCCTTTGAAGATGTTTTATCTCTTTTGATCTACGGGTTGGTTTTATTACCCAATTCACACCAGTTTGTAGATGTAAGTGCCATCAACATTTTCCTTGCTCACAATCCAGTGCCTACATTGCTCGGGGATATTCTGCATTCACTCCATACCCGTACCATGAATAAGCGAGGGACTCTTATGTGTTGTATACCTCTACTCTATAGGTGGTTTATTTCACACCTTTCTCGGTCAATAATGAAGAATGAATCAGGTTTAATATGGAACCAAAGATTGATGTCTCTTTCTCACTCTGACATCTATTGGTGCCCTCACACCCAAGAAGACATCTCTTTTATTGATCGCTACAGAGAATTTCCCAATGTGCCACTCCTTGGAATTAAAGGAGGCATCACCTACAACCCCTCTTTAGCTTTACGTCAGTTCGGTTATTCCCGGGGGGGTGGTCCTCATGATATGCTCATTCAAGGTTTTGTATTCGACTATTCAAATGACCTACAAGGTTATCATCAGAGGTTCATCCGCGCTTGGGGAATGGTTAAGAAGACTGATAGCAGGACTCTAGGGCACAATAACTCCATCCTTTTGGAGCCATACCTCAAATGGGTGCGAGCTCGTGCTAAAAATCTTATGATGTCGTATGTTACTATCCTACCAGTGATTTCAGAGCCTTTTGTTCAAGGGGTCGAGTCTCGCATCATCCTGCACCCTGATATACCAACAAACTTCAAAGAATTGCAAAAATATTGGATTCAGTTCAAAGAAGAACGAGATACCTTTGAGTCCCAATTTTATGCCAGTGAGAAAAAAGGTGTTGGAACTGACAAAGCGGCTTCACGAAGAGCAGAATATCAATTCCTACATTGGCACCAAAAGGAAGCGTCCTTGGGAGACTTAGAAATTTTAGAAGTTTCTTATTTGTTATTCCTTTGTAAACTTTTATTTCATTTGAGCTTACTAATAAAAAGTATTTGTTTCTGTTTTGGTTAAAAGAGTTTAAATCATATGAGGCCCTTGAAAACATTGCATACATATATCTTACATATCATTGCATAAATAGGTTTCAGGACAGACTTCTTATCTTCTTCATTGTTTAATTCAGCAATGGCTCTTGAACAAACAGTTAAGGAGCTTCAGGAACAGAATGCTCAATTTCAAGAAATGTTCCTGAATTTGGCTAAGGGACAAGAAGATTTGAAAGATCTGTTTCTCAAAGACAAGAAGAAGAAAAAGAGGCCAATGGGTGTTCTGAATATGGGAAGAATGTTTGAAGACCAGTGAGGCAAGTTTCAGAGCTCTCAACTCCGTCAAAAGAGAGAGACAATCAGGAAGGAGAGCTAAGAGAAGAAGACCACAGTACAAGGGAGTATGAAGAAGATGAAGTTGATTGCACCAAGGAACAATACCCTACTGCTGATGATAAGTGCAAACAACTAGAGGACCGTCTCAACACTATGAATGTTTAGAGGGTACCTGGCCTGGATTTCGAAGAGCTAGGGTTGGTTGCTGGAGTAGTTATCCCACAAAATTTCAAAGTGCCCGCATTTGCTAAATGTGATGGGGTCTCATGTCCTAAGTCGTATCTCAGATCTTATGTCAGAAAGATCCAGCCGCACACTACTTATAGGAATTTGTGGGTGCATTTCTTTCAAGACAGTCTATCAGGGACTCAATTAGAGTGGCTCTATCATCTGGAGGGAACCAACATCTGTAACTGGGAAGATCTGGCTGCTGCTTTCTACAAGCAGTACCGATATAATGTTGACTTCGCTCCAACCCATACACAACTTCAAAGCATGTCTATGGGTTCTAGTGAAGGATTTAAAGATTATGCCCATAAATGGAGAGACCTTGCAGGAAGAGTCCAGCCTCCTCTGTCTAATATAGAGCTGGTAGACATGTTCTTGGGTACTTTATCTGGTTCATTTTTCAACCGTCTGATTGGAAGCTCTTAAGTTCGGTTTACTGAGCTGATATTGACAGGAGAAAGAGTGGAAGTTGGTATTAAAAGTGGTAAGATTCAAAGAGATGCCTCTTCACGTGCACGAAAGAAGCATCTCATGATAAAGAAAGAGGTCGGTGTTGCTTACAACCAGAGAAGTAAGGGCAGAACCGAACACCGTCCAACGGTGGGAGCTGTAATGATATTCAAACCTGCAGCTACTCAATAACAGAACAATCAGTCTAGAACAGATAAGCCCAGAAGACACTTTACCCATATTAATATGACTTTGTCTCAAGTTTTGCCACATTTTCTGAAATCCAATCTGGTTACCCTGAGAGAGGCTCCCAAAAATCCCAACACTGCATCTCCTTGCTACAATTCAAATGATATGTGTGCCTACTGTTGTACCCCAAAATTTTTCCCTCTCATGTTTTTCAATATTTTTTCTTATATGGGTGGTCACAAGCACTTGATTAAAGAAAAATAATTTTTTTTTGAAGATAAACAAGTTCTTTCGATTGGCATGTCAAAGGGTCCTTCAATTGGTATCTTTACAGGCTTTGATTGAGCACCTAACCTCCTTCAAGCTTGCTTCAAATTTCCAAGCTTTGATTGAAGCCTTGGCTTGTTGCTTGCTTGTTGTATACAGGCTTTGACTGGGCATGTGTTTCCTTTGAAACAACTTCCTTTAATTCAAAAGGGAAGGGCCTCATGTTGGTGCTCCTTCGATTGTGCATTTGGGTTTACATGCTGGCTAATTCACAATGCAATGGCTACCTGCATGCAAGATTAATTCCTACTTCGATTGGGCATTTGGTTTCTTTGGAGCCAGCTTCGTCCCTGCTTCTTTTAGGCATTTGTTTTATTTGGAGCAAGCTTGATTCCTGCTTCGACTAGGAAAATACTCCCTCTTCAGCTTGCCTTCAGCGCACAAGGAAAAAAGCTTCTTTCGACTTTCCTTTGATGCACAAGGCAAGAACCCCCTATAAATGTGTTTCAATTCATAAGGCCAAATGCCCCTTCATGCTTGCCTTGGATTCACTAAGACAAAGACTTCCTTTGTGCTTACCTTCAATGCACAAGGCCAAGACTCCTCAGCACAGTTTCTGCACTACAGCACACAATATGGCCCCTTCGAAAGAGCATTCCAAAGGTCCATTAGAAGGACACACATTGGAGAGTCATTCGAACAAGGCACAAAGCATGCATGTGGCCCCTTCAAAAGAGCACACACATTGGTTCAAAACGAAGGATACACATATTGCTAGCCAAAATGAAAGAGAGATATGCAAAGATGCTGGTTGGCCCAAGATCCCACATATTTCCATACTCAAGTTTCCTGCACAAGAATTCTGAAGGAAGCTTCTATTATCCTGGAAAGATTTTTTGTTGGGGCTCAATCGAAGAGGCCCCCAAGGATGAGATTTGAGCCATTCAAAGGACACACTTGGGTCGTCCATTCAAAGAGGGCACAAAGCATACATATTAAAGACACTCAAAAAGTCCCTTCGAAGGAGGCAACCAAAGGCCCATTCGAAGGGTACACAAAAAGTCCATTCAAAAGACCCAGTTGAAGGAGGTAACTTGAGGCCAATCAAAGGGTAGGGACTGAAGGAATTCGAAGGAGCCAAATGTGTCAAAGTTCATTCAAATTCAAAAAGGGACAAGTTCCCATGACTTTGGAAAAGTTACAAAAAAGCATTCATGGCCTTTAAACACCAACTTAATAGTTGTTTACTCTTTTTCCTTCTCGTCCCCTCCATCCCCTATATATAAGGAGACCACATAAATACGCACAAGAGGGGGGGAAATCATCAAAAAAGAAAGAAACATTCTTGCCACACTCACACTACCAGCCAAGCGATGCATCACACACAATACTTGTTATTGATCAAAGCTGTAGGATGCCTGCCTATAGGAACGTTTTCTTGGCCTATACACGCATCATCCAGATGAAAACCTTGCCTCTAGGAGGCATTCCTAAGAACTTTACAAGCCATCTCTATCCAAAACAAAACATATCATTGGTAACAAACTTTCGATCTTAAACTAATTTTGATTTGTTGCATGACATAATAACATTTATAATTCAAGATTAAGGACCTGGGTTCGACACCCAGGTCTGCATTTGTTTTTGTTTCTAACACTTGTTGAAGATCCATCCTGAACAGGCCAACACGCACAGGATCGAAGGAGATGGGTTTCAACACTCGGGTCATTCTTTTGTTTTCTTGACACTTTCTCTTGCAGGTTTCAGTGCTTTCTTCCACAGGCAAATCATCATACGCCTCCAGCAACATTCTTTGCGGGATCGAAGGCCTGTCTTCACGTGATCGAAGGCCTATCTTCACATGGATCGAAGACCACCATCCTTCATAGATCGAAGACCATCATTTCTTTGATTGAAGGTTTCTTTTTATTGCATTTATTCTTATTTTTATTTTTACTCACTTCTTTTAAATCAAAAATCAAATAAAAAAATCACAAAGAACTTAGGATTAGTTTTTTTATTAATTAAATAAATTTCTGAAATAATTAATTTATTTATTTTAACATCCTTTTTCAAAAAGAATTAAAATAAATTAGAATGTAGGTCTAATTTTATTTTCTCAATTTTTTTTTTGCTTAAAAATAAAAAATAAACAAAAATATTTGTATTTCTTACGATGTTTTTTTAGACGTTATTTTCAATTTCACGCGCGCTTATTTATTTTTGCATTTTTATTATTAATGTACTTGCTCATGGTCTGTAATAGTAACTAGGACTTTACTTTCCGCATTTCTCTAATGTACCTCTCACAAAGCCATGTAATAGCGTGTATTTAATTTCCGCAATAAATTCTTGTATATATATTAACTGCTAGTAACTAGGATTGTGATGGGGATTGTGACGTATAGCCTAAATATAGTACTGCAAGTGCACAGCCTATCGAAGTAATATATAAGATTATCGAACCACAGAGACCAATTGTCAATCTATCAACTCTATTGCTAAGGTGCTTATCTAAGGCGAACAAGAATATTGATGTGAGTGCAGTGCAACAAAGTAAATGAGCGAGGTAAATAGCAGTTTAAAAGACAGGTTGGAATGTAAATCATGTAATCAGATATTGGTCCAGTCATGCGTAGATGAAACTACTTATGGGGCAGTATTTTCTATTGATAGCAAAGAATCAATTTAACGGGAACTTGTAGCTTTTGACTACTAAGAACCGAGTTTACTCTTTAAATTAAATTCCTTTATTGTCACATATAAAGGGTGCCTTCCGCGTTAAAGAGGTAAACCTATTTTTAAGAAATTGATAGTTTTGACTTAACAGAAAAGTAATTTTACTTGGAAAGATTAACTTAAAGAGACTTTTGGCTTTTGACCAAGAGTCAGATTTCAAACCTACAAACGCGTCCGAAAATAGTTTCAAAATCGTTTTCTAAAAAGGTCAATGATTCCTATTTAACCAATCAACGGCTTTCGCTCTTTTTGTTTGGTTAAATAATAATCAAGTCGTATCATTAGTTTGGACGGCTTTCGATCTTACCCAATAAACATTTAAACATAATTGACTTAAGTTAAAAGCAAAACATCCCCAGAGTATTTTCACTAGCATGATAATTGGAACACGACCATGATGACAATCATTACATCCAAACCTTTATAGTTTAGCCAGACATAATAAGTGCGAGTCTATAAAACGTGTAGACTATGGTAAGAGCATTTAAAGTCTATAAAACGTGTAGACTATGGTAAGAGCATTTAGAGTCTATAAAACGTGTAGACTATGGTAAGAGCATTTAAAGTCTATAAAACGTGTAGACTATGGTAAGAGCATTTAGAGTCTATAAAACGTGTAGACTATGGTAAGAGCATTTAGAGTCTATAAAACGTGTAGACTATGGTAAGAGCAATTATAAGTAAAGAAATGCAATAAATTAGAACCTTGCTTCAGTCGGAGACTTGAATCTGATACAAATCTACGGAATGGTAAGGCTGGTATGATGAACTTCAACCAAAGTGCTCCAAGACTCGATTACAACTCAATCTACACCGCAATAACTCCCCGATGTGAAGAGATTATCACTTTACAGAAACTGATAGTATATGGCTTAAGATTGTACTAAGCTTGGATGAAACTAAAGAATGAAAATCGAAAACTATTTATAGAGGATCCTTGAGATGCGTAAAGACCAGCATGCCCCTCAACTTCTTTTGAGCGGGAAGCTTTTTGTGAAAGCCGCGGGCGCGGTGCCAGTGGCCGCAGGCGCGGTGGCTGGAACTGCCACATCATGGGAACGTGGCAGTTGGTCTCTGGGTGAAAGTGGGCCACGTCATCGCGTTCCCTGTAGCCAGCGTGGCGCTGAACGCCATAAGTGCAGAATATCTTGAAAAACCCTAATTTCTTGGCGTTTTGGCTCGTTTCTTCACAGAAGGCTCTGAAATGACAAGAATCCTGAAAACAAAGGAAAAAGGAACATAATACGAGAAAATGATAATAAAAACTAAGGAAAACATGTGATATTTGAGTCAGAAACATAGTGCGATTTAGTGCGATTAAATCCTCCCACGCTTAGACCTTTGCTTGTCCTCAAGCAACAACTCTTAGAAGTAGATGAAAGAAAATTATGGTGTATACAGGTTTTGGGCAAAGAGGGCTTCTAAGTCCGAGTAAGGGTGTGTTGTCAGGCACTAACTATCTGAATCAAGGGTATCGTAATTACACTACTCGCAGAAATGCGGACATAAACCTCATAAGTATACAGATCGATCCTAATATCCTTACTATGCTAAGACTTCTTTTTGTACGAGGTCCTTTTTCATTCAGGCGCAATCACATTAAGCCCGTTATCCGTACATACTCATGGTGTAGTGACCGGTTAGTGACTATGATCTCAAGTGATGGGATTCTGGTACAAGAGTTGGTTTAACCCCTTTTTATTTTACCCATTTGCAGTTGCGGGGGATCGGACCGTAGTCCGCCCTACCAAGTCCAGCACCAGATACCTCTGGACCAACTACAACGGATGTGCCTTATATATTTTTTTTCTTTGCTTTTATTAGTGCTTACAACTTTCTTGAGTTGAGTAATCTTTGTGAGGATCACCCAACTCGTAGTCGTATTCATACTTTATTTTATAACTTTTAAGGCAAAATAGAGATCATCCACTTATATTCATCGATCCTACACTTAGAGCATGCTTAAGCCGGAGCTGACTGCTAAGATAAACTACTTGAAGACCTATTTGTACAGCTTTATTCAAAATCATAGCATATTGGGAAGAAAGGATCTTATCTAAATGTTCAAAAAGGCTTACGGTGTTAAAACGATAACGAATTTTTCAAAAAGTGAGTGCCCAAGAAATAGACCCTATCTAGGACCTGTCTCATAGCCCAAATCCTTAAAAACAACCACAATTCTTTGAAAAAGAAAAATTTTGTAAGGCTAAAAAGTGGGGGAAATGAAAGGGTACACTACGCAGAAAGACTCGCCTATCACATGCATTTTATTAACTACGAATATAACATACCTAAAAGGAAAAATGCAGAAGGGAAATAAAAGCAGGAAAAACGGGAAATAAAAGCAGGAAAAACGGGAAATAAAAGCGAAAACGGGAAATAAAAGCGATAAATGCTCCTCCCACACTTAAATCGGACATTGTCCTCAATGTTCCAAAATAAGGTAGGAGGAGGTACCTGAAAACGCTAGTGGGGGCCACTAGGACCTTCACCATCTTGGTTGGTACGACCGGAACGGCGGCTACGGCTGCGACGGCGGCTCTCTCGGTCCAAAACAAGCTGCTCCATTCTCTCTGTCAAGGCGGCATTTGCCGCCTGTAGCTCTTGGGTCCTACCAATGAGGGTGCCTTGGTTGCCTCCATCAATTGGAAGTGACGAGCGTATGTGGTCTGGTTTAGGTGCTGTTCTCTCTGGAAAGCCAGTTGACTTTCCATAATAGTGCGCAGAGAGCTAGCATTTTGCTCTTGGGATGCTTGCATGAAGGCCATGTTATCGGTCGCCTGTTGCTGCAAAGTAGCAAGGAGGGTGTCCCTCTGGGCCTCTCGGGCCATATGCTCACGCCAAATGTCCTCAGTGACATGGAAACTAGGAGCTGTACCTGCATGTGGGTTAGAAGTAGATGGTGTCGTGTGTGGTGGTGAAAAGTGGGGTGGTTCTTCCGTTTGGAAATCGTACTCATCATCAGTGTTGTTACCCGCATTTAAAGGTAGATTTGGGGGCAACGGACCAATAAAAGCAGGAGCATTGAGATCGTAGGTCCAGTTACGCTCAAATCTAATATCAGTACGACGGGTGCAAGGAATAACAACACTGGGTATAGCAGCACCTCCAACCATGAGGAAGTAACCACCTTCCCTCCTCGTCTTGCATAAACGCATATCCCTTAAAAATTTAAGATTTGCAATACGAGGAGGAAGTGGCTCAAGGGTGGAAAGTTCTGTATCCAATCCTATGGCACGGGCAATTGTAGTAATCAGTCCACCAAAGGAAATCGGCCCACCTTTTCTTAAAACATGGTGCATGTGGGCAATCATAAATGAGACTGGATTAACTTTGGTGTCTGTGAGGCAGCTCTGCATGATAATTAATTCTTTAGCATTCACCTTGTTTGGGTTTTCCCGAGCAAAGATGGTGGATGCTAAAAGAAATCTAAAAACACGAAGGGCAGGATTGTGGATATGAGAAGCAAGTAGGCCATCAAAAGATGTTGCATTTTGTTTAGTAATCCTGGCCCAAAATGCTTCAAATGCCCAATCCGTGTCTAAAGGTGCTTCACAAACGGCACCATCCCCATAAGGCCATCCTAACATGGCAGCTAGACCGTCAGTGGAGTAGTCATATTCAACATTAAACATTCTAAATTTGACTCCACCTACGGTGCTAGCAGTGTTAGGAGAGACGTTATAAATTAAAGAACTCAAAAATTCGAACGTCAGCCTAGGGTAGGTTGGTGCTTGAGTAGCAAAAATATCATGCATGCCTATTTTGTCGAGAAGGAAAAATACACTATGTTATATACCTAATGAATATAGACAGTTTTCATCGATATACCTGGTAGAGTGTATTGGTGTTGTCAGCAATTTCTCAAGCCGCTTTTGTTGCCTTTCTCCGGGTTGGCCATCTCGTAAAATGTAGCCGTGATATTCCATAGGATTTTCTTGAGGATGAATATAAAGAGAAAGAATGGGATGTAGAAGTAGGGAAGGTGTGAGGAAGAAAATGAAATAGTGGGGGTATTTATAGGTAGTGAAGAAATATGGTGGTTGATGAATATTTATGAGGGCAATAAATGGAGTGGGGTAGGTATGGATAATAAAGGAAGTTATGGGGGGTTAAGAATGGAAGAAAATGGGATTGGAAGTGGAAAAAGTGGTAAAATGGGGGGAAAACCGAGCCACTAGCCGTTAGGTGACCGTTACGTCACCGCGGGCGCGACAGGGGTCACCGCGGGCGCGGTGAGGGCGAGCCAAGTTGGGCCGGCCTTGCTTCCTTTCCATTGGGCTTTTCCTTCCTTGCCATTAGCTTCAATTTTTGGAGGTGTACCTATTTTTCTTACGAACGTGCATATATGTATGTGAATACATATATACATGTATAGTTATTTATTTATTTTTTATATCAAAATTTTCATTATGGTGACCAAAAAAAAACAAAAACATTAGTAAAGGAAAGGTATATATAGAGAAAAAGAACACATATGCATATATATATATATATATATATATATATATATATATATATATATATATATATATATATATATATATATATATATATATATATATATATATATATATATATATATATATATATATATATATATATATATATATATATATATATATATATATATATATAGGTACGGACATCGGGTCACCAAAATAGTTATTAATAATGCAGGAAACAGATAATGCAAATAAAAAATGAGTCTGAAAAGGAAATCAACATAATACTAATAATACTGGAACTAGATCTTGTGAATAACACAGATCTATCGCCAACCGGTAGGATGCTCTGCAGGAGTGTCTGGGCCACGCAGCTCAGTCAGCTGGCGTCAAATCTCTGCCACCTCGTGAGCTAATTCATCTAACTCACCAGCAAAGGTAACATCATTCAGTTCCAACTGTAAATGAAGGTCAACCACCTTATTGCGGAGAGTGGCTATCTCAGTGCGCATAGCAGTCAACAGAGTGCGAATATCAGGTTCCTGCAAGCTGAGGTTATTAGTAAGAACAGTAGTGTGTGTAACCTCGGGTCGGGATGTGTGATCTGGAGTAGAGTCCTCGGGAGCAGGAGTGTATTCAGGAGTAGTATCTTCGGAAGCAGGAGTATATTCTGAAGTGTACTCTGATATCTCACCCCAACCTTCTACAGAATAGTTCCAATTAGCAGGGTTGGAAACACAAGTCATCTGAGGGTCTGGCATTGTGAA
Source organism: Vicia faba (assembly GCA_948472305.1). NCBI lineage: Eukaryota > Viridiplantae > Streptophyta > Magnoliopsida > Fabales > Fabaceae > Vicia > Vicia faba. Next base: position 1,351,474,023 of record OX451741.1, read on the forward strand.
GGTGTAAACTGTCTGGTCATCGATGAGCAATCTGTACTGATATGGGTGGAAAGAGGCCCTCCTCATGAGCCCACGATCCATGCAAAAGTCTAAATCCAGGAAAGTATATCCACAGTATAGGGTCAGCTGTGCTATCATACTGTCCAAACCCAAAGCAGAAGCTATCTGTGTCACATTCCCTCCGGAATGAATGAGTCCTGCAGCGGATCGAGCAGTCTGCTCGAGGCTCTCTATCAGAAAACCTCCACTAGCTATAGGTCTGGACTGACTGGCACAGTATAGGAAAAGGATCTCCTCAGCGGTGACTAAGTGGTCACAGTAACTCCTCCCAAAGAAAGTGTGGCACTGGATCATCTCGAAGTATCGGAAAGTCGGGTTATGGATCTTCCTGGACAGCTGGGTAGAGGGGTCAAGGCTGGCTCCATCAGTAATGTCATGCCAAAATTTATCAATATCTCTGTCCATATAGTAACTCAATGGTAACTCAGTGATAGCGGTCGGTCCAGTTTGGAAACCAAGCAAATCCCCAAATTCTTTGATGGTCAGGGTATACTCGGTACTAAACAATCTGAAACTTAGGCATCCTCGCTCATCTCCTTCACCCACCCGTGGGTTATAATCCATAGAGCTAAGAAACTCCAGAGTAAGGTTCCTGTAAGTTTTATGGACATCATCAGCATAATGATCCCAGCCAAGTTGGTTGCACAGATACCTAATACTTGGCTCAATCCCGAGTGCCTCCATGCAGCTTTGATCGGGGGTACCTAGTGGGTACCATAGGTCTAGCAGATAAGGTAGCAAATCGGGCTTTTTGTGCTTCATCCCTGAAAATCACAACCATACCATCGGGGTAATGCATCCTGAAAATATAAACACAAGAAATTAGTCCAGATAAAACATATATAAATTAACAAAATAAAATAAAATAAAGAATAAACCATGGGTTGCCTCCCATGCAGCGCTTGTTTAACGTCTTTAGCTTGACGATTAGATCTTACTTTATGTGGGTATTGGTGGGTCTATAAGAATATGACTAGAGTAGTCAACAGGCAAATCGCCTCCTTTGTATAGCTTCAGTCTTTGTCCATTTACCACAAATGGAGCGCATGAATTGTTTTTAATTTCTACTGCTCCAGACTTTAGAACTTTTGACACTTCAAATGGACCTGTCCATCTTGAACGAAGCTTACCAGGAAAAAGTCGTAACCTTGAGTTAAATAGGAGAACAGGGTCACCAATGTTGAAATCTTTCTTGATGATTTTTTTATCATGCCACATCTTGGTTCTTTCCTTATATATGATGGCATTCTCATAGGCATTCAAGCGAAGCTCTTCTAGCTTGTGAATGTCCAGGATACGTTTTTCTCCGGCTTTTAGGTAATCTAGATTCAAGGATTTAATGGCCCAATAGGCTTTATGTTCTAGTTCGAAGGGTAAATGACAGGACTTTCCATAAACCAATTGATAAGGAGTTGTTCCAATAGGGGTTTCATAAGCCGTTCTATAAGCCCATAAGGCGTCTTTAAGTTTTCCAGACCAGTCTTTTCTGGATAATGATACGGTTTTTTCTAGGATCTGCTTAATCTCCCTATTCGATACTTCTACTTGGCCACTAGTTTGCGGGTGATATGGTGTTGCTACTCTATGTTTTACTCCGTATTTGCTTAGAAGCTTGTCAAATATCTTAGATATAAAATGCGATCCTCCATCACTTATGACTAACCTCGGGGTTCCAAACCTAGGAAAAATAATATTCTTAAACAGTTTGATAACTACCTTGGTATCGTTTGTGGGTGATGCAACAACTTCTATCCACTTTGAGACATAATCGACAACTACTAGGATATATTTGTTACCCATTGAGGAAGGAAAAGGTCCCATGAAATCTATACCCCAGACATCAAATATTTCCACTTCTTGGATGTTACTTAAAGGCATTTCATCACGTCTTGAGATGTTCCCAGTGCGTTGGCATCGGTCACATTTTGTAATGTAAGTGTGGACATCGCGCCATACAGTAGGCCAATAAAAACCTGCTTGAAATATTTTGGCGCATGTTTTAGATGTGCTTGCATGTCCACCATAAGGTGCAGCATGACAATGTTTAATGACGTTGCCTACTTCTTCTTCCGGCACACATCGTCTGAATATATTATCTATTCCTCTTTTGAATAGGAGGGGTTCATCCCAAAAGAAGTGTTTAACATCACTTAAAAACTTCTTCTTCTGTTGGTAGCTTAAGTCAGGGGGTATGATATCAGCGGCCAGATAATTCACAATATCTGCGTACCATGGTATGTTGTTCAAGGTTGAGATTTCCTCATAGGTCTCTTCTTTAGTTGAGTTTATCCCAGCTATTAATCTTTCATAAGTAGAGTGATCGTCTATAGGTATAAGTTCAGGTTTAAGGTGTTCTAACCTAGAGAGATGATCAGCTACTAAGTTTTCAGCTCCTTTTTTATCCTTAATGTCCAAGTCAAATTCTTGGAGTAAAAGAACCCATCTGAGCAATCTAGGCTTAGCATCTTTCTTACTTAACAAGTACCGGATTGCTGCATGATCTGTGTATACTATTATTTTTGCTCCCACCAAATAAGATCGAAATTTATCAATAGCAAAAACTACGGCTAGAAATTCCTTTTCTGTGGTTGTATAATTTAGCTGGGCAGCGTCTAGTGTTCTACTAGCGTAGTAAATAGCATGCAGTTTCTTGTCTTTTCTTTGCCCTAGTACAGCTCCTACAGCGAAATCACTAGCATCGCACATGATTTCAAAGGGTTGTGTCCAATCAGGTGGTCTTATGATAGGTGCTGAAATAAGAGCTTGCTTTAAAACTTCAAAGGCCTCAAGACATTTTTGGTCGAATTCAAGCTCGACATCCTTCATCAATAAGTTAGTTAAAGGTTTTGTTATTCCGGAAAAATTCTTGATGAAACGTCGGTAGAACCCGACATGTCCTAGAAAACTTCTTATTTCCCTAACGGTCTTAGGTGGGTTTAGGTTTTCTATAACTTCTATCTTGGCCTTATCAACTTCTATACCTCTTTCAGAAATAATGTGTCCCAAGACTATCCCTTCATTTACCATAAAGTGACACTTTTCCCAATTCAACACAAGGTTTACTTCCACACATCTTTTTAAGATTTTCTCTAAGTTTGAGAGGCAGTTTTTGAAATCAAACCCACACACTGAAAAATCGTCCATAAATACTTCCATAATTCCATCTAGGTAGTCTGCGAAAATTGACATCATACAACGTTGGAAAGTGGCAGGTGCATTACAGAGTCCAAAGGGCATTCGTCTATAAGCGAATGTTCCATAAGGGCAAGTAAATGTGGTTTTTTCTTGGTCCTCTGGGTGAATAGGGATTTGGAAAAACCCCGAATACCCATCAAGATAGCAGAAGTATGAGTGTCTCGCTAGACGTTCAAGCATCTGATCTATAAATGGGAGAGGGAAATGGTCTTTTCTCGTTGCCTTATTCAACTTTCTGTAATCTATACACATACGCCATCCTCCTTCTGTTCGTTTTGCCACATGCTCACCTTTCTCATTTTTCAGAACAGTGATACCTCCTTTCTTGGGTACCACATGGACTGGGCTTACCGATTCACTATCCGAAATTTGGTATATGATACCAGCTTCTAATAACTTAAGAACTTCTTTCTTAACTACATCACTCATGATAGGGTTTATTCTTCTTTGATGTTCTCTTGAGGGTTTTGAATCTTCTTCTAGCATAATCCGATGCATGCATACGGATGGGCTTATACCTTTTAAATCTGAAACTTTATACCCTAAAGCTAAGGGATATTTTCGCAAGGTATCTAAGAGTTGATTTGTTTCTATTTGGTTTAGAGCGGCGCTAATTATAACAGGTTTATTCATCTCCTCATCCAAAAACTCATATCTTAGATTCTTGGGTAGTTCCTTAAGTTCTATAGTGGGTTTCTCAGTACGCGGCATAAGGTCAGGGGTAAGAGCTAAGCATTCGAAAAGGTTGTCGTCAATGTACGGTTCGATACTCTTAAATCCGTCATCCTCTAAAATAGGGGTTGATGGTAATTTGATTAAAGATTCGTTTTGTTCGAGCTCATTTACACATTCGTCAATGACGTCGATGGCATAACACGCATCTCCTATCACTGGTGCCATTAGAAATTTTGATAAAATGAACTCAATCTTTTCATCTCCTACCTCGAAAGTCAGTTTCCCTTTCTTAACATCTATTATAGCTCCGGCGGTCGATAGGAATGGTCTTCCTAAGAGGATTGGGATGTCTTCATCTTCTTTAATATCCATTACGACGAAGTCGGTTGGAATGTACAACTGACCAATCTTGACAGGTATGTCTTCTAAAATACCCATGGGATATTTGACAGATCTATCAGCTAGTTGTAAGGACATCTTAGTAGGTTGAAGTTCTCCTAATTTTAACCTCTTACAGACGGCCAGAGGCATCAGACTTACGCTTGCTCCTAAGTCTAAAAATGCTTTGTCTATCATATGGTTACCTAGGATGCAAGGGATAGAAAAACTTCCAGGGTCTTTATCTTTCTTGGCGAGTTTATTTTCGGATATAGAATGACATTCTAAAGGCTTGGGATCATCGAGTCGCCGTTTATTGGTCAAAATATCTTTCAAGAACTTAGCATATGATGGTATCTGGGTTATAGCTTCAGTAAAAGGAATCTCTACATGGAGTTTCTCTATTACCTTAATAAACTTTTGGTACTGGTTTTCTACTTTGGTGTTTTTCAGCCTCTGTGGGAACGGAATGGGTGGTTTATAAGGTTGTTGAGTGTTATTCCCTACTTCTGGTTTTGATTGCTTTTCTGGTTTCTCTGGTTCCTCTACCTGGTCTTTAGGTGTAGCATCTTCCATAGGTTTTTCTGATGTGCTTAAGTTAGGATTTCTAGGCCCTTCATAAGCAGTTCCACTTCTTAAGGTGATAGAATTTGCTTGGCCTTTTGGATTTGGTTGAGTTTGTCCAGGAAATTGTCCTCCAGGTGCAACTTGTACAGAGGTGTTTTGTGCTACTTGGGAAATCTGAGTCTCAAGCATTTTGGTGTGGGTTATTATCTGGTCAAACTTGGTTGCCAGTTGAGTAACTAGTTCGTTCGTGTGAATGTGTTGGTTCATAAACTCCTTATTTTGCTGAGTTTGAGTCTGAATAAAGGTGTCTATGGTTTCTTTAAGGTTTGGTCTTGGGGGCACTATTTGCATAGGTTGGTTTTGTTTTTGCGTTTGGAATCCTTGAGGTCTCGAAGGACCGGCATTTTGGATAGGGTTATTGTTTTTGTAAGAGAAATTCGGGTGGTTCCTCCATCCAGGATTGTAGGTATTCGAGAAATGGTTCCCTTGGGTATAGTTAACTTGGTCTGAGCTAGATTCGTTCAAAAGGTTACAGTCAACGGTTTGATGTCCTTGAGTTCCACAGAGTTCGCATTCCAATTGGATTGCTGCTACTGTAGTTGGGTTTTGAGACATGTTCTCGACTCTCAAAGCTAGGGCGTCCATCTTGGCATTAATCATGTCCATGCAACTTACCTCATGCTTTCCTCCATGGCTCTCCTTTTTCTCTACTGTCGCTCGTTCTAATCCCCACTGGGCGTGGTTTTGGGCCATGTCCTCTATTAGGGCACAAGCGTCAGGGTAAGGTTTGTTCATCAACGCTCCGCCAGCGGCAGCGTCTATGGACATCTTTGTGTTGTAATGGAGTCCATTATAGAAGGTATGTATGATTAACCATTGCTCCAGGCCATGGTGCGGACAAGCTCTTAAAAGTTCTTTATATCTCTCCCAGGCATCAAAAAGTGATTCGCCTTGGTTTTGGGTGAAATAAGTGATCAGGTTCCTAAGAACAGCGGTCTTGCTTGGTGGAAAATATCTCGCAAGAAAAGCTCTCCTAAGGTCTTCCCAAGTTGTTATTGAGTTAGTTGGAAGGGCGTCTAACCAGTCGTGAGCTTTACCTCTAAGGGAAAAAGGAAACAGTCTTAAACGGATAGCTTCGGGTGTGGCTCCATTTGCCTTAAGGGTGTCAGCTAACTGAATAAATACCTTTAAATGTTGATTCGGGTTCTCGGTAGCGAGACCAGCGAATTGGTTTTGTTGTACTAATTGTAATAATGAGGGCTTTAGTTCAAAGTTGTTGGTAGTTATAGCAGGGTTTACTATACTAGAACTAGGTTCCTCGTTAGATGGTTGGGCGAATTCCTTGAGCGGTCTTTGGTTACGATCTTCTGCCATAGCTCTTCTTATCTTGCGTATAAAAAGACGGGCACGAGCGTAACGTTCAGGTTCTACTAAAGGATCTATTAGGTTACCGGTGCTACGATTTCTACGCATCTACCAGCTAGAATAGCCTTAGTCTAAACGGGATAACAATAGGGTACGAAATTTGACGAAGTTGGTCCCCGGCAACGGCGCCAAAAACTTGATGGGGATTGTGACGTATAGCCTAAATATAGTACTGTAAGTGCACAACCTATCGAAGTAATATATAAGATTATCGAACCACAGAGACCAATTGTCAATCTATCAACTCTAATGCTAAGGTGCTTATCTAAGGCGAACAAGAATATTGATGTGAGTGCAGTGCAACAAAGTAAATGAGCGAGGTAAATAGCAGTTTAAAAGACATGTTGGAATGTAAATCATGTAATCAGATATTGGTCCGGTCATGCGTAGATGAAACTACTTATGGGGCAGTATTTTCTATTGATAGCAAAGAATCAATTTAACGGGAACTTGTAGCTTTTGACTACTAAGAACCGAGTTTACTCTTTAAATTAAATTCCTTTATTGTCACATATAAAGGGTGCCTTCCGCGTTAAAGAGGTAAACCTATTTTTAAGAAATTGATAGTTTTGACTTAACAGAAAAGTAATTTTACTTGGAAAGATTAACTTAAAGAGACTTTTGGCTTTTGACCAAGAGTCAGATTTCAAACCTACAAACGCGTCCGAAAATAGTTTCAAAGTCGTTTTCTAAAAAGGTCAATGATTCCTATTTAACCAATCAACGGCTTTCGCTCTTTTTGTTTGGTTAAATAATAATCAAGTCGTATCATTAGTTTGGACGGCTTTCGATCTTACCCAATAAACATTTAAACATAATTGACTTAAGTTAAAAGCAAAACATCCCCAGAGTATTTTCACTAGCATGATAATTGGAACACGACCATGATGACAATCATTACATCCAAACCTTTATAGTTTAGCCAGACATAATAAGTGCGAGTCTATAAAACGTGTAGACTATGGTAAGAGCATTTAAAGTCTATAAAACGTGTAGACTATGGTAAGAGCATTTAGAGTCTATAAAACGTGTAGACTATGGTAAGAGCATTTAAAGTCTATAAAACGTGTAGACTATGGTAAGAGCATTTAGAGTCTATAAAACGTGTAGACTATGGTAAGAGCATTTAGAGTCTATAAAACGTGTAGACTATGGTAAGAGCAATTATAAGTAAAGAAATGCAATAAATTAGAACCTTGCTCCAGTCGGAGACTTGAATCTGATACAAATCTACGGAATGGTAAGGCTGGTATGATGAACTTCAACCAAAGTGCTCCAAGACTCGATTACAACTCAATCTACACCGCAATAACTCCCCGATGTGAAGAGATTATCACTTTACAGAAACTGATAGTATATGGCTTAAGATTGTACTAAGCTTGGATGAAACTAAAGAATGAAAATCGAAAACTATTTATAGAGGATCCTTGAGATGCGTAAAGACCAGCATGCCCCTCAACTTCTTTTGAGCGGGAAGCTTTTTGTGAAGGCCGCGGGCGCGGTGCCAGTGGCCGCGGGCGCGGTGGCTGGAACTGCCACATCATGGGAACGTGGCAGTTGGTCTCTGGGTGAAAGTGGGCCACGTCATCGCGTTCCCTGTAGCCAGCGCGGCGCTGAACGCCATAAGTGCAGAATATCTTGAAAAACCCTAATTTCTTGGCGTTTTGGCTCGTTTCTTCACAGAAGGCTCTGAAATGACAAGAATCCTGAAAACAAAGGAAAAAGGAAAATAATACGAGAAAATGATAATAAAAACTAAGGAAAACATGTGATATTTGAGTCAGAAACATAGTGCGATTTAGTGCGATCAGATTGCATGACAAGACTAATAACAAAACGCTATCAAACCTAACAAAAAAGACAAAAATAACTGAACATAACACACTTGCACATATACACCTCTAGGGTACCCCACTTTGGTTGCCTTCGGAAATAAAATAGTCATGTCCCTTGAGACAGGGACGCTTTAGTAAAGACCCATAAATCAAAAGATCGTAGTTCCTCGATGACCCTACAGTTGCCTTTCGGTAAATGATCTAGTCCCCAAACAGAAATTGCTAAAGCGTCTCTACATTGTTACCTTTATGATTGTACATCCCTTCAATGTCCGTCATACATCCAACGATGGGGCTTCCTACCAAATCAATGGTAAGATAGAAACATCTAAAGGAAGAGGAAAAGAAATAGATCTTTTGAGTATGTAGGATGATCATAGTTGCTCGCTTGCTCACAACAAAAACATTTTTCCACACCAACACTTTCCATTAAAACATTCTCAAAAGGCAAAGCTCTTTGTATGCATTCTTATAGAGACGAGAATCATTACAAAGACACTTTTCAAAATCCCTTTCAAAAACATCTTCCACAAACACCTTTTTGAACTATTTTCAAAAACCCAACACTTTGTACGCGTTCTTATAGAGACGAGAACCATTACAATGGCGTTTTTTCTAAATATTTTCAAACACACACGACAAGCACATTTTCAAACAAAAGCAAGTGATCTAGGAAGCAACTAAGAGCCTGTAGATAACTAAGGATGGAAAGGGTGCTAACACCTTCCCTTTCCATAATCTACCCCCTTACTCAGAATAGTCTCGAAAAGGTATTTTTCTGTTCCTTTCACCCTTTCCTTAATTTGGATAAGAGAAAAGTCGGTGGCGACTCTTGCTTACCGTAATATTTGTGAACACAAATTCAAAACCAGTATAAATAGTTGGTTTTGCCACTGCATCACAGAACTGACGACTCTGCTGGGGATAAATACGAAAAGTGGGGTTACCTTAGAGTTAGTTCATTATTTAACTGCTTTTTTGTGCTTTGTTTACTTTACCTTTGGAGGGTTTGTTTGGGTTGTTATTATATATCCTACAACAGAATCTGGGGCACCTTTTAGGTAAGTAACAATACATCGTGGGGACTATGTGGGGTATACCAACACAGTTGAGGCGATAGCTATGTTGATGTGACACTTTGGTTGCTACCTGTAGCCCTTGAGTAGTCAAGGAGAATACGGGGCCGCTGTATGGTGTCATGAAGTATCAACTGAACTTAGAACCTTTAATTGAACAACTTGACCATTAGGAAGTAGTGAGATAGTCGTCTTTGGTGTAGTCCTAAGTAGGTTGATACTTGATAATACCCTCATTGAGATTTGACTCCCGAATTTTGTTTGGTGGCAAGTAAGTTTGAGATCCCTTAGAACCCGGTTACTATTTCTAGGACAGGTTAAAACAACTAAACTTCAAGAGGGTACTTACCTACAAACTCCATGCAAGCCTGAACCTAAGGCTACTTGTGTGACTTGTTTGCTTTCATTATCTAACCACTTGAACTCCTTTCAGGGTTTGTTTGTTTTCATTATCTAACAACGTGATTTCCTTGCAGGATTTGTTCATATTCATTAACTTAGATCTCTTCAAAGTTCACTTGTATTAATCACCTTACACTTTTGATTAATGCATAGCATATACATCATAACATCATCTCCTTAACCATTTCAAGGATCTCAAGGGTCTGTGATGTAAGTTATGATGAATCAGGCGTCTAATAAGGGGCAATGGGATTTATCTTCCTTTAGCTAATTTCGTCAAAAGACCAAACACAACAACTTGAGTCAGAGGCTATGACCCACTTGATATGGTGAGCTTGATTCTTGTAGAAAGACCTTCGGTGATACGAAAGTTCTTCAATCAAAGCTACAAAATTAAATTTCTGACATTTTCTTGTTTACCCCGCGAGATCCTTGAAAACATTGCATGCATGTCATTACATAACAAGTCTTCAAGTACAGATATCTCATTTTCTCGTTGTTTATTTCAGCAAGAAAAATGGCTCCCGAGCAGACTGACAGAGATCTCCAAACTCAAGATGCTCAATTCAAGGAAATGTTCATGAATCTGTCCAAGGGGCAAGAAGAATTGAAGGCACTCCTCGCTGGGAACTTGACCAAGAAAAACCCTGACAACGACAAGGATGGCCAGTTGGAGAAATTACAAGCTGAAATGGAAACAATGAGAATCCAGATGATCAGTCAAATGTCTCTTATCCAAAACTTAGCTCAGGAACAAGAAGAGTTAAGGGCCATTGTCAACAAGCTTCATCAAGACGGATGCAATTGTATGAAACAAACAGTTGAGGTTACGGATCAAGTTATTCATCAACCCCTGATGGGACAAAAAGTTATCTTAGAGCGTAGACCTTTCAAGACGGCTGTTACGCCAAGGCTCCAACGATGACCTCGCCAACCATAACAGGGTAATCAGCAAAGGCAATATAAGCCCAGGAGGCAGTTTACCAAAATCAACATATCATTATCTCAGGCATTGCAACATATGTTGAGGATGAATTTGGTTACGTTGATAAGACCTCACCCAAACCCCAAAACTTCTTCCCCTAACTACAATCCTGGACATGATTCAAATGGTTGTGGGGCTTTGAAAAATAAGATTCAAGACTTGATAAACGAAGGAGTGTTGGAGTTCACACAAGATGGCCAGACTGAATTCTTCTTCCATCTCTCAAAGACACACCATCTGAAGTGAGAAATTCAAACAAAGAGGCTTTTTGTTCATGTGAATTCTTAATTTCTAATTTTCTTTTGATCGTTCGAACATTTGTTTCATGTCAAACTTTGTTACTTTATCAATGCATTGCATATGTCTATTTTGGATCATTTCTTTCATATTCACTATATTCAAACTACGTTTTTACTTTCTTTTTGTGATATTCAACTCTCGATCAAAAGCTCTAAGCCTTTAGAGGGAGGATGACAAAAATGATACCACAATCTCTACAATATGCTTTTGAACAGACTCCGCTAATGATGTACAGGAGTTGTTTCAAATCCTAAACAATGGAGTTATAAGGAAGATAATCCCTAGTCAACCCCTTTGAGACTAAGAAGTGTGAGTTTTTCTTTTCATATAAATTAAAACCCTTAATCATAACCCGGGGCAGGGTAGCTCTCTCAATTAATTCATAAGTGCATTCAATCGCAAGCTCTAACTCCATACACGACAAATAATGTAGAAGATGCTCTCCAAAAGATAGTGATGGTTCCACCTAATCATTAAGACAGGCAGGCATCATCTCTTAAAAGAAAAGCCCTCTAAGTCAAAACTTATGAAGGAGACTTAAGAAAAACTGGGACATCCCACTGGCTGTAATCGCAAAAGAAACAGTTCAGACAAAAGACATGGATAATAAGGTATAAAAAAAGGTCGCTATAAATCTCCAACAAAAAGGAAAGTTGCAAAACAAATGACTGCCTTCTCAAAATAAATATTCATTTTCTGAACCATCACCAAGTATCAAAGCAATGATTCCAGAACTTAACTGGGATTCAAAACGCATAATTAACTGAGTTTAGGGCTGAAGAACATCAAGAAGAACGGGTGGGTACAAATAAATTTAGAGCCTTTATCATTTGTTCCTTAAACCGTGAACCAGGCCACGCTACAACCCTTAAAAGTTCTAGCTGAAGCATGGGTTAGTTTAAAAGCATATTGTTACAAAAGGTATCCCGACTCCTATAGCACTTACTATAAATCCTGAGTTGATATTGCACTCTTACAAAATTTGTTTGTTTTACTAAAAATTAATTTTCAAACTTCAAGACAGACATAAGCTTTGCATTCTTTAAATGACATTGTTTGCATATAGCTAATTGTTCAAACAGCAGAGAAATTCTCACAACGAATATTCAGTGAACGAAGATCCTCTCAATGGAAAGAATCACCTCAGATGGAAAAGACATTTCCAATAACAGGCCCTTCATAATCAAGGGGCATGGCATGGTATCCAGCTGATCTGGGGCAGTCAAGTCAAGATTCGAGGAATCTCTCAAAAATGCCAAATAGCCAGGGGCAGACCTCTGTCTGAATCACTTGGGGCATTAGACACGAATTCCAGCAACGAATCATGTGCGATCAAGCAAACATCTTCTAGCAGTATGGCAAAACTTACTACTATGGACAGTGACAATTCTACGCACCCGTTGAACACAGACATAGTCGGAAAATACTACGCATGAATAAAGACCCGCTAGGTCGACTGACCTAGGAAAAAATAAGGGTATCCCAGCGAACCAAAGGTTCGGGCAAAAATTAGGGATATATATATATATATATATATATATATATATAGTTGTGAAAAAAAATTTACACCCGGCAAGTCGAAAACCTGAAAAGGTGGCTTGGGTAAAAAAGGGTATCCGGGTGGACTGAGAACCCGAAAGGGCGGTCTAGGAAAAAGTTAGGGATTAAAGCGTACGACTACGTCCCGTCATCTCGTCACTTGTGCATCAGTAGAAGATTTTTCACCCTAATCTTCATTCACAAAGGGCTCCACGAGTTGGGATAACAGTTAAACCATCTACAAAATCCCAGCTGATATTTTCTCCAGCGGGTACTGAGGCAGGGGCATTTTACTACAAAGTCACTGCCATATTCTTAGCATGCAGCCTAATGATGGCAGGTGTTCTCATACCCTCGGCAGAGCAAGAATCTCCAATTACTGCTCCAACATCTAATAATTCCCCAGTGAAGTCGCAAATCTTCTCAGGATTCCTCAACGGATTTCTTCTCAAAAACAACAAAACAGGAACCCCCAATGGAAACATTCCGAACATTCCAGATTTCTATTCCAGATACAGTTCAGATACGCTCCATATATGGATTCCATTCTTATACTCATTCAATATAGCTTTCAGATACAGTTCAGATACGCTCTAGATAAGGATGCATTTCTGATACTCATTCAATACAGCTTTCAGATATAGTTCATACACGCTCCAGATACGGATGCCATTCTGATACTCATTCAATATAGCTTCCAGATACAATTCAGATACGCTCCAGATACGGATGTCATTATGATACTCATTCAATATGGCTTTCAGATACAGTTCAGCTTTCAGATACAGTTCAGATACGCTCCAGATACGGATGCCATTCTAATACTCATTCAATACGGCTTTCAGATACAGTTCAGGTACGCTCCAGATATGGATGCCATTCTAATACTCATTTAATACGGCTTTCAGATACAGTTCAGGTACGCTCTAGATACGTATTCCATTCTGATACTCATTCAATACAGCTTCCAGATACAGTTCAGATACGCTCCAAATACGGATTCCACTCTGATACTCATTCAATACAACTTCCAGATACAGTTCAGATACACTCTAGATACAGACTTTATTCTGATACTCATTTAATACAACTTCAGATATAGTTTAGATACACTCTGGATACGGATGCCATTCTGATACTCATTCAATACATCTTCCAGATACAGTTCAGATACGCTCCATATACGGATTCCACTCTGATACTCATTCAATACAGCTTCCAGATATAGTTCAGATATGCTCCAGATACGGACGCTATTTTGATACTCATTCAATACAACTTCAGATACAGTTCAGATACTCTCTAGATATGGATGCCATTCTGATACTCATTCAATACAGCTTCATATACAATTCATATACACTCTAGAAACGGATGCCATTCTGATACTCATTCAATACAACTTCCAGATACAGTTCAGATACGCTCCAGATACGGAAGTCATTTTGATACTCATTTAATACAGCTTTCAGATGTAGTTCATATACGCTCCAGATATGGATGCCATTCTGATACTCACTCAATACATTTTTTTTGTTCAAATACAATCACAACAAAGATTCATTTTAACACTCCATCACACAGCTGCTAGATACATTCCGACACGAGTTCATTCTAGTATACTTCTCATTCCATGAGGTAGAGAAACAAGGGCATCTTCCTGTCACATCCTCAAGCAGAAGTCGAAGATCCCCAATAGAGTTTTTTTTAATATCTCAAGTAGATTATAAAGCCTCATCTCCAGTAGAGCAATGAACAACTAAAGTTTTGACATCTTCTTCCCCAAGCAGGAATTACTCTCTCCAACAAAGTTCCCTCAGAGAGTTGAAATCAAAGTATTCTGCAATAGAGCTGAAATCAAAGTATTCCGCAACTGAAGTTCCTAGACTCTATTCCCTAGAGTTTTCCTCAAGTAGGAGAACTCCAGAAACCCACATTCTCTATAGGACTCCTCCTTAGACAGCAGGAATAGAAACCCCTAAAGGGACCATGTGTGGAATCAGCATCTACTTTGGATGGCATCCTTAAGCCCATCTCCAGTAACTCTCTGTCATCTTATCCAAATGGCATATGTAAGCCCATTCCCGCCATCATCAATAATCAGTGTTACTTCATACGAGTGCAAATTTCTGGGCACTCTAGTGTTCAATCATCTTCCACCTTCAGATGACGAAAGGCAGACAAGCCAATCTACTCAACAAAAAGGCAATCATCTTCCACCTTCAAGGGAAAAACCGAACACCGTCCAACGGTGGGAGCTATAATGATATCCAAACCTGCAGCTACTCAAAAACAGAACAATCAGTCCAGAATAGATAAGCCCATAAGAGAGTTTACCCAGATTAATATGACATTGTCTAAAGTTTTTCTATATTTGTTGAAATCCAATCTAGTTACCCTGAGAGAGGCTCCCAAAAATCCAAACACTGCATCTCCTCGATACAATTCAAATGCTCGGTGTGCCTACTATTGTACCAAAAATTTGCCCTCTCATGTTTTCCAATATTTTTTCTTATATGGGTGGTCACATGCACTTGATTAAAGAAAAATATAAAAAAATTGGAAGATGAACAAGGTCTTTCAATTGGCATGTCAAAGGGTCATTCGATTGGCATCTTGATAGGCTTCGATTGAGAACCTAACCTCCTCCAAGCTTGCTTCAAATTTCCAAGCTTCGATTGAAGCCTTGGCCTGTTGCTTGCTGTATACAAGCTTCAACTGGGCATGTGTTTCCTTTGAAACAGCTTCCTTCGATTCAAAAGGGAAGGGCCTCATGTTGGTGCTCCTTCGATTGCGCCTTTGGTTTTACATGTTGGCTTGATTCACAATGCAATGGCAACCTGCATGCAAGCTTAATTCATGCTTTGATTGGGAATTTGGTTTCTTTGGAGCCAGCTTGATCCCTGCTTCCTTTGGGCAATTGATTTATTTAGAGCAAGCTTGATTCCTGCTTCGACTAGGCAAATACTCCCTCTCCAGCTTGCCTTCAACGCACAAGGCAAAAGGCTTATTTCAACTTGCCTTTGATGCACAAGGCAAGAACCCCCTATAAATATGTTTCGATTCATCAGGCCAAAAGCCCATTCATGCTTGCCTTGGATTCACTAAGACAAAGACTTCCTTTGTGCTTGTCTTCAATGCACAAGGCCAAGACTCCTCAACAAAGTTTCGGCACTACAGCACACAATATGGCCCATTCGAAAGAGCATTCCAAAGGTCCAGTCGAAGGACACACATTGGAGAGTCATTCGAAGAAGGCACAAAGCATGCATGTGGTCCCTTCAAAAGAGCACACACATTGGTTCAAAATGAAGGATACACATATTTCTAGCCAAAACTAAGAGAGATATGCAAAGATGCTGGTTGGACCAAGATCCCACATATTTCCATACTCAAGTTTCCTTCACAAGCATTCTGAAGGAAGCTTCAATTAGCCTGGAAAGAGTTTTTGTTGGGGCTCAATCGAAGAGGCCCCCAAGGATGAGATTTGAGCCATTCGAAGGACACACACAGGTGGTCCATTCAAAGAGGGAATAAAGCATACATATGAAAGACACTCAAAAAGTCCCTTCGAAGGAGGCATCCAAAGTCCCATTCGAAGGGTACACAAAAAGTCCATTCAAAAGACTCGGTCGAAAGAGGTAACTTGAGGCCAATCGAAAGGTAGGGACTGAAGACATTCGAAGGAGCCAAATGTGTCTAGGTTCATTCAAATTCAAAAAGGGACAGGTTACCATGACTTTGGCAAAGTTACAAAACATCATTCATGGCCTTAAAACACCAATTTAATGGTTGTTTACTCTTTTGCCTTCTTGTCCCCTTTATCCCCTCTATATAAGGAGACTACATACATACGCACAAGCGAGGGTGAAATCATGAACAAAGAAATAAACACTCTTGCCACACTCACACTACCAACCAGGCACTGCATCACACACAATACTTGTTACTGATCGAAGCTGCAGGCTGCCTGCCCATAGGAACGTTTTCTTGGCCTATACACGCATTAGCCAGGCGAAAACCTTGCCTCTAGGAGGCGTTCATAAGCACTTTACAAGCCATCTCCATCCAAAACAAAAGATCCCATTGGTAACAAACTTTTGATTTTAAACTAATTTTGATTTGTTCTATGACATATTAACATTTATTATTCAAGATTAAGGACCTGGGTTCGACACCCAGGTCTGCATTTGTTTTTGTTTCTAACACTTGTTACATATCTAGCCTGAACATGCCAACATGACAGGATCGAAGGACCTGGGTTTCGACACATAGGTCATGCTTTTGTTTTGTTTAAACTTTATCTTGCAGGTTTTAGTGCTTTCCTCCACAGGAAAATCATCAGACGCCTCCAGCAACATTCTTTACTAGATCGAAGGCCTCTCTTCACATGATCGAAGGCCTATCTTCACATGGATCGAAGACCACCACCCTTCATGGATCGAATACCATCATTTCTTTGATCGAAGGATTCTTTTTATTGCATTTATTCTTATTTTTATTTTTACTCACTTCTTTTAAATCAAAAATCAAATAAAAAAATCACAAAGAACTTAGGATTAGTTTTTTTATTAATTAAATAAATTTCTAAAATAATTAATTAATTGATTTTAACATCCTCTTTTCAAAAAGAATTAAAATAAATTAGAATGTAGGTCTAATTTTATTTTCTCAATTTATTTATTTTTTTGCATAAAAATCTAAAATAAACAAAAAGATTTTTATTTCTTAGGATGTTTTTTTAGACGTTTTTTTCAATTTCACGTGCGTTTTTTTAATTTCGCATTTTTATTATTAATGTACTTGCTCATGGTCTGTAATAGTAGTTAGGACTTTACTTTTCACATTTCTCTAATGTACCTCTCACAAAGGTATGTGTGATATGGTGGGAGAACTGACTTGAAGGTTTTGTGTTTGTACGCAAATGTTGTTGTTAGAAAGAGTCACCACCGACTTTTATTTTATACAAAAGGAAAGGTGAAAAAGCACAGGAAAGACCTTTGAGATTGTTTCTTGAGTTCGGGAGGTAGATTATGAAAAGGGAAGGTATTAGCACCCTTTTCATCCATGGTTTTCCATGGGCTCTTAGTTACTTGCTAGATCACTTGCTTTTGTTTGAAATTATGCTTTGTGTGGTTTTTGAAAGTATTTTGTAAAGAGGCTATTGTTTAGGCAATCTTTGTAATGATTCTTGTTTGTAAGAATGTATACAAAGATGTTTGATCTTTTTTGAAAATGTTCCCAAGTTTTGTAAGATGTTTGAAAGTGTAAGTGATTGTTTTGAAAATAGCAAGGATGTTTGTTTAGAAATTGAGTAAGTAATTAGGAGCATTCTACCTCCTCAAAAATTCTTTCTTGTTTATTTCCATTTTCCTTTGATATTGTTACCTTACCATTGATTTGGTAAGTAACTCTATCTTTGGATGTAAACGGGACGGGCGTGGGTCATCTTATAACCATGATTAGCAACGTTGCAAGGTATCTTATCATTCTTTTTTAGGGAGTAAGATCATTTGAAAGTCAACTTAGATAGCGTCATCGAGGGACTATGATCTTGTATTTGCTTGTTTTTGCTAAGATACCTTACATGCGTAATATGGCCATTTTGTATAAGGCAACTAAGTGGAATAACCATAGGGGTGCTTGTGTGCAAGTGTTATTTTTTCATGCTTGTTTTTGTCTTGAATTAGGGTTTTCTAAGTATTGATTTTAGTCTTTCCATACAAATCCTAATTACTAGCATTTGCATATGAAAGAGATAAATTGTGGAATTTAAAGTTACTAAGCTATTACAATTTTTGTGGGAGGGGGTGTACAAATTGAATGGGTATTAGCAAGAATGTAAGCCTAGTTAGTCTATTATAACCATATTGAATGGGTATTGATGTACAAGGAATTTAAATGAATACAATGTACAAAATGAAATAAATATAAAATAAATGTAATTGTTAAGAAAGTGGATATTTTTGGATGTTTATAAGAGAAAGGGAAATTGTTTTAACCTAATTAATTAAAGAAAATAATTAATTAAACTTGAAGTTATTTAAGAAAAGATTTTAAATAAAACCCTAATTCTATTAATTAATCAAAAGAAAATGAGTTTAAGAAAAGTATTATTTAGTATTTTTATCTTGAAAATATTTATAACATTATAAAATATTTTTGGCCTTTTTCAATATTATATATATATATATATATATATATATATATATATATATATATATATATATATATATATATATATATATATATATATATATATATATATATATATATATAGGTGTGAAAAGAAAAATAAATACTAATATAATTTTCATTAAATTTACAAGATAAGTTAGTAAAAATAAATAGAATATAGTCAAATAAAATATTTTTTATGAGAAAAAATAAAAATAAACTAAGTCAAAATATAAAACTATCATTTTGTATTTTTTAATATTAGGAAAAATAATTAAGAAAATATAAATGAAATAAATAAAAACAAAAAAAGTAGAAAATAAAATAACTTGGGCCAGGGGGTGCAAACAGCCTCTAGGGGGTTAGTTAGCAAAAAAAACAAAGTCAGGCCCAAAGAGGCCCAGCGCCTGCCAAAAATCCAAAAATCAGAAAGCAAAATGTGAAAAATTGAAAAGGGTACCACTGGGGCTCGAACTCAGGTCCCAAAGGTTACCGGCGCGCGCTTCTACCACTGGGGTGGCTATACATCCATTAACATAAGCAAAACAATAAATATACAAGGCAAAATGCTCCCTGAAGACTTCATCTTTAACCTTCAGCCAGACCAACTGTAACTTGCTCATTTCTCATCAAAAATGAAAATTGTAAATATGAAACTTGTAGCAAATTTCCTCACGGTTTCAGAAATGTAAAGCATTAAAACTATAGATCAAGGATAAGCATGAATTTTAATGGCCCTAATCTGAACCCTAAAAATCTCAAAAATTTCAATTTCAAAATTCTCTAAGCTCAAGCAAAATTAATGGAAACCATGGACATGGTTAGCTTCAGGGAAAAGATATCTACATGTTTTGTTCACAAATGAACTATTGATGATGTTTGTATGAAGAGTTCCAAGTTGAGAAAACTTACCTCAAAACTGGAAATCGTATTTTGAGTTTGAGCTTGTTTCAAGTGATGGTGATGATCAGGTTAGCTTCCTTGAGGTCTTAGGAAGCTAATGCAATGATTAGCTTGAACAATGGATGGCTGAAATAGTCTGGAGAAGTCAATGTGCAGAGCTGAGTTTTTGAAAATGGAGAATGGTGTTAATGATGTTACAGTTCTAAAATAGGGTGTGGGATTGATTATATGTGATGTTTAGAAACTTTAGAAACCAAAAGGCCAAGAAACGCACGAGTAGATTATGAGTTTCAAGTTTTTGGTCAGTTTTGTGTGAAAATGGAAGTGTGAAGTGCGATTCTAAGTTCTGGGTTCTTTCAAGGCTTGAGCCTTCGTGTGTTTGGTGAAAATGGCTTGTGTATGTATAAACAAAAGTGTTTGAGTGCATTGGCAAGTCAGAAGTACAAGTTCCTAGCTTTTGTCTAGGTTACTTGATTTTGAAGAAAAGAGGGAAATAAGTTTCATGGAGAGGTACAAGCATGGGATGGGTGATTGTAGGTGTTTGAAACATTTCTCATGAGTTATAGGACTGGTTTGATCAGAAGAGAACAAGTGCAAGGCTCAAGAACAAGTTTTGTATAAAAAGTTGCTTTATAAAAATTACAATGTGACCTTTCTTCCAAAAATGGATAAAAAGCATGTCCATGAATTGAATGCTTAAAGTGAAGCCTCTAACAGCTGTGTAAATCATTAATTATGGAGTGCCTAACAAGTTTGAGGCCTGCAAAGTAGTGTTTATGCAACATGGTTTGAATTTGAATTTTGTTCATCACTAAAATGGCTTGTAATTAAAGTGATAAAACCCTAACTTCATCTCTTTGATTCTCCCTACTCAAGGATGATCACAAGGAGTTAATTGACATTTTGGAAAGCTTGCAATGTGCTCTACAACCCATATTTGAATTTCTTTTGAAGATTCCCCTTGTAACTATATGAAAAAGTGCCATGAAGTTGGGTCAAAATCCTGACCAAATTAGGGCAAAATTTCACTGTTTTGTTTCATGACCCTATGTTCTTAAAAATATAACTTGAGATCTAAGAATTTTGGAAGAATTTGTGTGAAGCAAAGTTGTAGATTTAATGGAGATCTACAACTTTCATGTTGGAAGTTTCTCTTGAATCATCTTGCATCATGGTGAAAATTTTGTTCAAAGTTGTGAAAAAATATGAAATTTCCAACACTTAAAAAAATTTCTAAGTTTAGAAATTTTGACTTTTCAAAATGAAATCTTGACTTTTTGATTTCTTGATGAATAATTTTCATATTTTGACATGTTTTGATGAATTATGAGCTTTGGCACTTGAATTTGACCAAAAAGTCAAAGTTTGACTTTTTAGTATACAATTGACTTTTGATCAGTTGACTGCAAAATTCATCTGTCAATCCAATGGACTTGAAATGTTTTGAACCATTTCATTAGGTCAAAATGATATAATTGTACTCTTGAGATCATGACTTAAACCAATTGACCATTTGCTAGGTCAAAAATCAGAAATTGCCCTTTCCTAGTCAAAACCCTAATTTTGACCATTTTGCCCTTTTGGAGATTTGATCAAATTTCTTGAGGAATTGTGGTCTATACTTGATCAAATGATACATATGAGTTTAAAATGTTGATGTGGACCAAAAATTATGAAGTTTGACTGTAAATTGGCCATAGTTGACTTTTTCCCCAATACAAATGATTTTTAGGTCAACTGCTCAATTGACTGAGCCAAAGTATGATCCAAGGCTTGAAACTTGACATGAGTGATCTTGGGGGTCCATAATGATCTATGAAAGTCATATGGGGCATTGGAAGTTCAAAAATCCTTGTGCAAACTCAAACCCTAATTTTGGTCATCGGTGCTTAAGGAGGTGTCTTGAGCTTATCAAACCCTAATGCAGTCTTGAGTCAAGGAGATCTTGTGAGAAAATTCTTGATAAGTGAGAGGGAAATTTTTGGGATACAACATCTGCCCCTGTTCAATCTTCTTAAACCTGAAGAGTTAAACTGGCGAGTTTTGTCATTCGTGACTCGAAGGTGGAAGATGATTGGACACTAGAGTACCCAAAAATTTGCACTCGGTGATGTGATGGTAGAGGGAATGGGCTTAATGATTCCATTTGGAGGGATGATAGAAAGATTGTCGGAGATGGGCTTGTAGATGCCATCCAGAAATGATTACTGAACAGTGTCTGTAAGCTGAAATTGAATGAGTATCAGAATGGCGTCCGTGTCTGGAGCGTATCTGAACTGTATCTGAAGATGAGAATCAGGATGAGTATCAGGATGGCACCCGTGTCTGGAGCGTATCTGAACTGTATCTGAAAATAGATTCTGAATGAGTATCAAAATGGCATCCGTATCTAGAGCGTATCTGAACTGTATCTGAAAGCTGATTATAAATGAGTATCAGAATGGCATCCGTGTCTGGAGCGTATCTGAACTGTATCTGAATTGTATCTGAACTGATTCTGAATGAGTATCAAAATGGAATCCATATCTGGAGCGTATCTGAACTGTATCTGAAGATGAGAATCAGGATGAGTATCAGGATGGCATCCGTGTCTGGAGCGTATCTATATTGTATCTGAAAACTTTGAACATTGTTAATGGTAGATGATAACCTTATCCTGAAGATGGTAAAATGTTATCTAAAATGCAAAGTCATATTGTATGAAATGCATGGTATGATGCATTCTTGTTATCAATGTTTATTATATATGGATGTGTTGTATACGCATGTGAACTAATTTGCTGCACTGCTTGTTGGGTTTGGGGAGGATAAATCCCTGACTGCTGCTGAGGATATGGAGTGTAAGCCTTTATGTTGTGAAGTTGAAGTTTTGACGAATTTCGGTTTAGATAAATAAACTTTGTTGTAAGGAAAGTGGCGTGTACTTGTTTGTAAAATCCTGTTGAGGAATCCGAAGAAATTGAACGACTTCAACTGGGGATTGACGACTGGAAGCTTTGTTCCGCTAGGGATTAAAATGCATATTGTGTGGGATCTTAGAGAGATTTCCCTACCTTAAAGCCCTCATTGATTGTCTTTCTATTTTGTTTATTCTTAAACAGTAATTATATTCACATGCATATGTTCAACAATAAATCATTGGACGTTTTTGTAAACAAAACACAAGAGTAAAGAAAAAATAGATAGTTTTGCACTTTTAAAGGGATATCTTTGTATTGACTTTGAGTAAGTATTTTTTTGTACAATGAGACAGGGATTCTAGTAAGAGAATGCCGTCATAAAAAATGGAAATTTTGATACAAAGAAAAGATAGCTATGTGAAATAATCCCATGGGGTTCCCATTCTGCTATAGCCTTCATGTCTCTGAGCATCTTGTCTATTTGTTGCCTCGTCCAAAGATGATTGAATTGATCAGAAACTCTGAGTTTGTTAGTGGAAGTCGAAAGTTGTCCGTAAGGTGATCCAACAGGACATATGCATACGCTTTAATTCCCTAACTTTTTCCTGGACCGCCCTTTTGAATTTTCAGTCCACCGAGAAACCCTTTTTTGCCCAAGCCGCCTTTTCGGGTTTTCAGCTTGCCGGGTGTACAGATTTTTTTGTTTTATCCCTAATTTTTTCCCGAACCTTTTGGTTTGCCGGGATGCCCTTCTTTTGCCTAGGTGTGTCAACCTAGAGGTTCTCTTATGCGTAGTATCTTTTGACTATGTCTGTGTTCGCAGGGTGCGGTAGGTCGTCGCCATCCATGGTGGTCAAGATCATTGCTCCACCAGAGAATATGTTTTTAATTACAAACGGTCCTTCGTATGTAGGAATCCATTTTACCTTGGGATCACTTTGCTGCAGTATGATACGTTTGATCACTAAATCCCCGACTTGATACACTTGGCGTCTGACCTTTTTGTTGAAAGCCTTGATCATCCATTTTTGATACATCTGACCATGACAGACAGCAGTAAGTCTTTTCTCATCAATCAAGTTTAGTTGATCAAGTCGAGTATGGATCCAATCTTCTTCTTTCAACCATGCATCCTTCATAATTCTTAGAGAGGGGATCTGAACCTCAATAGGCAAGACAACCTCTATGCCGTATACCAGAGAATAAGGTGTTGCATCGGTTGATGTGAGAGCTGTGGTACGATACCCGTGGAGAGCGAATGGTAGCATCTCATGCCAGTCTTTGTATGTGACTGTCATTTTCTGTATGATCTTTTTAATGTTCTTATTCGCGGCTTCGACATCACCATTCATTTTCGGCCGGTAAGGGGAAGAATTGTGATGCTGGATCTTGAATTGCTCGCACAGTATGGTGATCATAGTATTGTTTAGATTCGTACCATTGTCTGTAATGATCCTCTCCGGGATACCGTACTGGCAGATGAGATTCTGCTTGATGAACCGGGCGACAACATTCTTGGTAACAGAAGCGAAAGAAGATGCCTCCACCCACTTTGTAAAATAGTCAATGGCCACTAAGATGAAGCGGTGTCAATTGGAGGTTGTCGGCTTGATTTCCCCAATCATATCAATCCCCCACATAGCAAAAGGCCAAGGAGCCGTCAAGACATTCAGAGGAACCGGAGGTACATGCACCTTGTCAGCATAAATCTGACACTTGTGGCAGGTTCGAGAGTGTTGATAGCAATCTGCTTCCATGGTAGACCAGTAATTGCCTGCTCGTAGGATTTTCTTTGCCATCGTATGCCCATTGGAATGGGTGCCAAAAGTGCCTTCATGTAACTCAATCATGATCTTTTCAGCTTCAACCTTGTCTATGCACCGAAGTAGCACAAAGTCATGGTTGCGTTTATAAATAATGTCGTTACTAAGGAAGAACTTAGCAGAGACTCTCCTTAAGAACTTCTTATCATTGACTGAAGCTCCTTCTGGATATTCTTGAGCCTCGAGATACTTCTTGACTTCGTGAAACCAAGGCTGGTCCCCTACTTCTTCAATATTAATCTCGTGACAGTGTGTTGGTTCATCCATTCGTTCAATGGTGATCTAGGGAGCCTCGTTATCCCATTTAAGTTTAAACATGGATGACATTGTGGCTAGTGCGTCTGCTAGCTGATTTTCTTCTCGCGGGAAATGCTCGAAGGTAATCTTCTCAAAATGAGGGAGCAATGTCAACACATGTTCTTTGTAAGGGATAAGGTTAGGGTGTTTAGTGTCCCACTCTCCCTTGATCTGGCTAATAACCAAAGCTGAATCTCCAAATACATTCAAAGATTTGATCCCCAAGTCTATGGCAGCTTTGAGACCAAAGATGCACGCTTCATATTCTGCCATGTTATTTGTACAATTGAAGCAGAGTCTTGCCGTAAAAGGAGTATGACATCCTTCAGGAGATATGAGTACAACACCAATACCATTTCCGAGTGTGTTAGATGTCCCATCAAAAACTAGGTTCCATCAGGATCCTTGTTCAAGCCCGTCATATGGCTTGAACTCTTCACAGTTGTTTACCAATATGATGTCTTTATACGAAAATTTTAACTTCATGGACTGGTAATCTTCCACAGCTTGGTGAGCAAGGTGATCATCTAGTACACTGCCCTTTATTGCTTTCTGGGTAGTGTACTGTATGTCATATTCTGTCAGGATCATCTGCCATCTCACTATTCTCCCAGAGAGGGCAGGTTTCTCGAAGATGTATTTTATTGGATCCATTTTAGATATCAACAAGGTAGTATGGGTCAGCATAAACTGTCTTAGCCGGCGAGCAGCCCATGCCAGAGTGCAGCAAGTTTTCTCAAGCAGTGAATATCTTATTTCACAGTCGGTAAACTTTTTGCTTAGGTAATAAATAGCATGCTCTTTTCGGCCAGACTCGTCATGCTTCCCCAGCACACACCCCCATTGAATTTTCCAAAACAGTCAGATACATGATCAATGGTCTTCCCTCAACTGGTGGCATCAACACAAGAGGCTCTTGCAGGTATTCCTTGATCTTGTCAAAATAAATTTGGAATTCATCATTCCATTTGACTACTTGATCTTTCTTCAGTAGTTTGAAGATTGGTTCACAAGTAGCTGTCAGGCTAGAAATGAATCTAGCAATGTAGTTCAAACGTCCCAAGAATCCTCTGACTTCCTTCTCAGTATGAGGAGCAGGCATCTCTCGTATCGCTTTCACTTTGGCAGGATCTACTTCAATACCTTTATTACTGACGACAAAGCCTAGGAGCTTACCAGACCTCACCCCGAATATGCATTTATTTGGGTTCAACCTCAGCTTGTACTTCTTTAGTCTCTCAAACAACTTCTATAAATGATCAAGATGTTCTTCTTCTGTTTGAGACCTAGCTATCATGTCGTCCACATAGAACTCTATTTCGTGATGTATCATATCGTGAAATAGAGCTACCATGGCACGCTGATAGGTTTCCCCAGCATTCTTCAGTCTGAATGGCATCACCTTGTAGCAGAATGTTCCCCATTGTGTGGCAAAGGTTGTTTTCTCCATGTCCTCAGGTGCCATTTTGATTTGGTTGTAACCTGAGAAACCGTCCATGAAGGAGAACACTTTGTGATGTGTTATATTATTTACTAAGATGGGGAAGTGGGAAATCATCCTTAGGGCTTTCCCTATTCAAATCTCTGTAGTCCACGCACATTCGTACCTTTCCGTCCTTTTTGGGCACGGGAACAACATTGGCAACCCATTACGAATAAGAGGCGACGGCCAAGAATCCAACATTGAATTGCTTTATGACTTCAACTTTAATCTTCTCCGACATATCTGGTCGCATTCGAGGGACCTTTTGCTTTAATGGTGGACAGTCCTCTCTTGTAGGTAGACGATGTACTACGATGTCTACATCAAGTCCTGGCGTGTCTTCATAAGACCAGGAAAAGACCACATACTCGTGTAACAACTGAATCATACGCTCCTTGACACTGGGTTCCATATTGGCACCCACCTTGACTTCTCTTTTGTCTTCTTCGGTACCTAGGTTGATTGTATCCACTGGCTCTTCGTGGGGCTGGATGGTTCTATCTTCTTGTAGTAGTAAACTGCCAAGTTCCCCTGGTACTTCACAATCTTCCTCACCTTCGTCTTCGGCTTGGTAGATTAGATTTTAAGAGTCACAGAAGGCCATAGCAGAACTGTTACCCATGGGATTCCGAATGGATGAAGACCTGCATTGTGAGTGTGAGTGTGTGTAAGGGTATAACTATCTTTGAAAGAAATGAAAATGTAAAAAAATAAAAACAATGAGAACAAAGTTTGTATGCAGAAACGTCCATGATTCATTGATGTCATATGGAAATGAGATAATAACCCTTACAAATGGACCATTGTGCCTCGGGTAAGACACAAGGTTTTAAGAGTCTGAATTGTTTTAATATTACATATCCAACAAAATGTAAAGACAAATTACTGTGGGATAAAAGTGATCAGAACGAAATCTCTAGCCTCCCGGTTGTTGAGCCTTCCACTAAAAGTTGGGAAAATCCAACCCTCCAAGTTGTAGCTGTCTTCATCATCTTCCACCGCATTGACTTCGCGGTTGCTGATCTTTAAGGGTGGTCCTCCAGCACGAGCGCGACGTATAGCCTTCTGGTCACCTGAAGTGAAACCTAGGCCAAACTTGTCAAATTTGTATGGGATATCTGGGAGTTGTCCCCAAATAGTGCACCCACCTTCTTCTATCACTGCCTTGGCATCCTTCAAAGACGACATCTTGAGTGGAGGCCTTGTAATCTTGGGAACAGGCTTGGTCACTACCACATCTTGCGGGACTTCTTCAAAGTTTTGGAATGGAGTTTCAATAAATTCACCATCTAATTCCACATATCTGAAGGAATTAAGATGGATGATCATATACTCTTCTTCTCCATGAACGGTGATAATTTTCCCTTGAATCGGATACTTCAACATTTGGTGCAACGTAGAAGTAACAGCGCCAGCATTGTGAATCCATGGTCGGCCTAGCAAGAAGGAATATGAAGGGCGAATATCCATTACATAAAAAGTTGAATCAAATGTTTGGGTTCCAACCTTTATGGGGATATCCACTTCCCCATGTACCATCCTTTTTGAGCCGTCAAAGGCCCTCACTACTATGTTGCTTGAATTCAATGTTAATCCCTCACAGTCAAGCTTATCAAGAGCTTTTTTAGGTAATACATTCATAGACGAGCAAGTGTCCACCAAGACATGAGCCAGAGTTGTGCCCCTACAATCTACTGAGACATGCAATGCCTCATTATGCTTCCTCCCTCTTGGCATTAAATCAGCATCCAAAAAACCTAAACCATTATCCGCAGTCAAGCTGGCTACATAGTCTTGGAATTGATCGGCAGATGTTTCTTGGGGTACATGGGCAGTTTTCAGGAATTTTATCAAGGCTTTTGCATGCGCCTCAGAACATAGTAGTAAAGCCAACATAGGAATTTTAGATAGAGTTTGCCCCAGTTTCTCAACTACATCGTAATCGCTTATTTTTATAATCTTTAGAATTTCCTCCATCTCTTTCCGGGAGGTCTCAGGGATAGCCAATGATTGTAGCTTCGTCCGGACAGGCTCAATCAGAATACTTTTACCTCGAGTCTCAGTTGACTCGGCAACAGGAATGTTAGTAGGAGTGATAACAGGAGTTGTATTAGCTTTGTCAGTTGGAATATTAGTGGAGATGATCGTAGGACTGGGAATAGCCTTTGGAGGAGCAACAATAACAGGAATGATTACGGGTCCAGAAACTGCTTTTGGGGGAGCAATTTCTGGAGAGAATATCCTTCCACTTCGGGTAATCTTGCTAGTCCCTGCAATATTACTGATATTGGAGTCAACTTTCTCAGAACTTGAATCTTCGGCAGCTGGCCAATCTTGCTTGATACCATGGTAGTAGACATCCCCTCCATAATTCCATGGTATGGTTTTGTCTGACGAATACGGGACTGGTCCAGGCATTATAATCATCAAAGGAGCTAATTTTGGAACTAATGTAATTTTAACGGGTCTTTTGGTGGAGACCCTAGAAGAATTGTCGGAAATGGTCACAATGGAAACATCATTATAAGAAACAGTTGGAACATAAGTCTTTTTGAATAGAATTTCCTTGTTATCTATTAGGCACTAAACGCCTGCTTTCAACAAAGGACAGCTGGTTGATGAGGACAAACAGAAATGACAGCTTTCATCACAGCCTGGGAAAACACTAGCATTCAATATGTTCTTTTTGATAGTTAGGAGTGGGGTCATAAGTTCATCAACTGAAGTAACAAACATATCTTCCTCAATGGCGTTGGCATTATGGCCGTGTTTGGGCATAGGGGCAAAAATTACATTTGGCTTTTCGGGCGCATCGAATTCAATCTCTTTGGCTTCAATGAGGTCTTGTACTTTGTTCTTTAGAGTCCAACAGTTATTAGTGTCATGGCCGGGACTCTCAGAGTGGTATGCACAACGGGCATAAGGATGATAGTGAGGAGAGGTTGTATTAGGGTTCTTTGGAGCTTCTTTCAAAGTCACTAGGTTGGATCTTAACAGATGTGGAAATACTTGAGATAGGGTCATGTTAATTTTGGTGAATTGTCTGACTGGTCTTTCTATTCTTGGTTGGTTGTTTCTTTGCTGATCAGGCGCAATTTTAGGAATCATAACAGCCCCCACCATTGGACGAAGTTCAGCCCTATCTTAATTTCTATGAGGATATACAGCAACCACCTCTTTCTTTCCGATGAATGGATTTCTTATAGCAGTAGAGGGTGCATCTTTTTGAATCTTTCCATTCTTTATCCTGGCTTCTACCCTTTCTCCGGTCAATATCAGTTCAGTAAAACCAGCCGCTGAACTCCTAATTAAGTGGCTGAAGAAGGGACCAGACAAGATGCCCAAGAACATGTCTACTAATTCTCTTTCAAATAGGGGAGGTTGAACTCTTCCCGCCAAGTCCCTCCATTTTTGCGCATAGTCCTTGAAGCCTTCACTTGAAACCATGGCCATACTCTGGAGTTGAGTACGGGTTGGTGCAAGATCAGCATTGTATTGGTATTGTTTGTAAAAGGCTGCAGCAAGATCTTCCCAATTATGAACATTGACTCTTTCCAACTGATAAAACCAATCAAGTTGAGTTCCAGAAAGACTGTCTTGGAAGAAGTGTACCCATAAGTCTTTGTCAGCGGTATGGGGCTGGATTTTCCTCACATACGACTGGATTTTCCTCACATACGACCGAAGATTCTTAGTGTCGGGGATTGAATTTTGGAGGAATGACAATCCCCGACACTAAGCCCAACTCCTCAAAGTCCAATCCAGACACTTTTTGGATTTCCATTGCACTTAACCGCTCTTCTAGATGTTTATACTTGTCGTCGGCTGGAGAGTATTATTCTTCATAATAGTCTTCTT
Organism: Vicia faba; assembly: GCA_948472305.1. Lineage (NCBI taxonomy): Eukaryota > Viridiplantae > Streptophyta > Magnoliopsida > Fabales > Fabaceae > Vicia > Vicia faba. Next base: position 1,351,503,901 of record OX451741.1, read on the forward strand.
CTTCCTCTTCCTCTTCTGGTTCTGGCTGGACAACTGTTTCTTTGCCTTTCCAATCTTGATTGTCTTTCTCACCGGATGTCGTTGCAAAGTCTAAAGCCCTTCTTGTCTGCCCTTGGAATCTTCTTCCCATGTTTAGAACTCCAGTTATCTTTTTTGTCTTCTTTTTCTTCTCTCAGCCAGCAAGGTCTTCAACTCTTCTTGTCTTTTGGCTAGAGTTAAGAACAACTGTTGAAACTGTGCATTTTGCGCTTGGAGGTCCTTCACCATTTGCTCGAGATCCATCTTACTGAAATAAACATTACATAGATGAGGAGACTTGTTGCAAGAAACCTGTTTATGTTATGATGAATGGTAAATGCATATGCAATGATTTCAAGGATTTTAAGATTCAAATTTGTAAGATTCAAATTTGTTTTAGACAAAAAGGAAACACACGTTATATTAATAAATTAAAGCTTGAGTACATCAGTGCCTCCTTGGGCTAAATAATACAAAAACTCTAAGATAAAAAGGTGGTTCACATCCTCTTTGGTGCAATGTAGGCATTCAAAGTCTTCTCCTCATAAAGTAGTCTAGTGAGTTCCAAAACCTTCTTCTCGCTTGCATAGAATTGGGCTTCGAAAGTATCTCGCTCCCCTGTGAGTTGTATCCAATCCCTTTATAGGTCTTCAAGAGAGGTGGGCATGTCAGGATGTAGGATAGTATATGGAACATCTCCTTCCGCGACAGGCTCAGTGATTACCGGGAGAATGGAGGGATAAGGCATCATAAGACTCTGAGCACGAGTTCATACCCATTTGAGGTAAGGCTCAAGAGGGATGGAATTCTTGTGCCCCAAAGTCTTGCTATCTACCTTGTTCAACATCCTCCAAGCTTGGATAAATCTTTGGCGGAGACCTTGATCGTCGTTCTCGTAGTCAAATACCAAACCTTGAATCAGCATCTCATGCGGGCCATCCCTTTAGGCGTAACCAAACTGTCTTAAAGCTAAGCAAGGGTTATAGGCGATACCTCCCCTAATGCCAAGTAAAGGGAAATTAGGAAATTCTCCACAACGGTCGACAATAGAAACATTCTCTATGGATCGGGAGCACCAATGAATGTATGAATGTTTGAGCGTCATCAACCTTTGTGACCACCTTGAACCTTGCTCATTTTTTAATACAGATTAGGGAAGATATGAAATAAACCATCTTTCCAAGAGAGGGGTGTAACACATAAGGACACCTCTTTTCCTCATTGTGCGAGTGTGAAAAGAGTGTAGGATGTCTCCTAGAAATGTAGGCATCGGGTAGCGGGATATGAAGATTTTGATGGCGTTCACATCTATGAGTTGGTCAGGATTTGAAAACAAAACCATCCCATAGACGAGGCGAGCCACAATTTCCTCAAAGTCTTGCAGATCCAAAGAGTTCCAACAGTTTTGGGCTTTCTCAAACAAGAACTTTGCTACAAAACCTTTGACACCACTCCTTATTTCCCAAAGAGTTATGACATCAGATGAGTGCAAGTGTAGAGCTTGAGCAATCTCTTCTAGCTTTGGGTCTCTTTCTGTACTGTTAAAAGGTAGTTGATTGAGAATGGGAATCCTCAAGAGTTGGGAGAGTTCTTCCAATGTAGGCACAAGTTGGTAGTCGGGAAATGTGAAGCAATGGTGTAAGGGATCAAAGAACTCAAAGAGCACCTTCACCATGTCCTCGTCTGTGTTGGAGGTGACCAAGTTGAGTAGGCGAACGTGTCTCTCGGTGAATGGAGAGTTTTCGGGAATCCTTGAAGCTAGTTCCTTAAGTTGTGGAGGGATCCTCACAAGATTGACTTGAATAGTTTTCCTGCGAGTAGAATCCATGTCCTACAAAACAAGAACAAAGATGAATCCCACAAATCCTTGAAATGGTTAGTGAATGTGTATGATGTTATGATGTTCATGATGTTATGTAAAAGTATGTATATACAAACAAAGCAAACAGGTCCTTAGGTTTAGGCTTGTATGGAGTCTCATAGGTAAGTACCCTCTTGAAGTTTAGTTGGCTCAACCTGTCTTAGTAATAGTAACCAAGTTCTAAGGAGCTCAATATCATCGGTTTGTTTCCTTGGTCATTATTTCAGCACAAGCCTCTTTAATGGCGACCAAAATATACCAAGAAACCAAACCTCAATGAGTGTAGTATCGAGTATCTACCAACATAGGACTGCACCAAAGTCGGTCATCTCACTACATCCTAAAGGCCAAGTTGGTCAAGTAAAGGTTCTAAAAGTTCATTAGTGCTTCATGACATCACTCAGCGGCCCCGTATTCTCTTTGATTAACTCAAAGGCTACCGGTACCCACAAATATGTCGCACTAACGTAGCTATTGCTTAGACCATGTTGGTATATCCCGCACAGTTTCCACAACATATTGCTACTTACCTATAAGGTATCCCAAATCCGGGTAGAGGATTCAAACCAAAACAAATAACCAAAATGTAAAGCAAATAAGTCAAACATTGAAAGCAAGTAAATATGAACTAACCCTAAGGTAACCCCACTTTTAAAATTGTCCCCAACAGAGTCGCCAGTTCTGTGGTACGGTGGGAGAACTAACTTGAAGGTTTTGCGTTTAATCGCAAATGTTGCGGTTAGCAAGAGTCTCCACCGACTTTTCTTTTATCCAAAAGGAAAGGTGAAAAAGCACAAGAAAGACCTTTGAGATTGTTTCTTAAGTTTGGGGGGTAGATTATGAAAAGGGAATGTATTAGCACCCTTTTCATCCATGGTTTTTGATGGACTCTTAGTTACTTGCTAGATCACTTGATTTTGTTTGAAATTGTGCTTTGTGTGGTTTTTTAAAGTATTTTGTAAAGAGGCCATTGTTTAGGCAATCTTTGTAATGATTCTTGTTTGTAAGAATGTATACAAAGAAGTTTGATCTTTTTTTAAAATGTTTCCAAGTTTTGTAAGATGTTTGAAAGTGTAAGTGATTGTTTTGAAAATAGCAAGGATGTTTGTTTTGAAATTGAGCAAGTAATTAGGAGCATTCTACCTACGCAAAAAGTATTTCTTGTTCATTTCCCTTTTCCTTTGACATTGTTACCTTACCATTGATTTGGTAAGTAACCTATCTTTGGATGTAAACGGGACGGGCGTGGGTCATCGTATAACCATGATTAGCAATGTTGCAAGGTATCTTAGCATTCTTTTTTAGGGACTAAGATCATTTGAAAGGCAACTTAGATAGCGTCATCAAGGGACTATGCTCTTGTATTTGCTTGTTTTTGCTAAGATACTTTACATGCGTAATATGGCCATTTTGTATAAGGAAACCAAGTGGAATAACCCTAGGGGTGCTTGTGTGCAAGTGTATTGTTTTGATGCTTGTTTTTCTCTTGAATTAGGGTTTTCTAAGTATTGGTTTTAGTCTTTCCATACAAACCCTAATTACTAGCATTTGCATATGAAAGCGATAAATTGCGGAATTTAAAGTTACTAAGCTATTACAATTTTTGTAGGAGGGGGTGTACAAATTGAATGGAGATTTGCAAGAATGTAAATCTAGTTAGTCTATTACAACCATATTGAATGGATATTGATGTACAAGGAATTTAAATGAATACAATAGACAAAATGAAATAAATATACAAGAAATGTAATTGTTAAGAAAATGGATATTTTTGGATGTTTATAAGAGAAAGAGAAATTGTTTTAACCTAATTAATTAAAGAAAATAATTAATTAAACTTGAGGTTATTTAAGAAAAGATTTTAAATAAAACTTTAATTCTATTAATTAATCAAAAGAAAATGAGTTTAAGAAGAGTATTTTTTTAATATTTTTATCTTGAAAATATTTATAACATTATAATATTTTTGGCCTTTTTCAATATTATATATATATATTATATATATATATATATATATATATATATATATATATATATATATATATATATATATATATATATATATATATATATATGTATATATATATATATATATATATATATATATATATATATATATATACATATATATATATATATGTATACATATATATATATATATATATATATATATATATATATATATATATATATATATATATATATGTATACATATATATATATATATATATATATACATATATATATATATACATATATATATATATATACATATATATATATACATATATATATATATACATATATATATATATATATGTATATATATATATATATATATATATATATATATATATATATATATATATATATATATATATATATATATATATATATATATATATATATATATATATATATATATATATATATATATATATATATATATATATATATATATATATATATATATATATATATATATATATATATATATATATATATATATATATATATATATATATATATATATATATATATATATATATATATATATATATATATATATATATATATATATATATATATATATATATATATATATATACATATATATATATATATATATATAGGTGTGAAAATAAATATAAATACTAATATAATTTTAATTAAATTTAAAAGATAAGTTAGTAAAAATAAATAGAATATAGTCAAATAAAATAACTTTTATGAGAAAAAATATAAATAAACTAAGTCAAAATATAAATCTATCATTATGTATTTTTTTAATATTAGGAAAAATAATTAAGTAAATATAAATGAAATAAATAAAAAAAGAAAATAAATAAACTTGGGCCAGGGGGCGCAAACAGCCTGCAGGGGGTTAGTTAGCAAAAAAAAATAAAGCCAGGCCCAAAGAGGCCCAGCGCCTGCCAAAAATCTAGAAATCAGAAAGCAAAATGTGAAAAAATGAAAAGGGTACCACTGGGGCTTGAACCCATGTCCCAAAGGTTACAAACACGCACTTCTACCAGTGGGTGGCTATACATCCGTTAATATAAGCAAAACAATAAATATACAAGGCAAAACGCACCTTGAAGACTTTATCTTCAACCTTCAGGCAGACCAACTGTAACTTGCTCATTTCTCATCAAAAATGAAAATTGTAAACATGAAACTTGTAGCAAATTTGCTCACGGTTTCAGAAATGTAAAGCATTAAAATTATAGATCAAAGATAAGAATGAATTTTAATGGCCCTAATTTGAATCCTAAAAATATCAAAAATTTCAGTTTCAAAATTCTCTAAGCTCAAGCAAAATTAATGGAAATTATGGACATGGTTAGGTTTAGGAATGATATCTACATTTTTTGTTCACAAATAAACTATTGATGATGCCTGTATGAAGAGTTCCAAGTTGAGAAAACTTACCTCAAAACTGGAAATCGTGTTTTGAGTTTAAGCTTGTTTTAAGTGATGGTGATGATCAGGTTAGCTTCCTTGAGGTCCTAGGAAGTTAATGCAATGATTAGCTTGAACAATGGATGTCTGAAATGGTCTGGAGAAGTCAATGTGCAGAGCTGAGTTTTTGAAAATGGAGGATGGTGTGAATGGTGTTACAGTTCTAAAACAGGGTGTGAGATTGATTCTATGTGATGTTTAGAAACTTTAGAAACTAAAAGGCCAAGAAACGCACGAGTAGATTTGAGTTTTAAGTTTTTGGTGAGTTTTGTGTGAAAATGGAAGTGTGGAGTGTGATTCTGAGTTCTAGGTTCTTTCAAGGCTTGAGCCTCCGTGTGTTTAGTGCAAATGGCTTGTGTATGTATAAACAAAAGTGTTTTAGTGCATTGGCAAGTCAAAAGTACAAGTTCGTAGCTTTTGGCTAGGTTAATTGATTTTGAAGAAAAGAGGGAAACAAGTTTAAAGGAGAGGTACAAGCATGGGATTGGTGATTGTAAGTGTTTGAAACATTTCTCATGAGTTATAAGACTGGTTTGATCAGAAGAGAACAAGTGCAAGGCTCAAGAACAAGTTTTGTACAAAAAGTTGCTTTATCAAAATGGCAATGTGACCTTTCTTCCAAAAATGGATTAAAAAGCATGTCCGTGCATTGAATGCTTGAAGTGAGGCCTCTAACAGCTGTGTAAATCATTAATTATGGAGCGCCTAACAAGTTTGAGGCCTGCAAAGTAGTTTTAATGTAGCATGGTTTGAATTTCAATTTTCTTCATCACTAAAATGGCTTGTAATTAAAGTGATAAAACCCTAACTTCATCTCTTAGATTCTCCCTACTCAAGAATGATCTCAAGGAGTTCTTGGAAATTTTGGAAAGCTTGCAATGTGCTCTAAAACCCATCTTTGAATTGATTTGAAGATTCCCCATGTAACTATATGAAAAAGTGCCATGAATTTGGGTCAAATTCCTGACCAAATAAGGGCAAAATTTCACTAAGTGTTTTGTTTCATGATCCTATGTTCTTAAAATTATAACTTGAGATCCAAGAACTTTTGGAAGAAGTTGTGTGAAGCAAAGTTGTATATTTCATGGAGATCTACAACTTTAATGTTGGAAGTTTCTCTTGAATCATCTTGCATCATGGTGAAAAGTTTGTTCAAAGTTGTGAAAAAATATGAAATTTCCAACACTTAAAAAAATTTCTAAGTTTAGAAATTTTGACTTTTCAAAATGAAATCTTGACTTTTTGATTTCTTGATGAATAATTTTCATATTTTGACATGTTTTGATGAATTATGATCTTTGGCACTTGAATTTGACTAAAAAGTCAAAGTTTGACTTTTCAATATACAATTGACTTTTGATCAGTTTACTGAAAAATTCATTTGTCAGTCCAATGGAATTGCAATGTTTTGAACCATGTCATTAGGTAAAAATGATGTAATTGGACTCTTGAGATCATGCCTTAAACCAATTGACCATTTTCTAGGTAAAAAATCAGAAATTGCCCTTTACCAAACAAAACCCTAATTTTGACTATTTTGCCCTTTTGGAGATTTCATCAAATTTATTGAGGAATTATGGTCTAAACTTTATCAAATGATATAGATGAGTTTAAAATGTTGATGTGGACCAAAAATTATGAAGTTTGAATGTAAATTGGCCATAGTTGACTTTTTCTCCAATACAACTGATTTTTAGGTCAACTGCTCAATTGACTGAGCCAAAGTGTGATCCAATGCTTGAAACTTGATATGAGTGATCTTGGGGGTCCATAATGATATATGAAAGTCATATGGGGAATTGGAAGTTCAAAAATCCTTGTGCAAACTCAAACCCTAATTTTGGTCATCAATGCTTAAGGAGGTGTCTTGAGCTGATCAAACCCTAATGCAGTCTTGAGTCAAGGAGATCTTGTGAGCAAATTCTTGATAAGTGAGAGGGAAAATTTTGTGGTACAACACCATGTAATAGCGTATATTTAATTTCTGTATTTAAATTCTTGTATATATATTAACTGCTAGTAACTAGGATTGCATGATAAGACTAATAACAAAATGCTAGCAAACCTAACAAAAAAGATAAAAATAACTGAACATAACACACTTGCACATATACACCTCTAGGGTACCCCACTTTGGTTTCCTTCAGAAATAAAATAGTCATGTCCCTCGAGATAGGGACGCTTTAGCAAATACACATAAATCAAAAGATCGTAGTCCCTCGATGACCCTACAGCTGTCTTTTGGTAAATGATCTAGTCCCTAAATAGAAATTGCTAAAGCCTCTCTAGATTGTTGCCTTTATGGCTGTATGTCCCTTCAATGTCCCTCATACATCCAATGATGGGGCTTCCTACCAAATTAATGGTAAGATAGAAACATCTAAAGGAAGAGGAAAAGAATTAGATCTTTTGAGTAGGTAGGAGCTCATAGTTGCTCTCTTGCTCACAATAAAAACATTTTTCCACACCAACACTTTCCATTAAAAAAATTTCAAAAGACAAAGCTCTTTGTATGCATTCTTATATAGACGAGAATCATTACAAAGACACTTTTCAAAATCCCTTTCAAAAACATCTTCCACAAACACCTTTTTTAACTCTTTTCAAAAACCAACATTTTGTAAGCGTTCTTATAGAGACGAGAATCATTACAAAGACGTTTTTTTTATAAATATTTTTAAACCCACACCACAAGCATATTTTCAAACAAAAGAAAGTGAACTAGCAAGCAACTAAGAGCCCGTAGATAACTACGGATCGAAAGGGGGCTAACACCTTCCCTTTCCATAATCTACCCCCATACTCAGAATAATCTCAAAAAGGTCTTTTTCTGTTCTTTTCACCCTTTCCTTAATTTGGATAAAAGAAAAGTCGGTGGTGAGTCTTGCTTACCGCAACATTTGCAAACACAAACGCAAAACCAGTATAAATAGTTGGTTCTTCCACTGTGTCACACCTACCATTCTGAAAGTCCAGGCCATGATACAAATGACTGTTAGGCTTTGAAGAACATGGTGCAGGATTTGATTGAGGCAAAGGAGATTGAATTTGACGTTCCTGAGACTCCTAATGTTATAACTTCCCCTATGCCCAAGCATGCTCGTGGTGTTAATGTTGTTGATGATGACATGTTCGTTGCTTCTATTGATGAACTAGCTACTCCACTCCTTATTGTTAAAAATAATCTCTTGAAAGCCAGTTTATTTACAGGTTATGGTGAAGGTTGCCACTTATGTTTGTCCCTACCTAATGGTTGCCATTTGTTAAAGGAAGGTGTTCAGTGCCTGATGGATGATAAAGAAATTTTGTTTGAGAAGACTCCAGTTACAAGTGCTCCGTGTGAAGATGTTTCCATCATTACCATTTCCACCAATCCTCCCATGGTCTCCTCCAAAAGACCTGTCAGGATTACATCTGTTTCAAAAGTTGCTCCATTGATAATTACTTTTCCTGGACCTATACCATATTCCTCGGACAAATTTGTTCCTTGGAATTATGGTGCTGATGTTTACTAATATGGCGTCAAGCAAGATTTACTGGTTGTTAAAGACAAAGATGCTGAAGACTCTGATCATGACATTATTAACATTGTCGGGACCAGCAAAATTACCAGAAGCGAAAGGATTTTCTCTCCCGAGATCTCTACAAAGACTATTGCCATTCATGTTGTTATTCCTAATGTTGTTCCTGTTAGAACATAGTTTGATTCTACAACCCTCGTAAGAGTTTTGATGATAACGAACACAAAGAACAAATATGCACTCTAAATTTGTATTCTATGTTGTACAGAAGTTCTGACGGAACTGCATCAGAACTTAAGCTACAAAGGTGCTCAAGCTGAGTAATCAGAATGTTCTGAAGTATGAGGATCATAATTTACACTAAAGAGAAAGACATCTTGATTCTGAAAAAAAGTCTAACATTCAAACAGAACCTTGTGATTCTGACTTCCCAAGTTCTGAAGCAAAGCAGCAAGCAAGAATCCTTATGTTCCGAAGCGTTACTTTTCCATCAAAGCAGTATCAATCACAACGGCTAGAATCAGACAAGGATCTTCATATTATGGAAAGTGCATTTACTGCCAATTATCATGTTTCCATTTGGATAGATTGATGCGCCTATTTAAACAAGCTACAAGGTTAAATTATTTACGATTTACACAACTGCTTTATAAAATCTCTCAACGCTGCAAAATCATATTCATACTATTCTCCAAACTTGTGTAATACATCACAGTTTGTGATACAGTTTTTGTAACGAAAAACATATAGTACACAATGAATTCTTTCTTTTGATTCGGAAATTTCCTTGAGATAAACCGAGTTGTGGTTGTACTCAAGAAGACTTTGGCAGTTGTCAAAGTAGAATTGTAATCAGTTTGATTAGTGAATTAAGTCCTCGTTGGAGAGAGGAGAAATCACATTGGCGGGTGGACTGGAGTAGTTTGAGACACTACGCTAAAAAAGACCTACGAAAGCGCTTTTTTTGGCCTATAAAAGCGCTTAAAAGCACTTTCTAAGGTGGCGCTGCTATAGGTTTTAGCAGCGCTTTTTGTTTAATGAAAAGCGCTTTCGTAGGTCTACCTATGACAGCGCTTTTTCTAAAAAGCGCTCTCTTAAGTACCCTTTTGGCAGCGCTTTTTCTAAAAAGTGCTCTCTTAAGTTGGCTTTTGGCAGCACTTTTTCTAAAAAGCGCTCTCTTAAGTAGGCTTTTGGCAGCGCTTTTTCTAAAAAGCGCTCTCTTAAGTAGGCTTTTGGCAGCGCTTTTTTATGAAGAAGCGCTTTCATTGGTGGCGCTTTTTTCTGGAAAAGAGCTTTCATAGCTTGTCTTTTAGCAGCGTTTTTTCCTGGAAAAGCGCTATCATATGTTTACCTTAGACAGCGCTTTATGTGAAAAAGCGCTTTCATAGGTCTACCTATGAATGCGTTTTTCTTCAAAAAGCGCTTTCACAGGGTGTTTTTTTTTAGAGGTATAATTTATATAATTCGAATACCTGCATTATTTTCAGCATATTATTTATATAAACCAGTTGCCATAACCTGTAATTCATAAACAGCGGTAATGCATTGTAATCCAAAATATATATACACCATTTTTGTACCTCAAATTATATATAAACCATTGTTATCAGCATTGTAAGTCAAAATCAATCTTACAAAATAAACCCTAACAACAACTAAACCAGTCCTTATATGATTCTCTGCTCAATAAAATATTGACACAATTCCTCTTTGATTTCTTCCAACTGAAGTTTTGTGTAATATGCACATTTGTACTCATCGAAGTACTACATAACAAAACATAATATGCATGATTTAGTTAAAAGTAAAAAATTATATGAAATATCCGAGAAATAATAAAACAAATCCTAAGTTATAAATCCATATCGTGACTGGAATCTCTATTTGATTCAGTTGAATGATTTCTTTGATAAACCGCATTACGAAGTATCCGCAATCTATATCGTTTTGCTGTTGAGGACACTACATAGAAAAACAAATAAGAATATATAGTTGTATTGTTTTATCAAATAGCGTAAATATTATAAGCAAAATAGTGGAAATTAATATACCTGCACTTTGATCCAATTAATGTTGTTTGATTTAGACCGTCGTACCCGAGCTTCTCTTTGACACCGAAATACTTGTATCGCTCTAACAAAATAAAAATATATATTTAGAACAATGTCACGGAAATAATTAAATATATAAATACACACAAATATTTAGAATAATCTCACTTACGTATCAATCATTAACTTCATATCTGGATAATTTGTCCAATCACCGTCAACCGAATTCAGATAATAGACCACTTCTTTTATAGGATCGATAGCAACCAACAACCAGTGACGTCTATAAATTAAAACAACAGTTTAGAAGAAATTTTTCTACGCAAAAATTACAAATATTAAAATGAACTTAGAATGAAAATCTAACCCTGTAGGAATAGTATTATACGCCCAAAGATATAAGCTTTCTGTACTGCCAATTGCCATGAATCTTTCGACTAAGAGCTCTCTTACTGATTCCGGTTCCCTACCAATTGTCGCTCCGCTGACACGGGAGGAAGACACGAAATGGAATCTGTTTAACAATTGATTCCCGCGCATCAATTTGTCATATAACAGCCTTAAATAAAAACATAATTAATATTAGACTATATTCATTGAAATGTTTAAAAAAGAGTTCAGCTAATTACATAATATAAAGATGTGGTTACCGGATGTATACGTGTATAATACTGACGCCTAATTCTTTATGACGGAAAATTTGTTCCACGTCCTCATGTCCAATTATTTCGGTGCAAGGAAAACCAAAGATACCTTGATCCATATCCATTTGATGAATAATACCATCCATCAAATCCGTTGTTCCCACTATTGTTTCAAGACACTGCCGGTATCGAGGGAAAAATCTAGTAGGCACCCTTTTCTTGGGTGGTATGCCAACGATTTTCGGGCTCACTTGTTGTGACCCTTGAAAAGGTACCTAAAAATCATATAAACTCAGTTAAATTATAAAATTATGCATTTTTTTAATCGGATCATATAATTAACACTTTAAACGTACCTCTTTTGGTGATACATCAGACTCGTCGTGCCGCAAAATCCCTTTACCCTTAGATGCGGGTGTTGTAGGAGTCTATAGTTACCGTGGAAATAACTGAGGTCAAAACTGACAGTTGAAGACTTAAAGATTCATAATTGTTTTCAACATACCTGATCATCTATGAAAATGAGGTCCGATGGCCATGCAACAAAAGATCCTATTGCATCTCGCAGCAATGTGGTCTCAGCAACAATGTCAGGTACCGGCAGCAACGCATCCATATCTAAAGCAATGTCAACCGATACTTTCATGTGTCCATCCGGAAGCGGTCTATGGTGAAGTAAATCTCCCGAAGTGTTATGGACATTTCCCTTGCCAACTAGTCGATAAGTCGGCGACGATAGGTATAGCTGGCAAGATGAAATGCCCTAAACCAATAATAACTGTTAGAAGTGACTAAAAATATTCTATAATAATAACGGATATATATTGAAAATTACCTCGGGAAATTTATGCTGACAGTTGATACTAGCTTTGTCACTAGTTTCTTTCAATTGTGAACTGCTCTTTTCCGCCATATATATCTCTTTATCCTTCTGCAATTCACGGACTTGAGCTTGTAAATCCTGCAATGTTTGCATCACTTCTGCATTGCTAGGATTTCTTCTCCTTGGATGCTTATACAAAGAGGTTGGAGTCACACCATGACCTTTACCCCTCACCCGACCTGGATACTCAGCAATATTTAGTGCTCGACTAAGTACGCTCCTGGTATCCTGATGATCCTCACCTGGGGATACCGATTGCGACAAGGTCTCCTGTAATTCATTTACATATAAAAAATTATTAGTGGAGATAAAAAATTATTTAAATATTTATAAACATTAATTGATTTAACTAAAGACATAATCTTATAATTACACATTCATCATACACATGTTGAATATCGGGATTAACAACTTGATCCTTGCCCACACGGGCTTCCTTCCACAACAAATGTGCCGGTAGTGATGTTGTGTCACTTTTCGTCTCTTCTAACTACACAATGACACAGGTCTTAAGATCATCAACTATAACACATTGAGAGAATTAATAAGATCGTAGAGTTTATATTTACTTACAATTTTTTCTTCTAAGCGAGCATATCCCAAATGCCCTTTTTTGTATGGATATGCGGGTTTTGACGCTCTCTCGCGATTGATAGCACTCACTTTCTTGAAATTCTCGTCTCTTCTTTGGCCTACAAAACTAACCCATTCTTCAGGTGTAATGAAGTTCTCATATTTCTTTGGACGTTCTGGATCCTCTTCAAGAAAATTTCCTTCATCATCTTTAAGATACTTATTTGTTAAAAATGTTCTCCACCCTCTGTGTCTTTTTCCAGCCAAACCCATTATATACTTTTTACGGGTATCTTCAATGTTAAAAGACCTCTACAAAAAAACATACGCATAAAGTGTGTTAGTAAAAGAAATTTAAACACATATTATCGTCAAGATAAAGCAAATAACAAAAACCATATATGTACCTTTATCTCAGTCCAAACTATCTCCTTAGCCTCATCCAACTCTCCTCTTTTCCATCTAGGAGTGGTGATCGGAATGTGTATATGAACAAGTGTACCAATGTAGCTTGTCAACTTTGCAGCATTAGACCCAATTAGTTGGTCATTATCATTCCAATCTACATTATATGTTACTCCTCTATCTCTATCACGGATGATTTCCCTCATAATAGTTATACCTCGTGTAATATCTTTTTCTGAAGTATTTTCAGGAGTATTTTCAGGAGCATTTTCAGGAGCATTTGCATCTTTTGAGTTTTCTTGATTACTAGCCATTTGACCTGTAATAATGAAAAAAAATAAAAATGAAATGACAAATATAAAAATGAAATGGCAAATAAAAATGAAATGACAAATAAAAATGAAATGGCAAATAAAAATGAAATGACAAATATAAAAATGAAATGACAAATAAAAATGAAAAGGAAAATAAAAATGAAATGACAAATATAAAAATGAAATGACAAATAAAAATGAAGTGACAAATAAAAATGAAATGACAAATTAAATTTTATTGAATGATATAGGCTATAATTATATATACTATTACCCTTTTCACTAAGGTCTCTTTCTTTTCTTGGTAGGAATGTGTTCTACTCGTCTCTTAACAACGCGGACAGTTGGATTGATCCAAATACCCTCATTATGATCGTTTCTAATACATGATTCATTATCATTTTGATCAGTTATGGTTAAAGATTCAATGTCAACACCAATATCACTTTGATCTCCAATGCTTTCATCAATTACTTTGTTAGATAATAGCACCATAGACCATTTCGTACTTGTCAGATCATTGACATAGAACACTTGTTTAGCTTGAGAGTCTAGAATGAAAGGCTCATCTTTGTACCTCACCCTATTAAGATCCACTTGCAAAAAACCTGACATATCCATTCGTATGCCATTATTATTTTCAACCCACTTGCAACCAAATATAGGAATCTGAAACTTCTCGTAATCAAACATCCAAATGCGCTCGATAACCCCAAAATATGACAGATTTGCAAATTTTGGGTTTAAGTCCTTCACACTTGATATATGCATTGCTTCAACGATCAAGGTGACACCACTATTTTGCATAGTACTTTTGTCATCATGTTCTTTGGTATAAAATGTGTATCCATTAATTGTATATGCGCTATAAGAAAACACAACTAAACTTGGACCGTATGCTAAACATCTCAATCTTTCTGTTACTGAAGCATGATCTGAAAGATACTTTGAATAAATATGTTCCTTAAACCATGGTATGAAACTTCAATTATGCTCTCGTACAATCCAATTCTCATTTCTATTCGGATTTAAACCTCGAAGAACACCCTTGTGAATTTCAACATACGGCTCAACTTCAAGCTCATTATGCAGAACATACAAATGCACTTGATCCCGTTCAACCATTGATATTGTCACAACTTTATTTCCAATTAGCTTCTTACCTTCTTTTTTTTCAACAACATGAGATTTGGGGAGTCCAATTGATTGAACATTTGACAGATATTCAGTACAAAACTCAACCGCTTCTTCAATAATATATCGTTCAGCAATACAACCCTCTGGTCGACTTTGGTTTTTCACATACCCTTTTAATATTTTCATATAACATTCAGTAGGGTACATCCATCTCATATAAGCTGGTCCGCACAGTTGTGTCTCTTTGACAACATGAACGACAAGATGAACCATTATGTCAAAAAACGAGGGAGGGAAATACATTTCAAGATCACACAAAGTAACAACTATTTCTTTTTGCAATGTTGGTAAGATCTCAGGACCGATCACCTTGCTGCAAATTGACTTGAAGAAAAAACACAGTTTAGTTATTGTGCTTCTTACTTTTTCTGGAAGAATGGAACGTATACCTATCGGTAGAAAATGTTCCATTATAACATGGAAATCATGCGTTTTTAAACTCTTTAACTTGAGGTCTTGCATAGACACAAGTCTTCTAATATCTGATGAGTAGCCTTCTGGAACTTTAACCTCACTTAGGAACTTACACAATATTTTTTTCTCCTTTCTGGATAGAGTGTAAACAGTAGGTGGTAGATATGTTCATCTTCCTTTTTTCACGGGTCCCAATTCAGTTCTTATTCCCATCTCTACCATGTCCTCCCTTGCTTTAAGACCATCCTTAGACTTCCCTTTTATATTGAGTAACGTACCAATAACACTGTCAAATACATTTTTTTCAATATGCATAACATCAAGAAAATGTCTTACGTACAAAGATTTCCAATATGGCAATTCAAAAAAAATCGACCTCTTCTTCCACCCACCTGTAACAACTTTATGTGCAAAAGGCTTGCCAAACTGAATACTCACATCTTTCACCTTTTCAAATAATTGATCACCTGTCAATCCAGGCGGAGCTCTACGTTGTTCGGTATCTCCGTTGAACGCTTTTCTCCATCCACGATATTGAAGTTTAGAATTTAAGAATCTACAATGACCGAGAAAGACATTCTTCTGACAAAGTTTCAATCGCATCGTATCGGTTCCATCTTCACAGATAGGACACGCTTTTTCACCTTTAATGCTATACCCGGATAGATTTCCATAGGCTGGAAAATTGTTAATTGTTCCAAACAACATCGCCGTCAAGTTGAAACTTTCTTTCTTATACCCATCATAAACCTCCACACCGTTCTCCCACAAAATCTTCAAATCTTCGATTAAAGGTTCCAAATATACGTCTATGTCATTTCCTGGTTGTTTAGGCCTAGAAATTAACATAGATAACATCATGTACTTACGCTTCATACATAGCCACGGAGGTAGGTTATAAATCATAAGAATCACAGGCCATGTGCTATGCGAGATACTTTGAATACCGTGTGGGTTCATTCCATCAGTAGACAATGCCAAGCGAAGGTTTCTTGCTTCTTTTCCAAATTCAGGATAATCATTATCAATTTTCATCCACTGTGGTGAATCTGCCGGATGTCGAAACTTTCCATCAACAATTCTTTCATCTTCATGCCAAGTTAAGTGTCTTGAATCGGTTTCACTATGATACATCCGTCTAAATCTCAGAATTATAGGAAAATACCATAAGATTTTTGTCGGAGACAACTTTTTCTTATATCGAGGGGCACCGCGTTTAGGACACTCATTTAACGATGCATACTCGTTTTGAAACAAAACACAATCTTTTGGAGATGCATGTATCTTGTCATAGCTCATGCCAATAGAGTACAACATCTTTTTGGCCTCATACGTCCGATTGGGGAGAACATTATCCTCTGGTAGCATATCTTTCATAAGGGCTAATAACTCTGTGAAACTTTTATCCGACCATCCATTGCCCGCCTTTAAGTTGTACAACTTTAATACCGCAGACAATCTTGTGAATTTTGTACAACCATTATACAATGGTTTCTCTGCATCTCTTACCAACCTCTCGAACATTTTGGGACAATCATTAATATCTTCTTCAAGCGCTTCTGCAATCTCTTCAACTCGATCATAATCGTATGTATCTGTGCCATTTTCGTTTGAAGCATAGGTTCTATTATCCCCCGATTCATCATTCCCGTCACTTTTCTCACCATGCATATTCCAACATGTATAACTTCTATCAATTCCATACCGTATTAAATGCAATGCCAACTGAACCGCGTCAACCCGATTCCCATAACAATAACATAAACAAGGACATGTCATTCGACCAGGGTCTTCGGCGTGCGCAACAGCAAACTTAACGAATTCCAATACCCTGTTCTCGTACTCTTTCGACAATCGATTGGAATACATCCATGCCTTATCCATGGTTTACGGTTTCTGAGTCAATCGGAGCGAAATGATAAATTATAAAACAAAACCAATACTCAAAACTTGCACTTGCTCTTGCATAACCATATAACAAAACCAGTACTCAATACTTTTCACTAAATTCATTTTATTCTATCAACTAATCACATTTTATGATTACGTCACTAATCACAATTCTTAACTCTCACAATTTTATATTAGCATGCATTATGTCACCTTAAAAAGTTGTTTTTGTTTCTTTATCCATCTCATTAACAAGTTAATTAATCACTTTACATTATCTCTAATTAAATATACATATAGATATAGATATATAGATACATAATAATGAATGGTAATGTGAAATGGGGAACCCCGTTTGTTAATGAATCATAATTTCCACCACCATTCACTAACACAAGACAACATCATTAGCACAACCCTCTACATGTCCGTTTCTTATATACTAGTACACCCTTGTTTCATCAAACTCAAGGGCTACCCTATACCAAACTTCATCTGTTTCTTATATATGGCATGGCCTCATTTTAGTCTAAGATATGTTTTCTGCTACGAAATTTTGTAATAAACAAAAAGGACAAAATATTTTGTATAGATTGAAAAGAAGAAACAATCACCTGATGGTTCTCCTGTGGCAAGCGGTTCTCCGGTGAGATATATTGCTCTTGTTTTCTGACGATTTGACACGTTTGAGTTCTCCGGTGAGATATGTTGCTCTGAATCGGAAGGTCCTGAAGAAGTTACAGAAACCGATTAATTTCCAAAACACATTAAACAAACATCAAAAGACATAGAGCCTTAATCGGGAATCACAACCTGCCGTCCAACTAGTGTGAGTGAGAAACACTAACTGTGCTTGCTAATCAATGAAACGAGAATTTTGTATGTCACTATGGCTTCCAAGAAAATATTTTTTGCCCGATTATTCAATAAACCCTCAATAACTTTTAAAAACATGATCACCTAACACTAAACCGCCCATTGCTATAAAAAAAAGGTAACAAAAAAATCATCAAAGGGTTTTAGGAAACATTTAAAAATCATCAAACAACAACAACAACCACTACACTGTGAATGATGAAGAAAATAAAAATCATCGAAAACCTAAACTGATTTCAGAATACATAAATTAAATAATCGGTGCAGTTCGAGAGAGATTGAACCTTGTGAAGAGAGGGATGAGTCGTGCGGAGGCGATGAGAGTTGACGATGGTGGCGATTTAACGGAAAGAGGCTACCGTGAGAGTACGAAGAAAGAACAAATTTGAGGGTTGGGTTGGAAGAAAGGAAACAAAACAGCCACAATACGAACACACCTTTAATCAAAATCAATAAAATTTATTATAAAACAACCTACGAAAGCGCTTTTAAAAGCGCTTTCTAATGGTCATCTATAACAACGCTTTTACATCAAAAAGCGCTTTCGTAGCATATCCTATAGCAGCGCTTTTAAAAGCGCTTTCTAAAGGCCAGATTTAGCAGCACTTTGGAAAAGCGCTTTCTAAGGATGACCTTTAGCAGCGCTTTTGAAAAGCGCTTTCTTAAGGTACCCTCTGAAAGGCACCCTTTAGCAGCGCTTCTCAAAAAGCGCTTTCTAAGGGTGACCTTTAGCAGCGCTTTTGAAAAGCGCTTTCTTAAGGAACCCTTTGAAAGCGCTTTTTTTAAGCGAATTTTTTTTAAAACCTACAGCAGCGCTTTTTCCTAAAAGCGCTTTCGTATGTGTGTTGCTAAAACTTATTTTTGGCGTAGTGAGATCAAGCGAACCAGGATAAAAACCATTGTGTTTGTTGCTTTTGATTTTTAAGTTTGAATTCAACCCCACCCCCACCCCCTTCTTGTGTTTTTCACTTCTTCAATTGGTATCAGAGCGCCTGGTTTTAAGTTCATACACTTAACTGTGTCAGTACAAGATCCAAGCTTAAGAAAAACACTATGGTGGGACCAAGTCAGAGCATCAACAATGACTACCATGATGATAAGGACAGAATCAGCGAAAAACCTCCAGTCTTTGATGGAGAAAATTTTGACTACTGGAAACACAGAATTGAGAGCTTCTTTCTGGCTCATGATGTTGAATTATAGGACATGGTAATTGATGGATACATGTATCCCATGGCTGAAAGTGGTCAGAAGATAGAGAGAAAAAGAATGTCTGATCAATAAAAGCGTGACTTCAGAAACCATCACAAGGCCAAAACGATTCTTCTCAGTGACATCTCATATTCAGATTATGAGAAGATCTCAAACAGAGAGACAGCCAAAAACATGTTTGACTCTATGAGAATGACGCATGAAGGCAACATACGAGTTAAAGAAACCAAGGACCTCGCGCTCATTCAGAAATACGAAGCCTTCAAGATGGAAGAAAGTGAATCCATTGAAGCAATGTTCTCAAGATTCCAGATTCTTGTTGTTGGGTTAAGAGTTATTGACAAAGGATATTCTACTACTGATCACGTAAAGAAGATCTTCAGAAGTTTACTGAAGCAGTGGAGGCCAGTGGTCACTGCTCTCAAGCTGGCGAAAGATCTCAACGAGATATCTCTGGAGGAACTTGTCAGCTCACTCAAAAGTCATGAGATAGAGCTAGAAGATGACGAGCCTCAGAAGCAAGGTAAGCCTTTAGCATTAAAATCTAACAAAAAACTTGATTCTAAAGTTCTGCAGGCTATGAAAGAAACCTCTGATGGATCCTCATCAGAAGAAGACGAATTGTCTCTTCTCTCCATAAGGGTCAATCTGTTGTGGAAGCAGAGGCAAAGAAAATTCAGAAACTCCAAAAGATCAAGGAATTGGAATGAATCACCTTTTAGATACAGAAAGTCTGAATCCTCCTCTGGATACAGAAAGTCTGAACCCTCCTCTGGACACAGAAAGTCTGAGTATTCTTCTGGTCACCAAAAGACAAGCAACAGGGACATCATCTGCTATTAGTGCAAAGAACAAGGGCACTACAAAAGTGATTGTCCAAGGCTTCAGAAGGAGAAACCCATAAATAAGTTCTTCAAGGAGAAGAAGAAAAGTCTCATGATAACAAGGGATGATTTAGATACTTCTGACGTAGACACAGAGTCAGATGATGAAAGAGCCAACATTTCTCTTATGGAAAATGTGACAGAAGACAACGAAGCATTTGGGTCAGACTCAGAATCATACATAGAAGAGTTATTTCCTGATTTCACTATTAATTTTACTAAAGATGAATTAGGAGAAAGTCTGAGTGAAATTCTGGAAAGGTATCAGCAGCTTAGAGTCAAATTCAAGAACCTGAAAAAGGATCTTGTTTCTGACTCTGAAGAAACCGAGATTCCAAGGTTAAAAAATTCTGAGTTAAAAGAAAAGATTTCAAAACTAGAAAATGATTTACAAAACTCTCAGAAGGAAATAATCTTAGAGGCTCCCAGTAATGCTGATAAGATCATACAAGAATATGATCATAGCTTTCAGAAGTTTTTGGCTAAAAACATAGATAGAAGCAAGATAGCTTCAATGATCTATGGAGTTAGCAGAAATGGAAGAAAAGGAATAGGATACCAAGGTAAAGTATCCCCACCTAAGAAAGTCATGGACTTAGTAATTAAACGCACACCATTAAAATCGCACTTCACTTGTGGGCACACACATGATCTGAAATACACTAGTAATGATTATTCTGCCAAACCAAAATTCAAACAGAATTTTGGTAAAACTAACAAACCAGGACCCAATAAGATATGGGTACCTAAGGACAAAATTATATATGTAGCAGATATCTTTAGAAGCAAGGCTAAAACACCATGAATGGTACCTGGACTTTAGATGCTCTTGACACATGACAGGAAGAAAGCATATGTTCCAAAGTCTGGAACTTAAACCTGGAGGTTACGTGGGTTTTGGAGGCAATCAAAGAGGGAAGATCATTGGCTCTGGAACAGTAGGTAATGGTAATCTCCCTTCTATTAATAATGTGTTATTAGTTTATGGATTAATGCATAACCTATTATCCATAAGTCAATTAAGTGATAACGGTTATGATATAATCTTTAATCAAAATTCATGCAAAGTTGTTAGTCAGAAAGATGGAACTATCATGTTTAATGGAAAGAGGAAAAACAACATTTATAAGATAAAACTTTCGAACTAAAGAGTCAGAATATAAAATGCCATCTATTTATTAACAACGAGCAATGGGTCTAGCACGGAAGATTGGGGCATGTTAGTATGAGAAGAATATCTCAGATTAAAAAACTCAAACTGGTCAGAGGACTTCCTAATCTAAATTTCAGCTTAGATGCTATGTGTGAAGCATGTCAGAAAGGAAAATTTGCAAAACCTGCTTTTAAAGCTAAAAATTTTGATTCTATCTCTAGGCCATTAGAACTTTTGCACATAGATTTATTTGGACCAGTGAAAATTGCGTCTGTTAGTGGAAAGAAGTATGGATTAGTGATCATAGATGACTATAGCAGATGGATATGGGTAAAGTTCTTAAGACACAAGGACGACTAACATTTTATGTTCGTTGCTTTCTGTAACCAAGTTCAGAATGAGAAAGATCTTAAAATTGTCAAAGTCAGAAGTGATCATGGTGGAGAATTTAAAAACAAAAAATTTGAAATATTTTTTAATGAAAAAGGCATTTCTCATGATTCCTCTTGTCCTAGAACTCCCCAACAAAATGGAGTTGTAGAACGAAAGAACAGAACATTGCAAGAAATGGAAAAAACCATGATAAATGAGACTAACATTGCTAAGATCTTCTGGGCAGAAGAAATTAACACGACATGTTACATTCAGAATAGAATCTCTATATGACCTATTCTGGATAAGACTCCATATGAATTGTGGAAGAACAGAAAGTCCAACATTTCTTATTTCTATCCTTTTGGATGTACCTGTTTTATTCTTAACACTAAAGAACATCTGAGTAAGTTTGACTCTAAAGCACATAAGTGTTTTATGTTAGGATACTCTGAACGCTCAAGAGGGTACAAAGTATACAATACAGAAACACAAATTGTAGAAGAGTCAATCAGTGTTAGATTTGATGATAAGCTTGACCCTCAAAAGTCAAAGTAGAATGAATCTTTTGTAGATATAGAAGTTGAATTTACAGGTGCTGAAGGCAATTCATCAGAAGCTTCCAAAAAAGACGCTCCAACAACATCAGAAGGAAATGTCACAAGCACTCCAGCACCTTCTGTTGAATAACTCCAGAAAAGATTATCCAGAAGCAGCGTAGCTCACCCTGAAGATAAAATTCTGGGAAAGAAGGATGATCCAATCAGAACAAGATCAACATTCAGAAATTCTGAAGAATCCCTCCTGGGATTGGTGTCTCTGATTAAACCAATAACAATTGATGAAGCTCTTCTGGATAACAACTAGATTTTGGCAATGCAGGAGGAGTTAAATCAATTCACCATAAATGACGTATGGGATCTGGTTCCTAAACCAAAAGGACTCAACGTTATTGGAACAAAGTGGGTGTTCAGAAACAAACTGAATGAGCAAGGAGAAGACATCAGAAACAAGGAACGACTGGTTGCACAAGGTTATAGTCAGCAAGAGGAGATAGACTATACAAAAATCTTTGCTCCAGTCGCCAGGTTAGAATCTATCTAACTCTTAATCTCTTTTGCTGTAAATAATGGAATCACTCTGTATCAAATGGATGTTAAAAGCTCATTCTTAAATGGTTACATTGATGAAGAGGTATATGTGCACCAACCCCCTGGGTTTGAAAATTCAAAACACCCAGAATATGTTTTCAAACTAAAGAAGTCACTTTATGGTCTGAAACAAGCTCCCAGAGCTTGGTATGAAAGACTAAGTAACTTTCTGTTAGAAAAGGAATTCACCAGAGGGAAAGTGGACACAACCTTGTTCTGTAAGACATTTAAGAATTACATTTTACTTTGTCAAATTTATGTAGATGATATTATATCTGGATCTACTAAACCCTCTATGGGAAGAGAATTTGATAAGTGTATGTAGGCAGAGTTTGAGATGAGCTTGATGGGAGAACTTAAATTCTTTCTAGGAATTCAGATCAATCAGACTCTAGAAGGAACTTACATTCACTAGAGCAAATACATCAGATAACTTCTAAAGAAATTTGACCTCTCAGAATGTAAGCCCTCAAAGACTCCAATGCATCCCACGCGCATTCTGGAAAAGGAAGAGGTAAGTAAAAAGGTAGAGCAGAAGATCTACAGAGGTATGATTGGTTCTCTCCTTTATCTGACAGCTTTAAGGCCTGACATTTTATATAGTGTTTGCTTATGTACTAGATTAAAATTAGATCCTAGAGAATCTCACTTAACAGTTGTTAAGCGAATTTTCAAGTATCTGAAAGGTACTACTAACCTGGGTTTGTTTTATAGAAAAACCAATGAATATAGTTTAGTAGGGTACTGTGATGCTGATTTTGTTGGAGACCGAGTAGAACGAAAAAGTACTTCTGGAAGCTGCCAATTTCTGGGAGACAATCTGATCTCATGGACCAGTGTTGCAACTGGTTTTTAGATAGAGTCGCCACCCTTAATTTTTATCCTAAAGGAAGGGAGTATAAAGTAATAACCCTAAAATTCAGAGATTCTAGATTTGGACTCGGTTCTAGACGAAGGGAAGGTGTTAGGCACCCCTTATCTATCTTGTTCGCAAGGATACTAGGTTTAGAAGTGTGATGTTTAGGGAATAGGGTTTTAATTATTAATTAAGGAAAAGGGTTTGAATTTTAGTTAGCGGGACTCGTAACTATTTTTGATCGTATGCCTACGTATCCTCCTTAGGAGGAATCAGAGTCTCATTTTCGTAGTTCGCGGTGTTTGTGTTTTTTTTTGTAGAAATATATTTGAATTTCCCGCATACGTGGCCTAAGAGTGTGAATAGCGGATTTTGTTAGACCAAGTGCGCAGTTGATTCAAATATATTCATATTCCTTTTTCGAAAATTAATGTTGAATTAATTTATTACAAAAAATTATTTGATGTTTGTTTGAGTATTTTTTAGACGTAGAACAAAGGAGTCTGATATAGCCTCCTCATCACGTGGCCAGATATTGGCCACGTGTCGCTTGCGAATGTAGTAATTTGGTGAGTTGCATGGATTTTAATTGTTTTATTTTGAATAATAAGTCGGTAGACGATGTGTCAATCGATATTCGAGGATGTGGTGGATGTAAAATCCACCCATCGTATTATTTGTAAAACATTTGAATTTGCTTAATTAAAAATGAATTTGAAATTAAGTACATGATATTTTTGTATTTGAATATTTTAATTAACTAAACTAAATTAATTACCAAAATTAAATAAATTAATAAATAAAAAGAGGTGAGAATTAAAATGAGAGGTGCTAAATGTAAAAGAGCCTAAATTAGGCCCAAGGTGAGAAAACCTTAATATTGCTCAAATTTAAATTATGATTAAGAAATAAAAAAAAAAACTAAAAACATGCAAGAGGAGAACAAGTCAGTATACGTATTGGTGGCATCCCAATTTTGTTCTTTCACCAATATTCCCTTATATTAATAAACATTATAAAAGTATGACTTTTCCAACAACAAATTCCAATAGCAAAGTGACACTTGGAATTTATTAAAATAAAAAAAATCAAAAACACAAACACATTAAAATAGAAGAAATAAAATCCAAAATCACATAACGACAAATCATCTTCTTCCAGCCTCTTTATTCTCTCGAATTGATTATTAAATTGTCCCCTAATAAAATCATAGAAAATAACATATACATATCCAAGCTTCATTCTCAATTAAATCAATACATTCAAAACAAAAACGAAAGAAGCATATGAAGGAAAATTTACCGGCGGAGGATCTAGCAAGGCCAGGGAGGTGCGACGGTTTCAGAATGGGGACGACAATGCGGACTGGTGGAGGGAGGAGGTTGATGGTACGGTGTCGACAAGATTTGTCGCGGATCTTCCTCCACCTTTTCTCTGGTTTTCTCTTCATCTTTGTTTTTACACAATTTTGAATTTAGTATTATTTGTGTGTGTCTGTGTCAATATTGTGCTATTAGTGAGAAGCATGTTTTGGTGTTGTGAAGCATGGTGTGTGAAGGTGATATTAGAGGTTATAGGATTTTGTTTTGTAAAAAGAATATTTTGTTAATGAGAATGATGATAGAGAATTTGACTATGGTGTAAGGTTTAGTTTATTTATAGTAAAATCAAACATATTTATGTATTTCTAAGGATGGTGATTAAAATTGTTGAATGAAGATGAGGATATATGAAGCAAGATGTTATTCACATGATCTTAAAATGATGATGATGGTGTACTATGATTTTGGGGTTGATAATGTAAGAAAAATTAGTAATTATATGAGAGTATTAGTATATAAAAAAAGATTTGTATATAAAGATAGTATTAATAAGAACATAATCAGTAACATAAATTGATTTAATGCGATTTTTTGCTCTAATGTGTAGTAATGTAAATTTCACCATGAATGAGAGATCGATGTGTAAAAATTGGCCTCTACAAAAGGTTAGTACAAAATATAATTAAACAAACAATTATCAAACAATATATTCATATGGTAGAAACAACCAATAAATTAAAAAGGAACCACCATCATGTTCATCATTTGGTGTAAACAAATTAAAATAAAAAGGAGCCTCATATACAATCATCAGCCAAAATAACACAATAACACTAAAAAAATTTGTAACACCAAAGGTTTTTTGAAAAGATAATTTCAAAAGAAAGAGTGTGGAATTGTGAGTATGAGTGATGTTACAAGATTATGGATGATCTAGAAGTGTGAAAAACATGTCCTATTTATAGATGAAAAAAACCATCCAAATTAGAAATAATACAAATTTGACCAATCAAAAATAAAGTGTGACACAAATTGACATCAAATGGCCAATAAGAAACACCAATTTAAAAGGAAAGAAAATTAGTGACAAAAAATAGAAAAAAAATAGAAAACGTTGAAAGTGCGGCACAAGAAATTCGAACCCGCGACCTTACATTTGTAAGCTTCATCCTTTACCAATTGTGCTATGTTATTCATTTGTAAATAAACTCAATTGAAAGTATATGAAAGGTGTGGGAATATTTATTTATTCAAAAATACAAATGATCTGAAATAAATCATTATATTTTTAAACAGGTTTGGAACTGAATATTTTATAAAAATAAAATGATATTTTAAAATCAATAATTAAAATATTTTTTACTGTTGAAATAAAGGGTGGGCAAATTTGGGGTATGATAGCTGCCCCTATTTAATCATCTTTCGATTGAATAGTGCGAGAATACGCAGGTCTCGCGCGTTTAATCGGAAGTTTATTAAATATTGGAAAACCCCAAGATTTGTCCGAGCTAATATAAGAATACGTTGTACAACATTCTTATGGGTGTGAATAATAGGCATAGCTGATGATGTATCATCTTACCAGCGTTTGGACCAAAGTGGGTTAGAATCAAGACTCGACAATGCAGATAACTCGTCGGTATCTGAGAGATTGTAAGATTTTGCTTATTTACCATAACCTAGGAGGTAAATGGTACGAGTTTAAAAAGCTGATTTACTAATGCTAGGAGACTGATATAGTAAGTTTGTGACGCAGATTTTGTATATTCATCGCAACCTAAGGGACGAATAAAACAAAGTTTGATAACACATTGCTGTATGGAGACTGATGCAATAGATTACACATATTTAGTTATGTTTACTACAACCTAGGGAGTAAACAGTACGAGGATGAACCTGTGCATTTATCATAACCTAAGGGATAAAAGACAACAGGGATGGGCTTACGTTATCCACCGCAACCTAGGGGATAAATAATATAACCTTGAAGATTCGCATATCCATCACAACCTAGGGGATAGATAATTGAAATAGGCTTGAAACCAGATATTTGGAACTTGGAATGACGATGTTAATCGTGTCAGCCCTCAACCAAGATTCGATAACCAAATGCAATATGCTAGATTTGAAGCGATGGAACACAAAGTTCACTGATGAGGTTAGTTGTGTCGTCTCAGCCATGATCGTCAATGTAAAGAAAATAAACCCCAAATTCATGATGATATTGGTCGTGTCGTCTCAACCATTATCAACATGAAGGAAATGAACCCCAAATTCATGATGATATTGGTCGTGTCGTCTCAACCATTATCAACATGAAGAAAATGAACCCCAAATTCATGATGATATTGGTCGTGTCGTCTCAACCATTATCAACATGAAGAAAATGAACCCCAAATTCATGATGATATTGGTCGTGTCGTCTCGACCATTATCAACATGAAGAAAATGAACCCCAAATTCATGATGATATTGGTCGTGTCGTCTCAACCATTATCAACATGAAGAAAATGAACCCCAAATTCATGATGATATTGGTCGTGTCGTCTCAACCATTATCAACATGAAGAAAATGAATCCCAAATTGATGATGATATTGGTCGTGTCGTCTCAACCATTATCAACATGAAGAAAATGAACCCTAAATTCATGATGATATTGGTCGTGTCGTCTCGACCTTTATCAACATGAAGAAAATGAACCCCAAATTCATGATGATATTGGTCGTGTCGTCTCAACCATTATCAACATGAAGAAAATGAACCCCAAATTCATGATGATATTGGTCGTGTCGTCTCAACCATTACCAACATGAAGAAAATGAACCCCAAATTCATGATGATATTGGTCGTGTCGTCTCAACCATTATCAACATGAAAGAAATGAACCCCAAATTCATGATGATATTGGTTGTGTCGTCTCAACCATTATCAACATGAAGAAAATGAACCCTAAATTCATGATGATATTGGTCGTGTCGTCTCAACCATTATCAACATGAAGAAAATGAACCCTAAATTCATGATGATATTGGTCGTGTCGTCTCAACCATTATCAACATGAAGAAAATGAACCCCAAATTCATGATGATATTGGTCGTGTCGTCTCAACCATTATCAACATGAATAAAATGAACCCCAAATTCATGATGATATTGGTCGTGTCGTCTCGACCATTATCAACATGAAGAAAATGAACCCCAAATTCATGATGATATTGGTCGTGTCGTCTCAACCATTATCAACATGAAGAAAATGAACCCCAAATTCATGATGATATTGGTTGTGTCATCTCAACCATTATCAACATGAAGAAAATGAACCCCAAATTCATGATGATATTGGTCGTGTCGTCTCAACCATTATCAACATGAAGAAAATAAACCCCAAGTTCATGATGGTATTAGTCGTGTCGTCTCAACCATTATCAACACGAAGAAAATGAACCCCAAATTCATGATGATATTGGTCGTGTCGTCTCAACCATTATCAACATGAAGAAAATGAACCCCAAATTCATGATGATATTGGTCGTGTCGTCTCAACCTTTATCAACATGAATAAAATGAACCCCAAATTCATGATGATATTGGTCGTGTCGTCTCAACCATTATCAACATGAAGAAAATGAACCCCAAATTCATGATGATATTGGTAGTGTCGTCTCAACCATTATCAACATGAAGAAAATGAACCCCAAATTCATGATGATATTGGTCGTGTCGTCTCAACCATTATCAACATGAAGAAAATGAACCCCAAATTCATGATGATATTGGTCGTGTCGTCTCAACCATTATCAACATGAAGAAAATGAACCCCAAATTCATGATGATATTGGTCGTGTCGTCTCAACCATTATCAACATGAAGAAAATGAACCCCAAATTCATGATGATATTGGTCGTGTCGTCTCAACCATTATCAACATGAAGAAAATGAACCCCAAAAGAATTGTAATTTTAAACAAAGTAGTTATGCAAGATGCCATGCATGCATAATGCCCTAAATTGATATGCTATCCGAGTGTGATGTATACCCCAAATGTTTGTATGTGTATGCTTTTGATCGATATTTTTTTTTTGGTAAACCAATTTGGTTCTCGAAGTCACCAACTACTCGATAGTGTTGTCTGCCCTTATTGTATCTCCAAGTGGATTTGGATTTGGTGAGAGATGTTTGCGAGATCTTAATGTCTGTATCGTAGGCGTAGACATGGATGTAGGCGTGGATATGCCTTCAGTGTTTTTCTAACCAAAATAAACTTTGATGCTTTATCAAATGTTCTTTGGTGTTTTTGTATGTTAGATGCACCAAATGTTGCAAAT
This sequence comes from Vicia faba, assembly GCA_948472305.1. Taxonomy (NCBI): domain Eukaryota; kingdom Viridiplantae; phylum Streptophyta; class Magnoliopsida; order Fabales; family Fabaceae; genus Vicia; species Vicia faba. Next base: position 1,351,533,286 of record OX451741.1, read on the forward strand.
GATCTTGAGATTTTGCGTACATCATGCTTGATGTGAGGCTCTTAGTGGGAAATTTGCTGCCAAGATTTCCAAGGAATCTACTGCCGAGATTCTGTCGAAAGATTACCTCCTGCCGAGGTTTTCTTGAAAATCACCTTCCATGATCAACCGAGGGAATCTACTTCCGAGATTTTGTTGAAAGATTACCTCCTGCCTAGGTTTTCCAAAAAATCACCTGTCATGATCAACAAGAGGAATCTACTGCCGAGATTCTATGTAGAATTGGTAGCTTGATTGCCGATGATGATTGCCTTCACATAAAACGAGCTTTTATGCTATGCGTGCAAATTTGATTGGTGCATGGAATGTAATGATTGATTGACGTATGTAATAATTGATTGACGTATGTAATGATTGATTGACGTATGAATTGATTGATGTATGTAATGATTGATTGACGCATGAAATATGATGATTGATTTGAATATATGTAAATGGATGTTGGACTTTGAAATGCGAATGTGTAGTTAGGCTTTTTGAGATACGCTCGACCCATGCTGTTGGAATGCGTAGATGAATGAGATGATAGTATGGCTTGGTTTTGGATCTAGGAGCCCTAATGCATGATTTATGCAGCCTTATGCTTTATGATTATGAATTGGATATTTTTTGAATGGTTCCCCTGTGATGGGTTGTGGATGATTAAAGCATGGAGGTTTTTTTATGCAACAAGGTTGCTTGTCACATTATGGTTGAGTGTTGTGCTTGCATGATTCCCTGATACTTGTTTCGAACTTGAAGATTGCTGATGTAGAAGAGAGGTCCACCAGAGGTTTGTGAAAGTATGAAGAGAGCTTGCTTTTGTATGGACTGTTTTTCCTAATTTGTTGGTAGGGTCCTGGAGGAGATTATCTTTAATATTAGCTTGGAAAAAGTTTGATCATAATTTGAATGACCCCAATATTTTGCATTATGCCCCTGATTAAAAGACTCTTGAAAAATGCTTGGCTTTGATGGACCCTTTTGTATCAACTTCTTTTTTGATCGAGCCTCGCAGTGGTTTGCCCCAACATTCGAATTTTGAAAGACATGCCCCTCAATATCCAAGATCCGGAGGAAGTATCCTTAGAAAGAACTCAGACTTTACCATGAACTTGACATAGATTTCCCCAATTATTCGAAGCTTGAAAAGTTTATACTTGAAGTTGCTTGAAGAATTTGGACCCTACGTGCAGTAGGATGAACTTGGTATGCACTGCCCCAACATTTGAATCTCGGAAAGTTGCCCTTGCTTCCAGGCCTTGAGAGTTTAATTAAAACGAGGAAACCGAGTCATATCCTGTCGTGGAATGAATGCTTCTTCGAAAGATATGCACCTTGTTGAACAATGCTTTAAAATTTGATCCAAGTTGATTGAACCTCTGAATGATCGCCCCTTGTCAATATTATCTTCATGTGATATACCCCTATGATCATTAGTCTATGCCCTTGTTTATAGGGATCCCCTTAGATGCTTTTGCCCCAGTTAAGAGCTTCTTAGAAAGGATGGCCTTTGATCGGACCTTCTTGAAATCTCTTTGATGCTAAGTATTGATTCGTAGATAAAATTGTACATTTCGAAAAAGTAATCCTGTTTGATGCACATGCACGTTCTTGAAATGGATTATTTGAAAAGAAATGGAAGATTAGAAGATGAATATTCAAAGAAGCAAAGTAGTTAGAAATGATTTTAACAAACATAGGAGTCAATTTAACACAAATCTGGCTGAATATGCTTTCATAGTGAACCTAGCCTCAATTAGGACTTTTAAAGGTTGTGACATGGCCATGGTTTCTGGTTTAAGAAACAAAAGATATAAGGATAAAAATTAATTTAGCCCACCCCATTCTCCTTGATGTTCTCCAATGCTAGGTTCAATTAATCCAACGGATGTGTTTTATCCCCAAGAGAAGTTTTATAGTCGCGCAGATGATGAGAAGCGTAGGCAAAGATCCAAGCGCCGATGAAAAGCATTGATAAGATATGAGCATTAATAAGATCCAAGCATTGATAAGATCCAAGCGTTGATGAGAAGCCTTGATGGTTCTTAAGGTGGCAGTCACAAGATTGTTCTTCAATTTATTATTTTCAATCCTTTATTATTGCATGTACCGATTTTTTTTAATTTCTTTTTAAACAAAATTTCGATCCATCGGGATGCCCTAACTTTTTCCTAAGTAGAGTTTTGATTTCTGTTGACTTAGCAGGCTTTCTCTATATTTTTTTGATTTTTTTTTCTTTTGCTTTTGAATATTTGTGACTACCATGCTGATTGTTGTAAGCTTTATCTTCATCATTTCTTCGATCTTGATTGAGGAAGAAGGGTGTCTTGGACTTTATTTTTATTGATTCCTCAATCTTGGGTGATGAACGCGGGGAAAATAATGTGCTCGAATATCTACTTAGGTTGTTTTCTCAATGATGTATCGAGGAAAGAGATATGCTTGAACCTTTGCTTAGACCGTTATCTCGATGATGTATCGAGGAAAGATATATGCTTGAACCTTTGCTTAGATTGTTTTGATTCTCCTGGTATATGAATGCATCTTCGAATTAATTGAAATCTACCCTGCCCCTGGTTAAGATGAAGGTTTTTTTTTAGAAAATAGAAAGAACTCTAACTTCTGGCTCGAGGGGGTTGACTACGGATTAACTCCTTATTTCTCCATTGTTTAGAAATTGAAACAATGCCTTATATCATCAGCTAAGCCTTATTATTAAAAAGCATACATTAGCAAAATTCGATTATTTTTGTATTTTCATCATTCTCCATCGAACTTTGTTAATTTAAAAATGGAAAAGAAGAGTGAAATGGAAAGTCGTTGATTATTCGTGGAATGAATCGATTTCAAAAACATGCATGCTTATTTTATTAAAATTACTTGACCAAAGAGTACAAAGTTTATAACAAATAACACTTAGCAAAAAGGAAATTACAATTTGAAATGATAAAGCATAATTATCTATAGATAAGCCTTCTTGTTGATCCACTAACTTTAGGAGATGCTTCGTAGTTCTTGGACTTGTCAGATCATAGGGATGACCCTTGACTTTTCTTGGGCATACTTATTTCGTTGATAGGATAATTACTCTTGATGTAGAGGAATCACCAATGGTAGTGGCATTTGAGGCGCTGTGTAGACCTGTAGTTGTCATGGTGAAGGGCTGCCTTCTCTCTCCAATAAGACTTATAGGACCAAGCTCCATTGAGTCTCTAGTATATAATCTCCTTTTTCCACAGTTTCAGACTTTCTTAAGTTCGTTGGCGAGTATCGAGAAATCGACTAGCAAATGGATGATAGTTGGATAAGGGCGAAGGTGGAAATGCATGAAATGAAAATGTATGAATGTACGAAAATACATGGGTATGAAAAAACATTTTTCGCTTTTAGGTATGCAAAAAAGTTTCATGGATATGTAATGCGACGTAGACGTAGTATGATGATAGGCGTAGGGGTACCCCATACAGGTTTGATGATTATATCCTACTCTGACTCAGAAGTTGAGACAGGCAGGGACTCCTTATGGATGAAGATGATAAAATACATAGATTTGATGATGTCCTACATTATCTCAAAGATTGAGACAGGTATGGATTCCCTAAGGATTATGGTAAATGAAAGACGACGAGAAGTCCTGGCATGATAAGGATAATAACAAAGACGGAAGCCCTACGGGCTAGTAGAAGGTGAAAAGATAACCCTTGCGGGTTTAAAGACTGTAGTGAGATTTGTGAAAGGTATCCTTAGAAGATAGGTTCTTAGTATTGGCCTACGAATATTCTACTCTCCCCATAAGGTGGCTTCCTTAAGGGTATCATGAATAAAACTAGAAGGAAAGGCGCAAGGGCCTCCCTTAAGCGGAGTCTCTTTACAGACCGAAACATTCATCTCTAGGTCATGAAAGGTCTCATCATGAGTTTTTAGTTTAAAGGTTGTACAAAGAGTCATAGGTCTCATTCCAAAGTCCTAATTCCCAAGAGGATGTCTCTCGAGAGGTATTCCTTTTGCAGAATTCCACCGACTCTAGGCGAAGTCGTCGCATAAACTCATAGGGTTGATGTAACCCCTTGGCTAATAGACAGACCTTCTTTCTAAGGGTTTTGAGAATAATTTTTTTGCAGAATTATAAATCCCACCACAAATATATAAATATAATGAATAATAAACATAAGCAGGAAAATAAAATAAATAATTAAATAAGAAAATAATAAAACCCAAAAGAAATAAGAAAAATCCTAAAAACCCTAAAATCAAAAGATAAAGCTTCTAAATCTAGGGTTGAGTCCCCAGCAGAGTCGCCAGCTGTTGCAACTAGTTTTTAGATAGAGTCGTCACCCTTAATTTTTATCCTAAAGGAAGGGAGTATAAAGGAATAACCCTAAAATTCAGAGATTCTAGATTTGGACTCGGTTCTAGACGAAGGGAAGGTGTTAGGCACCCCTTATCTATCTTGTTCGCAAGGTTACTAGGTTTAGAAGTGTGATGTTTAGGGAATAGGGTTTTAATTATTAATTAAGGAAAAGGGTTTGAATTTTAGTTAGCGGGACTTGCAACGATTTTTGATCGTATGCCTACGTATCCTCCTTAGGAGGAATCAGAGTCTCATTTTTGTAGTTCGCGGTGTTTGTGTTTTTTTTTTGTTGTAGAAATATATTTGAATTTCCCGCATACGTGGCCTAAGAGTGTGAATAGCGGATTTTGTTAGACCAAGTGCGCAGTTGATTCAAATATATTCATATTCCTCTTTCGAAAATTAATGTTGAATTAATTTATTACAAAAAATTATTTGATGTTTGTTTGAGTATTTTTTAGACGTAGAACAAAGGAGTCTGATATAGCCTCCTCATCACGTGGCCAGATATTGGCCACGTGTTGCTTGCGGATGTAGTAATTTGGTGAGTTGCATGGATTTTAATTGTTTTATTTTGAATAATAAGTCGGTAGACGATGTGTCGATCATTCAATATTCGAGGATGTGGTGGATGTAAAATCCACCCATCGTATTATTTGTAAAACATTTGAATTTGCTTAATTAAAAATGAATTTGAAATTAAGTACATGATATTTTTGTATTTGAATATTTTAATTAACTAAACTAAATTAATTAATAAAATTAAATAAATTAATAAATAAAAAGAGGTGAGAATTAAAATGAGAGGTGCTAAATGTAAAAGGGCCTAAATTAGGCCCAAGGTGAGAAAACCTTAATATTGCTCTAATTTAAATTATGATTAAGAAATAAAAAAAAAACTAAAAACATGCAAGAGGAGAACAAGTCAGTATACGTATGGGTGGCATCCCAATTTTGTTCTTTCACCAATATTCCCTTATATTAATAAACATTATAAAAGTATGACTTTTCCAATAACAAATTCCAATAGCAAAGTGACACTTGGAATTTATTAAAATAAAAAAAATCAAAAACACAAACACATTAAAATAGAAGAAATAAAATCCAAAATCACATAACGACAAATCATCTTCTTCCAGCCTCTTTATTCTCTCGAATTGATTATTAAATTGTCCCCTAATAAAATCATAGAAAATAACATATACATATCCAAGCTTCATTCTCAATTAAATCAATACATTCAAGACAAAAACGAAAGAAGCATATGAAGGAAAATTTACCGGCGGAGGATCTAGCAAGGCCAGGGAGGTGCGACGGTTTCAGAATGGGGACGATAATGCGGACTGGTGGAGGGAGGAGGTTGATGGTACGGTATCGACAAGATTTGTCGCGGATCTTCTTCCACCTTTTCTCTGGTTTTCTCTTCATCTTTGTTTTTACACAATTTTGAATTTAGTATTATTTGTGTGTGTGTGTGTGTGTGTGTCAATGTTGTGCTATTAGTGAGAAGCATGTTTTGGTGTTGTGAAGCATGGTGTGTGAAGGTGATATTAGAGGTTATAGGATTTTGTTTTGTAAAGAGAATATTTTGTTAATGAGAACGATGATAGAGAATTTGACTATGGTGTAAGGTTTAGTTTATTTACAGTAAAATCAAACATATTTATGTATTTCTAAGGATGGTGATTAAAATTGTTGAATGAAGATGAGGATATATGAAGCAAGATGTTATTCACATGATCTTAAAATGATGATGATGGTGTACTATTATTTTGGGGTTGATAATGTAAGAAAAATTAGTAATTACATAAGAGTATTAGTATATAAAAAAAGATTTGTATATAAAGGTAGTATTAATAAGAACATAATCAGTAAACATAAATTGATTTAATGCGATTTTTTTCTCTAATGTGTAGTAATGTAAATTTCACCGTGAATGAGAGATCGATGTGTAAAAATTGGCCTCTACAAAAGGTTAGTACAAAATATAATTAAACAAACAATTATCAAACAATATATTCATATGGTAGAAACAACCAATAAATTTAAAAGGAACCACCATCATGTTCATCATTTGGTGTAAACAAATTAAAATAAAAAGGAGCCTCATATACAATCATCAGCCAAAATAACACAATAACACTAAAAAAATTCGTAACACCAAAGGTTTTTTGAAAAGAAAATCTGGAAAGAAAGAGTGTGGAATTGTGAGTATGAGTGATGTTACAAAATTGTGGATGATCTAGAAGTGTGAAAAACATGTCCTATTTATAGATGAAAAAAACCATCCAAATTGGAAATAAGACAAATTTGACCAATCAAAAATAAAGTGTGACACAAATTGACATCAAATGGCCAATAAGAAACACCAATTTAAAAGGAAAGAAAATTAGTGAAAAAAATAGAAAAAAAATAGAAAACATTGAAAGTGCGGCACAAGAGATTCGAACCCGCGACCTTACATTTGTAAGCTTCATCCTTTACCAATTGTGTTATGTTATTCATTTGTAAATAAACTCAATTGAAAGTATATGAAAGGTGTGGGAATATTTATTTATTCAAAAATACAAATGATCTGAAATAAATCATTATATTTTTAAACAGGTTTGGAAGTGAATATTTTATAAAAATAAAATGATATTTTAAAATCAATAATTAAAATATTTTTTACTGTTGAAATAAAGGGTGGGAAAATTTGGGGTATGACAACCAGCAAGAGGCAGTCCATAATTGTGTTGTCAATAGCAGAAGTTGAATACATTGCAGTTGTTGGATACAGCACACAGATGCTCTGGATGAAAAGTCAGCTTGAAGACTTCAACATATTTGAGAGTAACATCCCTATTTTCTGTGATAATACTTCTGCAATATGTTTATCTAGAAATCCAATTTTGCATTCTAGGGCTAAGCATATAGAAATAAAACATCATTTTATTAGGGACTATATTCAGAAAGGTATTCTTATTTTAAAATTTATTGACACAGACCATCAATGGGATGATGTTTTTACAAAACCCCTTTCTGAAGATAGGTTTAATTTCATTCTGAAGCATCTCAACATGAAATTATGTCAAGAATAAGAAGTTTTATTTATATATTCTATAACCCTCAGAACTTTATATTTTTCTGTGAACATCTGATCAACATGTCTTCAGAAGTTAGGAGTACAGTTGCTTCAGAATCTATCTAAGAAGATCTGAACCTTTCATTTCAAAGATAGAGGCCTGCAGTTCACACCATCAAATATATGTCATCCTCTCACAAGCTACTTCTAAGGCTGAACACGCGTTCAAATTCTGAAGGGTCTAAGGCTCTGATTGGATGCATTGAGACACATGTCAATGGTAATTGTTCAGTATCTACACGTAATCCCCTAATTTCAGGTTTCATAATTACAGTATAATCATTACTTTATTTTCTCTTTCTTACTGATTAAGTTTTCAAAACCGTTTATAAATACACAATCACTATTTCATTCACTTCTTCTTGCACCTATTATTCTCTCTTGCTCTCGTTTTGCAAAAACCCTTTTCTCAAAAAAAATGAAAACAAATTGTGTGAACAATGGCATCCTCCTCAAGCATCAAAAATCTCCAAAGTGCTCCTGGTTCTTCTTCAACAGCTGAATAGTATGAGGAACCCATAAGAACTTTGCTCACACCAGTCAATTCTCTTGAAGTGTTATGTGAGTTAATCATTGACTTTGAAAGCTTAAAGGAAATAGCTTTGATTTGTATAAAGATGTAACGGCTCAAGGCTGGAATAGGTACTTTGGTTGTTTTCTAGGTCCAATATTCCCCATTCTTGTTAAGGAATTATAGATTCATGCTACTTCATCCAATCATCAAGTTACGTCAGACATAATAGGGAAGAATATAGTGATTACTGAAGACTTTATTGGGAAACTTATTGGGTACAATGGTGGCGGAGTCAGGTACATTGACATGGCTGAAAAGTGTTCTGACCTAAAGTCCATTGCAGGAGTTATTTTTACTTCTGGACAGCCATCCAGCAAGATAAGGGACTTGAAGGATTACTACAGAATATGGGCCAGGATAATTCTAGGATGTATAAATCACAGGAAGCCAACAAGCTCTCCTAACTACATCAACATTGATCAGCAGTTTCTGTTGTATTTTATTTCAAAGAAGACCAAAATAAATCTTCCACACTTACTCTTCAATCATCTGAGAACCAGCATGAAATAAACAAAGGGAGAAGAAAGGAGAAAGAGGGATTGGATTCCTCTGGGAAGATTGATTTCTGATATTCTGACGGAGAACAGGTTGATAGAGCATCTGACAGAGGCTCACCAGATCAGCACACTGGAGGCATGTGCTGGTAAACCTCTTAATGCCAAAAATATGAAGAAAATGAAGATTATTGAGAGAATTAAGAAGGAACCAACAGTTTCTACTCATGAAGACATCACATCAAGGAGAATCCCTCTGGAAGATTTTCCATTATTTTTTGAGATTGATGCTACTCCAGAGATTATGGTCAGATACCTTGAAGCTTGCAAGGAAGATGGAACAGATCCATATATTAACCTTCGTGATCTGCACAAGCTAGCGCCAGATGTTGTGTTGAAGAAATCTAGAAAGAGAAAGGCAGCAGGAGAAGGATCCTCTCAGAGGACACCCAAAGTTGCTAAAAAGAAAGGTAACACTTCCTTTGTTTCTGTTGTAGAATATATAGTTTTTACAACATCTGAAACCATTCCCCCTCAACAAACAGAAGATCCCTCACCTTAAACTTTTGAGGATTTTGACATAGAGTTTGATCCTTCTGTAACCCTTGGCAGCTTCCTTAACGAACCTCAATCTCCAAATCCTCATCTAGAACAAAATCAGCAAGAACTTGCTAGAGTTCTTTCTGATATTGAACTATTTGGTCAAGACTTTCAAACACATACCCAAGAAAATCCAAATCTCCATTCTCCTCAACCAGAAAATGAAAACCCTCACACTCCCCAAACTTAAAATCCAAATTCTGAAACCCCTGAACCAGAAAATCAACACGCTACCGCAAACCAATCAGAAGATTCTTTTACAGACTCTAATACCACTACCCCTATTCCCGGAATATCAGAACCTCTTATGGTTCGTCAACCTCTCTCCATATTAGACATTCCAGAAATACCTTCACCATATCATTCCATACCACCAAACACTCCTCGCTCACCAATCCTAATTTATGGTTCTCCTACTCCCTCTCCCATTAACCGTCCAGGTGATCATCTCAAAACAGTTATTGATTTAGAAGCGCTGTGTGATACGATGGTAGTACCGACTGTTTTTGAAAATGCTGGTTTGTGTTTTTCGTTTGTGTTCTCAAAATGTCATGGTAACCAAGAGTCGCCACCGACTTTTATTTTATCCAACTGGAAAGGAAAAAAGCACAGAAAAATTCCTTTTTCGAGATTTTGAGTACGGGGGGTAGATTATAGAAAGGGAAGGTATTAGCACCCTTTCTATCCATGGTTTTTCATGGGCTCTTAGGTACTTTCTCATCTTTTTTTTTAAATTGCTTGTGTGTGTTTTTTTTGAAAAGTTTTGTTTTACTTCGTTTTAATCCTCACTTCTGTCTTCAAGAGTGTTACGAAGTGTTTTTTGAAAACTTGTTTGAAAAGTGTTTGGTGTGAAAAAGTTTGATTTTGAGCAAGTACCTACTAGCATCTACCTACTCGAAAAAAGATCATTTGTGTTCTTGTTTCCTTTAGACAACACTATCCTATTATTGAGAAATAGGTAGCACCGTCGTTGGAGTCGTAAGGGTCAATTCGAAAGGGACGTACGATCACTAAAGCAATGCTAGGACGTCTTAGTAATAACCCTAATGTCTTAAGATCATATTCGAGGCGACATTTCGGAGGCAACCTTTCCGAGGCAACATTTCCGAACGGGACATTTGATCTTTGTTTAGACAGGAGGGCGACCATTAAAATACCCTATACTTAATGACCGTTTACCGAAGGCAACCGAAGTGAGAGTATACCCTAAGAGTGCGCATGTGCGAGTGATTTGATTTCAAGTTATTATCTTTGCACATTAGGGTTTTCTAGCCATTTTAAATTGTCATGCAATCTTGTCATACAATCCTATTAACATACATCTAACAGTTAATATTTGCGAGAATTAAAATGCGAGAAATAAAACCTACGCTATTACAAGGCTTCGGGGGAGGGATTAATTACATAGCCAAAAAAACCGTAAAACGATAAAGAAAGAAAAACCTAATTAAGCTATTACATACCGTGAGCAGTTACATTAATATTGCAAAAATTATAATAAACGTGCGCGATGAATCAAAAACAAGAGAATTAGGGTTTTTACCCCGACTAAACCTAATTAAAAGAAAAACCATTCTGTGTTTTTGATTATTTTGAGAAAATAAGGTTTAATTGAATAAATAAATAAAAACCTAATTACTGATTAATTTAAAATTTTAAGAAAAATAATTAAATTAACCTATTTTGTATTTTATTATTTTGAGAAAAGAAATAAATCAAGCTAACCCTAATTTTTTCTAATTGATTTTAAATATATAAAAAAAAGTTAGAATTAACCTAAGTTAAATTTAAACTAATATTAAATTAAATTTGATAAAATAAAATAAAAAACCTAATTCTAAATTTGTGAAATTTGATTTTATGATTTTTTTGTGAAAAAAGAAATTGATTCTGTTAAAAAAACAATTAAACTAATTAAATAAATAAATGAAATAAATAAAAAGAAAAAGGAATGGGCCTGGTATCTTAGTAGAAAGGGGGTGTCATTGGAAATTCAAGCCCAACAAGCTCTGGCCCTGTTTCACTTTTTCTAATCCTATGCACGTGCTTGACTGGGGCGTATTGTGGACCTCCAAGGGATGGCCCTTGGATCTGGAGTGTTGATGAATGGAATGGTTGGATGCTGAGGACGTATGGTGGACTTATGGGACACCTGTGCACCTGATTATGCAAAGCAAAATAATAGGAAACAATGTTGGGACCTGGGGATCGAACCCAGGCCCTTAGGCATTCTCATGCTACATGCTAGCCAACTGAGCTGGCTTGGTTATTTGTACAAATAATGACAAGCAATTATTATATGATAAAAACAAAAAGTGAATTCTTAAAACGCGCACAATTTGAATGGGTCATTCACCACCTGCCACGCCATCATCGTCCTCATGGCTTCTGTCGTTTTAGATCAAATACCTTTACCTACGGACACTGGGCGTAGGTACAACCCTGTGCTTCTCCAAAATTTTGTGCAAGCATGATAAATCACAACCAATGGTACCAATCTACTCGTTGCAACCTCACGAGCATCATGGTACCATTATTAATGGCCAATTTTCCCTGTACAAGAAAACCCTAAACACAAAGAGAAAACCCTAGCCATGGCACTTTGTTGTACAGTTAATGAAAATGCAATTAAGTACTACCATTAGCTTACAAATAACTCATGGATTAAGAATATGCTAATAAATCACATTAAAGATGCCAGAATGATGGTATTTGATTTCAAGAAAATATGAAAATCGTGGGGTACTTACAGCGTGATTCTGAGCGTGAGGAAGCTTGTTAATGATTGCAACACGGTCCAGGAATGTCCAGTAAGTGATTGGGATGGTTAAAACGCCTTGAAGTGAGCTGAAACGTGGAAATTAGTTTACCACTTTTCTTGAATTTTTTGAAACTTACTCTCTCTCTTGCACGCCTCCAGCCCCCCTGTTTTTGATCTTCAATTGTTCCTTATGTACCCTAGAATGAATTAGGGTTGCAAACTTGTATCAAATCTCCCTCAATTATGATTATTGATTCATGATTTGATCCTTTGTGAAAATCTTTCCAAATCAATCAAAATGCAATCTTTTTGTATCCATATGAGCCTTGCACGATTTGATCTCCCTTCCAGCTATATAATAGACCTAAACATGCACAAAATCTCAAGATTTGATTAGCTTTTGATATTTTTACTATTTTATTTTGATTTTATTTGATTTAATTGAAATAAAATCAAAATAAATAACAAAAATAAAATAATGACAAGTGGAAAAGCTCATGGGTCGTGGGTCACATTACAAACTCAGTGCAAGCATAAAAAGTTGGGGCCATTTAGCAAAAAATGCAATTTTGGACACATTTGACTTTTGGCAATTTTGCAAAAAGGGTCAACTTTACCACTGCACAACTCTCTCAATTTTGACCCTAGAAAGGTGTTCTTGAACTTTTTTGAAAACTTAATATGTCCTCTAATCAACCCTTTTAGTCTCATCTCAATTGAGTCTTCCATGTTCATGTATGAAGCTTTGACCCAAAAGGTGTTTTTGTTGACTTTTCAAAACAACCTATAATGTCCAAATTCATATCTTCTTGTGAGTGCATATTTTGAACTTGGGAGATGAAGATGAATTGTAGGTAATTAGATCCACTTCAAAATGATATTTTTATGGGTTCATGTTTTATAAAGTATGAGAAAGTTATGCTTGGTCAAAGTTGAGTTGCCTTTTCCAGCAAAACCCTAATTTAGCAATTTTTGGGTTTTGATGAATTGTGAGAAATCCTTGAGGAATAGTGATCAACCCTTGATAAAATGATTAATAATACTTCAAAATGAGAATGTTGACCAAAAATCTTGAAGTTTGACTGTATGTGGGCCATAGTTGACTTTTGCCCTAGCATAGTCGATTTTCAGGCCTTTGAGCAATTGACTGAGCAAACTTCCTCTGCAAGGCTTGAAACTTGACATGGATGATCTTGAGAACATATTATGACAATGGTAAGCATTTGGGATCCTTTGGACTCAAACATCTTGATGCAAACTGAAACCCTAATTTGGGGTAGACTGCCTTAGGAGAGAGTTTGTCTGGTCAACCCTTGGACTTCCTTGAGCAATTTGAGGACCTTACTTGACATGTATTGAGAAATATGGGAGGGAAAATTTTGGGGTACAACAGCTTCCCCTGTTCAATCTTCTTAAACCTGAGGATGTAGATTGGCTTATCTTCCTTTCGTGATTCGAAGGTGGAAGATGATTGAACACTAGAGTGCCCAGAAATTTGCACTCGCATGAAGTGGTACTTGTCTTGCGATATCGGGAATGGGATTATAGATGCCATTTGGAAGTCAATGACGGAAGATGGGTTTAAGGATGCCATCAGAAGAAGTGTCGATCGCATAAGAGATTCCTTTGCGAGAGCCCGTATACCTGTTGTTGAGGAGGACTTCGCTGGGGAATGTCGGTCTCTGTCTTGAGAGAAATAGAATTTTAAGAGCTTCAGTTGTCTGTTATTCTACTGGGGAATCATCTCTTAGTCGAGGAGGTGAAAATGAACTGCTATCTGGTCGTGCTCCAGGCTTCACAGTGGTTTGCTGAGAAAAATAAGACTGACTGCTATCTGGTCGTGCTCCAGGCTTTACAGTGACTTACTGGGGAGATGAGATTAAACTTGCTATTTGGTCGTTCTCCAGGATTTGCAATTTCTCAATTCTTATCTGGTCGTGCTCCAGGCTTCAGAAGGAATCAAGTGGTTATCTGGTCGCATCCGGGCTTTCAACTTGAATTTAAGGCATACTAATATCTGGTCGATTTTTGAGCTTCATAGTATTTGGCCGAGTAAACTGCTATTTGGTCTAATTCCAAGCTTCGTATTATCTTATACTGTTATCTGGTCATGTCCCAGGCTTCAGTATCCTTTGTCGTTATCTGGTCGTGATCTAGTCTTCACAGCGTCTCATACCATTATCTGTTTGATTCCAGGCTTCATGGTATCTTGTATTGCTATCTGGTCGATTTCCGGGCTTCACAATAACTTGCTGAGGATTAAGTTGTTTTCCGGTCGATTTTCGGGCTTCATAGATTATATTTAAGATATACCACTATCTGGTCGATTCCAGGCTTCGTAATATTCTAGAGATATCAAGATATTATCCGGTCGATTTCCGGGCTTCATAACTTGAACTGGAATAGAAATCTTAGTATCGATTTGACTGAACCAGAGGAAACTTTGTGAGAACTTGTTTGTATCTTTCCCTGAAAGGTAAAGAGTTAGTCGTATGTAATGTCATGATGTATGAAATGTACTGAGTAATGATGTTCTCAAATTAAATGAGATTGTAATGTATGATGCACATGCGTATGCCACGATGTATGGATATGCAATGTTTTTGTGATATTCTCCTGCAGGGGAGAATGAATCCTGGACTGCTGTTGGAGAGTACAAGGAGTTGAGTTCTTCGTTCTTGCTAGGGATAGTGATCGAAGATGATTAGCCAGAGACTTGCGTCCGTTCTGCTTGAGAATATTCCGCCGGGAGAGACTCTATGGGGAAGAAAGATATTCTGCTGGATGATCTGCTGATTTAGAGAAACCACTCCGCTGGGGATGAATTACCGTTGCTGGTGATGATGAACTCTGTCGGGGGTGGAATTTCTTCATGTGGAAGAAATAAACTCCACTGATAGTGAACTTCTATTGTTGGTGATAGATAAACTCTGCTTGGGGAGAATTTTGTCGACTTATTCGTGATTATGAACCTCGGCTGGGGAGATCTAACACCACTATTTTTGGATACTTCCTACTCTGCATGGAATGTATGTACCCTTGGTTATATTCTCAAGCTGGCTCTTTCCCTATACCTGGTGGGTAGAGCAACTGTAAGGTTTGGACATTTCTTGTTTTCCCCTGTTCCTGGAATTATAAGTAATTGTCTTTTGTTTCCTATGTAAACACTTATGAGCACCAATTATTTTCAAATGCATATATCAAACATGAATCATTGGACGTTTTTTGCAAAACAAAACTGAAAAAGGAAAGACAAGTTTGAAATTTCTTGTGAAAATGAATTGTGTTGATTTTTGAAGTTGGCCTGTAATAGGCGTTTTATACAGGAGGCTGACGTCCTAGTAAGGGAACGTCGCTGAAGGATAGAAATTACAATTTGTGAAAAAAGAAAGAAAAACAGTTATGCCAAACAATCCCATTGGGTTCCAACTCTGCTATTGCCTTTATATATTTGAGCGTCTCATCACTTTGCTACTTGGTCGAAAGTAGATCAGATTGATTGGCGCCGTCCAGGCTTGATATTCGATACCGAAGTCTGGTTGCAAGATGGTCCAATGAGACATAGTGTTACGCTTTGATCCCTAATTTTTGCCTGGACCTCCCTTTCGGGTTTTCAGTCCATCGGGATACCCTTTTTTGCCCAAGCCGCCTTTTTAGGTTTTCGACTTGCCGGGTGTACAGTTTTTTTTCATTTCATCCCTTACTTTTGCCCGAACCCTTTTGGTTCGCCGGAAAGCCCTTATTTTTGCCTAGGCTAGTCAACCTAGCGGGTCTTTGATTAGGCGTAGTATCTTTTCACTATGTCTGCATTGACGGGGTGAGGAAGGTCGTCACCATCCATGGTGGTTAGAATCATAGCTCCTCTTGAGAAAATATTCTTAACCACAAATGGCCCTTCGTATGTGGGGGTACATTTTCCCCTGGGATCACCTTGCGGCAGTATGATGCGCTTGATTACCAGATCCCCGACTTGATATTCTTGACGTCTGACTTTCTTGTTAAAAGCCTTGATCATTCGTTTTTGATACGTCTGACCATGACAAATAGCAGTAAGTCTCTTTTCGTCGATTAAATTCAGTTGATTAAGTCAGGTCTGGATCCAATCATCTTCGCTTAAACCTTCATCCTTCATAATCCGGAGAGAGGGTATTTGGACTTCGATGGGTAGGACTGCCTCCATGCCATACACCAGAGAGTATGGTGTTGCCCCTGTCGACGTTCGTGCTGAGGTGTTGTATCCATGAAGAGTGAATGGTAACATCTTGTGCCAGTCTTTGTATGTCACCGTCATCTTCTGCACAATCTTCTTGATGTTCTTGTTAGCCGCTTCAACAGCCCCATTCATCTTCGGCCGGTAGGGAGAAGAGTTATGATGTTGAATATTAAACTGTTTGCAGAGCTCGGTGATCATTGTATTGTTGAGATTTGTACCATTGTCTGAAATGATCCTCTCTGGTACACGATATCAACAGATCAGATTGTGTTAGATAAACCGCGCCACGACGTTCTTGGTTACTATAGCAAAGGAAGTTGCCCCAACCCATTACATGAAATATTCAGTAGCTACCAGAATGAAATGATGCCCGTTGGATGCAGTAGGTTTGATCTCGCTGATCATGTCGATACCCCACATTGCAAAAGGCCAAAAAGCTGTCAAAACATTTAGAGGAACTGGAGGTACATGCACCTTATCAGCATAGACTTGGCACTTATGACAGGTTCGATAATGCTGATAACAATCGGCTACCATAGTGGACCAATAATATACTGCCCGTAGGATTTTCTTTGCCATGGTATGTCCACTGGAATGAGTTCCGAAGGTACCTTCATGTAACTCTTCCATAACCCTTTCTGCCTCGCTCTTGTCCATACATCACAGTAAGGTTGAATCATGGTTACGCTTATAAAGGACACCATTACTGATGAAGAATTTCGCCGCAAACCTTCTCAAGAACTTCTTATCATTGACAGATGCACCCACGGGGTACTCTTGAGCCTCAAGATACCTCTTTACCTCGTGGAACCGAGGTTTATCAACTACCTCTTCAGTCTCGATGTCACAGCAATGTACGGGTTTGTCCAACCTTTCAATGGTAATCTGGGGAGCTTCATTGTCCCACTTGACTTTGAACATAGAAGACATGGTAGCTAGCGCGTCCGCTAGCTGGTTCTCCTCTCTCGGGAAATGTTCAAAGGTTATCTCCTCAAAATGCGGAAGCAATGTCAGTACATATTATTTGTAAGGAATAAGATTTGGGTGCTTCATATCCCACTCGCCTTTGATCTGACTAATCACTAGAGCAAAATCTCCGAATACACTCAAGAACTTAATCTTCAGGTTAATAGCAGCTCGAAGACCCAGGATACATGCTTCATACTCTGTCATATTGTTGGTGCAGTTAAAACATAATCGGGCGGTGAACAGAGTATGACAGCCCTCAGGAGATGTCATCACAGCGCCAATGCCATTACCCCACGCGTTTGATGCTCCATCAAAATACATAGACCATCGGGATCCTTCCTCAGGTCCTTCATCCGGTTCAGGTTCTTCACAGTCGGTCACCAACATGATGTTCTCATCCGGGAACTCGAAATTCATGGATTGGTAGTCATCCACATCCTGATGCGCCAAATGATCTGCCAATACACTCCTCTTGATTGCTTTTTGGGTTGTGTATTGGATGTCATACTCAGTTAAGATCATCTGTCATCTTTCTATTCTTCCGGACAAGGCAGGATTTTCGAAGATATACTTGATTGGATCCATCTTTGATATCAATAAGGTAGTGTGAGTCAGCATATACTGTCTCAACCGACGAGCAGCCCATGCCAAAGCGCATCAAGTTTTCTCGAGCAGTGAGTATAGGGTCTCACAGTCGGTAAACTTTTTGCTAAGGTAGTAAATAGCATTCTATTTTCGGCCAGACTCGGCATGCTGCCCCAGCACGCACCCCATTGAATTATCCAGCACTGTCAAGTATAGAATCAAAGGCCTTCCTTCAACAGGAGGCATCATAATAGGTGGCTCTTGGAGGTACTCCTTGATTCTTTCGAAAGCGGTCTGACATTTATCATTCCATTTTACCACTTGATCTTTCTTCAGCAGCTTGAAGATTGGCTCACAAGTAGCAGTCAGATGTGAAATGAATCGGGCGATGTAGTTCAGACGTCCCAAAAAGCCTCTAACTTCCTTTTTTGTGTGGGGAACCGGCATCTCCTGTATGGCTTTTACCTTGGCAGGGTCCACCTGAATACCCTTATCACTGACGATGAAACCCAACAGCTTACCAGACCTTACCCCGAAGGTACACTTATTCGGGTTCAACCTCAGCTTGTACATCTTCAACCTGTCGAACAGTTTCTGGAGATGATCTAGGTGCTTTTCCTCAGTCTAGGACCTTGTGATCATGTCATCAACGTAAACCTCAATCTCATGGTGAATCATGTCGTGGAACAAAGCGACCATGGCACGCTGATAAGTTTCCCCAGCATTCCTCAACCCGAAAGGCATCACCTTGTAACAGAAGGTGCCCCACTGCTTAACAAAGGTTGTCTTCTCCATGTCCTCAAGAGCCATCTTGATCTGATTGTAACCAGAAAAACCATCCATAAAGGAGAAGATCTTATGTTGCGCGGTGTTGTCGACCAAAACATCGATGTGAGAAAGTGGGAAGTCATCCTTGGGGCTTGCCCTGTTCAGATCTCTATAGTCCACACACATCTGTACCTTACCATCCTTCTTAGGTACTGGAACAATGTTGGCGACCCACTGCGGGTAAGAAGTGACAGCTAGAAATCTGGCGTCAAACTGTTTCATGACCTCAGCTTTGATTTTCTCAGACATCTCAGGGCGCATACGGCGAACCTTCTGCTTTACCGGAGGACAGTCTTCTTTAGTCGAAAAGCGATGAACCATAATATCAGTGTCCAAACCAGGCATGTCTTCGTAGGACCAGGCGAAGATCTCAACGTAGTCACGTAGCATATGTATCAACCGTTGTTTGACACTATGCTCCAGATTTGCACCTATATTGACCTCTTTCCTGTCTTTCTCTGTACCCAAATTTACTGATTCAACTGGATCTTCATGAGGTTGTATGGCCCTCTCCTCCTACAGTAATAGTATAGCAAGTTCTCCAGGAACCTCACAATCATCCTCACATTCGTCCTCGGCTTGGTTGATCGGATTTTCGAAGTCATAAGTGGCAGTAGCAGAGTTATTATCAATGGGATCCATAGTGGATATGGATCTGCATTATGATACGTGAGTGTGTGTAAGACAATAGCTATTTTGATAAAGTGAGAGACAGAAAATAAAAACAAGGAGCGCAAAATTTGTAATGCAAGAAAACGTCCAATGCTTTATTAATTATATATGAAAATGACCAATAATAAGCCCTCACAAGCAAAGCCAAGGTGCCTCGGGAAAGGCACTGGGCTGTAAAGTTTCAAACTGTCTATTACAACTTTCAAAACAAAAGTCAATTATTATGTAATAAAAGAAACAGGTATGAAGTCCTTCGCCGTCCAGTTGTTCAATCCACCGTTGGTCGTCGGGTAGATCCAGCTGTCGATATCTGAATCTTATTCACCATCTGTGATCGGTGGATCTGGAACTGACTGTTTAGCGCTGGTTCGCAAAATGTCGCGGTAAGCAAGAGTCGCCATCGTCTTTTATGTTCTCTAACATGGAAAGGACAAAAGCACAGCAAAATTCCTTATTGAGATAGTTTCTCGGTTCGGGAGGTAGATTTATAGAAAGGGAAGGTATTAGCACCCTTTCTATCCATGGTTATCCATGGGCTCTTAGATACTTGCTCATTTGTGTTTTCAAAATGTTTGTTTGCTTTTCAATCGTGAGTGGGTTTGAAAAAGTTTCGTTTAAAATTTCAGATCGACTCTTGTATCAGTCCTCAAGAGTGTTTGAAAAGTTGTTTTGAAAGCTTTTTGAAAGTGTCGGTGTGAAAAGAGTTTGATTTGTTTTTGAATAGAGCAAGTATCTATGAGTCATCTACCTACCCTAAGGAATTAAGCTGTGTAAGTGTCCTTTAGGTAGTTCCATCCCACCATTGAGAGGTAGGTAGCACCACCGTTGGAGGTGTTCGGGTCAATTCGAGTTTTAGGGACAGTGTGGTCACCAGAGCAACAGTAGGACACCTTAGAAGCTACCCTTATGCCATTGATCCTTTTTAATTACGAGGCAACCTTTCTGAGGCAACTGGATCATATTATGGACATAAGGACTTACTAAAACGTCCTATACTCGACGACCACAATTCGAGCTTGTAGGGACAGTGTGGCCACCAGAGCAACAGTAGGACACCTTAGAAGCTACCCTTATGCCATGGGTCATGGACATAAGGACTTACTAAAACGTCCTATACTCGGCAACCACGTTTCGAGGGGCAAGGCAACAGTGAGGCGTACCCTAAGAGTGGTGTGTGCATTGTGTGTTGTTTTCAGTTTATGTTATCTTTGATCAGGCATTGAGGTGAGCTACGCTTGTTTTTAATTAGCATGCATTCTTTCATACAAGTTAACAGTTAAAAGGGGTGCGGAAAGTAAATTGCGGAAAACGTAAATCCTACGCTATTACAAGGCGCGGGTCTATACATCGCCAAATCTTTACAAAGACCCGGTTTAAGTAAATAAGTGCGGAAAATAAAAAAACAGTAAAAGGTCCTATTTACTATTACATGTCCGGAGCAATTACATAATAATCGAACAAATTAAATACGCGCGAATAAAAAAAAGGGAATTAATTTTTGTCTTTTTTGGTAATTAAATGAAATTGAAAACTAATTAATTATTTTAATTACAAGAAAATATTTTTTGATTTTTTTTAATATTTTTTATGAAATAAAATAGAAATAAAAAGAAACAAAGTTAAAGATTTTCCTAAATCTAAATCTATTTTAATTATTAAAATGTTAAAATGGCCTAATTAAAAACTATGTTCAATTGTGATTTATTTACAAAATAAAAATAATAAAAATAATGTTAATTATATTTTTTTGGTTTTTTATGAAAATGGTTAATTAAATTAATTAATAGTAATAAAATAAAGGGTTAAAAAATAAAAGGAAATATCAAAAACAAATAAATGATAAAAGAAAAGAAATGAAAACCAAGGGGGTGTGGGCCAAATAAGAGGGTGGAATCTGGAATTCAGGCCTATTGATGTAAAGGCCATGTTGACCTCTTTTGATCATGTGCTTGCTTGCTGACTAAGGTGGATCATGTACTGCAGGTTCTGGCCTTCAGATTGGCCTTGAAGCCACTTGTCAAGCCTAAGCGTTGGGATGTATGGTGAGCCCTGGAACGTGCACTGCATGGAAACATGTGAAACAAAATAATAGAAATTATTTGAGGGGACCTGGGATTCGAACCCAGGTCCCAAGGATTACAAGATACGCTAGCCACCACTGAAGCACTTTGACGCATTTGTTAATAACGTACAAAACAATTATTATATGAAAAGAAAGCCAATAATGCTGAAACACAAAAAATTTCGCGCGTGGATTCAAATACACCAATGCCTGCTTGCCACGTCCATCGTCTTCTTCCTTTTCTGCAAAACAACAAACATATAGCGGGGGTTTTAAACCCCCCCAAAACACAGTGAAAATAAAAATAGCGATTAGCTCCTCACACCCTATAAAAAGGGCGCGAATAGCTCATTAGATTCGTCTCATCTTTCTCAATTCAACCATGGCGGTTTGATGTCCCAATTTTACAGTATGGGGAAATCCCCAATTTGGAGCTCTAAAAAAACCTAGCTTTTGACAATGGTGGATCCTGATACACGCATCATTAGTTCAATCAAATGCTACCAATAGCTTCAGAATGTTAAAATGAGTATAAATCAATTTAAAAAGCATGTTAAAAACGCATGGAAATGGAGTTTTGATTTTCACATATTGGACAAACCGTGTGACTTCGTGTGAATGGTTCTTTGCGCGTTTGGGCTTGATTTTGATTGCTAGAGCTTCCTTGGGATATCAGGAATGTGTTTGGATTGGAACTGAGGCTTGAGAGGCACTGCAACTAGGTTTTCAGATTTCAAGTTTGTGTGACAATTTTGCAATTTTTGTATGGCCGTTTTTGGAGCTCTTAGGTCGTGAATTTGCTTGTGTTGGCTTGCATACATGTTATGTAATGAGTTTTGATCAAAATTATGGCCAATAATGCAATGCATTCATGCTTAGGATTCTCCATAAACTCCATTGAAGCACTTTCCATTCTTAAGCCAAAATTTGAATTCTTGCTTCTTTTATCCCCTTGCACGAAATTGGAATGTCAATGATGATGTATCAAAGCAAATCAATACAAGAAATATCCCCTTAATTAACTTCTTTGATTTTATTTGATTTTAAATGATTTAAAATGAATTAAATCAAATAAAATTAAATAAAAATGAAAAAATTAAACTTAAATTTTGAAATAATTTGTGGGACACGTGGGAAGCATGGCCAAGCTGAATCAAGTGGAAAAAGTGGGCCCTTTTTGTCAAAAATGAAATTTCAAGGATAAATGATTTTGGCCATTTCACAAAAATCTCCCAACTTCTCCAATGCATATCTTGCTCAATTTTGAAGTTATGAACATGTTCTTTGACATTTTGGAAATTTCTTGAAGTCCTCTAACCAATGTCTTTGGTCCCATGTCATTTTGATTTACCAATCTCAAGTTATGATCTTTGACTTAAAGTCCATTTTTGTTGACTTTTGAAAATGACCTATAATTTTGAAATTGATAACTTTTTGTGAGAGCATTTCTTGGACTTGGAGTGTGAAGATGAGTTGTAGGAAATGTCTTCCCCTTCAAGATGAGCATTGGATGGGATTTTTCTGATAAAACATGTGGAAGTTATGCCCTGGTCAAGTTACAGTTGACTTTTCAGCTGTCCAAAAATAGAAACTTTTGACACCTTGATGATTTTTGAGCCATTCTTGTGGAATCATGATCAAGACTTGATCAAATGATGATTGTGGCTTCAAAATAAGATGTTGACCAAAAATTTTGACTTTTGACTGCCAAATGACCATTTTGCCCCTGCAGTTGACTGTGGAGCAATTAGGGTTTTTGACTGTGCAACTTGACTTTGTGAGCCTTGAAACTTGACATGTAGATGCTTGACAATGTGTATGAGCATATGGGACTTGATTGAGCCCTTGAAAACTTCAACTTCTTTGCAATAACCAAAACCCTAATTTGACTGGCTTAGGAGGATGGTTGACTGTGTAGCCCTTGAGTAGACTTTGAACCATTTGAGGTGATGCTTGTCAAAAAACTTTGAAGATTTATGGGAGGGCAAATTTTGGGGTACAACACCATCCTCAGCCGCATTAACTCCCTGATTGCTGATGTGCAGAGGAGATCTTCCAATCCGTGCACGCCTAACAACCCTTTGAGCCCTTGTAGTAAAGCCTAAACCAAATTTGTCAGTTTTGTGCGTGAAATCAGGGAGCTGACCCTAATTTGTACACCCGCCTTCTTCAATTACATCCCTGGCATCCTTGAGGGAATCCATCTTCATCGGAGGTTTGTCAGTAGCAACTTCAGTTGACGCTAAAGTCTGGGGGACCTCTTCAAAGTTCTGACAAGGGGTTTCGATGAACTCCCCATCCATCTGCACATAGCGAAAGGAATTGAGGTGACTCACCATATACTCCTCTTCTCCTAGAACCATAACAATCTTCCCCTTTACTGGATATTTCAAAATTTGGTGGAGCGTGGAAGTCACTGCCCCAGCCTTATGAATCCAAGGGTGACCCAGCAAGCAAGAATATGATGGTCTGATATCCATCACATAAAACATGGATGCAAAAGTCTGAGAGACAACTTTAACAGGGATATCCACCTCCCCGTGCACCATCCTTTTTGACCCGTCGAAAGCCCTGACCACAATATTGCTTGGCTTGAGAATCAAACCTTCACAGTCCAGACGGTCCAATGCTTTCTTTGGCAGAACATTCAGCGAGGACCCAGTATCCACCAGTACATGGGCCATGGTAGTGCCCCTGCACTCGATCGAGACATGCAGAGCGTCATTGTGATTTCTTCCTTTAGCAGTTAGATCTGCATCTGAGAAACCCAACCCATTGTCGGTAGTCAAACTAGCTACGCAGTCTTTGAATTGATCAGCTGAAGGTTCCTGAGGCACATGCGTCGTCTTGAGGAATGCAATTAAAGCCTTTGCATGGGCTTCAGAACACAATAACAAGGACAACATGGAGATTTTTGACGGGGTCTGCCCCAGCTGCTCGACTACGTTGTAGTCGCTCTTCTTGATAATCTTCAGAATTTCTTCTATCTCTTGCTTAGAGGTTTCTACGATGATCTTCTTAGGTGCCTCCGTCCGGGCAGGCTCACCTGTAATTTCTTTGCCCCGAGTCCCAGATGGCTCAGCGACATGGGTGATAACTGGAATAGGAACTGGGATAGTAGTTGATGTACTAGCAGATGGAATGACAACAAGTTTGTGGACAGTCTGAGGGGAAATTTCGGGAGAAAAGAGTCTTCTGCTTTTGGTGACCTTGCTAGCCCCGACAATATTGCTGACATCAGCATCAGCTTCCTCACTTTTTAAGTCTTGTTTAACTCCATGGTAATACACATCATCCCCATAGTGCCAAGGGACAGCCTTATCCAAAGTGTATGGGATAGGACCAGGGACCGTAATTATTAACGGAGCAATTCTTGGGACGGGTGTAATCCTAACAGGCTTTCTCGAGGAAACCTAGGAAGGATTGGTGGAAATGGTTATGATGGCAACATCTTCAATTGGAACCAACGGAATCATAGTCTTTTCGAACAGGGTCTCTTTGTTATCCATCAGGCGTTGAACACCTGATTTCAATAAGTGGCAACCAGCAGGCAGAATTGAACACATGTGGCAACCTTCACCACAGCCCGGAAATAAACCGGCCAACAATAGATTCTTCTTAACTGTCATCAAAGGAGTAGAAATTTCTTCCACAGAGGTCACAAATAAATCATTGTCCACAGCATTCACTCCATGACCATGTTTGGGCATAGGAGAAGTTATGACGTTGGGATTCTCTAGAGCGTCAAACTCAATCTCTTTGGCTTCGATCAAGTCTTGCACCTTATTCTTCAAGGCCCAACCGTTGTTTATATCATGACCTGGACTTTCGGAGTGATAGGCGCAGCGGGCATTCGGATTATAGTGGGAAGAAGTCGTGTTGGGGTTCTTCAGGGCCTCCCTCAGAGTTACCAGATTGGTCTTCAATAATTGTGGTAGAATTTGAGACAAGGTCATACTAATCCGAGTGTACTGCCTCTGTGGTCTTTCCACCCTTTGTTGATTGTTGCATTGTGGAGAAATCGTGGGTCTTAATATCACTACCGCATTTACTACTTGACGGTGTTCAGGTCTGCTTTGGCCCCTCGAGCCGTAGAATGCACTAGCTTCTTTCTTACCGGTGAAAGGCTTCTTTACTGCACTTGATGAAGTATCTTTATGTATCTTACCACTTCGAATGTCAGCTTCTACTCTCTCTCCGGTCAAGATCAACTCAGTAAACCCATATGATGAACTGTCGATCAGATGATTGAAAAATGGACCAGATAGCGTCCCTAGAAACATGTCAACCAACACCCTGTCAGAGAAAGGGGGTTGGACTCTTCCAGCCAAGTCTCTCCACTTTTGAACATAGTCCTTAAAACCTTCACTTGTACCCATAGACATACCCTGAAGCTGAGTACGAGTGGGAGCAAGATCGGCGTTATACTGATATTGTCTGTAGAAAGCAGCAGCAAGGTCCTCCCAGTTTCGGACATTGGCTCCTTACAATTGATAAAACCATTCAAGTTGAGTCCCTGACAGACTATGTTGAAAGAAATGCACCCACAAATTTGTATCAGCAGTGTGAGGTTGGATTTTCCTGACATATGAGCGGAGATGGAGTTTTGGACAGGATACTTCATCGTACTTGGCAAAAACCGGAGCTTTGAACTTATGAGGAATCACCACTCCTGACACCAGACCCAGCTCTCCAAAATCCAAACCAGGGATCTTTTGAATCTCCATAGCACTCAGTCGGTCTTCTAGTTGCTTGTATCTATCCTCAGCAGGAGGATATTGCTCATCATCAAAATCAGTATCATCATCAGAGATTGCAGGACTGGGGCCCTTTTCTTCTTCTTGTTTCTCCCCTTCCTTGGATGAAGAGGTCAGATCAGCTTGTTGTTTCAACCTATCCCCAAACCTTTTACCCATATTCAGAAGAACGACCTTCTTCTTCTTCTTCTTCTTCTCTTTTAGAATGAGAGTCTGCAAATCCTCTTGCCCTTTAGTCAAGCTCAAGAACATCTCTTGGAATTGTGCGTTTTGTGCCTGAAGATCTTTGATGGCTTGATCAGAAGACATTTCGTGCTGAAATAAACAGCAAAGAAGATGAGAAACATGTAATGGTACCTGTAATGGTGTGCATGATAATGGGATGTGTATGTAATGATTTCAAAGACTTTGGGAGATTTAAATTTGCAAACCAAAAATAAACAAACTTTATTAGATTAACTTGTAAAAAGGTTCAACAATGCCTTTAAGGTGTTACAAAGAAATAAATGGAAAAAAATCTAAACTAGAAAAGAAAAATCAAAAATCCCATGGACGTTTCCTCTTTGTGATGACGTAGTCATTGATCGTTCTTTCTTCTTCGAGCTGCCTGGTGAGCTTCAAAATCATCCTTTCTTGCTCATGGTACTTCTCCCGGTAAGTATTCCTTTCCTTTTTCAGCTGAATCCAGGACCTCTGCAATGCCCCAGGATCAGTGGGCATGTAAGGATATAGAACTGTGTAAGGAATTCCTTCTTCATTGGTGGGCTCCACAATTACTGGCAATACTGCTTCATAGGGCATCCCAAGCTTCTGGGCACGAGCTCGGACCCATTGGAGATAAGGCTGCATAGGAAGGGAAGTCCTTGGTCTTAGCTCTTGGGGGTCAGATCTGTTAGCCATGCCCCAAGCTCGTATAAACCTCCGGCGATACTCGTCAACGTCTTCCTTATAGTCAAATGCAATATCCGTAAGAAGTAACTCATGGGGACCGTCTCTCCGGGCACTACCAAACTGTCGCAAAGCAAGACAAGGGTTGTAGGTTATTCCCCCTCTGATTCCAAGCAATGGGACATTAGGGTATCCCCCAAAACGGTCAATGACAGTAGTGCTTTCCATAACTCGGGAGCTCCAAAGAATGTCTGTATGGGCAAGTGACATTATCCTGTAAGACCATCCCAAGCCTTCTTCATTCTTCAACACGGACTTAGGGAGGTAAGAAATAAACCACCTCGACAGCAACGGCATACAACACATAAGAGTCCCTCTTCTATGCACAGTACGGGTGCAGAGGGCATGCAAGATATCACCCAGTAGAGTAGGCACAGGATTGCGAGAAAGGAAGATTTTAACCGCATTCACATCTATAAAGGAATCTAGATTCGGGAAGAGAACCAAATCATAGATAAGGAGAGCCAAGATATCTTCGAAAGCCTGAAAGTCCAAAATATCCCAGAATAGTTGAGCTTGATCTATCAGCTACTTGGCTAAGAAACCTTCAACCCCGCTTCGTGTTTCCCAATTGGATACTACATCATCCTTTTTCAGATGCAGAGCTGAGGCAATGTCTTCTGGTCTAGGAGTCTCTTCCATACCTGTGAAGGGCATCTGCTCAAGGATGGATATGCCCAATAAGTGATAAAACTCTTCCAAAGTGGGAACCACCTGATAATCTGGAAAGGTGAAGCAATGATGCACCAGATCGAAGAACTAGAAAAGCACACTCATCATCTGCTCATCAAACTTTGAGGTAACCAGGCTAAGAAGTTGACCATGTCTTTTAATGAACATAGAAGTCTCGGAAACTCTTGAGGCTAACTCCTTAAGTTGAGCAGATATTTGCACAAAGTTAACTCGGATGGTGTTTCTGCGCACGGAAGCCATAATCTGCAAAATAGAACAAAGATAAATCCCCTCGGTCTTTGAAATGGTTAGTATAATGAAGTATGCATGCTATGTTATGATGCATGATGTCATGATAAAAACAACAGGTATAGCAGATAACAGGCATGGCAAAGGCAAACAAGTCACACAAAAAAGCCCTTAAGTTTAAGGCTTGCATGGGGTCTAGGTACTACCCTCTTGAAGTTCAGTTGGTTTCAACCTGTCCTAGCGAAAGTAACCGTGTTCTAGAGGTTCTCAATATCACTGACCATCCTCCATCGGTCATAGTTGCAGCTCTCGAAATCTTTTCTTGCAGCCGGAACTATATCGAGAGTATGGTCTCAATGAGTGTAGCATCGAGTATCAACCAGTTCTCAGCTTTACACCGAGGTCGGCTATCTCACTACTTTCTAATGGCCAAGTTGGTCTATTAAAGGTTCTAAGGTCAGTTGATGCTTAACGACACACATAGCGGCCCCGTATTCTCCTCGTTTCTCCATAAGGGATACCAGTACCAACCAATGTGCCACATCAACGTAGCTACTGCTTCAACCGTATCGGTCTACGCCGTACAGTTCCCTCACAGTTTATTGCTACTTACCTAAAAGGTATCCCCAGATCCGGGTTAGGATCTATAGTAACTCCCAAACAAAAACCTTAAAAGTAAAGCAACCAAAACAAACAAGAGAAGCAATTATGATGAACTAGATCCTAAGGTATACCCCACTTATTGAGTCCCCAGCAGAGTCGCCAGTTCTGTGATACGGTGGCAAAACCGACTGTTTTGGAAAATGCTGGTTTGCATTTGGCGTTTTTGTTTGCAAAATGTCGCGGTAAGCAAGAGTCGCCACCGACTTTTATTTTATCCAACTGGAAAGGAAAAAAGCACAGAAAAATTCCTTTTTCAAGATTTTGAGTACGGGGGGTAGATTATAGAAAGGGAAGGTATTAGCATCATTTTTATCCATGGTTTTCCATGGTCTCTTAGGTACTTGCTCATCTTTTTTTTGAAATTGCTTGTGTGTGTTTGTTTTGAAAAATTTTGTTTTACTTCGTTTTAACCATCGCTTCTGTCTTCAAGAGTGTTACGAAGTGTTTTTTGAAAACTTGTTTGAAAAGTTTTTGGTGTGAAAAAGTTTGATTTTGAGCAAGTACCTACTAGCATCTACCTACTCAAAAAAAGATTGTTTCTGTTCTTGTTTCCTTTAGACAATGTTATCCTATTATTGAGAAATATGTAGCACCGTCGTTGGAGTCGTAAGGGTCAATTCGAAAGGGACGTACGATCACTAAAGCAATGCTAGGACGTATTAGTAATAACCCTAATGTCTTAAGATCATATTCGAGGCAACATTTCCGAGGCAACCTTTCTGAGGCAACATTTCTGAACGGGACATTTGATCTTTGTTTAGACAGGAGGGCGACCACTAAAACACCCTATACTTAATGACCATTTACCGAAGGCAACCTAAGTGAGAGTATACCCTAAGAGTGCGCATGTCCGAGTGATTTGATTTCAAGTTATTATCTTTGCACATTAGGGTTTTCTAGCCATTTTAAATTGTCATGCAATCTTGTCACACAATCCTATTAACATACATCTAACAGTTAATATTTGCGAGAATTAAAATGCGAGAAATAAAACCTACGCTATTACAAGGCTTCGGGGGAGGGATTAATTACATAGCCAAAAAAACCCATAAAATGATAAAGAAAGAAAATCCTAATTAAGCTATTACATACCGTGAGCAGTTACATTAATATTGCAAAAATGATAATAAACGCGCGCGATGAATCGAAAACGAGAGAATTAGGGTTTTTACCCCGACTAAACCTAATTAAAAGAAATATCATTCTTTGTATTTTTGATTATTTTGAGAAAATAAGGTTTAATTGAATAAATAAAAAAACCTAATTACTAATTAATTTAAACTTTTAAGAAAAATAATTAAATTAACCTATTTTGTATTTTATTATTTTGAGAAAAGAAATAAATCAAGCTAACCCTAATTTTTTCTAATTGATTTTAAATATATAAAAAAAGTTAGAATTAACCTAAGTTAAATTTAAACTAATATTAAATTAAATTTGATAAAATAAAAAAACCTAATTCTAAATTTGTGAAATTTGATTTTATGATTTTTTTTGTGAAAAAAGAAATTGATTTTGTTAAAAAAAACAATTAAACTAATTAAATAAATAAATGAAATAAATAAAAAGAAAAAGGAATGGGCCTGGTATCTTAGTAGAAAGGGGGTGTCGTTGGAAATTCAAGCCCAACAAGCTCTGGCCCTGTTTGACTTTTTCCAATCTTATGCACGTGCTTGACTGGGGCGTATTGTGGACCTCCAAGGGATGGCCCTTGGATCTGGAGTGTTGATGGATGGAATAGTTGGATGCTGAGGACGTATGGTGGACTTATGGGACACCTGTGCACCTGATTATGCAAAGCAAAATAATAGGAAACAATGTTGGGACCTGGGGATCGAACCCAGGCCCTTAGGCATTCTCAGGCTACATGCTAGCCAACTGAGCTGGCTTGGTTATTTGTACAAATAATGACAAGCAATTATTATATGATAAAAACAAAAAGTGAATTCTTAAAACACGCACAATTTGGATGGGCCATTCACCACCTGCCACGCCATCATCGTCCTCATGGCTTCTGTCGTTTTAGATCAAATACCTTTACCTACAGACACTGGGTGTAGGTACAACCCCGTGCTTCTCCAAAATTTTGTGCAAGCATGATAAATCACAACCAATGGTACCAATCTACTCGTTGCAGCCTCACGAGCATCATGGTACCATTATTAATGGCCAATTGTCCCTGTACAAGAAAACCCTAAACACAAAGAGAAAACCCTAGCCATGGCACTTTGCTGTACGGTTAATGAAAGTGCAATTAAGTACAACCATTAGCTTACAAATAACTCATGGATTAAGAATATGCTAATAAATCACATTAAAGATGCCAGAATGATGGTATTCGATTTCAAGAAAATATGAAAATCGTGTGGTACTTACAGCGTGATTCTGAGCGTGAAGAAGCTTGTTAATGATTGCAACACGGTCCAGGAATGTCCAGTAAGTGATTGGGATAGTTAAAACGCCTTGAAGTGAGCTGTAACGTGGAAATTAGTTTGCCACTTTTCTTGAATTTTTTGAAACTTGCTCTCTCTCTTGCACGCCTCCAGCCCCCCTGTTTTTGATCTGCAATTGTTCCTTAAGTACCCTAGAATAAATTAGGGTTGCAAACTTGTATCAAATCTCCCTCAATTATGATTATTGATTCATGATTTGATCCTTTGTGCAAATCTTTCCAAATCAAGCAAAATCCAATCTTTTTGTATCCATATGAGCCTTACACAATTTGATCTCCCTTCCAGCTGTATAATATACCTAGACATGCACAAAATCTCAAGATTTGATTAGATTTTGATATTTTTACTATTTTATTTTGATTTAATTGAAATAAAAAATCAAAATAAATAACAAAAATAAAATAATGACAAGTGGAAAGGCTCATGGGTCGTGGGTCACATTACAAACTCAGTGCAAGCATAAAAAGTTGGGGCCATTTAGCAAAAAATGCAATTTTGGACACATTTAACTTTTGGCAATTTTGCAAAAAGGGTCAACTTTACCACTGCACAACTCCCTCAATTTTGACCCTAGAGATGTGTTATTGGACTTTTTAGAAATCTTAAGATGTCCTCTAAGCAACCCTTTTGGTCTCATCTCAATTGAGTCTTCCATGTTGATGTATGAAGCTTTGACCCAAAAGGTGTTTTTGTTGAGTTTTCAAAATGACCTATAATGTCCAAATTCATATCTTCTTGTGAGTGCATATTTTGAACTTGGGAGCTGAAGATGAATAGTATGGAATTGCATCCTCTTCAAAATTATATTTGTACGGTTCATTTTTGATAAAGTATGAGAAAGTAATGCTTGGTCAAAGTTGAGTTGACTTTTCCTGCAAAACCCTAATTTAACAATTTTTGGGGTTTGATGAATCGTGAGCAATCCTTGAGGAATCATGATCAACCCTTGATCAAATGATGAATAATACTTCAAAATTATAATTTTGACCAAAAATCTTGAAGTTTGACTGTATGTGGGCCACAGTTGACTTTTGCCCCAGCATAGTTGATTTTCAGGCTTTTGAGCAATTGACTGAGCAAACTTCCTCTGCAAGGCTTGAAACTTGACATGGATGATCTTGAGAACATATTAGGACAATGGTGAGAATTTGGGATCCTTTGGATTCAAACATCTTGATGCAAACTGAAACCCTAATTTGGGGTAGACTGCCTTAGGAGAGAGTTTGTCTGGTCAACCCTTGGACTTCCTTGAGCAATTTGTGGACCTTACTTGACATGTATTGAGAAATATGGGAGGGAAAATTCTTTGAAACGGGTTTACAGGAATGGGTTAATTCTTTGAAGCAAGCTAGTTTGGAAAATTCAAATCCTGCTGCTTCTGATTCTCTTTGGGATCGGTTTAGAAAATGGTTCAACTCTGAATCCCAGAGGCTGAAAGAATTAAGTTATGAAATGGCTCAGCAGAACTTCAGTGATCAGATGAAAGCTTTCAAATACCAAGTTCTGACTCACTGGGACAAGAAAGGAATTCTTCTGCTGGACAATGCTCCCTAGAAAGAGCACCAACCTTCAGAAGTCAATGAACCATGTTCTGATAGTCACCCTCTAGATACTATTCAAAAAAAGGAAAATGCAACTGAAGAAGCAGTTGAATCAGAAGATGATGCAGAGTGTTCTGAAAGACTTGCAACCTCTAAGGAAACACCAGCTCCATCTCTGGTCATGCAAACTCTGGAAGAGCTGAAGAAGGAGAATGATGTAATCCACGCAAGATTGGATAAGCAGGAAGACACAACCAAAGAAATCAAGGATATGCTGGGAAAGAAAGAAGAATCAAGCACTCAGATTAAGAGCTTGTTGGAAGCGTTGTTCACACGACTTCCCCCCTCCATATTAGTTTTTTTTTAATTTATTTCTATATTCTTCATCTTATCTTATTTGCTTCTGAAAACATGTCATTGCAATCTGTTTTAATACAAATCATCCTTTTTTACTCTGATAATTTATGATTATATTTCTTTTTGATTCCTAACAAAAAGGGGGAGAACGTAAGATATTTTCAATCATTTTACCGGGATAAAGTCTCAAACATTCTGAATATCTTAACTTCTTATTTTTTTTCTGAAAGCATAAACAGGAACAAATTCTGATAAAGACAAGTAGGTGCATCAAAAGCTCTAATGAGAAGGAACTCCAGGGAATTATTTCATCTCTATCTGAGTACTCAACTCATGGGGAGACTCTCTTAAGCTTTTTGTTCTGTATATTTTTATTGAAAAATCCTAGTTTTTGTCATCATCAAAAAGGAGGAGATTGTTAGAACATAGTTTGATTCTACAACCCTCGTAAGAGTTTTCATGATAACAAACACAAAGAACAAATATGAACTCTAAATTTGTATTCTATGTTGTACAGAAGTTCTAACGGAACTGCATCAGAAGTTAAGCTACAAAGGTGCTCAAGCTGAGTAATCAGAATGTTCTAAAGTATAAAGATCAGAATTTGTGCTAAAGAGAAATACATCTTGATTCTGAATGGAAGTCTAACGTTCAAACAGAACCTTATGATTCTGACTTCCCAAGTTCTGAAGTAAAGCAGCAAGCAAGAATCATTATGTTCTGAAGCGTTACTTTTCCATCAAAGCAGTATCAATCACAACGGCTAAAATCAGACAAGGATCTTCATATTATGGAAAGTGCATTTACTACCAATTATCATGTTTCCATTTGGACACATTGTTGCGCCTATTTAAACAAGCTACAAGGCTAAATCGTTTATGATTTACACATGCTTTATACAATCTCTAAACGCTGCAAAATCATATTCATACTATTCTCCAAAGTCGTGTAATACATCACGGTTTGTGATACAGTTTTTGTAACGAAAAACATATAGTACACAGTGAATTATTTCTTTTGATTAGTGAATTTCCTTGAGATAAACCGGGTTATGGTTGTACTCAAGAAGACTTTGCTAGTTGTCAAAGTAGAATTGTAATCAGTTTGATTAGTGAATTAAGTCCTTGTTGGAGAGAGCCGAAATCACCTTGTCGGGTGGACTGGAGTAGTTTGAGATCAAGCGAACCAGGATAAAAATCATCGTGTCTATTGCTTTTGATTTTTAAGTTTCAATTCAACCCCCCTTATTGTGTTTTTCACTTCTAAAGTTCCTACTAGTACTCATGTTACTACTCCTACCATTACTCCTATTGTCACCCCTGCTACTGAGTCAGCTGAGACTCGGGGCAAAGAAGTACTGATTGAGCCTACTCAGACGGAGGAACCCAAAGAAATCATCCCTGGATCCTCCAAGCAAGAGATGGAGGAAATTTTAAAGATTATAAAGAAGAGTGACTACAATATGGTTGAACAACTGGGGCAGACCCCTTCAAAAATCTCAATGTTGGCCCTACTACTGTGCTCTGAAGCCCATGCTAAGGCTTTAGTAAAATTCCTGAATTCTGCCCACGTGCCTCAAGAGACCTCCGTTGATCAGTTCGAGAATTGTGTGGCTAGTTTGACAGTTGACAATGGCCTGGGATTCTCTGATGCAGACCTAACTCCCAAGGGAATGAAACACAATGATGCCCTACATGTCTCCATTAAGTGCAGGGGCACTACATTAGCCCATGTTCTGGTAGATACTGGTTCATCACTGTGATCGGTGGATCTGGAACTGACTGTTTAACGCTGGTTCGCGAAATGTCGCGGAAGCAAGAGTCGCCACCGTCTTTTATTTTCTCCAAATGGAAAGGACAAAAGCACAGAAAAATTCCTTAAAGAGATTGCTCTCGGTTCGGGAGGTAGGTTATAGAAAGGGAAGGTGTTAGCACCCTTTCTATCCATGGTTATCCATGGGCTCTTAGATACTTGCTCAATGTGTTTTCAAAAATGTTTGCTTGCTTTTCAATTGTGGGTTTAAAAAGTTTCTTTGAAAAATTTCAGATCGACTCGTACGCCAGAGTGTTTGAAAAGTTTGTTTTGAAAGCTTTTGAAAAAGTGTCGGTGTGAAAAGTATTTTTTTGATTTGTTTTGAAATTAGAGCAAGTATCTATGAGTTCTCTACCTACCCTAAGGAATTCGTCTGTGTAAATGTCCTTAAAGTAGTGCCATCCCACCATTGAGGGGTAGGTAGCACCACCGTTGGAGGTGTTCGGGTCAATTCGAGTTTTAGGGACATGGTGATCACCAGAGCAATGGGAAGACACCTTAGAAGCTACCCTCATGCCAGGTTCCCGGATCATGAGGACTTACTAAGACGTTTTCTACTCGACGACCACCTTTCGAAAGGCAACAGTGAGGCGTACCCTAGGGGTGGTGTGTGCGAATTGTGTGTCATGTTTCAGTTATTTGTCTTGTCATGTTTGTTGTGTTCTACGCTTGATTTTAATTTGTCCATTCATTCTTGCATGCTTGGTTAACAGTTAAATATTTTGCGAGGAAATAAATCTAAACTATTACAAATGGCGCGGGTCCACATCGCCAAAATTAAACCGGACCCGATTTAGCGGAAAAATAAATAATGCGAAGAAATAAAGTGCGAAAAGTAAAGTTACATGGCTTAGGGACAATTACATAATTATTTAAACGATTGTAAAATAAATGCGCGAAGCAAAGGAATTGAAACGAAACTAGGGCGTTGGACCCTTTTGCAATCAATTAAAATTAATAAGGAATTTAAAATTAAAATTAAATGAAAATGATATTTTTGTGTTTTTTATATTTTAAGGAGAAAAAGAAGTTAATTGAAATTAAATTAAAAGGCAAACCCTAATTCTAATATTTTTTAATTATTAAGAAAGAATTAAAATATGATCTAAATTAAACCCTAATTTATTTATGTGCAATTTAATTATGAAAAATAAATAAATAATATTATTATTCTAAAAAAGGGGAAAAATATTAAAAGGAATAAAAAATATCAATCAACCTAATTCTATTTTTTTTGGATTTTTTGTTATGAAAAAAATATAAATTAAACCTAATTTGAAATTAGTCTTTTTACATGCTAATAAAATAATTATAATAAAATAAATATTATTTTTTGGTCTTTTTCTGATTTTTTTTATATTTTTTGTAAAAAAAATAATTACTGAATTAAAACAATAAATAAATAAAATAAGAATTAAAAAGATATAAGGGAAATAAATGAAATTTCAAACCAGGGTGGGGTGTTGTCCCAAAATTGGAGGTATAGGCCTGGGAATTCTGGCCCAATAAGCATGGCCCTCGTTGATTTTGCCAATTGTATGCTAACGTGTTGACTTGGTCCTAGCATGTTCTTTGCATCGTGGGCGTTGATCTGGTTGTGTAGGACGCGTGGATGGCCATGCTTTGAGAGAACATGATGTACCTGGATGTCAGCGCTGCATAGGATCAATTATTGAAAAATAGCATTGGAATTTTGCCAGACCTGGGACTTGAACCCAGGTCTTGAGAGTCACATGCATAGCGTGTTACCACTGAGCCAAACGCGTTAATTGATATATTATTATAAACAAATAATGAAAAAGCAAAACCAACGCCTATTAACTAAAACGCGCGCGAATTTGAATTGGCCAGTGGCTGATGGACACGATGCCTTCGTCTTCCTCACACTGTAAAACAGATCACTATGGGAACGGTTTTTGTAGCGTTGCCAAAAGGTGTCTACTGAAAAATAGCGATTAGAACCATGGGCATCATAAATTGTTCGCGAGGATGCATTCTTCTTCGTCTTGATGTGCTGAACTCAACCATGGTATCCATGGGTCCTGATTTTTCCTCTATACCAAATCCCCAATTTCAGAAACCTGCAACCCTAATATTCAAACATGGCGAATTCATATACATGGCACAAAAAAGCAATTGAATGTAATGGTTAGCTCAGAAACATCATTGTAAGCAATAATCCATAAAGAAAAATGCAAAAGGATGCTTAATTCATGCTATGCGATTTCAGAATTTTTGCTTCACAGTTTGACTTAGGGGTACCGATTCAGGGTGTTTTTGTTGATGTTAATGATTGGGAAATGTCCAAGGATGTCTCAGGATGCTAATGGGACAAAGATTGAAGCTTGAATCGACCTTAAAGCTAGATTTCAGTGTTTGAGTTTTTAGGAGAATTTTCAATATGGTAATGGCTTCCTATGCGCAGCTTCCAGTCCCTTTGGCTTAGGGTTATGTTCTAGTACTTGTAAGGAAGCAATTAGGTCAACAATTTCAACAAAAATCTCTTGCAATTATGAATTGAAGATTTGATTTTTTTCCATTATACTTTCAATCTCTTTCACATGGTTTTTGTGCAAATCATATCCAATTCAATCCAATTCTTCCTAATCAGCATGTGCACGAAATATTGACCTTATAATGTGCATAAAAAGATTTTTTTTAGGTTAGGTTTATATTTTCCATGTATTAAAATGATTTAAATGAATATAAATTAATATAAATTCAAATAAATAATTAAAAAATATGAAAATACTTCCCTTTGGGCCTAATGGTCGTGCATAGGCTTGGCATGAAGAAACTTGGAAGAAAAATGGGCCCATTTGCATTTTTAGGTCATTTGAACCATTGTTGACTTTTCAAAATTCCCAAAAATTTCCCAACTTCCACAAGGCATAACTTGGTCAATTTTTAAGCTTTTCACATGTTCTTGGACATTTTGGAAAGGTCTTTGAGTCCTTTAACCAATGCCTTTGGTCCCATGTCATTTTGATCTACCAATCTCAAGTTATGGCCTTTGACTTAAAGTCCCTTTTTGTTGACTTTTGAAAATGACCTATAATGTTGAAATTGATAACTTTTTGTGAGAGCATTTCTTGGACTTGAAGTATGAAGATGAGTTGTAGGAAATGTCTTTCTCTTCAAAATGAGCTTTGGATGGAATTTTTCTGATAATCCATGTGAAAGTTATGCCCTGGTCAATTTCAGTTGACTTTTGCAGCTGTCCAAATATAGCAACTTTTGCATCTTTGATGATTTCTGAGCCAAATTTTGAGAATCATGATCAAGCATTGATCAAATGATGTTTATGGCTTCAAAATGATATGTTGACCAAAAATTTGAACTTTTGACTGTCAAATGACCATTTTGCCCCTACAGTTGACTGTAGTGCAATCTAGGGTTTTGACTATGCAATTTTGAGCTGAATGCCTTGAAACTTGACATGAGGATGCTTGACCACATTTGTAGGCATATGAGACTTGATTGGGCTATTGAAAACTTCCTTTCCTTGATCAGAACCCAAACCCTAGTTTTGATTGTATAGGAGCCAGTTGAGCTGCACAACCCTGGGGGAATTTTGTGACCTTGACTTGGCAATTTCTTGATGAATATGGGAGGGCAAATTTTGGGGTACAACAGTTGCCCCTGTTCAATCTTCTTAGACCTGAGGATGCAGATTGGCTGACGTGCCTTTCGTAATCCGAGGGTAAAAGATGATTGGACACTAGAGTGCCCAGAAATTTGCGCTCACATAGTAGCAATGATGATGAGGGAATGGGCTTATAGATGCCATTTGGATGTTGCTTGGATAGGAAGATGGGCTTATAGATGCCATCTGGACGTTGATCGCGTAGGAGATTCCTTAGCGAGAACCTGCATACCTGCAAAACAGAAAAATGAGTACCTGACACGTCGCAGGAGCTGATTTTAGATGCTTGATATAGATGTGTCCTGACTGGTTACAGGAGCTGGGTCTGGAGCTTCAAACGTTGATGAATGAACCAGGGATGGTTACTGCCTTAGCATGGATGGTAAGAGAATCCTGAATGATTTCAACCTCAACAACGCTCGTTGAGAAAATCTTGGTGAGAATTACCATCTTCGTAGTGTCAGGAAGAGAACCGAAGGACATTATAATCTCAAAGGGAGTCACCTCACTCATCGTTGGAGAGGGAACTATAGGAACTTATAATCTGAAAGGAAATATCACCTCACTCGCCGTTGGAGAGGGAAACATCTTGAAAGGGAATTACCACCTCACTCGCCGTTGGAGAGGGGACCATAAGAGAATATCACCTCACGCTCATGCCGGAGAGGGAAACATCTGAAGAAGGAATTACTACCTCACACGCCGTTGGAGAGGGGAC
This sequence comes from Vicia faba, assembly GCA_948472305.1. Lineage (NCBI taxonomy): Eukaryota > Viridiplantae > Streptophyta > Magnoliopsida > Fabales > Fabaceae > Vicia > Vicia faba. The sequence goes on from OX451741.1 coordinate 1,351,572,356, forward strand.
CATAAGAGAATATCACCTCACGCTCATGCCGGAGAGGGAAACATCTGAAGAAGGAATTACCACCTCACACGCCGTTGGAGAGGGGACCATAAGGAGAATATCACCTCACACTCGTCGTCGGAGAGGAGAATATCAGAAAGACTTCTGGAAGCAGTATCAGAACGTCACCATCTCTGGATCATATCCGAAACTATATCTGAAGGATACCTGGAAGCAGCATCAGAACGTCACCATCTCTGGGTCATATCTGAAACTATATCTAGAAGGAATCTGGAAGCAGCATCAGAACGTCACCATCGCTGGGTTTACATCTGAAACTATATCGAGAAGGAATTCTGGAAGCAGTATCAGAACGTCACCATCGCTGGGTTTACATCTGAAACTATATCGAGAAGGAACTCTGGAAGCAGCATCAGAACGTCACCATCGCTGGGTTTACATCTGAAACTATATCGAGAAGGAATTCTGGAAGCAGTATCAGAACGTCACCATCGCTGGGTTTACATCTGAAACTATATCGAGAAGGAATCTGGAAGCAGCATCAGAACGTCACCATCGCTGGGTTTACATCTGAAACTATATCGAGAAGGAATTCTGGAAGCAGTATCAGAACGTCACCATTGCTGGGTTTACATCTGAAACTATATCGAGAAGGAATCTGGAAGCAGCATCAGAACGTCACCATCGCTGGGTTTACATCTGAAACTATATCGAGAATGAATTGCGATTAGTTGATAGTAGTCATTTTTGTATTGATCTTTTTCCTGAAAAGGTAGAACATAATTGTATGCAAAATCATGATGCATGAACTGTATGTTTTCAAGATCAATGAGATTCGTGTAATATGATGCATATGCATGCTATAATGATGTATGTGACGTTTTATGAATGTATGTTTTCGTCGTAGGAAAATAAATCCTTGACGGGTGCCGGGAAGTCGCATCCTGGGCTGATGTTGAAGAATAGTTGCAAGAATTCCAATAGGCGAAGATAACTCCGTTGGGGAATAAACTTGGCGAATGGAGGATTCTGCGGGGAGAAAAAGATATCCTAGCGACCATGCTGGGAAGAAATACTCTGTGGGGAGATGCTTTTGCTGGATTGCTGAGGATGACTCGCTGAGGATACCTTGCTGTATTGGAAGTATGAATGGATTTCGCTGGGGATAAGAAGATTCCGTCGACGACGCTCTTTCTTTGGCTTTTGGCTGAGGATAACCCAGTTATATCCTGTTAAGGAAATAACTCTTTAAATCAAGCCGGGCGACGCGTTCGTGCCTTGAGAGGGGTAAGCTTCCGTAACTTACTGGGGATAAGCTTACTGCTTGGGGATATGAATTCCATCTTTCCTGGGGAACTGGATTGGATTCTCTGGGGAAGTTTTGAACTGTATTGGTTATGTTCTTTTAATGGAACCTGCCTTGATACCCTGGAGGATAGAACGACCAGATTGCTTGGACCACCCTTTATTGCCTCTGTTTCTTGTGGGGTGCTGATAGCTGTTGGCGGACAAACCTTCTTCTGGTAGACAGATAGCAGGACAACAGGACATAATCATACGCTTTAATCCCTAATTTTTGCCTGGACCGCCCTTTCGGGTTTTCAGTCCACCGGGATACCCATTTTTGCCCAAGCCGCCTTTTCAGGTTTTCGACTTGTCGGGTGTACAGATTTTTTTTCATTTCATCCCTTCATTTTGCCCGAACCCTTTTGGTTCGCCGGGAAGCCCTTATTTTTGCCTAGGTATGTCAACCTAGCGGGTCTTTGATTTTGCGTAGTATTTTTTCAACTATGTCCACGCTCTTAGAATGCAGGGAGGTGCCCCTGGCTGCTTGTGTTGCCATATTACCAGAAGATGTCTGATCGGGCAAGATTCGTTGCTGGAGTGCCCCAAGTGGCTCAGGCAGAGATTTGCCCCAGGCTTTTTGGCCTTTTGAGAGATTCTCCGAATCTTGATTGGACTGCCCCAGATGATGGACAATAGTCATGCCGTGCCCCTTGATTGGAAGTGCTTTTGTTCACTAGGTATTTCTCGTGCGAATTTCCCTGCTGTTCAAACAAAAAGTCATATGCAAACAAAGTTATGTTAAAAATGCAAAGCTTATGTCTGTTTCGAAAATTTTGAAAATGCATTCTTTCATAAAAACAGATGAATATTTGTAAAACGTGATGTCAACTCCGTATTTTACCGTGAGCCTTAAGGAGTCAGGATACCTTTCGTAACGGTATGCTTTCGAACTAACCCATGCTTCAGCTAGGACTTTTAAGGGTTGTATTGTGGCCTGGTTCACGGTTTAAGAAACAAAGGATAAAGGCTCAAATTATTTGTACCCACCCGCTCTTCGTGATGTTCTCCAAACCTAAACTCAGTTGATCGTGCGTTAGACCTTGCTTGAGTCTTTGCTCTGATTTTCTAGTGACGATTCGGATGTTGATAACTTATTTTGAATAGGCAGTCATTCCTTTTTTGTTGAGGGTTTGTAAGACCTCTTTCTTGATTTTTGTTATCCCTTTCTTTTTGCCTGGACTGTTTCCTTTTTTGGAATTACAGTCAGCGGGATGCCCCAGTTTCATAAGTCCCTTTTACAGGTTTTGACTTCATGGGCTTTTCATTTATGATTTTTTGATAATGACTGCCTGTCCTTATGATTATTCGGAACCATCACTGTCTTTCTTCATTTTGTAAGGATCTCTTTGGTGCCATTCGTCATGCACTTGGATCAACTGAGAAGACTACCCTGCCCCGGGTTATGATTAAGGGTTTCAATTTTCGAAAATAAAACTCCTACTTCTTTGGCCCAGAGGGGTTGACGAGGGATTATCTTCCTTATAACTCCAGTGTTTAGGATTTGAAACAATGCCTGTACCTCATCAGCGGGGTCTGTTCAAAAGCATATTGTAATGATCGCGGTATCGTTTCGTCATCCTCCCTCAAGAGGCTTAGAATTTTAGATCCAGAGTTGACATCAGAAAAATATGAAAAGAAATTTGAACATAATGAAAACAATTGTATTAATTCCCAAAACAGACATATGCGATGCATTGATAGAATAAAAGAGTTTGCTATGACATTAATTGTTTGTATAAGCAAAGAAAAATACAACTCAAAAATTCAAATAAACAAAAGGCTTCAATGATTGGGCAACGGAGCAGTGATTATGTTCGGAGTCTCAGGCACTTCAAACTGAATCTCCCCGGCGTCGATCATGTCTTGAATCTTGTTCTTGAGAGGCCAGCAGTTGTCCGTAGTATGCCCCGGGCTATCAGAATGATACGCGCACCTATCATTGGGATGATAGTTGGGAGCAGAAGTGTTCGGATTCCGAAGAGGAGCCCTTAAGGTGATCAGCCCTGCCTTCAACATTTGTTGCAGTGCTTGATCCAGCGACATGTTGATTTTGGTGTACTGTCGTTTCTCCTTGCGCTGCTGCCCCTGTCCTTGTTGAGCAGGTCCGGGATTGGAGATCTGGATTGCCCCTACCTCATGACGGCTCTTTTTACCGTGCACAGCATTGGACTCTTTCTTTCCATGATGAGGCTTTTTATCAGAAGGTGCAGCCTCTTGAATTTTCCCAGACCGGATGCCCGCTTCTATTCGCTCTCCAGTCAAGATAAGATCTGTGAATCCGGCAGACGAATTCCCAATTAGGTGGTTGTAGAATGGACCAGACAGGGTCCCCAAGAACATATCGACAAGTTCCCGATCAGTCAGAGGTGGTTGTACCCTTCCAGCAAGATCCCTCCATTTCTGCGCATATTCTTTAAAACCTTCACTTGATCCTAACGACATACCCTGGAGTTGGGTACGCGTAGGAGCAAGGTCGGCATTATATTGATACTGCTTATAGAAAGCAGTAGCCAACTCCTCCCAGTTACGAACCTTGGTCCCATCTAGCTGATAGAACCATTCGAGATGAGTCCCTGAAAGACTCTCCTGGAAGAAGTGGATCCACAAGTTCTTGTCCACCGTATATGGTTGAATCTTCCGAACATAGGACCTGAGATGTAACTTGGGACAAGACGCCCCGTCATACTTGGTAAAGGATGGTGCTTTGAACTTCCGAGGAATAATCACACCAGTTGGCAAACCCAGATCTCCAAAATCCAGCCTAGGTAGCTGTTGGATTTCCATAGCTTTCATTCTGTCCTCCAGTTGCTTATATCTGTCATCAGCAGGAGGGTACTGCTCTTCATCAAAATCTGTCTCGTTGTCGGAGACCACTGGACTGGGAACCTCTCTCTCATGATGACTGCTTTTTCCCACAGATGGGGTTGTCCTCTCAGTTTCAACTTGCGGTGTATTCCCAGATCTGCGTCTAGGGCTGAACAGAACAGTCCTCTTCTTTTTCTTGTCCTTCTTCAAAAGGAGAGCCTTCAGGTCTTGTTGCCCCTGGGTCAAATTCATAATCAGCTCTTGGAACTGGGCGTTCTGAGTTTGAAGATCCTTGATAGTCTGCTCGGCTGATGATTCAGGATTCATGACGAGCGGCTGAAATAAACAGCGGAGAAGGGTAAGCAACCTGTCAAAGGGATACCTGCAATGCAATGAGATGTATGATATGCATGCAATGTTTTCAAGGATCTCGCGGGGTAAACAGAGAAACTTTGTTAGCATTTGGAACCGGTAGCTTGACTGAAGGCACTGCATATTGTTGAGAGTCCTTCTTCAAGGGTCAAAGGCTCACCATATCCAGTGGGTCATAGCCCCTGACAACCTTGGCTAGAGGAAAATAAATCCTCTTTGCCCCTTGCTGGGATAATTGTTCATCATGACCTGCATCACAAGCCCTTGAGATCCTTAAAATGGGTTAGGATGTATGCAATGGTATGCAATGGTATGATGTCATGCTATGCATGGGGTGATGTAGGTAAACCCTGTTATGAGCCCCAATTAAGGACTATAAACAGACCCTGCAAGCAATTTGATAAACCCTGTCATGAGTCCTAGTTAAGGACTATAAACAAGACCTGCAAGAAACTTAGTACCCTGTTATGAGTCCCAATTAAGGACTATAAACAAGACCTGCAAGGAACCTAAGTAAAACCTGTCATGAGTCCCAATTAAGGACTATAAACAGAACCTGCAAGTGGTTAGTACACCCTGTTATAAGTCCCAATTAAGGACTATGAACAAAACTTGCAAGGCATCAAGGGTCAGATAACAAGCATGCAAGTAGTCAAGTACGAAGGCAAACAAGTCACACAAGAGAAACCCTTAGAGTTTAAGCCAGCATGAGGTCTGGGTAGTACCCTCTTTCAGCTTGTTGGTTAAGACCTGTCCTATCAGAAGTAACCGGGTTCTAGAGGATCCCAATATCACTGACTACCCTCAATCGGTCATAACTCCAGCATCGCAATCTTTTCTTGCGGCCAGAACCATCACGAGAGTTTAGCCTCAATGGGCGTAGCATACTGCTACAATTCTAAAGGCCAAGTCGTGTCAATTAAGGTTCTAAGGTTGTTGGTGCTTAATGACTCCTTAGAAGACCCATATTCTCCTCGTTGCGACACAAGGGATATCGGTACAGACTAAGGTGCCACACCAACGTAGCCACTGCTTCACCTGTGTCGGTCTACGCCGGACAGGTCCCTCACAGCTTATGCTACCTAAACAGGGTATCCCCAGATCCGGGTTAGGATCTATGTAACTCCCATGCAACCCACAAATTTAAAGCAGACAAGTCAATACAATTGAAAACACAGTTATGAACTAACCCTAAGGTACACCTCACTTTATAAAGACTCCCCAGCAGAGTCGCCAGTTCTGTGATCGGTGGATCTGGAACTGACTGTTTAACGCTGGTTCGCGAAATGTCGCGGAAGCAAGAGTCGCCACCGTCTTTTATTTTCTCCAAATGGAAAGGACAAAAGCACAGAAAAATTCCTTAAAGAGATTGCTCTCGGTTCGGGAGGTAGGTTATAGAAAGGGAAGGTGTTAGCACCCTTTCTATCCATGGTTATCCATGGGCTCTTAGATACTTGCTCAATGTGTTTTCAAAAATGTTTGCTTGCTTTTCAATTGTGGGTTTAAAAAGTTTCTTTGAAAAATTTCAGATCGACTCGTACGCCAGAGTGTTTGAAAAGTTTGTTTTGAAAGCTTTTGAAAAAGTGTCGGTGTGAAAAGTATTTTTTTGATTTGTTTTGAAATTAGAGCAAGTATCTATGAGTTCTCTACCTACCCTAAGGAATTCGTCTGTGTAAATGTCCTTAAAGTAGTGCCATCCCACCATTGAGGGGTAGGTAGCACCACCGTTGGAGGTGTTCGGGTCAATTCGAGTTTTAGGGACATGGTGATCACCAGAGCAATGGGAAGACACCTTAGAAGCTACCCTCATGCCAGGTTCCCGGATCATGAGGACTTACTAAGACGTTTTCTACTCGACGACCACCTTTCGAAAGGCAACAGTGAGGCGTACCCTAGGGGTGGTGTGTGCGAATTGTGTGTCATGTTTCAGTTATTTGTCTTGTCATGTTTGTTGTGTTCTACGCTTGATTTTAATTTGTCCATTCATTCTTGCATGCTTGGTTAACAGTTAAATATTTTGCGAGGAAATAAATCTAAACTATTACAAATGGCGCGGGTCCACATTGCCAAAATTAAACCGGACCCGATTTAGCGGAAAAATAAATAATGCGAAGAAATAAAGTGCGAAAAGTAAAGTTACATGGCTTAGGGACAATTACATAATTATTTAAACGATTGTAAAATAAATGCGCGAAGCAAAGGAATTGAAACGAAACTAGGGCGTTGGACCCTTTTGCAATCAATTAAAATTAATAAGGAATTTAAAATTAAAATTAAATGAAAATGATATTTTTGTGTTTTTTATATTTTAAGGAGAAAAAGAAGTTAATTGAAATTAAATTAAAAGGCAAACCCTAATTCTAATATTTTTTAATTATTAAGAAAGAATTAAAATATGATCTAAATTAAACCCTAATTTATTTATGTGCAATTTAATTATGAAAAATAAATAAATAATATTATTATTCTAAAAAAGGGGGAAAATATTAAAAGGAATAAAAAATATCAATCAACCTAATTCTATTTTTTTTGGATTTTTTGTTATGAAAAAAATATAAATTAAACCTAATTTGAAATTAGTCTTTTTACATGCTAATAAAATAATTATAATAAAATAAATATTATTTTTTGGTCTTTTTCTGATTTTTTTTATATTTTTTGTAAAAAAAATAATTACTGAATTAAAACAATAAATAAATAAAATAAGAATTAAAAAGATATAAGGGAAATAAATGAAATTTCAAACCAGGGTGGGGTGTTGTCCCAAAATTGGAGGTATAGGCCTGGGAATTCTGGCCCAATAAGCATGGCCCTCGTTGATTTTGCCAATTGTATGCTAACGTGTTGACTTGGTCCTAGCATGTTCTTTGCATCGTGGGCGTTGATCTGGTTGTGTAGGACGCGTGGATGGCCATGCTTTGAGAGAACATGATGTACCTGGATGTCAGCGCTGCATAGGATCAATTATTGAAAAATAGCATTGGAATTTTGCCAGACCTGGGACTTGAACCCAGGTCTTGAGAGTCACATGCATAGCGTGTTACCACTGAGCCAAACGCGTTAATTGATATATTATTATAAACAAATAATGAAAAAGCAAAACCAACGCCTATTAACTAAAACGCGCGCGAATTTGAATTGGCCAGTGGCTGATGGACACGATGCCTTCGTCTTCCGCACACTGTAAAACAGATCACTATGGGAACGGTTTTTGTAGCGTTGCCAAAAGGTGTCTACTGAAAAATAGCGATTAGAACCATGGGCATCATAAATTGTTCGCGAGGATGCATTCTTCTTCGTCTTGATGTGCTGAACTCAACCATGGTATCCATGGGTCCTGATTTTTCCTCTATACCAAATCCCCAATTTCAGAAACCTGCAACCCTAATATTCAAACATGGCGAATTCGTATACATGGCACAAAAAAGCAATTCAATGTAATGGTTAGCTCAGAAACATCATTGTAAGCAATAATCCATAAAGAAAAATGCAAAAGGATGCTTAATTCATGCTATGCGATTTCAGAATTTTTGCTTCACAGTTTGACTTAGGGGTACCGATTCAGGGTGTTTTTGTTGATGTTAATGATTGGGAAATGTCCAAGGATGTCTCAGGATGCTAATGGGACAAAGATTGAAGCTTGAATCGACCTTAAAGCTAGATTTCAGTGTTTGAGTTTTTAGAAGAATTTTCAATATGGTAATGGCTTCCTATGCGCAGCTTCCAGTCCCTTTGGCTTAGGGTTATGTTCTAGTACTTGTAAGGAAGCAATTAGGTCAACAATTTCAACAAAAATCTCTTGCAATTATGAATTGAAGATTTGATTTTTTTCCATTATACTTTCAATCTCTTTCACATGGTTTTTGTGCAAATCATATCCAATTCAATCCAATTCTTCCTAATCAGCATGTGCACGAAATATTGACCTTATAATGTGCATAAAAAGATTTTTTTAGGTTAGGTTTATATTTTCCATGTATTAAAATGATTTAAATGAATATAAATTAATATAAATTCAAATAAATAATTAAAAAATATGAAAATACTTCCCTTTGGGCCTAATGGTCGTGCATAGGCTTGGCATGAAGAAACTTGGAAGAAAAATGGGCCCATTTGCATTTTTAGGTCATTTGAACCATTGTTGACTTTTCAAAATTCCCAAAAATTTCCCAACTTCCACAAGGCATAACTTGGTCAATTTTTAAGCTTTTCACATGTTATTGGACATTTTGGAAAGGTCTTTGAGTCCTTTAACCAATGCCTTTGGTCCCATGTCATTTTGATCTACCAATCTCAAGTTATGGCCTTTGACTTAAAGTCCCTTTTTGTTGACTTTTGAAAATGACCTATAATGTTGAAATTGATAACTTTTTGTGAGAGCATTTCTTGGACTTGAAGTATGAAGATGAGTTGTAGGAAATGTCTTTCTCTTCAAAATGAGCTTTGGATGGAATTTTTCTGATAATCCATGTGAAAGTTATGCCCTGGTCAATTTCAGTTGACTTTTTCAGCTGTCCAAATATAGCAACTTTTGCATCTTTGATGATTTCTGAGCCAAATTTTGAGAATCATGATCAAGCATTGATCAAATGATGTTTATGGCTTCAAAATGATATGTTGACCAAAAATTTGAACTTTTGACTGTCAAATGACCATTTTGCCCCTACAGTTGACTGTAGTGCAATCTAGGGTTTTGACTATGCAATTTTGAGCTGAATGCCTTGAAACTTGACATGAGGATGCTTGACCACATTTGTAGGCATATGAGACTTGATTGGGCTATTGAAAACTTCCTTTCCTTGATCAGAACCCAAACCCTAGTTTTGATTGTATAGGAGCCAGTTGAGCTGCACAACCCTGGGGGAATTTTGTGACCTTGACTTGGCAATTTCTTGATGAATATGGGAGGGAAAATTTTGGGGTACAACAATCACTGAATGTCTTACCCAAGAACGCTCTAGACAGGTTGGATTGCGAAGGGCTCACACTAAAGCCCAGTAACATTGTGGTGAGGGCCTTCGACGGTTCTAAAAGAATTGTGCATGGGGAGGTGGAAATCCCTATCAAAGTGGGTACTCAGACTTTTAATTCCACTTTCTATGTGATGGATATCTGCCCATCTTACTCCTGTTTATTGGGTCGACCCTGGATCCATGGGGCTGGTGCTGTGACTTCCACCCTACATCAGATGCTGAAGTACCCAGTCAATGGGAAGATTATCATAGTTCATGGGGAGGAGGAGTACATGGTAAGCCACCTGAACTCTTTCAGATTTTTTGAAATGGATGACGAGTTCATTGAGACCCCCTGTCATAACTTTGAGGAGGTTCCACAGACCATTGCTGCAACCAAGACCACTGCCAATGTCCCAAAGACTATTAGGCCTCCGTTGAAGATGGCTTCTCTGAAAGATGCCAAGGCAGTCGTTGAAGAAGGTGGGTGTACAATTTGAGGCCAACTTCTGGATATTCCCTACAAATATGACAAATTTTGTTTGCGTTTTACTTCAGGAGCCCAAAGAGTTGTTCGTCGTGGTCGCGCCAGGGGACCACCTTTACAGATCAGCAACCATGGAGTCAATGCCCTGAAAGACAGCGATAGTGATTATGACCTGGACAAGTGGATATTCCCAACCATCAACGGTGGAATCAACAATTGGGAGGCTAAAGACTTTGTGCCCGTTACTTTTATTCAAGAGTAATTTGTCTTTTTGTTTTAAGGAAATGTAATATTTGAACAATTGAAACATTAAAGATTTGTGTCTTACCCGAGGCACAATGGTCTATTTGTGAGGGTCATTACTTCATTTTCATATGTCATCAATAAAACATTAGACGTTTCACATACAAATTTCACGCTCTTTGCTTTTCTTTTCTGCCTCTTTACATTATCAAAAATATACAGTTATGCTCTTACACACACTCACATATCAAACTGCATATCCACATCCACTCTAGATCCCATTGATAACAGTTATGCTATTGCTCATTATGACTTTAAAAATCCGATCAACCAAGCCGAGGACGAAGGTGAGGAAGATTGTGAGGTACCAGGAGAGCTTTCCAGACTATTACAATAGGAGGAAAGGGCAATACAGCCTCATGAGGAGCCAGTTGAGACAGTGAACTTGGGTACTGAAGAGGACAAGAAAAAAGTTAAGATAGGTGTTGATCTGGAGCAAAGTGTCAAAAAGTGGTTAATACAGATGCTACATGACTATGTTGAGGTTTTTGCCTAGTCATACGAAGACATGCCGGGACTTGACACCGATATTGTGGTTCATCTCCTACCTACAAAAGAGGACCGCCCTCCAGTGAAATAAAAGGTTCGTCGTATGCGGCCGGATATGTCAGAAAAGATCAAGGCTGAGATCATGAAACAGTTCAATGCCGGTTTCTTAGCTATCACATCCTATCCACAATGGGTCGCTAATGTTGTTTCAGTACCTAAGAAGGATGGCAAGGTACGTATCTGTGTAGATTACAGAGACCTGAATAGGGCAAGCCCCAAGGATGACTTTCCGCTTCCCTATATTGATGTTCTAGTTGACAACACCGCACAACATAAAGTATTCTCCTTCACTGATGGTTTCTCTAAATACAATCAGATCAAAATGGCACCTGAGGACATGGAGAAGATGACCTTTGTCACACAGTGGGGCACTTTCTGCTACAAAGTTATGCCATTTGGACTAAAGAACATCGGGGAAACCTATCAACATGCCATGGTAGCTTTGTTTCATGATATGATCTATCACGAGATAGAGGTCTACATTGATGATATGATAGCCAGGTCTCAGACTGAAGAGGAGCACCTTGATCACCTACAGAAACTATTTGACAGGTTGAAGAAATATAAACTAAGGCTAAACCCGAATAAGTGCACTTTCAGAGTAAGATCCGGTAAGCTCTTAGGTTTTGTTGTCAGCGGCAAAGGCATTGAAGTAGACCCTGTAAACGTTAAAGCTATCCAAGAAATGCCAAATCCTCGCACTAAGAAGGAGGTTAGGGGATTCTTGGGACATCTGAGCTACATTTCCATATTCATTGCACATCTAATCACTACTTGTGAGCCAATCTTCAAATTACTGAAGAAAAATCAAGAAGTGAAATGGAATGACGATTTCCAGTATGCCTTCAACAAAATCAAGGAATATCTTCAAGAGCCTCTAATCTTGATGTCTCTAGTTGAAGGAAGACCTCTGATCATGTACTTAACATTATTAGAAAACTCAATGGGGTGTGTGCTGGGGAAGCATGACAAGTCTGGTCGAAAAGAGCATGCAATATACTACCTTAGCAAAAAAATTACCGACTGTGAAACAAGATACTCACTGATCGAGAAGACTTATTGTGCTTTGGTGTGGGATGCTCACCGACTAAGATAGTATATGTTGACTCACACTACCTTGTTGATATCTAAAATGGATCCGATCAAATACATCTTTGAGAAGCCCGCTCTCTCCAAAGAATAGCAAGATGGCAAATGATACTGACTGAATACGATATTCAGTACACAACCCGGAAAGCAATTAAGGGAAGTGTACTAGCTGATCATTTGGCTCATCAAGCTGTGGATCACTACCAATCCATGAATTTTGAGTTCCCGGACGAGAACATCATGTTAGTAACTGATTGTGAAGAACCTGGACCGGATGAAGGACCTGAAAAAGGATCCCAATGGCGTATGGTTTTTGATGGAGCTTCCAATGCCCTTGGCAATGGCATCGGCGTTGTGATCATATCTCCTGAGGGTTGTCATACTCCTTTCACTGTCAGGCTATGTTTCAATTGTACCAACAATATGGCTGGGTATGAAGCATGTATCATGGGTCTCAAAGTTGCAATCAATTTAAGGATCAAGTTCTTAAGTGTGTTTGGAGACTCGGCTTTGGTAATCGGTCATATCAAAGGAGAATAGGACATGAAGCATCCTAATCTCATCCCATACAAAGAGCATGTGTTGACACTAATCCCATACTTTTAAGAAGTTACCTTTGAGCATTTTACACGAGAGGAAAATCAACTAGCATACAAGCTATCTACGATGTTATCCATGTTCAAGGTTAGGTGGGATAATGAGGCTCCTCAGTTCACCATTAAGAGGATGGACGAGCCAGCATACTGTCACGAGATTGGTATTGAATAAGTAGTGGACAAGCCTTGGTTCCATGAAGTCAAAAGATATCTCGAAGGACAAAAATACCCTGAGGGAGCTTCAGTCAATGATAAGAAGTTCCTAAGAAGGTTCTCTGCGAAGTTCTTCCTCAGTAATGGGATCCTCTACACGTGTATTCATGACTCTACCTTGCTTCGGTGTGTAGACAAGAGTGAGGCAGAAAAGATTATGGCTGATTTGCATGAAGGTACCTTTGGCACTCATTCTAGTGGGAACTCGATGGCTAAAAAGATCCTACGGGCAGGATACTACTGGTCCACTATGGAAGCAGACTGTTATCAGCTTTCACGAACTTTCCATAAATGCCAGATCTATGTTGATAATGTGCATGTACCTCAAGTTCCTCTAAACGTCTTGACTGCTCCTTGGCCATTCGTAATGTGGGGCATCGACATGATTGGGGATATTAGACCGACGACTTCTAATGGGAACTGCTTCATCCTAGTTGCCATTGATTACTTCACAAAGTGGGTCGAAGCAGCTTCATTTGCTTCTGTTACCAAGAACGTTGTGGCTCGATTTATCAGACATAACATTATTTGTCGGTATGGTATCCCAGAAATAATCATTACATATAATGGTACCAATCTCAAAAACACTATGATCACCGAGATTTGCACGCAATTCAAAATCCAGTATCATAACTCTCCTCCCTACCGGCCGAAGATGAATGGCGTTGTTGAAGCTGCTAACAAAAATATCAAGAGAATCATATAGAAGATGACAGTGACATATAAAGATTGGCATGAGATGTTACCATTTTCTCTTCATGGTAATTGCACCACAATGCGCACATCAATAGGGGAAACTCCTTTCTCTTTAGTATACAGTATGGAGGTTGTCCTGCCCATTAAGGTCCAGATCCATTCCTTAAGGATCATGAAAGATGCAGGGTTGAGCAAAGATGAATGGGTTCAGACTAAACTTGACCAATTAAACCCGATTGACGAAAAGAGGCTCGCGGCTATCTGCCATGGTCAGATATACCAAAAACGTATGATCAAAGCTTTTAACAAGAAGGTCAGACGTCATGTATATCAGGATGGTGACCTAGTAATCAAACGCATCATACTGCCACAAGGTGATCCCAGGGGTAAATGGAATCCCATATACAAAGGGCCATTTATGATCAAGAACATATTTTCTGGTGGAGCCATGATCCTAACCACTATGGACGGTGACGACCTTCTACACCCGGTAAACGCGGACATAGTTAAAAGATATTATGCATAAACAAAGACCCGTTAGGTCGACTGGCCTAGGAAAAAATTAGGGCATCCCAGCGAACCAAAAGGGTTCGGGCAAAACTTGGGGATATACATAAAAAATATGTACACCTGGCAAGTCGAAAACCTGAAAAGGCGGCTTGGGCAAAAAGGGGCATCCTGGTGGACTGAAAACCCGAAAGGGAGGTCCAGGAAAAAGTTAGGGATTTAAAGTGTATAACTATATATCGTTGGATCACCTTACAGCTAATCTTCAGTATCAACTATCAAACTCAAGCAGTACTAATCAATCCAATCAGTTTCAGACAAGCAGCGAAAGGGATGAGACGCTCAAAGACATAAAGTCAATAGCAGAATGGGAACCCAATGGGATTATTTCACATAGATGTCTTTTCTTTGTATACTTCTTTTGTATAATTTTCATTCTTACGACGGAATCATCTTACTAGGATGTCTGTCTCCTTGTACAAAAACGCTTATTTCAAGTTAATACAAAACTATTCCTTTGAAAGTGTAAAACTTTTGTTTTTATTTTTCTGTTTTGTGTGCGAAAACGTCCAGTGATTATTTTTGAACGTATGCATTTGAATGTGATTACTGCTTACAAATATTGGCATAAAACAGAAAGACAGTTGCTAATGACTTTATGAAATGGGACAATATCTAAGGGCCATCCATAAAATCCCCACAGATGTCTTCCCCAGCAGATACCTTTTCCAGCAGGTACAGAGGCAGGGGCGTTCTACTACAAGGTCACTGCCATATTCTCGACATGCATCTTAATGATATCAGTTGTTATCACATCCCCGGAAGAGCAAAAATATCCAATTATTGCTCCAAAATTCCCTAGTGAAGTCGCCAAGCTTCTTAGGATTCCCCAACAGGATTTCACAAAATCCCCAAGCAGTGCATGGAATTTCCCTTCCTCAACAGAGTTTATTTCTCTAACAACGGAAGTTCATCTCCCAGCATTTCAACTTCAACAAATCTAAAGACCTACATTCTTCACCCCTAGCAACAGTCAAGGCTTTATTTTTCCTAATTCAACAACACAGCAGTGGAACAACTGACACGTTCATACATTGCATTCATACATCATTCCTGCAAGCATTATAGAATATGCAGCACAAATGCATATATCACAATCTCATTTATTTTGAGAGCATCATGCAAATCATACATCATGACATCGCATGAAATTAGCTTTACCTTTCTACGTTGAGTTTACAGAGAGACAAACACTATCAACTTATACAACAGGTCAAAGATTAATGCCCAAAATCAGACAGAAAAACCATCTACACGACCAAATGGTATGAACTCCCGAAGCAAGACGGGTTTACCAACAAATACAGCAGGCCGTGGATTAATTCCTGAAACCGGATGGGGAAACTATCTATGTGACCAACAAAACAAGTCCCAGATTAACACCTATAACAAGCCATGAAAATCATCTGTTGGACAGCTTGATTGTAGATTAACACCTGAAACAAGCCAGGAGAACTATCTATATAAGAATATTGAAGATTAATACCTGTAACAAGCTAGGAAAACTATCTTTCTTTCTCGGGTTAGAGATTAATACCTGTAATAACCCAGGACAACTATCTTAACGACCGACAAAAATAAGTTCCAGATTAATACTTGTAACAAGCCAGAAGAACTATCTATGGACGATCGATTATAGATTAATACCTGTAACAAGCTAGGAAAGCTATCTACGATCGATAATTTTCAAGTTCCAGATTAATACCTGAAACCAGACAAGACAACTATCTGCGAACAACTGATTGTAGATCAACAACTGAAACCAGACAGGAAAACTATCTACATGACTCAGACGAAGCAATCTTACACAGGCTCCTTCTCATATATCTCCGGATGAAGGCTAACACAGACTCATCCTGGAATAGTCCTACACAGGCTCTTTCTAATATATTCTCAGATAACGGTTAATTCCATTATCCCTAGCAAGTTATTGTGAAGCCTGGATTTTAACCAGAAAATAGCAAACTTTCATCTCTCCAAAGATAACTCTTCAGCAGAGCCTTGGACAACTGAAGTTCCTAGAATCTATTCCCCACAGAGTTTTCCTCAAGCAGGAGAACAACAGAAACCCACATTCCCCAGCGGACTCCTCCTCAAATAGCAGGATAGGAATTCCCCACAAAGAGACCTCTTAGGAAGTCAGCATCTACTTTGTATGGCATCTTTAAGCCCATCGCCGACGACTCTCAGTCATCTTCTCCAAATGGCATCTGTAAGCCCATTCTCGCCATCATCAACCATCAATGTTACTACATGCGAGTGCAAATTTCTTGGAACTCTAGTGTTCAATCATCTTCCACCTTCAGATCATTAAAGGAAGATAAGCCAATCTAAATCTTCAGGTTTAAGAATATTGAACAGGGGTAGCTGTTATACCCCAAAATTTACCCTCCCATCTCTCAAAGATTTTTCTCACAAAATTTCCACTAAGTCAAGGTTGCATAAAATTTGCTTCGATTAAGCACCTAACCTCATTCAAGCTTGCTTCAAATTTCCAAGCTTAGATTGAAGCCTTGGCCTTTTGCTTGTTTGCTGTATACAAGCTTCGACTTGGCATTTGTTTCTTTTGAAACAGCTTCCTTCGATTCAAAAGGGGAAGGGCCTCCTGTTGGTGTCCTTCGATTCAGAAATTGGTGGCTTCCTACTGGCTTCTTTCAATTCAAAAGTTAGTGGCTTCCTACTGGTTTCTTTCAATTCAGAAGGTGTTGGCTTCCTACTGGCACCCTTCGATTCAGATGACAAGTGCCTTTTGAAAATATTTTCTTCCATTCACAAGGCAGGGACCTCCTGCATGCAAGCTTCGATTCCACCCTTGAAAACCTTCAACACACATAGTTTTTGTACTATGACATACCTAGATGCCCCTTTAAGAAAGTACACAACTGGCGCATTCGAAGGACATATATTTTCCCCATTAGAAGGACATGTATTGATGGATTTAAAGGGCCATATGTGGGTGTTCCATTCAAAGGATTTACTTTGTTGGCCCATTCGAAGGAATTGCAAGTGATGCATATGGTCCCTTCAAAAGAACACACACATTGGTTCAAAACGAAGGATACACATATTGTTGGCCATTCGAAAGAGACACATAATGCAAGTTTATCTTATGATGAGTCTTGGTCCTACATGTGACCAAGCCCAGGCTTCCTGTGCAATGGCATTCGAAGGAAGTGATGAAGGAGGCTTCGATTGACAGAATGAAGTTCTCACTTGAGGGTATCTGAATTAAACAGCTAAGGCAAATAGATGGGTCCAATCTAAAGCCATTCGAAGGACACGTGAATGATCCATTAAAAGAAGCAATTTGAAGGCCCATTCGAAGGACACTTAGTGTTGTCTGAAAGAAATGAGTTTGGTCAAAGATTAGATCTAGTTGGCCAAAACAAAAGATAAATATGAAAAGATGTTGGTTGGCCCAAAATCCCACATATTGCCATACTCAAGTTTCCTGCACAAGTATTCATACTGAAGGAAGTTTCAATTATCCTGGAAAGAGTTTTCGTTGGGGCTAGCTGAATAGGAGCTCAATCAAAGAGGCCCCAATGATGAGACTTGAGCCATTCGAAGGATACATTTCTGGCCCAATCAAAGAGCAAGGATAAGGGTTACTTCGAAGGCATGATTAACAAGTGTCCTTCGATTGGCATAACAGAACAAGATCAAGTAATCAATGCAGAAGTTGACTGATCGAAGAAGCTATAATAGAGAGGTTTCTGAACACTTCAAATCAAGACTCTAGGCTATTCGAAGGATGCAATTAGAGTCATTCGAAGGAGGGCATTCGAAATTCATTTGTGTCCACATTCATTCAAATTCAAAAAGAGACAAGAATTCCATGTCTTTTGCCAAAATTCAAATTCTCATTCATGGCCTTGAAGAACATGTTTATGGACGTTTACTACCTTGCTACTCTGTCCCCTCATTCTCCTCTATTTAAGTAACACACTAGCAAGCTTCAAAACTGAATTTCCAGCCATCATCCATCCAAACCAAGCGTGCTATCTTCTTCCTGAAGGTCCCATAAGCCTTCCCCGTTCATGAGGCAAGCCCAGCGCACGCCAGAACACCCTCACATTATCACTCTGATCAATTTAGGGATTTTCCATTATTAGTGTTTTGAAACGGCCAAGACACGAACAAGATAATACAGGCTATCTCAGGCCAAATAGCCACCACCATTGAATTTGTAGACCCCAAATTAGGGGGTAATGTCATTTTCATTTTTGTTTTCTTGATATTTCACAGGATGGATATTTTGGCCAACCTGAGGGGATGACCGGAGCCACCACCCCTGGTGGCTTGACCGGCATGGACCATAGCATGGTAGAAAGCAATGCTTTGATTGGTTATTTCAAACACAGAGGGACCCACTAGAGCGCACGTGTCTGCCAAATCAGCACTTGCACTTGTCTTGCATTATGTACATTTTGTTGTATTTATATTAACGGATGTAAAGTCGTCCCAACAGTTGGGTGAGTGTGTGTTAAGGTGTTATGTGTGTGCAAGGGCAGGGGTTCAATCCCTGCCTCTTGTATATTATTTTTCCAAGTTTTGTTTGTAGATCTTGTGCTTTGAAGCTAGGCGCGTACATCATGCATTATCATCTCACAATCGTTGGATCTATTAGCAACACATCTAGCGCTTCAGGATGAAGTGTCCATGTTGGATCCTCAAAAAGCCAGTCGTATGGAAACGTGCAGAGTCCTGGGCTCCCACTTTTTGGACCTCACAAATTCCAAAGCTCACCCCCCCCCCCCCCCTATTTATTTTTAATATCAGGCCCAATTTTGTGTTTTTTTTTTATTTTTTCTTTTTTAGCTTTTTATTTGTTTTATATTTTACTTTTAATTTTTTTTTCTAACAAATCATAAAAATCAAAAAATATTAAATAGACTTAGGTTTCTCTTAAATTAGTTTTAATTTTGTAAATTAATTTAATTAATTATTTGGACATTATTTTTATTGATTTAAAATCAACTAACTTAGATTTATTTCGTTCAAATATTTTTCTTAATAAAAACACGAAAATATTAGAATTAGGTTAATTTCATTTAAATATTTATTTTCTCAATTAAATTTAGATTTAGTTTAATTATTTTTCTTAATCAAAAATAAGCAAAAACAACAAAAAATATTTTCTTGTTTATTTAGAAATTTTTAGACGTATCTTTCTCAATTCGCGCGCATTCAATATTTCCTTTCTATTTTGCTTTTTTCATATTTTTGTATCTGCTGATGAGATGTAATAGATTAAAATAAGACTTTTGCTGCTTTTATTTATTTCATTTCCTCCATTTGGACATGTAAATACCCCCTCCCCAAAACATTGTAATAATGTGGGATTTAAATTCCCGACTTTGAATTTCTTCAAAATATTAACTGTTAGTAATTAGGCTTGTATGAAAAGACTGAAATCAAACGCTAGCAAACTTAACACAAGACTAAAATAACTGAACATAACACACCATGCACATATACACCTCTAGGGTACCCCACTTCGGTTGCCTTCGGAAAACGGTCACAAATCTCGAAACGTGAGAAGTTTTTGTGGTTGTCCTCTAGTTTGAAAGATCACAAGTCCCTCGATGACCCTCTCGATGTTGCCTCGGTTAAAAGTGATCTTAGAATTTTAGGATAGTTAATAAAATTCCTTTCCAAGTTGCCTTTGTGACCGTAACTTCCCTTTGAATGTCCCTTAAACATCCAACGATAGGGCTACCTACTCACTCATAGTAGGATAGCACTGTCTAAAGGATAGGAGGAAAAGAACAACCTTTTCGAGTACAAGTAGATAGCTGTTAGATGTTATGCTCAAAACAAACTATTTGCACTTACACATTTCAAAAATAACTTTCAAAGACATTTGCTTTGTCAACACTCTTGAGGACTGATACAAGAGTTATCACAAAGCGAATCTCTGCACTAAGGCATTTTCAAAACAAATTTTCAAAACACACAAAGCACAAGCAATTTTCAAAACATGAGCTAGCATCTAAGAGCCCATATATAACTACGGATGGAAAGGGGGCTAACACCTTCCCTTTCCATAATCTATCCCCCTTACTCAGAAAATTCTCGAAAAGGTCTTTTTTCTGTTCTTTTCACCCTTTCCTTAATTTGGATAAAAGAAAAGTCGGTGGCGACTCTTGCTTACCATAACATTTGTGAACACAGACGCAAAACCAGTATTAACAGTCGGTTATGCCACTGTATCACAGTATTCTTTTGATTATTGTAACTGTTTACATTTTGTAAAAGTTTAACTAGCATTTTTACTTCATCCCCATTCATAAATTTGTACCCCCATTCCAGAAAACTTTGTAATAGCATAGAACTTTAATTTCCGCAATTTTACTGTTTTCTTTTATACTGTATAGTAATTAGGCATGTATGACAAGATTTAAAATCGATCACTAGATAACCCTAATCAAGAAAATTTAATTGAAAACAAATCACTTTTCAGACACGCACCTCTAGAGTAACCTCGTTTGTTGCCTCGGAAAAACAGTTATGTACCTCAAATATGGGACACTTTAGCAAATACCCTCGATAAAAATGAACGTAGTCCCTCGATGACCCTTTGATGCTGCCTTCGGTAAAACGATCTTAGTCCCTTACAAAAATTGCTAAAGCTTCTCATAAGTTATCTTTTATGATTGTACGATGACCCACATTTGTCCCTTCACATCCAATGATATGGTGGCTTACTAACTAATAGTAAGACAACACTATCTAAAGGAGGAGGAAAAGAACAAACACGTTTTGAGTAGGTAGAACATTCGTAGTTGCTTGCTCACAAACATTTCAAAACATCATTCAAATACACCAACACTTTCCATGAAATATTTTCAAAAGTCAACACTTTGTATACATTCTTATTGAGACGAGAATCATTACAAAGTTTTCCTAAACAAAGTCACTTTTCTAAAATACTTTCAAAACTATCATAAACATGTTTCAAACAAAGCATTTCAAAGTGAGCTAGCAACTAAGAGCTCGTAGATAACTACGGATGAAAAGGGTGCTAACACCTCCCCTTTTTATAACCTACCCCCCGAACTCAAGAAAATTCTCAAAAGGACTTTCCTGTTCTTTTCACCCATTCCTTTATTGGATAAAAGAAAAGTCGGTGGTGAATCTTGCTATCTGCAACAATTGCAATCAAACGTAAAACACCCAAGTCAGTTCTCCCACCGTATTACAGAATTAGCGACTTTGTTGGGGATAATAAACTAAAAGTGGGGTTACCTTAGAGATTAGATCACCTTTATTACTTTCATTTTTTGACTTGCTTGTTTTACTCTTAAAAGGGTTGTTTGGGTTTTGTATAGATCCTTTACCCGGATATGGGGGCATTATTAGGTAAGTATCAATAGATCATGGGGATTGTATGGCATAATACCGGCATGGTTGGAGCGATGGCTATGTTAGTGGGACACATTTGTTGGTATCGGTGTCCCTTGAGTCCAG
Organism: Vicia faba; assembly: GCA_948472305.1. NCBI lineage: Eukaryota > Viridiplantae > Streptophyta > Magnoliopsida > Fabales > Fabaceae > Vicia > Vicia faba. Next base: position 1,351,593,805 of record OX451741.1, read on the forward strand.
TCAATGAGAATACGGAGCCGCCGTGTGGTATCATGAAGCACTAACTGACCTTAGAACCTGATTTGAACAAATTTGGCCATTAGAAAGTAGTGAGATAGCCGGCTTTGGTGTAAGACTAAAGTTGGTTGATACTCGATGCTACACTTATTGAGATCGGACTTTAGGGACATTTCAGTCGCTAATAAAGAAGTTTATGCTGAAACAATGCCCGATGAAGAAAGATCAGTGATATTGAGATTCCTTAGAACCTAGTTACTTTCTTTTAGGACAGGTTGAACCAGCTAGACTTCAAGAGGGTACTTACCTATAAACCTCATGCAAGCCTAAACCTAAGACCTTGTGCTCTTGTTTATGTGTGATTATTTGTTCATAAACATCATGGTATCATGCCATAGCATTTTCACTAACCATTTCAAGGACTTAGGGATTTATCTTTGTTCTGTTTTGTAGGATATGGCTTCCACCCGCGGAAATACCATCTGAATCAACTTCGTAAGGGTATCTCCTCAACTCAAAGAGTTAACGTCAATGGTTCCTGAAAATTCTTCGTTCACCAAAAGATATGGTCGACTTCTCAACCTAGCTACCTCAAACTTTGATGAAGACATGTTGAAGGTGCTCTTTTAGTTCTTTGATCTTGTACATCATTGTTTCACTTTTCCTGTTTATCAATTTGTGCCTACAATGGAGGAATTATCTTAACTACTAGGAGTGCCTATTCTTGATCAAATACCCTTCACCGGTCTAGAGGAAATTCCAAGACCTCGGGTTATTGCCGAGGCTTTACATTTGAAGAGTTCTGATATTATAGCTAATTGGGAGACAAGAAGTGGGGTCAAAGGATTTTTGGCTAAATTCTTGATGGAGAAGGCTCTATTATTTGGGAGGCCATGGATCTACAAGCTTTTGAAGAATTTTTGGCTCTTCTAATCTACGGTTTGGTACTATTCCCTAACCCGGACCAACTCGTAGATGTGAATTCCGTCAAAATTTTACTTACCCATAATCTTGTGCCTACATTGTTGGAGATATTTTGCACTCTCTTCATACTCGAACTATGAAGAAACAAGGAACTCTTATGTGTTACTTTCCTTTGTTGTCTAGGTGGTTTATTTCGCACCTTCCTCGATCAGTCTTGAAGAATGAACAAGGCTTAAGGTGGTCTCAAAGGTTAATTTCTCTCTCCCATTTTGATATATATTGGTGCTCTCGATCTCAAGAAAACATTACTATCATTTACCATTGTGGGGAGTTCCCTAATGTTATACTCTTGGGCATTAGGGGAGGTATTACTTATAACCCTTCTCTTGATTTGTGATAATTTGTCTACACTCGAAGAGATGGTCCCCATGATGCACTCATTCAAGGTATTGTATTCGATTATGAGAACGATGTTCAAGGTTATCATCAAAGGTTTGTGCATGATTAGGGCATGGTGAGAAAAGTTGATAGCAAGATTTTGGGGCATAATAATTCCATCCCTTTGGAGCCTTATCTTAAATGGGTGCAAGCTCACGCCCAGAATCTCATGATGCCATATCCTACTATCCTACCAATAGTTGTGGAGCCTGTTGCTGAGGGGGACGTTCCCTATATTATTCTCCATCCTAACATGCCTACCAACCTCGAGGAATTGCAGAGATCATGGATTCAGCTCAAGGAGGAACGAGATACCTTTGAAGCTCAATTTTATGCAAGCTAGAAGAAAGTGTTGGAACTCACAAGGCAACTTCACGAGGAACAAAGCCTGAATGCTTACATTGCACCAAAGAGGATGCGCCCGTGGGAGACTTGGGTCTTTTTGTTTTAGGAGTTTATTTTGTTATCTCTTTGAGACCTTTTTACTTCTTCCATTGTAAGCCTATGAGACATTTGTAATTCCTGAACTTATTAATGCAATTATGTTTGTTGTCTTCTCTTTGTCTAGAAAATTTAAATTCCTTAAAGTCCTTGAAAGCATTGCATCCGCATAACATGCATCATATCATAAGCAGGTTTTCTGACATAGGTTTCCTCATTTTCTACTGTTTATTTTAGTATAAGATAGATCTCGAGCAAGCCGTCAAGGACTTACAGACTCAAAACTCTCAATTCCAAGAGACTCTGCTCAACTAAGCAAAGGGTCAGCAAGAAATGATGGCGCTTCTTTTTGCAAATAAGAAGATCAAGAGGAAAGTTGTAATCAACATGGGGAAGAGGTTCAAAGGCCCTGCCTGACAAGTTCAAGTTAAAGAGGATTCCTCCGAGGAGGATGAGAACCAAGATGAAGATGCTAGAAGCACCCATGTTAGGGGTGGGAATGATCAAGTTTCCAAATATGAGGATTATATCGATGAGCAAGCCGATCAACGATAAATATAAGTAGCTAGAAGACTGACTAAAGGCTATAGAGATCTAAGAAGTGCCTGGCTTAGATTTTTTAGACTTAGGTTTGGTTCTCGGGGTAGTCATTCCCCATAAATTCAAGATCCCAGTTTTTGCCAAGTACGATGGTGTCTCATGTTCGAAGCTTCATCTAAGATCATATGTCCATAAAATTCAGTCGTACACCGCTGATAGGAAACTATGGGTGCATTTTTTTCAAGAGAGTCTATCTGGAACGCAGTTGGAGTGGTTTTACCAATTGGAAGGGACCAATATCCATACTTGGGAGGATTTGGCTGCTGCCTTTTACTGCCAATATCAATATAATGTTGATCTTGCACCAACTAGGGTGCAATTGCAAGGCATGACCATGGGTTCTAATGAGGGCTTCAAAGAGTACGCCAAAAAATTGAGAGACTTGGCTGGCAGAGTGTAGCCACCTTTAACTGATAGAGAGTTGGTAGACATGTTGTGATACGGTGGCAGAACCGACTGTTAATACTGGTTCCCATTTTTTGTTCGTAAAATGTCGCGGTAAACAAGAGTCACCACCGACTTTTATTTTATCCAACAAGGAAAAGGAAAAAGAACAGAAAAAACCTTTTTCGATATGTTTTTTAGTACGGGGGGTAGATTATAGAAAGGGAAGGTGTTAGCACCCTTTCTATCCGTGGTTTTCCACGGGCTCTTAGGTACTTTCTCATTTTGAAATTGCTTGAGTGTGCTTGCTTTGAAAAAGTTTTGTTTTACTTTGTTTTAACCCTTGTTTCTGTCCTCAAGAGTGTTACGAAGTTGTTTTTGAAAACTGTTTGAAAAGTGTTGGTGTGAAAAAGTTTATTTGTTTGAGCAAGTACCTAGGAATTAATCTACCTACTCGAAAAAGGTCTGTTCGTTTTCCTTTAGACAGCGCTATCCCATTATTGAGAAATAGGTTGCATCGTCGTTGGAGTTTTTTAGGGACATTCGAAGGGACAAATACGATCACAAAAGCAATGTCAGGAAATGTTAGTAATCATCCTAAAGCCTTGAAGATCTTTTTTCGAGGCAATATCCGAATGGGTCATTTTAGATCTTTCGGGGCTAGAGGACAACCACTAACAAACCCTATACTTCACGATCGTTTACCGAAGGTAACCGGAGTGGAGTAAACCCTAGGAGTGAGCATGTCCGAGTGTAATTTTCAGTTAATTTATCTTTTCATATTTAGGGTTTTCTACCGTATTAATTTTCAGCTTGTCTTTCCATACAATCCTATTAACATACATCTAAGCAGTTTATAGTTTGCGGAAATTAAAGCGAGAAAGTTAAAGTCCTAGCTATTAAAGGGCTTTTGCAGATACATAATTATTTTAGACTGAAAATAAAAATGCGGAATTGAAACCCTAATTACTATTACAAACTCGGAGCAGTTACAATAATAATAAAAAGGAAATTAAAAATGCGCGCGGCGAATTAAATGCGAGAATAATTAGAAAACCTAAAAAATCTAGTTGAAAAAATATTTTGTTATTTTTTGAGAAAAGATTAAATTATATACAAATTAACCCTAATTCTAATTAATTTAAATTATGAAAAAAGGATTTAATTGGCCTAAATAATTAAACTAATTAATTAAGGAAATAAAATATTTTTATGAAAAGAATGATTTTTTGATGTTTTTTGTGATTTTTGATTTTTATGATAAAAAATGATTTTGTGTTATTTTTGTAAAAAAAGAAAATAATTAATAAATAATTAAGATAAAAGAAATAAAATAAAGAAAGGAAAAAGAAAAACTTGGGCCTGTATGGAAGCTGAATGGGGGGTATGTTGTTGAATTTGTTTAGGCCTAATAGTTGGTCAGCCCAGTCAACGTGCACGTGATTCATATCACCCAATGGGATTCTGCCACCTAATTGTCTTCTTCCCCATAACTGTTGTTTTTTGCCACACTTTTACCTACAGTCATTTCCGTCACTAAAAGTTATAGTGACGGATTTTGTTCGTAGCCATAAACTTGTAAAATTCAAAAATGCAGCACAAGCAGAATAAATTCAAACCAAAGACATGGATCAATTGTAAATCATCTTCTAAGCATGATAGTACCCCTGATTTTGTCCAATTTTGCCTCTATATGGAATTCCCAATTTGGGACCTCAATACCCTAACAATGGCATTGTGTCATTCCTGCACTTAAACTTCAATCAAACCAATCAAAAACATTGCAAATATGATAGCAAGCACTGATAGATGATCAAAACATGTTTATGATGGATAAATTATTGAAAACGAATCTTAAAAAAAGATGCAAACCGTGGCACTGTGAGGCGTGATTTCTGAATGTTTTAAGGCTTGAGGATGATTGGAATGGCTTCAGAAAATGTCCAGGAACGGATTACTGGCCTTGGAATTGCTTGAATCAGTCTATAGAGGAATATGTGATCAGCACTTTTTTTTTACAAAAAATTGAAGTTGACCTCCTTGTTTTCACAACCCAAAAACCTTCCTTATGCTTTGGAAATGTTGTGTATATATCATAGAATGATTTAGGTCAACAAAAACTGATCATATCTTTGCAAATTATGGAGATTTGATTTCATTCTTTGCCTTGTATGATTTGTTTCAAAAATAGACCAAATTAAGATCTTTTTCAATCAATTAGCTCTTGCACGGATTTTTTGATTTTCTAGCTGTTCATGGACTCATAATATGCTCATAAAATCAAATATTTGATTTTATTTGATTATTCTACTATTTAAATTGATTTATTTTGATTTAAATGGATAAAAAATCAAAAATAAATAATAAAAATAATAAAATAATAGGTGGATAAGCTCAAGGGTCGTGGGCCATCTTAAGAACAAGTTTCAAACAAGAAAACATGGACCCATTTGGAGAAAAAAAAGTCATTTTAATCAATATTAACTTCATGCACATTTCCAAAAATTGGTCAATTTTGACAATACATATCTCCCTCAATTTTAACCCTAAGAGGGTGTTCTTAGACTTTTTAGAAAGCTTAGGATGTCCCCTAAACAACCCTTTTAGTTTCATCTCAATTAGGTCTTCCATGTTCATGTAAGAAGCTTTGACCCAATAGGTGTTTTTGTTGATTTTTCAAAAGGACCTATAATGTAGAAATTCATATCTTTTGATGAGTGCATATTTTGAACTTGGGGGATGAAGATGAGTTGTAGGTAGTTGCATCCTCTTCAAAGTGAGACTTGGATGGAAATTTTCTGATAAAGTATGAGGAAGTTATGCTTAGTCAAAGTTTGGTTGACTTTTCCTATGAAACCCTAATTTAGCAACTTTTGGGTTTTGATGAATTTGGGGAATTCCTTGAGAAATCATGATCAACCCTTGATCAAATGATGGATATCACTTCAAAGTGTTGATGTAAATATTGAAGTTTGACTGTATATGGGCCACAGTTGACTTTTGACCTTGTACAATTGATTTTCAGGCATCTGAGCAGTTGACTGAGCCAACTTATTGTGCAAGGCATGAAACTTGACATGGATGATCTTGAGAATATATTGAGACCATGGAAGGAATTTGGGACCTTTGGACTTCAACCATCTTGATGAGGAGTGAAACCCTAGTTTGAAGCTTGTTGCCTTAGGAGGAGGATTGTCTAGTCAACTCTTGGGCATCCTTGAGCAAGTTGAGGACCTCAATGGGCGTGTGTTGAGTAAAATGAGAGGGGAAATTTTAGGGTACAACATCTGCCCCTGTCCAATCTTCTTAAACCTGAGGATGTAGATTGGTTGGTCTGCCTTTCGTGATCTGAAGGTGGGAGATGATTGAACACTAGAGTGCCCAGAAATTTGCACTCGCATGAAGTAATATTGATTGGTGATATCGTGAATGAGCTTACAGATGCCATTTGGGAGTTGACAGAGAATCATCAGAAATGGGCTTAAAGATTCCATCCAGAAAAGATATCGATCGCATAAGAGATTCCTTTGTGAGAATCCATGTACCTGCCATTGAGGAGGACTTCGCCGGGGAATGTGATTTATGTCCTGGGACATAGAGTCTAGGAGCTTCGGTTGTCCATTACTGTACTGGGGAATTAACTCTTAGTCAAGGTGATGAAAATGAACTGCTATTTGGTCGTGCTTCAGGCCTTATAGTGATTTGCTGAGGATAATAAGACTGACTGCTATCTGGTCGTGCTCCAGGTTTTACAGTGACTTACTGGGGAGATGAGATTAAACTTGCTATCTGGTCGTGCTCCAGGATTTACAATTTCTCAATTCTTATCTGGTCGTGTTCCAGGCTTCAGAAGGAATTAAGTGGTTATCCGGTTGTATTCGGGTTTCAACTTGAATTTAAGGCATACTAACATCCGATCATTTCCAGGCTTCATAGTAATTGGCCGAGTAAACTACTATTTGGTCGAATTCCAAGCTTCGCAGTACCTCATACTGTTATTTGGTCGTGCTCCAAGTTTTACAGTGTCTCTTGTCGCTATCTGGTCGTGCTCCAGACTTTACAGCGTCTTATAGCGTTATCTGGTCGTGTCCCAGGCTTCAGTAATTTGAGGAAATTAAGCTGTTATATGGTCGCATCCGTGTTTCAACTTGAATTTAAGGCATACTAACATCCGGTCATTTCTAGGCTTTATAGTAATTGTCTGAGTAAACTGCTATCTGGTCGAATTCCAAGCTTCGCAGTACCTCATATTGTTATCTGGTCGATTCCAGGCTTCGTAGTATTTTGTAGAAATCAAGATATTATACGGTCGATTTCCAGGCTTCATAGCTTGAATCTGGGATATACCACTATCTGGTCGATTCCAGGCTTCATAGTATCTTGTACTATTATCCGATCGTGCTCCAGTCTTCACAGTAACTTGTTGGGGATTAAGTTGTTTTCCAGTCGATTTTCGGGCTTCATAGCTTTAAGATATACCACTATCTGGTCGATTTTAGGCTTCGTAGTATTTTGGAGAAATCAAGATATTATTCGGTCAATTTCTGGGCTTCATATCTTGAAGATATACCACTATCTGGTCGATTCCAGGCTTTGTAGTAGTTTGGAGAAATCAAGATATTATTCGGTCAATTTTCGGGCTTCATAGCTTGAACTGGAATAAAAATCTTAGTATCAATTTGACTGAACCAGGGAAAACTTGTGAGAACTTCAACTGGGAGAGAAATCTTAGTATCGATTTGACTGATCCCGGGAGAGGTCTCGGATTAACTTTGACTGGCATAGAAATCAGGGGAATCTTAGCAGCGATTTGGCTGACCCAGACGAAAGTCTTAAAACATCTTCAACTAGAATATAAACCTTAGTGTCGGTTTGACTGAACCAGAGAAAACTTGTGAGAACTTCAACTAGGATACAAATCTTAGTATCGATTTGACTGGTCCCGGGAGAGGTCTCGGATTAACTTTGATTGGCATATAAATCAGGGGAATCTTAGCAGCGATTCGGCTGACCCAGACGAAAGTCTTAGAACATCTTCAACTAGAATAGAAACCTTAGTGTAGGTTTGACTGAACCAGAAAATGTTGGAATATCTACAATTGGAATAGAAACCTTGGTGTCGGTATGACTGAACCAGAGAAAGTGTTGGAATATCCTCAACTCGAATAGAAACCTTGGTGTCGGTTTGACTGAACCAGAGAGAACTCGTAAGAACTTGATTGCATCTTTCCCTGAAAAGTAAAGAGTTAGTCGTATGCAATATCATGATGCATGAAATGCATTGAGTAATGATGTTCTAAAAATAAATGAGATTGTGTTGTATAATATATATATGCACATGCCATGATGTATGGATATGCAATGCTATTGTGATATTCTCTAGTTGGGGAAAATAAATCATGGACTGCTGCTGGAGAGTATAAGGAGTTGAGTTCTTCGTTTCCGCTGGGGATAGTGACCGAAGATGATTAGCTAGGGATTTACATCCATTTTGCTTGAGAAATTCTGCCGGAGGAGACTCTGTCTGAGAATAATCCTGCGGGGGAATGACTTTATGAGGAAGAGAGATACTCTGTTGGAATATCTGCTGATTTGGAGAAATAAACTCAGCTGGGGATGAACTTCTAGTGCTGGAGAGAAGAGCTCTGTTGGAGATTGAGCTTCCGCTGTCAGAGAAATAAACTCTGCTCGGGAGAAAACTTTATAAACTGTTTATGATTATAAAAAGCTCGGCTGGGGAATACAGACATTAACTTTCTGAAAGAGCCTGCTGGGGAAGGAATTCCTGCTTGGGGATACGGAGGTCGGACCTTGGTTGTCTCGACTCTGTGGTGAATATAGGTATCACTGGCTTATATGTGATAGTGAATTTGCTTCCAACTGTCTCTACCCCTTGTACCATGCTGGAAAAAGTACATGCGGAGATTTTGTGGATGGGTCTATGTCGTGATTGTACTTGAACATGCATTTAATGAGTGTCAGGATGACATCCATCTCTGGATCGTATATGAACTGTACTTGAAACATGTGTTGAATGAGTGTCAGAATGACATTCGTCTCTGGATCATATCTGAACTGTATTTGAAACATGTGTTGGATAAGTGTCAGAATGACATCTGTATCTAGATCGTATTTGAACTGTATCTGAAAGAGTGAATCTGAATGAGTATCAGAATGGCATCCGTATCTAGAGCGTATCTGAATTGTATCTGAAAGCTGAATCTAAATGAGTATCAGAATTGCATCCGTATCTGGAGTGTATCTGAACTGTATCTAAAAGCTAAATTTGAATGAGTATCAAAATGGCATCCGTATCTGGAGCGTATCTGAACTGTATCTGAAAGCTGAATCTGAATGAGTATCATAATGGCATCCATATCTGGAGTGTATCTGAACTGTATCAGAAAGATGAATCTGAATGAGTATCAGAATGGCATCCGTATCTGGAGCGTATCTGAAATGTATCTGAAAGTTGAATCTGAATGAGTATCATAATGGCATCCGTATCTAGAGCGTATCTGAATTATATCTGAAAGCTGAATCTGAATGAGTATCAGAATGGCATCCGTATATGGAGCATATCTGAACTGTATCGGAAAGTTGAATCTGAATGAGTATTAGAATGGCATATGTATCTGAAGCGTATCTGAACTGTATCTGAAAGCTGAATTGAATGAGTATCAGAATGGCATCCGTATCTGTAGCGTATCTGAACTGTATCTGAAAGCTGAATCTGAATGAGTATCAGAATGGCATCCTTATCTGGAGCATACCTGAACTGTATCGGAGAGCTGAATCTGAATGAGTATCAGAATGGCATCCGTATCTGAAGCGTATCTGAACTGTATCAGAAAGCTAAACCTGAATGAGTATTAGAGTGGCATCTGTATCTGAAGCGTATTTGAACTGTATCTAAAAGCTGAATCTGAATGAGTATCAGAGTGGCATCTGTATCTGGAGCGTATCTAAACTGTATCTGAAAGCTGAATCTGAATGAGTATCAGAATGGCATCCGTATCTGGAGCGTATTTGAACAGTATCTGAAAGCTAAATCTGAATGAGTATCAGAATGGCATCCATATCTGGAGCATATCTGAACTGTATCTGAAAGCTGAATTTGAATGAGTATCAGAATGGCATCTGTATCTGGAGCGTTTTGAACTGTATCTTAAACATGTGTTGAATGGGTGTCAGAATGACATTCGTCTCTGGATCGTATCTGAACCATTTCTCAATGTATGAAAATCTTGAATAAGTAGCAGAATGACATCCGCATCTGGATCGTATCTGAATCGTTTCTCGATTCTAGTGCTCTTGATGAATGTTGATCAAGGTATAAGTCTTCCACTGATATACAGGTGATGGGACATAGTCGTACATTTTAAATCCCTAAATTTTTCCCGGACCACCCTTTTGGGTTTTCAGTCCATCGGGATACCTTTTTTACCAAGCCGCCTTTTCAGGTTTTCGACTTGTCGGGTGTACAGATTATTTTTATGTATATCCCTAACTTTTGCCTGAACCCGTTTGGTTCGCCGGGATTCCCTTGTTTTTTCCTAGGTGTGTCAACCTAGCGGGTCTTTTTTTTCATGCATAGTATTTTCCAACTATGTCCATGCTTTCAGGATGTAGAGAGTTGTCACTGTGCATAGTGTTGTATTGTAGTAGTGTCAAAATGTTTTCTTGATGGCACATGATTCGTTGCTGGAATGCGTGCGTAATGCCCCAAGCGATTCAGATGGAGATCTGCCCCTAGTTATTTGGAAATTTTGGAGAGACTTCCCCAGGTGTGTTTAGACATTGTGTCGTGCCCCTTGCTTATGGAAGACTTGTTATTGGAAGTGTCTTTCTCGCTGAGGTGATTTTGTCCATTGAGAGGATGTTTGTTCATTGAATATGCATTGTGCGGATTTCTCTGCTGTCAAACAATTAGTCATATGCAAACAATGTCATTTAAAGAATGCAAAACTCATGTCTGTCTTGAAATTTTTTTGAAAATGTATTTTGTGTAGTAAAAGGAAATTTGCAAGAATGTGATATCAACTCAGGATTCATAACAAAGCCTACATGAGTCAGGATACCTTTGTAACAATATGCTCTCAAACTAACACGTGCTTCAGCTAGGACTTTTAAGGGTTATAACGTTGCCTAGTTCACGGTTCAAGAAACAAAGGATAAAGGCTCAAATTTTATTTGTACCCAACCCGCTCTTCGTGATGTTTTTCAGTCCTATGCTCAGTTAATTGCGCATTTAGGTCCCGATTGAGTCTGGAATCTTTGTTCTGATAGTTGGTGATGATTCAGAAATTGAACATTTGTTTTGAAAAGGCAATCATTTTTGTAATCTTCTTTTTGTCGAGGATTTGTAGTAACCTCTTTTTTTTCGTTATCCCCTCTTTTGCCTGAATTGTTTCTTTTGTGATTACAGTCAGCGAGATGCCCTAATTTTTCTCTTAATTCTCCTTCATAGGTTTTTACTTAATGGGCTTTTATTTCGAGAGATAATGACTATCTGTCTTGACGATTATATGGAACCATCACCGTCTTTTGTTTTTGAAGGACGTCTTTGATGCCATTCTTTGTGTACGAAGCAGCAGATTGTGACTGAATACGCTTCTGAATTAACTGAGAAAACTACCCTTCCCCGGGTTATGATTAAGGGTTTTAATTTGTGTGAAAATAAAAACTCCTACTTCTTTGGCTCAAAGGGGTTGACTAGGGATTATCTTCCTTATAACTCCACTGTTTAGGATTTGAAACAACGCTTGTACATCGTCAGCGGGGTCTGTTCAAAAGCATACAGTAGAGATTGTGGTATCATTTTCGTCATCCTCCCTCTAAGGCTTAGAGTTTTTTAATCGAGAGTTGAATATCACAAAAGGAAATAAGAACACATTTTTGAAATAGTGAATACGAATGAATTGATTCAAGACAAACATGTGCAATACATTGATGAAATAACGAGGTTTGATAGGAATAAATGTTCAAACAAATCAAAAGAAAATTACACATTGAAAATTCTAATGAACGAAAAGTCTTCTTGTAAGAACTTGTCACTTCAGATGGTATGCCTTAGAGGGATGGCAGAAGAACTCAAATTGGACGTCTTGTGTGAATTCTAGCGCTCCTTCATCAATCAGGTCTTGAATTTTATTTATCAACGCCCAGCAGCTGTTGGTGTCATGTCCAGGATTGTTGGAGTGGTACGCACATCTTGCATTTGGTTTGTACCTTGGGGAGGCTATGTTGGGATTCTGAGGAGGGTCCCTTAATATAACAAACTTGGCCTTCAACAGGCGTTGCAATGCTTGAGCCAATGACATGTTGGTTTCGGTGAAGCGTCTTTCGGATGTATTCTTCTTATGTCGATTGCCCCGTTGTTGTTGGCGAGGTTGTGGTTGGGCTTATGATGTAGTAGCAATCTGGAAAGGTTTGTTCCTGACTAAACCAACCTCTTCTCTCACTGGGGGATGATTAATGCCTTGATCCACTATTTTAATTATTTGCTTCATGGATCTGTATCCATCTTGGTGAAGCTTGTTGAGGAAGGCTCTTAGCCCTTCTTGTCCTTGAGATAAGTTTTGGATAAGAGCCATCTGCCCCAGCATCTGGATTGTCATTGCTTCTACCTCAGCTTGCAGTTGTTCCAATTGTTCATCCTTGTTGTTGTCTGGACGTTCCTTGGTCAGATTCCTGGCGAAGAGTGTTTTCAGGTCTTCTTGCCCCTTGGATAGATTCAAGATAAGTTCCTTGAACTGGGCATCTTGAGCTTGGAGATCTTTGTCGTCTTGTTGGAGAGCCATTACTGAAATAAACATCGAGAACATGAGAGACCTGTTTGACACCTGCTTATGCAATGATATGTATTATATATGTATGCAATGTTTTCAAGGATCTCGCGGGGTAAACAAGAAAATGTCAGAAGTTGAATTTTGCAGCTTTGATTGAAGAACTTTGTATCTTTGAGAGTCCTTCTACGAGAGTCAAGCTCACCATATCAAGTGGGTCATAGCCCCTGACTCAAGTTGTTGAGTTTTGATCTTCTGACGACATTGTCTAGAGGAAAATAAATCCCCTTGCCCCTTGCTAGACGTCTGGTTCATCATAACCTGCATCACAGGCCCTTGAGATCCTTGAAATGGTTAAGGAAATGCTATGGTATGATGTTATGATGTATATGCTATGCGTTATGCAAAAGTTCAAGGTGATAAATACAAATGAGTCTAAGAAGTCCAGGTTACTGGATAATGACTGCGAACAAATCCTGCAAGGAAATTATGTTGTTAGATAATAAAACCTGCAAGTAATTCAAGTTGAAAGCGTACAAGTCACACAAGCAGTCTTAGGTTTAAGGCATGCATGAGTTTTAAGGTCATACCCTCTTGAAGTTGGATTGGTTAAACCTATCCTATAAATAGTAACCGGGTTCTAAGGGATCTCAATATCACTGATCTTTCCCCCAGCTTCGTTCAATAGGCAATTGACTCACAACCAAACAAAACTCAAGAGTCAAACCTCAATGAGTGTAGCATCGAGTATCTGTCGACCTTGGGCATACACCAAAGTCGGCCATCTTGCTACATCCTACTGGCTAAGTTGTGCACTTAAAGGTTCTACGGTCAGTTGATGCTTTATGACACCACACGGTGGCCCCGTACATCTCCCTGATTGACTCAAGGGTTACGGGTACCAACCAAAGTGCCACATCAACGTAGCTACTACTTCAACTATGTCCCTCTTTTGCATAAATTTATTTTGCATATCTCTGTTTTTTTATGCTCTGAATTTGATGTCATTGTTGTTGTGTATTTTCGAATTGAATCATAAACCTACGAACCGAAAAAGCTATTGTTGTTATCTATCATGAATTTGTGAAAACATAAACATTTCTATGTGGTTGTTGTATATAAAGCAGGATAAAAAAAACTAACAAATCTTCAATTATCACTCTCCCAATTAAACCTTCAAAACTTCAACCTCATACTCCCTGCAAATAACCTACACTACATCCTTTTTCTTCCCCTAAATTCAACAAATCTTTTATCTGTTTCATTTCACACTCATCCCTATGTTTCCTCGTATAACCTAACACTAATGAAAGAAGAAATTGAAGAAATTGTACCTTAAATTTTGAAGATTCATCGGAGGAGTTCCAATTCGGCGACTATGTTTCCTCTTTATCCTTCAGTGTGAGAAATCTTGATTTGCTATTATGGTTCACCGAGAAAGGATTCGCGGATGAGGATTTGTTGTTGTTGTTCATTTTGAGTGAGCTTAGTCTCATAGTAACTATTGTTGAGCCCAGAAAAGATAGAGAAGAAGAATAAAATAGAGAAGAAAAACAAAAATCCAGAATCTTGAAGAGTGAAAACAAGTTTCTGATTAGATCGCATCTGAAGGATGCATGCCGAATTTGGAAAAAATTTGTGTGATTAGGGATTTAGGGTTCTAGAGGGATAAGGGTAGATTAGATTTTGATTTGTTTAATTAAAGTTTGATTTGCAGAAACAAGATCGAGAGAGACAAAGAGATGAGGTTTTGTTATGTTGTTGGGAGATTTTAGAAGAGAGATACAAAGATTCATACGATGGTGAGGAACCATAGGAAGTCTACGCTGGTTCAGATAGAGAGAGAGAGAGAGAGAGAGGGTATCGATTGAGATGATGGTAGTGAAGAAAGAGGAATTTCTAATCTATTTTAGTTTTGCAATTAATTATATTTTATTGGGAAATAATCAAGGTTAATGAAATAAATGGAATGGGTCTTTCCAATAAGCATGTAGTCGTTCCACCCTTTAGAATTCCTAGGGTTTCTCCAACCTTCCCCTCTTCAAATTTCGTTGGGCTTAAATCAATGTGCTGAGCCCATTCTTTTTTTTACAACCTAAGAGCAGACTGACCAAAAACAGTCTCTTGGACTCAGTTGAGTGGGCCTCCTGCACCCAAGGACTCTACTGACTCATACCCTATTTTTTAGATTGACACCCCCAGTTGCTCTCAGTTTCAATATCTTTCGTTATAATTTATTCTTTATTTAATTTTAGGAATTGCTCTATTGATAATTTTTTTCTCAACATGATGTAAATAACAAAAAATATTAGAATATTTTAAAATTAGGTTTTAGTTTGCTTTTAAATTTAATATTTTTTAATAAAATACCAAAAATATTATTTAGAATTTTAAAATCTTGAATTTTCGTTCATAGATTTTTATTTGATTTAATTCCCTTACCCGATAAAATCATAAAAAAATCATAATTTCCCTTTTCTTTCTATTTTCGTGTAATTTATTATTTTTGCATTCTTTCGATTATTGTAATTGTTTATGGTTTGTAAAAGTTTAACTAGCGTTTTTACTTCATCCCCATTCATAAATTTGTACCCCTATTCCCGGAAACTTTGTAATAGTGTAGAAATTTAATTTCCGCAATTTTAATGTTTTCTTTTATACTGTATAGTAATTAGGCGTGTATGGAAAGATTTAAAATTGATAGCTAGATAACCCCAATCAAGACAATTTAACTGAAAATAAATCACTTTTCACACACGCATCTCTAGAGTAATCTCGTTTGTTTCCTCGAAAAAATAGTCATGTCCCTCGAATATGGGACGCTTTAGCAAAGACCCTCAATAAAAAAGATCGTAGTCCCCCAATGACCTTTCGACGCTGCCTTCGGTAAAACGATCTTAGTCCCTACGAAAATTGCTAAAGCATCTCATAAGTTACCTTCTATGATTGTACGATGACCCACGCGTGTCCCTTTACATCCAATGATATGGTGGCTTACTAACTAATAGTAAGACAACACTATCTAAAGGAGGAGGAAAAGAACAAAAACTTTTTGAGTAGGTAGAACGTTTGTAGTTGCTTGCTCATAAAAATTTCAAAACATCCTTCAAATACACCAACACTTTCCATGAAATGTTTTCAAAAGTCAACACTTTGTATACATTCTTATAGATACTAGAATCATTACAAATTTTGCCTAAACAAATGCACTTTTCAAAAATACTTTCAAAACTATCACAAACACATTTCAAATAAAGCATTTCAAAGTGAGCTAGCAACTAAGAGCCCGTAGATAACTACGGATGAAAAGGGTGCTAACACCTCCCCTTTTCATAACCTAGCCCCCGAACTCAAGAAAATTCTCAAAAGGTCTTACCTGTTCTTTTCACTCTTTCCTTTATTGGATAAAAGAAAAGTTGGTGGCGATTCTTGCTATCCGCAACAATTGCGATCAAACGCAAAACACCCAAATCAGTTATCCCACCATATTACAATAATACACTGAAAGTACTCAAATATTGTTGAATGATACCTTGAGAGACTGAGTGAAGGTATGATCTCATGAAGACTCCTACTGCAGCTTGAGTGTATTTACAATAAAGATCGACGGACTTATTGGGGGTGCCAATAAGGTTGATCAGACTTATTGTGGATTGTTCTATAATCAGTTTAGTTATAGTGGATTAAGTCTTTGTTGAAGGCAAAATCATCCTTGAGGAGGTGGACTGGAGTATCTTAGTTAATAGTAAACCGGGATAAAAATCATTGTGTTCATTTATTGTCATGTTCTAAGCTAACGTGTGCCATACTCTAAATTTGCCATACCTTGATATTATATTTAGGTTTCTAATTTAGTGAATCATGTTGTGTGGGTTCTATTTCTATAGGGGTCTAAAATAGAAAGAAAAAAAGGGTATTTTGATTTAAGATGGACCATCAATGTCTGATGGCCCATCAAGGGTTCATTCTTTTTAAGGGAGGTGCGTTTTTTATAAAAGGAGGCACATTTGAAATACATTGTTTAAAAAACATTATGTCATCTGGCTAGCCTATACCAATTTATTTGTAAAGGCCTATTAGACCAGAAGTCCATTTCAAGAGAGGGATGCATTATTACATAGGGGTTTCTTTTGTTTTAATTAAAATATTGCGGGCTTTCTAAGATCAGAAAAACCATTTTTAACCTCGTGGCCCGTTAAGAACTTTTTTTAGAGGTTCATATTGCTTTTTGTTCGAAGACCCAGTCATCTTTTGCCCATTTTGTTGTTGACCAAGTCAACATTTTTTATTTTATGACTATGTACTTATTATTAGAATTAATATTTATTTTTCCTTTATTATTATTATCAATTATTACTATTACCAATTATTATTGAAGTCATTGTTTTTTAATTAAAATTATAGCATTTTTTTTATTTGGGAAAGAAGCATTAACTTAATTAAAAAAAATTGTTTTTACACAGTCCAAGCACATGGCCCAAACGTTTGAAAACAATTACTATGTGAATTGAAAGAAAATTTTACAACAACAAGACCAATACTGCATTCAAACCATTTCCAGAACTGTATCAAAACTTTGCAAAAAAATTCTTTCTAGCACTTAAATACAGAATCGCCTCAATTATATTACAAGAACATGAAAAAATTTCTAATCATTACAAATCAAATGCAAAAACAGAAACTATTTAAGATGTTTACAATTCACAAACAATTTCAAATTGTTCCCCAAAACATTTAAACCTTAAACAATTCTAAAATTAATTTTTACAGACACGTAACTTTATTTCCTAAACTACATAAACCCTAATCAATTCTAAGATTAATTTACAAGACAAAATTAATTCTTTCCTAATTTTTAATTTTCTAAAAAATCTATAAAAACCT
This sequence comes from Vicia faba, assembly GCA_948472305.1. Classification (NCBI taxonomy): domain Eukaryota; kingdom Viridiplantae; phylum Streptophyta; class Magnoliopsida; order Fabales; family Fabaceae; genus Vicia; species Vicia faba. The sequence continues at coordinate 1,351,611,261 of OX451741.1, forward strand.
AGTCTAAATCTACAGAAAGGAAGAAAAAATTTGGAAAAAAACAAAGACATATCACAGAAAAAGGGTGATATCATCACCGTCTCACACGCTATTTTTTAGAGTTTTGATATCTGAAACTCTAGCCCTCACCACCATCCTTCATCGTCCGCCATCGCTTTCATCCATTATGGCGCCCTATCTGTCAAACAGAAGCAAAACATCAGTAAAAGAACCACAAATAGGAAGGAGAACAAGCGGATTCACGAAAAATTATGAACAGGGGTAACACAAACTTAGCTTTAGATCTCGTTATTATGGTGTTTTCTGTGGATACGGGGTTTGAGGAATCAAGATTGGGGGTTGTATATGGTTGCGGGTTTGCGATTTGCGCCTCCGCTTAGGGACACCTATGATTTCTATTTAGGTTGAGAAGAGAGAAGAGGGTAAGAGGAGAGAGAGAGAGAGAGAGAGAGAGAGAGAGAGAGAGAGAGAGAAACAGATGGAGAGAGAAGAGACAATATGAAAATGGTCTGTACTTCATAAAAAGAATATAATATGTTTATTAATTCCATGCACGCTAGTCCATCGTTACCACTGTATACCCTCAATCTCAACCTCACGATCACAATCACACGTTCCAAAAACGCGCTCCCACGGTAACCATCGTATGACCATCTGTTGTACCCCAAAATTTGCCCTCTCTTTCTTCAGGAAACTATCTTGGATTTTCAAGGTCCCTCTGAAACAAATCCAAGTCCTGAGTTATCTTTTTGCCCAAGCAAGCCACTTACAAGAGCAAGATGATCACACAAGCTCCAAAAAAACAACGCTTTTATCTTGAGAAAAATCAAATTCTAAGTACTTGGAACGTTTCTCTAAAAAATGAGTGTTTAAGAAAAAATCAGCGCTTCAGAACTTCTGGACCAATTCCAGATAAAAACGGTCAGAAGTTGCAAGCTTGGCTCAGCGTAGTCAGAAGTTGGCTTTTCAGCAGCTACATCAGCTCAATCAGAAGTTGTAAACGTGGTTCAGTATGTAAGCCTCAGACAGAACATGCCCCTTTCAGCAGTTATACAAGCTCAGTCAGAATTTGCTAAAGGAATGCAAGAGAAGCAGGGAAGTCTGAAGGCTCCTTCAGAACATGCTGAATTCAGAAGATGAAAGATCAGAAGAGTGGGTGTTACACTGATACAGAATCTCTAAGCCCAGGAGGTCCAGAAGTAAATCCAAGGAACGTACCAGAAAACCAGGAGAATCTCCAGAGCTTACTAAGACAACAGGAAGCCAAGGCCAGAGCATGGTTTACGCTGCTGATTCAACGTTGGTTTCCATTACCAGAATATTGATGTTGATAGGTCTTATCACCATTTAATGCCCATTAATGCTTCCAACCACTCCTGAACATTCACGTGTGGCTTGGAAAACGCTTTTGTGCAGATTCTGGCATGGGTCTACGCGCCACCGCCCACTTCAGAGGTCACTTCTCCCCAATCTACGCATGCTGCTGCAGCCTAGGCTGAAGGCTATCTGTTATCACAACTTCCTAGGAATTTCTGTCAAAGAACAAATTCAGACTCTGTTGGCGCTTTAATGTTCAAGGCATCCACGAGAACTTTGCCTATAAATAGAGAGTCTTCACCACTGCAAAAGGGCGCTCAGAAAAGAAACAGAAAAATTGCTAAGAGAGAAACAGCAACCCTTAGCAACATAGCGTTCTGAAACTCTGCCAAAATCTCCAGTTTGTTTCATAACTTTGAGTTCCTCACCTTCAAACTTCATCAAATACCCAGTTTTCTTTGTGAACCAAAAGACACCCTTTCCAAACTTCTGACCCTACGTACGTATACACTTTTACTTCCCCTTTTCAAAGAAAATCTGTCCAGAACACCACCAGAGCCAAAAGCTAACTTTCATCCCCAAACTTTTCCAACAGTCAGGTAAGCACCTGCTGACCCTCATCACGCTGTTAAGCATCATCAGCTGTGCATACTCAAATAAACATAATGTAAATATCATGTTGTTGCTGTTTATGTTCTGAGGATTTTCATACCTCAGAACGTTCTGAGCCAGTATAGGACTTGCCTGTGACCTTGTTGGTTCTAACCTCTGAAACATTTTTACATTTGCTGGATATGTTCCAAATATGTTTCCTGTTTTGTGGAATAACAACAGAATTGCAGATGTTCTGATTAGTACAGGGAAAAGCCAAGTGCTGACTTTGACGTTAGCACATCTGAAGCCTGTTTTGCTGTCAATGATATCACAACCTCTGAGAGTTATTGCCTTTTCAGCAGAATCAGAACTTTTGGTTTCTCCACTAACAAACTTCTGTCTTGCAGCGCAGGGGAATCAGAACTTCTGATTTCCCCACTAACAAGGTTCTGTTTTTCAGGTGCCAGAGTCAGAAGTTCTGACTCATACAGTTTAACCAAGAGGTTGATCATCTGGCAGCGGATCTGAGTCAGAACTTCTGATGACCTCCCAGCAGCGCGCGGGCTCCCTCTCTCTCTATATATCTTGTTTTTTGCTATTTTCTTTTTCGTCTATTTTTCTCGTTGAACCCCCCATGTACAAATGTGTATCCCCCTCCCCTAATTGTTGTAATAGCGTAGAATTTTATATTTCTGCTTCTTATTGCTAGTAATTAGGACGTGTATGGCAAGATAAAATCAATGAAATAGAAAAACCTAATTCAAAGAAAAAAACTCTTGTATGCAATAAAACACACTCGCACACTAACACCCCTAGGGTTACATCCACTTGTTGCCTTTCAAAATTGGGCCATATTGCATGTTAGGTTTCTTTGGGTAAAAACAAACAATCAAATGATCATAGTCCCTCGATGACGCTTTCGAAAGTTGCCTAAAATGATCAAGTCCCTTTCAAAGAAAAAAATTGCCCAAGGATACTTAGCACTATTGTAATTATGGTCTAAACGATGACCCGCGCCCGTCCCTTTCACCTCCTAACACAAGATTGTCCACCAAGTACAATGGTGGAACAAAATTGTTAAAAGGGTTAAAACATAACAAAAATCTTTGAGAACTTTAAAGTAGATAGCTCTTAAGTACTTGTCAACTTGCAAAACAAAAACGCTTGCCTATTTTCAAACCACACTTTCAAAACAAACTTTCAAAAAACCTTGAAATATCTTTTCAAAAAGACAAACACCTTTGTAAAACATTCGAGTAAAGAATTGTTACAAGGGTAGCCTATACAAGGCATCTTTTTCAAAACCTTTTCAAAAACCACACATAAAGCACCATTTCAAACAATTGAAAACCAAGGCAAGTTGATCTAAGCAAGTACCTAAGAGCCCATGGATAACCATGGATAGAAAGGGTGCTAATACCTTCCCTTTCTATAATCTACTCCCCGAACCCAAGAAAAATCTCAAAGGTTTTTGCTGTGCTTTTTAAACCTTTCCTTAGGATAAAATAAAAATTCGGTGGCGACTCTTGCTCAACCGAAACATTTGCGAAAACAAACGCAAAACACCATAGTCAGTTCTCCCACCGTACCACACCATCCATACGCAGTCCATATGGACTTCTCCCAAACAGTTGTTGGGTCGAGCCCAATGCTAATGTCACCTCCTTTTTTTTGCTGTTGTGTTTAAAATTAACACCCCCCAGTCTTATTGGGCCTAGTCCAAAATATTTACTAGGACTCTATTGCTTTGACACCCCCTCTTTTACTGCCTAAACACCAAAAACGCACCCCTTGGCCTGAATTCAAAATCTGAATTCAAACCCTTTCTATTAGAACTCCCACCTTTTACTATCCTAATACATTTTGAACCCCCTATGTTTTAAAATATTTTTATAAAAATTATCGTTTTATAATTTTTATATTTTCTAATTTTTATTATAATAATTATTATATAGATTTATATTATATACATCTAACATATTTAAATATTATACTTATTATTAATTATTACACAAATTACATAATTTTCTAAATTCATTAAAAACTTTATTTTTATTTATTGTATTAAAACTTATTTTTATTCATGCATTTAAATAGAATTCCTTTTTTAAATAATTAACATATTCAAAAAAAACATCCAACCAACTACAAACTCACTTTTAAAATTAAATTAATTTAATAATCAATTTTCAAAAAGGAATTGCAAACTTATTTGAATCGACTGTATGTTTAGTCTAACATATTCCGCTATTCACGACACATAGACTAAACGTGTGAGAAGTGCGAATATCTTTGTAATCCATAAAAAACACAAACCAACTACGAACTACGAAGTGAGACTCTGATTCCTCCTAAGAGGATACGTAGGCATACGATCAAAATCGTACCACAGAACTGGCGACTCTGCTGGGGATAAATTTTAAAAGTGGAGTAACCTTAGGGCTTAGATCACCCTCTTGCATGACTAATTGCTTGAATTGTTTTATATCTTGGCTCTATTGTTTGGGTTTGCAATCCTACACCCGGATTTTGGGAAACATTCATAGATAGCAATACGTTGTGGAAACTGTGTGGGGTATACCGACACGGTCGAAGCAATAGCTATATTAGTGCGACATATTTGTGAGTACCGGTAACCCTTGAGTTCAATCAAGGAGAGTACGGGGCCGCTGAGTGATGTCACTAAGCACTAATGACCTAGAACCTTACTTGACCATCTTGGCCTTTTATTAGGGGTAGTGAGATGACCGGCTTTGGTGAAGTCCGAAGTTGGTAGATACTCGATACTACACTCATTGAGGGTTGTTTTCTTGGAATATTTTGGTCGCTAGTTAAGTGGCTAAACCAAAACAATGAACAATGAAAACAATCCCGTGATATTGAGCTCCTTAGAACCCGGTTACTATTTATAGGACAGGTTTTTAAGCCAACTACACTCAAGAGGGTACTTACCTATGAAACCCCATGCAAGCCTGAAACTAGGGTTGGTGTGAATTGCTTGTACATATGTTTTGTGCATACATCATAAACATCATAAAACATCATATGCATTCACTAACCATCTCAAGGGTTTGGATCTTCATCTTTGTTCCTGTTTTGTAGGTCATGGAAATTCCTCGCAGAAATACCATCCAAGTCAACCTTGTGAGAATCTCTCCTCAACTCAAGGAGCTCACCTCAAGAATTTCAGAAAACTCATCCTTCAGTGAAAGACATGGTAGACTGCTCAGCTTAGTCAACACCAACATTGAAGAAGACATGATGAAAGTGTTATTCCAGTTCTTTGACCCTCTTCACCACTGTTTCACTTTCCCTGATTACCAGTTGGTGCCCACTTTGGAGGAGTTTTCTCAACTCCTGAGAATTCCTATCCTTAATCAACTACCCTTCAACGGTACGGAAAAGGAACCAAAGTCGGAAGATGTTGCTCGAGCATTACATCTACAACCATCCGACATCAAGGGGCATTGGGAAACCAGAAGCGGCGTCAAAGGATTCTTAGCAAAATTCTTGTTTGAGAAAGCAAAAGAATGTTGGAATTCATTGGACCTACAAGCCTTTGAAGAAATTGTGGCACTCCTTATCTATGGATTGGTTTTGTTCCCAAATTCTGACCAATTGGTAGATGTCAACGCCGTCAAAATCTTCTTATCCAGAAATCCAATACCAACATTGCTTGGGGACATTCTTCACTCATTTTACACACGAACAATGAGAAAGAGGGGTGTTCTCATGTGTTGTACTCCTCTCCTTGCAAGGTAGTTTATTTCGCACCTTCCACAATCTGTCTTGAAGAATGACCAAGGTTCAAGGTGGTCCCAACGGTTGATGACTCTTACTCACTCTGATGTACATTGGTGTTCTCGTTCCAGAGAAAATGTCATCATCGTCGATCGTTGTGGAGAGTTTCCCAATGTTCCTTTACTTGGAATCAGAGGAGGTATCACCTACAACCCTTGCCTAGCTTTGAGGCAATTTGGATATGCACAGAGGGATGGCCCTCATGACATGTTGATTCCTGACCTAGTTTTTGACTTCGACAACGATGCGCAAGGACTTCGCCAAAGATTCATCAGAGCTTGGGGAAGACCCAACAAGGTTGATAGCAAGACTCTGGGACACAAGAACTCCATCCCTCTTGAGCCTTATCTCAAGTGGGTACGAGCCCGAGCCCAAAGTCTGATGATGCCTTATCCTCATGTTCTCCCTATGATCAAAGAGCCTGTCGAGGAAGGAGAGGTTCCCTACACCATCCTACATCCTGACATGCCTACATCGTGGGAGGAAATGCAGAAAAGTTGGATTCAGCTCAAGGAGGAACGGAATACTTTTGAAGCTAGCTTCTACGCCAGTGAGAAGAAGGTTTTAGAGCTTACCCGCTGACTCCATGAGCAAGAGGCCCTCAACACCTACATCGCACCAAAGAGGATGCGCAATGTCTTTCTGCCTTGAGAAGTCATTTTGTAATATTTGGCCCATGGGGCATTTATGTACTAACAAATTTCTTCTTATCAATATGACGTGCGTTCTTCTTTGTCTGCAACAATTTTGAATGTTCTAAATCCTTGAATGCATTTCATACATAAGCATATCATTCATCATGTGCATAAGCAGGTCTCACTCCAGGTTTCCTTATCTTTCTGTTGTTTATGTCATTAGGATGGATCTCGAGCAAACAGTCAAAGACCTACAAGCTCAGAATGCACAGTTCCAGCAACTCCTGACAACCTTGGCTAAAGGTCAGGAGGATCTCAAGACCTTGCTGGGGAATAAAGACCTAGTGAAGAAGAAGAAAAAGAGAGTCGGGGTGGCTACTTTAGGGAGAAGATTTGACGGAGAAGCTCGGAGAGTGCTTGAATTTCCTCCTACTTCTGATGAAGGAACCAGCAAAGGAGGTGGGGCTGCAGTACCTTCCGAGTCCGATGTGGAAGAAGAAGAGGTCGAAGAGGATGAAGATTATTCTGATCAACAATACCCTCCAGCTGATGATAAATACAAAGGGCTAGAAGACAGGTTGGCCACCATGGAATTACAAAGGGTACCGGGTTTGGACTTTGAAGACTTGGGTTTGGTTGTCGGGATTGTGATTCCCCCAAAATTCAAAGTGCCATTGTTTGTGAGGTATGATGGGTTGTCTTGTCCAAAAATGCATCTCAGATCCTACGTGAGAAAGATTCAACCCTATACGGCAGATAAAAATCTTTGGATTCATTTCTTTCAAGACAGCCTTTCTGGAGCTCAATTGGAGTGGTTTTATCAGCTAGAGGGAACCAGCGTCCGCAATTGGGAAGACTTGGCCACCGCTTTTTACAAACAATATCAGTACAATTCTGACCTTGCCCCTACTCGTACCCAACTTCAGGGTATGTCATTGGGAACAGGCGAAGGATTCAAAGAATATGCACAAAAATGGAGGGATTTGGCTGGCAGGGTGCAGCCTCCTTTAACCGACCGTGAACTCGTTGATATGTTTTTAGGGACCCTATCTGGGCCATTTTTCAATCATCTGATTGGTAACTCTTCCGCGGGGTTTACCGATTTGATCCTAACAGGCGAAAGAATAGAAGCTGGCATCAAGTCAGGAAAGATTCAGAAGGGTGTTGCTGTAAGTGTTGAGAAGAAGCCTTTTAAGAAGGAAACAGCTGTGGTATATTCTCAGAGAAGAGCAGGAAAGACTGAACGCCGGCCAACTGTGGGGGCCGTAATGATTCAAAATCCTTCAAGTGAGCAGCCTCGCTATAACCAGTCCAGACCAAATCAACCACGGGTGGAACGGCCACAACGGCAGTTCACCCGTATTAATATGACTCCAGCGCAAGTGCTTCCCCATCTGTTGAAGTTGAATCTTGCCACTATCAAGGAGGCACCAAAGAATGTGAATACGTCCTCTCCGCATTATCATCCTAATGCTAAATGCGCCTACCACTCTGACAGTGTCGGGCACGACACCAATGATTGTTGGGCACTCAAGCATAAAATCCAAGACCTGATAGAGGCGAAGGAGGTGGAGTTTGACGCTCCGGAGAAGCCTAATGTGATATCTGCACCCATGTCGAAGCACGGCCGAAATGTCAATGCCATTGAAGAAGATTTGTATGTTGCTGATGTCAATGATCTGATAACTCCATTGTTAACTATCAAGTTGAATTTATTAAAAGTCGGGATCTTCCTGGGATGTAAAGAAGACTGCTATTGTTGTTACTCTCTGCCGTTTGATTGTCCGTTACTGAAGAAAGGCATCCAAGGCCTTGTGGATAGTCGACAAATTTTGTTTAAAAAAGTTTCTGCTACTCCAACCCATACTAAAGATGTCTCAATCATAACCATTCACGCCAATCTTTCCAAGGCCGTCAAAAAGCCTGTTAAGATTACACCAGCTACAAAATCTGTCCCTTTGAAGATAACAATGCCAGGGCCCGTTCCCTATGTTTCTGAGAAGTCAATACCGTGGAACTATGGCGGTGACGTTTACTACCATGGTATTAAACAAATCGAGATAATTGAAGAAAGTTCGGATGATGAAGAAGCCAGCATTGGTAACATTGCAGGCACGAGTAAAATCACCCGGAGCGGGAGAATATTTTCTCCAGAGATTGCCCCTCCAAGAGCAATCTTTGGACCCTCATCTGCCGACAAGGCCATCCCTGCACCAATAAAACCCTCTGCAAGAACCCCGCTGATCGAGGATGTTGTTGTTCCTAGTACTGTCCCTCCTACCGTTGCTGACAAAGGTAAGGGAATCCAAGATGAGCTCGTCAGGACGAGGGCTCAACCCTTGGTCATCCCGGAGACCTCCAAGAAGGAAATGGATGAGATTTTGAGGATAATCAAAAGGAGTGATTACGATGTGGTAGAACAACTGGGGCAAACCCCCTCAAAGATCTCCATGCTGGCACTACTACTTTGCTCGGAAGCACACGCTAAAGCTCTGATAAAATTCCTGAAGGCAGCCCATGTGCCCCAGGAAACCTCTGCAGATCAATTTCAAAATTGCGTGGCTAGCCTGACTGCGGACAATGGATTAGGTTTCTCTGATGCCGACCTAACTCCTAAAGGTAGAAACCACAATGATGCTTTGCACATTTCAATCGAGTGTCGAGGAACTACTCTCACACATGTCTTGGTCGACACTGGTTCGTCGTTGAATGTACTGCCTAAGAAGGCCTTGGACCGACTAGATTGTGAAGGGTTGGAGTTGAAGCCGAGTGATATTGTTGTCAGAGCTTTCGATGGTTCGAAGAGAATGGTCCATGGGGAGGTTGAAATTCCCATCAAGATAGGCACTGAGGTGTTCAAATCTACTTTCTATGTGATGGACATTCGTCCGTCATACTCTTGCTTGCTGGGTAGGCCTTGGATACACCATGCTGGGGCAGTCACCTCCTCCTTGCATCAGATGTTGAAGTATCCTGTCAAGGGAAAGATCATTACTGTCCACGGTGAAGAGGAGTACATGATTAGCCACTTGAATTCTTTCCGGTACGTGGAGGTAGAAGGGGAGTTCATTGAGACACCTTTCCAGCATTTCGAAGAAGTCCTTCCTGAAATAACAGTAGCAAAGTTGGCAGCTGAAGTACCAAGGCAGATGGCCAGGATGGCATCTCTGGAGGACGCCAGGGCCGCAATAAAGGAAGGGAAGAATTCAGCATGGGGGAAGTTGCCTGATATTCCACATAAGACCGACAAATTTGGATTAGGGTTCACAGCCGCTGGCCAGAAAGTTATGCGTCGTTCGAAGATTGAAAGAGCGCCAGTCAAAATTTCTCCCTACGGAATCAACGCCTTGGAAGATGAAGACAAAGAAAGCAACATCGAAGAGTGGATTTACCCAACTGTCAAAGGAGGATTGTGCAACTGGGAGGCAAAAGACTTTGTCCCCATCACTTTTATTCATCAGTAATTTATCTGTTAAACATTTCCTATTTGGTCTGTAATATTTATTTTCAAACAATTTGTACACTATCTTTTCACCTCATGTCCTGCCCGGGGCATGTAGGTCCATTTGTAAGGGTTTTGATTATCTTTCATATCCATATGCCATGTTTAATGATTCATTGGACGTTTTTCATTTGATAAACTGCTTGTGTTCATTTTCTTTCCTTTCGCATTTTTTTGTTTAAGGATGGCTATCCCTTACACACACCCACACTCACAAATGCAGGTACCCATCCACTCCGGATTCCATGGGTGACAATTCTGCTATATCCTTCAATAACTATGAAGATCTGATCAATCAAGCCAAGTATGAAGATGACGAAGGTTGTGAAGTACCAGGGGAACTAGCCAGACTTCTACAGCAAGAGGAAAGGGCCATCTTACCGCATGAAGAGTCATTGGAAACTATCAACTTGGGAACCGAGGAAGACCGGAAGGAAGTGCAAGTGGGTGCCAATCTGGAACCAAATATCAAGGAATGCCTGATACAGTTGTTGAATGAGTATGTTGAAATCTTCGCTTGGTCTTATGAAGACATGCCGGGTTTAGACACAGACATCGTGGTTCACCGTCTCCCCACAAGAGAGGATTGTCCACCGATCAAGCAAAAAGTCTGCCGAATGAGGCCTGACATGTCTGAAAAGATCAAGGCAGAAGTAATGAAGCAATTCGACGCTGGCTTCCTGGCTGTTACGTCCTATCCTCAATGGGTCGCTAACATCGTGCCAGTACCTAAGAAAGATGGGAAAGTTAGGATGTGTGTGGACTACCGGGATTTGAATAGGGCCAGCCCCAAAGATGATTTTCCACTTCCACACATTGACATTTTAATCAACAATACAGCTCAGCACAAAGTGTTTTCCTTCATGGATGGATTCTCGGGCTACAATCAAATTAAAATGGCCCCCGAGGATATGGAGAAAACAACTTTTGTCACACAATGGGGCACTTTCTATTACAAGGTGATGCCGTTCGGGCTGAAGAACGCAGGGGCAACTTATCAACGCGCCATGGTAGCTTTTTTTCATGATATGATACATCATGAGATTGAAGTTTACGTAGACGATATGATAGCTCGGTCACAAACAGAGGAAGAGCACCTTGAACATCTAGAAAAGTTGTTTGCCAGGTTGAAAGAATACAAACTCAGGCTGAATCCAAGCAAGTGCACTTTTGGAATTAGGTCTGGTAAACTTCTGGGATTCATTGTAAGCAACAAAGGCATTGAAGTCGATCCAGCAAAAGTAAAAGCAATACAAGAGATGCATGTTCCCCGTACTGAAAAGGAGGTTAGAGGATTCTTGGGGCGTTTGAATTATATTGCCAGATTCATCTCCCATCTAACTTCTACCTATAAGCCAATTTTCAAACTCTTGAAGAAGGATCAGGTAATGGAATGGAACGACGATTGCCAAGCTGCTTTTGATAAGATCAAGGAGTATTTGCTAGAACCTCCTGTTCTGATGCCACCTGTTGAAGGAAGGCCATTAATCATGTATCTGACCGTCTTGGATAACTCAATGGGGTGTGTTTTGGGCCAGCATGACGAGTCTGGTCGAAAAGAGCATGTTATTTATTACCTTAGCAAAAAGTTTACCGACTGTGAGACTCGCTACTCACTGCTTGAGAAAACTTGTTGCGCTTTGGTATGGGCTGCTCGCCGGCTAAGGCAGTATATGTTGACTCATACCACTTTACTGATTTCCAAAATGGATCCTATCAAGTATATCTTCGAAAAGCCCGCTTTATCTGGAAGGATAGCCAGATGGCAAATGATCCTAACTGAGTATGACATCCAGTACACCACCCAAAAAGCTATAAAAGGGAGTGTACTAGCTGACCATTTGGCTCATCAAGCTATTGAAGATTATCAACCCATGAGATTTGACTTCCCAGACGAGGACATCATGAATTTGGACAACATTGAAAGTGACGGACCGTATGACGGACCCGAAAAGGGATCCCGATGGACCCTGTACTTTGATGGTGCTTCAAATGCACTTGGAAACGGTATCGACACGGTACTCATTTCTCCGGAAGGCTGTCACACACCTTTCACGGCCCGACTTTGCTTCAGCTGCACAAACAACATGGCTGAATACGAAGCTTGCATCTTTGGTCTCAAGGCTGCTATAGACTTGGGGATCAAATCTTTGATCGTATTTGGGGACTCGGCTTTGGTTATCAGTCAAATCAAAGGAGAGTGGGATACCAAGCATCCTAATCTTATCCCATACAAAGAACATGTCTTGACGTTGTTGCCTCATTTCGAGCAAATTACCTTCGAGCATTTCCCGCGAGAAGAGAATCAGCTAGCAGATGCCTAGCTACAATGTCTTCCATGTTTAAACTCAACTGGGATAACGAGGCTCCCCAAATCACCATCGAGCGAATGGATGAACCTGCGCATTTTCATGAGATTAATACCGAAGAAGTAGTGGAACAACCCTGGTTCCATGAAATCAAAAGGTATCTCGAGACTAGAGATTATCCCGAAGGAGCTTCCGTAAACAACAAGAAGTTCTTAAGGAAATTCGCTGCTAAATTCTTCCTGAGTAACGGCATCCTTTACAAACGAAGCCATGATTGTGTAATACTCCGATGCGTAGACAAAGTTGAAGCAGAGTTGATTATGACTGATATACACAGCGGTACATTTGGCACTCACTTAAGCGGGCATACAATGGCTAAGAAGATCCTAAGGGCAGGCTATTACTGGTCTACCATGGAAGCTGACTGCCATCAACATTCCCGTACTTGCCACAAATGTCAAGTCTACACTGACAAAGTTCATATCCCTCCGGTTCCTCTCAACGTTCTGACTGCTCCTTGGCCATTTGCAATGTGGGGCATTGACATGATTGGAGAGATCAAACCCACGGCTTCCAACGGACATCGCTTCATTTTGGTTGCCATTGACTATTTCACCAAATGGGTCGAAGCAGCTTCCTTCGCCTCTGTGACTAAAAATGTGGTTGCCCGCTTCATCAAGCAAAATCTCATATGTCGGTATGGTGTTCCAGACAGGATCATCACAGACAACGGTACGAATCTGAACAACACGATGATCACCGCCTTATGCGAACAGTTCAAGATTTATCATCACAATTCATCTCCCTATCGGCCGAAGATGAACGGTGCTGTTGAAGCTGCAAACAAAAACATTAAGAAGATCATTCAGAAAATGACAGTCACTTACAAAGACTGGCATGAGATGTTACCGTTTGCTCTACATGGATACCGTACGACGGCACGTACTTTAACTAGGGAAACCCCATTTTCTTTGGTATATGGCATGGAAGTTGTCTTGCCTATGGAAGTTCAGATTCCTTCTCTAAGGATTATGAAGGATGCAGGTTTGAATGAAGATGATTGGATGCAGACCCTACTTGATCAACTCAATTTGATCGACGAGAAACGACTCGCTGCTATATGCCATGGTCAGACGTATCAAAAATGGATGATCAAGGCCTTCAATAAGAAAGTCAGACGTCAAGTGTATCAAGTCGGAGATCTCGTAATCAAGCGGATTATCTTACCGCAAAGTGATCCCAGGGGCAAATGGACTCCTACATATGAAGGACCATTTGTGATCAAGAGCATATTTTCTGGTGGTGCGATGATTCTAACCACCATGGACGGCGACGATTTGCCGCACCCTGCGAACGCGGACATAGTCAAAAGATACTACACATAAAATAACCCGACAGGTCGAAAACCCGAAAGGGCGGCTTGGGAAAAAAATGGGCATCCCGGTGAACCGAAAACCCGAAAGGGCGGTTCAGGCAAAAATTAGGGATAAAAACAAAAAAATCTGTACACCCGGCAAGTTGAAAACCCGAAAGGGCGGCTTGGGCAAAAAGGGGTTTCCCGGTGGATCGAAAACCCGAAAGGGCGATTCAGGCAAAAGTTATGGAATTAAAGCGTATGACTATGTCTCGTCGGATCACTTCAAAGACAATCTCTTCATCAACCAGTTCCAGGCTTCTGATCAATCCAGTCATCGGCAAACGAAGCATTGAATGGACAGATATTCAGAGTTGTGAAGGCTATAGCGGAATGGAATCCCAGGGAATTATTTCACATAGCCATCTTTATTTTGTATAAATCTTTCAATATTTACGACAAAATCCTCTTACTAGGATGATTGTCTCCTTTGTACAAATATACTCATAGAAATTCAATACAAATACTTTTCCCAGAAATTTGTGTCATTTCCTTTCACTTTTTCTCTTGTACTATCTGTTTTATTTTGAGAAACGTCCAATGTTTTGTTAAATAGGCATATGCATTTGAACATGATCATTTCCTTATGAATCAAGAAAGAGGATTACTGATAGGTTGAAGATACAGTTGGATATCTTGATACCCTTTCAAAGGAAACCCCCAGGAGATTTGGAATCCATATCCCCAGCAAACCCTGAAGCTTATCCCCAGTGGATTCTGGAGGCTTATCCCCTGCAGAGTACGGACGTCTCACCCGAGTTTTATTCAAAGTTGTTCCTCACAAGGGCTTATAACTGGGTTATCCTTAGCTAACTGCCACGGAAGATCGCACCCGGCCAAATTCTTCCTACCTCCAGTGGAGTTCATCAGAGTTCCCCAGCATAACTTACCAATACAATCCCCAGCCAGAGAATCCTCCGGAATTCAATGCCCCTCAAAGTTTAAGTTTCAGTATCCCCAGCTGAGCTAAAACTTCAAAATTATCAATCCCCAGCGGAGCCAGACTAATGAACCTTCTCCCCACGGAGTTTTGGGAGGGCAAATCTTGAGTTCCCCAGTGAAGTCGCCAGATATACTTCCCACCAAACTGAAGATTCTCAGTCTTGCATCCCCAACATGAGTCTATTGGATCAAAACTCCCCAGTAGAAGCCATCAGGAACTCTCTTCCCCAGCAACAGCCAAGGAATTATTCTTCCCGGCAGCATTCAAGATACTTTTATCTTCAGCCATCTCGAATTCATCTATCCTTTGCAAAACAGCTCTCCAGCTTACATGCGCATCTATTTACATTCATATCATATAACATACATTGTATCATGCATCATGACATTGCATACAACTAACTCTTTACCTTTTCAGGTAAGACTAGTCGACAGACTAAAATCATTATCTCCCGAAATTCTTTCCAGGAATAGTTCAGATGTGACCCAGACATAACAATATTCTGATTCTTATTCCAGATTCATCTAGATGCAGCTTCACACGAGCTCATCTCCAGGAAGCCCTACGCCGGTTCCTCTACTTTTGAAAACAGTTTACGGACGCTTCCCAACAACGGATGCTGCTCTATTGCTTATTCAACTTCAAGATTTCTGAAAACAGTTTACGGGTTCTCCAAGTAACGGATGTTAACGTATCGCTTGTTCAGTTTCTTCTCAAGACTTCTGAAAACAGTTTATGGATTCTTCCCAACAACGGATGTTAATCTATCGCTTGTTCAGATGCAACTTTTGAAAACAGTTTACGGACGCTTCCCAACAACGGATGCTGCTCTATTGCTTATTCAACTTCAAGATTTCTGAAAACAGTTTACGGGTTCTCCAAGTAACGGATGTTAACCTATCGCTTGTTCAGTTTCTTCTCAAGACTTCTGAAAACAGTTTATGGATTCTTCCCAACAACGGATGTTAATCTACCAACTTGTTCAGATGCAACCTCTGAAAACAGTTTACGGACGCTTCCCAACAACGGATGCTGCTCTATTGCTTATTCAACCTCAAGACTTCTGAAAACAATTTATGGATTCCTTCCAACAACGGATGTTGATCTATCGCTTGTTCAGATGCAACTTTTGAAAACAGCTTACGGATTCCTCCAGGTACGGATGTCAATCTATTGCTTATTCAAGCCCTAGTTCAGAGATGGTTCAAAACATGGACACCTTTCTGATTTTCATTCCAGATGGCATCTTTAAGCCCATCCCCGACGAGATTCTGCCACCCTTCCAGATGGAATCTTTAAGCCCATCTCCAAATGGCATCTTTAAGCCCATTTCCGCATCCATTGCTTTGACGAGTGAAAATTTAAGGGCACTCTAGTGTCCAATCTCCTTTTACCTTCGAGTCGCGAAAGGCAAGATTTCCAATCTAACTCTTCAAGTTCAAGAAGATTGAACAGGGGCAACTGTTGTACCCCAAAATTTGCCCTCTCTTTCTTCAGGAAACCATCTTGGATTTTCAAGGTCCCTCTGAAACAAATCCAAGTCCTGAGTTATCTTTTTGCCCAAGCGAGCCACTTACAAGAGCAAGATGATCACACAAGCTCCAAAAAAAACAACGCTTTTATCTTGAGAAAAATCAAATTCTAAGTACTTGGAACGTTTCTCTAAAAAATGAGTGTTTAAGAAAAAATCAGCGCTTCAGAACTTCTGGACCAATTCCAGATAAAAACGGTCAGAAGTTGCAAGCTTGGCTCAGCGTAGTCAGAAGTTGGCTTTTCAGCAGCTACATCAGCTCAATCAGAAGTTGTAAACGTGGTTCAGTATGTAAGCCTCAGACAGAACATGCCCCTTTCAGCAGTTATACAAGCTCAGTCAGAATTTGCTAAAGGAATGCAAGAGAAGCAAGGAAGTCTGAAGGCTCCTTCAGAACATGCTGAATTCAGAAGATGAAAGATCAGAAGAGTGGGTGTTACACTGATACAGAATCTCTAAGCCCAGGAGGTCCAGAAGTAAATCCAAGGAACGTACCAGAAAACCAGGAGAATCTCCAGAGCTTACTAAGACAACAGGAAGCCAAGGCCAGAGCATGGTTTACGCTGCTGATTCAACGTTGGTTTCCATTACCAGAATATTGATGTTGATAGGTCTTATCACCATTTAATGCCCATTAATGCTTCCAACCACTCCTGAACATTCACGTGTGGCTTGGAAAACGCTTTTGTGCAGATTCTGGCATGGGTCTACGCGCCACCGCCCACTTCAGAGGTCACTTCTCCCCAATCTACGCATGCTGCTGCAGCCTAGGCTGAAGGCTATCTGTTATCACAACTTCCCAGGAATTTCTGTCAAAGAACAAATTCAGACTCTGTTGGCGCTTTAATGTTCAAGGCATCCACGAGAACTTTGCCTATAAATAGAGAGTCTTCACCACTGCAAAAGGGCGCTCAGAAAAGAAACAGAAAAATTGCTAAGAGAGAAACAGCAACCCTTAGCAACATAGCGTTCTGAAACTCTGCCAAAATCTCCAGTTTGTTTCATAACTTTGAGTTCCTCACCTTCAAACTTCATCAAATACCCAGTTTTCTTTGTGAACCAAAAGACACCCTTTCCAAACTTCTGACCCTACGTACGTATACACCTTTACTTCCCCTTTTCAAAGAAAATCTGTCCAGAACACCACCAGAGCCAAAAGCTAACTTTCATCCCCAAACTTTTCCAACAGTCAGGTAAGCACCTGCTGACCCTCATCACGCTGTTAAGCATCATCAGCTGTGCATACTCAAATAAACATAATGTAAATATCATGTTGTTGCTGTTTATGTTCTGAGGATTTTCATACCTCAGAACGTTCTGAGCCAGTATAGGACTTGCCTGTGACCTTGTTGGTTCTGACCTCTGAAACATTTTTACATTTGTTGGATCTGTTCCAAATATGTTTCCTGTTTTGTGGAATAACAACAGAATTGCAGATGTTCTGATTAGTACAGGGAAAAGCCAAGTGCTGACTTTGACGTTAGCACATCTGAAGCCTGTTTTGCTGTCAATGATATCAGAACCTCTGAGAGTTATTGCCTTTTCAGCAGAATCAGAACTTATGGTTTCTCCACTAACAAACTTTTGTCTTGCAGCGCAGGGGAATCAGAACTTATGATTTCCCCACTAACAAGGTTCTGTTTTGCAGGTGCCAGAGTCAGAAGTTCTGACTCATACAGTTTAACCAAGAGGTTGATCATCTGGCAGCGGATCTGAGTCAGAACTTCTGATGACCTCCCAGCAGCGCGCGGGCTCTCTCTCTCTCTCTATATATATATCTTGTTTTTTGCTATTTTTTTTCGTCTATTTTTCTCGTTGAACCCCCCATGTACAAATGTGTATCCCCCTCCCCTAATTGTTGCAATAGCGTAGGATTTTATATTTCCGCTTCTTATTGCTAGTAATTAGGACGTGTATGGCAAGATAAAATCAATGAAATAGAAAAACCTAATTCAAATAAAAAAAACTCTTGTATGCAATAAAACACACTCGCACACTAACACCCCTAGGGTTACATCCACTTGTTGCCTTTCAAAATTGGGCCATATTGCATGTTAGGTTTCTTTGGGTAAAAACAAACAATCAAATGATCATAGTCCCTCGATGACGCTTTCGAAAGTTGCCTAAAATGATCAAGTCCCTTTCAAAGAAAAAAATTGCCCAAGGATACTTAGCACTATTGCAATTATGGTCTAAACGATGACCCGCGCCCGTCCCTTTCACCTCCTAACACAAGATTGTCCACCAAGTACAATGGTGGAACAAAATTGTTAAAAGGGTTTAAACATAACAAAAATCTTTAAGAACTTTAAAGTAGATAGCTCTTAAGTACTTGTCAACTTGCAAAACAAAAACGCTTGCCTATTTTCAAACCACACTTTCAAAACAAACTTTCAAAAAACCTTGAAACATCTTTTCAAAAAGACAAACACCTTTGTAAAACATTCGAGTAAAGAATTGTTACAAGGGTAGCCTATACAAGGCATCTTTTTCAAAACCTTTTCAAAAACCACACATAAAGCACCATTTCAAACAATTGAAAACCAAGGCAAGTTGATCTAAGCAAGTACCTAAGAGCCCATGGATAACCATGGATAGAAAGGGTGCTAATACCTTCCCTTTCTATAATCTACTCCCCGAACCCAAGAAAAATCTCAAAGGTTTTTGCTGTGCTTTTTAAACCTTTCCTTAGGATAAAATAAAAAGTCGGTGGCGACTCTTGCTCAACCGAAACATTTGCGAAAACAAACGCAAAACACCATAGTCAGTTCTCCCACCGTACCACACCATCCATACGCAGTCCATATGGACTTCTCCCAAACAGTTGTTGGGCCGAGCCCAATGCTAATGTCACCTCCTTTTTTTTGCTGTTGTGTTTAAAATTAACACCCCCCAGTCTTATTAGGCCTAGTCCAAAATCTTTACTAGGACCCTATTGCTTTGACACCCCCTCTTTTACTGCCTAAACACCAAAAACGCACCCCTTGGCCTGAATTCAAAATCTGAATTCAAACCCTTTCTATTAGAACTCCCACCTTTTACTATCCTAATACATTTTGAACCCCCTATGTTTTAAAATATTTTTATAAAAATTATCGTTTTATAATTTTTATATTTTCTAATTTTTATTATAATAATTATTATATAGATTTATATTATATACATCTAACATATTTAAATATTATACTTATTATTAATTATTACACAAATTACATAATTTTCTAAATTCATTAAAAACTTTATTTTTATTTATTGTATTAAAACTTATTTTTATTCATGCATTTAAATAGAATTCCTTTTTTAAATAATTAACATATTCAAAAAAAACATCCAACCAACTACAAACTCACTTTTAAAATTAAATTAATTTAATAATCAATTTTCAAAAAGGAATTGCAAACTTATTTGAATCGACTGTATGTTTAGTCTAACATATTCCGCTATTCACGACACATAGACTAAACGTGTGAGAAGTGAGAATATCTTTGTAATCCATAAAAAACACAAACCAACTACGAACTACGAAGTGAGACTCTGATTCCTCCTAAGAGGATACGTAGGCATACGATCAAAATCGTGGCGAGTTCCCCTAATAAACATTAAAACCCTATTTCCTAAAAATAGCGCTTCTAACCCTAGCATCCTTGTGAACAATGTATATGAGGGGTGCATAACACCTTCCCTTCGTCTAGAACTGAGTCCAAAAAATCTAGAATCTCTGAACTTTTTAGGGTTATTCCTTTATACTCTCTTTCTTAGGATAAAAATTAAGGGTGGCGACTCTGATTTAAAAATCAGTTGCAACAACTTGTTCTGTCACCAACAAAAATATTTAATTTGGTGAAACTCAATTCAACCCCCCCCCCCCTTTCTTGTGTTTCTCACACCTTCAAGGACTTTAGAATAACGTCATCTTCCTCCCCGGTTGATTAAAAGTTCATTAGAGATCGGAGTTTGGCGATCTCTTCGGTGTCAAGCAAGTTGTTCTTGTAGCCCATAACTTCAAGATTGAAGGGGGCATACATTTCCATCAGATCTTCTACAGTACCAGAGGAGGAAGATTCGGAGTCAGAATTGCTAAAAAAAGTGAAGGTACAACCATAAACTTCCTTTGTGATTCGATTAAACTCCTTCTGACCTAGAGTACCCTTAACCTCCCGCATGTATTGATCCCATAACTCCCTCCACTCTTCGACATTCAAGGGTTTCACAATTTTTTCCTCATCATCACATTCTCTTATCGTGACCATTTTCTAAAGATAAAAATAAAGGAAAAAGCAAAAAGTAAGATGAGAGCAAAAAGAAGAATACCTGGAGCTGATGAACGTTTTGTGAATGTTGAGATGAAAAGGGAAAGTAGGAAAAATGGTTTTAAATAAGATCCAATGAATATTGCATTGGGAATGGGAACGTCACCCAATGAGCAAAAAGTCATCATTACTCTATGAGAGAGAAGATGCACGACTCTTTATTTTATGACACGTACGCGACGTCAAAGTCGGTTTACAACTCAATGTCAACCTCAATACTTTCCATGTCTTTTGTGATCGGACACTACATCTTTACATAAAGGATTTGAATTCGGGGGCTTATGTACATTCGGGAAATATTAATCTCGATCGGATCATGAAGTCTGCAGAAAGGAGAGTAAAACTCGTGATCGGCCCTTACTAGTAAGGGGTATCCGGAGGGAGGTGCAATCGGCTAAAGGTGTTGAACGATCATGATTACATTCGAGTAGCAACCCATTTGCGCCTCCAACACGAATAACACTTGTAACCGAAATCTGCCTACCCACAATCGGTCATCAAACAGACTCATTAATGACCATAACAGTCGCCGATGCATAAACTCCAGCGTTACACAGCTTTGAACATCTTCATTCAAGGTGACGACGGCTGTTACACAGTTACAAAGCCCAAAGGTCATACCTTGATTAAAGCTCTTTAATGGCACTGGAAGATGACTATATAGGGGCTCCCACAAGAGGGATAGACAAGACATTCATTCTTGGGACAATACGCGCCACTGTTTTAACTCCTAAATCACCAAATACTTTTCAGAAATCTACTCCTTGCGGCTCTCCCTATATCTATAGAAAAGTAACTTGTTCATTGTTCCTACGCAATAATATATATATATATATATATATATATATGGTAGATTCTCAACATAAATTTCTATAAACAAAAAAATCGATACAATGTAGTACTTTTATAAAACAGTATCAATTACTTACTCATCAATACACCATTAATCGGAGACAACAACATCGTTTGTAATGGCTCTTGATAACAATGAATAAACAGAAATTAGAACATTAATCCTCTAATTACTAATAGTATAGCACCACCATAATGAAAACTAAAACAAAATTAAAAAAACAATAAAACCCGTATATATATATATATATATATATATATATATATATATATATATATATATATATATATATATATATATATATATATATATATATATATATATATATATATATATATATATATATGGTAGATTGTCTCAACATAAATTTCTGTAAACAAAAAAAAATCGATACAATATACTACTTTTATAAAACAGTATCAGTTACTTACTCATCAATACACCATTAATCGGAGACAAAAAACATCGTTTGTAATGGCTCTTGATAACAATGAATAAACAGAAATTAGAACATTAATCCACTAATTACTAATAGTATAGCACCACCATAATGAAAACTAAAACTAAATTAAAAAACAATAAAACCCGTATATATATATATATATATATATATATATATATATATATATATATATATATATATATATATATATATATATATATATATATATATATATATATATATATATATATATATATATATATATATATATATATATATATATATATATATATGGTAGATTGTCTCAACATAAATTTCTGTAAACAAAAAAAATCGATACAATATACTACTTTTATAAAACAGTATCAGTTACTTACTCATCAATACACCATTAATCGGAGACAAAAAACATCGTTTGTAATGGCTCTTGATAACAATGAATAAACAGAAATTAGAACATTAATCCTCTAATTACTAATAGTATAGCACCACCATAATGAAAACTAAAACTAAATTAAAAAACAATAAAACCCGTATATATATATATATATATATATATATATATATATATATATATATATATATATATATATATATATATATATATATATATATATATATATATATATATATATATATATATATATATATATATATATATATATATATATATATATATGGTAGATTGTCTCAACATAAATTTCTGTAAACAAAAAAAAATCGATACAATATAGTACTTTTATAAAACAGTATCAGTTACTTACTCATCAATACACCATTACTCGGAGACAACAACATCGTTTGTAATGGCTCTTGATAACAATGAATAAACAGAAATTAGAACATTAATCCTCTAATTACTAATAGTATAGCACCACCATAATGAAAACTAAAACTAAATTAAAAAACAATAAAACCCGTATATATATATATATAATATATATATATATATATATTATATATATATATTATATATATTATATATATATATATATATATATATATATATATATATATATATATATATATATATGGTAGATTGTCTCAACATAAATTTCTGTAAACAAAAAAATCGATACAATGTAGTACTTTTATAAAACAGTACCAGTTACTTACTCATCATTCAATACACTATTGATCGGATGGCAACAACATC